>CM060979.1:162655382-163905382 GCA_030765065.1 Deroplatys truncata
GGTGCCGTGGCCGAATGGTTAGACCGCTAATCTGTCATCGTGGTAGGGGTCGATCCCATGGAACAGTATGTGGAAGTTTTAGTGGACAAAGCAGCTTCTAAGGGGGCCTTTTTCGGGTTCTCCAGTTTACCCCGCCATTCATGCCACCAGCTGCTCCATCATAACCTTTCCCATTGTCCATTTCACCATCATTTCATATCATGTCCTTCCTCGCTCTTATACAGCCTTCGGGCTCATTACCCACCTTGAATATTCCGTCCACTTTAAATAGTCATCTGCTCTCAGACAGGCGTCTGAATTTTGGGGGTGTGAGTGCTACAAACGGGGAGAATAAACATAGAAGGAAGAAATAGAAGAAGATTACCTAAGAAAAAGCTTTTCCTATTTGAAAGCTATTAGCTTCCAATGTCAGCAAGGCCAGCGCTGCTACTGTTAGGCGAAAAGGCTGATATGATAAGCTTAGTAGGCAGTCGCTATGTAAAGTCCATACGTACAAAACATGCCACGATATGAATGAGAGTCGTGGAAGACGCTACTGTGTTATTTTGACAATCAGGGTTAGTGATCGCGGAGGAATAAAGGGAAAGGGATAGGAAGGTATACAGTCGCACAGTCAATACAATACCACATGTGCTAGTAAAGACAACTTGGAACTGCTGATGTTTTCTTGATCTGACTGTTCCTTCCGATGCCCCGCCCATTTATTGCTCTCCCATTTATTTCGTAATGGTTTCGTTCCACTTCTTACCATACTCATTCATATCGTGGCTGACTAAAGTCTATTCAACCTAGTTCAATCCTGGTGTCAAGAAAAACAACTGGTTGCAGTCGTCTGTTGTTGGCTCCAAGCCTAACACCCTTTAGAGTGTGTTTCCTACTGAAATATAGTTTAGAGTGTAATACCTTATTCAGAAATTCCAGTCCAATGTGATTACTAAATCTAATATTAATCTACTTGTTGATAGACATACTTAAAAATAGTACTATTATAGACCAAACTATCAATGAATTTATGAAATTCACCTTCATCTTTTGGTATCACGTGATTGTGTACTCTGGCATCTGCTACACTTCTACGTGCTCAAGTTTATTGTACCATGATGGCGACGTCAGTGATCAGTCCGTTAGAAAGAAAGCTAAGCATCTAAGAAGTGCACAGGATAATAAATGGGTTTTGCGTGAAGAAAGGTCTGTGTGTGTACACAATATAGGCAATTTAAAAATCTAACTACACGTGTTTGTGTTTAGTTCTCCATTCGGATCCAGTATCGCTTGGTCGAGTGGAGAGGCAGGTTCGCGCAGTGTGCTTAGCTCCGTGAACTGTTTTATTTTAATTTTCGCTTTTGTAACGCGTGCTATTACACTAGCTTTGTTTTCGTTTGCTTTCTAAAGTTCGACATTTCTGAAATCACATTCCAGTTTCTTCTTCTTAAAACATGATTGTAGAAAGGGTGAATACATTGGTAGTCACCTTTGTGGAGCGCAATGTTCCGAAGCCTTCGCCGTATGAACTACACGAATGGATTTACGACGTTTTTCGTTTTGAGGAGGATGATTTGGAAATAATTCAGCTGAAGAATTATACCAGGCAACAATATGTTCAATGTAAAGAAGAGATGAAGGTCAAAAAGGCCGTCACGGACACCAACGGTGAGACAGTTTTTACTCATAGTAACGGGCAAAGAAGTAAGGTTACAATCACAACGAAGGACTAGGCTTTCGTATTGTTAAAATTGTACCATTTACTTAAGGATTTCAACCCAGAGTTTATTAGGGAGCAACTGGGAACTTATGGTACAATGATATCGTTGACTACGGAAACTTGGGGTGCCCATCTTTGATACCAGATTAGTAATGGAGTACGAACAGCAAAGATGGATTTGCAAAATCATATTTTATCACATATAGAGATTATGCAGTTAAAATCTTTATAAGCTATGATGGTCAACCCATCACGTGTGCATTGTGTAACGGAACGGGTCATTTACGTACCACATTCCCAGACGAAGGGCAATTACACAAACACCACGCACCACAGGCGCTCCCACGTGGTCGCAGTTAGTACAGGACGAGTTTCTCAATAAACGGGTACCACTAGATATTGAGAATGTACCAGTTTTGCACTCGACGGAGATGTCAAGTAATACGCAGGAGCAATTTCACTATGTCCAATTCGTCAGAAAGGGGTAGCGCTGTAGAACGCAAATCGCCATGCACTGTGATTGCAAAAGGGGATGCGTCTTTATCTCGTTCTACAGCCATTGCTGATGCTGACATGGAAACGGATTTGGTTATGTCGACTTTATGCACTATACTGATGGAAGAGGAACACTCCGAGGAGAAACCTGACGCCTAAAATAGTACGCCGAATGCGGTACAGCAGCCCTGCAAAACTGCGATATGGAAATACCTGAACACCACCACTGATAGTGCTTTTTGTAGCTGCCCCAACCCCCTTGAAAAAAGGGAGACGCACGGAAAGTAGTACTGGTGGACTCACATCTGGTAGCAGAAAGAAAGAGAAAACGCACGCATCCTTTGAGACTGAGTCAGCTGCAAAAACTTCCCTGTCATGATACGCTGTTCTTTCTCTCTCCTTTGCTGGTTATATGTTTTCCTTTTCATTTTCATGTCTTATACACGAATATATGCTACCCAAAATATCAATGGTATTCGCAAAGCCACTAAGCAACAGCTCCTGAAAGGTTTTATTTACAGTTATTATATTGATGTATTGCTATTGCAGGAGGTAAACATTGACAATTTCAATTTCCTTGGTCCTCAATATAACTATAAATGTAAATTGACTGACGACAATAGGGGTACTGCGATAATATACTGAATTGCCTTGAACATAACTCATCAAGAGTTGCATCCTAGTGGACGCATTTTAACTATTATTATCGACAACGACACCTTGGTAGTTAAAGTTTATTTGCCTTCTGGTTCCAACAAAAGGCGTGAACTTGAAGTCTTTATTGATGCTCATATGCCATTCTTTTTCCACCAATGATACAGCTACTTGTTACTGGGTGGTGACTTTAACTGCGTGTTACATGTCAAGGATCAATGAGGGCTATATCATCCATCTCCTGCGCTACAACGCCTTTGTACTGAGTTGCAATTGACTGATACATGGGAATTGTTATATGGTAATACAGACTGCTACACGTATTGTCATAATTCAGCATCACGTACTGATGGGCTGCATATCAATGCACTTCGTAGAACAAACATTCGAAATGCTGCTGTCGCAGTAAGTGATCATCATGCCTTAATTGTTAAAGTTGCCACAACCACCCCTTTACCCGTTTTTGGCAGAGTTTACTGGAAATTAGTCAATGCTCTCTTATATAATGATGAAGTGCAACAACAGTTTTGTATGAGTTGGGATAGCGTTACCCTCAGAGCGGATAGATCTCGCTACAATGATCTTCGGCAGTGGTTTTTGATTTATAAGCCTGCCATACAGTCTTTTTTCAAACTTGTTGGTGAAGCTAAGGCAAGGGAATGTGCTACCATGGTACATTATTACTACGCGTTATTACTACGTTGTTTGACAGAACAACAGCATACCGGTAATGAAGTTACTCCAGACTGTCAGCGATTCGACGAAGAATTAGCAAAATTCAAGAATCTATTATGGATGGTATACAGGTGCAATCGCGCGCACACTCTATTACAGACGATGAGCGCGCTGCCCTGCAGCTTGTGGCTTCGGAGAAGAACCGACATTAACGTAAATTCATGTCTAATATTCTCAGTAATGATGATACTGCACTGCAACTACATCTGAGATTCTCAGAGGGGCCGAAGAGCATTTTTGAAGGCAATATGGATAACGCCATACTCTTGATTACTCTAAAGACGTTCTCTATAAAGCTATTGACCGAACTTTAGTTGACGATGACTCAGATGCCTTGGAAGCATCCATTATTATGGATGAACTTCGAGAAGCAATTTTAAAGGCAAGTAATAATTCTGCACCAGGGCCAGATGGAATTAGCTATACCTTCTACAAAGTATTTTGGCCCATTATTAAAGACCTATGTTACAGTTGATGAATGCCATTTATAAATGCGCAAAAACTTGTCGGGATTCAAGGAAGGCATTGTGATCTTAATTCCAAAGCCTATTCGGCCACGATACGTTACCAGCTATAGGCTTATTACGCTACTGAATACTGATTTTAAGATTTTTACGAAAATTTTGGCGAACAGAATGCGCTAAGTACTGCCAGAATTGATTGGTCCTGAACAAACCTGTGGAATTCCGGCAGAAAATTAACTCATAGCTTGGAACAACTATGTAATATATTGAGTAACATACTGAGAAAGGGGCTGCTCGTTTGTCACTGGACCTTCAGACGACGTTTAATAATGATGATCATGACTACGTATTTGGTGTCTTACAACGAATACATATTCCTAATCGCCTCTTAAGTGCCGTTAAATTAACATACATCTCTGCTTACACCAGGTTACACATAAATAGATATTGCACTAGACCTATTCCATTTTTGAGTGGTATACGTCAAGGATGCCCCTTGTCTATGCTGTTGTTTACCTTTGCACTCAACCGTTAGTTCGGTTGATAATGAAACATGTATTTTCCACTACTAGGTCGAAAGGTTTACTCACTATAAAGACTTATGCCGATGATATAAACTTGTTCCTCCATCATTTTAAACAGCTGTATTTGCTCCACCACATATTACAATTTTATGAGCAAGCATCCCCTGCGGAGATTAATTATCAGAAATCCGCATTATTACCTTTTGGGAGATGGCCTCGGATGTTAACTTTGTGGAAATACCCATCAAGGACCACGTTGCAGTTCTGGGCCTCCAAGTTGTATCGAATGTCACTGAAATGATAAGTTTAAACTGGACATCTTTACCCCATCAAATCCGCTATACTTTACACCGCCACCAAAGTAGAAACCTCGATATTCTTCAGAGAGCTTGGTTTGTTAAGCTGTTTGCTTTGTCCATGTTATGGTATCTAGCACAATTACTACCTCTTCCAACAGAGATATTCCAAAGCACCGAGTTAATAGCGTCCTGTTATTTGTGGAGTGGCCATATGTACAAGGTGGCGAAGTCTGAACTCTAGCGTACTATCACTATTGGGGGTCTCGGATTAATGGCAGTATCTGAAATGTGTTCAGCGTTTTGATTAAAGATTTGTTCGATCTGGGACTACTAAAGGAAAATAGACAAATTCAGTCCAGTATTGGGAACCTAATGCGTCATGACATTTTTAGCCGAACGGTAACATGCATTACCACATTACCTCAGAGTTATTTCTCTGGGGGTACATTTCCTACTACGAAGCAGCTGCATCGTCATCTTCTGTTGAGACGCCCCTGTAATACGACTATAGAGGACAAATATCCTAACATACAGTGGAAGAATACGAGGTATGATCAAAAAGTTTCCGGAATGACTTCACAACAATTCCGACGCTGAGAATTTCTTTAATTCTTACCCAGACTGTACATGCAGTATTCCTTCTTAATAAAAATGACAGGTCTTGTGACTTCTTGTGACCATGTAGTGAGAGGTAGACGCTCTGAAGTGAACACGTGTTTGGCGCGTGCTGCGATTTTTCTGCGTAGCAAAAATGTCAGATTTAAAAGCACAAAGAACGAACATCATATCCTGTTTTAAACTCGGTTAAACTGTAACAGAAGCCGATGAAATGTTAAGAACAGCTTATGCGGAGGACGTTATGGGCAAAAACTGAAGCATTTGAGTGGTTTTCGAAAACAAAAAGTGGTGTTACATCGGGTAAAGATGCAGATCGTTCGTGGCGACACTTTTCCAGCAAACCCGATGGAAATATCAATTAGATGAGCGAAATGGTCTTAAATGATAGGCGCATTGTAATAAGAGAACTTTCTGACTCACTCCCACTCTCCTTGGAAGTGTTCAAAGCATTTTGAAAGAAAATTTTGGTCATCAGAAGAATTGACGCCAAGTTCGTGCCCCGCCTGCTTTCAAATGACCAAAAGGAAACCCGTGTGATTGCCTGCACAGATCTTAAAGAACAGTTAAAAAATGACCCACAGATTATGCATAAAATTATTACTGGTGATGAAACATGGATTTATAGGTACGATTCAGAAACGAAGAAACAATCTTCACAATGACAGAGTCCTTCATCTCCACGCCCGAAAAAGCCCAGACAAGTTCGATCCAAATTGAAGTCAATGATGATTGTGGTTTTTTGACATTAAAGACATTGTACAAAAGGAATTTGTACCGCAGGGTCCAACAGTGAATCAGGTGTTCTACAAACAAGTGCTGTAAAGATTAGGGGAGAATGTGCGACGCAAACGGCCGGAGAAATGGAGGAGTGTTGACTGGTTCCTGCATCATGACAATGCGCCCTCGTACAAAGTCCTTTCTGATCACCAATTTTTGGATAAAAATAGGCTGAGTACTGTTCGCCATTCCATCTATTCCCCATATTTGGCACCACTGGACTATAGTCTTTTCCCGCGACTTAAAATGCGGCTCCGAGGTCACCGTTTTGAAGACATTGATATCCATCGCGAATCTTGGTTGTGTCTGAACATGTTGAAAGAAGACGACTTCCAGAGGTGCTTCCAACAGTGGTAAAAGCGGCGGGACAAGTGTATCAACTTCCAAGGAGACTACTACGAGGGTGAATGTGCAGATTAGAGAGAACAAACTGTTGTGTTGTATTTATGACCTCATTCCGGAAACTTTTTTATCACACCTCGTATTTGCAGGGTTTTTCGATACACCGAGATTTCGACGTACTGGAAGACCTTTGCCTACAACATCCTAAATGTCATAATACCCACAGCAGAAAAGCAATATCGCCATAACATTCGTAATTCATCATATTGTACCCGTTACAACAATATTGATAGACCTCATCACCGGTTCCCAACATGTATTCCTGAAACTTGGAATTGCAACAAACATAAAATGCTGAATTACTATGGCGGAGATCCCCAACATCACTTGAGGCAGTATTTGTAACACTTAATTTCAGTCTAATTATATAATATATAAATTCAATAACAGCCCGCCTTAAAGCAATATGTGTATATAACGATATATAAAAAGTGTATATTACAGCCATTGTATATGTTTATATTATTGTATATATGTAATAATGTTATGTGAATGTATTACGTAATTTAAAAATGGAGGTGCTGTGAAAATAATAGGTTAAAGTTACTAAAATGAGGATCAACATTTATTTTTATCTCAACATATTTAATCATTATATATAATAATTTTATGGGTCTAAGAATGTGTAGTAATGCTACTAGTCACTCTTGGAGCTACATTAATGTAATTTTTGTGACAGTTTATATAGTCAATCAACAAACAGAAAAAGTCTATGTTAAGTGCAGGTATTCTATTGGAGTAGGATTAGGCAATCAGAAAGTGAAATATAGCAAAATTTACAAATTTAAGCGGTAGAAATCAAATCAGTTGCTTGTAGGCAGCGCTCATAACTGGACGCGTTGGTTGTAGACAGTGTTCCTAGCCGGACGAGAGATGTGTCCTCGAGAAATTTAATACGTATTCGTGTGAGAAAAAAATCTATTACGTGTTAAAAAGTGCAAGTAATTAATAAAAGAAATCTCACAGCTCTCTCTGTCTATATCACTGTAGTGTTATTTAAATCGTGTCAAGCATTACTAAAAGGAGTGATGTAAAATTATAATCTGTGTAAGCCTACATTCTTAATTCGCACCACTCCTTGATTAGACATCCATGTCTCTAACAATAATACTGACGCAGCCGCGGCAAACATAAATATATAATATTCAAAGAAACAGTCAAAATTACAAAGTTAATATTTTTAAACTTGGGGCAAAGGCCACCGAAAAGTACATTTGCGGCAAAGGCTACCGGAAACCTTTTACCATACGTGCGGTTGCAACTACTTCAAGTTCGGCTCCCCAACATAAGAAGTACAATACAATTCCTACATCAAATCGGCTTTCCATACATAGCAGCAACTAAACTTCTTCAAATTGGCTCCCAAAGCGTGGGGCAAACAACGTAAACTACTACATAATATTGGTTCCCAAAGTGTGGGGCAAATAATAATACAACAAAATAACCTTCTTCACATTCATAGCGCTATATTACAGCTCGATAACCAGAATCTCCGTCATGTGTTTGCCCAAATATAGCTGGTCATGGGTATCTCCATTACATTCTGCAGGATGCCGTTCCAACTGTACGGAGTCTCCAGACTTTCCTGACAGACCATCAGACCCGACTAAAACGGAAAAAACGAGAGACACTGCTGTTAATCAGCCCCAACTTAGATATTCTCTCTGTTTAAGAAGGGACATTTGTAAAGAAGAATTTTAACTTTGAAATGTAATTTCTTTGCGATTAAGTGTTCCTAATTAGGTCGCAAAAAAAAAAAAAAAAAAGAAAAGGAGGAAACTGTGAAAGTGTACTGCAGTGCACTTCAGATACTTTGACTCAGTGCTTTGACCCACATACTCAATCAAAAACAAATCAACCAATAATTCCGACTATTTTAAATTTATATACATTCAGAAGAGAAAATTAACAATGTAACGACATCTGGAATTTTCAAAATAACATAAGAATTCTTGTAATTACGTTGTGAGATAAATGTTATCCATTCTTTTTTAACATATTTGTATGCGCAAATGAGTGGTAGAAGAGATGGAATTTGTACACTATTTTAAGAAAATTGAAAGTGTAAAATAAATAGAAAAAATGAAGGGAACAGCAATAGAATGCGGTAGGAACCGCCAATGGTAGCAGACTCCTGGCGGATGGGCACATGTGTTTGTTGACATTAGGATTAGACTGGATCCAGTATAGTAAATAACCCTATGGAAGCTGTGTACCTGCTAAATGTTGAAGGTTTCTCTAATCGTAGGACACTGGTATTTTGTTGCAAAAGTTTGAAAAACCTAATTCTCAGCTCTCGGTATGCAGCTTTATAATTCTTGTCTTGCTTCGTGAAAAGGTGTTTAATAATATCTAAAATAACTAGCACGTTTCTTGGTCCATATTATTACCGCAGTGTTAAATTTTTATATGTCGGAAGTTATACACCTCTCGCACAAACCAGCTGGCAGTTGTGTAAATCATTAATAGGAGTATTCCTTCCAGAATAGTAGAATTTTCGCTAGTTTTAATGGCTTAAGGTGCTCCATTCATCTTGTCCGCCTTATATATCACGTTGACGTGACCATTAACTATAGCGATGCGAGGTATAAAAGTAATTGATATTATTTGTTTTATACTCTTAAGTACTCGTACAAACAGAAGGAAAACAAAAATGTATGGAAAAATAAACGAGAACAAGTTTCAGTGCGTTCCTTACGAGGCGTGTTTTGAAAGTAAGTAACGTTTTAATATTTGGCCACGAATTATAGGAGATCACTTCTCTCTTCATTAGAAAACCAGACGCAGGTGTCAGCACTGAACTGAGTTTTATTCTTGGACACTCTTTAACTGCTGTGTTCCCTAGCGTCCCATTCGATATTGGGCGTGAAAGACCGGGAATTTTGCTTAGAGACCCCTTTATAGGCTTGGGGTTCTTTTACGTTCCATAAATCTACGACACGTGACCACCGGGTTTACTTCCCTTCGGCAGGAAGCCATGCTAAGAAGTTTTACGCCCGAAAGAAATTAATCGTCCTCCGCCGCGTTTGAACTAGCGACTTCGGGAACTACAGGAACATAGTAACCACTATACCACGGAGCACGACCAGCTGTGAGCGATCGTCACTCTGTGTTTCTCTGTTGTTAGAGCGCTTCGAAATGTTCAAAACAACCGAACGACCCGCCGACTGTCAAGTGAAATCAGTGATTCCTTTTTTGAATGCGAGAAATGTTACGCCACCAAAATTTCATCGCCAATTGTGCAAGATTTCTAGGGAAACAATTGTGATGAAATGACTGGCAACTCAAAGCCAAAGAATCTCAATACCTGATCGCATCATTTGTTTCAGAACAATTAGACCACCCTTCCTACAGTCGGGTTTTAGCAGCAAGCAATTTTCATCTGTTTCTTCTTTTGAAGGAATTCTTATTTGGAAAACATTTCAGTGGTGATATTGTGAAACAAGAAGTACAGACTTGGCCTTCATCACAGCCGGCATCATTCTTTGAGGAAGCTATACAAAAACTGGTTTTTCCTTACGACAAATGCCTGAATAACGGCGTTGAGTATGTGGAGAAGTTGTGTATAATAATTAATAATAATGAAGTTTTTTTAAAATAACGTTCCTATATTTTTAAATCATTACCGGTTCTTACTTTAAAACACGACTTGTGTATTTCCGGGCCGGTATCTCGCGTCTAAATTGTTATAGTAAGTTGTGTTGAAAGTGTTGTCCATCGCAATGACAGATTACTGTTTTTCCTTGTAGTCACGTGTTTGAAATTCATGAACTGTATTCACTTTATAGGGTTTCAATGTTAACAATTTAGCAGCTCTATGAACAGACGCTTTTGAAACACCCGCTTGCTGTGAAACACTGTTAAACGTTTATTTGGAGAGCGTTCGAATAATCTACCAATTTCGGCAATGTTTCTTGCGCTAAAACATTTCTTTTTAAACCTTCGATTGAGCGTTTAGCGATCCCGTTATTTTAAACATGTTCACCAGACATCTATCAGTTTCTCTATAAATGAAACGCTGTATATGGAACTTATATATAATAATCTATAAATGTAGATAATTAT
The DNA here is from genome assembly GCA_030765065.1 of Deroplatys truncata. Classification (NCBI taxonomy): domain Eukaryota; kingdom Metazoa; phylum Arthropoda; class Insecta; order Mantodea; family Mantidae; genus Deroplatys; species Deroplatys truncata. Next base: position 162,666,118 of record CM060979.1, read on the forward strand.
ATCAACTCTGATTACATTAGCAATATTAATAATCTCTAAACTAACTAATAATGTATATAAAATCAGAAAAAATTAATAATTTTGTTAAAATATGAACAAATTGATAATTCCGATAAACTTTGAATAACTTTTCAATTTGGTTAAGGCTTAACAAATCGGAGAATAAACATAATATTAATATATTACAAAAAACGGCTAAGCGAAATCGAAAACTACATACAAAAATAAAATGAACAAATAGGAACAAACGTCAATTTACGTTAGCAAACGTAAATAATGTATATGTCTCCGCAAAATAACTTTATTTTAATGCAAAAACGTCTGCTTATCGAAAGTGGCAAATTACAAACCTGGTAAGTATGGCTACTGAGAATTCAATATTGAAATATTGGACTTGCTAACTTCTACACAGAGTGATAGTTTCGAACTCCTTGAACCATACACCGCAAATAACTTACACGCCACATACGTTGATTAATAGAAATACAGTCGTTAAACAACACCGCTCAAAGGCACCTACCCAAAACTATTTGGAGCTGTTAGCCGAAATTATGCATAAAAAAAAGATAATGTATTACACAATCTTACAATTACAGGGACAGCCAAGTTACCCTAATGGGAGCTCAAATAATATACTTCCTGGTGTATTATTTGTTTGGAATCATGCTTAGTAAGTAGCTCGAAAGCATAAAGTTTTATTTATGGATGCTCTTTAACTGCTGTGGTGCTTAGCGTCCCATTCTATATTGGGCGCGAAAGACCGCTAATGTTGTTCAAAGACCTCTATATAAACTTGAGGTAAAAATGTAGTTTGTATCAATATGTAGGATCAACGATACATTTCCAAAATAATCGGAGGTAAATATTTCAGACCAGTAGTTCTTCAAACATTTCATAGGACATTGTATGTATTATAGATAGTGACGAAGCCAGCCGCTGGACGCTGTGACTTTCAACATTACTCAGAGTATTATTAGGATCGGGAGAAACATGCAGTTTTACTTATGGACGGCCTTTAACTATTAGCGTTCCATTCTATATTCGGCGTGAAGGGCTGGATATTTAGCTCAGAGGCCTCATACCAGGCTTAAGGTTCTTTTACGTGGGGGTAACTCTACGACAAGGAACCCTTCCGAAGGAAGTCGTGCTGAGGATTTTTACGCATGAAAGCATCCATTGCCCTCAGCCGGGTATGAAACCGCGATCGCCGGAGCTAGAAGCTAGTACACCTAGACCACGAAGGACAACGCAGTTACAGTGGGGAAAAGTCGAACTCCCAGCTGAAGTGCACTGCAGGAAAACCCACAATATGCAAGAAGATACCTCTGGATGCTTCCATCTCTCTAAACGTTCTGCAAATTTCAGGAGGCTTCCATAACACTATTCAGCCAGATTATCGTATATAAGCAAGCGTGCCCGGATGTCATCTCAGTGAGTGCATTAATGGTTTTTGATGTTGATGTGATCTAGGTGCTACAGCTGTGAAAGCTGCTCGGCGTGCGATTACTGAAGTCAAACAGTGTTCGATACTATAGTGAGTAAATCGGAAGGAAGAAAAGGCTGCTTTGCGTGAGATTCATTCAACTGCTGCGCAGAAAGACTGTCAATTGGCTGAAACTGAAAAACAGCGAAGTGACAGTTTAAAACTAAAATGTCACGATAATACTGTGAGTGTTTTTGAACAAGTGCATTACAGAAAGTGTCATTTCGTACCCCAGCTTTTCCAATAGAAATTCTTCCGTTCGAAAAAACACAACTTATTTTGGGAAATACACTTTGTCGCAGCTAAACCATTTTATGTTAGCTTAATTTTATGAAAACGAAGCATAAATAAGTTCTCTTCTTTCAGAACTATTAACAGAAGTAGTTTTGGTGACTTATTCTGTGTATTTAATAGCCCTGTGAATCCATGGATTAAACCAATGTTGCTTTTCCATGCAAGGAATATCACTGATGGGTTCAATTTGTTAGTCGTTTTAGTAGTTTCGCTGTAAGCAGTGGTCTAGTATTATACCGTTTTACAGGTAAAGATATCTATATATCGAGTTCTAGCACCTACATTGTACTAGGATCGACAAAGACGATACCAATGACATCAGCACAAGTGAAGCTAATCCTCTGATTAAGATCTAGTATGCAAATATGGTCATTATCATTATCTTTAACATTGTCCGTATTATAAGGTTCCTAAATTCTCCTTCTCTCCTTTTTTGGTACAAGTTGAGGGAGGGCGCCACTATTTTTTCTGACATGTATGTCCTCATCAGGATCTAGGGATCTGAGGAGAGTTAGGAGCAACGCGATAGGGGAATGTACAATACACAACCAGAACAATACTGCATTTGCAGGCCTCAGCTTTGCTTGTAAATGCAAGACCGAAGTGCGGATGTTTTCTTTATTCAATTGTTCTTCCGATGTCCAGCCCACTTGTACCATAACTGTTAAATTCATCTTCCCACCGCACGCTCTCACCTGGAAACTAGTACATAGTACAGTGACTATTAGAGACAATGGGAACAAGCAAAGACCTAATCCTCGCCCATCTGTCATGCTCTTGCTAACTCAAGCAAAGGCGGGCTTGAACATATCCTTAAAAATGTATCAAATGGAAGCCTAAGTTTTATTTTTAATTTGGAGTGATTCGAATATAATCAATAACTAGAATCTACATTTACCGGCTTCTTCGTAGCTTCAATTCTTCTAGCAGTAGAACATACTTGCTCTACTCTAGGAATTGTGTTTATCAGTAACGGAGCATTTATCGTTCCTTTTATCAATCATAAATGATGTGAATAGACACGAGAAAAGACAATTACGCGATGATAATTTTATCGCGGTGTACAAATGAGATACGACTACCACACGTTCTTATGTTATACACAAAACCGAGAGTCCATTTAAGTTTTGGTTAAAACAAAATTAAGTAATGCACCAAACATAACGGCAGAATGCCTAGTTGTGATATATAAACCAAACAGTTCATTATTTAAGTTGTATGAAAATACCTACGAATGGTTGGTGAAATTGAAGTGCAAACGATGTATTGTTAACTGTTTTTTTCTTCTCCTTTTTGGGAATAAATCCTGATTGTTGTTATTACAATTTTCATTAAATAATTTATGTTAACGGATATTAGCTACCCTGATACAAAAAATTACATTTTTAAGATTTGTTTATTTGCAAGTTACGTTTTGACTCAAGAAGGCCGAACCGATTGTTAAGAAACCTGGAAATATTCACGTCTTACGTCCCACTTATAGAACAAGCTATATGCCATGAAGTACTTTACTCTAAGGTGGGGTGGTTATAGTGGGGCTCAGAATAAATAAATCGATATCTCTCGCTAATTGACTTTTGGAGAATATTGGGCAACAAAAATTTATATTCATGATGTTTCTGCCAGGTTGTCTTATTTCCAAAATGCATATAGGATGAGTAAAAAGTTATACATTTTTTCCTTATTATTACCTATTTGTGTCAGTTACCGTGGGAAATAGTATACTTCCAAAAACATGCCGGGAAAGTATAAAAATGGTGTTTTCTGTAGTTTTTTTAAACTACCGCATGCAGTGCTTTGCACAGAGAGGAAGATTGCAACGGAAGGAGAGAGTGAGAAAGGAGGAGAGAGCGCAAGGGGGAACGAGAGAGAAAGAAACAGGTCCAGGGAAAGAACGAGAGAGCGGGACTGTGAGAGAGGAGGGAATGAAGTGGTTGAGAGAAGCCATGACAAGTATTTTTACACTCCAAAATTCCAAGGCATTTTGCCAAATTTGAACCCATGACCAGTGAAACTAGAGGCTGGTATTATAATCCCACTGCTGACGGATGACACAACATTTACAGATTAACCGCCAAAACTTGTTACCGTTCTGAGACATATTTTGAACCATCTTCTTTGATCCCTTTAGGAAAAGTAATTCTCAACACGCAGGAGTTTGTGCATAGCACTTACTAGTTGCCCTGCACTATTTAGAACTAACTTTTAATGTGTATGAAAGAAATCTATTAGCTCATTTTAAGTTCATGACAGTCAGGTATTCTAACATGTTTTATATTTATACTCTTTTCAAGAAATTGTTGGAAACTACTATGGTCTTCATTTAAACAATTGCTCGTGACAAAAAACTGTTGTATTAACATATGTTTCTGATTGAATTGCTGCATTCACTGCATCAGAACTATGCTGTTAAAAGGCTAAATAAACTTAACGTAATTATTTTTATTTATGCATTATTGTTACGATGAAATAAACAGAGACTTCTGATTGTAGTCGGTATACACTGGATAGGAACACGTCCAAAAATAGCATTATATGGCGGACAACACCATGTGACCACGTTGACCAATAGTAACCGCTGCACCACTTGTTTTCACTGTCTCTAATGCAGTCAATGTTGTACTCGGTGATCAAGGAAGTACTTTCTTCTGACTAATAAACAAAGCGTAAGGCATGTTACGATAATCAGCAGGAATATACAGGAGGTGGAAATCAAAACTACCGTCATCTGTTTTATAAATTTATTTCAGCACAATCTTAATCTTCACATCGGAAAGCACATTAGTTGGCCTTACTGTTGGAAGTGATGAAAGATTTAAGAGTAGCCACGTTGGCATAAACTCCAGGGTATCCTGGAGAAGCACAACCAGCTCCCCAAGAGACGATACCAGAGAGTTTTCCTCCAGTAAGTAGAGGACCACCAGAGTCTCCCTGGCAGGAATCCTTGCCACCTTCGTCAAGACCGGCACAGATCATGTTCTCAGTGATACCTCCATAGGCAGCATAAGCATTGTTGCATTTCTTACGGTCAACAATGGGTACATCCACCACCTGAAGCTGTGAAGGAAGACTACCTCCGGAACTGGTGGTTCCCCAACCGCTCACCGTGGCCATGGTTCCAGCAGCTGGTTCGGATTCGGTGAGACTGATGGGTTGCACTTTGTCGCTCATAACGAATGGTGTTTTCACCTGCAAACATACAATTGTTTACCTTTCTAATTTAATCAACCTACATACCTATTTTGTACACATTCATAAACATAGTACTTTATGATTTCCTTAGGTTTTGATATTAACCTTGGACAAAGTTAAACAATATTGGGTATTTCGTTCGATAGTGGGAAATTACACCTTTTTAGTAGAACAGATTTACGAATTTGTAAATTTATGCTTAACTTAAGCACTAAAGTCTAAAGTTTATATAGTCGTTTGGAAACAGAAGTGCAAAACATGAAATATTGTCCTAAACCAGAGAAAGGTAATCTGAATTGAAATAGTGGAAATGAGTGTATTATGAATATTCTGCGTTTAATTAGTCAAATGGATAAAATGTTAGTGACAGCATTGACCTTATTTCACTTCCAAAAATGTTAAAACTCCAGTGTCGACGTTGTCTTGAAATGGATCACCAAATAATTTGGATTTGGATAATTATGTTTTCAATGGTTCTTTAAAACCATGCAATGATGAAATATACCTGATATTCTTACTGGTATTTTTGGGTGACAAAGGGCAGGCAAAAACTACAGCTCCATCGTTTTGAGTATGCCTTGTAATCCCTAGAATATGTTTTGGGATGTTACTCAGATATTCATTTTCCAACAAAATATAAAATTTTGGAGTGGAGGCCAGGCCAATTTCAACACTAGATTGCTCCATGCATTTTATGTTAGGGGAAAAATGTTTCAAGGGGATAGTTTAACTAATAAAGAAAGAACATCAAGTTAAGGACTATAAAGAGGCATTACATGGGTAATCTGAAGTTATAAAAATTTATAATACAAGGTGTTAAGAAAAAAACATACGGTATTTTGATGGGTGGTAATATGGAACAAAGGGATAAACAATGTTCAGCAAACATGGGTTGTAAAATGTGTATCAAGAGGTATAAACGCTTGCTTCTCTTCCCTACTCTGCAACATTTCTTCTAAATACAAGCTTGTTGCTTTTATGTACGATCTACAGTAGGAAGTAAACAAATGAGAATACCTTACTCTGTTATTGTCCATAGTTACGGCAGCAGTCAACTTAAATGTTGTTACTGTAATCCGAAATCACAGTTCTGGGTAAGTACAAAGCATATTCCTATTAGTTCTAATAGAAAAAGTATGTGTTCTTATAAGTTTATGAAATTCTTCTAAATAGCATCCTTGGTATATACCACCCTCATTAATGATATACAAACACCACATGAAGCCATCATTAATGCCTGCCAGAGCATCCGTGACCAACACGGAGACTTTCAGAGAGTGTTTGATTCCCTAAGATATCAGAGAGAAAGATGCCTTAATATGAATGGGCACCATATTGAGCACTTCCTTTAGTCATGGCCTACAAGTGGAGGTCTTATGTAATAGCAAACAGATTACATTAGAAGCTATACTGTTTCACGGTAAGAGTAATGAGTCTTCCTATGTATAATGCATTCTGTAGGTTATACACAATAGCAAACAACTTGCAGTAGAAGAGTTGTTGTTTCACAGTAACGAGGACGAAAAACTGCCCATTACTCTTAAGGTGTGCATTTTAAAGCCCATGTTTACTGCATTTATTTTTTTTCTTTTTTTTGGGTCCATACGACCACGTCTCAAAATATGGTACACTTTTCTTTAACATCCTGTATATTCCTAATACATCATTTTCGTAGTAGCTTCAGGAGTGCCTGTATTACGAGATCTCAGGACATTTTCCGAGATAATTACATAATTTTGGTTACAACAGAGCGTATACCTGAAGCAGATGGGAAAACGAAATGAAGAAAGTAATAAATTGATGACAGAGTAGCCAAAACCACTTGGCCCTTTGCGTTGAAATAAAAGTATCTTTAAAATTGGAGGAACATTACAGTAAACAATAATGGTGACTAAAACTTCTTAGGACTCTAGCATATTGAAATTGGGGCGCAGACTTCAATGTACTTATACGGGCATACCAGAGATTCATCAGATCTAAACTTGATTACGGTGCCATAGTTTATGACTGTGCCACGAAAACGACACTCAAGAAGCTCAACTCCATTCAAAAATCAGCTATAAGAATTTCGTTAGCACCATACCGAACCAGTTCTATTTCTAGTTTACAAGTGGAAGCTCAAGAGCCGCCATTAGAAGTGCTAGAATAGCACAATGTCTATTAAGACTGCTGCAAGACCCAACTAGGAAGCCCATCGATACACCTTCTTTGGGAAGAGCAAAACTAGTATGCCAAAGAATACAAATCAGCCATTACCTTTTGATCTTAGATTTGAAAACATCACACATGAACGTAATATTAAAATACCTTCAATAATGACTAGAGATTTTCATGATTTTCCACCCTGGAGGATAACTATTCATAAAATATATATGGACATGAAAACTCATCAGAAATCGCATACAGATTCTTTCATATATAATCAAACTTACCAGGATAATCATAACTGATATGCTAAATATATATTTATATATACAGATGGCTCCAAGTCTGATCAGGGTAATGGCTGTGGTATACTTACTCCGGATGCTATAAGCTTCCCGACTTGTTCTATGTTTTCTCCTCTGAGGTCTGTGCTGTCAAAGAAGCTTTGATTTACATTACCTCAGCACAGCATAAACAAAGTGCAATTCTAAGTGATTCACTAAGCACTCTTAAGAGTATTCGAGACCGCTCTAGTGACTTAACATTAATACAAGATGTCCAATGTCTTTACAACCAAATTTTTACAAATAATCAAGAAGTTATATTCTTTTGGATTCCGCCCATTGGGAATATCAGCAAATGAGGTAGCAGATAGGGAAGCCAAAAAAGCAAGTTTACTACCTCCACTAGAAGAATTGCCGGTGTCCTACAGAGATGCTCAAAGTTATTTTTTTAGCAGACCAACAGTGAAGTGAAAGCAAAACTGGACCATTAAAACATCAAGCAAACTCCACATAGTTAGGACATGCTTCACAATCCCTGCACCTTGCAGACTCCCAAAAGAAAAGATGAACTGATTATATAACGTTTACGAACAAGTCATTCACGCCTAATCCATCCCTTCTTACTCTACAAAGAAATGCTGCAATTTCTGTGTCACCATCGAACACCTCATCACTAAAGCAGAAGTTATACCATGCAGAGAAGAAGACATAACATCCCTGAAGATATATTTTTAGATTTAAATAACCCTACTCATTTCAGAAACATTATTTTGTCTTGAAAGATATCAAACTGTGTAACAAGATTTAAATATAAAATACCAAATAAAATGTATAATAGGTATAAGATTATACTGTTCTAACTGTATTCAAGAGTTAATAATGTAAAATATGTTTGTAACAATACATTATTTTTGAGCTTGATGTATGGATATAAGTCAGGATATAATCTAGTTGTCTAAGCGATTATAAATAAGGAAAAATAACAATAAAAACAACAATAATAGTGATTGGCATAGAACCAAAATTACTATAACAATTGAATAATTTATTGTTTGTCTCTCGGATTGCCACAGTATTTGAAAAAGGTCTTCTAATCTAACCAGAAGCATGAGGCAAACCTTACATAATGATGTACTAATATTGTGAAGACTAAGGTTTATATTCTTCCACCAATTAAATAATATGTAGTATTTATTTATGATTTCTTTCAGCGCATTAGGAAAATTGCCTTGGACACTTAACATTTTAAATGGCACCTAAAAGTAAATATTGGCAAAAAATGAGTTTTACGTGTTGTGTAATTTTATAAATTGCATTTTTCTGTTTAATTTGATATATATATGTATATATATCAATATTGCAGTACAGAGAGCACTTATATTTCAAGATACTTTTAGAAGTGGTACTGCATCCATTATGTACGGTAATGTCTCTACCACTACACTACTGGAGTGTCGAGAGAAGCTTTAGTCTATATTTTAAGAAGTTTTTTTATCTATAGATTGGTGCCCGCTGAATATGGACGCTTCTCTGTGTTCAAGTCATGTGGTTCCTTTCTTTGCGGATATATGCGAGTTCGTTTTCTCCATTTTAACTTTGAATACCAGTTTCTGTGAATGACAAATATGACCCATTTCCTCAGAAAATATTTAAATAGTTAAATTATATTTCAGAATTTTAAAATAATCCTATTGATCTACCTTTATATAAATAAAGGTTACTTTTTAAAAGCTGATAAATTTTAATCTAGCGGTGCTATAATTCTGACAACTCCTATCTTCATTTATATGCAATTTTTTTGAAGAAAAGTAGATCCATGAACTTAGGAAGCATGCATCGACATTCTGTAAAGCATATCACGCCGAGATTTTAAGTATGTAATTAAATAATATGTCGTTTATTTAACATTCGGGGGAGAAGGATTTCAATCCCTTCCCTATCCAAAGAACTGCTCAACATTTATTTTTCCCGATGCCTGTCACCTTTCTCTTGTCCGTCTAACCATTACACATTTGATACCCACTAATTCATACAAATACACAACTTATATTGCTGAATATTGTAATATTTAATATTTAGATACCTACACACATGACACAAGCATCACAGTCAATATTGTAGTAGTCGTAATCAGGATGGATGTTCACTGTGCTGGCTTGATGAAGGGAGCCGCCACTGCCTCTTTTGCTGCTGCCGGCACGGAAGCGGCAGTTACTTGGAGATACTCTGAAATTGGTAACAAATTGTGTTATTCTAAAGTATACGCTTCATTATAACTATAACATATTCCCATCTTATATTTCCATTTATTTTGCACGCCTAAAACACCTAATGTCTCATTTTGGACCGACGAAATAGTAGGTACTTGTTCCAATTTTATCCAAAATACTCCCTGAAGAAGTACATCTGAAATATTTTGCTTAAGTTTGAGGATTGCTTTTATGGCTGGTTTATGCAGATTAGTTTTACTTTTGTTGAACGTGAGAGCTGTATAACTTACCCATCACAGCAGTGACCAGCCGTCACAACACAGTTCTCATTGAGGATAGAGGCTCCACACATGTGACTGCCGCCATATTCAAAGGAGAGCTAAAAATAACATAAAAACACATTCAGTCATTCGTAAATTTAGACAATTCATCATCGTGATCACTTATGCTTTTATAACAAGTTTGTTGGATGATAAATCTAATCTTATTTTTGAAAACGTTAAAGTATTATAATATAAGGGAAATATTAAGTAATTTCAAGCAGCACAATAGTCGTATATGTTATTGATATTCTTAACATTCGTAATAAAGTAACTTTCTGATATTTCACTAACAAATGTCTAAGTTAAATAACATATCTCTGATTGCTATCACCCACGAATATACATTTCAATATTATCTTTAGTTAGGGGTTATACCTGGTATGTTGCTTTTACTAAGTAATTTGATGAACAAATATGCATTTTAACTAGTTTTACATCTTCATAACCTAAAATTGTTTTTTTGTGTGTACTATATACTCGATAAGTTCCAATACGTTTAGCTTCGGCGTATTCTATGCTGCGAAGTGCCTAATGGTACCTCTATGTTAGAGTCACTATCTGTGAGTGTAAAGCAACTCATATGTATTATAGAGACTAAGTTATAGATGTCAAGCCTTATAACTAAACAGTTTGACAAGATTTCTCCAAGTTTTCAAATCTCTTGAAAATACTAAATAATTGAGTTTGTTTTTTGGATCCGTGTGTACACATCTGTACAACCTGAACTACGATATAGTAGTATACCATGCAGGTGTATTTTAGGTTTTATAAGCCAATGTAGTTTACGGTGTACTAACCTAAGCCCAGGTTTTATAAGATATACGCCTTAATAAGAAGTTTAATGTAACACTTTATTGTGGTGAAGTTGTTAACATTTGTTAGAAATAAGATTATAAAACTCGGTGTTAAGGTTAATAGGAAACGTGTGAGTATTTGATAGAGAAGGAGTATATTTGATAAAAAAAATCAGAATTATCACAATTTTAAACATCCAAATCAATTAAGAATGGAGGAAAGTGAAACAGCTGCAAAAATTTCCAAGTTTTAAGACAATAAGTCGCTAAACTAATGATTAAAAGACTACATTAGGGCAGTTAGTACGTAAGATTATGCATTAGATATACATTAACATAAATTTTATACATTAAAAAAATCCGTTCTATATAAATGTAAACCAGGAGCAACAACAACCGTCAATTAATACGAGTACATAAGTGGTACACTGAGTTTTAGAAATAAAATCTCCACTGGAAGAAAATAACATGCAAATTTTTATTCATGAGCATACAACTCCCTCCTTGGCGAATAATGGAGTGTGTGAGGCTACTGATCTTAACTTAAGAATTAATGTAAACCACAGTCTACCAAAACATTGTTCACGAAGGGCATACCTGGTGTGGATATTCAGAGATGTCCGCATCCCTACCTCCGACAATTCTTCCGTCGAGACGAGGTCGTCTGAGTCTTGGGGCTGCACCTGCAGGTTGAAAATAGAAATTAATTGGCATATAATAAAGATTTCATGTTCTGAAGGGAATCAAACCTTACATTTCCGAGATTCTGTTTTCTACATTTACGTAAATAATGAACAGTGTGGGATGGAATGTGTATCGGAGGGTCTCGGCATCGTCTGCAGTAAATGCGCATTTTGTACCTATGCTCCCCAATGGGGAGCCCCGGGAGGAAGGGATGAGTTGAAGGAGACACATGGATGCCGGATCCAGGAGTGTGGGCATAGCAATGACAGGGTCCCTATAGTTTCCTGATTCAGACTCCCCGGGATTCGGAAGGCAGACTGTGGACCCCGACCCACACAGAGGGTATCAGGTCCCCCAAGGCCGTTCCGTATACCCCATTAACCAGTAAAACCCGAGGATTGGAGAAAGCTCAGAGAGAGTATGTGTTTTTCTTGCCACGCTGCACCGAAACACCATCGCCAATACTTCCAAACCTGAAACACACCTACCGGAGTAATTGATAAATGAAAAGACTAATGGAGCGATATAGGGATAGAAAATTCGAGGTGTGTGAGAAACCACTTCAGCATTCGCCTGACGACCCAGGTAAACCCTCGAAGAACCCTGTGAGTGGGCAGTCGTGGGGAATCTAACCTTGGACTCCTCCTCTCTCGGTATAAAGAGATTTATTTAGTGCGGTGTGTAAAAACCCTAGTGCTACAAAATTTAAGTTTTATCAGTATCTGTACCACCAACTACAAAATGGCACAGTCCAGCTGTATTTTTGATATTGTATAGTGTAAGGTAAAATTGCGCATACTCCCTTCGATTAATGTAGTGCTTTGTGGCACAGAAATGATTACATCAGAAGAAGTTACATACTTGATAAATGAACCTGCAGTGACAACAATAATGACTGTCTACAAAGACTTTTTCCATGACACGTGTTTCAATACCAAAAACAAAACGTTCATAAACACTATCGGTTTTTATTTTTGTTCAACTTGGTTAGGTTTAAAATCAGCGTTCTTATTTTTCTTATTGATTTTCTCCTAAATATTGCAACATTGAAGCCATAAGTAGCTTGACTATAGACCTATTTTATATTAAGTAAAACAGATTATATGCATGAACGAACATTGGTGTTTAAATATCTTACAATAATATTTTATATAAATCATATGGCGTTTTGAGATCGCAAAACAGACCCAGCTTTACTGCATGGCTAGCTGGCAGCAGTTTAAATTTCCCAACTTTCTGCAGTTGAATTGCCCCTTGCATTTGATCCCCTACTTCTAAGTGTTCTATGCCTGAGTCGCGGCATGTGATTATGTACGCAGTGGATTTCTTGTTCTTCTCAGATGTACACTTATAAAGTGTGCATCTCTATGATGTATGTGCGGTGGTTTCCATGTTTAGTTTTTACCAACATTTGATATTATTTTTAGCTAGTATTAAATGCAATTGGAAGAGTAGAACAGAGTGGAAGTTTAAAAACCTGTATCCGTGTTAAAAATTATTACCAACATTGTTAGTGCATTTAAATTTTAATTCCATTCGTAAAAATGAACCAAAGAGTACTATACATTAAAATAACCCCTTCTCATTATTAAATTATTATTGGATATTAAACAGCAGTTTGGCCATTTAAATGGTTGCATTTAAGCATAATTTGTTTCACCAAGCCAGTAAAGGTTGAAACACAAAATACACGAACTTCATATATGTAGAAGGTTCTCAGAGAGCCTGTATTTTTGGAATGGATAAATTATCAAATCTCCTTAGCTGAGCTTTAATGTTCAATTTGTTTTTCATTTTCAGGGTGATTCACAGAATATACATTTATAGAAATGTAAGTTATGCCTTCTCAAACAATGTTTTCGTAATATAAGTATTTCTGATGTAATCTAAGCTACCTTCATGTTCCGAAAGTAATGAAACGCCAACTCATAATCGTATATTTAATATTAATTTCCCCATTAAAATAATAGGAAGGTTAAAGGTTCATTGCAACACTTTGTTATTTTATCATTAAAGGGTGAAATAGCTAGTTTTATTGCTATATTATTGATTTGTGCAAAATAATTTACAAATAGATAGCTAAATATGTAATATATTGTGACGTGTTATTAACTTTGTCGTTACCAGACGAACAGTTCTTTTGTATTGTTGCTACCAGACGTAGGATTATCGGGTCTCTTTAGTGATATTTCGGCATATTCGATCTCTCCTTTTGGCTAGGACCACCTCAAAGAGAGGGATATGTTTGAAATTGTCTGATGTGACGCCCGCCCTACCTGGCTAACTAGACGCGGTTGTTAGGGGCAAGATAGCGTCACTTGAGAGTAAGTGGTCGTGGGAACGAGTCGTGTGTGGCCGGTCATCGGTCTGTGGCATCTCTCTTCTTCCTGTTTCCTTTGTTAATTATGTGGAGAAGGCAAACGTTTGTTACTAAATCCCAGTTAATGTGTGTTATGTAATGTTTTTCTGTAATATAAAACCCACGCCTTCCCCTTAATTACGCACCAAGGTCCCGGACTTCTAGCAGCTAGCGAGTTGCGACCCCCACGTGCGTTTTGGGGTGATCTAAATTTTTCATTTTCTGGTAACCTTTTCGGCCTTCACTCAACATGTAACAATATATTTTTACTGTGTTACTGACTTTTGGTAAATGAGAATGGACTATCCTAAACTGTTTTAAATGAATTAGATTAAACCACCGTATGAACATTAGGAATGCACTCATGATACAGAGAAACACAATAAAAGAGACAGCTTAAATTTATTTGGCATTTTCTTTTAAGTGAAATAATAAATTATACCGTGCATCTGAGGTGGTGACGATGCCACACGTGGAACAATTGGTGCAGCCGCACTGCATACAGTGGGTCCGATAACCAGAAAAAAAATCTTACTTCAACACATCTACAGGTAGCAGATACCTACTGACTAATTAGCCAGTCATTTAATGCCATCGAACTAGTAAATTTGCAAGCATAACAATAAAAAGAGAGGTGTTCTAAATTCTAGGTCTGTCCTTGCCTGAGATGCACACTATACAAGGAAATTGCGACCACAGCAGCGGTTAGCCTTTTCTGGCTGTGCCGACGTTTACTTCCCTAGTTAACTTTTCCAGACCTGAAATATAACCTTCACCGGTTGGTTACCTAGTAGCATATTATGCATCGTACTCTACTTATTATGTTACAACTTCATATGTATCTAACCACTACTACAGCTTTAGGAAATTACACAGCAAATTGTGAATAGCAAATCCCCGTAAAGAACGGGCGCGGCGATTCTAATGGCTTAGTCCGATATACAGTGAACATAATAGTAATGTATGCAGAAAGCGAATAAGGTTATGGCATTTGTGAACATGTATCATACGAACCACAGTAATTGCAACGAATTTCGTGAGTGGCATATTAAAATTATCCAAGAGCTTTATTATTATACGCTATGTTTTAGGAAATCAATCATAAATTAATTCGCCTTCCATAACAGACAGATCGTGTTCACATGTTTTTATACTTTAGCTTCTCTCCCTGCATTTCATGTGTTATCTGGCGTGTTGAATCGATATGCAGAACCACCACTTGCATGCATTCCCTTTCTAGGAGAGAATGAGCAGGTGTGACGGACTTTAATGTAGTCTATTATCAACACGCCATGGTAAGCAATTATAATTTCGGGTCTTAATCATTGTTTATTTAATAATGTAAAGAGGTTTTGCATCTTTGTGGTGTGGGGTTTTACTGGAAATCTCCAAGAACTATGATCCAGTCCCCAAACCGAGCGCCAAAAGCATTAACCTCACAGAAATTACCTTCTACGATAGACCAGAGAGGTCACTGGTTCGATTTAGAATTGCTGGCGTTTGTGGCAGCACAAATGTTGTATTGCGTCACCTTTCCTTCCTAGAGATGGTGGACAGGCTGCAACTAGGAGGAGAAGCGAGGGCCTTTCACCGGGCCCGGCCGGGTTAAGGCATGTCTAAAGCCTACGTAACATCCAAGCTTCTAACAGTTTCTGACGTTATAAAATTTCCACTATAATTATGTTTGGTTCTAGGTAATGTAAAATTTCATACTTAAGTCTGGACGTCTCGTTTATCGTGTGATTTTCCCAAATTGAAACGTAAAATGAGTTAGGTCATTATATCATATCTAAGGTGCATTAATAATTAATTCTCTGTTCGAAATAAACAGTACCACTCGTGTGAGGAAGAAGGATGATTGTAATTTCTTAGCTTTATCTATGACTTGTGGAGTTAGCTAACCAAAGGAAGTCATATAGCAAGTATATTTCAATCAGGTAACCATGACTGATAATTTGAATACGTAATAATGTATTATAAACGGCACGTTATTGAATATATATAAGTATATATATATATATATACTTGAAGAACATTGTTGTATCTATGACCCGTTCCGATGTACAGTGTACATTAATATTTAATATGTAACTTACCAAGGCAGCTGACTACCAGGAGGGAGCAGATCACGACAAGCTTCAACATGCTGAATGTGAGTGCCATATCAGACAACTGTCGCAGAATTTATACCAACAGTGAGGGATTTCCGTAGCTACTACCTTGTGTTTTTTGCCATTATCAGTAGATTTGCACTCTTGAGAGTTTTGATAAGCATCTCATCAGCACCGATTGGCGCTATTGTATGTTAGGCAATCAACTGATAAGAAGTTATCCAAAAATAAATTCAGGGAAATACCAGAAACTGATACGATATTAATTTGCACATGCTACGCATCACAAAGGATTAAAACATTACCTTGGAAAAGCCGCATATTCACGGGAAGTCTTTACGCAGAATGCTACTCATAATTGTTAAGCCTGTTTACGTTTATTGCGATGGACATTATATATAAATGTCGCAAAAATAAAAAATCTGATGTGTTACACTCACATGACTTTCTCTACTCTTGTACAATCTATTTTTACAAACGCCTATTCTCCATATGCTTCATGTTAATCGAGATATCGAGATGTGAATCTTATTGGTAATTTTCTTGTAGATGCAAGGGGAATATGGTAGCTTTTAAGCGATAGTCAAATATTTTAACGCTGGTTACTATGTGGCGCATTTCATTCTCTTTGCATGTCCAGGACATAAAAAAAATTAATAACGAATTTGAGAAAAAGTATAAGCATTGGAAAATTTAAGGAAATAACAAGCAATATCTCGAAAACGGTTCACTCAACAAAAGAAATGTATATGACATAAGTTGTGTACTTTAACGCGATCTACATTTTTTGTGTAGTAAAATTCTGTCTATCTCTTACGGTTTACCAATTATGCAAAAGTCGTTCACAATGAAGAATACTTTTGGAGACATTCCCAGAAAATTCGAGATATACATTTCATTTCTCATGATATTATCTTAAACCTAAGATATTTTCATCAAAATGGTTAGAGCCATTTTTGAGAAAATTAAAATTTTCGAAAAATGTTCCATGTAAAGGGTAGTCTGGGGTGGGGGATTTTCTTGAAAACATTCGTGTCGCATCTCTGGAAGATACTGAACCAAAATACCAAGTTTGGTGTTTATCCGACTGTTCGTTTTTGAGTTATGCTGTTCACAGACACACAGACACACACACGGACATGTTTCGAAAAATGCTTTTTTTTGGATTCAGGAGGTCTCAAAACATGTATTTCCGGTGAAATCTCAGTATCGAATTTTTGGATGGAATACAATACTTCCCCTACTTCCTATACGTAGTAGAAAAAGTAAAAATACAGATTTGCTTCTACAAGATGCGGCTACCTTCCTGCTCATACAACATGTAGATTTATATTGGTAATGAGTTCGTGAGAAAAAATAAAAGAATTGTACATTTTCTAGCATTGATAACAACAAAATATTTAAGTGAAGCTTCCGTTGAAAATATATTTTATCATTTAAAGAAAATTTTAGTTTATTGGATTAATAATAATTTTGTTAACTACATATTTATATATGTTAAATACCTCAGCTGACAAACAAAGTGAGCAAAAGTCAAACATAGCGCAATGAAGTACCTAATGCTTAGAAACAAAAAATCGGGGTGTTACATTCATGTGACATTCTCTCCTCTATCGTTTATTAGTGGGAATACAAATTTTTTTTCGAAAGCTATTCTTCATTTTAATGAGATAGACCTTTGCAGAAATAGCTACATTACACATTTCGTTATAGATACAAAAAGAACAGAAATAGTCAAATGTTTAAGAGCTGAACGCTATATGCTGGCCTTAAAATTCCATACTGTTTCCATGCAATGGTGAGAAAAATTTGAGTGTCGACAGGACTTTAAAGAATGATAGACTGAGATGTTAAACATTCCTTCTCGGACATGGTTTATATTACAAAAACCTTGTTTAAAATATACAGTGTAGTTTAAAGAGATCTACACTTTTTGTGTAGTATGTGTTCTTCTATCGCTTAATTTTTGCCAGTTATAGAAAATTATATAAAATTCCTTCGGAATGAAGAGGGCTTCACAGGTTATTCCTAGAAAATTCAACAAATACATTTTATTTGTCCTGTAAATATCTTTAATATATGGCATTTTAATAAAAATAGTTGGAGCCATTTTTAAGAAAATAAACAATTTCGAAAAAGTTTCCATGCAATGTGTAGTACGGAGTGTGGGGATTGTCATGAAAATCTTCATGTCACGTTTTTGGCAGATACTGAACTTAAATGCATAGTTTGGTATTTATCGGACTTTTTGTATTTGAGTTATGGTGTTCACAACACCCGTCTACACACACAGATATTTTTCTAAAAGTTCTGACGTAGTACATTCACATGACTTTCTCTAACCTATTTTGTTATTAGTGGGCATACAGCTAGACTTGCTAAATCTTATTTTTATATCTACTTCACTTTAATCCAAATAAAATGTATATCTTAATTTTCTGGTAATAGCCTGTGAAGCTATCATCCTTCGGAAGGAATTTTGTTTAATCTTGGATAACCAGTAAGCGTTAAGCGTTAGACGAAAACGTACTGCACAAAAAATGTAGAGCTCCTTAAAACATAAAATTCATTTCAAATAACATTTTTGTGGCATAAGCCATTTCCGAGCTATCCATTAGGTACTAATTGTTCGGATTGTTCAATACTTAGCAATTCTTTAAGTCGAGTCCATTTTCAGCTGTTTCTTGCGATTACATGCAAACAGTATGGAATTTTAAGGCCAGCATACAGTGTCTAGTCCATAAACATTTGACTATCGCTGTTCTTTTCTGTCTATAACGAAATGTGTAATGCAGCTGCTTCTAAAATGGTTTATCTCGGTTAAAATGAAGTGGATGGGAAAATAAACTTTCGTAAAAATGATTTGTATATCTACTAATTAGCGAAGGAGAGTAAAGAGTCATGTGAATGTAAAACATTCGATTTTTTAAAAAACAATCAAAATATTTCGCTATGAAAGAGAAGCGATGCAGAAATATAGATGAGCACATTTGGTCGGTTTTTAGGTGGAAGGTAAGGAAAAGAACAGAGTATTATTACTCATGCATACAAAATGTTGCAACTTATGATTTTTGTGCTAATTTTTCTTTAATGAAATAAATTATATTAAGCGTACGTACATAATTAGCAACCCAAAAATTTAATTCAGTCTACAACCACTGTGCTATTGTGTGTAAGTGTGTGTGCTTTTATTATGTTTAACGCCGGTTTTTAGAGCGTGGTGAGGTGCCCGCAGATGATACGTAAAGCGAACTAAAAATTGGGAAAAAAATCTGGGAAACAAACTTTTCAGACCTAAGTTTAGGTTAGCTCCTGGAGTTTGCAATTACCGTGACTGAGGAAAAACTGGAAAAAATTTTCCCGGTGGATTCGAACTGTGGATACTCTGTTCACAAGACCTTAACGATCTCGGCCACCCATGTCAGTGTGCGTGTGCGTGCGCGCTATTTCTTTAAAACTCCAGTAGAATGCCTGAAACTTTACATGTAAAAGATTTTGGCCCCATTTAGGTACTGGGGTCTTTAACTACTTCCCAGATGAAAAGGTTATCGAATGAAATGTGTATCGGAGGGGACGCAAGAATTGCACCTAAGCTCCACGAGAGGGCTCTCCCGAGAGGGACGGATTAGGTGAGAGGTGACATCGAGCGGCCGGTACCAGGTGGGACGGACCGTAATGGCAGGGGCCCTACTGATGACAGATGGGTATTCCTGGCATTTGGACAGGCAAACAGGAGACACAGAAGGTTTAACACGGGCGGTCCTTATATCCCGGTAACCAACCGAATTCTGAGGGACGGAGATAGTTCACAGAGAGCATCCTTTTTCCTTGCCACGCTGCAACGGAAAACCATGGCCGAAACTTCCAACTTTGAAATAGACCTAACAGGATGAATAAAATGATGATTGGAACGATATGGAAGGAGAGGAAATTCTGGGAATGAGAGAAACGACTGTAGATTTCGCTTGACAATCCGAGAAACCCCCCCCCAAAAAAAAAAAACATGCGTCAGAGTGGACATTCGCCGGGAATCGAACCCGGAACATCCCGAATGCGATTCTGACGCGTTACCATGGCGCCATCTCGCTTGGTTATGATAAGGTAATACTTATGTATAAGTAAGCAGCAGAATTAAATATTTCTTTTGTGAGAATGGTTACACAAAAAAAAACAGTTTTTCTGTGAAGGTTTTACCTTCTTTAGGGTAAGGTTGTCAGAAGGCGCTTCGGTGGAGCTCCAAGATTGGCTGCGATCGGGAAGACCATCCGTGTCTGTCACACCTGGCATGTTGCAACGTGTTGATGTTCTCATTCGCGAGGATCGAAGCATTACGACTTGGAAGTTTGCACTTTTATTTTTTCTTTATTTGTTATTCTTATTATTCGGAGAAGAAGCATTGTGCTCTATCAGAAAATTCGAAGTCGATATTTCACTAAAATGAAATCTTTTTGAGAGGCTTGAATCCAAAATAAGATATTTACTTCATAAAAAGAGACATATATATATGTATATATATGTGTGTTTGGTATATTAGCAGCATAACTGAGAAACTAATTATTGAATGCATAACGAATTTGATATTCAAGTTCAGCACCTTCCAGGATTCCACGAAAAGATTTTCTAGAAAATTCCGCAAACCAAGCTATCCTTTACTTGGAAAATGTTTCATTATTCTGGTTTTCTCAAATATGGCTGTTAAGATTTTTATTAAAGTACGATATACTCACGGTATTTACATAAAGAATAAAAATGTATATCATGAATTTTCTGGGAATAGCCTATGAAGTCCTCTTCTTCCTGAAAGAATTTTGAATAATTTTGTATAACTTATAAAACGTAAAGGAATAACAAACCTACAACACAAAAATTCTACATATTTTTAAAACACACAACTTATTTCAAATAACTTATAGTACCATCAGCCATTTCAGAGATATTCGTTGTTCACTACTCTTTAGTGCTGAGGTGATGTCGCTATTCAGTTATTTCTCGTGATGTCTCGATTAATATGAGGTACATGGACAGCAATATAAGATTTTGTAAGAAGTGTGCATAAGCAATATAAAAATAAACGTGATTGGATAGAAAAATTAACATAAGATATTTCTTCTTCTTGCTAATGAAAATAAATGTGTGTGCCTTTAATTGCCATACTTGTGTAAAACTTTTATCCAGTACTCTCTATTTCTCGCTAGAAAGCTCGCCATGTTTATTCCCGCGTCTTCTTCTTGCTCGCTCGCTTTTGACTTGCAGTAGGTTCTTTTTTTTTCTTTTTTTTTGCCACCAGGCGTCGGGTAATTCGCGCTTCACCTTTTCCTCGAATAAACTCTGTTGCGCGAACTGGACTGCTGGAGTTTTTGGGTGCTGGAACCGAGACTCTGGTAGTAACGTCCTTATTGGGAGCGTGGAGTTTTTTGCAGTGTGTTGGGCAGTAACTAGTGACTGACATGAATGTTCTAGTTCCATCCATGGCCATTTGCAGTTGTGTGTAGGATTTCTAATGTTGTGGCCTGAATTTGTAAAAAAAATAATAATAAATAAAAACACATAAAAAAGTGGTAATGGGATTTATGCACTCTCTGTTTCTTGTCATTATTCTAAATTTGAAATGCCAGTGCTATATCTCCTCTGATTTATCATTTTACTCAGTGAAAAAATTCTTTATTATTCGAAAGTATAAGGAATTAATTGTTCCGGTTCTTTTCCAAATGGTTATAAGCTATTTTTCTGCTGATTTATACATGGTTTGCTTATATGTTCAAAGTATATACTAAATTCTCAGCCAAACCCTTGAATGGGGTAATTATTGCTGCCCTACGTAACTTAATGTCCATGCTCATTTAGATTATTCTCTGCCTTTTAGAAAAAGGTGAAGTAGCCCGGAGTCAATATATATTTAGTATTTATCGATAAGCCATAGAATTTTGGGTGTATAAGGGGCATTCAAATGAAACCTGGTCAATGCGTCTAACTTTGCATTGCACGTAAGGTGGCATCACGTAACTGCGTGTATGGTGGCACCATCTATTGGTGGAGCGACTGCAGCGTGCCCAACGTTTGACGTTGCATAGCGACAGTGTGGTTTCACGCCGAAGAGAAGGTGGTCACACAAGTAATCGTCCTCTACTAATAAAGGCGAGTAAGCAGGAACAACGAGGAGTGATACAATTTTTAACGGCGAAGGGAGTTGGAGGCCATGAAATGTATCGACGGATGAAGGCTGTGTACGGTGAGTACAGTCTGTGTCGTTCAAGTGTGGTGAAATGGCGCAAAACATTCCTTGAGGGGCGCGACTTCCTGGAAAACATGCTCGTTCTGGACAGACTCATCGTGTTGTATCACCACACCTGAATGATTGCGGAAGTGAATGCTTTAGTCTTGGGCAACCGCAGAATCACCTTGGACGAGATCCATCGGTTACTGGGTATTAGTGTGGGCACCATTCACACCATAATTCATCAACACTTGAAATTTCGAAAAGTTTGTGCGTAGTGGGTTCCCCACCAACTGACCGCCGAACAGCGCAATACTCGAATGGCGCTGATTTTGAGTCATCTGCAACGTTATCATGAGGAGGAATACAGCTTTCCGTCGCATATTGTCACTGGTGACGAAACATGGTGTCACCATTTTGGACCGGAAAGCAAGCGTCAGAGCAAGCATGGAAACATGCAACTTTACCACCTCCAAAGAAATCAAAGGCCGTGCACACCAGTTCTGGTAAGGTCATGATGTCCCGTTTTGACCACAAGGATCCACTGCTTGTCGAGTTCCTGGAACGGGGAACCACCACTAATGCCCAGCGTTATCAAGCCACTTTACAGAACCTTAGATGAGCCATCAAGTCGGAACGCCCAGGCATGTTGTCCAATGGCGTTATTCTCCTACATAATAATGCCCGCCCACACGCTGCCAATGCGGTGAAGACGACATTGCAGCACTTTCGATGGGAAACACTGGAACATCCACCGTACAATCCAGACCTTTCATCGTGTGACTTTCATGTTTAAGAACCTCTGAAACAACTATTCGCGGACATCAATTCACAACGGACGATAAAGTGTGTGAATGGGTCCAGGCCTGGATCCAACAGCAGCCTACTAGCTTCTTTCAAGATGGAATGGACCGGCTAGTGTCGCAATGGAATAAATGTGCCAACAGTTTTGGCGACTATATTTGAGTTAATAAAATCATTATTGTTACTTTACACAAGAAAATCAACAATAAGATTAACACCTCGATATCTCGATTAACATGAAGTAGATGGAGAATAATCTTTTGTAAAAATAGTTTATACAAGAGTAGAGAAAGTCATGTCAGTGTAACACTCAGCCTTTTTTTGCTTTCTCTGCTATGTATAGTAAGTAGGGGAAGTATTGCATTCCACACAAAAATTCGATATGGAGATTTCCCCGAAAATGTTTTGAGGTGCTCTGAATCCAAGAAAACATTTTTAGAAAATGGTCCGTGTGTGTCTGTGTACAGCATAACTTGGAAACGGAAGACCAAATAAATACCAAACTTGGTATTTAGGTTCAGTATCTTTCAAAGTTGCGACACAAAGATTTTCAGGAAAATCCTCTCACCCCAGACTGTCCTTAACATGGAACATTTATCGGAAATATTGATTTTCTTAAAAATATTAACAATTTGGACTAAAATATGTATTTATGATATTTTCATGACAAAAAGGGTATACATCCTGAATATTTTGAGAATGACCCAAAAGTCCTCTTCTTCTGAATGGCGTTTGCATAACTAGTAAACCGTAAGAAATAGACAATTATCTACACAATAAATGTAGAGCTGGTTAAAACACACAATTTATGTCATATGCTTTTTCTTTTTCAGGTGGAGTGGACCATTTCCAGATATACCCTGCTGTTTATTTGAATTTTCCAAAACTTGTACTGTTTCTCAAATGTCCTGGACATGCAAAGAGAATGAAATGCTCCACATAATCACCAGCTCTTAAAACATTTGATTATCGCTTAAAGCCTATCATATCCCCCTTGCACCTACAAGAATATTAGCAATAAGATAGTTTCTGCAAATGTTTATCTCGATTAACATGAAGTAGATGGAGAATAAGCGTTTGTAAAAATAGTTTGTAGAAGAGTAGAGAATGTCATGTGAGTGTAAAACAGGAGATTTTCTTTTGGAACCTTTGAATACCTTTTGCAAAATATTTTATTTATTTAGTTATTTAAATTTACCGTTGGTTTTAATGCAGAAATATTTGCTTCGTCAACAATATAATTATTAGCATAAAAAGAACAAGTCTATTTAAATGTAATACACCAATACAAAAATCCTAATTTCTTACATGAGTACGTACCTAAGCTAAATTTAGGAATCGTAAAACATAATATATTCCATAAGAAGGCTTATAAATTAATTCCATATTAAGATATTCTTCCACTGAATAAAAACAGCCCTGTATTAGCAATTTTCTCAAATATTTTTGAAGACTATTAATACAATAACACGTAAAACATAAACGTAAAAAAATACAGAAACAATACAATCATAATGGTCATTATAGAACATAATGAAGGGTTTTGGTACAAATACAATTGAAACGTGAAATCTGTGGATATTATTCATATAAATACACGTATAATAACAAGGGTTAAATACAACTCTGCTATCTTACAGCTAACAATGATATCCGAAATATTGAAAAAATTCTTGAGTACTGTAGAAAATATAATTTATTAGAAATCTTTTTGCATCTCTTCTGAATTTTTTTAATCCCTACATTTTATTTTCTCAGTGATTAAGTTATGCATGTGAATACCTTTATGCAAAACGGAGTTAACTGTTTTAGTAAATCTGGAACCTTGTAAATGTATTTTGTTACTGTTCCTTGTTTTATGATCATGTACTGTAATACTTATCTGGAAATATTGAATGTTATTATTTATGAAACAAACAGTTCCTAAAATATATAAGCAGGGTAAGGTTAGTATGTTGTTTTCCTTAAAATAGGTTTTACAGTGAGTCATCCTATTTATATTAAACATCTTGCTTATTATTTTCTTTTGTGCTATTAAAAAAAGCTTTTAGTTCTAGCAGAACCTCATATGAAAATTCCATAAGTAAGAGCAGATTTTACGTAAGAAAAATGTATCATTTTAGTGTCTGTATAGTACAAATATTTTTAATACACATATTATATAGTGTGCTTTATTAATTTTTTAAGTAATGCTCTGAATATGCGGCTTCCAGGTTAAGAACTTGTCAATTGTTACCTCCAAAAATTTGGTCTCGTGGATATAAAGTATTTCATCATTATTATACATAAATATTAATCTTATTTAATAATTAACTTATACTCTCACATTTAAAACTTTTCACAAATAACGGTAATATACAATTATGTCCCTAGATTATTAGTTACAATGTTCAACCATTTAATTTCTACTATGTTTCACATTTCCAAAGAATATTTTAAAATTTTAAACCACCTCATTTCCTTAATTGTTTGGGTTCATTTAGTTGTGCTTTATAATCCCCAAAAGGTTGGTCTCGTGAGCATAATGTATTTCATCATTATTATACTGAATATTAAGCTTATTTAATAATTATCTTATACTCTGGCATTTAAAACTTTTCAAGCAAAATGGTAATATACACGTATGTTCCTAGTTTATTAGTTACAGTATTCAACCATTTAATTTCTACTATGTTTCACATTTCCAAAGAATATTTTAAAATTTTAAACCACCTCATTTCCTTAATTGTTTGGGTTCATTTAGTTGTGCTTTATAATCCCCAAAAGGTTGGTCT
The DNA here is from genome assembly GCA_030765065.1 of Deroplatys truncata. Lineage (NCBI taxonomy): Eukaryota > Metazoa > Arthropoda > Insecta > Mantodea > Mantidae > Deroplatys > Deroplatys truncata. The sequence continues at coordinate 162,691,789 of CM060979.1, forward strand.
CGTGAGCATAATGTATTTCATCATTATTATACTGAATATTAAGCTTATTTAATAATTATCTTATACTCTGGCATTTAAAACTTTTCAAGCAAAATGGTAATATACACGTATGTTCCTAGTTTATTAGTTACAGTATTCAACCATTTAATTTCTACTATGTTTCACATTTCCAAAGAATATTTTAAAATTTTAAACCACCTCATTTCCTTAATTGTTTGGGTTCATTTAGTTGTGCTTTATAATCCCCAAAAGGTTGGTCTCGTGAGCATAATGTATTTCATCATTATTATACTGAATATTAAGCTTATTTAATAATTATCTTATACTCTGGCATTTAAAACTTTTCAAGCAAAATGGTAATATACACGTATGTTCCTAGTTTATTAGTTACAGTATTCAAGCATTTAATTTCTGCTATGTTTCACATTTCCAATGAGTATTCTAAAATTTTAAACTTCACCTCATTTCCTTATTTGTTTGGATTCATTTAGTTGTGCCTTATAATCCTTTGTTTAAGGTTTCTTTAGTTTATACATTTGGCTTTCTTGCTTTCTCAGTCATTACTAAGCAGTATATGTTGTAGTCCTTCATTTCATTGTACATAACAGTTGTTCATACGTTTCATTATTATTGATTACTTCATTTATGAGTAATCCTCTTAATAGACTAAATTATTTGAGTTCAGTATATAAAGTAAACCCACAAGTCGTTAAGTGTTCTAGTTCACCACAATTGATTACCTATTAATTCTCTTTACTTGCTAAACTATTTATGTGTCAATGAAAAGTAAACCTGCAACTGCTTAACTATTATAGTGCAAAACAATTATCTGTTCGTCCTCGTAACAGACCAAACTATTTGAGTGCTAGTGTAAAGCAGGATTACAAATTGTTATTCTGGTTTAAAGCAGTTAATTGAATGAATGAATGTATTTTTATACATAACGGTATACACAGATTACTATCAATCGCCCGGATCCGCAGACCGTACGTGCTCTTATAATACGCTGAATAATAAGCAAGATTAATAATAATAATAATAATAATAATAATAAAAGAAGCTACAACAACTAGAAGGAAACCAGGAAATAGTACCATTAAAGAAAACACCATTGCGCGAAAAAAGTAAAACATATTTAAATATATCATCTTAAATATCCACAACTCCCAAAACAGCCATACAATATTATAGTAAACAAAGAACAGTTAAGACAACAAATACACACACACTAACAATAATGAAAAAGTGACATACAGAAATAAAGCATCAACAACGATTAGCAATTCCTACACCCCCGCTTCGCTACTATCAGCCTTCTCAGATCTCAGCTGTCTTGCCTTAAGTAGAAATTTACCTATCCCTTCCATGTCTTTTCTGCCTGCCAGTAGCGTCCAAGATGCCCTTAACTCTCCATTCGAGATGGTAAAGGATCGCGGTATATATTTTTCCCTCCATTCCTCCGTACCCCTACATATTGCCAAGGTATGCACCCATGACTCTTCCTCCTCGAAAATTGGGCAGACTCTACTTTCGTCAGTAATTTTTATCATCCGATGCTCCAAATCTAAGCCAAACGAGCCCCTGTCTAATGAGTTTGATGCCCATTTCGATGTATCGTTCCACACCCCACTCAGATTTTAGCTCAGATTGTACTTCTAACGAAAACTTCTGCATGCACTGAGCAATTTTTTGTTGCCTGTCAATACCCAGAGGCGGTACTTAATTTTTCTACATGCACTCCGTCTATTTGCCTGACTTGCCATCTAAATATTACTCATTCCTACCGAGAGTTCATACGTGTATACTTATCCTTTGATCTCTTCCGTGGTGGGCATGTTAATGGTTTGGTGCGGTCAAAGACACCATTAAACCGTTGATTTTCAGTGCTTGTGTGACTGAAGTACCATCACATTTAACCCGTCATTTGTCGCTACCATTGTTATGACACGGTTTGTCGCATTTCGCTCACGGTAATAAATACACGTAACAAGAGATAACATTATGCCAATAACACAATTTAATAACACGTAAATTATAATTTTCTAAATCTACTACAAATGACATTTTTTGAAGTGATCACAAAATATTTGCCTTCACAAAGAAAGTAAGGAATATTAACTTGCGGTTCACTAAATGTAGTATACGTAGGTATTTGAAAGAGATTTAAATCCAATGTCTTCATTGACAAAATTATGAGTTTAGTGTTTGTTAAATATGGTACTATATGAAATACCTAAATATAGTACAAATTCAATATACGCCTAAAAACAAATTATGGTGATGGTGGTGGCAATGTCGACTCCAACTTTTGTTTTGTTGTAGAAGGTAATTATGTGCGGTTTGTTTTGGTCGCCGGTTTCCTCATCAATTTCGTCACCAGAATGTAGAGTTGAAAGAAGCAGCACATTTTTGTTGCTTTTAGGCACACATGACACTAGAACCAAGCACAGAACTACAAGCTGGCCTCTCTTTAGTATTTTAAAATGGATGGAATTTCTTTTTTGTTCTTCTTTAGTGTTCCGACCACAGTAGTTTTCTTTTGTAGCAACTCCAAGGCTAGCGAAACAGATGCAAAATAATTATCCGCTATTGAAAATGGGTGCTGCTACTCTATTCACAACACTACATGCTTTATTATCGGTCTGGTATGGAGCTTCAGGTTGCTTTCCTGGATAGATTTCGAGATTTGAAACGTACTATGTTTCAGAATCTACCAATGCATAAATTTTTATTCCATTTTTTGATGGTTTTGATGGAATGTACTGGCGGAATTTACATCTTCCTCGGAAAGCAGGTAGCATTTCATCAAGTGTTGTGTTTTCTCCTAATTCATAATTATTCATGCATCTGACGACGACAAATTTCTCAAATATTCTTCTAATGGGCGCCAGATTATCGATTTTCTTTCTATCAGCTCTATCGTTGATGTCATCGAATGTATAGCCTCAAGAATATAGAACCTGCGACTTGACATCACAGCACGAAAACATTCAAGGAGATGTGCAATCATCAGCCCAAAGCTCTTGAATGTTGATATGAGCAGCCTTTTTCAAGCCTGCCATGTATAGAATACCAGTTAGATCAGTTAATTCATGTGGAGTTGTATCAGGACAGTCCCTCGGTCGTGCATATTTAGTACGCATTGTTTGAAGATATATGTTAGTACAGTTTGTAATATGTAAAATTGTCTCTTCGGGAAAGAATAAATTCCATGCATCTGCGACTGAAGTTGCATTTTTTGCCTCTCCTTTACAGCCTCGATGTGTTCTAACTATATTATGCCTAGAGCATCGAACATTGGGGCGAGGTGGATGCATGTTATTTTATCTTTTCCAATATATGAGAGACCTATCGGCTGAAAATCACTTTCGGTTTCTGAGTCACCTCCTGCAGATTGTTCTGAATCAGTTATACGATCACTATATTCAGAGGGCGTATCAGATTCACATTTATCTAATCTTTCTTCCTGGTTCAAATCACCGCTGTCTAGGCCAACAGAAGTACTAGTTTCACTCAACCATGCAGGGATGAGTAAAATAAAAAAAAATAATAATAAAATAAAATAAGAATTAGTTAGAAATCATGTTAGAAAATGTTTCACTATTGATTATGACATCTAATGTTGGCCTAAATTCGATTCTCAACAGCAGTGTTCGAAATCGTGTCGAAAGAAACGTTAAAGATGATTTATTATAACAAAAAGTAAAAATAAATATACCTTGAGAATCCCTTCCATCCTGTTGTAAGGCTAGCAGAAGGAGCGTTTTTGCTCGACTCATTGTAAAAACCTAACTGAACACCAATGAAAACAAATCAAACGAAGGAATATTTTAACGGACACAAAATAGGGCTTCTACATTTCAGCTTCAAGCCAGGATGATTGCGGACTGACAACAATTGAATAGCACGGTTTGTCGCTTGATGAGCAAACCGCTCACAGCTGTGCCGCAACTGGATAAAAATTGCATAAATCATTGTCAATGTGATTGTTGTTAAATCTAACTGAAACAACTGCTTCAGGAAAGTCTAAACGTCAGCTAGATTGAACGAGAATATTTTATCAGTAGTCATTACCGTAAAAAAAATCAAAATCAAAAGTGTCAGCAAAATGCTCATTTAGCGATAAATGGCGGGTTAATGAGCTGCATTGTCTTCCTTTATTAGTACAATTTTATTTCTTAGAAAGCTCAGCAGTTTGAAAGACTGAACATTGACTAGAATTCTTCATCTATGTAACCTTGATAGATTTTTGTGCAGATTTAGGGCAAGTTTACTACGCCCATCGTCTGTTAATTGTTATTAACTTATTTATTATTACTAGTTCAAATATATTTTACCATTATCTGTTAATAAAAAGGACTAAAGTTTGGGTCTAGACTGTTATTAGCTTTTCCAGGATCCGCAGTTCCCAGGTTCTCTAGTGTTAGGTCTGTAATTTTGATTGTGCAAACTTTAGCAGGACACTTCTCATGAATCAAGCATTTATATCTTCATATGTTGTGAATGGACACAGTATAAAATCACCTGGTAGGGGGTTACTACCAACATATGTCTGACTATTATAACAAATTATCTTGAGACGGGAATTAGTTAAAATGTCTTCTGAGAAAAGGTGTATTATCATTTTTAATGTTGCACCAACGCAAGTTTCGTAACCTAAAGACACATGGATATATAGGTTCATTACATTGTATAGAATAAATGGTAAAAATATAATCCTATCTTTTTCTACCTTTCGGAAAGGGAAAAAGCAATCTTCGGAAGGAAGAAGAATGAATTTAATAATCGCTGCTTTTTATGTTTGCTTTCAAGGGAAAAAAAGGAAATAAAATTGTACACATAGTAATTTTCCTAGGAATCTCAATTCATCGTCAGCCCTAGAAGGGTCTCTTGATTATGACTATATGACCAGTTGACGGAGGAGACACCCAGCACCTCGACTCCAAAAGGATCTTTTTGCATACACCCCCAGGGGCAACGGATGAGGTTAGGGAACCTCAGGCTGGCGCAAGTCGATAGAGACGAGCAACGTTCCCTAATAGTTGCAGGCCTGACCACTCGGCCACGGGAGGGTTGCTCGGAGACGTCCCTCTAGTGGGACCAGACGTCCCTCTGCGCTATCTACCCGACACCAACCGAGTGCAGAGTCAACTCCCCGACGCCGGAGTCAACTTGAAGCATGAAAGAGGAAAATAAAACGAGAGAAAGTTGGAGAGAGAGCAATGTAGTATACGCCACTCCAGCATTCGCATGTGCCAACCAAGGAAACCCACGAAAACACTATGGTCATAGTGGGCGGCCACCGAGAATACAACCGGGGACCTCCAGCGTTACCGCGGTGCCGTTTCGCTCGGTAAAAGGGGTCATAGTCCGTCTCTATTTTGACATTCTATTCTGATAAGTCATCCGATTTATTTTTGATACTTCTCCACTGTTTCATGACCCTAGTTCTTATCACTTTGTTCGCTACACGAGCTCTTCTAATTTTTCCACAATGAAAAAATAGAGGGAAAAATGAAACTGTTTTTTCACTAGCCCTAAATGGATCCACGTAGAAGATTAAAAACATTCTCCTGTCCTCAGTCCCTGTGGCTGTGTGAATCAAGTCCTCTCCCATTCAAACTAGGTCGACGAACTAATGGATGGAGGGAACATCAAGGACTCAGAGATGAAACAGAAAATTCGAGGATATACGGGGCTCTGTGATCTGGAATGAGGGAATCGTATACAGAGGAGGGAAATCGAAATATTACCTGACATACAATTCCGTTCATGGAATGCAAGATAACGCGAAACTCGGATTCTTCTGTCTCAAGATGTCAAAAGCCTTGTGAATTATATGAGTTGATTGGGTAAATAAATACAGGGCTTCCGAGAATGAATGGTGAGGTTTTACGAGCTCACCGTGAACTAAGTATTATGTGTACTTGATTAATCCAGTAACTCAAACAGTTTACGTTCACATGTATTTTTCCTGTCATTGTTTCCATCGTCATGATAAACTCATTGTTCCAAAATTTAAGATTTTTGCATTACATGTTATTGTATAAATACGTTATGCATACAAATGATCTGTGTAAATCTTCTCCAAATAGCTTTCTTTGTTCTAAAATGTTATTTGAAATATTTATAGACGTGTTACAGAAGTGCTTCTTACATTCTTCGTGTTTTTGTGAAATGTTTATACTGGAAAAGGAAAAGCTGTATGTATCTTATGGTTGGCAGAACATAAATCTGTGATTGTGGTAAGCGACAATTCAGACGTGAGTACAACAAAGAACCTCCACTTGAGAATAATATCAGACGATGGCACAAACATTTTAAGCAGACCGGCACTGTGCTAAAGAAAAATCAACAGGAAGGTCCAGAACATCAGAAGATGATGTCGAAGCAATTCAACAGTCATGTGTTCAGAGTCCTAAGAAGTCCATTCCACAGCCTACAGTTAGGTCTTCCAAAGTCAACAAAAAATGACGTCATGCGGAAAGGATTGAAATTGCATTGCTATAAAATTCAACTCCTGCATGCAATAAATCCAAAGGACAAATTGCTTAGGTCTAAATATGCTGGCTACAAAGAAATTACGATGAACCACAATTTCTTGAGCATATCATCTTATACGACGTGGCCACGTTCCATGTAAATGGTTGTGTTAATCGGCACAATTGCCGAATTTGGGCCTTGGAAAATCCACGTATGATACAAGAATGCATTCAAGATTCTCCTAATGTCAAAGTTTGGTGCGGCCTTATGCACAACAACATTCTTGCCCATCTTTTTTGTTGAAAAAACCACCAGCTTCATTGCATACATAGACACGCTACAGAACTTCTATTTTCTTAAATCAAGCAAATGGAAAGGGGGTTGCAAATAGTCTATCAACAAGATGGAACAACGTGTCATTTCGCAAAAAATGTCCTATAAGAGTTATATAGTCGAATTACAGGCCAATGGATTGGCAGAAATGCACCAATCTCATGGCCAGCTAGAGGTCCAAATCTTACTCCATTAGACTTCTTCCTATGGGGCTATGCCAAGAATGAGATTACAGTGAAATAACTGAGAATATCGACCATCTAAAACAAAAAATCAGACAAGCAATTGCAAGGATTACGCCATATGTTCTTGTCAGAGTGTGGGCTGAGGTTGAATTTCGCTTAGACCTCTGTCGAGCATTGAATAGTGCCCATATTGTAACTGTGTTATTTGGGAACTGGCTGAGTTATTTAATTAACTAAAAGTAATTTCAATCAGTTGTACATAATACTTAGTTCACAGTGAACTCGTAAAACCCCACCATTCATTCTCGGAAACCCTGTACATTTGTTACTGAATATATTATCTTTGTATAATGCAATAAAAACAGTTTATTGTTCCTGGTAAATAGGACTTAATTGGAAAATTTTGAATTATCATCCCTGACAGAAAGTTTCAGACATTTTTTGCAATAACTATTGGGGACAGATTTTAACATTCGGAACAACTATTCGCGTATGCTCCAAACGGAATAAAACAGATGATCATACGGATTTATTGTTATAGTTAGGTTTCCTTATGATTGTCTTATAAACAAGTTCTATTTATAAAGCCGTTAAGATAAATATGATTTGAGGGACCACTAGTCACACAATTAATAATGATTTATTTCTTCTTTATTTTCCTTTTCATTACTGAATTCTATGAATTCATCTTATAACACTAATATTCCAGAATTAATATAGATTCAGTATTTATTTATGCTTTTGATTGTGTGAGTTACTCGAATATCAGTACAAGAAAGACATTAATGACAACGCAAGCTTCCTTGATAACTTGCAAATCTACACTCCGGTATAATTTTTTCGATCAACTATTAAAGCACAGACACTTTCGATTTCGTAGTAAAAGCCTCATAAAATGAACAATCTAATAAAAATTAACCATTTTGTTTAGTAAGTAATGTATTTAAGCACCATACGAGGGGTGTTCCAGAAGTACCCGACCTAATAAAAAAGCACAAATATTTTTGGAAAAAACATGTTTATTTCTCTACATAGTCTCTTTTCAGCTCGATATACTTTTCTCAGCGATGTCCCATAGCTTCAATTCCCTATTTATAGTGAGAACCGTTGAGTTCTGTAAATAGCCATCAACTGCAAACTCCACCTCTTCATTGTTGGCAAACCTTTTACCACCAAGCTATTTCTTCAACTTTGGAAACAGAAATAACCAGAGGGGGCTAAATCTGGCGAATAGGGTGCATGAGGGAGCAATTCGAACTTTAACTCATTGATTTTGGCCATGGCGATAATGGATTTCTGAACTGGTGTATTGTCTTGATGAACAAGATCTTTCTTTTTCGCTAAATGCGGCCGTTTTTGCTTTATTTAATCATTCAAATGCTGCAATAAATTTGCATAATACTCGTCATTGATTGGTTTTCCTTTCTGAAGATAATAAAAGAAAATTATCCCACGCGCATCCAAAAAAAACTGACGCCGTGACCTTGCCTGCAGATGGAACTGTCTTCGCCTTCTTTGGAGCCGATTATCCCCTTTCAGTCCACTGTTTTGACTGTTCCTTCGTCTCAGGTGTGAAGTGATGGACCTACGTTTCATCCATGATTATTAACCGACGCAGAAACTCCGCTTTATTGCTGTGAAATATCCCCAAACACTCGACTAAAACATCCTCACGACGCTGATTTTGTTCCATTGTGAGTAAAAATGGTACACATCTTGCGCACAGCTTTCTCATGCCTAAATTTTCAGTTAGTATGTCATGTACAGCACTTTTTGAAACGCCTACGATGTCTGTTAGTTCGCGCACTTTCAGTCGACGGTCATCCAATACCATTTTGTGGATTTTGTTCACAATTTCTGGCGTGGTCACCTCATTTGGTCGACCACTGCGATGTTCTTCTTGGCAGCTCAGCCTCGCTTAAACTTTGCCACCCAATATTTTCCTGTTGTAACGAGTAGAATCTAGCTCAGCTTTAATATTAGTTGGACTACTATTGTATCACATAACGATGGTCAGTTTTATCTATGTTTACAAATTTGCTGAGAGAGTTCAATATTAATGACTGCCAAACAATTTCTAAACCACGTAGCATCGTCAAACGTAAGCTTTATAAGGGTGGTGTTTTCTAGCATAGTAATTTGTTTGAAACAACAACCTCTATATAGACGTCAAGTCGGGTACTTTTGTGACTGCCCTCGGATGGTTTATACTTTTGTCTTCAGAGCAGCTGTATAAATTTTGGGCACTCTGGACATACGTTTTTTTAGCGTTTTGTTAAGATACTTTATTGCAAGTGCACCTTAAGCTGTTAATGATGAGCTGGTCTCATTTTTGCGCTCCATATTTATCTCATTAGAATACTCTAGGATTTAGGTAAAACGACTGGATCGGTCACATCTTACTCTGAATTTTTCCGCACTTTTCTTTCTTATACACTTAACCTCGGCACAACTTAGAAGCATTTTGGGATAATTGTCCTGCTTGAAGACAAAGCTGGAGCAATAAGTCTGTTGCCGGATTAATGGTATATTTCATCAGTATCCTGTGATATCCCTCTTTTACTTTTATTCCGTTTATTCTCACCAGATCACCAAATTTATCACCGGCAAACACCACCACACCATGACACATCCTCCACTATGCACTACAGTCGGTGTCATACACTGGCTGTTCATACATTCTCTAGAAAGCCGACGAGCATAAACCCTACGGTTAAAATGAAGATTCATCAGTGAACATATGTGACCAAACTCACATTCTTATGATTTTGAACCTATGTAATCTTTTATCTTACTATGTTTGCTGCTATGATCCCTACAGGCCTCGCTCATGAAGACGGCGTTACACTATTGAGACAGAGATTGGAGCTTCTTGCCTATTGCTAACTTCCTCGCGAATTTCAGGTGTAGTACAAGTTCTTTGATGTTTATTCTGCATTTAGATGAACTGCTCTTCCCTTTGGGATGCTAAACGGGGTCTCCCATTTCTTAAATTGGCACCAGTTTCCTTAGACATCTGTTTCTGTAAACATTACTGTAGACTGGGCTGGTACAGCCTTTGTTCCTACTCTCCTATTTAGTAAAATAACCTTCCTCATACAGTGTTACAAGAATACGGCAACCTTCCATATCCAATCTCCTTCTTTCGATCCATTAGAAGCTTGTTACATAATACAGAGAATGGAAATCTTACACAGATGCGCTGCTGGAAGTGAAAGAGGTACTGAAAACCTTATGTACTGAAAAATGACGTCACTTTTTTTACTCACTATTCTATGATCTGTTCTTGCAAAGCTTACTACTTCCTCTACCACGTACATACATAGCAGGTAGAGAAGGTATTGCATTTACCCCATAATTCAATACCGATATATTAGCGGAAATACTTGTTTTGAGGCCTCCTGAATCCAAAAGAATACTTTTTAGATAAAGTCCCGTGTATGTGTGTGTGTGTGTGTGTGTGTACGCGCGCACGCATGCATCTATGAAGAGCATAACTTAAAAACGAAAAGTCGGATAACCACCGAATTTGGTATTTAGGTTCAGTATCTTCTAAATAGGATACAAAGATTTTCAACAAAATCCTCCCACCCAAACTACCGTTCACATGAAAGAGTTTTCGAAATTTTTAATTTGTAAAAGTGGCTTTGACGATTTTGATTAAAATACAATATATTAAAGATGTTTACAAGATAAATAAAATGTGTCTTTTGAATTTTCTGCAAATAGGCTGTTAAGGTCTCTTCATTCGGATGGAACTTTTCATAATTTTGTATAACTGGTATCTACAGTTAATCAGTAGAGGAAAATGTAAATGTGTTTAAAATACACCATTTATTTCAAATAACTTATTTGTGGCATCAGCTATTTCCGAGATATCCGTTATTAATAGTTCAAGTTGTTCAAAACTGGTCATTCTTTTAAATCCTTTCAACTTTCAGTTGTCCTCGCGATTGCTTGGAAACAGTGTGGAATTTTAAGGCCAGCATATAGCGCCCAGTTCTTAAACATTTGACTATCGCTGTTCCCTTTGTATCTTAAAATTGAAAAGTGAAATCCCGATTAAAATGAAAACAATAGGAAAATAAACTTTCGTAAGAATAATTTATAAACCCACTAATAAGCTTGAGAACGCAAAAAAGTAAGATGAGTGTAAAACATCAGAAATTTAATTCTTCTTCATCGAGATAAACTTTCAGTATACGTTTACACAATTCGTTATAGGTATAAGAAGAATACATTAAACTATATAGAAATTAGATGCTTAATAAGCATGTCGGTAAGTGATGGCTCTGAAACTATGCTCTTTGTAAGTATATAGGAAAAAGCAAATAGCAATTTACCGTTTGAAAGAAGTATGTGTTTGAAAACGCAAACCAATAAAAAATAATATTTTGGAAACAGTTAATACTACAGAGAATTTTACTTCACATAAATTGTATTTTAACGAGAATTACATTTCTTGTGGAATAATTGTTTTGCTATGTTCTATGGTTAACAAAAGTCATTCAGATCGAAGAAGTCTTCAAAGGCTATTTAAAGAAAATTCAATATGAATCAGCCAATAATCAAAATCGTTAAAGCCACTTTTGAGAAAATCCAAAACCATGTCCATGTAAAGAGTAGTTTGGAGTGAGAGAATTTTCTTGAAAGTATTCGTGTGGCATACCTGGAACATGAACTTGAATATCAGTAAATATCAGAGTATAAATAACTTTTGAGTTTTTATTTCTAAAAATACCTTTTTTGAATTCAGGGAGTCTCAAAACGTGGCACGAGAAATCACGCTATCAAACATTTTGTTGGAACGCAATACTTCCTCTACTTACTATAGGTAACTAGTAGCGAAAATAAAAGCATCTTACACAAGCAGTAAGGCTGGCTTAAATAAAATACACACTTTTAAGGGGACAAGGTACTCTGAAATGGTCAAAAATCACATTTTCGGTTTTAGGAACTAATAAAATCACTATTATTTCCAGTTTCAGGAAATATATACGTTTGGAGGGTTAAGAGGTTTTTAGTACATTTGAATACCGTTTAAATGCTAGTCTGCATTCCTTTAGAGCTGTCATGCAAAGCCTCGTTTTAGAACGTTTTTGTATCTTTCAATAACGAACGTCTATATCATGCCCAGCGAGCAGTTCAGCAATTAACAAAAGAGGCCAGGACCAAGAGAAGGCAATCAGAAAAGCTGAAGCAATCCAGAAATGAAGGTGGAGATGATTATGATCCTGGAATGTACTGAAGTGTGTCAGAATTTTAATGTACAAACTTTAAATTCAGTTTTCTCAAAACAACGTTTTGGGATACTTATGTGCCTTTTCCTCAGAAAGTATGAGCGGTAGAGAGCTGAAATTTTCAGTGCTTATGTACAACACTCAGGTTAACGTCCGAAATCATAATCATAATTTTATAATGCATGTTAGTGATAATAAGAAAGCAACAACACTGCAAATTTTGCACATTTTTACATGTTTGACTTTGCAAATAATGTGTTTTTAAATTTCTAGTGAACTGATATACATAACTAAATAATTGAGGTTCAAAAGATAGCTGATTATAATAAGAACTAGCGTGCAAAAGTGTGATTCTGTATTGTAAGTAGTCTTGGATAAAAATGTACATGAATTCTCATGTTTTAAGTGTAAATTTTATTATCTTTCTGCTGAAAGAAATAATTTTTATGGACTCAACTACATAAGCTATCAATGGAAACAACCACTTGAAATAATTCTAATGATTTATAGAATAATTCATAAAAATTTCAGGAAAAACTATTGAGAACTTTAAGAGCAGTTATATTTAACACATTTAAGGTGTAATTTCCATGTGTTCAGACTATCTTGTCCTCTTAAAGGAGATATGCAAATATTGATTGTACATCAGCGCTCCTTATGCTAGTAGGTACAGCGTCCCCAAAATGTAAAGCGGAAGAATGAGGTGTCAAGCAGTTAGACTTACGTCTATTTTGCCTAATGTCCACATAATGAACTGGTTGAGTAAGACTTTTACTCGTTAGGGCCTTTGCAAAGAACAACTGTTTTCCCTGCCCTTTTCAGCAGAGCTGGTTCTGCAATGTCGACATTGAGCAAATCAAACACAAATATAACATATACATAGTTAAGCTTTCATGGCCGACGTCAATGTTATAAAAATTCTTAAAACAAACCGAGCTTTTTGGCCGTGGTTTAAACGAAAAACATCGCCTGACGTCCGCCGGAATGTCGGGCGAAACATCTTCAGAGGACACACAGAATGACTCCTACCACCGCACTATCACCTGGTGACAGAAGTCAGGTCATAGACAATCTTTCAACTCTTTATGGTTAAAAAGGTACTTTAGCTCTTATAAAATTGCATCGCAGTTATTTTCATTTCACTAAGTGAATAATAGACATTTCCGATTTTGAAATGTCTTTCCTACGAGTTTGTAGAAAACATGTGTGTGGTCATTGCGTATAAAGCTGTTACAAATATCCACCTCTACAAAATGGATGACATGAAGTTGTGATTCGATAGAGGTTATAAAAATCATATATGTTACATTAACATAACCTTTTCTACCCTCTCTCATTTATTAGTGGATGCAAATTATCCTTACTGAAGCTTATTACTTTCTTTAGTAGTATAGTATGCAGGGGAAATTCGATACCGATATTTCACCGGAAATACACGTTTTGAGCCCCCTGAATACAAGAAAAGCATTTTTGGAAACCTGTCCATTTGTATGTGTATGTCTGTGTTACTGTGAGCAACATAACTCAAAAACTAAAAGCCAGATAAATACCAAACTTGGTATTACTGTTCAAATTCTTCCAAAGGTGCAACACCAAGATTTCCAACAAAATTTTCTACCCCAAACTAGCCTTTAAGTGGAACAATTTTTAATATACTTATTTTTAAAAAATGGTTCTAACAATTTTGTTTAAAACACCATACATTAAAATCTTTACATGACAAATAAAGTGTATATCTTGAATTTTCGGGGAATAGCCTATGAAGTACTCTTCATTCAGAGGATATTTTGTATAATTTTGTATAATTGCTAAACGTCAAGCAATGGATGAAATTTAATTTCTTGAAAATCTTCGTGTCACATTTTCAAAAAGTACTATCCTAAATACCAAGTAAGCTATTTATCCAACTTTTCGTTTTTGAGTTATGCTGTTCACAAAGTTGACTTGATTTTTATAAAGGAGGAGTCGGCTTATTTGCCCTTAACATTGAAACCTTTAGGTTTATTGCATTATCTCCTTTCTTTATAGATTTATTTAAATAGCCCTGTATCTCTAATGAGAGGCAGTGGGTTATTAACTAGATTTTCTTTAGTAAAATCATCTTCTGGGTTTATCAATCCCAGTAGTTCACATCTTTTCCCACCCAGAGCTTCACATTTAAAGATTATATGACAGGCTGTTTCTCCTCTTCATGTTCACAGACACATCACACCCGGACCTTTTTCTAAAAATGGATTCATTTTTGGATTCAAGGGTCATGAAAACTTGCATTTCCGGTGAAATCTCGATATAGAATGCAATAGCTTCTCTATCTAGTATGTACGTATTAGGCAAAGTAAAAACAAATGTGCAACCTTCCTGTTATTATTCTGATTATTTTCCGTTTTATTTACACATCTGCTCACACATTTACGAACACATAAACACCCATGCCCGAGGAGGGACTGGAACACGCAATTCTCTAGACCAAAGCTAAGCACTTTACCGAGCGCGGCTGTGGGGACCGGTTTTGTTGTTAAAAACGCAAGGTCAAAGTGTCGGCACGACGAAAATCGAACGCAGGACCTCTCGAATGCAAGCGTTATCGCGGAGCAATCTCGCTCGATAACCTTCAGATATTTCGCAAAGATGTGTCAGTTAAAGAGTTTCTAAATCCACGGTCTACAGGTATACTATTCAAAAGAAATTATTGCTTCGAATATTTTCCGGCACTGCCATACGCCACGAAATCTGGAAACATACCTGAAAGGTGAGAAGGACGCGAAATCAAAGGGAAATGATGGAGAGGATATCCTGGTAGATAAGAAACCACCCTCTTTCGCCTACCAAGTAGGGAAAACTTCAAAATGGGCGGTCGAGGGTTCGAACCCGCAGCCTCCTGAATGCGAGCCTCACATGTTACCGCGAAGCCATCTCGCGCGGTACAGCTTACAGGAGGTACAATAAATATTGTATTCCACTCAAAACTTTATTGCTAAAATTTCGCCAGAAATAGATGTTTTGAGGCACCGTGTATCAAACATAAGCGTTTTTAGAAAAACATCCGTGCATGTGTATGTATCCGTGTGTCTGAGACCAGTATAACTCCAAACTGAAAAATCCAATAAATACCAAACTTAGTATTCAAATCCAGCATCTTCCAAAGATACGAAATGAAGGGTTTTTTTCCAACAAAATCGTCTACTCCAAACTACAGTTTACAAGGAGCAGTTTTCTAAATTTAGGATTTTCTCAAAAATACCTCTAACGATTTTGATTTTAAAATAGAATGTGTGTAAGATGTTCATATGAAAAATAAAATTTTATATATTCATATTTTGGAGAGTAGTCTGGGAAAGTCCTCTTTATTCGTCATGCCTTTTGTATACTGGTAAACCATCACTGCCCAAAACATGTATATTTTGTTTAAGCATATAGTTTGTTAAATAAATTGTTTTGGGGGATTAACCGTTTCCGAAAAATTCTTTGTTATTGGTTTGAATCTTCAAATACTTTCTTCAAATTTTCTGAATATATAGGATATATATAAAATAAAAAAAACGAATAGCGACTTCTTCCCTTGTTGTACCCCGTTTATGATACTGTATTTTTACTGTTATTGTTACTGCTTATTACAGAAATTACACAACACAGATGCATTCACAAACACCCATGCCCGTGGCGGGACTTGAACCCGTAAACCTCAGCTTGGCGGAGCGCCGGAGCTATACACTCAAGCGACCACGGCTACGAGGGCCGCGATATATGAAGAGAATGCATTTAAAAGTCTCCTAAAGCCGCACGCTCTTGGAAAGTCACTTTGTCAACAATGCCCTCCAACGAAATGTATAAATCTGCAAGGTAAGCTTGTCTGGATTAAAGGAAGTAGATAGAATAACAATTTGTTTAAAAAATATGTTGTAGAAAGGTGAGTAGAGAAAGTCAAGTAAGTGCAACACACCAGTTTTTACACGCTAAGTACTAGGCAAACTAACCGAGTAGGATGGTTCAGGCGATAACGTTGTAGGTTCGATTCCCGTGGCCGACCTTCCTGACTCATGCGTTTTATCGAGAGTTTCCCCGGATCGCCAGGCGAGTGCTAGGAAGGAACATTACAATCCTCGAATTTCCTGTAATTCATCCTGTAATCAAAATTTCTAATACTGCTTTGGTAGATTTATCAACACCTTCAATTATTACTAATAAATACAAATTTACGAAAATTACAATATTATCGAATTAATCAACTAATATTTTGATTTAAATTAAATATATTTCATAATAATAATAAATTCACATTTCATTTCACTTCACCTTTCATCTGCTTGGTTTCTTTCATGGTTGCAAGTGTCGGCGGGAGGTCTCGGCGTTTGCATGACAGGGAAAAAGAATGCTCTGAATAAACTTTCGTCCACCGGACTGCGAGCGGTCTCCGGGATCCGGACACTCCAGGGGATGTGTAAGCCCACAGGGGGGAGGAGAGCCGGCTGCACCAGACACCAAATCTGCAAAGCGTAGAGGCCCTGCCCACAACCTGCCATGCCTCCTGGTCCGGGCGCGCTCTGTCTCCTCTCACCTCATCTAGCAGGGGCGTCAGGGACCCAGGTACAAAAGATCTGCGTATGTCTGGGTGCTAAGTCTCCCTTCTCTTCTAGTCCTATCGTATTCTACCACCAAAACTATATCTTCGGACTAAATTATCCCCAGGCTATTCCTTTCAATACATATTCATCTTGTTATTCCCATTATGCAAAGAAACATCTCTCAGAGGCAAAGGATCAGGGATGTTTATTTTAGATAACAGAAACCCTTACATAAAACCTAGCCTAATTGACACAGCATGTCAGATAACGTCCAAACATCAATTAGTAAGGATTTGATATGTTTTTCCATATAGTGCACAGAATATTGCGGACGTCTTTCACGGCGTATGTCAGCATCTTCAAGATCGCTACCTGTCCTAGAATAATGAAAGATAAGATGCTGCAAGGTAACGCGGCTCTATTTTCAAGGTAAGATTAGCTTCTTATCTATCGTACATATCCATTTCAAGAGCGGGTTACGTTATCTTGCTATGGCGAACGTGATTAATAGAACTGACAATTTAGATTATTTGAACTTGTATTTAACCTTTTCGGTGTATTGAAATAAATACTCTCTCACGCATTAAAATTATGATTAGATGTCTATAGCACTATTATAAGAATGCATCTAAACTATTTCGATATATTTATGCGCTCATTATACTACTTTTCGGTGTAAACATTTTAAAATTAGAGAGCAGATTGGAAATGTGTTCGGCGAGAAATGTGATTAAATGTTGACGTATTCATTATAATCCTAGCATTAGTTCCGAATAAAAATTCTGTTTATTAATTCATAATTACTTTAATCTCCTATTTTTACAGCCATTATAAATATCTTTCTTTCCTTTTCTTTTAATCTTAACTGCCAATAGGCATGCTTCTGCTTTATAAAAGGAATACATACGTGAACTGGCACTTAGGTCCTTCAAGATCAAGTAATATTTCAAGAATTATTTATTCTAAATTCAACCATAACGTTATGCCTAAGTAAACTCCTTTAAATAAAATATATTTTAAAAATAATATAACATAATTATATTTCTTACATTGGGAGTAAAAGTCCCGAATACGATGAGTTAATTTGGAAAAAGAAGTAATATCAGGCCCAGGTCATTTGTACTATATAGAATGTTTCAGAATAATAAAGAAAAATTTTCAAAATGATACTATGTATTTAGTTTTTTACTTTCTCTACTACATACCTTTAGTAAGTAAAGGAAATATTGCATTCCATGCAAAAATTGTATTCGGAGATGTGACAAAAAACACACGTTTTTAAGCTCACTGAATCCCTCACAAAAAAATAGAAAGGGGTCTCTGTCTGTGAACAGCATAACTAGAAATAAAAAGTTGGTTATATACGAATATACTGTTTAAGTTCATCATGAGCTCAAGGATGTGACACACAGTTTCTCAAGAAAATTCCTTTCCAAAATAGAAAAATATCACTATTTTTATTTTATGCAAAATTACTAGCCATTCTTAATAAAATTCCATATATTAAGATATTTCCTTGAAAAGAAAATGTATAACTTGGGATTTCTGGCAATAGCAGACAAAATAAAAAAGTGTCGGACTTGTTAAAGCACAAACTTTATTTGAAATTCTTTTGTGGTGTTAACCGTTTCCGAGATATTTTTTGTTATTGGCTTGAATCCTTAAATACTTACGCTTTATTAAAGTAATAATCGTTATTGGTTTCATTTTTATTTCTATACCAGATATGTAGTAGGAACAGAAGGTATTGCACTCCACCCAAAAATTCGATAACGGGATTCGCCGGAAATACATATTTTGAGGCATGTGTGTGTGTGTGTGTGTATCTGCGAATAGCATAAATCAAAAACGAAAAATGGGATAAAAACCAAACTTGATATTTGGATTCAGTACCTTCCAAAGATGCGACAAAAGGATTTTCAAGAAAAACCCCCCACCGGAAACTAAACTTCACATGGAACCTTTTTCGAAATATTTGATTTTCTGAAAAATGTCTGTAATGATTGTGATTAAAATACCATATATTAAACTTATATTCATAACAAATAATATGTATATCTTGAATTTTCTGGGAATAGCCTTTGAATTCCTTTTCGTTCGGAAGAAATTTTGTATAATCTTGTATAACTAGTAAACGTTAAGCGATAGACGAAAACGTATTATACAAAAAATGTGGATATCTTTAAAAGGCACTACTCATTTCAGGTACATTTTTGTGGCATCAGCCATTTCCGAGATATCCGTTACTAATGGTTCGATTTGTTCGATACTTAGCCGTTCCGTCGATTTTCAGTTGCTTCTGGAATTGGTGGAAATATCATGAAATTTTAAGATCAGCACAGCGTCTATTTCTTAAATATTTGACTATTGCTGTTCCCTGTGTTGCCTAAAGAAATGTGTCATACGGTTATTTCTGTAAGTATTTATTTGGATTAAAATGAAGTAGATAAAGAAAATGAGCTCTAGAAGAAATAATTTGTATATCCATTAATAAACGATAGAATGTTAAGAAAGTTATGTGAACGAAACATACCAGATTTTTACCTTCTATAATGAGTAAGTAGTAAGTAAGTAAGTAAGTAGGGGAAGTATTGCATTCCTCCAAAATTTGATATCGAGATTTCACCTGAAATAGATATTTTGAGTGTCCTGATTCCAAATAAAGCATTTATGGAAACATGTTCGTGTCTGCCTGTCCGTGTGTTTGCGTGTGTGCGTGCGTGTGTGCGCGTTTGTGTGTGTGCGTGTGTGTGTCTGTGACCAGCATAAGTAAAAGTCAGATAAATATCAAACTTGGTATTTCAGTTTAGTATCTTCCAAGGATGGGACAAGAAGATGTTTAAGAAAATCTCCCTACCGGAGACTATCATTTACGTGGAACATTTTTCAAAAACTTAGATTTTCTCAAAAATTGTTCTGAAGATTTTTATTAAAATATCATATTTTAAAATATTTTCATTGAAAATTTATTGTTTGTCTTGAATTTACAGTGAATGTTCCCAAAAGCCTTCTTCATTTTGAATACTTTCATTAATTGTAACCGTAAGAGATTTGTTTGAGTTTTCCAATACTTAATACTTTTTCTCAAATGGAAATTCGTTATTTGTTTTTTATGTCCTGGACATGCCAAGACAATGGAATGTGCCACATAGCAACCTGTTCTTAAAAGATTTGACTGTCGCTTAAAACCCACCATATTCCCCTTACACCTACAAGAAAATTACCAATAAGATGGTTTCTGCAAATGTTTATCTGGATTAACATGAAGTAGATAGAGAATAAAATGTTTGTACAACAGTAGAGAAAGTCATGCGAGTGCAACACATCACACGTTTTTACTATTAACTATGAAAGGAGTATAGAATTCAAAGTCTTCACCTAGCGATTTGTGTTTGAAAAATGTGACTATCGCTTTAGCGTAGTGTAACCTACAATGGAATGTGTAACTGTGTAATGAAGATATCTCAAGTAACAAGAAGCGAAAAGAGGAATAAGTCATGTGAATACAACATATATTAATAAAGCGAATAAATGCTCATAAACTCGTTGTAATCGAGCTATAGGGTACTTCTGTTCAACAGAGGCGTTGGGTTAAAATCCGGTCAAATCTCTATGAGTACCTCCGAGGAATGCGCCTGTTTACGGCGTTTCTTACACTCGCTTATGCAAGGTAGTAAAAATGCTGTGGTGGGGTAAAAGGTTGGATAAAATTCAGTACAGAGATCGTGTGTCTTATCGTTTCCTTAGCTAACACCATAAACATTTTGTATGTATGTCTCTTAGTTCTGTAAGGTAGAAGAAAACACTTTTAGTTTTCTCTGCCACGTGGCTAGTAGCATTCCATCAAAAATTCGATCTCAAAAATTGAATAAAAATATATTTTAGCCCCTTAAATAACAAAAATCTATGTGTTACATTCTCATGACCTATCCACTATCATTTATTAATGGACATAGAAGGTATTCTTATAAAGGCTTAGTTTTCCATCCACTTCAAACTATATTAACATTTCATTATAAGCACAAGGAGAAGAGGGATAGTCAAATGGACGCTATATGCTGGCCTTAAAATTCCATACTCCTTTCATGCGATCACGAGAAACAACTGAATATCGACAGGACTGTAAATGAATGACAAAGTATTGTACAATTTGAAACATTACTAACGATATATTGGAAATGGCTTATAACATAGAAAAGTTATTTTAAATAATAATTAGTTTCGAAGAGATTTACACTTTTTGGGTAGTGCGTTTTCATCTATCGATTAACGTTTACCAATTATACCAGATTATACAAAATTCCTTCCGAATTAAGACTTCATAGGTTATTTCCTGAAAATTCAAGTAATACGATTTATTTGTCATGTAAATATATTAGTATGTTGTATCAGAATGTTAGATCGTTAGATCATTTTTTGAAAATAAAAATTTCGAAAAATGTTTCATTAAATAGTGGTTTGTGGTTGGGGGATTTTCTGAAACATTTTCGTGTTGCATCTTTGAAAGATACGGAACTTGAATATCAAGTTATTATTTTCCGACTTTTCCTTCTTTGATTTATGCTGTTCACAGATGGACACTCATTCACACGGAGGTTTTTCTGAAACATACCTTTTTTATTCGTGGAGCCTCAAGCATGTATTTCTGGTGAAATCACTTATCAAAGTTTTGGGTAGAATGCAAATTAAAAAAAGCATTTTTAGGAAAACGTCTATTTGTGTATATATATATATATATGTGTGTGTGTGTGTGTGTGTGTGTGAGTGTGTGTGTGAACAGCACAACTCATTAAACGAAATGTTGGAAGACCGAACTTGGTATTTAAGTTCAGTATCTTCCAAACATGCCACAAATGCTTTTCAAGAAAATCCCATCCCAAATTATCCTTTACGTATAACATTTTTCGATATTATTTATTTTCTCAAAAAAGGCTCAAAAGAATTTGATTAAAAAAACATACATTTGAGATATTTCCAAGCGTATGCGTATTTTCTAATAATGGAACTACTAAACAGTGCTATAACGAAGTTTCTATAACGAATTATGCGTGAAATACAATACCCTAACTCAATATCGAGTTGGCAACATTTTGCTGAATGTGACAGCGTTCAACACTTGTCACCCCCCGTGGTGTAATGGTTATCTCCAGTTCCCGTGGTTGCGGGTTCAAATCCGGTGGAGAGGAATTAATTTTCCGGACGTGAAAATTTTAGCATGGCTTTCTTCGGAAGGGAAGTAAGGCCGGGGTCCCGTGACGTGGATTTACGGCACGTAAAAGAACCTCAAGCCTGATATACAGAATGGCAAAATGGGACGCTAAGTACCATTGCAATTAAAGAGCGCCCATAAATATAACTCAATTTAATATAATTCTGTTACACACCTATCCTGTCTGTAAAGATAAGCTTTTAATATCAACAGAAAGGCGTGGTTTAAAGTGGTTAGGGATGCTTATAGTAGAGGAGTTTGATTAACAATGACAGGCGTTGCTGTATTGTACAGTGTAATCATATTATAGTGTGGTCATTGATCACGTGTATGCGTACTCCGCACATTTTCTATTCCATGGGGAGTTTATCGTTCTGTAACTTCCGCGTTGCTTACTCCCGTGTAACATGCACTGTAATGGGTACCAACCTTGTTATAGGTTGTGTTGAAAATGGTATCCATTTGCGTGAAGACAATCATGGCATCTTATAATGAAGTTTTCATTCACACGCATAGTTCTTCTTACGTAATGTTCATAATTTCTGTTTTTATATTAACCTTAGGTTTGTCTATTGCGTGGGGAGTGTTCGTATCAACCTTGTTTTAAGGTTCACCCAAAAAATTACACCAATTTTGTCAATTTATCCCTTCGTTAGAACATCGCGTTTTTGCTTCTTATGTTTAGCGATCCCGTTGTCCTAAACTTATTAAGAAGATGTCTAACAGTTTCCTGGAATACCATGAAATTTCTCCTGAAATTATCTACACTCCTGTCTATATGATACGGTTCTTATATATGTATCGTACATAAGAATTCGTTGCTCAAGCGTGAATTTGTTGGCAGGCATTGTAGTGGATTAATAGCAAGACATTAACACTTGAGGCAGTATTTTTAACACTTAAATGATTTCAGTCTAATTATATAAAATAAAATATAATAACAGCCCGCCTTAAAGCAATATGTGTATAAATAACATATAAAATGTATGTAACAGTCATTGTATTATGTTTATATTATTATATACATTTATAATAATGTTATGTGTATGTATTAGGTAATTTAATAATGTAGGATCTGTGAGAATATAGGTCAAATGTTGCTAGCAATGAGGTAACAATTAGGTAACCTTGAGGCAATAATGAATTAGAAAGTTTAATAATGCTACTAGTAATTCTTGGAACTATAATGTAATGTTTAAAAGAGTTTATAAATAGCCAATCAATAACCACAAAAAGCTTAAGTTAAATAAAGGTATTCTATTGGAGTAGGATTAGCCAATCAAAAATTACAAATTCAGGCGGCAGAAGTCAGTTGCTAATAGACATCGTTCCTAACTGGACGCGAGATGCCTCCTCGATAAGTTCTCTATATCAGTGAAGTGTTATTTAATCGTGTGAAGGATTAATAAAAGGAGTGAAGTTAAAATTATAATTTGTGTAAGTCTACATTCTTTAGCCGCATCATCCCCTGCAAAGAGACACATGTTTCTACAAATTAATACTGACGCAGCCAAGGCAAACATAAATATATATATAATATTTAAACAAAACAAAAACCTACAAAGTTGATTCCTAACCATTGGGGCGAAGGCTACCGGAAACTTTGTACCATACGTGGGGCTGTTATTTCATCAAGTTTGGTTCTCCAACTGTATCAATACAATACAACTCCTCCTCCTTCAAATATACTACTTCTTCACACTCTTAAGCAAATCACACAAAACACAGATGTCTTGAATAAACTTTCACCTTTGAGACCTGCAATGTCAACTCTCTTTAGAGCACGAAAAATAAGCAGGGATTAAAGCACAATAGATGTATTTTATGTAATGAGTTGAAGTGTAATATAAAGAATTAGGCAAATGTTTTTTTCGCACCTGGCTTCATTCATTCTCTGTTTATCCTCATCTTATGTAGGACTTACACTCCCAGGACTTATAGGCGGGTTCCTGGGGTCAGAGGCCCGTCGAGCAGCAGACATTCATGGAGCAGATAGAAGATCAGCCCGATGCCTGGTATGGGATGAAGGAAGTGGATGAAACGAAATGAAGGCGAAATGGATGAAAGGAAAGGTAATGGAGCCGTTGGTGGAATGAATGGCGGGGAAACCGGAGAACCCGGAGAAAACCCGCCCAGAAACTGCTTCGTCCACCACAAATCCCACATGCGGGTCCCTGGGATTGAACCCGGGCCGCCTCGGTGAGAGGCGAGCGATCTAACCACTCAGCCACGGCGCCGCCTGCACATGGCTTCTTGAGTGTTATTTTGGAGATTTCACATGCCCAAGGTAATCTTGAATGCGTCTCGCACCACCCGTTGCACTCGGAAAAGTACCGAGCTCACTGCAGTACAGCTTACTACGCATACATGCGGTCTGTGCCCACATCTTAAACCTCCCGCACGGTATTTGAGAGGAGGTGAAGAGAGAAGAGGCGAGAAAGGTTATGGTGGTCTCTGAGAGCTCTGGTACCAAACTTACTACTTAAGTACATCATCTTCCAAAGACTATAGCACTCCAAATTATACTTTGCATGAAAAAGTTTCGTTACTTTTGTTCTCTCAAAAACAAGTAAAAATTTTTATTAAATTGAGATACGGTTAAGATATTGTGGCGTATTAGTAGGTATTGTCATACCAGACACATTATTGCTCGCATTGTCGACAATATTATTGGGGTGATTTATTATTTCTTTCGAATGAACGAGCCTTCTCCTTTGGCGCCGACCACGCCAGAGAGCGTAGGCTCTGTTGGAATCTCTGTCTAGTATGCCGCCAGCTCTGGCTAGCGTACCTAGCCAGGGTTGGACAGAGGGGAGATAGATAGCGTTACTTCTTTGTGTGTTAGTTTCACTTTGTGAGTAAGTGTATAAGTAGTAGGTCACGTGTGGTCAGTCCTCGACAGCGTGGCATCTCTATCAATAAATCTCAGGTAATGTGTGGGATGTGAAATGTGCGTATTTTTTTAAAAACCCTCACACCTTCATCGGAATGTAGACACCAAGGACTTAGTCCTGTCGCCGTTCTGAGCTATGTTTCCCCCATATGTGTTGGGGTGATTAAAATGTAATAATTTGCTGAGAACCTTATGGTCCTCACCCCAGCATGTAACAATGTGTAGATAGAAAAGTTTGTCTTAAATTTTCTATGAAGCCTGTGAAGTCCTGTTCATTCTAAATTACTTTCGAATAGCTGGTTCACTCTAACAGACCGAAAAAAATCTTACTGTACAAAAACTGTAGTACATCTAATTAAAAGCCACAATTTATGTCTAATCTTTGTGTGGTGTTAAGGATTTTGTTATTCGTTTGAATTCTCAAATACTTTCACCTTTAGCTTTATTATGAGTACCCGGGCGCCGGTGTAGTGCATTAGTTTCGTTTCCGGCTCTCGTACTGAGGGTCCTGGTTTCGATTCCTGGCTCTGGGATAGCCATTTTAAGTTGCGCTATCCACGCCTTCACTCTGACTTGAAGTGTGAAGCATCCCCAAGTCCCAACTGATTCGGATTCCACGGTAAAAGCTGTAGGTCCCCTCATTCACTACTACCCTCATCACTCTACCATTGAAGGCAACGCATTCGACCAGCTGATTGCCTCCACCTCAGAAACAGGCACAGTCATCGCTTCGAGGAACGAGTGTCTTAGACCATATAGGGAGCGTTAGAAACGACGACCAGTACCTACTAGGGAGAGGAAGTATTGCATTCCACCCAAACTTCTATACCGAGATTTCATCAGAAATACATATTTTGAGGCCCCTTAAATCCATAAAAATCACTTTTAGAAAGAGATGGCTGTGTGTGTGCCTATCCGTAAAAAAGCTAATGTAATACATTCACATGACTTTCTTTATCCTCTATCGTTTATTAGTGGGCAATTATTCTTTCTCAAACAGTTTTCTATATACTACATTTTAATACAAATACACCATTGCAGAAATAACTGCACTAGACATTTCGTTACAAAGAAACGTGGGTAGGCAAATGTTTAAAGACCTGGACGTTAAATTCCAGCCTTAAAATTGCATTTTGTTACCATGCAATCGCAGAAACAACTGAATTTTGACATGATTTCAAGAGAATAACCAAGAAATAAACAATTTGAAGTTTTAATAACGCATATTTCAGAAACGTTCTTATACCACAAAAAAACTTGTTTTAAGAAAATTGTGTCTTTCAAACACATCTACTTTTTTGTCTAACATTTCTTCGTCTGTCCCTTAACGTTTACCAGTTATACAAAATGTATTCAAAATGAAGTGGAGTTTATAGACTATTCCCAGAAAATACAAGACATATATTTCGTAAGTCATGTAAATATAATTTATATATAGTATTTTAATCAAAGTAGTTAGTGCCAATTTTTAGAAAATCAACATTTTCCAAAAATCTTCCATGTAAATAATAATCTGAAATGGGGAATTTTTGTTGAAAATCTTCGTGTGGCATCTTTGGAAGGTACTGAACCTAAATATCAAGTTCGATAATTACCCGACTTTTCGTTTTTGAGCTATGCTGTTCACAGACACACACACACACACACGTACTTACGTGTTTCAAAAAATGCGCTATCTGGGTTCAGAATGCCTCAAAACATGTATTTCCGGTGAAATCTCGATATCGAATTTTTGGGTAGATTGCAATACTTCCCCTACTTACTACAGGTAGTAGAGAAAGTAATAAGCTTCATTAAGAATAGTTTATATACCCACTAATAAGGATAGAGGGTAGAAAATATAATGTAAGTGTATTATATAAGATTTTTTAAGACTAGTAACCACAAGTTTTCTGCTAGTCAGGTATACAACATATATATTGAAACGATATTTGACACATAAAATGTTTTTACTAAATTGATTCTCAGCTGCTGCATTAATGTTCTTATTGTATTTATTGCTCTTTTAATGTGTGTATGCTCATTTCTGTATACAGGTTAATTTTATTACATGTTATTCCTATGCGAATTTGTCTTTCACAATATAACAATCCAAGTTTTTAACTATGTAACTCTTATTATCAGAGAGGACTCGACATTGATCCAGTGAGGAGATTGTACCCATGGCTCACAAGGAGGCACCCCCGGGAGAGAGGAGGAATCTGGGCGGCTGGAACCAGGACTGGCGGCACAAAAATATCAGGGTCCTTACAGTTTCCAGATTGCGACACCCCGACCGGCGGACAGGCAGACCGGAGAGGCGGCTCGTATACCCCGACAACCATCCAAAAGCCGAGGGACGGAGGAAGTTCCACACAACACCCTTTTTCCCTGCTACGCTGCACTGAAATATTACTTTGACACTTCCAAAAAACTTGAAACAGACCTAATGAAGTGACGACCTGGGAAAAAGTGCCGAAAAAACCCATAGATCAGAAGGCGTCCCCGGGAATCGAACGGAATGCGTTACCGCGGCGCCACCTTGCTCTGTTCTTTATTATAACTACGTACGAAAGCTGACGGCAACATAGAAATGTGTTTAAAACAATTTACAGGTTACTAAGCTGGATGCAAATAATTCTCACCAACAACTCAACCATCATGATACAAAGACACAAAATACTAATTCCAGCTCCACATAGGAAGCATGTAAAATGCATCGTGACTATGTCCATTCTTTAATTGTGACGTCAATAAGTACTATTTCATCCATCCCAGATTTCATGATCTTCCTTTCATTCTCCATCCCGGATTCCATTTTCTTCATTCCGGCCAATAATTTTTAAGCTATTTCTCCATCGTTGCTTTTATATCCCACTCCTGACACCAGCGCGAATCTGTCCAGTTTTTTTAAATGACATGTTACTAATTTCTCTCTGTCACTTCACTAATGTGATATAGTTCAACTAATCACTCTTACTTCACTTAATTTTGAACATCATTTCATTTTCTTCGTGAAGTACCTTGGAGAACAACACTTTTCGTCGCACCAGAAATGCACATGCAAACCCAGCTCAACCATCGTCAATATCAGTAGCCTTCAAATGTTCCTCTCTCCGCTTATAAGTCATACTATTCCCATACTCCTTGCAGATAGTTTCCTCTCATATTTATTTGAGAATAAATGAGGGGGTTTCACAATTTTTGAATGATGCACTAACTGGTGTTAATAAAATATATACTCTATATGCATTAAAACTCCGTAATAGCTGCTAAATCAGAACCTTAATAAGTTGGAATCCTGTCTATTTTAGAAAATAATATACCTTCTTCTGTGAAAATATCGCTTTTGCTGATGATCTGGAAACTTCTAGATAAAATTGGAAGCCATCTGTAGCTATTTAAAAAGTTAATATAGACCTAAAACTATATAAGTATATCGATGTAAAACCTGCTTCAGTACCACAGGTTTTGCTTTGAACGATATTTATTCAACAATAAAAGAAATGATTTCCAATAGTATTAATCTGTGAAATTAAAAACAGAAATCCGATTCCAATGTTCAGGAATAGCATTTCTCATTCCTATAACATATGTTTCGTTTAAAATGTTAATATAAATCTTACAAGAAGGCAGATAATCAGTGGAACAATTATGTATTTTTATGCAATATTATTTATTTACGAGTTACTTCATTATCGAAATACAATAATTTAAAGAAAACATGTAGAGAAATTAATCCTCGTAACGGGGAATATACATAATTGTCATACTGACCTCCTTAACGCTAATTCACTTAATGGAACACTGAAAAGAAACCACACAAATGAAGTTACTAAGGTCAATAGCAGAATATTTATCCATAGATAATAGAAATAATGAATAAATTACATCTGAAATAAAAATACCGCGTGTCTTATAGATGACACACGTGTGACACTATAGATGAATATAGAAATATATAGAAAGAGGGAGTATTTAGGATGACACAAGATAGAATACCCTAAAAAGTAATCCAGTATACACCAAGAAGTTGAAGTGTGACAGAGGAAATGTTGGAACGAGAACTTTAATTCTCTATAACAAATATTATCTTTTAAAATGTTAATTTGGAGACGTAACCGGCCAGAAAATTAATACATCCAGATTAAGAGTAAGAATACAATTAATGGAGAATCTTGCTGTTCAATAAATTGCCAAATCATATAACAATTAAATTAAAAATGTTTTTGGAGACCATTAAGTATTTTTGGATGTATATCGACATTCTACGTAATCCATGAATGAATCTATTTGTAATTTTAATTTATGCACATTTATATTGTACTTCAAAATGGCTTACACATAGACAATGTCAGAAATCTTGCAGTTATAATTAATTATAAAATTAAGACTATGAATTATTAGTTTATTAGATAATATGTTTCTTTCCTCTTTTGGGCTAGTTACCTTCCTTTAAATTCCTCAGGCTCCCCCTATGAGGTCCAGCACCACAAAATTTGGGAACCACTGATATAAGAGCTGCAAGAATTGAGTATACATGGCTGTGGTAGCTTTTAGTAATATTATGAAATACATATTAGGAACCTTTATTATTTGAGGCTTGGAGAACCAAGTTGTTCCGGATTGATTTAGAGTCTAAAACTGAAGGGAACATTGTACTATGAAACTTTTTGTATTTGTAATTAAAATTCTTTTTTGATTTAGGAGAGAATTTACATTTATGATACCACGGCCGTTTTAAGCAATTTAAACTGTTTAAAGCACGAAGCGCATCCTCAGCCTCCTTTTAAATCTGGCTGTGACACGCCCACTTTTGATTTTAGAAATTTATTTTCTGTCTAAGGTGATAGAATCATCCAGTTAATTTTAATTTGTGATACTAGGATTATGACATAAATGCTAAGTTAGTGTATGGTCTCAGATGCATAAGAAAAGGCAGAAAAGTTGAGACCTGCTTTGCGAGATGTTAAACCTTCCCCTTACGCCTCCAAAGTTCAGTGATTTCACTGACCTTTTAAACAGAAATCTAACAGGACTAAGAGGATGATTGCACAGATTCAGGAATGAAGATCAGGTTCATTATTATTCTGGAATGTATTAAGATTGATCTCAATGGGTTAAAATATTAAAGTGAATCTTCAAATTCTCATTCCTCGGAAGTGTGTTTTTAAATATTTATAAAGCATTTTTTCAAAAACTATTCAAGTCGGAAATTTTAAATTTTACACGCTTATATTAAACAAATTAAAAAACATTTCCCGTTACCTTCATGACAGTAGTGCATTTTAGAACCATAAAGAACGAAGAAACCATAGAAAATTAAGCTTCTTAAAACTTGAAATGAAAGTAATTTTTTTCAGTGAAACAATCAAGTTTAATCATTGATTTTAGCATAAAATTTAGTCAAGTGTAGTTAATATATGCATGCAAAATTTTAATTAAATGTTTTAGGGCAAATGTAGAGGATATCAACAATGATTTTAAGAAATGCTTTTTTTCGAATTTGACGTTTTGTATAAAATCACCAGACGGAGTAGAAGGATAAACTAAAAGCCAACATATTTCTATTAATCTTATTCACAAGTTGTAAGCGTTTTAAACAAAATTCATTCAGTAGTTAATGAGATACATAAAATATACTTCACTGCTCATAGCACTCATACGCTCAGAGTATGTTCCCTGAAAATCACTGAGGTACTTAATAGGGATGAATTTCTTAGAATCATCGAAACAAAGTGACCAAGGCACAAGATGATTAGAATTTTTGTTTAAGTGAAACAAGAATATTTTCTTCTGCAGCAATGTGTTCTTAGTGAAAACATGGCAATATAAGGCCTTGGATAGCAAAATTCAAGAAAAGCCACAACCACAATACCATAATCCTTTTCGTGTTATTTCCATAGGGGACGAGTTGAGCCAATGTAACTTTCCTTCAGCACAGATACCGAGCGAGAAATAAACGTCGGAATATTTCAGTGCTCTCCGCCATACTTATATTTTATACGTCTAGACATTCCCTTCTTTCCTCTTATTCAGTCTGTTTTGTTCCGATGTCACATTGCGACTGTGCGATTCCGATGTCCTTTTGCATACATTTTCAAAAACTCCTGCAGAAGATATCTGAATTGGTAACACTGTAGCAGTAACCTTCACTTGGCTGATTACTGGTCATCTGAGAAGAACGTTTCTTGTACAGTTCTTCGATGAAACACATGCAGCAAAATAAATTTTAAATTTATAAATATGTATTTGAGTATTGACACGTTAAAATACTTCTCTTTCCTTCTTATAATAACCAAAGTATATGAAATTCAGTTTAGTTCGGTTACACATTCTAAAAGTATGATGTTATACATTCACGTGACTTTCTCTACCATCTATATTAGCGAGTATACAAGCTATTGTTGAAGCTTATTTTTCTATCTACTACATTTAATCCAAACCTTTTCAACAAAAACTACATTACATATTTCGTTATAGATACTAAGGGAACAGCGATAGTCAAATGTTTAAGAACTGGACGCTCTATGCTGGCCTTAAAATTCAATGCTGTTTCGCTGTTCTCTTTGTAGCCTAACGAAATGTGTAACGTAGCTATTTCTTCAAATATTTACTTGGATTAAAATGAAGTAGATACAAAGTTAAGCTTTCATCAGAATATTTTGTATACCCACTAATCAAGGATAGAGGGTAAAGAAAGCTATATATATGTAACACGTCAGATTATTTTTTTAAATATATTTCTCATAAATTATGTGCAGAGTTCTTCGTGATTGAAGCTAGTAACCAACATGCTGATTGCTACTACAGGTTCTCAAGAACTTTCGAATGTAAGAGATTACGACAGTAAAGGTAAACATTTGCTCTACTGATTTCTTTATCACTTATCTTGTTATCCGATACAGTTAAGACTTATGAATGACAAAAACGTGACTTGCATCACAGCAAGATTAGGCTATTTGTCTAGAGAGAATAAGCAAATTTAGCTTTATTGGCTATTGGCAACGTATAAAAAACTTAACCCATTCACTACTAACGATGTGTAGGCATATCTGTTGTATTTCTTGTGGTCGCCTACTGCAATAGGTTTCTGCTTAGCGGATGGTAACATCGGTGAGCACTAGGATGTAGAATTTCTGAATGCTGTGTGGTAAAGAATTTCGGCCTTGTTTTTCTTTTATTTTGGATACGATATGATTTTAGATTTTGTTATTTTTACAATAAAATGCAAGTATTTGTATGTGTTTTTTATAACTGATACTTTGTAATTTACCGATTAGTTTACTAACTCTGCTGAAATTACATTCTGTGAATGAAAATTGCTGCAAACAACATGCGCTATTCTGCTGGTTTTCAACTCAGGTGGAGGTTATCAAACACGGAAGGGAAATATTGAGACGTTAAGCGCCAGACCGGTCCCTGGGGCCCGCCGTGTGCAATTATTTTCTGGCCGTGGCGGTCCATATTGTTATACACCGGGGTGAGGCCAAAGATTTTGCAGCTAAAATATTAAATTTAGTTGCTCCGGCAAAAACATTGGGGGACGTAGACTCAGAAGTGGCGAAAGATACCAAGAACTTGCTGCACAAAGCTAAAGGTGGCGTGGGATCTTTAGAACATAGAAATACATAAATTCAAATTTACCTATGATTAGTATAATTAACAAGGTGTCCTACATTATACACAAAGGGTTACATATGAACACTGGGGGAGATGCCCCACGCACACACACACACCCATCTCACACACGCAACCATACATTCCGAAGACCTACACTAGACTGACGCAACCACAGGACGCTACTGACTGGACCCACGCTAACAGACATGGCTCTTCCCTCATTTGCTTCACCCCCTGACTAGGAATTGGAGGGAATTGCCACGCCGGACAAGAATGCAAAGTTACAAACGAAACAATCAGTTCAACAATATTATACACAGTAATAGTGTGTCCGACGCGACAATCCTCACACATACGCTATAATATGACCGCTACGTTTCCGGACCAGTTTTAAGACTTCTACAAGAAGCAGTTCACTGAAACATTGCGTTTTACCTATACAATGGATCTCTGTGGTCCTTATCTAAACATTACTACCTTTTGGAGCTGGTGTATTATGGAGGTCTAAATTTCAATAATAAAAGGTCCTTAGCATAAACAAAAGATTATTTAAGTGTATTTATATATATAGTCAGGTAATAGAACACAATAATACCAAAGAGAAAAAGCTTAATTAGAATTGCTGTCAAAGAATGCGTTTAGTTCTAACGTTCAAAGTATACACAGTATGGAGTATTGGAAATGTTTTGTTTCTAACTTTTCATTATATGGATAGATAAGGTATCTTTATCCGTTTCAAATTATTGAAGTTATTACACAAGTATAGTGCATGGGTCATTCACCGTACATGCATATTTAAGATACAGTATGGTAACAAAATAAACAGAAAAAGAAAACAAAACAAAAAAGAACAAGGAAAAAGGAAAACAGAGATAAATTACCTTTGACTAAGTGA
This sequence comes from Deroplatys truncata, assembly GCA_030765065.1. Lineage (NCBI taxonomy): Eukaryota > Metazoa > Arthropoda > Insecta > Mantodea > Mantidae > Deroplatys > Deroplatys truncata. The sequence continues at coordinate 162,725,191 of CM060979.1, forward strand.
ACAAATTTGACCTAGCTTCGCACACTTCGGTCAACAAATTGCCCATGTTTTGCCAGTTCCTCTGGTCAGCCAGTAGCTCCCAACATGCCGGTCTCTTTCTTGACGGACTTAAGGATTTTTCTTTGAGTTTAATAGTTCGCTGGTTCTCCCGCTGTGCACGTTCCACCAAAATATGTACCCAGTCCTCATTCAAATCACAGAATGGGCAGATTCTCCTGCCAGAATAGTCAGTCATTTTCTGTACCCTCCAGCCCCCCATTCTAAATCATGCCATTCCTGATATAAATTAGCAATGAATAGCAATAAAAATGAGGTTTCTGTCGCATTCTAACTTTCTTGACTTTATTTTTTATTAAATTTCCTGTGTGTTTCTCTTTGTAGGACACTTTACAATACTTTCGTACCCTATGAGTTGATCCGTCGTGTATATTGAGGGTAAACGTATTTAGAGATTTCCTTTTCCTAGAAATTGACATATGCTGCTACTGAGAGGGATCACTCAGAGCTTCATTTGACAATAACAATGCTTACACGATTTCTTTCCTTTCTTTGAAATCTGTGACGCAAGTGTGAGGACCAAAATCCTATTCAATAACGGTAAACATCGCGAAAGCGCGGCTTTCTACATTACAGATAGGGCCGCCAACTTAACAGTACGGACATATCATTCAAGGCAACACACGCGCTCTGAGGGAAAAAAAATATTTGAATGTATCCATGCATTTGCTAGAAATTACCGCGGACCGCTATGCAGGACCGCTGGTCCCAAGATAAAATTTCTTTTTGGGACCACGGCGGTCCGTAGTGACCGCCAGAACTATTTTTTTATAATTTCCTAAATATTCCTTTACAAAACTAATCTTTGTAGTAAGTTAATGTTTAGTGTAGCCTTTATTCACTTTTGGGGGAAGATCACAACCTCCGTGGGGAAATTGCATGATATCTACTCGCGCTTAACGTGTTAACACTGCTACCACATGCTTTACAGCGATCTAGCCTTAATGAGTCATATACTTATAAACAAGACCTTAACATAGAATATTGTATCCATGTCGTAGAAGAGTTGTGTGCCTTCCCGTTTCCGTGAAATAAAACAAGACGTTTTCTAAAACATTTGTACATTTTGCAGTAAACACCATTTTTTAAAACGAGTGTATCCTCCTTCGTATAATCTACCAGCGGGATGGTTCAGACGGAAGCGTCTGTGGCCCGCATTCCAGAGATCCCGGGTTCCATTCCCGGTGACCGACCACTTGACCCGCATTCTTTCGGGGTTTTCAATGTCGTCAGGCGAATGCTGAAGTGGTTTCTCTCATTCCCCGAATTTTCTGTCCCTCCATTTCCTTCCATTCATCCTTCATCCCGTTTTGTCTGCTTCAGGGTTACAAGTGTCAACGATGGTGCTTCGGAACGGCGTGGCAGGGAAAAGGCCTTAACCATCTCCATCCTTTGGGTGGTTGCCGGGGTATAAGGACAGCCCCTTGAGGAGGGCGTTGGACCCTGTGTGCCTGTCCGAATGAGGGAGTCTCAATCTGGAAACTGTAGGGACCCTTATTTCTGTGGCATCACTCCTGGTTGAGAAGGTTGTAGCTTCACGTATGGAAAGCCATTTTTGAAGTAGGAGTTGTATTGTAGTTCTACTGTTGGGGAGCCGAACTTGAAGTAGTTGCAACCACGTACGGTACAAACTTTCCGGTTGCCTTCGCCCCGACGTTCACTTTCCGGTGGCCTTCGCCCCAAGTTTACTTTCCGGTGGTCTTCGCCCCAAGTTTTCAAAAATCAACTTTGTAATTAGAATGTTTATTTAAATATTATATATTTATATTTGCCGCGTGTATCTCTTAGCAGGGGGTGATGCGGCTAAAGGATGTAGGCTTACCAACTGTAACTTTTACTTCACTCCTTTTATTAATTCTTCACACGATTGTATAACACTTCACTGATACAGAGAGCTGGTGAGATTATTTATTAATTACTTGCACATTTTAACACGTAAACTTTATAATATTCTTGCCGTAATGAATTTTATGTCTCATACTGAAAACGTACCGAGCGAATAACTGCTCAAGTACGTTGCCTTCTAGTGACTGGTGTTTACCACTTAAATTTGTAAATTTTTCTTTTCACGTCTCTGATCGGCTGATGTTACTCCAATAGAATAATTTTATTTAACTTTCAGCTTTTCTAGTATTTGATTGGCTATTTATAAACTGTTTTGAATATTACACTATTGTTTCCAAGAATTACTAGTAGCATTATTAAACTTTCCAATACATTATTGCCTCAGGGTTACCTCATTGTTGCCTCATTGTTAGCAACTTTTGGCCACTATTCTCACACCTCCAACATTATTAAATTACGTAATACATTCACATAACGTTATTATACATGTACGCAATAATCTAAAGATAATACAATGACCGTTACATACATTTTATATACTATTTATACACATATTGCTTTAAGGAGGGCTGTTAATTATTTATATTATATGATTAGACTGAAAATACTAAGTGTTAAAAATACTGCCTCATGGTTCCGGCCGCCCGGTTTCTCCCTTCACCTCATCCCTGCCACCAGGGTGCCGAATTCCCGGCACTTCACAATTCAAATCTAATCGTAAAATATCTCTATTTTTTAAGCAGCAAACCAGCAACTACCTCACTAGCAGCACACATTGTATTTTTTGGTTCTTCAATATTATCAATTTTGCATTTAAATTCACAATGTAAACAATGCAATCTATATAAATATCTACAACATGTAGTATATGCATATCCTTTCAATCGTTATAAAGCCGCTTACCCTTTATAAATAATTACAAAGCAGCTCATCAAATGTTCCAACTAAACACAATAAAAAATATCTGATTTGTTACACTCATATGACTTTTTCTGCTCTTGTACAAATTATTTTTAGAAACGCCTATTCTCCATCTACTTCATGTTAATCGAGACAAACTTTTGCAGAAACTTATTGCTAATTTTTTTGTAGGTGCAAGGGGACTTTAAGCGATAGTCAAACCTTTTAAGAGCTGGCTGCTATGTAGAACATTCCATTCTCTTTGCATGTGCAGGACATACAAGAAATAAAAAAAAAAATAATTACGAATTCCCATTTGAGAAAAAGTATAAGTATTGGAAAATTGAAACAAATAAGAAGGAATGTTTCGGAAATGGTTCACTCGACAAAAGAAATACGTATAACATAAATTCTGTGTTTTAAGCAGAGCTAAATTTTTGTGCATTAAAATTTTACCTATCTCTTACCGTTTAACAGTTATACAAATATCATTAAGATTGATGACTTTAGGGGACATTCCCAAATGATTCAAGATATACAGTTCGTTTTCCATGAAAATATCTTAAACATATGGTATTAGAGTCATTTTTGAGAAAGTGAACATTTTCGATAATGTTCCATGTAACGGATACTCTGGGGTGGGGGATTTTCTTTAATATCGTGTATCGCATTCTTGGAAGATACTGAACTCAAATTCCAATTTATGTTATTCATAGACACATACACACATATGTAACCTTTTTATAAAAATGCTTTTTTAGGATTCAGGTGCCTCCAAACATGTACTTCCGGTGAAATCTCGGTATCGAATTTTTGTGTGGAATATTCAATATTTAGTAGAGAAGGTAATAAAGAAAAACGCGACAATTTAGCACCGATCGTGGAACAAATAGTATGTACACCATGGGATCGAAACAAATCTTTTCTTCAGTACATTTGTAGCCCTCGGGATAAATCCCTCGGGCTCCAATTATGTGCTTCGTGGAATATAAACTTTCCCCTAATGTATAATACGTTATTATTTTGAGGAAATAAAGAGAATTTAGTGTAAACCGTCTTAGACGTATCACTAACCACACATTTTTGAAAACCTCTCTGGAAGTGTTATTGAATTATATAATAAATTCAAAGTTAGTGTAACATCCAGTAATCTGGAAACTACTGAAATAAAGTAAAACAGTATTTTAAAATGTATTTATTGATTTAAAGGTAATCCTACTTCAGTATTTGGGTTCTACTGTTATATTCTTCAATTAAATATTAAATGAAGAGCAGTGATGCTTTCAAGTTTCAGAATCTGAGCTTCCGCTGTATCTACTATAACTACCACTGCTACTTTCAATTCTAATAATAGTAATGTGATAGTGACAGTAATAACAATAATAGTAATAATACTAAAACAATAGTTTATATCACGTATTGGGACATATAGGCCGTTACGTCATCAACAAAGACTGGTCCGACCATTCTTTCCTTGGTCGACCTAAGTATCTATTTCCGGCTAAATTATATTATCTTCGCTCTAATAGGTAGTGGAAGTATTACATTCCACCCAAAATATCAATAGTGAGATTTCACCGGAGATGAAATCTGAAATCTCCTTTATTGAGGGACATATTTTGAGATCCACTTAATAAAAACAAAACTTTTTAGTAACGGTTCGTATCTACGTGCATATGATGCTGTAAACAGTATGGCTCAAAAACGAAAAAACCGATAAATATAAACTATGTGATCAAAAGTATCCGGACACCCCCACGAACATACGCTTTTCATCTTACGTGCATTATGCTGCCACCTACTGCCTGGTACTCATTGTCCGCGACCTCAGTAGTCATTAGACATCGCGAAACAGCAGAATGGCACTCTCAGTGGAACTCACGGACTACGAAGTGGGCAGGTGATTGGTTGTCACTTGTGTCAGAAGTCTGTACGCAAGATTTCCGCATTCCTAAACATCCCTAGGTCCACTGTTTCTGATGTGATAGTGAAGTGAAAACGCGAAGGGATATGTACAGCACATAAGCGTATAGGCCGACCTCGTCTTTTGACTGACAGAGACCGCCGCCATTTGAAGAGGGTCGTAAAGAGTAATAGGCAGACATCTATCCAGACCATCACACAGGAATTCCAAACTGCATCAGGATCCACTCCAAATACCATGCCAGTTAGGCATGAGGTGAGAAACCTTGGCTTCCATGGTCGAGCGGCTGCTCATAAGCCACATATCACGCAGGAAAATGCCAAAAGACGCCTTGCTTGGTGTAAGGAGCGTCAACATTACACGATTGAACAGTGACAAAACGATGTGTGGAGTGACGAATCACGGTATACAATGTGAGGATCCGATGGCAGGGTATGGGTATGGCGAATGCCCGGTGAACGTCATCTGCCAGCGCGTGTAGTAGCCAACAGTGAAATTCGGAGGCGGTGGTGTTATGATGTGGTCGTGTTTTTCTTGGAGGGGGCTTGGACCCCTTGTTGTTTTGCGTGGCACAATCACAGCTCAGACCTACATTGATATTGCAAGCACCTTCTTGCTTCCCACTGTTGAAGAGCAATTTGGGGATGGCAATTGCATCTTTCAACACGATCGAGCACCTGTTCATACTGCACGGGCTGTGGCGGAGTGGTTACACGACAATACCATCCCTGTAATGGACTGGCCTCCACAGAGTCGTGACTTGAATCCTATAGAACACCTTTGGGATGTTTTGGAACTCCGACTTCGTGCCACCTACCGACCTACATGGATACTTCTCCTCAGTTCCACACTGCGTGAGGAATGGGCTGCCGTTGCCCAAGAAACCTTCCGGCATTTGATTGAAGGTATGCCTGCAAAAGTGAACGCTGTCATCAAGGCTAAGGGTGGGCCATCACTATATTGACTTCCAGCATTACCGATGGAGGGGGCCACGAACTTGTACGTCATTTTCAGCCAGGTGTCCGGATACTTTTAATCACGTAGTGTACAACTTTATATTAAGCTCAGGGGCCAATGAATACCGCAGTGGTTTCGATTCCGCCTCTTGTACTGGTCCGGGGTGGCGATTTTAAGTTGGCCCTTTCCATGCCTTCATCTGTGAATTGCTCATGTAAATATCTCCAAGGTTGAACGTGTTTTGGAGTCACAGTAAAAGCTGTAGGTCCTCTCCCCCATCCGTATCATTAGTCTACTATTGGAGGTAACGTATCCGCCCGCTGAGTGTCTCCATTTCACGAATGGGTAGTTGGTGGATGTAGTAACCGCCGAAGGTCATTGGCCATATTTGGGGAGTGTTAGAGATGACGAAGATGATATTTAAGTTCAGTATCGGAATATACGATACGAAAATTTTCGAACTACCCTTTATATGGAAAGATTTTTGTTACTTTTTCACAAAAATGATGCTAAAGGTTTTGATTGAAATGCCAGATATTTTAAGATATCTGCATGACAAAAAAGTATGTATATCTGTAAGTAACCTACGAAGCCCTCTTTATTCTGAATCACCATTATATAACTGGTAACCTTAAGAGTTAGACAAAATCTTACCAGCCAGAAACTATAGATCTCGTTAAAGCATACAGGTTATGTATAATAAATTTTTGGAGTTAACCATTTTCGAGATGTGCTTTTTTATTGGTTTTAATTATTAAATACTTAAATTTTATTTCAGTAGTAAGCTGTTTTTCTCGTGTTCATGCAAGGAGCATGGAATTTCAAAGTCATTATATAGAGATACGCTTTCTAAAAAATTGACTATCACTTTGGCCTACTGTATCCTTCAACGAAATGTGTAAATGTATAAACATCAATACCTATTAATAAAAATCTGATATGAATTTCTCTAGCCTATATTCTTATTAGTGGGTATACAAACTATTCTTGCTAAAGCTTAGTTTTTTGTCTGCTGCATTTAATCCAAATAAACCTTTGCAGAAATAGCTACATTACATATTATGTCATAGCTACAAAGGGAACTGCGATAGCCAAACGATTAAGAACAAGACGGTATAAGCTGGTCTTAAAACTCCATACTGTTTCCGTTCAATCGGAATTCAAAAGAATGTCAAGTATTGAACAATTCGAACCGTTAATAACCGATATTTCAGAAATGGCTTATGCAACAAAAGGCTTATTTGAAATAAATTTCGGTTTTAAAGAGCAGTGCATTTTTTTGTGCAATACGTTTTCGTCTATCGTTTAACGTTTACCACTGCACAAAATTCCTTCCGTATGAAGAGGACTTTACATATTTTTCCAGTAAATTCAAGATATACATTTTATTTGTCATATAAATATCTTCAATATATAGTATGTTAATCAAAATCATTAGAGTCATTTTTAGAAAATACAACAATTAAAACAGCAGTCGATGTAAAGGGTAGTTTGCGGTGTTTCTGAGTTATGTTATTCACAGACACACGCACGGATATATTTATTGAAGTAATGTTACAGTTGCTTTAATTTAACTGCCCCACATATGGGAGCCAACTTCAAGAAGTTATGTTCTTCAACTGTTGGAGTTTATTGTTGTTGAAGTTTTACTGTTGTTGTTAGCCACACGCTTGGGAAGCCAACTTGAAATAGTTATTGTCTTGGAGTTTATTTATTTAATCAGCTCCATGTATGTACGTCAATTTGGAAGTGGATTGCAGTAATATGCTGCTACGTATGAGAAGCAGATTTTTGAAGATGTATTTTTGTTGTTACGCTCCAAGTTTAAAAATATTATATTAACTTTGTTATTAAACTGCTTCTATAGATAATATTTATTTTTATGTTTGCCTTGGCTGCGTCAGTATTGTTTGTAGAGTCACGTATCTCTTAGGCAGGACATGGTGCGACAAGAATGTAGGCTTACACAGATTTTAAGTTTAAATTCACTTATTTTTATTAATCCTTGGCACAAATTAAATAGCACTACACTGAGATTAAGGGTTGTGAGATTCTTTTATTTAATACTTGCACTTTGTTATCGCGTATACTTAATTTTCGTTTCACAGGAATACGTAATATTTCTTTACAGAACACATCTTCCATCCGGTCACTACCAAGGTCTGCCAGCAACTGAACATTTTTCAACCGTCTAAAACCCTAAACTTCTGTATTTCAAGTCCATGGTTGGCTAATCCTAGACGAATAGAATAACGGCATTTAATTAAAGCTTATTCTGGCTGTTGATTGGCTATTTTAAACTTACGGCACGTAAGTTTATCGTTACATTATCGTTGCTCTAATTATGACCAGTAGTATTCAAACTCTCAAACTCATTATTGCCTCAAGGTTACCTTATTGTTACCTCATTGTTAGCAACGTTAAACTTATTATTCTCACAGCTCTTACATTATTAAATTACCTAATGCATTCAATATAATTATTGTACATGTTTACAATAATATAAGCATTTGCAATGACTGTTACATACAGTTTTAAAAATTATTACATACATATTGCTTCAAAGCGGGAAAGTTATTGAAATTACATATTATATAATTCAAGTGTTAAAAATAGTGCGTCATTATAAAAATGTCTTTTGTATACAGGGGTCCTCAAAATATGTATTTCCAGTTAAATCCCGGAATCGAATAGGAGAAATAAAAAGTGGATAGAAGAATGAGCTTTTATAAGAATGATTTGTAGAAGAATGAGTATAGGAAGAGATGTGAATGTAGCACAGCAGATTTTTCTTTAAACCCGTTTTAGAGCGTATTTGCTTGTAAGCTCAAATCGTATAACGTAGCCAGCTAAAACAAGCGAGGATGCACCTCTCTAGTTGTAATTACGTTTTAAAGGCGACAGTTCATAGGGCAGTGGTAAGGTCAAACATTAAGTTGCTCTCTCGACAAAGTAAAGACTCGCTCTCCTATGCTAATGCTGTTAGTATTGATGTACCCACCCTGCTGAGGCACAGAGTGGATTTCTGCGCTACCGTGCAAATGTGCATGATACATGTACACGGGTTAGAACTAGAGAAGAAGAGAGAAGCAGGTTCTGTTTTCCAAGTTCATAAATTCATAATGCGTGTTAAGAAGATTACACAGGAGCCTGTTATTCTGTGTCTCTGCTGTTTAAATAATAACACAGCTTTCCAACTCCCCTGGAGGTAGAAAGTCAAACTATTTCTGCTTAACTGTAGGGAACTTATAAAACCGACTACGTTCACAGTAGAATGTTTAGAAAAAAAAACAAGCTCTCTGGCGTGTAAAACACGACATTTTCCTTTAGCATGGACCATATTAATAAACAAACAGCTTAAACTATACACGCATATATAACAAGAATGTTACTAGAGCTACGAGAATAGGGTTAAAACGTTCTACACTTTGGACTCTGCAGCTTCTGGAATGTGGCCACGCTCTATCAAAATGTAATATGTGTTCAACCCAGAGTCAGCATAAATAATCAAGTCCAATCTATAAAATCACAAAAGTGAAAAACTTTTAAGTCTCTCTTTGTTTCATGACCCATGTTTTAGTACCCATTACGACTTACTGACACTGTGACCATGCATTCCATAGTCTAGCCCGAACTCTCCTTCTGAAAGAGCCTTTTTTTCTATTTTTGGTCGTTCCTTTAACTACTATGGTCCTTAGCGTCCCATTCTATATTGGGTGTGAAAGTCCGGTAATTTTGCTCATAGACCCCTTTATCAGGCTTGAGGTTCTTTTATGTGCCGTAAATCTACGACAAGGGACCACCGGCTTTAGTTCCCTTCCGAATGAAGCCATGTTAAGGTTTTACGCCCAAAAATCCACCGCCCACCGCCGGGTTTGAACGCGCGACCTAGAACTAGAGGCTAGCATGGTAACCACACCACTGAAAACGTATAGATTATGCAACGGAGGAACACCTCGCGCACTGCGATCTACAGAGATTTATTGTGGCTACCATCCCCAGGATGAAGGGGAGAAATGAAAGAGCATCAGATGGCTACGGGCCGTAGGCATACAGGCCACAGGGACGCGCGGAAGTCCCTAACATTTCCAGGCTCACAGACCCGCGTCACTGTTAGAGCCGCTAGAGAGGACGATGAACCACCCAGCAATCAAGCAGCCGTCTGGTGTCCAAGGGGAATACTCTTTCCATTGAGCATGCATCCGCTCCATCTGTCCGGCGCCGCCATACACCACGAAACCTAGAAGCACACCTGATCTTTTCGTGTTTCAGTTATCTTTTGAATACGGTGGCAGACACATGTGTGAAGCCCATATCCTCAGTGCCATTTGTGTTGTGACGGCTGGTCATTCTGCGATAGTGAGTCATACAATACGTTTAAAGGAATGAAACTGTATTAGAACTTTTGTAAAATTGTAGCTAAAACGTTCACAAAGAATATATATTTCTGATACTCTTTATTATCATCCTATATGAGCGAGGTGGTGCCTTGGTAATGTGTGCGATTCGCATTCGGGAGGTTCTGTTTGATCGGTCCCGGCGACTGCTCACACTGATCCATGGGTTTTTCGTGGTTTCCCAAGGGGTCGGTAAGCGAATGCTGGGATAGTTTCTTCTCTACCAAGTTCCTTTCCATTATTTCCCTTTCATTCCGTTTCCTTCTCATCTTTAGTACTTTCTGTACTACGCTTAGTAAGTAGAGAAAGTATTGTATCCCACCCAAAAATTCGATGTCGATATTTCACCGGAGATATTTTTAAGGCCTCGTGAAAAAACAGCATTTTTAGAAAAATAACTGTATGCTTGTGTCTGCGAGCAGCATAACTTAAAAGCCAAAAATCAATTAAAAACCAAACTTGGAAATCGTGGCATATAAGACAGCACACAGGCATTCGCCTACCGACCAATGAAAAACACGAAAAACCCAATGTTAGAGTGGCGGGAATCGAACCCGACATCTCCTGAATGGGATTCCAATAGCTCTATAATAGCAGTTAATGCGACAGTGCTAGTGGTATCATAGCTTTACTAACCCTGAGTTTTAAAGTTCTATTATTTTAATACGAAAAATCAATGGCCCTTAGGCATGAAATTCCGAGAGTACCTATCTTTTTACAGGATAGAACGATTAATCCACAGAATTCCGAAATTCCATACACAGGAGTTGTTGAGATAGCAGGATTGGTGTTACTATTTTTAATTTCTCTACATGCATACCCCAAATATTCGATACCCGGATTTCACCGGAAAATAAGAGGCTTCGAGACTCCTTGAATGAAAAAAATTAGAAAAAGTTGCATTTTTGCGTGTGTGTCTGTGGACAGCATAACTCAAAAACCAATATTGGATGAACAGAAACTTGGCATTTACGTTAAGCGTCTCACAACGATATAACACAAATATCTTCAAGAAAATCCTCCCCATCAGAAGAAAATTTTCCGTTACTTTTAATTTTCTCAAAACTACTGCGACAAAATATGTTTAAAATACTATATTTTTAAGATATTTGCATGGGAAATAAAATATATATCTGCAATTTTAAGGGAGTAGCCCCTCCTAAAGCTCACAATTCATGTCAAGTAACATATTTTTGAGGCCTGCATTAATTCGAGATATTGTTTTGTTATTGATTTAAAATGTCCAAATACTTATGCTCTTCTCAAGTGGAAAGACGCTATTAGCTTTTTCCGTGGTCATGTAAACAGACGGAATTACAAAGGCATCACGCATTTTAAAATTATGACTATCGCTGTACCTCCTCTGTCCATCTGATAGCTACAACGAAATGTGTAAGCCTATAATAAACGTTTAACTTGATTAACAACAAATATAGAAGAATAACTTCTTGTAAGGATGGGATTTAGAAGAGTAAGAAGGGAAAATGATGTGAACGCAACACATCAGATTTTTCACATGGTAAGTTGCTATTCGTTTTTTCTCGGGGTCCTGCAAAGAGCATGGAACTTCAAAGCCATCACATAGCGATTCGTTTTCTAAAAACCTGACTAGCGCTTCAATTTGTTGCAACAAAATGTATATCTGTAATTAACATGTGTGTTGATTACAAAGAAATATAGAGAATAATAAGACTTTGTAAAAACATTTTGTATGGGTAGGTGAGAATAGAAGGGTATGTGAATGCAACACAACAGATCTACATTTCCTTCAGTACTAGAGGTTCATAAAATTAAGCCTTTAATATCTTCTTTTTTATTTTCCTTCTTTCTTTTGTAACATGTTGGAAGCGATAAAATAATAGAATCGCCCTCTAGGAACAAACTATACATTAATGTTTATGCATTAGCTATTTTATATAGTGCTTTATTTATTTATTTATTTATTTGAATTATCTTTCCCAAATTTCGAGGGTCGTGATTATGCGATCCATAATACACTGAAGGTATATTTACAGCAGTAAAATGCATACGTTGTTTGTGATATGGATTTATCGGTTTATCGTTCCACATCTTCTCTGAAAACACAACAAGATGCAGATACATACAGCTCAATTAATTTTTTGCCTTAAGGAATAGGCGCTCCAGAGAATTGGATTTCCTGTCTAAATCCCAGTTATGTCGGAAACATCTGTACTTTAATTGCTCAGCAGGAAAATCTTTTTTGTTTTGTTTCTTCATTTTTATGCGCCTTCAATATCTTTGGTTATATCGGCGGCTTTGTCTTTCGAACAACGATAGTCATTCGTTTACTATTGTGCTAATTATTTGGGTTTGTATTAGTTTGGATCGTCTTAAAATTCTCTCTCTCTCTTTCTCTCTCTCTCTTTAGGGAGGGAACGGAATAATTCCGACTAAGGAAAAATTCTCACTTCCAGCCGGAAATCCAAATTCAATCCTCTGGATTTAGAGGCTAAACATTGAACCACAGAAGGAATGAAGAACTATCTTTTCCAATAAAGTTACTTATGATATTATTATTACTATTTATGAAATTATTATTACTATTAGTAGAGTAGTATTTATTATGTACTTGATATTATAATAATTGCACAATACAGTTGCAAGGGTAAAAAGACCGTACATGCTCTCTGAAAAAATACCTGATTTCGTAAGCTTAAAATCCAGAATCGATCAGAAACACCTATTTTATATTCACAACATTGTAAACATACACATGCAACGAAAAATACATACAATCACACATAGATACACATATAAATACTCAAGTACCAAATGTTTATACACAAACACCCCTACCCCTACATGCGCCCAAGCTTGGCCAGTTTTGGCTGATTGAAATCAATTCCCAGTATATTCTGTTGGAACCCCTACTGCCTAGCAGACTGCAAAATATGCGTCCAGTCTTCCTGTTACCCACAAAATGGGAAAATCCTCCTACCAACATCCTCAAAAATCTTACGAACTTTCCACTCTTCCAGCATAAACCATGCTCTATTCTCGTCCTCGTTTCATACCCAATTCCAAAATACATTTTCCTTACACCACCCAGTTTTTATTTAATTTTATAGCTCCAATGCTGATGTTTGTCTACATTGAGATTCTATTTCTGTTTCGTATATTACACAGTCGTCTTTTGACCTTTTTCACGGCACTGTATCTAATTTCGTTACCTTTTGCCAGATATCTTAAAGCCAGTTTTTATAATACCCTTTGTAGTACCGCCGTCCACCATTTTGGATTGTCTATTTTATACTGCTCCCAGAGTTATTTGATCACCTTTAATTATTATTATCCAGTATCTAACTACATTTATTTTAGCAAAATACAGGATATTCCCAGCGTCCTACCTCACGAAAACCCTGCAGTTTGAAGTACCGCTCCCCAACCCCAGAATACGCTAACAAAAATTATATATGTTATTTACATTACCTAACCTCACCCATCCCCACACCTCACCGTATAGTAACGATAATCAAAACCATTACTTCATACATGGTGTGCGTTAATAGCAGAGGAAATGAATGCCCCAAAAGTAGACGATGGCTGCATTCCTGTACTGTTATACGCGCATGACATGACAATTTTGTCAGTGACAATAGAAGGATTACAGAAAGGTGCTAATAGGTTGGAAGAATATTGTGAACAATGGGGTTTGGTGGTAAACATTAATAAACAAAAACAATGGATTTCAAAAATGGCTATGTGTATGGTAGGTATGAAAAACCGTATTATAAGGGGCTAGAACTACAAAACGTTAAACATTTCTCCTATTTAGGAGTAATGTTTAATATGAGAAGAAAATGGAACAAACATCTATCAGTAACTACCTATAAAGCACGAGGGCAGTTAAATGAATTATTACGTATCCTCACGCGGTACCGGTAGATACATTAGAAAAGATATGTAACTCTATGATAACGCCGATTTTGTTATGCGGAAGTGAAATTTCTGGATGGGAAAGAGCCGAGCATGTAAATAAAACGCAGATAGCATTTTGGAAAAGAGTTCTTGGAGTTTCACAAGACACATCAAATTCCGGGGTATTGAGGGAGGTAGGATGCTATGAAGACACAATACACTACAAAATAGGAGCAGTGAAGTACTGGTTGAGGTAGATGCAAGGGGATAGCTCCACACTACGATCCAAATGTTATAAATACCAGCGATAAAACCTGTCACCTATGTTTTAGGTAGCTGATTTGGAAAGGGGCTTGAGGATAATAGGAATGGCGTCAGCATGGCAAAGAGCTGAAACAAATGACAAAAACATATGGAAATGTGTCAAAAGAAGACTCAGAGACATCAACCAACAGTAATAGAATCGGACTGTAAAATTAAACCTTCTCTAAGTCTAGCAAATGAAATAAAATTGATGTGGGGTAAAGAGGTTGTATATACTTAACTCAGGAAGAAAGGAAAGATCATGAACGTCATAATTTAGACTGGGGGGCTGGAGGGCACAGAAAATGACTGGCGATTCTGGCAGGAGAATCTGCCCATTCTGTGATTTGGACGAGGATTGGGTACACATTTTGGCGGAATGCACACATTGGGAGAACCAGCGAACATTTAAACTCAAAGAAAAATTCCTAAGTCCTGCTAGAAGGAGTTTGGCCTGTGGGATCTACTGGCTGACCAGAGCAACTGACAAAACATGGGCAATTTCTTGGCTAAAGTGCGCGAAGCAAGGTCAGACTTGTTCAGTCAGTCAAAGGCAATTTATTTCTATTTTTTTTGCTTTGTTTCTTTTACTGTTGTTTCATTTATTGCCGTACCTTGTATCTTAAATATGTAATTACGGCCAATGGCCCATGCACTATATACTTGTGTAATAACTTCAATATTTTCAAACCAATAAAGATATCTTACCTATGCTTTTACTAGTAGTTTTGTGCCTTAGTAGGGTAGATCGTCCCACTGCACATTTATGCCAGAGAAGTTGCCGATATTTCAGGGGCGTGCGACAGTATGATAAGTCAAAGTATCCATTACTCTAAGGAACACAACTAAGGTCTGTGTATCTGAAGCTACGTTTACATCAGAGATTAAGCAATAACAATAATAGTCGTCTCGTTATGGAGCTAATTGTAAAGTAAATTACATGCTTGGCCTACAATTATACTCAGGGCTGTACACTTTCCTGTGCTCCTAGAACTGCATTTTTAACTTCTATCTATAAAGCAAAAACTGGGTGTTTTCAAATGCTGAATATTTTAAAAGCAAAATATTCTTTTACTGTTTCTTATTGGTTGTCCTGAAGCGGATGATAAGTTCAGTAATGAATGAAATGTATCTATGAAATTAAACAAACACTTGTGAAAAACTATAAGTTTGCTTTTTTCATAATAAAATTCTATGACTTCTAAACTTTAAGAAAGCATATCATTTTATACCTTAAACTACCAATTAAATGACAGGCGTAAGCTTATTAATAGACAGGCCCAAATTTAAACCTTGTTTTCTTGTAAACTTTTTTGGTATTTTTCCATACTCAAAATGCTCCACGCGATGCAGTTGTTTACTAATTTTCATCAAAAATTTTGTACCGCCTCTCGAAAGTACATTAAAATCGACTACATACTTTTTAAAGTAATGCTCCAATTTTGAGAAATAATGTATTAGCTTCTGAAAGACAAGAATTTTGTAGAGTACAAAAAGTAATACTTATTCTACAGCAGTCAGGGATAAATATACAAAATTAAATATGCTAAACCTTTTTTTAAAAACTCAATTACTGTAAAATCTGAATTTTATGTGAAAATATAATATCCATATAATCATGCAAGTTAAAATTTTGATATATGGGAAAAAAACATTAGTGTTGGGTGTAATAACTGCAACAAATTCCAATTACATATTTTACATACTGTAGATATTTTTAAATTTCATAGATGTATTACATTGAGGCACAGTTGTCCACGGTGCCTCTGGAAACCTCTATGTGGAAGGTAAAAGTGAAGCATACAGAGGGCGACCATATCTGAGGGACAAGCTCGGGCGCAGCCGGGGTCCCTAACGTCTCCAAATATTAATACTGACGTCGGATGGACTCCCCAAGACACACACACATACTCATAGATAGGTCTCTCTGAGGTTCTCTCACACATCGAACGCCAGATAAAAGAGTTCCACAAAGCAAACTTCACCGCAATACGCCTCGTCCGCCGTCTACTCGCCTGATCCTTCGACCCTGAAATATGAAATGACAGGAAATGGGGGACAGGACAATTCGACTACCAAGGAAAATCGAGAAAGTAAACCACGGTCAGGGTGACCAGCCCAAAGAAAATTGAACCTGACACCTCTGGAGTGCGTATCTTATACGTTAACGTGGAGCCATTGCTCGAAGCGTTACTGAGTAAAAATATTTGCAATAACCATAAGAGACGTGAAAATAAAACATCTTACAAAGGTATAACAGCGACACCTACACACATAAAAGCAAAATATAACCCCTTCTAGCAATCCCAAGCCGGAAGGGTTATAGCCTTTAACAACTCAGCACCATTATGCAACAAGATTCTGCAGATGCTACATAATTTTTCTCGAGAGTGAAGCAAGTGCTTTAGAATGCAGCAACAAGCACAATGCCGCAAACTGAAACATTATCTCCGTTGACGTAACTGCCACACCACATAACCTGGAGCCTATCTCTAGGAGTAAGTAATTTAGGTGCATGAACATCTTACAAAGAAATGTGATAAAGTAGAAGCTTTGCTTCTCCGTGAGCTGTAATATATTTTCCTTTGATGTGCTTGGAAGAATACGGAGCCTCTCCTGTGCCTAACACGGTTGCTGTAACCGCACAGATAAGAAGCCTGTGTGAGCTCTTAAGAGTAGCGCAAGAGGGAACTTGCTAGGCCTTGTGCATTAATAAACATTGCCCAATAAACTTGCGCAGCAGAATTGCAAATAAATGTGTGAGAATACTGCAATCCTCTGTCTTGTAAAATTATTTTATATACCCTACCAGACGATTTGAATTAGAATAAATAAGGAATTTAATTAAGGGGAAGTTACTAAATGGTGAAGTTTTATTAAGTGTAATTTCCTATTTAATTTGGTATACAGGGTGGACCATTTAAGTTTAGACTATACAATATCTCAAACTAAGCATTGTAAAAAACTGTTTTTAATAAAAGCTGCTTGATATTATGGGGGAAAGTAAATGCCATTAGTCGTTCTTTGTTTGAAGGCCGTTATGATGACAATTTAATTTTTTTAAATTAGGAATAATTTAAATTGACCCCAAAAATGACTATTACAATGTCATCCAAATAAGACACAACTATTGACATTTACTTTACCCCGCAATATCAAACAACTTTTAAAGACATTTCTTTCTACATCACTTATTTTTGGAGATACTGTACAGTTTCAACTTAAATGATCTACCCTATATATTTTATCATGTAGGAACAATATTTTTGTTTTTACTTTCTCTGCCACGATCCTAATAGGTAGAGAAAGAGAAGGTAGTTTATCCATCCCAAAAATTCGTTAGCGACATTTCACCCGGAATGCATATTTCGATGCCTTCTGAATGTAAAAAAGTAATTTTTTAGAGAAAGCTCCGTGTATTGTTTGTATGTGTGTGTCTTCATGCATGAACAGCATAACTCAAAAACGAACAGTTGGATAAACACCAAACTTGATATTTAAGTTCAAATACTTCTTTAAATTTTAGAAAATCTCCCCACCCCCAAACTAATCTTTACATATAACATTTATCGAAATTATTTACGATTTTGCGTAAAGTACAATACATTAAAGATATGTGAATGAAGAATAAAATCTACTGGGTGGACCATTTAAGTTAGACTGTAGAATATCTCCAAATTTAATTTTTTTAAATGTAAACCCACAACTAGACTCAAATTAAATTTACCCTAAAATGACAATCATAACGTCCTCCAAATAAATCACAACTAATGGAATTTACTTTCCCTCATAAGATCAAGCAACTTTTATTCGACACATTTCTTTCTACAACGCTTAATTTTGGAGATTTCTTACAGTCTCAGCTTAAATTGTCCACCTGTTTATTTTGGATTTTCTACGAATAGCCTTTGAATTCCTATTCACACAGAAGGATATTTTTATAATCTTCTATAACTGGTAAGTGATAGACAAAATCATACTGCACAAGAATGTAGATCTCTATAAAACACAATTCATTTCAAAAAACTTTTTTGTGCCATAAACCATTTCCGAGATATCCACTATTAACAGTTACAGATGTTAAATACTTGGCCATTCTTTTAAAGACCTGTTTATTTTCAATTATTCCTCACGATGTCATGCTAACATACAATGCTAAAACCCATCGTGTAGCGTCCAGTTCTTAAACATTTGACCATCACTATACCCTTTGTATTTATAACGAAATGTGTAATGTTGCTAATTCTGAAGGGTTTATCTATATTTAAATAAAGTAGATAGGAAAACAAACTTTTGTAACAATAATTTATACACCACTAATAAACGATAGAGGGTAGAAAGTCATGTGAATGTAACATCATATTTTTTTAAAAAATGCATTTATCATTTTGTACGTACTATATTCTGGACCATTTAAAAGAAATAGATATCATAAATTCTACATACGTACTTTGGAGTAGAGTAGAACCTTAGCCCATCTTTTAGAGGAAGGTACTGCTTTGCAGATTGGCACTACTATTAAATATGGCAGCATGTGTGTGTCGTCAAGCCATCTTGTTTCTTTCTTTGCAAATATATAAAAGCTTTTTTGCTCCATTTTTGCTTTGAAGGTTTTTGCTATGAATGATATTTTCTAGCATAAATGACCCGTTTTCTCAGAATCTATTGAAAACAGACAAACCAAATTTTAGTATGACAGAAAAACATTTAAATGATATTGTAGAACTCAGTTTGTATTAATAAGATGTGGAGTAAGTTTAAAACACTATTCATAAACTTTAAGCAAAGGATGGTATAACTGAGAAAAAATATTATATTCCTTAATGAACAAACATATTAGATAAAAGCGGACCAGTTAACTTAGAAGGCATACATATACATCGTGTAAAAATTTCAGTCCAATATCTGTAATAGATAACGGATCATAATTTTAGAAAATTTAACATTGGTGGGATACGGGTTTTAAACTCCTCTTAATAGTAATTTGTGGTAGAATAGATTAGAATAATGTTTTGATGTTGGGTGAAAAATTTAACACCTGGGCTTGCCTAGATGTTAACTTTTATGAAATTAATATAGCTTAATATCGTTTTAATTGCAATATATTATCCGCTAATAAAACGTAAATTAGAGGAATAATTCTTTTAATGAAAGAATCCTATGTGTTACATTCAGGTGACTTTCGTCACCTCATATCGCTTATTAGTGGGTATGAAGATTATTCTTACGACAGATTATTTTCCTATTTACTTCAGTTTAATTCAGATAAACCTATTCGAAAATAGTTGCATTACACATTTCGTCACAAATAAAAAGGGAATGGCGACAGTCAATGTTTTAGAACTGAACACTATTAGTTGGCGTTTGAGCTCTATACCCTTTCCATGGCATCGCGGAACAACTGAAAATTGACAGGATCTTAAAAGAATGGCTAAATTTTAAACAATTCGAAACTTAATAACGAATATTTCGGAAATTGCTGATGCAACAAAAAAGATATTTAGAATGCATTGTGTGATTTAAAAATATGTACATTTTTGTGTAGTACGTTTTCGTCTATCGCTTAACGTTTACCACTTATATAAAGTTATACAAAATTAATTCCAAATGAAAACTTCACAGGCTATTCCCAGAAAATTTAGGGTGTAGAATGAAAATCTTCCATATAAAGGGTAGTTTGGGGTGAGTTTTTTAATCTTCATATCGCATCTTTGAAAGATACTAAACCTAAATATTAAGTTTGGTATTTAACCGACTTTTCGTTTTTGAGTTATGGTGTTCACAGGCACATACACCTTTTTCTAAAAATCTGATGTGGTACATTCACATAACTTTCTCTATCCTCTATCGCTTATTAGTGGGTATGCAAACTATTTTTATTAAGGATTATTTTTCTATCTACTTCATTTTAATTCAAATAAACCTTTGTAGATATAGCTACATTCCACTTTCCACTATAGATACAAAGGGAACAACGATAGTTGAATGTTTAAGAACTGGACGCTATACGCTGGCTCTAAACTTCCATACTATTTCCGTGCAGTCGTGAGCAACAACTGGATATTGGCAGAACTTTAAGAGAATGACCAAGTAATGAACATTTCGAAACATTAATAACGGCTATCTCAGAAATTATTTATGCCACAAAAATTGTAATAGAAGTGTGTTTTAAAGAGATTTACACATTTTGTGTAGTACGTTTTCGTCTATCGTTTAACGTTTAGCAGCTATACAAGAATATACAAAATTCCCTCCAAATGAAGAGAACTTCACAGGTTATTCCCAGAAAATTCAATACATACATTTTATTTGTAATGTAGGTATGTTTAATATATAGTGTTTTAATCAAAATTCTTGGAGCCATCTTTTACAGGATCAAAAATTTCGAAGAGTGTTTCATGTAAAGGTAAGTTTGTGGTAAGGGATTCTCTTGAAAAATCTTCGTATCGCACCCTCGGAAGATGTTGAACCAAAATACCAAGTTTGGTATTGTCCCACTTTTCGTTTTTAGTTATGTTGTGCAAAGATACACACACACACACATGGACCCTTTTCTAAAAAGGCTTTTTCTTTATTCAGGGACGGCAAAACATGTATATTCCGCAAAATCTCGGTATCGAATTTTTTTTTAGAATTCAATACCTTCTCTACCTACTGTGTACTAGAGAAAGTAAAAACGAAAGCTTATTGGCAGGAGCGGATAAAATAAGAATGAATAACACATATGACGCAGCAGAACGAGCAATGATGACGAAGTGGAAGTGCGGAAGACACAAGACAAGAATGGACCTATCAAGATGGATGTACGCGACCACAATATTGGACCCACACATCGGAAGAAGGAACTAAGCAGGCAAATAGTGGTGAAGAAAGACAAAATACAGAACTCAGTGGAAATAACTGGAACATAGACTATCACAGTTTCAAATTACTTAATTTTATGGAGTTAAACACAACCAAAGTGACACCAGTCTTCAGGACATAGGTTCTGAAAATAAGCCGACCACCATAACGTTACCTCGCTTGGAATGGCTCACCAAGCGAGAAATAACGAGCCACTTCTAAAAGGAGGCCTTGTCCTATAAGGGCCAACTTCATTCATTCATTAGAATGTTTAAATCAGAAGAATCAAGGAAGCTTCTTAATGCAACAATATACTCTCAAAGTAAGAAGGATCAGAAATTTTAGGCTATCGCAAAAATAAAAACAGAAATCTTGACGTGCAACACTCACACAACTTTCTCTATGCATTACAAATGCACACGTACCCCTCATACATTTTGATTTAAATAAAAATCTAATATTATATCCGCGTTTTATTATTTACGATTATTTTATTCCTATAATTTATTTGAAACTAAGAACTGTGGTATTGTCCCATATGCTATTGGGAAGTAGGACACATTACGCAAATTATTTATTAGAAATTATTAAGAGTCTTAATTTCTTTCGAGTTTTGATATTTTACAGTTTTGCATAACTTTTTGGGCTGAGACATTCCTAAAAGGAACTTCCTGGTTTACCTCTTCCATTGACGATTTGCATGGGACTTTACAACGACATTTTCCGCTTAGTAACAAGCCTGAATCATGCCGAATTGGGCACTGCCACGTAGGCACATGATACTTTAAATTGGGCGTTAGTTTACTATATTGGTTAACCTGCGTCACGATGTCGCGCTGTCCCGTAGGCAACCGCGAGACTGAATGAGATGTAACGTAGATAATTCACCGGCTCTGCTCTCTTCTCTCTTTGGCTCCAGACTTGCGAGGAACATTCCTTCCGCCATGCTGCTCGCCAAGATGTTGTTGGACCCTCCGTAACTACACCTCTAGTATGGTGACATAATCCTAAGGGTAAGGCATCTATGTTATGTAATCTTAATTGCTAATCAACTTTAGCTACTATTAGACTATCACTTGCAACAATCACCTACAGTTAGAACCTTCCCTTAGGTTCAGTCTTAAACTTGTAATATTCTATCCTATGTAATAGAGAATATGGTATGCCATTTCCCGGTAACGGAGGGGGGTTCCGACCCCTTCAGCTGTCGTGGTGCGGGCGCTGCGAATCCTGAGCACTCGTACTACTTCTGACGTTACTAGAAGTACGCTGGGTCAAACGCCGAGCCCCAACCGTTGATGTGTATTTTGGGTTGGACTCGACAGGGCAGTGGTTCCCGATGCTCATAAGAGATTGGGAATGTCTTCGACGGTTTTCCGTCAAGGCAGGTTTGTGATACGCCTGAAGGTCCTCCGGTACCGCCATGGATAGCAGGTAGACTGTTGCTAGATTGTTGTCAGCGCCACCAAGGTCCTTCGGTAATCTTCCCCTTTTTGGGATTGACATGCGTAAGTGCGCATTCACTTCCGCCCTGTAATGGGGGCAGATTAGCATTTTCAGGCGCCGGCCCAAAGGAAAAACTCTCGGAGGTGGGAGTCTCCCTGGGTCACATGGAGAAATGACATGCCATTTGGCCTTTTTGCTTTCCTATTTAATCCTTCGCCTATGCCCTCCTAGTCACACAAATTAAACCATAACAGTATAAGTGTCATAAAGCGTGCTTAAGAAACCTTGAGCTGCTTTGTTAGTTACGGCCTTGGGACATACCTAAACACACACACGATCACTGTCTATTGCACGGATGCAACAGACCCTATTCTTTGTTTTATGTAATTAAATGGCTGTTACTGCTGACAACATTAATATTAATTTTACTCACTCTGTCTACCCAGGTAATTATATCTGAGTAACTAGTCTAAAATAATGTTATGAATAACAATAAAAGATTTATTTCCTTTTGGATATAACAGTAATAGTCTCGTGGTGATACAGCCCATTAAGGACCTAGTCCCACCAACCTGACTGCCGGCCTCACGCCCACAAATGCACGGCAGATGTGGGCGATAATCCAACCTATATGGGAGTTAATATGGTCAGTATCACGCATTCCTCAGCCAGAATACTGGCTTCCGTTGCATAGATTGCTGCCTATTGCAGCTCCTCAGTTTCCTCATAATGCTGAGTGGGCACCGATCTTATATCCGAGACTTAAAATCCGCACCCCTATGGGTGGGATCGAATCCAGGCGCGTTCCATGGTCGGTAATCGGAGTCCCACGCTCTAGCCCACAGCGTCACCTTGCAGGACATTTTGAATAGCCTTGAGCGTTATTCTTGTATTATTTTTAGTTATTTAAGCATTTCCCTTTGTAGTCGGTAATCTTTCTTTACAAGTTTTCTTTGAAACCGAACAAGGTGGCGCCCGATAACGTGTGCAACTCAATTTGGGAGGACCCGGGATCAAACCCCCGGCGCCGATCAACTTGACCGAAGGTTTTTTCGCGAGTTTCCTTGGTCGCTAGGGAATGCTGGCTTGGATAATTTGATTTGCGAATTTTCCTATAATCCCTTTCATCACTCTACATTACATTTCATTCTTCTTCAACGCCTTACCAGATTGGGCTGATCACCCATCCTGGATATGCTATTATCCAGAGTTGCTTGCTCCTTGACAGGCTGCTGACATTGGCGTGTAAGTCCTAAAAGGAGGACAATGAACCGTTATAGAAGAAGTTTTCTTGAAGCACAGAAGGCAGCTAAACATTTTGTCATTTAAATATAAATCCAATACGTGTAATTTAATGAGAAAGCTGAATCTTGCGGGACCAAGTGTGGATAGTTTCAAAGTATTCGGTGTAAAGACTTTTGTACCAGCACCAAAAAAGAAAAACATGCCTACAGTTATTTATAAGCAGTATAGTACCATTGCTTTAATTATTTTCAGCTAGTGTGTTCTCATGCATTTTCATATTCAGTTACATGAAATGAATTTATAAAAAGTACATATCTTCTCAATAAAATGTAGCGCAGGATAACGCAGTAAGCTCATTTAATGGTCTATTTTGCACGTTCATTATGACGGAAGGAGGTCATTTTCTGAGCCAATAGTTATTTACGTGCAACTATACATCAGCATAATTTAATGGTTGCTGCACTTCCGATCACTATCGAAACTAACATTAATTGTTTGTTACTCTGCATCCTCTCTAATCGTTCCGTTTTTACCCTGTTTCTGATAAATTGCTTTCTATCGAACCAAATGGAAGGCCAACGAGCTTCCGATAATTATTGCATGCAGTACGTTGCCTGCAAAACCGGGAGACGATTTTCTTTGTAAAGCCATTATGTGAAAAAAATCACCGTCATTCTTTTTCGACTCGATTTAAATTAATTTTCGGTTCATATTTTAAACCATTCAGATGTATACGTTTTTGTTACAGCAAAGTCGTTTAGTTAAAGCTGTCGTGTTATAAAGTTAGAAAGATAGAATCAGACGAGTGAAAAAGTCAATGTCGCAGCCGGGATTTGGACCACGAATCTCCCGGACACCGCCCGGTTGCTCTGACCATTGAGCTACCATGGCAACATGCCAGCACGACACTGAATTCTCTAAGTGATTCGAATTTCTCTTGTGTGGAAGAATAATTAATTTCACTGTCATATTATACCCTGACTGAAGCTTATGGGTTTTCTAATTTTTACATGAACGAATGACCAGTTCGTTGCAAAACCTCCACTCTGGTGGACTGGGTTTGATTTTGGAATTTCCACTTTTAGAAAAGTTGCTTTAAGTTCTTCCTTTACTCTAAGTTCCTTTTCTGACTGCTTCGTAACCCTGATGAATGGGCCCTTAGAAGGTACTGCTCACCGGGTCTCACAATAACAATGGAGACTACTCCCTGGGATGAACTAACTACAAGAGTGGCTCATCCTATTACCTAAAAGTGAAAAAGTAATAATAAATATAATCATAATTATAAATATAATTATAAATATATAAATAAATATAATCGTAAGTCACAAAAGTGAAGTTACCAAACACAACTATATATATGATAATTTTTGCTCTTACACACGTGCCTATCTAGGCTAAAGTTGGAAGATAAACTGAAAAATCTGATGTGCTGCACTCGCGTACTTTCTCTACTCTTGTATAAGCTATTCTTACAAACACTTATTCTACATATACTTCATATTAATCGAGATAAACATTTACAGAAACTATCTTATTGCTAATTATATTGTAGGTGCAAGGGAAATAGGTAGGCTTTAGGCGATAGTCAAATCTTTTAAGAACTTGTTGCTATGTGGAGCATTACATTCACTTTGCCTGTCCAGGACATAAAAAGGAATAAGAATTCCTATTTTAGAAAAAGTATAAGTATTGGAAAATTCAAAGTAATAACAAGGAATATCTCGGAAATGGGTCACTCCAGAAAAAATTATATATGTATGACTACATTGTGCGTTTTAACGAGATATTTGGTTTTTGTATAGTAACATTTTGTCTATATCTTACGGTTTACCAGTTATGCGAATGTTATTCGGAATGAAGAGAACTTTTGGGACATTCCCAGAAAATTCAAGGTTTACATTTCATTTGGCATGAGAATATCTAAAGCATATGTTATTTTAATCAAAATCGTTATAGCCAGTTGAGAAAATCAAAACTTTCGAAAAATGCCACTGTAAAGTGTAGTCTGGGGAGGCGGATTTTATTGAATAAAATCGTGTCGCATCCTTGGAAGATACTAAACTGAAATACCAAGCTTGGTTATTATCCGACTTTTCATTTTTGAGTTATGCTGTTACAGATACACACACAAGAACATGTTTCCAAAAATACTTCATTTGCATTCAGGGCACCTCAAAACATATATTTCCGACTTGCTATACGTAACAGAGAAAGTAAAAATTTAATGCTACAGCCAGGATTTGAACCACGGATCTTCAGCTTTCCAAGCTGCTGCTCTTACCAAATCAGGTACCACTGCAACACGTGATGCAGTAATTTGTATCACAAATTATTTAAATGTAAAGAGTGATTATAGTATGAATATGCTTTATTATGTGACATTGATTTGAAATGTTTGTTGATTGTAATTACTGTTGGGAAGTAAGTTTATACTGCCTTACTGAAACTGACAATAATAGCGTGCAATAATGCAGCGAGGGGGTGAGCTATTTATCATTATTGGAGACGAGGAAGTTACGTAATATTGGCGCGTTTTTCTTTTAGAATCTTCTGGAACATTTCCCTAGAGCATATGTATTCATAATTTTCATTGGATATAAAAATAGACGCTAATGTTGGCGCGTTTTATTAGCCAATTGCAGCTCAGTTATCATCTTTAGGCATATCTGGATGTAGGAGTATAAAAGGTAGGTTAGAGGTAATCACCCTGTCAATTCGTTGAAAATATTTGTATGATACACGTCGCCTTCAGTCCAGCAGAAATATTACACGTCGGCTATCGATTCGCAAGTTACGCGTAGCAGAATTATGAAAAATCTAAAGTGTTGTAAAGTTAATTATACAAAAAGTTGAAGTACGCGAATTAAGAGTGATCAGTAATGAAGTTATTATAACAGTTTCAGTTTGGCGAGTGTCAAGATCAATGTGTAAATGTGATAGTTAACGTGTTCGACAATAAAAGTGTAAAACAAATTTCTTCATCAGTGTTATCTTTGGATAAGAGACTCCCTTCCGTTAACACAACCTGTATAAAGAGAAGTGCTTGACCAAAAAGATCGTAGCTAGCCGGAGGACAGAGAACCAAAATTAAATAAAATAACAGTAGCATTCTTTCAAATGAACACTAATACTGCCGCAAATTGCTAACACCAGATGGAGCTAACAAGCTTAACAAATGAATCACGTCACAAGATGGATTCACCACGTGGAGTAAACACAAATACACAAACATTATAAATAATACCGTCACAAATTGGCTCCCAAACGTGGGGCTACAATAATATTAAATAAATAACATTAAAACACCCGCACACGCCGGCAGGACTTAAAGCTCTCTAAGTCACATTTCTCCTGATAAACTACAAGGCGTTCTCAGATTCATATCCCGCATATCACAATTCCGACGTACAATCTCGTAGTTACCTTAAGTCCCGGGTTTCATAGTTAAGCACAATTCAATCAATCAACGATAATTGATTGTTATTCCTCATAGGCTAAAGTCTCGGCTACCTTCCTACTCTACCTCCCAGAAAAATATATTTGAAATTAAACTGCGTTTTAAATAGAAAATTATCAGCACCATTTAACTGTTGCAAGAACTTTGCCATACATGCTGGTCTACCGCGTTATTACACAGTTTTTCTTGGGTTTAACGCAAACGGTTTTGTACCAATAAAATGCAACTCTCTTATGAGATTTGAGGTAACATGTACGTCCAAATTTCACTGCTTGGATCATATTTTTTGTGGGAAGTAATAAGTTCTATTCTCAAGAAAAACGCATGGCTTTAATATTACTGAAAACAAATTTATGCCTTTGTAACTCTTAAACGGAAGACAACCCATTACTAAAAATTGTGTTACAAGTATTGCTTTATTGGAAAATAAATATAAGCTTGAGCGGATAAGATACTTTCTGAAATTTCTTATACTTGCGAATCGGTTACATATATAAAACTTTGTCAATTTCCTAAAAAAATGGGTGTTTCACCTGAAACATTTTTGTGTTGATATTACGTATTTCATCAATTTTATAGATTGATTACCTCTTGGGAGATGGTTCTGCTGTTCTCTGGCTACAGACTAATCAGAGCAGATGAGAATTCGTATTTGTGCATAAATGTAAAGGTACATATCACGAAGGGGCCACCGGAAGCGGGGCAGAGCACCTCACGCAGGCCAGTCGGCCCATTGTACTTCCAACGTCATCCCTGGGAGGGAAGAGACACGAAGGGCGGCCAGATCCGGATGCGGACGGGCGCAAGCATGGACGGGATCTCTGACGTTTCCAGATGGAACGCATCCGACGCGCTCGGTCCCTGCCCACAAGCCACCACCCTCCAGGGTCTCCGGGTGCACAACCCCACGCTGAGAAGAGACCTAACGGTACCGCAGCGACACCAGGGAAGGAAGCTTTACAGAGTGCAAGCCACTGCCAGCTGCAACGCGCCGAACACCGTTACCTGGTCCAACAACCCTGAAACGGATGAAAGGAAGATGATGGGTACAGGAAATGAGAGGAAGTGTAGTCGGGTAGAAGATGAAGCCACCCCAGCATTCGCCTGGAGACCCGGGGGGGGGGGAACCTGAAAAACCCATGGGCCAGAGTGGGCAGTCGCCGGGGATCGATCCTGGGACCTCCTAAATGCAGGCCTCAGACGTAACTGCCTGAACCATCCCGCTCGTTGTATTTGGGAATATATTAAATTTAGAGTCAATGCTTATTGAAATTATCAGTTATTTTAATGATAACCTTCACTTCTCATATTAATGAATGTTTTAAGTTTATACTCAGTTGCACGTTTTCACCTTTTGATACAATTGTATATATGTTTTGGAAAATAAACAGGAAACGCTTGTCATAATGAAAGTTGAAAGGAATGGCAAATGCCGGTAGTTAGGTGGCAGAAAAGGAAAATGTCGACAGTACTTTACGTTGCGAAATAAATTTTGGAAAGTTAGAAGTTATACTTCAAAGTGCATTCAACGAGAGGTAAGTATTACAGAAATTATTGAATCGTTATATGAGAATTAGCTATTTGAAAATTAAAATATTATGAATGTGTAGAACAATTTACTTCTGGGAATTATCTACTAGTCCGCCACAACATGAATGCGCTTTGAGGAGGCGCCAGTGTTTTTGTTGACAGTTCTAACGTCATCAAGGCTAGGGATCACAGGGAAGTGAGGGGCAAAGCGATAGAGAACGTGCAGTCGCACAATGAAAGCAGTGATGTATTTTGCAGGCCTCAGCCTCTCTTGAAAATGCAAATCGAACTACTGTGTTTTCTTTACTTGATTGTGCTTCTGATGCCCCGCCCACTTTTTGTAACCGTTTAGTTCCTCTTTCCGCCGCACGTACTCATATCATGAACCAAAAAAGTAATATAAGTTAATTGTTGTTAATAATTGTTCAATGTCTGTTCATGAATCAGATATACACATTCCAGCGCTGAAAATACCACTTTATGCAGTAGACCAAAAAAACCCCATTGACATTAACTTCAATGCAAAAGTGACACCTAATTTAGCTCCAAAAACACTTACAAATAACTTGGTTTAACACACTTTTTACTCTCTTATGGGCATTTGAATAAACAATGTACCTCATTTCTTTAATTCCATTATATATCCCTGTCGCTAAATTTTATACGCATTCTTAAATTCAGCACATCACTACTCCCCGTACAGAAGTATCATACTGGGAACTGACAATATGGACTCCAACCCCAATTCTGAATCCTCTGGAACCAGAAAACCAGGAGTGTGCTGCTATGCTCACACTTTGCAGGCGTAGAGCGTCAGAGGATATCAAAACCTTGAAAAGGTGAAAACATAAATGGTGAAAACTAGGACCGGGTATAAGGTGGCTTCAACCCCTTCGGCCCGGTTCATTTTCCCCTGCACATGTTCATTAAAGAATAACTACTAGGTATCGAATAGAAGTTCTCGACTATATATCTGGATAGGTGAATGTATGTGTGTTTGCGGAAATTCAAATAGGCCAGCATGCATCATTATTGGATGAGGCGGAGGTGTGTCTAAATACGGCTGAAGACTGAGTAGCTGTATTTCCGTTTTGTATGGCAGAACGTCAGCAATAAACTCGGTTCTACATCGCCGGAAGTCTGTCATAAACAGACTAAACTGCTTGGGAAATAAAACGGAACCGCTGCATCTGCGCTTATCTATAGAGTTTCAAATAGTTTTAATTTGGAAGTTCTTCGAAGGAATTCTGCGTTGCTGTATTGTTTTATATCCTTATTTTATTGGCTTAGCTGTCCCTTATCTTCTGTAATAATCATCACTAATACATCTGATGGCTGGCTATGAAATTACATCTAGTCTTTGAGGCTGGTTGGGTTTTCCGCCATTCTTGAAATAATTATGACCTGCCGTGCTGTCAAAGGATTTGAATAGCAGTCAGAGGTTTAGGTTTAAAAAAATAAGAATGTTTAAAAATTTTTCCATTACATATGAAGGGTTTTCAGGCTTTCAGTTCATTTGCTTAGCTTCTATGCATTTTATACTACTTTATTAAGGGGATCCACAGAGGCTGTTTGATTTTTCTTTTCTCTAAATCAATATGTTTCAGTACCTTAGAATACTTTACCCACCTAATAGAGTCATAAAACACTGCAGTGAATGTGATTTTGGAAGTTACATATCGACTTCCACTTTCTCCAAGTTATTTCGCTCTCCTGTAATTTAAATTTTTAAAAAACTTTGGTCCCACTTTTTCAAAGATTTGTCAACTGGGTTATCTATACATTTTATATATACTTGAGGTTACAATGTATGTAATGCTATGTAAAAAACCCTTGGAAGAACACACTATTAAATTTACAGTATTTGAACAAAGGTTTTGCAACTCTAAGTGATATCGTAATAAAATTAGAATTCAAAATATCGGCCCATCTTGCAGTTAAATGCCTGTATTAAATGGTAAACTACTTCAGGATAATATCATGGTCATTTTGGTATAGGTGAATTCAAAAGCTAGAAGTTTGGTTTGTTATAAATAACCTGTGTAATTTCCTTTTAAAGGAATAATTTATTTTTTGTGCGTTAAAAATTAGTTGTATGCAAAAACATCAAGCCATGGGCGTTAACTATTGAATTATTTGAATAGATGTTTCACTTTTTTGCCTGGAAAAATATCCCTCACTCCAATTACCCTTTAAATGGAAAACATTTGCAGTAACTTTACATTTTAATGATCCCTAGGTTTTTCCCAAATATTTTTGCAATCTCTTAATGTTTTAATGTTGTATACAAGGCACTATTTAAAATGATTCAAAATGATGAGAATTTCGCAATCTATTCAGGGAAATATCCATATACGGGATGACCATTTAAGTTGAGACTATACAGTATCTCCAAAAACTAAGCGTTGTAGAAATAAATGTCTTTAATAAAGCTTCTTTAATATTATGGAGGAAAGTAAATGCCATTAGTCCTGCTTTATTTGGAGGACGTTGTGATGCTCATTTTAGGGTCAATTTATCTTTTTTTAAATGAGGACCTGTCTTTCTTATGTACTTTTCTCACCTCTCATAAAGAAATAAACAACATTTGTATAAAACACTTTGCAATGTTCTTACATCAACATAAATAACAACGAAAATTTTGAATGAATGGTTGGACCATCCATTGCTGGTCATTTGAGGGTCAAGTTACGTTTCGTAATGTAGAACCAACATGTTTTATTTTGTTTCCTATTCCTCGTCACAAAATAAACACATTTTTATAAATAATTTTCTAATGCGAAAACAACAAAGAAAATATAGGTTCCCATTTAAAAATTAAACTGGCGCTAAAATGACCAACACAACATCCTCCAAATAAAATACGACTAATGAAATTTACTTTCCCCCATAATATCAAGCAACTTGTATTAAAGACTTTTCTTTCTACAACGCTTAGTTTTGGAGATGATGTACAGTCTCAACTTAAATGGTCCACTCTGTGTACATTTTATTTGCCACCTGAATATCTCATACATATGGTAATTTAATGAACATCGTAAGATGCATTTTCGGAAAGAAACACAATTTTCCCACGTAACGGGTGCTTTAGGGTGTGGGGTTGTTGAATATTTTCATTGGCGTTCTTAAAACGTATAAGTTTTGATATGTATCGCAGCTTTTATTTTTCAACTATGCCGTTCTAAGGGACAATTTTTCAACTTATTAATTTGTTTTTAATCCGGGGTGCCTCAAAACGTGTATTTCCGGCAAAACTTTGAGGATTTTTTAAGTATATGACGTATAATAAAATTTTCGTTCAATATTTTTGCACAACAGAATTAAATATTTCCTAAATATTCGCTGTTCGTCGAGTTTTCCGTTTTAAGCAACACACTTACTTCCAAGAGCGGTTCTTTTGTTTCCCTATGTAATAACAGGACAGTTGACTTGTATCAGTCCTTGCTCTTTATCGCCTGCAAAGAAAAAGGTATATGGAAACAACATTCTACGAACATTACAATCATAGACAAAGAATATAGTAAGATTGGCTCTTGAGTAAATCATTATAGAATGCATATGAAGGTAAATGATTTTGAGTGTACAAAGTTACTGTAAATGTGTAACATAATGTTAGAATCAGAAAAATGAAACATATTGCACTAAAACTTACATCGACTGAGCGGGGTGGCGCCGCGGTAACGTGGGCGACTTCCTGGGTTCGATTCCCGGCGAACTCCCCTCTAACCCATGGAGTTTTCGTGGGGGGTCTGATCGGCAGACGAATGCTGTGGTGGTTTCTTCTCTACCACGATTTTCTTACCATCGCTTCCCTTTCATTGCATTTCCTTCTGATTTTTCAGGTGTGATTTTAGGTTTCGTGGTGTATGGAAGTACTATACAGATGGCGCAGATTCATGCTCAATGGAAAGAGTATTTCCCGTGGATATACCAGAGGGCTACTTGATAGGTGGGTGGTTCGGTGGCTCCAGCAATGGGACACGTCTACGAGCTTGGAAATGTTAGGGACTTCCGCGCGTCTGCCTACAGCTTATAGCCTCCTACTGTTCCTTCACCTCATGCCTTCCTCCTGGGGGATGGTAATCACAATAGATCTCTTTAGGTCCGCAGTGCACAAGGTGTCTTCCTCCGTGTAATGAACTACAAAACGTATATGAATAAATGCATTTGTTTAAATTATATTTCTACACTCTCTGGTCACCCAAAGTAGTTTATTTTCCTGCATTTTCTATTTACCTTGCCTAGATACTCCCCAAACGCAATGATTTCTGTCTTGTTTTCAAATTAATCAACCCTTCCCCTTTATCTCTATTGGTAGATTAGTTCGTTTCTCGATTCTAATTTTTCCTCAGATTATTTTGATTTCTTTGCACTCCAGAATTGGATACCGATAATTTGCCTTCCGCACATTGGACATTTCTCTATTTTTAAACCTCCTGTTACTCCTTTCAATTCCACTACTTGTTCGGGTCCATGCAGCTCCCT
The DNA here is from genome assembly GCA_030765065.1 of Deroplatys truncata. Classification (NCBI taxonomy): domain Eukaryota; kingdom Metazoa; phylum Arthropoda; class Insecta; order Mantodea; family Mantidae; genus Deroplatys; species Deroplatys truncata. The sequence goes on from CM060979.1 coordinate 162,758,462, forward strand.
CTCCCGTCCTCTGGTTACCTTTATCAACACAGTTCTCTCAACTCCACACTTTCTTTATCTCCCTGGATATCCTCAATGATTTTTTGTTGCTGAAACTACTAAATATCTCCTGAATTTCAAAGTCCTCAATTCTTTGTTTGATTTCTTTCCAAAAAAACTCCACTCTTTGACCTCTGTCACACCACATCATGCCCAATACAATTTTTAATGGTCTCTCTGATTCTATTAACCAGGTACTACTCCTTATTGTTTTGTCTTCAAAATTAAGGCAATTCTCGAGATGTTTTACTCTTTCAAATTTTTTATCTTAAATCAGTACTTCAATGTTGTTGTCATTATTTTTCTTTTACTTCCAACTCTACCTAGTTCAGTTTGTGCAACCCCATTTGGTGAGCCTTATGGTAGCCCCAAAATTTGTATTCAGAAATTCCTGTGAATTCAGTCAACGTTTAGCCATCCCTCATCGATACTGCATATTACAGTCCCATACATTATTTTGGCCTCTACTACTGTCGAGTATATTCTCTCCAACCGCTTTATAGGCATTGCTGGTAGTTTGTGCCTGCAGGCACTAATAACTTTTAAAGCTAACGTTTCCTTAGCTAGCACCTACTTTTGTTTTCTCCAACCCCCGGTACTGCTAAGCCTGCGGCGGTACTACATGGGAGACGTGGTGCGCCAATTTGGCCGCATGGAATTTGCAGGAATGGATGCTAGCACAGGGACTCACATGGATCTTGGATCTAGGGTTCGTGGTTAATACGATTGGTTCATTTTCCTGTACGTTTATTTCCCATTGCCATTTTAAAATGACTCCTGATATTGCCTCGCCACACACACGCACGCACACGCCAATGTGCTTCATACAGTTGCGCCAAACCGCCGACACTAATATTTGTTTTCAGAACAACCTCCAAGGAAATACTGCCTACGAGTATTTTATAAACTCTCTTGTTTCTTATTTCCAAATTTTCCTATACCCACATTTCACTATAACATGATTTCTGCCTTTTTTATTATTGGTTGCCAGCGGCTATAAGAGCACTGACCGTTTCCTATGCTTCCTTTTTTCAAGCGACCTAACAGTACACTAACAAAGCATATTCTGTTCTCACTTGGCTACAATGGGGGAACAAACAACCACGTTTCCTTTCTGGTGCTGGCACTGTATTTTCAAGCCATATTCACCGTTACAGTAACACTTGCTTCCCAGTCTTATTTAATAATATCATTCCTACTGTTATTAATATTTAATTTCTCTATATTTATCGTTTATATTTAGTACTGTCAGGCACACTGCCCAAATGATTAATGATTACTTGTACTGACTACTTCAATTTCGATCCCTTCCCAATAGCATTTTCCATTATTTCGTAATTTGTTTCTTTACTTAAATACCATATTTTTATTTTCGCGTATTTAGTTTTAAATCCCACTCCATATGGAATATAGATGTTTCAATCGACTTCCCTAAGACAATATTGGTAATTGACCCCACTACTAAGTCATCAGCAAATAGTAATCCCGAGATCTCAACATTTTCAGTAGTGGGCATGAGAATGCTAGTTTACGTAGTTATTCTAAAATGTCATTTATGAATAGGTTAGACAGTATCGGGCTTAACCGACACCCTTGTCTAAGATCTGTTGTATTTACGTTACTACGTTACTTGTAGTCCACATATCCTGTATAATCTTAATATGGTACTCATTTTCCCATATAAAAATTATATAGAATAGAGTAAAAGTCTGTGTAAAGCTTTGGTGAATGAGTAACTACAGGACTGATTATTCACCATTGGCATTATAATCATAGTCGGCGGTGTACATAAAAGACAGCTTCTACTGGCTTTGTGTGCCAAGATGAAATTTCATTTGTAAGCCAGGAGTCGAGATGGCAACCAATTGGATAGCAGTCAGCTAAGATGTGTGGAGCAGATGTTCACTCCGTTCTAATTACATGAAAGCTACTGACACTTCAGATCCGATTATCCATTATTACTCTAACTTGCCGTGTGATGAACATTGTAACCACATTTGACAACGTGACGGTGCGTGGGATGACGACTGCTACGTTCTCTCCTTTGAGACGTGCTGGTTCAAGGTGATATTGCCAAAGGTTATAACTTTCATGAGATAGCTCAGGTGCTATGTTGCCTGAAGAAATCCTAGCAAGGCAGGTGTCGCATTTGGGGATTTAATAGTTGCGAGTAGACTAGCTCTCTCTGTGGTCTAGATATGTTCATCCCGGAATTTAAATAGAGAGATGCTGGGAAATTTTTCTTCCATTACAATCGTACTCGCTGTCACGAGGAAAGTTTCCTCCAATTACATCCTTTACTCGCTAGCACGAGAGAGTTTTATTCAAATTACAATCTTTATTCGCTAGCACCAAAGAATTTTCTCCAATAAACATCATAATTCACTAATGCGAGAGAATTTTTCTCCAATTATAACCTTTACTCGTAGCGCCAGGAAATTTTACTCCGATTACAATTCTTACTTGCCAGCGCAAGGGTATTTTTACTTTCTATAGTTCGTATAGTAAGTAGGTGATGTATTGTATTCCATCCAAAAACTTGATACCGAAATTTCAACGGAAATACATGTTTTGAAGCTCCCTGATTGAAAAAAAATATTTTAGTAAAAGGTCCGTGTGTGTGTGTCTGTGAACAGCATAACTTAAAATGAAAAGTCGCATAAACACCAAACCTGGTATTTAGGTTCAATATCTTTCAAAGATGAGACAAGAAGATTTTTAAAAAGAAAATTCTCCCACCCCAGACTACTCTTGCATGGAACATTTTTCGAAAATGGCTCTAATAATTTTGATTAAAATATCATATACTTAAGATATTTTTATGACAAATGAAGCGTATATCTTGAATTTTCTTGGGAATGTTCCCAGAAGTCCTCTTCATTCTGCATGACTTTTGCGTAACTGGTAAACCGTAAGAGATGGACAGACTTTTCTACACAAAAAATGTGGAGCTCAATAAAATACACAATTTATGCCATATAATTTTTTGTAAACGAAACCATTTCCGAATATTCCTTGTTATTTATTTCAATTTCCCAATACTTATCCGTTTTCTCGTTATTTGCTATTGGTTTGTTTATGTCCCGGACATGCAAACAGAATGGAATGTTCCACACACTAACCAGCTTTTAAAAGTTTTGACTATCGCTTAAAGCCTACCATATTCCCTTTGCACCTACAAGAAAATTAGCAATAAGTTATGCAAATGTTTATGAAATTGAAATTGTTTTATTTATGGACCCTCTTTAGCTACTATGGTGCTTAGTGTCGCATTCAATATTGGGCGTGGAAGATCGGAAATTTTGCTCAGAGGTCTCTTTATCAGGCTTGAGTTCCTTTACCTACCGTAAATCTCCGACGCGGGACCACCTGCTTTACTTCCTTTTATGCCCGAAAAAAAATTCATTGCCTTCCGCTGGGTTTGAACCCGCGATCTTGGAAACTAGAGGTTAGTATGGTACCCGTAGATCGAGGAGGACGACTGTAAATGTTTATCTCGATTAACGTGAAGTAGATTGAGAATAAACGTTTGTAAAATTTGTGTGTACAGGAGCAGGGAAGGTCATATGAGTGCAATACATCAGATTTAGGAAAAAACCCGTGTTTCTGTGTGACTGTGAACAGTATAACTCAAATCAAAATTCGGATAAACACCACACTTGGTATTTAGGTTCAGTACCTTCTAAAGATCCGAACAAACATTTTTAAGAAAATACCCCACCCTCAACTATCCCTTACATAGAAAATTCTTCAAAGATTTCGATTTTCCAAACTATGACTGACGAATTTGATTAAAATACCACACATGCAAGATATTTACATGAAAAATAAAACGTATATCTTGCATTTTCTGGGAATAGCCTGCGAAGTCCTCTTCATTTGGAGGGAATTCTGTACAATCTAGTATAACTTGTAAACGTAGCGACAAGCGAAAACATACCACACAAAAATGTAGATCTTAAAACACACAATTTACTTAAAATAAGATTTATTGTGGCATAAGCCGTTTCTGAGATATCGGTTATTAAAGTTTCGAGTTGCTCAACACTTGTCATTTTTTTAAACTCCCATGGATTTTCAGTTGTTTCTCGCGATTGCATGAAAACAGTATGGAATTTTAAGGGTAACATTTAGCATCCACTTTTTATACATTTGACTATCACTTTATTCTTTGTATGTATAACGAAATGTGCAATGTAGCTATTTATGCAAAGGTTTATTTGGATTGAAACATAGATATAAAAATAAGCTTTAACAGAATAGTTTGTATACTCACTAATAAGCGATAGAGCGTAGAGAAAGTCATGTGAATGTATTACATCACATTTTTTTACAATTACAATCTTTAGTGACTAGCGCAAGAGAACTTTGCTCCAAATGCAATCTTTACTCGCTAGGAAACCTTTCTCCAATTACAATTTTACTCGCTAAGACAAGAGAATTTTTCTCCAATTACAATTTTACTTGTTATGCGAGGGTATTTATTAAAATTGTGATCTTTACACTAGCGCAAGGAAATTTTTCTACAATTACAATATTACTTGCTAGCGCCAGAGAATTTTTTTTCTCTCACAGTCATTTCCTACACCCGGTAGAATGGAACGCGTGACCTTAAATTAATCAATCAAGATACGTTAATTACAAGCACCAAACAATTGATTGCCTTTATAGCTCAAAGAACTGCTATATCCAAGGTGATTATGTAAAAGTAACAGTTTTAAAATTTTGTGTGTTACATGATGACATTCTTTATCCACTATCGTGTGTTTTTGTATACATTTTAAAGGGGATATAGCACACATATATAAGAATTGCACATAGTAATAATATAATTCATCAAGAAACATGTTAGCATATTTAAAAACCAAGAATTGTATAAAGCAGATTGTAAGAGACGGGCGAGCTAGCAAATTCTAGGTAAAAGATAATTCTAGGTTTGAGCCCACCTTTCACCAAGCTGATGAACAGGGAGGCGGTAGCGATAAGGAGAATTAGAAAGAGACAGATAGAGAAAAGAAAGAGACGGAGATATTGAATCCGCTTCTGACGCGACATGGGGATGCGTATGAGCAAAACTTTGGAGTAGAATATTCTCATACATGTGTAACGTGGTCTGAGGACCAATTAAAAATGTCGTTACCTTTTGAGGCGCGGAGGTAAGCGTCACTAGGCTCACGTATATAAAGGGGAACAAAACCCCAGGTATTCACTCTCTTCTAGAATCTCGACAATACAAAGTGCTACGCTCTGGACGACCAATGCACGTGTGTGCATATGGTTGGGAACACGTGTGCAGTTAGTTAAGGCTCCTGGTTTATTCAAATGGTGGAAATTGGTATAATGGGAAAAGCTAACCGCCCATAAAGTATTTGATTTGATAATAAACCACATTTATTAAGGGAAATGCAGTATTTTTTTGTTTTGGCACACCTACGAAAACCCCGAACACCAAGAATTAGCTATACAGGTAAAGATTAGGAATGGAAAATACAGAAGCCGACGAGCATCCATAGCCGAGGACAAGAACACTGCAGCAGATAGCATTAACTAGAGGAACGAGGATTTCCAGATGCTACTGATCAAAGATTACTCGCTACACCTTCTACAGACTATTTATACGAAAGCTTATTCTCCATGTTAACCTAAATGAACCTTTGCTGAAATAGTTTCATTACCAGGGTTCGGAATTTTAATACCTACAAATTGCCTGAAAATACATATAAAAAGCCTAAAAGTATCCTAAAACGGAGATAAATGGAAAAACTAACGTAATATTTTATGTAAATAATTACTAATAACCTTAGTGGATATAATTCTTAATAGTATGTATCAACATCATGCTTAAAGCGTTTTTAGAAGGGAATGTGTGTCATATTGTGTCATTTATGGTCTCTTTATGTACATCAATACAGGCATATTGCTGGGTGAGATTTATGCACTTAATTTATCATGTAACATCCAAATGTCATTCTTGAAATAAAGTAAAATATTTTTTCTTAAAAACACACAAAATTTCAGTGGTATGCAATATACAGCGAAAACACTTTGTGAATAAAATGCTGCTTCCTTAAGTCATAACTTTTAGATTACTATGTTAAACTGTATACATCATATGGTCATATGGTATTTAGGGTATAAATTAACATTCAGAATTGTATAGAAAAATATTTTACTATTTAACCTAAATGAAACTGGTAGATATAGCATTGCTGTCTTAATTTATTTCATTGCTGCTATTTCGAAAACGTCATTGCGTTCATTAGCTCAAAGCTGATTAGCAAACACAAAAAGTTCCTGCAATGTATGTGTGAGTGTGGCTGTCTGTATGAGAGAGAGAGAGAGAGATTTATACATTCTGATGTACTAGTAGGCCAAGATGTGAATACGCTTGGAAGAGGGCGCCATGTTTTGTTGTTTTATTGAGGAAACAATGAAGGCTAAGAGATCAGAGATAGGGAGATAAGGGAAGACGACAAAAAGTGAGAGAAAATAGATGAGACCAAGGGAATGAAATAGACGAGACCAAGGGAGTACCAGGAGACTAAACCAAGCGAGTAACAGAGGACGAGACAAAAGGCTGAAAGGGAACGAAACCTAGGAGCGACAGGGGACCAGACCACGGGATGGGCTGGAGACGAGGTGAATGAAGACGAGACCAAGAGGGTGACTGGGAGTTACAGGAGACAAGACAAGGTTGTGACAAGGAACGATACCAAGGAGGTGACAGAAACGAAACCAAGGGAATGACAGTGGAAAAGACCAAGGGAATGACAGGAGACGAGACCAGGGTAACGGCTAATGGGACGAACAGAGTATGACTAGACGCTAGGTGGTCGGATGGGAAGGCAATCGACTGCATGGGAAGAGAAGAGAGGAGGCAAGCCAGTCAGAAGGCGAGACCAGGGGAGTAACAGGACGAGGCCAAGTGAATGACAAAAGATGAGACTAAAGGAGTGAGAGCAGACGAGACAAAGAGAATGACAGAAAGAGAGACCAAGGGGATGACAGAGGACGAGGCCAAGAAGGTAAAAAGAGATGAAATCAAGGGAGTGACAGGCGACGAGTTCAAGGGAGTGTAAGGAGAGGAGACCACTGGAGTGGTAGAAGGACAGACCAAGGGTGAGACAAAGGACAATACCAAGGGAGTGACTGGAGATGAGGCCGAGATATTGACAGGAGACGATACAGAGGGAGTGACAGAAGTGATAACATGGGAGTGATATAGGAGACGGGACTAAGGGAGTGATAAGATAAGAGACCAAGGGATTGACTGCAGACGAGTCCAAGGAACGCGAGACCAAGAGAGTGACAGGAGACGAAACTGAGGGAGTTACAGAGGACGAGACCAAGGGAGTGACAGGAGAAGAGATAAAGTGACATATGGTTAGACGAAATGAATGATAGGAGACGAGACCAAGGGTTTGACAGGAGTTGAGAACAAGCAAGTGATACGAGAGGAGACCAAGTGAATGACAGAAGGGTAGACGAGACCAAGGGTTTGACAGGAGTTGAGAACAAGCAAGTGATACGAGAGGAGACCAAGTGAATGACAGAAGGGTAGACGAAGGGAGTGACAGAAGTTGACTCTAGGGGAGTGACAGAACTACACCAAGTGAGCGATATGAGACGAGAACAAGGAAGTGAGGAAAGACGAGACTAAAGGAGTGACAGAAGTGGAACCAATGGAATAACAGAGGAGGAGGAGGGCAAGGAATTAAATCGGAGGACATTAAAGGAATGTCAGAAATTGAAACCAAGAGTGTCACAAAGGACGATATGAAGAGAGTAACAGAAGACGATATCAAGGGTGTGTCAGGAGACGAGATAAGGTAGTGAGTGACAGGAGACGTGAACAGGGGAGTACAGGATAAACGACGAATGGAAATAAGACCAAGGAAGTGACGGTATACAAGACCAGAGGGTACGGGGGAGGAGACTAAGGGAGAGACAGAAGGCGAGACTAAGTGCGTCACAGAAGAGGAGCTAAGAGAGTGACAGGAGAGCGAGGGAATGACAGATGACGACAACAAGAGAGTGATGTGAGACGACACCAAGAGCAGAAGCAAGACCAAGGGAGAAGCAAGACGAGACGAAGGAAGTGACAGGAGACGAGAACAAGGGAGTGACAGTATACACAACAAGGAATGTGACGGGAGATGATACGAAGGGGTGAAGGGGAGAAGTTCAAGGAGTGACAAACTGGAGACCAAGGGGCTGACCGAGGACGGGATCTATGTTCTAAACATTTGAATGTCCCGCCGTCTGTAAAGTTAGATCAGTGATTCGTTTTTGAATGCGTGAAATGTCACGCCAGCAAACATTCATCACCAGCTGTTTGAGGTTTATAGGGAAACAATAATGAGTCACAATGCCCGGCCATACAAGCTAAACTGAAGATCTGCTCGCTTATTTTGGTTGGAAGTAATTCTATTACCCTCCCCGCAGTACAAATTTGGCACCAAGCGAGTTTCATGTGTTGCTTCATGTGGAGAAATTCCTCGCCGGAAAACATTTCAACGACGATGACGTTGTTAAACAAGAAGTGCAGATTTGGCTTTCATCAGAGGTGGTATCATGTTTTCATGAAGGTATACAAAAACTGGTTTCCGATTACGAGTGCCTTAACAACCGCGGTGACTATATGGAGGAGCAGTGAAAGATGTAAGGTAAGGAATGATAATAAAGCATTTCAAAATTAATTTTGTTATGTTTTAAAAGTTATCCTACTTACTTTAAAAACAAAATCGGAAGATATTATTTGCTGTTCTTCACATGGTGGATGGCCTTTATGAGATATATAGGTTACAAATCTGACGGGGAACTTTAATATCTGTTAAATAAACACACGCGACGCTCGCGCGTGCACATTCATCTCTCCACTTCCCCAACACCCCTCTTTCTACTCCAGGTAATAATTACATGGTACCCCGCGGATAATTAAATGAATCAATTAACTGCCGGGATAGAGACGTCTGAAGCCCACCCTGGACGGCTCTAGGCGACAATCCGTTTGTGAAATGGAATCGATCGCACCACTCTAGCGAGCAGAAGAGGGATTTCTAATTCCATTATCCTCTGCCGCGACTCTGATATTTTCTCGCGTCAGTTATGCGGTTCGAACTTCGGTTGATTGAGTCTTGAAGCTATACCTTCAGAAAAAGTACTAAACGAAGCGTCAGCTCTACCGCAGTTCTATTTTCTGGATTATTATGAATATTCTTTCTTTGCAAACACAGGATTTAATGGCAGAGAGAGCAGCGAGCGACCTACGCGGTAATAAAGATGAAGGTAAACCCCTTCAGGGATCAGAGGCGCTCTTGATATTTCTCTATAGCAAGATTCCGTATCTACCCGTATAAACTTACCACCAACTCCAATAGGGAAACTTTAAGAACAAAATTGATAGCTTAGGTTTCACATTCAGTTTCTTAGGGATAACTCGTCTACCGAGATATTTAAAATAGGTAGGATTACGTCGTCTACAAATCAACCATTTCAAGAAAAGTAATCCTTAGGTTCTAAACATGTGGTAAACCTATATGAAGGGAGTGGGCTACATGAAAAAATCCGATGTGTTGTGTAAGGGGACATATAGATAACAAATAAACTTTGGAAATAAAATATTGGAAATATGATTAAGAATCAATGTTAAAATATTGGGAATAATTCAAAGTGTGAATTTAACTTGTAACATAGCTGTAATTAGAACAAGCAGGCTAGCAAACGAGAGGTTAAACTCCATTAACACGCACGCTAATGTGCATAGGGTTCAGGCTAAAACTTCAGAAAATATAAAGAGAGGTCAGATAACAGAACCATTTCCCGGAACTCGATGAAGTTGGTAAAATAGAAAAAGAAGCATATACCTAAGAGAAGAACAGAGATATTGGGTGTTGCCGGATAAGTCGGCAGGACGTGTGACCTCAGAAATGTGGCACATTTTGTTGCCATAGCATGCCATGTAACGCTACTTAAGAACCAACGGACATTGTTGTCACAAATAAAGGCGCGAGTTCTGGCGGCATAGGAAAACAGATCAAAAGGGAGGGAAGCACCGAGTGTACACGACTTTCTCAGATACTCTCTTGGCGTTAGTTTGCGTGTTACTAGCGTAGCAACCGATATTAGAATCAGTGATGCAATCAAATTGTGCAACTACTTGGAAGTGCTGCGCATGTGTGTGGGAAGATCGTATGACGAATTAGTTACCTCCAAAGTATAACAAAATGCTACCGGGAAGGTTTAAGCTACAAGATTTAAAAAGCGAAAATTGCTAGTCGCCTAAATAGACGTAATTCTCTTTAATAAATCAAAGTTATGGAAAAATCAGTTATTATTTTGCTTTCACACACAAATCCCACAGTTATTCTCCAACTAAATAAGACAAATTCTTTCCTAAACTCTCAGACTGGCAGCCGTCTAGAAAGCAACGAAGATCCAGGAGGTACATGAGCCTCCACAGTTACCTTCATATGACTTTTTCTACCTTCTGTCGCTTATTAGTGGATATGAAAGTTATTCCTACTAAGTTTATTTTCCTATCTACTTTATTTTATTCGAGACAAACATTTCCGGAAATAGTTGCATTACACATTTCGTTATAGGTACAAGGGGAATAGCGACAGCCAAACGTTTAAGAACTGGACACTATATACTAGCCTTCAAATTCCATGTTCCTTCCATGATATCGAAAGAAACAATTGAAAATCGGCAGGATTTTAAGAGTGATAGTATTGCGGAATTCGAAAAATTAATAAGGGATATCTTGGAAATGGCTGATGCCATAAAACAGGTTATTTTAAATAAGCTGTTTTTTTAAACACATCCACAGTTTTGTGTAGTATATCTATCTCATAAAGTTTACCAGTCATGCAAGATTATTATTTCCTTCCGAATGAAGAAGATTTCACAAGTTATTCCCAGAAAATTCAAGACATGTAGTTTCCTTTAATTTAAATATATTTAATACATGGTATTTCAATCAAAATTTTTAGAGCCACTTTTCAGAAATCAATGACTTCGAAAGATGTTCCATGTGAAGGGTACTTTGAGATGCGGAATTTTGTTAAAAATATTCATGTCATATCTCTGGAAGGTACTAAATTTAAATACTAAGTTTGGTATTTGTCCACATTTCCTTTATGAGTTATACTATTCATAGAAACCCGCCTAGGCACTCAAACACGCTTGCGAGGGCCTTTTTATAAAATTACTTTTATGGATTCTGGGTGCCTCAAAACGTGCATTTACGGTGACATTTTGCTTTCAATTTTTTTGGTAGAATGCAGTACCCTCTTCATCTTTTGCGTAGAGCCTAAGACAAAGTAAATGAACAACAGCCAGAAATCGAGTTGGATTCGGAATACGTGGGACGCATTCGCTGACGCTGCGTTCAAAATATACGATTTAATATCACGCTGCGTTCATTTCAAAGATTTGCAATAAGTAGGAAGATACCTTTAAACTTGGTTGTATACATGGTAGCCGAGCGGTGAAACGCATTTGAGTTGTAACTGGAACAACCTGGGTTGGAATCCTTGACGTATATTTTTTAACTTTTAAATTTTTAAATATCTGGCAATGCCATATGCTTTCCATGCATGAGGTATCCATTATTTTAAGACATTCATGCATGTAAATAAAACAAATTAACCTTTCGTTTTCAAAATGACTGCCACATTAGTAAGAATTTAGTGAAAAACTAAATCAAATATTTAATTGGCTTAACATTGGACGTAAAACTCTGACTCATCCTTTAGTTATGAATGGCGCTAGCGAGATCATGCGCGCGCACTTCATAGCCTTGGAGTTCTGCATGATATGTTAGCAATCATAGTGACCTTTGTATGGCTGATACGCAGATACAAAGACGAAGCTACATGGAAATCCCTTATGTAAGTGAATGTTGCTGGATACTCGTGTCGTAGGCTGCAAAAACACTTCAAGTGCCTATACAGGATGAGTTTGAAGTCCATTGACAAACTTCAGGAGTTGATTTCTGGCTGGAAATGGGGCACAAAAGTTCATATAGCTTTCTGTCCGTGAATGCAAGGTTTCCACGGTAGATGGTACTGAAGAACGCCATCAAACAAAGAGCTCGATACACAGTACATTGCCTGAGTTCCATCCATTTCACAATACATGTTCAAAATGGCTTCTATGGGATGCAATGCACGTGTTCACACTTCGCATCATGGTTTGCTTCACGTGTTCGAATATCCCAAATATGTCATGGTTATGTGAACACGCTGTTGAAGTTTTAATAAAATTAAGTGGCTTTAATCAATGATTTCAATATTCTGAACAACAGGAACATGCTCACCGTACGCAATTGTACACAAACATCCTCCAAACAAAACGCGACGGCATTTGCTTTCCCCCATAATGCCAAACAACTTTTATTCAAGGCATTTCTTTCTATAAGCCTTAGTTTTGGAAATATTATATAGTCTCAAATTAAATGGTTCACCCTGTATATTTGTTTTCATTTGCAGACAATCAGACCCTGCTGGTGAAAACTGGAGATAAATTACAAAAGATAGCATATACATTGAACACAGTGGTAAAAGATTTTAATATGCAAATATAAACAAACGAAACAAAAATTATGGCATTTAGAGGTGCGTACGGAGTCTATTAAACTATAGTATTGGAAAATAGGATTCTGGAACAAGTGTCACTATTTAACTTTCTTGGGTGTAAAATATCAAAATAAGAAAGTAAATTTTTCGGGTGTAAAAATCCTTAGCATGTCTTCCTTCTACGGTAAGAAACACGTCCCGGCGAATATCGCTGTTTTGAAGGCCATAACTCAGAAACCAAGCATTTCCGGACACATGTGTAATGGACTTTTTTATTGTCTGAAATTATAAGGTCTAGTTTTTGAAACATCATGTAGAATAGTACACTAAGAATCAATGTAGTTAGAGAGCGAACATGAATAAAACGCAATTAAATTAAAAGAAAGATAAACAAATTGAATTACATACCTGGAACGTTAAAACGAATATTAAAGTAAGACCGAATCGATAATTAAACTGTATGTCTTTGGCAATACCTACTATCACATATGGATCCGAAACATGGACCAGTACAAGTCAACATTGAAAACAATAGAATCAGTACGAATAGAACTCCTGGGGTCTATTGCAGGATATACAAAACTGGACAGAATAAACAATATAAACATTTGAGAAAAACTAAAAGTACAATTAAATAGCATAATAAAGACATAAAAAGAAAATTACGCTTGGGCAGAATGTCAGACAAAAGGATAGTCAAGGCAGTTTTAAATTATCACACATAAGAGAAAAGTAAACCAGGTAGACCAAGAAAACGATGGTATCACCAATTTGGAGCCGGAGTCGTTTTAGGCCTAAATCGTAAAGTATGGTAGAAGAAAAAAGGAGACTTTGTGTCAAATAAAATTAGGGCTGAAAACTCCAGTTATTTACTGATACATATACCGCTATTTATGAATAGTATTATGCCTTAAAATAAATTAAACCTGAATTAAATATTTTATTGATACTTGTTTCTATAGAGCTGATTAGTCATACTCTTCTATTCATTCATTTATTATCTGTTTACCCTCCTCTTATGTAGGACTTACACCCCCCAGGACTTACAAGCGGGTGCCTGGGGTCAGAGGCCCGTCGAGGAGCAGATACTCATGGGTCAGACAGAGCATCCGGGATGGGTGATCAGCCCGATGCCTGGTATGGGATGAAGGAAGTAGATGAAACGAAATGTTGGTGAAATGGATGAAAGGAAAGGTGATGATGGAGCAGTTGGTGGAATGAATGGCGGGGGAGTCATACTCTTCTAGTGTATATTAAATATTCTTTACCCCACACAAGTCCTGGTGGCTTTCTCTCCCATTCATCATGGAATACCATATAATTGATAAAAGTTACATTCACGACATTCTCTACTTTCTGTCGTTTTTTAATGGTTATACAACCTACTCCTAATAAAGGTATTTTTATATTTACCTCATTTAATCCATATAAACCTTTGAAGAAATAGCTACATTACACGTTTCGTTAGCATACAAAGAGAACAGTGCTAAGCAAATATTTAAGAACTGGACGTTATATGCCGGACTTAAAATTCTATACTGTTTAATGGCAATAAGCAACTGAATGTTGACAGAACGTTAAAAGATGCCTAATTATTGAACAATACGTAACATTACTAACGGGTATTTTGGAAATGGCTGATGCCACAATAAAAGTTATTTGAAATACGTTACGTGTTTTAAACAGATCTATATTTTTCTGTGTGGTACATTTTCGTCTATCGCGCAAAGTTTGCTCTTTATTCAAGATTATACAGAATTCCTTCCAAATGAAGAGGACTTCAAAGAGTATTTCTAGAAAAATCGAAATATACATTTTATTTATCATGTAAATATCTTTTATACATAGCATTTTAATCAAAATCGTTAGAACCATTTTTTTAGAACATACAGAAGTTCGAAAAATGTTCCATGCAAAGGTTATTTTGAGTTGAAGTGATTTTCTTGAAAATCATTGTGTCACATTTTGGGAAGGTACTGAACCTAAATACCAAGTTTGGTATTTATCCGATTTTTCGTTTTTGAGTTATGCTATTTGCATACACACGCACATACGCGGACATTTTTCTAAAAATGATTCACTTTTATTCAGGAGCCCCAAAACATTATTTCCGGTAAAATCTCGGTATCGAATTTTTGGGTGGAATGCACTACCTACCTCTCTACCACTGTGTACGCGGTAGAGAAAGTAAAACTGATCTAAAGAGTGGCATATGGGCAGTGAAGAAGCTTTAAAATGGCAAACAGACATGTTATTCAGTAAAATGAGAGCTGAAACTTTCCTGGCGACGTACCGACTCTAGAATGCTTCTGAACATGAGAAATGCGCTCTCCCGAAACGTCGACGACTCATCATTCCCTCACCTGGCTTGAAGCCCGAAAACGTCTATAGTATATTATCCACTGTGAAGAAGTTTCAGAAATATCAGAAATGTCCGAAATGCACAATATTATCTAAATGGTAACTTCTTTCATTTTCATTCCGATACCAAAAATATGTACACGAAATTTCCAAGGGATTCGTACGTAGCAGTACGTTAAAAAACCTAAATTGTAACCTTTTATCACTTTTTACCAATCGTTCCCCTTAAGCACGATTACTATCTCTAACTTAAGCAGTTTAGCTTTGGATAAGCTTTCGTTTAGTACTGTACATGTGATCTGGAAAGCTATGCGCGCGGCGTGTTTAGAAAACAGAAGGCAAGTGCGAGTCTGCAAAATTGAGAGCAATACACGTGGTGTATATGTGTTTTGAATGCATTCTAGACCCACAAGGTAGGTACATAGTTATGAATAACTGAAGTAGAATTGAGAACCATTCTTTGCTCTGAATACAAGAATGAAAGTATGCAGCGTGGTGTGTTACATTTGAAATCATAGTTTCGTGTTTTATAGAAACGTGTATCAGGAAACAAAAAAAAATTATATTACATTCACATGGACATTCTCCACCATCTATCGCTTATTAGTGGTTATACAAATTGTTCTTACCAAAGTTTATTTTCTCGCCTACTTCATTTTAGCCGAGATAAAGCTTTTCTGAATAGTCGCATTACACATTTCGTTATAAATAGCGAATGGAGAATAGCGATAGTAAAATGTTTAAGAACTGCACACTATATATTAGCGTTAAAATTCCATGTTCCTTGCATACAATCGCGAGAAACAACTGAATATCGAAAGGACTTGAAAAGAATGACGAAGTAATTGAATTCGAACTATTAATAACGGAAATGCTGAAAATGGCTCATGGCAAAAAAAAATATTTGAAATAAATTGTGTTTTGAGATCTACCTTTTCTGTGTAGTACATTTTCGTCTATCGCTTAGCATTTACTAGTTATACAGGATCATAGAAAATTCCTTCCAAATGAAGTGGACTTTACTGCCTATCCCCAGGAAATTCAAGATATACATTTTATTAGTAAGCTAAATAAAAATCGTTAGAGCCGGTTTTAAGAAAATAATAACCTTCCACGTAATGGGTAGTTTGGGGTGGTGGATACTCCTGAAATTGGGCCTTTTTCTAAAACTGCTTTTATTGGATTCAGGGGCCTCAAAATATGTATTTTCGTTGAAATCTTGGTGTGGAATTTTTGGGTGCAATGAAATATCGCTATACTCTCTATGCAATACTCTCTACCTTGATACTGTAATTATCGACGCGAATATAGAAACAATTGCAATAAATAATTTCGGAATATCAAATCAGTGTATAATGTAACCAGTTTGAGTTGAAAGATTTGTCCGGAAAGACGGAGGTAATTAGTAAGTCAGGTTAGCCAAAGTCACTAGTGAGCCGAACACAGAGAGCACATTAGATTAACGACTTTTGGGAAGGTAGTTGGGTTATAAGCTCAGTACGTTTACTGTCACATAGGCAGAAATTCTGGAAAAGAGAAAGGCATTTACATACCGACAATTTGGCCAGCCTGAGTTAGTAAAATCGTCAGAGGCGCAAGAACACATAAGAATTGAAGATTGATTGCCTGTGAAAATTAACATTAGTGGGGGAATAATACGAAGGCGGAGCTAAAATTAATAAATGCTCGTGTATCCGAGGGTTACTCTCTCCTGGTACCATCACTGGTACGGATTGATGTTCATACAAACATTTGTGCACGCATTAAATACTCTTCTTTGGTACGACCAGCGGTACTTACTAGTGTGATATTTTAAGTGCCCAGTGATGCGCTTGTATAAGCAGCGGCTAGCGCGAGGGGGTTTGGTGGTCAAGATTTTACGCTTCTAGTTTCTTTTATCGCGGAAACAATTATTTTCAACCGCAACGTTGATACTGCAGAAGTTAATAGATATAATAAATCGGTTATTAGAGTTCAGAATGCTACAGTTCAGAGTCAATGCATTTCTTCATTTGAAACGATCGTAAACTCACTTCAAGTACTCAAATATTTGTTCACAATAAATTTCTCAGTCAATTTAAACTAGCGTTGTGGTTCACAATACATTCATGCATACCCTGAGTGAAAGTACTCATAACTCTACCATTGGAGCAACCGGCAGTGGAAATAACAGCAGATATTGGAGAAAACGGGAAAAGGTAGCAACTACATTCCTGCTTCACAGTGTCGCACTAAATTGCTTGGCAATTTAACAAGAACAGTCATGTATAGTACAGGTAGAGACAGGTGAAGTTCCTGGCAATTTTATTTACCATGAACAAATTCCCCCCCTAGTCATCCCAAAAATTACACTTTAGCCTATTGAGGAAGCTGAAGGGTAAGAGGATCAACGTGGAAAACTCTTTATATTGAAGATTCACCGAGCTAAATGGCCCCGCAGTAAGATGTGAGGCTTGCATTCGGGAGGTTCCGGTTTCATTTCCCGTCAACTGCCCATTCTGACCTTGGGTTTCCCTCATTTGCCTTTCATTCCGTTTCCTCATATTTCAAGAGTGCTTCCAGATTTCGCTGTGTAAGGTGTTGCCGCACAGATGGCGCGGATGCTCGCTCCGAGGAAAGAGTATTCCCCGTTGACACCAAAGGCCTACCTGGTTGCAACATATGTTCATAGCTCTCTTTGGGTAACCCCAACAGTGAGCGGGGTTTTCGAGCTACGAAATGTTAGGTACTTCGGTTTGTCTCTGTGGCCTGTCTGCCTATAGGCTATAACCTCCTGTGGTTCCTGCACTCCGTCCCATCCTCCTGGAGGGTTAGTATCCATAATAAATCTACGTAGGACGCGTTGCGCGAGACATACCCTTCCCTTATACACAGTGATTTATGAAGAATTGACACACTTTTTTCTTTAACTATTCTGTTCGAAATTCACTCAATGCCCCAGCTTCATCACCAAATTAAACAGACTGTTCTGGACTTACGATTGCCAGCCACTAGATGCTCAGGTGTTCATGTCTTATTCGAAACTGATAGTTTTATTGTCGGCAACAGTTTTTTGAGATTTTGTTCTAGTCAACATGAAAATGGAGTACACATTAAATGAACGACTCTTCCTTATAAAGAAATACTAGATTACGAATTGAATTACAGCTACTCAAAGGGCATACCAGAGAGAATTTGGTGTTTGGAATCCTCCCCAAAGAAACACAACACTGGGACTGATAAACAAATTAGAAACAACTGGATCACTGCTGAGTGATAAAGACAAACCTCGTCCATCTAGGCTTCCTATGGTTGTTGTTGACGTAAGCACGACTGAATCAGACACCCAAAAGATCATTAAGACGTTTGTTTCAGGAGACAGGATACAGCTACTCAATGTGTCAGAGAGTTGTGAAAAGTGCAGGCCTAAAGCCGCATAGGATTACGGTTGTCCATGAATTACAGGAACCAAATAAGGATAGGCGACTCAATTATTGTCATTGGTTTCAGACGTTCATTGGCCAAAATACTGCCATATTTTCCATCACATGGTTCACTGATTAGGCATGGTTCCGTTTATCCGGCTATGTGTACGCAAATAACTCACGCTATTGGGCCAGCGAAAATCCTCATGTTATTCACGAAGCAACTATGCACCCGGTTAAAATCGGAGTTTGGCACGCAATGTCCGCACAGAGAATAGTTGGACCAATTTTTTTTAAAACAATGTGAACACCTCAGAGTACAGAAGGGTTTTCATGGATTTTTCTGAGCAACTAGACAATATAGAGCTGATGCAAGGGTATTTTCAGCAGGACGGCGCACATGTCATACATGAAATGAATTCATGACACTAATTACAATTTTCTTTGACGACCGGATAATTTCTAGGAGCCTGTAGCAATCGAGATCTCCGGATTTGATATCGCCGGACTTCTTTCTATGCGGTTACTTAAAACACAGGGTTTGTGCCACACGTTCCCAGGCATTGGACGATCTGAAGCACAAGATTACACAGGAGATTCAAGTTATTGACAACAGAGTCCTCCAAAGAGTGACCAGTAACATGCAGCGACGTGTTGAGTTGTGCGATATGCAGGATGGAGGACATTTTCAACTTTTGCTATAAAGGTAAATAATCTCCCAAGATTCCTCTGTATTTCAGGTATAATAAGTTGTCGATACCAGAACTAGTTTTGAAACAATTAAGGAAATAAGTGTGTCAGTTTTTCATAAATCATCCCGTATAACCTATATTGAAGATTTCTCAAATAGCACAATAAAAGTGTAACGTCTTACCTCACTTCTTTACAATTTTCTTTTGTAAAACATTCGCCATTAAGGAAGCCCTTCTATATATAACTAATTCATCCTCTAAAAGCCACTACACCATCTTCACCGATTCATTATCACCTAAAACTGTGAACCAAACCACGTACTGATCCGTGAAATTAGATTGTTAAGTTACCATATAAATAAGACCGATAAAAAGTAGCCTTTGTATGAACGCCCTCTTAAATTGGCATAAAAGGTAACGAAACAGCAGAGAAGCTGCAAAAGAAGTAATTAAGCATCCCGTCAGTGACTCATCGATCGCCTCTCCACACCAAGACGACGTCAGTTTCATTAAACACATATACATGCAAAAATGGAAATTGAAATGATTATCAATCAACAGCAAATTTCATGAAGCTCGCTCAGATTGCACACAACCTTTCTGCATTCTCGAACTCTGAAAAGAAGTGATCAAGTTATCATCACCCGGGCACTCGAAACTAATACAATGTTATCTTCTCACTATGGACCAACCCCCAAACTGTACCAGCTGTAACATACCTTTAACCATTCTGCATATCCTTATAGATTTTCCACTACAGTAGATGTAGACAACAAGCCGGCATCTCCAATCTTCCCAATGCAGTTAATAGAACCAATATTCTCAAGAAGACGCTATAGTTTTAAATTGATAAAAAACTCTCTGATTTACTGTAAATTTTTGTCTAATTCCATGTTTATGCACTTGGAAATTAATGTATATCAAGTATTATATAATGCATTTTTATGATAACAGTAAATGTTTGCCTAATTACATGTTTATTCAATTGTAAATTAATTTATATCAAGTATTATATAATGCATTTTTATGGTAACAAATCTTGATATGACCATGTAGTCAAAACGACCTTAAATAAACCTTTAATAAAAACATATTTGAAGTTAAATCATTATTCTTCTAATCACAATGTCCAAGGCATATACGTTATGTTACGAGGGCAGTCCCAGAACTAATCGACCTGAAGTACATATATAGCAATTGTTTCAAACAAATGACTATGGTAGAAAGTACCACCCTATAAAACTTAAGTTTGAAGTTTGACGATGCTACATTGTTTAGTAGTTGTTTGGTAGCCATTAATAGTGAACTCTCTCAGGGAATTGGTAAACATGGATAACACTGGTCATCATTATGTGATACAATACTTTCATTTGAAAGGTCTTAGTCGAACTAATATTAAAACTAAGCTAGATTCCACTCTGAGGGAGTTTACTCCTTCGTTTACAACAGTATAATATTGGGTGTCAGAGTTTAAGCTTGGCCATACGAGCTGCCAAAATGAACATCGCAGTGGTCGACCAAATGAGGTGACCACATCAGAAACTGTGAAGGAAATCCACAAAATGGTGTTGGATAACCGTCGACTGAAAGTGAGCGAGCTAGCAGACATCGTAGGCATTTAAAAAAAGTGCTGTGCATCGCATACTAACCGAAAATTTAGACATGAGAAAGCTGTGCAAAAGATGGGTGCCGCGTTCACTCACAATTAACAAAAGCAGCGTCGTGAGGATGCTTCAGTGGAATGTTTTGAGGTGTTTCGCTGCAATGAAACCAAGGTTTTCGTCGATTCATAACCATGGATGAAACATGGGTTCATCTCTTTATATCTAAGATGAAAGAACAGTCAAAACAGTGGATTGAAAGGGGAGAATCGGCTCCAAAGAAGGCGAAGACAGTTCTATTTGCAGGTAAGGTCATGGCGTCAGTTTTTGGGATGCGCTTGGGGTAATTTTCATTGATTATTTCAAAAAGGAAAATCAATCAATGACGAGTATTATGCAAACTTATTGCAGCGTTTGAATGCTGAAATCAAGCAAAAACGACCTCATTTAGCGAAAAAGGAAAGTTCTGTTTCATCAAGACAATGCATCAGTTCACACATCCATTATCTCATGATCAAAATCAATGAGTTAAAGTTCGAATTGCTTCATCATGCACCCTATTCTCCAGACTTAGCCCCTTCTGATTATTATTTTTTTTTCAAAGTTGAAGAAATGGCTTGGTGGTAAAAGATTTGCCAACATTGATGAGGTGGAGTTTACAGTTGATGGCTATTTTGCAGAACTCGACAGTTCTCACTATAACCAGGGTCTCGAAGCTATTGAACATCGCTGGAAAATGTGTATTGAGCTGAACGGAGATAACGTATAAAATAAAGATGTTTTTTCCCAAAATGTTTGTGTTTTCTTTGTTAAGTCGGGTAGTTCTGGGACAGCCCTCGCATATGTGTTTTTCTTTAATCCATTTTACCGATGAAGGCCGAAAATGGACACTGCTCTTAGTTTTGTACATACCACTTTCCTTGTTTAAACTCTAATACTAAAATCCACCTTTAAGTAATAATTTAAAATCCAAAGTTGCTAAATCTAAAATTGGAAAATCTTTAGCAAGAATTATTTAAGATAAACCACGACGGCTATGGTTTAAGCATTGAGTTAAAAGAATACTCGATTCATCATTGCAGTTTGCATATTACAACATATTCACAACAAAATATAAACTTTTCGCAGATATAGAGACCACAGAGACCGCAAGTAGGATACCGAGGTGGCTGAATTCCTGGTTCTGCCTCTCCAACCGTCTCTTGTCCCACATCATCTCACTTGGAAGGTCCTTCAGTCCCTAAATATTCAGCCTAGCACCTTTCCAATGCTCCATTTTGGGCACTAGACGGGCAGCCAGGTTTACGAATCTTCATTTTCGCAGACCTCCATGGTTGCTGTTCTGCTGATGTGGCTCGTCTAAAGCTAGTCAGTCAATCGCCGCCTCCATCTTCTATGCTGACACCTGATCAAACCGTCCAGAATAGCCATCTAAAACAAGAGCCATCTTCAGCCCAGCCATCCCAGTCCTGGCATAATTTCTCTTCCTTCTAGCCGAATCCACTTTTCTTGTTCTGCTCCTTCTGCTGCTCTGCTGTAGTAGACTCAGGAGTGTTTTCCTTCCACTCTTTGAGGCAGAGGTCCTCTCGAGGCCCAATCGAAGCTCCGCCCTTGAACCTCAGCAAACCTCCGTCTCCTCCTGTAAAGTAATAATACTCATTAAGCATTAACTCTTTATAACTGTTAAGCTTTAATTTGAGTAGCCTTTTTTTAGCTTTGATTCAATTACTATTTTTTCACGCGGAGTTTTAAACACGTTAACCATGTTTATGCACCTGATATCTCATATTCTATACATTAATGGATTACTCCCAACTTGCTTTTGTGCTTTATTTTCTAGGATTTATCACTATTTCTCACACATTCATCTTTATTATATATAGTTAATCAATGTTGTATGGCTCTATGCATTATTTATTTATGTTTAGTTATCTTTTCTTTAAGTTTGTCATATAAAAATATGTTAATTTCCATCATGATTTCTTTTTCAATCTTGTCCAGTTCTACTACTATTTACACATCTGAAAATATTTCAGCCAGTTCAACCTTCTGGCGCTCGCGTTTTGTATCTTAAAATAACATTCGAAAATGCATAGCAAAACGACCAGTAGTATAATCTTATAGTTTTTTTAAATTAATGGTAACTATATTTGTATATAATAAATAAAAACATATGTGTTCTAACTGCTTCTTGTTAATCGAGATAAATATGTCTATGAATGTGTGTGCTTTTTTTACATATTTTCTTGTAGGTACAATGAGAAATAAAACAGTCTTAAGCAATAGAAAAGCCTTTTAAGAGCTGGTCGGTATTTAACGGCTTTGAAATTCCGTTCTCCTTGCATAAACAGGAGAAAAAGAAAACGTACAATGGCTTCCCGTTGAGAAAATTATAGTATTTGAAAATTCAAACGAATAACAAGGAATATCTCTGAAATCTTTAACTCCACAAAAAAATAAATAAGTAAAAGAATTCTCAAATACGTTGTGTGCTTTAAAGAGATCCACAGTATGCATTAATATTTTTCTATCTCTTACGATTTAAAACTTATGCAAAAGTGATCCAGAACTAAGAGAGCTTCAGAGACTATTTCCAGAAAATTCAAGATATGCATTTTATTTGTCATGGAGATGTCAATCATATGGTAGTTCATCAAAATCGTCACAGCCATTTTTTAAAAAACAAACTTTTCCAAACATTTTCTATGTAAGGAGTAGTTTTGTGTACATTCCATGTCGCATCTTTGGAAGATGCTGAACTTAAATACGAAGTTTGGTGTTAAACCGACTTTTCGTTTTAGAATTATACTGTTTACAAACATATGGGCAGACACTCACACACACAGACCATTTTCTAAAACTGCCTTTTGTTCGTTTATTTATTCTGGAGAACTCAAAGTGTAAGTCCGGTGAAATTTAGGTATCAAATTTTTGGGTAGAATGCAACAACTTCTCTTCCTTCTGTGTATGTGGTAAAGTACAAATGCAAAAATCGAAGATGCTAATTGTGCTATAGGTGGTTACCTTCTGTTCTGTTACTACGTCCTTCAGAATAATGGCATTACATCTGATATAATTTGCACTATACGGGTATACAGACCAAATGTAACACTGTTGTTTTAGCTGAAGTTTGCACGACTATCTGAAGGTATTTTCACTTTCTCTACCACGTACATAGGATATTAAGAAAGCATTGCATTTCACCCTCTCTATAACGAAATGCGTAATTCAACTATTTCCGAGTAGGTTTATCTCGATTAAAATGAAGATTATAGTAAAACGAACTTTGTAAGAAAATTTGTAAAACCACTAATAAGCAACAGAGGGTAGAGAAAAATCATGTGAATGTAACACATCAGAACTTTTACTAATTCATCATGTGCCAGCGTTAAAGTAATCAGCTTCAGGACACTAAAATTATATACATGGTTTTATTAGCTGTTGGTGATTATTAAAAGTTTTTTTAAACATAGTTGTCCTTGTTGAGATGTCAATGTACGAGATCTGGCAACTTGTAGACAACGAAAGTTTACAGAAGCTGAAGTGCGATGAACTTTGCCAATACGCAATGGTGGAGGAAGGCGATTGTATTCATTGATGGTTTTCTGACGTATTGGCAGTATTGTTAACAGTAGACAAGTTCAGTTTCTTTTTGAATATCTACAACATCAGAAGCTTTGAAGCGATGACAGCTACCCAAACTTCATTAAGATGTTAACAATTGCGGCGGTTCGAGGTGAACGACATTGCTTGGACACGCGCTGCAAGGATTGAGCATCCAGCACACCATGGCGCTACAGTCCAATCAAGGCCTTCGCCTGCCAGAGAATACATTGGTTCTCTCGCAGTGTCACCAGTTTTCGCATTCTCTATTGCTTAGCTGTGGTATCTAGATAAATTATTGCATTTCATCCAAAAATTTGATATCAAGGCTTTACCGCAAATAAAGGTTTTGAGGACCGTGAATCCAAGAAAAAGGCATTTTTAGAAAAAGGTCCGTGTGAGTGTGTGTATCAGAGAGAGAGAGAGAGAGAGATAATAGCGTAACTCTAAAACGAAATGCTAAAAAAATATAAAATTTGATATTTAATTTTAATATCTTCCAACGAAGTGACACGAAAATATTCAGCAAAATTTGTTCATCTCAAATTATCCTTTATCTGAAAAGTTTTTCGAAAATTTAAGCTTCTCAAAGATGGCTCTAACGGTACTTATTAGAATATCATACATTTATTTTCATGACAAAATGTTCCTCTTCATTCCGAAGGAATTTTGTATAATTTTGTATAGCAGGTACACATAAGAGATGGACAAAATTTACTGCATGGAAATTTAGAAGACTTAATTCATTTTATATGTTAATACTTCCTATTTTTTGTGCATCAAAGGGTTAAATCAATTTGTTGTGGTGTCAGCCATTTCGAAGATATCCGTTACATTGGTTTAAATTTTTCAAGGCTTTGTGATTCTTTTCAAAGCATTGCCGCTGTTTGGTTGTTTCTAGCGATGTGTTGGATACAGTATGTAATTTACAGGCCAGCATATAGATCCCGTTGTGGATTCGGTTTCCTCTATTTCCCATGTATTCACAACGAAATGGATAATAGAACTATTTCTGCTCTGCTCGGCTTCTCAGAATACTCGCGTGTACGCAGCAACAGTGCTCGGAGCCTGGCTGGAGAGGGAGCGCGATAACCAATGTATCACTGAGCGACGATCATAGCACCAATCCTTGCGCCTTCCTGCCACTTCATCCCAACTCTTAAACTCGCTGCCAAAGAAGAAAGGGATTGAAATTTCGCGGAGAAGGAGAGGAGACGTTGCCGCCTATCGCGAGCACGTGGAGAGCGCGTTAGAATTGTGTACGAAGGCGACTGGGTTGCATCTGCATTGTAGTACGGGTATTATTTGTATTCGTATGTGAAGGCAATTATAATATAATGAATTTGCATGCAACGGATAGAACATGCAAGAATATATCGGTGTAAAGATCTGCGTTAACAAGAGAGACATACCTGTGAAATATTTATACTTATTCTAACGGGAAAATGCCGCTGATTCACTCATAGAGTATATTATTTCCCGTGCTTGTCCCTTAATTGGGATTCAGCCTTGTCCTTTACCAAATACATTTTATTCCATTACCGAGTACGCTGAGTTTTTTGTTTGGCTCACTGTCTTTGTCACTATTTTTGGATATTGTTGAATATCCATTAAAACTGTTATATCAATTGCAAATGCTCACAACACACGCACAGATACACGCACTCAAACACATGTAAACATAAAGCAAATAACCGTACAAGTAGGATAACCAAAATAACTTGTCACTACACAGGCAATCTCTAAACTGATGTAAATACATTAAGCTGTGTCTAAAGGAAGCATTGTTTATTACTGCAGCGACAGCAGAAGATAAGACGTTCAGTTCATGTTCTTGCAATGGCACTGGCCAGGTACGTCATACTAATCACGTGTTACAGTATCGGCAACAAGTTGCTATGGAAACATCTTAGTTCTAATTGGTCGCTTTAATCGTTTCTACGACCACTAAGATGTATCCATTCCCTCCCATTCATTTAAAGATTTCCGCCACGTAGTTAGTAAATATCAATCACATTCTTGATTGGCGCCGACTATAATTCAGCCATGACGACAGCTTGCTTCCAATGCCGATCTGTATTGTATGCTGCAGGAAGACTCCACTGCTCTCTGACGCGTACCCAAGCTGAAACGGCCTATTGTAGAGGCTATATAAAAATAAATCATAGTGGTTGTGGATAGTCATGTAAACCTAACATATCAGAATTTTAGAAACAGATAAACGGACGGTCTTTCTCTGTGCCTCTGAACAGCCTCGTTCAAAAACAAACATTCGGATGAATATCAAACTTCGTACTTAAGTCCAGAAGTTTTAACTGTTCAGCACAAACATTTTCATAAATTTCCTACCATTCCAAACCACCATAGAAACATAGAACATTTTTCGATGTTGTTCATTTTCTCAAAATGGATTTAACGACTTTGATTAATATATTATATACATATACATATTTTAAGGTTTCTATAAATACCTGTGAGTAACCCGTGTCTCGACAGGTGTCTGGTATTTTCTCCCCAGCGTACGTTGCGTTGCTGAAGGACGTACTTCCTGTATTATTAAAACATACTCCACCCCATATCTATCAGCATATGCGGTTTTAACGCGCTGGAACCACGTACTTTGTATATACTGTTCGTAAACGCCTGCATCACACGTACTCTAAAAGATGGATAGGAAGAGATCCTGTGTCTTGCCCAATTCGTTCACCTAATCTGACTCCACTTGATTTATTCCTGTGGGGTTGTGTGAAAAGTCTTGTGTACGAGACAACTATCAATACTGAAGACAATCTCCGAGCAAGAATTCTGTCTGTGACATTGTTCGAGCAACATTGAGGTTGTTCCAACGAATACAAGAACTTCATGTGACAATGTCATGCCCGAGAATGCCACGTTAAACACGCGTTGGGAATCTAACACCGTGAAGGTTGCAGAGATAAATATACACACAAAGAATTTCGCTTATAACTTTCTATTCTGTGATTTCCAGAGCAGGGTTCCTAATTTCAAATTATAACACTTGTGCTTCTCCATCATCCCTGATACTTAGCATCAGCTCGGAAAACAAAAATCGTGGGAGAAGAAACCTGGAGCAAGATTCGGGAAAAGTTGGCAGAAACCGTTATAATCGTTAGAGCCCTACATTTATGATGATGATGATGTTGACGATTAAACAGTAAGTGATAAGGAGATTAATTTCCTTACAGTTTCTCCAAACAAGATAGTTTTTGATGAATGTAATGATGTATACTCATTATAGAAGACCCTCGCTGCTTCACTCCATACCTCTCCGAAAACAGGATGACAGATACGGGGACATTGAGAAGTCTTGCTTTAGGTATGTCCATCAACACATCTTATAAACTTCATCTATGTTATCTCCATAAATCACTTATTCATAGTTTATTGGAGACCTGTGCAGTTTTTATACCCCTAGTAAAATCGCAGGACATATTGTTAAATGTATCTTGAGCTTCAGTCAAAAAAGATTTGGTTTTATAGACATATCAATTAAGACGTTGTGTTTATTGATGATTATGTTATACGGGGCTTTCAGATTTATTCGGCCGTTGTCACAGTCGGTTGTCTGCACATGACGTCAATACTTTGAAGCGAGTTTGGCAGAGGACTAGCGAGAGATGAGTGGATGGTGTGGATGTCACCAGTTTCAAATTAATCTTAGAGAAATGGGACTTGTATCGTACCTTTCCGGTATTTACATTTGGAAATTCTTTCCATTGCGTCTTGTAAACTAGTAATTTCAGCTTGTATGCTGATAGGTAACTCAAATAATTGGACGGTTCTTGTAGCGTAGAGTATCTCGGGTTTAATGGCACAACTTCGTGTTTTTTTTATTAAAGAACAACTGAGGTAAACCTTTATAAATATTTTTAAATATTTTAGTCGGTTCTCATTTATGTTAATAAAATAACCGTTTTTGTTTGTTTTTTCATCACGTTTTGCCTCAGGACTTGATGAAATCCTGGAGAATATTATGCAAACACCGCCAATATCGTAACGATAGACTCCCCCTCATATCTTCGTTAGTAGCACTCAGTCATGCAAATTTTGTGATCGATGGTCGCTTCCAACTCGTGTACGCAAAAAAGTCATAAAATATCCTAGTGGAAAACAGTTCTGCAGCGCCGCAGTATTTCAACCTGTTTAGGAAGTCGGAAACGTATACAGTCCGAGATTCAATTCCGCACCTCCCCTTTTAGACAAGGGGCTCATTGAACTATATGACGGCATTCATTTAAACCGACTAGCGATAAAGGCCGAATAAATCCGAAGACTCGTGAAACGTATTTTCAGGAGGTTTAGCTTTTTCAAATACCACGTGATCATCAACATAAATTTCAATTCGGAGACTTCATTTTAAAAATATCTTAAACTTGGTGTGCAATTATGAGATTGTCGCATATATTTAAAACGATATGTTATTTTCGGTGCCGTAGTCATAAATCTAAACTAATCAATGACGTATCAAAATGTGTTTAAACTTTTATATATGCACTCTATCTCAGTATCACACGACACATCTTGAGAGCACATTTTTATATTAGTTTTTGCAACTAGCCTAAAAAATGTTTTCCTATCGGAGTCGTTTCTTAATTACTTTGGCACCAGAAATAAAGTAAAACTTAAGCAATTAAGACCACAGTTCCTGAAACAATAACGTTACGCCTACAACGATATCTAGATCTGAGGAGGCCTGTACTTTGAAGATGCTCGGATATTGATTTTCGCTGCAGCTTCTCACGTTAAAGCCACGACCAAACCACCTCCCCAATATAATTACACCTTCTGCCGCATTGTTCCAATATCTTGGTGAATATTAACGCCAGTAAATCAAGAAGGCATTTGCTCTGCTTTATACGGCACAGGCTTTAGAATATGTTTAACTATATATTATGTTCTGTGTATCTCAGATCAGATTTTGACAGGATCAAATTGTCTTACGTTTACAGAAACAGTAACATCTGAATAATGAAGTATAGCATAAATCCTAAGTACCTATTATCTTCACATTTTCCTGACTTCATCTAATATTGATATAAAGTGTAAATATACAGAGTGATTCAATTCAACCTAGCGGTTTTCCACCACTTCCTAAATTAAAAACAAACTGAATATGACAGGCTTGTACGGGGGATGATTTTAAAGTATGGTCCGTTATGCAATAAAATGACAACTACGGAATATTTTA
Source organism: Deroplatys truncata (assembly GCA_030765065.1). NCBI lineage: Eukaryota > Metazoa > Arthropoda > Insecta > Mantodea > Mantidae > Deroplatys > Deroplatys truncata. The sequence goes on from CM060979.1 coordinate 162,787,952, forward strand.
GTTAACTAATTTTTATCCCATAGCATATATGTTAGGATTAGGACTAACTACAGAGGGACTTAGCACACCGACCTACAAGACATTTTGTGCCTGAAACCCCTGACGGGCTGCCCTCGGGAGGGAGCTGTATGATAAGAGGAGAAACAGGGAGTCCGGACCAGAAGGCAGGGCAGAGCAGAGGGCAAGGTCTCTATCCCTTACAGATGGAAACTTCCCGGATGGCAGAGGATGCAACCGGCTCCCCTCCCCCTGTAGGCATTCACATCCCACCGGAAGTCCCGGATCTCGAAGACCGCCCCCATTGCGGTAGACTAAGTGTACATAGAGCATCGTTTTCCCCTGCCAAGAAGCGCCGAGACTCCCGCTGACACTTGCAACCCTGAAACAGACCAAGCAGATGAAAGATGAAGTGAAATGAGGATGTACGTGAAATTGAGATACAGGAAATTCGGGAGATGTAATGAACCTTCCCAGCATTCGTTTAATGACCCAAGGAAACTCTGGAAAACCCATGGTTCAGGAAGGTCGACTGCAGGAATCGAACCCACCACCTCCCGAATACAGGCCACAGAAGTTACCGCCAGAGACATTCTGCTCGGTTTATATAGCTTAAGATTTCTTTCCACAAAGTTTTCATAATTAATTTAATTGTCATTCTGGTGCAGAATAAATTTTAGTGGCTCTTCCTAAAGGAAGTTCGTCGCTAATCCACAAAAAAATAGCACAGTTTCTAAGGAGCATTTTTCTGTGAGAAATTGAATTACTGGTAAGGCTATTTTCAGGGGATGGGGGTTCAAACTAGTGGTTCAGAAGTCAGATCTTTATCTCAGAGTAGCTGAAAGAATGCAAGGTGAATCTGCAAGTTAGTGTGATGTTAGCTAAAAACAGAAGACTCATTATTTATATTCTTCAAGAAAATTTCGTATCCATATGTTACGCAAATGTTACCTAAGATATTATCAAACCTCGTTTTTAATACAGAAAGCTTTAACTGCGAAAATAGCTGCACATTTCCTAAATCGGTTTGGCTGTGTCTAAGTTAGGCAAGACAAATGTTTCAAAAGCATTGATAACTGGTAAAGAAATCTGGTGTGATACATTCACATGACTTTCTCTACCCTCTATCGTTTATTATTGGGTCTCTTACATAGGCTTATTTTTCTATTACATTTTAATCCAAATAAACCTTTGCAGAAATGGCTACATTTCATATTTTGGTTATAGATACAAAGAGAACAGCAATAGTCAAATGTTTAAGAGCTGGACGCTATATGCTGGTCTTAAAATGGCATACAGTATCCATGCAATTGCGAGAAACAACTGAAAGGACCTTAAGAGAATGACCAAGAAATAAAGAACTCGAATCTTTTATAACGGATATCTCAAAACGGCTTATACCACAAAAAACATATTTTAAATAAATGATGTTTTTTTAAAAAGATTTAAATTTTGTTGTGTAGCACATTTTTGTCTGCCGCTTAACCTTTACCGGTTATACAAGATTATACTAAATTTCTTCCAAATGAAGTGGATTTCACAGGCTATTCCCAGAAAATTCAAGATATACATTTTATTAGCCATGTAAATATCTTTAATATGTGGTATTTTACTTAAAATCATTAGAGCAATTTTTTAGAAAATCAACATTTTCGAAAAATCTTATATGTAAGAGGTAGTTTGAAGTAGGGGCATTTTCTTGAAAATCTTCGTGTCGCATCTTGGAAGGTACTGAAAATTAAATACCAATTTTGGTGTTGATCCCACTTTTGGTTTTTGAGTCATGTTGTTTGCAGAAACACACACACATACAGACTTTTTATAAAAGTTCCTTTTTGTATTCAGGGAACCTCAAAACATGTATTTCCGGTGAAATATCGACGTTGCATTTTTGGGTGGAGTGCAGTCATACTTTTAAAACAACCCTCGTAGTTACAAGATATTTTAGCGACTTTAGCATTGGCAAACTAAAGGTACTTAAGTCCAGATATCTACAGGTTGATTTTTTCGACCTGACCTGCAGAAACGCAGGGAAGCAGGAGTCTAATTTGGGGAGAACGGCTCGCAGTATTCAAGGCTCGCAACCGAAGCACAAATGTAAACATGTACAGTACTGTCAAAAGTTGTACTTAGATTCTTCAACGGTTTTGTAAAGTGACTCTCCTTGATGTAGATTCTTCTTTAAGTAACTATAGATATTGTACATCATTTCCCATGTCTGAGAATCAGAACTTTACTTCCACGTAATTTACTTTGTGAACGCGACTGTATTACAATCATTCGGAACGCGTGGTGATGTCAACTTATCTCACGTTGTGTATACGCGCCTGCTACTCTGTTACTACTGACCCATAACCCCTCCCAGAACTTGTCCAGCTACTGCGCATTGAAGTGGAAATTAATTGAGATGTGAGATGTGAGTTACCTGCTCCTTCGTTGTCCTAGGTTCGTCTCTGCTCCGGGTTAGGATCTCGTCTCGTGTTCTGCAACCTGTATTTACCTTACTTAAAATTACCGCTTCAGTAAATGTGCTGGTAGTAAGGTATCCGCCAGTTGTGGCAAGCTTGCATGTTTTGGTTTACTTAATTATATATATAATTAATTCATAAAAAATAATATTTATCCAATGAATTTAAAATTTCATTGTGTACAATTTTAGTGATTGTTGTTTCTTTATAGCCGTTGTTACGCTATAAACTTTCAGTGGAAGTTTTACTTTAATTTAACTATCTTTTTCCGCCTAGTATGTTTTTGAAATACATATCAGCTCATCGGTGATAATGATCATTTAATCTGCTTGATCTAATAGCAACAATCTGTTCATTTTAATAACCTTTAGTGTTGTACTTTGACGTGTAGTTACAGGTAGGTATGTGCTACTAAATGATTAACTACACGTTAATTAAACATATTTCGCTAGAGGTGGTGAATCGGACCCTACCTTGGCATATATAAAGGAAAAGGTATATTTACAGTATTCACTGTTCTATAACATATATCTCCCTTCATTTTCCAAAAAGTTAAGTTGAGCCCACTTTCAGAAATCGGAATATTACAGTCAATTTTCTCTCACACAAGATTCATTTTTCCCCATTTAACTTTGTATGTTATAGCAGCTAAGCAACAATCAACTTTACAAATTCAATGAAAGGTCTTTCACAGTTTTGATTACATATACATTTGTATAAATTCAACAATAACCTACAACATCCTGTTGGATTAACAGTATACATAAAATTTGGCTCCTCCCCAAAACTTTTAGGACTACAAATATTCTTTTTATTCTGAAATGTATACCTTTACCGTTTACTTAAAACTAGTTCACAAAATGGTTCGCTTCACATGCCACATTCCCTTTACATTTACATGTGAATATCTTTCGTTCCCCCACTATGCACCGTGGTCTACCATCACGAATCTTTGGCAATAATTTTGAAAGTTTTATTTACGGAAACGTGTAAATTATGAACGTTTAGACAAGCCCCAGAAAACAAATATATATCTGATGCCTCTCAATTACCACCGCTAATGTCGCCCAAATGTGTATGTAATCGGCCTCTCTTACGGCGATTAGCTGCCCTTCTTTCTCGACCTGTTGGGAAAATACTTTTCTCTGGTGTTTCCTGCATCGTCCGCTAGGGTTGCCGCCGTGTGATTGGCTCTCAACTTGACCAATCAGAATGGATTATAGTGGGATGTTATTAGGTTCGCATGACGTCACCGCTGCTACGGGTCCAAAATCCCTGGATGTAGCGATGCTACAGTGGTAACTGGTGAAACGGGGAGAAGGAGCATCCAAACGGCTCATATTAAGCCTTTTCTTACGTGTTTTAAGAAGGTAAGGCAATAAATTAAAATATCAATAAAAATCCAGTTTAACATGAAACCCTTTATTTCTTTTTAAAAAAATGTGCAATTTTACTAATATAGTAATTGCCTTTTTCTGTATACTATTTTACTTACTCATTTCATTACTTAAGCTCAACAGTCCATTTTACATCGCTAATCTTGATAAAAATTTTCTTTGTTATATATTCGGCAATATATTAACAATAATATACTAAATAAATTCCTTGAGCTATCCTTAAACGTCGTCCTCCTTGAAAAATTATGCAAAGATGCCTTAAAAGTTTGAAAGTTATTTACTTTTACATTTGGCTGCTATGTTTAGCGAAACAAATCTTTAACTTATTATACAAATTATTTTTTACTGAACATTTTTTACATTGAATACAAATAAGCATTAAGAATACTAATTCATTATTTTACACATTCACATTTTAAATTTCTCTTTTAAATGCTATTTGCACTTTTGTTATCCATTTCTTTCTATACGTTTTGTTTTCGTTCGTAACCTACTTCACTTTTTATCGCCATTCAGTTGTCTTCTACTTATTTCCTTCATACAAAACAAATTATTTTTTAACATAAAACTTCTTTGAAAGAATTTCAATTTTTTTTTAAAACAATACTTCCAGTAATTCACAACTTAAAAATGTTAACACACTAACATATAACCTTCAAAATATATTAAGCAATGTCTATCTCCTTGAATTAAAATTATGGTTTGTTTTTATACGAATTTAATTTCACGTATCACTTTCCACTCACTCAATTTCTGCGTCAACATACAGATAAGGGGGTTCAGGTCGGAAAATCATCCTACACCTTCAATTTTCTCGCCTTATTTTATTTCTAGAAGCGTTAGGTCACAGAAACTCAAGCATCCTATAAGCTTTTCTACGTACGTCTCCGCATCTTTTTATCGGATATGCAGTTTTGAATTGACTTACAGGAGTCCACGAAAATGACAAGTAATTAATAAAATGTTATTCCAGTTTTTCATTGCTCTTTATAGCTAAATTAATAATTTATTAGACAACTGATTTGGAAATCCTGTCTCTCCAAGTTATTCACACTAAAGATCTAACAAAAGAGCACTTATTGAGTTTCCAGAATATTTTGAAACTTTCTTTCTTAACCGAAAACTTAATGACTATCTAAACAAGATTGTAAATTGCAATATAAGAACCAAAAGAGGAAAATGGATACAAAATGTAAACACGATAATGCCCAACTTATGGAAGGTTGTTTTAGAATCCATGTATAGAATCGTTTTAATAGGGTAGTTGGAGCTGGAATGTGGAGACGAACCTGAAGGTGGCTTTCGCAATTTTGCATATGGCTTGAGTTGCTCCGAATGAGGTTGTCCCGTATCTAAACTTGGTTCACTTCAGTCGTGCGTTTAATGTCTTTAGACTTGGAGTACAGAGCTTGGAGTAACGTTTATTTCTTTAGTTTATGTGCAGGCTAAAATATATTTATCTTAGGGAAACAAGCGCTTAGCGAATTACATGTATGACACGCCCCGCACAGTGGCGTTCGGAGAGGAGAGAGTTAACAGGAGTTTGCTTCCACGTCCGGTTATGTTGCATTCCGAAGGCCTGCACTGCAGAGTGCTGGTTTCTGCACAAGAACACGTGAAGCCCTAACTTTTATCCCCTAACTGGTTTTATTGGTTATCAGTATTACTTTCTCTATCACATACACAGTAATTAGAGAAGGTACTGCATTCCACCCAAAAATGTTATACAGAAATCTCAGCGGAAATACATGTTTTGAGGACCCCTGAATAAAAATAATAAGTTTTAGAAAAAAGTTTGTGTTAGTTTGTTATCTGTGAACAGATAACTCAAAAACGAAAGTTTAGTACCTTCCAAGGATGCGATATAAAGACTTCCAAGAAAATCCCCCCCACAAAAATTACGGTTACATGGAAATCTTTTGAAACATTTTTATTTTTTAAAAATAGCTCTAATGATTTTGCTTAAAATACCATATATTAAAGATATTTACATGAAAAATAAAACATTCTATTTTCAAGTAAGTTTTTCTTGTTTAGCCATATCTGAGATATGGGTTCGAATTCAAATGGTTCGAATTGTTCATTCCATGGTCATACTTCGAGGTTCTTTTAACAATCAGTTGTTTCTCGAGATTGCATGGAAACAGTATGGAATTTAAGCTCGACATATAGCATCCAGTTCTTAAACATTTGACTATCGCTGTTTTCTTTGTATCTATAACGAAATGTGAAATGCAGCTATTTCTATAAGGGTTTATTTAGCTTAAAATGTAATAGACGGAAAACAAGGCAATAGGATTTCTTAAGAATAGTTTTTATACCCACTAATACAGGACACAGGACAGAAAAAGTTGTGTGAATGTATCACATCAGACTTTATTTCTTTGTATACTACTAAATGTAAAGTATAAGCTGCGGTAATTTAACATCTACGGCATTTAAATCTTCCGCGTTACTAATCTAAACTCCATGAGGCATTACAACACAATAGCCGACACATGTTGACTTGTGCATGTTTAAGTAGCTTCTGCGCATGCGCAACTGGTATGAAGAATTTTTATTGGACAAATACATAGGTTCGTGCACAGGTGAAGAAGTGCACTAGCGCGCACAGCTTTTTCCATACTCTGTTTCCATACGTCACTAAATTTACGTCAATGCCACTAGGTGGTAGCACACTGCGGCAAAAGTTAGAGTCATTGTGTTGAAAGTAGGTAACGTGCACAAGCTCGAAACTTCTTCCGGTTTCTCCATACCATCCAAAATATCAACTACAATTTAATTTACTTCGTTCTTGCCCTAACACGATGTACTTAATTACATAACAAGAAACATAAAAAGAAAAGCTTTTTATGTCCGACGAGATATATTATTATTATTATTATTATTATTATTATTATTATTATTATTATTATTATTATTATTATTATATCGTTGTTAGAAGCGGATGAATTTATATAATTCTTTTCATGATCATGTGAACACCCAAAATTTTTCTCACGAGCCGCTACCGAGAGTGTACAATGTCAGAATGCCTTGGCACTCCTCAAAGCAAAGAATGGTTTGCTTGACCTCATCGCAGGTTACTGTTGTAATCCTTTTATTACTGACATTCTCCATTCCTACACAACAATAAAACAATAAAGCCGGTTTACACGTTACTTCTTATGGGAAAATGGTAGACTAAAATTTTAAAAACTTATCCATTTTCAGTTATATGGCTAATATCTGACACGAGGTCCTTTTTTGTCATATCAGCATCTATCTTTATTTGTTTTATGCTAGCACACATGCATGCTTATTTACGTTCTCAAATCAGCTGCAAACTTTAAAACTTTTTACTTCCTCTGTCACGTACAGTCAAGAGCATGGAATGGTATCCGTATACTGCACAGTGGTTTATGTTTGTAAGGAAATACTAAACTGCCTCTGCCATGCCCAGTCCGTAACCCTTGTTTGAAACCAACCTGTGTTCATCAAACCAATACAAGACGGAATCATCCAGGGCCTGGTGTGTACCGTCGTTACAAAGCCTTCTATCCACTCATGTAAAATGTTTGCTTACTCCTCCCCTTTCACCGCTCACCTAGGCTTGAGCTTTGTTCATAAGCCAATGTGCTTGTGCGTTGGACTTGAATTCCAACCAGTAAGAGATTGGCTCACGCAAGGCTGTTGTGGAACACAGTTAAGAAGATTCTGCAGACACAAAATACAGAAAAAAACACTATAGGAATCAACAAGCACCAGCACGTTTCTGTTCACTCGACTGTACCTTAGTTAGAAAAAGTATTGCACTGCACCAAACATTTTGATACAAACATTTTGCTGGAAACACATGCTTCACTTTCGTTCAATATTTTCCAAAGATACGACAAGAAGGTTTTTTCAAGAAAATCCAACCACCACATATGACCATTTATTTTAAAACATATTGGATATGTTTTAGTTTTTTTAAAAATAACCCTACATCTTAAATTTTTCAAAAATAATCTGTGTTGTCCACTTCATTCAGAAGGAATTTTCTACAATATGTGTAACGAATAAACCGAATATAGAGAAAAATTTACTACGCAAAAAAATATTGGTCTTTAAAACACAAAATTTATTTCAAATAATCTTTGTGTCATTAATCATTTCCAAGATATCCGTTGTTTATGGTTTTAATTTCCTCTTTTTTTAAATTGCTGGCGGTAATGAATTGTTTTTCACAGTGTGATGGAAAGAATATGGGGTTTTAAGACCAGCGACGTGCTTTTAAACGTATGACTATTGATTCGGTTTTCTCTGTGCCGCTTGTACCAAAAACGAAATGTGTAATGAAACTACTTCTGCAATTGTTTACCTAAAAATAAGGTTTGTAGAAAGCTATAGGGAATGAACAAAGGTAGAGGAAGTCATTTGAATATTATAAAAGGCAGAGGGGTTTTAGTAAGTAAACAGAGCGATTGTGTTACCTCACGGTGTATAGGTGACGTTAGGTACTGTGAAGGACACTCTCCTCCCCGAGTCAATAGTTTCCTGTTCCATTTATTCAATGCATATGTAGACCAGTGGAGAACTGTGACAATATGTTTAAAGTAGAGTTTATATATCAAATACATCATCACACTAAGCATTGTTCTCCGAAATTTGCATGGAACATTTCAACACAAATGATAAAACCATCAGATGTAGCATTTGAGTTCAAGGACATTTAAATATTTATGTTAACAACCTGCAATTCAACAAAACACAAGTAGTGTGACATTATTAGAAAGAAATATTGAATAAAGTGGACTTTCAACCTTCTCAGCTCCAAACTAGGGATCAGAATTTTTCAATGATTTGTGTCATACGCTAATAAGAGCGGATATTGCTTTTAAAAAGTTACAGCTTTCGATGTAAAAGAATAGACAATGTAACACAGATTTCTGTATATTAATGTCTTATTATGAGATAACTTTATTGCACATTATCAATAGTTAAATACAAATTTATTTTTATTTTTCCTTCTATACTTCTTAATTCTGGTCTGCCTGTTATGGAGTAGTGTGTGCTTCAAACTGTATATCACATTTGTTTACAGAGAGCACTGCAAGGTCACAAGCGTTTCTAACTTCCCTCGCCACCAACCTTCGGTGCGTTCCTAACTTGATAGTTTACTTACTAAAACCCCTCTGCCTGATTATAACACATCAGAATTTTATAAGGGCAATATATTTCTTGGGCAATGATTAGACCTATGCTTAAACCGCTTGGTAAGAGTAGAATTATTTTCTACAGCCTCTAGTTCACAGTCGTAAACATGTTGCAGAAAACAGAATGTTTCAATATGTGCATATTGAAACACCATATGGTCCATCACGCTTGTAATTTTGGATGGGGTTGTCCCATATTAAACAAGCGGTGATGCGGTATATTTGAATGATGACTGGGGCAGATAAAGATAATCATTGTGTTGCATGTATTGTAAATTTTGGAAATATATTACGTAACGTTCTTGCAAGGCCGATTTAGAAGTAGTCGATGCACAGAAGTCACAATTACTTAAAAAAAATAAATTAGAAAAGTAAAATGCCGGACACATTATAGAATGCATTGGAAATAAAGCATTTCCCCAGAGTAATAATTGTTTTGTACTACCAAAGCTTAAATGAATTGAACAAGGATTTGTAGCACTTTTAAATAAAAATAACAATGCATACAGCCCGAAAGGTACTGAATATATTAACAGTCAAACGTAGAAACAAAGATATGTTACAATTGAAACAGGTTGCATTTGAATTTGTCCTTCTCACACACATTTGCCATTCTGAAATGAAATTTAACACTGGATAATATGATATAAACTCGCTTCCAGGAAATATTAAATGCCGCTCCACACACTACAAGAATTTAGAATTTTACTTACGCCAAAAATACATGATATGAATAATTTAGACAAGGCTGAAAAGTGTGAAGACGGCCGCTCCTAGACACGAAGCTCAATAAAAGTCCTTCTTCGCTGGTCTTCGAGAACTGCCACACTCTTTTTCTTTCTTGAGGGTCGCTCGAGGAACGCACTGGGAAGGTCAGGTGATGATGCCGTGAAGCCAACATTAGCACTGCCTATACTGGCGGAGATGACACAACCTGGCGAGCGCTGTAGAAACCTGGTGCACGGCTTCTGGTATAAGGCGGGCTGCCGGCGTAAGAAGAGGCAGGGACCAAATTGTAGCTCATGGTTGCAGGTACAAAATAGCTATGACCATCTCTGCAAAACAGCCTCTCGGTGTAAGAAAGAGCCACAACTGGCTCAATTACTGTACTCGTTTTTAGCACAAAGTGTTAACTTTAACTTTAAAAGGGTATTAGAGAATTAATACTTTTCAAAGCTGGGGTAAAGTTTACTCCAAAAATATTCAAGTTTAAAACAATATTCAGGTTTCTTTTAGGAGTACATGAAAAATATACCGTTCTTTGAATAATAATCCTTAAATGTATAACATTTTAAATAATTTTGTAGTGAAAAATGATTATTCGTTTTGAACGATGTTTTCGGGCTCTTTTAGAAATTATTTTATGTATTGTATTCAATATGACAAGAAGGAAATTGCTATTTATTGTTCGTAAGTTTTCATATCTTACCCAATATTTAAGCAACAGAAATGGGAATAACGACTTGAACGCAGCGATGTGAATACAAATATGTATAAAATACATTTTATCATGATAAAACTAATAACTAATTCACTTATTCACTTCTTAACTGCTCCTCAGCGTCCTTCTCTATATTTGGCATGAAGGACCAATAGGTAGTAATTTTGCTCAGAGGCCTCTTTATCAGGCTTGAAGTTCTTTTACGTGCCGTAAATCTACGACACGGGACCACCGGCTTTACTTCCCTTCCGAAGGAAGACATGCTAAGGATTTTTACGCCCGAAAAAATCCATTGCCCTCCGCTGAGTTTGAACCCACGACTTCGGGAACTAGAGGCTAGCATGGTAAACACTACACCACTGAGGACGACTTACAAATGAGGAACTAATGTCATAGTCACAGCATGCCACTGCCAACCTGTTCTTTGATTCAGACACCCTGCTTGATGGAGAGATATATGGACTTTTATATGACTTTTTTAACTTGTCTTCACATGCTATTCCCAGAAAATTCAAGATATGCATTTGATTTGTCCTGTAAACGTTTTGAATATATGGTATTTTAATCAAAATCGTTAGCGCAATACCTCAGAAATCAAAGTTTTTGAAAAATGTTCTATGCAAAAGTTACTAGGATTTTCTTGAAGATCTTAGTGTCGCATCTTTGGAAGGTACTACACTTAAATACCAAGTTTGTTCTTCACAGATGCACACACGGGAAAAAACAACACACACACACACACACACACACAAAGTCCTTTTTGTAAACATGTTGTTTTTATAGTGCAGAAAGTAAAAATGCTTGTCCTATAACGATAGCAAGGATGGTTTAGATTATAAAATGTCATATTTTGCCTGTCTCTAATAATAACGAAATCCGTTAGAGCGCAGAAAGTACCAAATGCCAAGTAATAAACAATATTACAAACTTCTGTACAATAAACTCGAGCAGAGAGGACTTAATTACCAGTGCATTAAGTAATGAGTAATGTGATTTAAAATGCACCCTTATATTCCAGATTTATTTTGACTCCCAAATGCAGCAACATTACTGGCAGTGCTCTTTAATGAAGCCCTTTATTGGAATAAGGAGTTGAGGAAAGTTTCTCTGAATTCAATTTCTTAATTAGAGAGACTCTTTCTTTCCTTCGTTCTTCACCTTTATGAGAGTTTTGTAGATCAAGAAACTTTTTAACGATATTACTTCAAAATATTGCAGATAAATGGCACAGAATACTCTTTTCAAAACTCCGTATACATTTCGTGGCTCCGAGATTACAATGGAAAAAGGTAGTAAGTTTTAATTTCTTTAATCTCATTGAATACTTTGCCATGGGATTATTCAAATATAAATTTACATAGCTGTCTTTTATTCTTTCATCCCTCTAGAGGCACATTTTAAGCCTGGGTAAGAGCTTGGATAACCTTATTATGTTTTGTGCGCGTTATCAGATTTATAAAGACAGGCTTTGAGACAAAACATGATTTAAACAATTGTCAATATGGGCAGGAGATTATTGGAATTAATAAAGAAAATGAGACAATATAATGAAACCAAGTGGAATGGTTCAGGCTGCAACGTGTGTAGCCAACATTCGGAGGGTCCCCGGTTCAGTTCGCGGTGACCGCCCATGAGATTTTTCGTGGTTTTCCCTTGGTCGCCATGGGAAATGTTGGGGTGGTGTATTCTACCATGATTTCTCTTTTCTCTCGTTTACCTGCATTTCACGTTACAGGTGTGCTTTCAGGCCCTGTGGTGCTGGCGGTGCGGGGCAGATAGCGTGGATGCATGCGCATTGGAAAAATTTCTCCGCTTGAACGCCAGAGTGAGTGGTACCGCCTTTAGGGTCGTTGCGTCCCTCTCTTGGGATTCTTCGCCACTGGTGCGCGGGTATTCAAACTGGAAATGTTAGGGACCATCTGTCTGCCCGGACCTGGGACCTCCTACGGCTCCTTCATCTCATTCCTGCCTTTCAGTGGTGCAGACCGCAGTGCGCGAGGTATTCCGCTTTAATAATCACATCCTATGTCCTACAGGTAATGAATCACTCCATTGCTACACCGGTCCTTGAACCACGGATGTGCTGCTTACCATGCCACAATACTACTATCGGTATCTATATTGGAATTATTTTTAGTACATTGGCATAGTAAGCTAATATCACGGTTTCACTCCCGGCCGTGCCCTTGAAGTTTTCAAGTCTTATTCAGATTCCGGACCTCAGCCTAAATTCTAGTAGAAATATATTATTATTATTATTATTATTATTATTATTATTATTGATTAGATTGATTGCCGAGTGAACGCATGTAATATTACGCAAAGTACTGAAGAGAGGTTTCTTTGTGTTCCTTTGAATTCACAATAATTCTTCATTCTTTGGCTCTAGGCTTTCTTTCTCTCGTCTGTTCATGTTTCTTTTTCTTTCTTTTTTCCATATGTCTTCTTGGACAACTCTCTCTTTAGGATATCTTCTTGCGCAATTTTTAGCAATTTTGAGTAAGTTTTTACTTTGCCAATCCATTTCATAGTATCTACTTGCGTTTTACCTGACTTGTAATGACTTCCGGATCTAGACCTCTTATAATTTTACATTCCTTTTTCGCAATATTTTGAATATCTGCTTTGTATTCAAAATTAATGTACAGGCACTCGTTTAATTACAGTATTATAAAGTGTTAATTTTTTATCCTTAGACATGCACTTTTATTATAGATATTTTTAGTAAACTGATATGCTGTTTCCATGTTTTTCGCATCCGCTTTTATTAACTTTATTTTCGATTCCCATTTTCCTGCATTATTTCACCAAGTAGTTAAATTGTAAAATTCATATAAATTTTCCACATTACGATTCCATGTATTTTTATATTATTATTATTATTATGATTATTATTATTATTATTATTATTATTATTATTATTATTATTATTATTATAGCTTATGCAACTCAGGAGAAAACCTCGCGCACTGCAACCTACATAGATCTATTGTGATTAATATCCCCAGGAGGAGGAGATGAGGTGAAGGGTGCACAGGAGAATATGGCCGCAGGCAGACAGTCAAGAGACGCGCAGAAGTCTCTAACAGCTCCAGACCCCAAGACCCGCCACGAGCTACCCAGAGAGGCGATGAACAACCCATCGACCAAGCAGACCTCCAGTGTCCACGAGGTCTTTTCTTCGAGCAAGCATCTGGCACCGCCATGCGCCAGGAAACCTAGAAGCACAACTAAAAATGAGATGGACACGGAATGAAATATTAATGATGTAAATGAAACACTACAGCATTCGCCTACCGATCTGGGAAAGCTAAGAGAAACCCAAAGGCCAGAGCTGCCGGTCGAAGGGAATTGAACCCGCGACCTCGCAAATGCGAGCCTCACATGCTACCGGGGAGCTATATATCTCGGTAATAATAATAATAATAATAATAATAATAATATTATTATTATTATTATTATTATTATTATTATTATTATTATTATTATTATTATTATTATTATTATATGTACGACTATAACTACTGTTAAATCTTCTAATTATAACAATCAGTTTTAATTGCTCCCCCTCTCCCGTCCGTTTCGTTTCTTTGTTTGGAAGCTTTTGCTTGCATAATATTCTTGGTCACAGTCATTTATAACTTTAAATTTTTTAAACAGAAACACTTGCCTCTTGTCGAATCTTGATTTGGTCCAAAGTCATGCAGCTCTTAATAAGCTGCAAATATGTTTAAAAGGTTTATTTTGCATTGTTTTATAATGTTACTTACATTAATACTGGAGTTATGCATTATAAAATTTTACGAAACATGTCCTACTATTTGTTTACAACAGTACTTGGGAAAGATACGTCAGTCAAAGCATGAAAATAACAAACAGTTTGTTAAATTATTTAATGACCACAGCACTTCTTAAAATTATAACAGAACCTGCTATCTTCGCTAGTGTTATTTCGTTAACTTCCAGTGTGTTTTACTCTTTCTCTCTCCTCTCTGTTCCGTTTTCTCACTCTCCTACCCATTCTCTCGCTCTGGACAATGTACGTGTGCTGTGATGTTTTGAAAGTGGCCAATAAAACGGTTTTATATGAGTGTTGATAAAAATGTTAACATTTACGTATGTTCAAACGTTTCTTTGTTTCTTATGCTTGTTACGTGATCGGAGCCATTGGTTTGCGATGATAGCTGATTTATCTATGTGGTGTAATATTTTCAATATTAAACGTGCTCGATTAGAACACCCAGAAAGTAGTGCGACATAGGCTAATATATTACGTGGAATCTAAATCATGTTATACACTAAATTGGTAACAGTAATTTGGGCCAATATTGCGGAAAAACCTTATATGATACATTCATATGACTTTCTCTACCCCCTTTCGTTTTAGCGGATATACAAATAATTATTATTACACAGGCTTATTTTACTATCCAATACACTTTAATCCAAGTAAACCTTTGCACAAATAGTTACATTACACATTTCGCTATAGATACAACGAGAACAGCGATAGATTTTTAAGACGTGGACATTATATGCTGGCCTTAAAATTCCATACTGGCATTAAAATTCCGTACTGTTTACATGCAATCGCGAGAAACAACTGAATGTTGAAAGGATGATCAGGAAAGGACAAAAGAATGATTAGGAAATGAACAATTCGAGCCTTCAATGACGGATATCTCAGAAACGGCTTACAAAAAAAAATTATTTTAAATAAATTGTGTAGATTGTGTAAGTCTACATTTTTAGAGTAATATGTTTTCGTCTATCGTTAAACGTTTACCAGTTTTATACAAAATTATACAAAATTTCATCCAAAGGAAGTGGAATTAACAGGCACTCCCTAGAAATTTCAAGATATACATTTTATTTGTCATGTAAATAATTTCAGTATACGCTTATTTTAATCAAAGTCATTAGAGTCATGTTTAGAAAATCAAAATTTTCAAAAAAAAATTCCATGTAAGGGATAATCTCGGGTGAAGGGATTTTCCTGAAAATTTTCTTGTCGTATCTTTTAAGGGTAGTATATTTAAATGCCAAGTTTGGTGTTGATCCAACTTTTCGTTTTTGGGCTATGCTGTTCACATACATAGACGCGTACACCTTAGAAGGGTGTTTTTTCTAAAAGTGCTTCTTATGGATTCAAGGGACCTCAAAATAACTATTTCCGGTAAAATCTAGATAGGTATCTAATTTTTGGGTGGAATACATTACTTCCCCTACTTAGCTATACGTAGCAGAGAAAGTAAAACAACGTACCCGCAGGTTTAAAATGTAAATTTTAGCTTTAAAGTAGCCTATTATACCAGTCAGCATCATTCGATCAAAAACAAAAATTACAAAACTTGTTACAGCAATACTGTAAATATTTTAGTGTTGAAATATGTCTAATATTTTTAAATAAATACTGGATGTTTAAGAATTTTTAACTGACTCATTTCTTTTATTGACTGCAACATTGGCAGTTGTTGAATTTCACTTTGTGGCAGACGGATAACATATTGTTGCCTATAATGTTTCACCAAAGTAATACTGTTTCTGTAGTCTCCTAGCTTGGTAAGTGATTAGCTCTCGGCCTTTACATTTGGCTACTCCAAAATCATAAATCAGCGAATAAAGTGAAAATAAATCGAAACTTCAGATATGCGACACATTAGTGTTTGAACATATCTTTTTCTCCTTCAGTCTGTGAGTTTTTGGCTGCACAGTCACATTCAGGTCATATGCTCAACATAAGCATAGGCCACGGGTGTCGTGCTACCAGCTGGTGCCTCAGTGAGCTAGATTGTGTATAAGAGTGATATTAAAATATGAGACAACTGAGGGACTATTCCGAAATGGACAGAACTAATAACAGAAGGGTGTGTAAAAATTTCAGAAAAAAGGTTTTTCGAAGTAATGTATTACAGTATACCAAATATAAAAAGTCATGTCTCCCTCCGCTGTAAGAATCTGATTCCGCGACATCTGAAAATAAGAAATGCAATGGCCTGTATATATATATATATACATATATATATACAATATACACAATCCAGTAAGTTCAACTTCAACCACGTAGTGATAAAATCTTGAAAGGTACTCTTATTCAGCCTAGAATGTGGTTATATAGGAGAGTAAACAAAGTAATTATTATTATTATTATTTATATTATTATTGTTTGTAGTATTAGCAGTCATACATTTAACAATAAGGAACATATTATAACTTTGTCCAGTTTCTCAACTGTCACTTCTCTCAGTTCTTATCTGTCACTGTTTTGTTTTATCTAGTTCATTTCAAGTGAACAAGGAGTTCACTTCACCAATGTCGCCTCACTTCGGTGAACTAGTTCAATTCTTCGTGACTCAGCCTCCTCACGCCGGAAACGTTTACTTCATTCGGGAGTAGAACAAGTCCACCACAACCATCGCTCCGCGGTAGCACTTGCAGACTCGTTTGGAGAATCGCTTTTGATGTCGCTAAGTCGCTCACACACAGACTGATTCAACTCTACTCTATCACACTTAATTCGCAATTCGACATGCACTCACAGTCGACCTGGCTGGACTCGCACTCGATTCGCGACTCCCTTGACTGCACTGACTGATTACTCGCGAGAGCGCTCGCTTATATAGGCACTGGAATCTTCCAGAAAAGGTTCTCGAACATTCCATAACTATTTTGACACACTTTCCGGAGGAGTGGGGAGATAAAGCTTCTAGAAAGTTCTAGTTATCTGCCAATATCACGCCCAGTGTTTACGCTGGCAAGTGGCGTTGTCGTTGTTTACTCGGACCGCTCGGCGCTGACCTCCCAGTAACCTTGGGCTATAGACGCTGCATAGAACATATTATGTAAATTTATTAAATATGAAAACAATATCTCCTTGAGGAAGCAAACACAGTCGCAGACATAACTTTTAGGCCAAAATTACTCATACACGCTTATGCACTAACAAATAAAAATTATGCCATAAGTTAAGTTAACAAGCTGATGCCTTTATAGAGTATCAATCCTCAAAAATCAGTATCGTATCGAGTATCGAAACCACTACGTGTAGCTGATGTAATTAATGCACGGACTCGTGAACAGTGGTCTGCGGTTCAAATCCCGGTAGGGCCATCCTCCTTGACTGAGTTTTTTTTCATGTTTTCCTCAGCCCTCAAAACTGGCAAATGCCGGGGAGGTCATCCGAACTTAGGACTGAAATGTTGCCCTTACAAACTTGCTTTCCCAATTATCATTTCACTGCTTGCAACACTAGTGTCCATCACCAATAGTGCCATATGCAGTAAAAACGAGTGTAAATACTACTAAAAGAAAGAATATCCAGAAATATTGGTATTGTTACAACTTAATATTGTGTAGATTTTTCATATCATTGAAAAACTCTTAACGAGTGTTCTCTAATAAATTAAAATGCAGCTTCTTACATAGCACATTCGTTGAACAAAATAACAGCATAAATAAATAATTTTCTTAGATGAAATAAGATAATTGTGTAAGGGAAATCTGCACTCTATCCTACGCTTGGGGCATGATGGACGAAGATACATAAGCTGCAATGGTAGACATAACTCTAATGGATGCTGGGGCAGAGTGTTACTGTTGAGGGTGGGAACGGGGGTGGAGGGTGCTGATTCTGACAAGAGAGGTACCGTCCGCTGATAAATTTCATTAGGGTCAGATTGACGTTTCATAACAAGCAATTAACACAAAGCCTGCTGCCCACATATAATTTACTTCCCTATAGTATCTGCCCCTCCCTGTCTTGATATACGAACTGAGGTTACAGTATACGACCATGGCACAGAAAATCTTAGCACAGGTTAAAACCTAAACGAATGTACAGACATTGAGGTGTGGTTTAAATAAGGGGCACTGTGAACTTAAATAACCTCATTTTATTGAACCAGAAATGTAAATAGACTAAAGTAATGCTGTAAAACACACCTATTTCGTCATATAACGCATGACAGTGATTTAATGTAAAAAAACTGATGCGATAGATTCACATGACTTTCTCTACCCTATTGTTAATTAGTGTGTATACAATATATTCTTACTAAAACTTATTTTTCTATCTGCTTCATTTTTAACTACATAAACCTTTGCTAAATTACACATTTCGTAATAGATACAAAAGGAACTACGACAGCCAAATGTTTGAGAAATGGACGACATATTATGCTGGCCTACAAATTCCATACTGTTTCCATGAAATCGCGAGAAACAACTTAATGTTGACAGAACTTATGCGAATGACCAAGAAATGATCAATCCGAACATCTAATAACGGATATCTTAGAAATGGCTTATGCCACAAAAAAATTATTTAAAATAGATTGTGTATTTTAAAGAGCTCTACATTCCTTGTGTAATACGTTTTCGTTTATCGCTTAGCGTTTACCAGTTATGACAGATTATACAAAACTTCTTCCAAGTGGACTTCACAGGCTATTCCAGGAAAATTCAGGATATACATTTTATTTGTAATGTAAGTATCTTTAATATATGGTATTTTAATCACAATCATTACATATATTTCTTTAGAAAATAAAAAATTTAGAAAAATGTTTTGTGTAAAGGTTAGTCTAGAGTAGGAGAATGTTCTTGAAAATCTTTATGGTACATCTTTGGAAGGTATTGAACCCAAATACCAAATTTGGTATTTATCCGACTTTTATTTTTGAGTTATTCTGTTTGCAGATAGACAAGCCACACACGGGCCTTTTTCTGAAAATGCTTTTGAGATTCAGGGTGCCTCAAAAAATGTATTTTTGGTAATTTCTGGACACCAAATTTTTGAGTGGAATACAATAATACCCCTACTTACTATACGTAGTAAATAAATTATAAATAAGATTTAAATTAAAAAGAATGATCGTTATAATCATAAAATTAATGATTTGGGATAATGTGATCTGTTCCATTCACTTTTATTTATCTTAAAAGTGATCTCTTGGATCATCTTCTTTTGCTCCTCTAGTATCGTACATATACAGATATATGGGAAGGTGCCTAAATTCCAGCTGACGTGCGGAACGATTCATTAAACTTAATTTTTAAAGCAAGGAAGAATACAAGATTACAATTTTATAAAAGCATAGCTGTTCCTATGTTTCTTTAGGGATGCGAGATCTGGATAATTACAAAGAAGTTTAAAGGCAGAATATAGGCTGTAGAGATGAACCTTCGCAGAAACCCAAAGACTGTAAAACAATAAGAACAAAAAATTGCGTAATGACCATTTAGGAAAAAAACTTATGTGATACACACATATGAACTTCTCTACCCTCTATCGTTTATTAGTGCGCATACAAACAATTCTTAATAAAGCTTTTTAATTTCTCTACTACGTATACTAAATAGGGGAAGTATTGTATTCCACCCAAAAATTCGATACCGAGATTTCACCGGAAATACATGTTTTGAGACCCCATGAATCAAAGAAAAAGTATTTTTAGAAACACGTCCGTGTGTGTATCTGTATGTGTGTGTCTGTGAACAGCACAACTCAGAAACGAACAGTCGGATAAACACCAAACTTGGTATTTACGTTCAGCATCTTCCAGAGATGCGACACGAAGGTTTTCTAGAAAATCCCCCACCCCAGATTACCCTTTGCATGGAACATTTTTCGAAAATTTTAATTTTCTCAAAAATGGCTCTAACGATTTTGATTAAAATATCACATGTTTAAGATATTGTGATGACAAATAAAATGTATATCTTGAATTTTCTGGGAATGTCTACAAAAGAATTCTTCATTGTGAACGACTTTTGCATAACTGGTAAACCATAAGAGACAGACTAAATTTTACTACACAAAAAATGTAGATCCCGTTAAAATACACAATTTATGTCATATACATTTCTTTTGTTGAGTGAACAGTTTTAGAGATATTGCTTGTAATTCCTTTAAATTTCCCAATACTTATACTTTTTCTCAAATTCGTTATTCATTTTTACTTTCTCTACAACAAATAGTAAATAGGAGAAGTATTGTATTCCACCCAAAAATTCGATATCGAGATTTCACCGGAAATACATGTTTTGAGACCCCCTGAATCCACAAAAACATGTCCGTGTGTGTGTCTGTGTGTTTGTGTGTGTGTCTGTGTGTGTGTGTGTGTCTGTGAACAGCAAAACTCAGAAACGCAAAGTTGGATAAACACCAAACTTGGTATTTAGGTTCAGTATCTTCCAGAGAAGCGATACGAAGGTTTTCAAGAAAATCCCCCACCCAGTTTACCCTTTACATGGGAGAGTTTTCGAAAATTTTAATTTACTCAAAAATGGCTCTAACGATTTTGATTAAAATATCATATGTTTAAGATATTGTGATGACAAATAAAATATATATCCTGAATTTTCTGGAATGTCTCCAAAAGTTTTCTTCATTGTGAACGACTTTTGCATAACTGGTAAACCATAAGAGATAGACAAAATGTTACTACACAGAAAATGTAGATTGCGTTAAAGTACACAATTTATGTCATATACATTTGTTTTGTTGAGTGAACCATTTTCGATATATTTCTTGTTATTTCCTTAAATCTATCAATACTTATTTTCTCATATGGGAATTCGTTATTCATTTTTTTGTCTTGGATATGCAAAGAGTATTAATCTGTGGCAAAGGGAATGGTGCTGCACCTAGCAACCAGCTGTTAAGAGATATGTATGTGCTTAAAGGCTACTGTATTTCTATATTGCCCTTGCAGATATATATTCCCCTTACAGCTACAAGAAAATTAGCAATAAGATAGTCTGCAAATTTTTATCTCCATTAACACGAAGTAGATGGAGAATAAGCGTTTGTAAAAATAGTTTGTACAAGAGTAGAGATAGTCATGTGAGTGTAACGCATCAGATTTTTACTTTCTCCACTACGTATAGTAAGCAGGGGAAGTATTGTATTCCACCCAAAAATTGGATACCGAGATTTCACCGGAAATACATGTTTTGAGACCCCCTGAATAAAAAAAAACATTTTTGGAAACATGTCCGTTTGTGTGTCTGTGTGTTTGTCTGTGTTTCTGTGTGTCTGTCTGTGTGTGTGTGTCTGTCTGTGAACAGCAAAACTCAGAAACGCAAAGTCGGATACACACCAAACTTGGTATTTACGTTCAGTATCTTCCGGAGAAGTGACACGAAGGTTTTCAAGAAAATCCCACACCCCAGATTACCCTTTACATGGAAGATTTTTCGAAAATTTTAATTTTCTCAAAAATGGCTCTAACGATTTTGATTAAAATATCATATGTTTAAGATATTGTGATACAAATAAAATATATATCTTGAATTTTCAGGGAATGTCTCCAAAAGTATTCTTCATTGTGAACGACTTTTGCATAACTGGTAAACCATAAGAGATTAGACAAAATGTTACTACACAGAAACATTGCGTTAAAATACACAATTTATGTCATATACATTTGTTTTGTTGAGTGAACCATTTTCGAGATATTTCTTGTTATTCCCTTAAATTTCCCAATTCTTATACTTTTTCTCAAATTCGTTATTCATTTTTACTTTCTCTATAACCTATAGCAAGTAGGGGAAGTATTGTATTCCACCCAAAAATTCGATACCGAAATTTCACAGGAAATACATGTTTTGAGACCCCCTGAATCCTAAAAAACATTTTTGGAAACATGTCCGTGTGTATGTGTGTGTGTCTGTGAACAGCATAACTCAGAAACGCAAAGTTGGATAAACACCAAACTTGGTATGTAGGTTCAGTATCTTTTAGAGATGCAACACGAAGGTTTTCAACAAAATCCCCCTACCCCAGATTAGCCTTTACATTCGATCATTTTTTTAAAATTTTAGTTTTCTCAAAAATGGCTCTAACGATTTTGATTAATCTATCATATGTTTAAGATACTTTCATGACAAATGAAATGGATATCTCGAATTTTCTGGGAATGTCTCCAAAAGTATTCTATATTGTGAACGACTTTTGCATAACTGGTAAACCATAAGAGATAGACAAAATTTTGGTACACAAAAAATGTAGATCACGTTAAAGTACACAATTTATGTCATATACATTGTTTTGTTGGGTGTACCATTTTCGAGATATTGCTTGTTATTCCCTTAAATTTTCCAATATTTTTTCTCAAATGGGAATTAGTTATTCATTTTTTTTATGTCCTGGACATACAAAGAGAGTCGTATGCGCCACATTGCAACCAGCGCTTAAAAGATTTGAGCTGACTATCGCTTCAATACTACCATATTCCCCTTGCATCTACAAGAAAATTAGCAATAAGATTAACATCTCGATTAATATGAAGCATATGGAGCATAAGCGTTTGAAAAAATATTTTGTAAAAGAGTAGAGAAAGTCATGTGACTAACACATCAGATATTTTTTTGAATTCAAGGGCCTCAAAACATTTATTTCCGGTGAAATTTCGGTATCCAATTTTTGGTTGGAGTGCAACACCTCCTCTACCTACTACGTACTTGGGAGAGAATGTAGAAATTTAATATGCGTTCAGTGAAAGATAAAATCAAGGAATATATCAGAAAAATGGAAGCAACATCTCGAAAGAATGGAGCCAACTACACCACCTAAAGTTTTATATGGTTAGAAACCAAAGGGTAAAAGAATTTTATGAAGACATATGAGAAGATGGAAGGAGCAACTGTGAGGGTGGAACAGGCAATTTACCTAGTCCATGAAGTGAGAAAGAAAAGATACACACATGAATTTAGTTCCCACAAAGGTTCCGATCAGTTCATTTACGGGTTACTTATTGTCCAGTTCGTATTCGTGGATTTGTTAGACATTTTTCTATACTGGGAAACTGTATGCGTCCTATGCAGGTACTAATTTTGACGGTTTCTGGCTGGTTAACATAAGTACGCCCAGAGGGATAGAAATACCCATTTTTGTTTTTAAGTAATAGCTATGTTTCATAGAATGATTGTGGCAACATTTCCTTTTCGAGTTTTATTCATGTGGAATGTATTTTTCATTATACTGAAAAATAGGACATTTCGCGCAACTGATAAGTTTTTGCAGGTTTTACCTTTAATGACCAGAGCGATCATATTTAACCCTTGAAGATAATGCTACAATTTTGTTTATTGACATGTCTTACGTTATTTCATGCGCTTCCGTACTTCAGTATTTTACTTTATGATGTAATAATTAACATTTTTCATATTATTGTGGTATAAATGGACAACAATGGACTCAATACGATTTATTTCATGCACTCCCCTTTGAAGACATTTTAACTTATGATGTAATAATTAATTTTTATTCAAATTATTGTGGTATGAATTAACAACAATGCGCACTATAAGGCGTACTTTACTTTGTAATTCTGTTGCAAGAAAGTGTTACAAGGGTTATAGTGGCCTGAAGGTTTAAATGTATCGGAAACGTTATTTATGTGAATATAAGTTACTTTCACAGTTACAAAGAGTCTGGAGAATGAATAGATGGCAATGAACCTTTCTCTGACGCCTTAAAAGAAGAGGATATACGGTAGACAACTAGAGAAGATGAACTATCTAATTGCAATGATACTGGTTCTCAGCAATATGCAGAGGAACCTCGCTCTGATTTTGTGAAGAGTCGCTCACTTCGTAGCACCACAGACGATTATGTAAAGAATGGAGATGAAAAGAAGGCGAAATAGCACCGAAACATCGCAAATGTCATTTTCTTAAATTTTGCCAGTGTATTAAAACTACTTCCAAGTGCACTGTTGCTAAGAAGATGCTTTGTGTAAAATGCATAAAGAAAACTGTATACAAATGTGTTACTTGTGTAGAAGTACCAGCTAGCTAAAATTACTGTAAACATGAATAATTATGACGACTGAAAAATCCAGTGCTATCGCCCTGATTTGAAGCACGGATCTCCCGGTTTCCGTAACCATTGAGGCCACCATGGAACGTAATTCGGTACGACATTAAATTCCCCAACAGATTCGCATTTTTCCCGGTAAACCACAGGGGAATTTCAAATTGTATTGATATGACATACTCCAATGGCGACTCAAAATACTGTAAGTTCTTTAAGTGAAAGGTTTCATAGTTTCACCACTATTAGGTCAATTAATGAAATAAATTATTCTTCCACACAAGCCATGTTATGGAGAAGTTTGGGAAGGTAGAATCAGATTTACCGGAAAAAATGCGAATTTGTTGGGGAATTTAAAGTCGTACAACATGTTCCCATGGTAGCTCAGTGGTTAGAGAACCGGTCAGAAAACTGAAGATCCGTGGTTCAAATTCCGGCGATGTATTGAATTTTTCAGCCGTCTGATTCTATTTCCAACCTTTTCCAACACAGGCTTGTGGGAAAGAACAACTAATTCTATGTATAATTTAATTTTTCTATGCATTTAAAACGATGCAAACCCCCTCAATTGCTTACTCTTGTTTAGGTTTTACGGGTTTCAGTAAAAAATTTTATTTTTTTAATAATTTATGTGTTTGTGTGTTTTTGCATGTTTATTCGCCATTCTGTCTTAACTGGCATGTTATAAATCACGTAAAAATTAAGATATAGTTGAATACAAATGCAATTTTTAAATATTAATGTAGAACATTAATATTCATGTTAATAATAGGGGTTAAAATGATCCCTCTGAGCGTTAGAGAGGGTAGGGAAAGGCTGGTCGCCCTAGTATTAAGAAATTTACGTAAGCCGCATGGTGCGAGTAAAACAGCCTGTATTTCATGACTGGAAATGTGCTATTTTTGAGATGTAGCCAGACTGTCAGGTATTCCATCTCACCAATGGATGTGGATGGGGTGGTCCAAGTTTAAATAAACGGTGATACGGTGTACTTGAATAGCTACGGGGTAGGTTAAAGGTGAAGGACGGACGAACGGAGAGGCCCCCAAAACTGGAGCAGAGCACCGCAATTAGGCCACAATAACCCTTTTTGCTTCTACCGCGATGCCTGAAAGGGAGGAATGAAGGGAGAGACCCGAAGGGGAAACAGATCCGGATGATGAACGCAAGCATGGACGGGGTTCCTAAGGTTTCCAGGTCGAACGTATCCGACGCCGTCCGGACCCATCCACATGCCCCTAATCCCCAGGGGTCCTCCGGAGGGGAGTCCTAACTGAGCAGTTCCGCAACGACGCCAGGAAAGAAACCTCTACAAACGCAAATACACCGCCCAAACGACCCGCCGAACACCGTCGTCTGGTTCTACAACCCTGAAACAGATGACAAGGAACATGAAAGGCACAGGAATTGAGGGAAAGGAAAGTCATGGTAGAAAATGAATTACCTCAGCATTGGCCTAGCAACCCGGGGAAACCACGAAAAATCCATAGGTCAGATTGAGCGGTTGCCGGGAATCCAACGAGTTGCGAGGCTTGCTGTGATACCTATATTGTACGTTTTGGGAATATTACTACACACCAGCTTAATATCAAGAACGGAAGCAATCAGAGTTGGAACTCATCTCCAATTAGACTTAATTTAATGCGCATGCGCAAAACATTAGAGATTTTTGCTGGATGAAACCTGCCGTATATGCGTATGTTCAATTCCGAATAAGTTGCAAAACTTGTTTAAGAATATTGGTTTATCGTCTAGTGTTTAGGTCTGCCGTAACAAGCAGTTACAATAAAACGCTTATCGCTACGTTATTCACGTTATTATAAACTACTTGTTTACTACAAATATACTGGTATCCATAAAGTAGTTGCCCAGGCTCATAACTTTTAATTAAACCTACTTTGATCAGGAGTAATATAAATTAAAGTTTACAAAATGGTCTTATCAGTATTAAAATAGTATAAACTTTAATAGTTCCTAAATGTGTATTTCAATGAATTATATATGTTTCAATTAAATTCAATAGCAATATCTAAAAGTGACAATGTAATGAAAACGCTGTGTGATAGAGTAAAAAACTGGGCTCATTTTGGATTCAAGATTCCCAAAACGTAAATGTAGCACAAAATTTGAGAAATGCTTTCATGTTTTTATTAGTGTATATTTACGTACTGTTTCTACCTCTTATCTATGGTAGGTAGAGGAGGTACGTATTATATATTCCTTCAAAAATTTCAGGATTTAATGTCCCCATAACCCAAAATAAATATTTTAGGAAACTTTTTTGTGTGTATATGTTTATGTGAAAGACAGAAAGAGAGAGAGATCAACATAAGCCAAAAACAAAAAATTGGGGAGTACCAACATTCGTACATATTTATTTAAATGTAGATATGCAGACGCTGATCCTTAACAATCTTGTGCGTTAAACAGAACATACCTGCTTTGTAACACAGAGTAGCAAAATAATTATGGCAAGAAAGTTCACCATAGCAAAACACCTTAAATTAAAACCTGAAATAAAGTCAAGTATAGGAGCTTAAATAAGAACGAAATATAGAAAACTAAGGGTAAGCATTATTAAAATGAAATGCAGTGCCCTTTTAGGTATATGAACAAACCAACATTCAAAAATGGTTAAAAATGCAACAAGTAAGACTATCTGAATAATTACATAAAAAGACAGTAACAAAAATTAAGCACCAACACCCAGCAGATTACGTTGGTTCTGTTTACAACCCCCTACATTATTATTAGCCTTCTTAGAACTCGGCCATCTGCCTTAAGCAGAAACTTATTTATTCTTCTCTCGTGTTCTTTGCCTGCCAGAAATGCATAAAATGTCCTTAATATTCCATTCGAGGCTGTAAAGAATCATAGTTTTCCCTCCATTTTTCCATTCCCTTAAAGCTTGCCAAGATACGCACCCAGGAGTCTGCTTTTCACAAATAGGGCAGATTTTTTGTAGCATTTCCATGCACCAGTTCTAAGCCACGCGAGCCCCTTCCAACAAGTTTCGCTCCTGTTTTGATTTATTTCTTTGTACCCACTCAAATTTTACTAGCTCCATCTTTACTTTCCAAAGAAACGTTTTAATGAATTATGCAATTCTTCGTGCCGGTCAGTATCTCAATTGTGGTACTTAATGTTTCTCCAACCACTCCCTATGTTTCCTTGACCTATCACCCAAATGCATCTCATTGCTGCGCCTCACAAATGTTTCTTTAATTTTGATGCTCATGCAGATTTATCTCCCATTTTCAGCTGTTCGCGTAAACTTACGTCCCTAATTAGAGATTGCTCCATGACGAATCTCATCCAACATTTAACCGCTCTGGTGTTGAATTCCATCGTCCTACCATGAGCTCCAAATTCCCCCTTTATCTCGCAGTTCGTCGTGTCCTTTATTATAGAAAGAATTTTTTTAAAATCTAAGTCCTTATATTATCCAACATCCCTTGATCAAAGATTTTTAGAAAATTTTCTTCACCCAATCCACCCTTAAAATTGATGTTTATTATTTGTTTTTAACTTCTCAAATGCGGCTAAAAGGCTTTTGATTAAAATGTCACATATTTGAGATAGTGACATGAAATATGAGTTTTCTGTGATTACTATCTTCATTCCTATTCAATTTTAGACAGTTTATACAACTGAGTAAGTATAGGAAATAGATAAATATTTACCACAGATACCCTGTTTAGATTCTTTATATACGGATGAATCACCTAAAACTTGCACCGTAAATATTTGTGAAATCAAAACTGTATTGATATGCAGTTTTCACAGCATTGTTTGGTAGTCAGGGGCTCGTACATTTAGCCT
Organism: Deroplatys truncata; assembly: GCA_030765065.1. Lineage (NCBI taxonomy): Eukaryota > Metazoa > Arthropoda > Insecta > Mantodea > Mantidae > Deroplatys > Deroplatys truncata. The sequence continues at coordinate 162,816,073 of CM060979.1, forward strand.
ACAAACAGATTTTAATAATACTGAGAAAGTGTATTTTTTGAGCAAACACACAATTTTTTAAATGAAACAATGCCTAGTTACATCAACAGAATAAAGGTAGGATAAATTAGAATGTCGGTGGCGTTTGTTGCAAGATGCTAGTGCAAGTGGTTTACGAGAAATCTTATTTTGAAACTTTTACGCAGTGACACTTGTACAACCTGTAGTAGCACAAACTAAACAAAAAAAAAACGAATTACAATACTTCTGTGGATCCTTACAAGTAAAGAGAACATAGCCTATCAAAGATTGTGTTCAAAATGACCATCGGCTGCTTCAATCCACGCTTGCAGTCTGTTATGGAAGAATTGCTGCACATGTTCTAGCTTTTCAGAGGAAATTTTAGAGCAGGCAGCAGTAATACGTCGTTTCATATCGTCTGGTGTAGTTGGTACATCCTTGTAGACAGCGTGTTTCAGCTTTCCCCAGAGAATAAAGTCTAAAGGGGTCAGATCCAGTGAAGCCGGCCAAAGTACAGGTCCTCTTCGTCCAATCCAACGATTTGGAAACAATCCGTTAAGACAAGCTGTAGTACTTCGTGCACTATGGGCTGGAAAGCCATCATGTTAGTACCACAGGTTTCTCCTAGTCTGCAAAGGAACGTTTTCTAGCATCTCCATGGATGCTGACGAAGCCAACGGGGATTGTCAGCAGACCAATACTGCATATTTCTGCGGTTTACCTTGCCATCATTAGTAAATGTTGCCTCAGCACTAAACAAGATACATGATGAATCTGGAGTATCATGTCTGAATGCCCATGCATAAAAGTTAACACGATTCTCAAAATCGTTTCCATGTAGCTCTTGATGGAAAGAGATGTGATAGGGATGTAACCTATGTCGATCGAGAATGCGCAGTACACTTGCATGACTTATGCCACTTCCACGTGCGATTGTGCGGGGACTAAATTGCGGATCTACTGCAACGACAGTCAAAACATTAATTTCTGCTTCTTCTCCAGTCACTTGTTTGTTTCTGCTACGTTTTCTAGGTGTTACAGTACCACTTTCACGTAATTGGTTAAAGAGGTTGATAAATAATTGCCGAGATGGTGGAAGTCTATTGGGATACGTTTCCGCATACACCATACACTCTCCATACACCATGAGCATGTCGGCTCATTAGTAAACCCCATCTTCCACTAACGACTTACTGCTTGAACTGTAACAAACTAATTGAGCAGAAGGTCGCAATGCAATCAATGAACAGAAAACACAATGCAAACAAACATAACAACATCGTACCCAGTGGCTAAGCAGGTTGAATGGGACAAACAATTGTCGGGGTGGAAACTTTTCAAAATACGAAATCTCGTAAAGCACTTGCACTAGAATCCTGCTACAAAGACCGTTGACATTCTAATTTACCCTAACTTTATTCTGTTGATATAATTTGGCATTTCTCCATTTAAAAATTTGTATGTTTGCTCAAAAAATACACTTTCCCAATATTATTAAAATCTGTTTATAGGCTAAATGTACGAGTCCTTGACTACAAATCAATGCTGTGAAAAAACTACACATCAATAGCACTTTCCATTTCCTAAATATTTGCGGTGCAAGTTTTAGGTGATTCACCCTGCATGTTTCCGGTTTTACAATTCACAAACATCTTCCCGACAGCCAAGACTACAGTTTTTAAAATCATCTTAGCGCTTTTCTCCATTCTTGCCTATTGGATCATAAATCTTCCTCAATTTCCCAATCCATCATTGCCCCTCCAATTCCTTGAATCCACGTGCTATGCGATGTTCCTTTTCTCCTCTTTCCTTTTGGAGTCCACTCCATTTTTCTTTTGGGTAATATTTCATCTTTCATTCTAATTGTTTCTGCCGAATAAAATCTAAAATTCAATTTTGAACCTTCATATTTTATTTTATAATACCATTATTAATTTTCTTCTCTTTCAGATATCCTAGCAAATATCCAAAAATCTATTTCTATTGCCAACAATTTTCTTTTTAACTGATAGTTCAGAGTTCACCCGTGGAGCCATGTATTGTAATACTTCTAACTATTGTTTTAAAAATTGTAGTTTTAATTTGTTTTGGCACCTGTTTATCCCACAATATACCATTATCTTTGATACTATTTCCTTTTCTTGTTTCCCATCTTGTGATCACTTAAACAGTAAAGTCATAGCGCGACCAGCATTTTACAATTAACATAGCACATACATTATAGTTTACAGTAGATACAATGGTTAGTGTTCACATTCATACGTTAATCTCAACAATTAACCTTTTTCTTAGACAAAAACATAACACAGCTGCAATCAAGAGCTTATAAGCTTTAACAGTTTACAGTATTAATTATTTACGTTAACATTTTAGCTAAACCATAATAAAATTATTGACAGTTAGAGCTAGAGCCTATGGTACAGCTGTATATTCTTAAAGAATTCAAGTATTTTCGGGCTAGTGAGCGCTGTAACCATATCTGTGGAGATGCCGTGAAGTTTTCTTTCTCTTAAACTTGGAGCATGATGACATGTTTGATTGTGAGAGGAGTGTTGCAGTTTGGACAGATGGATGGGTCTTCTGTGCGTAGCAGGTAGGAGTGTGTCAATGAGCTGTGGCCAATACGTAGTCTTGTTAGTGCCACTTGTTCTCTTCTTACGGCAGGTATCACGGTTGAGACTGTTTCAGGGTGTTCTGATTTCGTGAAGTTTGGTGGTGTCCAATGTAGTTTCCAGCGTTGCCTCAAACGGTGCTTAATGTGATGAAACAGATCGTTGTGTGTCACTGTTATCGAATGGTCACTGACTGGTGTTTAGTGGTTTCTTTTTCAGCTGCGTCTGCTGTTTGATTACCGGTTACACCCACATGGGATGGTAACCAGCAGAATATCACTTCATTGTCAATATGTTGCAGGTCTGTCTCATACAGAGAGAACAGAAGTGTTCGTCTATACTTTAAAAACTCTATCAGTCAAACTAATGTAAATAAAATTCTCTTTCTTTAACACACACACACAGAAAGAACACATTTTATGTCTTTTTTCTTTCTTCGAAATATTTCATTTTATTGCTTTTATAATGTTTTTAACCATTGCTTTGATTCTTCAACCTTTTCATCTGTGTTGTTTACAAAATTATTTTATATGCACTTAGTAGTGCAGTTTTTTGAATATACTACCTAATATTTTCATCGAAGTATGATTTAAACTGGAGGAAAACTAAATTTGTGAAGTCGTAATATTTGAGTGTTAATGGGGAAGTTCAATAAACACGTTGAAAATTGTAAAACTAATGGTATATAAGATAATGAAAGCTGCCAAAAAAGTAAACTCTAATGCTGCTTGTTCTTTCTGTCTATCAAGAATGAGAATTTTATCTCCATTAATTATGCTGTTAGAGCCCTTAAAACGTATAAGAATACTTTCATCCGCCTCTGTATATGTTATTGCAACTTTTAATATGTATGTTTCCTGTGTAGCTTGGAATTTCCCACAGTTTTGCCCGATTAACTGTGTAGACGTTGAAGGAACAATGAAAAATTCATGTTATAGGATAAAAAGGATTTCTGATTATCTCCATCTACTGTAGGTCCTTGGATATCTGCCAAAGAGCCGCTCTACAGAGCTGTCACCCCATTCTTTTTAGTCTCTGTCAAGTAATTCGTATTCCAACACGTCTGCACGTCTATTCAGTATAACAAAGATCCCTTTTTGTCTGTTTCAGAAATAAAATGAACCTCCCTTAATTTGGATATATTTGCGTAGTGTATTAAAGGGTGATCACACCTAATAAACGGTAAAAATTCTGGTATTTTACATTCAACAAACTCCTCCTAAAGTTTATTCCTCTGTCTACTTCATGTTAATACAGACAAACTTATGTTGTAGAAATGGTGTTATTACTTATTGTGCCTTTGTTCAGTTTTCACTATCACTGTTTTAATCAAGTTCAACTTACATTCATTGTTTAACCTGGACTTACCCCCAGGACTTACAGGCGTCGAGGAGCAGGCGCACTCATGGAGCAGACGAATGTCCAGGATGAGTGATAAGCCCGATGCCTGGTATGGGATGAAGGAAGTAGATGAAACGAAATGGATGATAGGAAAGGTGATGGAATGAATGGCGGGGCAAACCGGAGAACCCGGAGAAAATCTGCCCAGACGCCGCTTCGTCCACCACAAATCCCACATGCGGGTCCCTGGGATCGAACCCGGGCCGCCTCGGTGAGAGGCGAGCGGTCTAACCACTCAGCCATGACGCCGCCAAGTTAAACTTGCAATGAGACTTTACTTAGTTAACACTGTCACTTCACTGATGTGAACTTGTTCAATTTTTTCTGTCACTTCACTTGAGACCTAGCGGCGTTCTTCCGACGGTTCAAACACAAGATATCTACTGTCTCTCGTTCAGCATTAGCACTGGTGCACATCAGAGTAGTCATCACCAACTCGCTCGGAGAATGGCTCTTGATGTCGCAGCACAATCGCACTTGCTAACTCGCTCACTTGACTGACTCAACTCGCAACTCCTCTCGCGAGAGCGCTCGCTTATATAGCTAATGTAATCTTACACAGAACTTTGTAGAACTATCTGGACACACGTTCTGGAGGAGGGAGGAAGAAAACTTCCAGAAGATTGTAGTTATCTGCAGAAGCGCTTCCAATGTTTACGCTGGGTGAGAAGTCGACTTATCTTTATCTTCGACAGCCTGGCAACGACCTCGCGATTATCTTTCGCCATACCCGCTGAGTCGCTGTAAAACCATTACATTTTGTGGCATAAGCGACAGTCAAATCTTTTAAGAGCTGGCCGTTATGTGATGGCTTTGAAATGCCGTTCTCTTTGCATAACCAGGAGAAGATAAAGTAAGTATTTACAATAACAAGGTATATCTTGGAAATGGTTACCACCACAAAAATATATATGACATAAAGTATGTGTTTTAACGAGATAAACATTTTTATATAGTAAGATTTTGTCTCTTTGTTACGTTTATTAGTTATGCAACAATGATTCACAATGAAGAGGACTTCAGAGGCAATTCCCAGACAATTCAAGATATATATTTCATTTCTCATGAAAATAACTTAAACCTATGGTATTTTTGGAAAGGTAGAATCAGACGAAGCGGCACAGTGGAGAGTGATTAGTCTGCTCCCTCTCACCAAGGCGGCTCGGGTTTAATTCCAGGGACTTGCATGAGGGATTTGTGGTGGACAAAGCGGTATTTGGACGGGCTTTCTTCGAGTTCTCAGGTTTTCCCCGCCATCCTTCATTCCACCGTTGCTCCATCATCACCTTTCCTATCATTCATCTCCCATCTTGGGCGTGTGGCTGATCATCAACACTGGTCTTTCCTTCTCTGATCCGAGGCCCTGTGCGTTCTATCAGGCGTTTGCCCCGGCCATTGTCATACGTCCTGGGGAGTGCGAGCCCCCAGTTCGGGTGGGCATTAAGGAGGGGAGGCTCTGGCCCAGTTGAGCTGTTTCCCTTTGTAGTTAGTTCAAAAACATACGACAGAAAAATTCAATACCATAACCGGAATTTGAACAATGGATTATCCGGTTTCCGTCCGGTAGTTTTGAGCTACCAAGCCAACATGTCGGTACGACATTAAATTCCCCAAATGACTCGCATGTCGTGCCAGCATATTGACGTGGTAGCTCACTTGGTTAGAGCAACCGGACGGAAACCGGAAGATCCGTGGTTCAAATCCCGGCTATGGCATTGAATTTTTCAATCGTTTGATTCTGCCTTTCCAAACTTGTCCTTGTCAGGCTTGTGTGGAAGAAAAATTAATTAACATGTGGTACTATTTTTGAGAAAATCAAAATACTAAAAAAAATATCCTTGCAAAGGGTTCTTTCATGTAGGGGACTTTCTTGAAAAATCTTTGTGTTGCATCCTTGAAGGACGCTGATCTTAAAATATTAGTTTGGTAGCTTTTTGTTTTTGAGTTATGCTGTTTAATGACGGAGAGACGTGCGGAATTTATTTAAAATGCTTTATTGTTATTATTGCTGTTATTATTATTATTATTATTATTATTATTATTATTATTATTATTATTATTATTCGCTCAAGAGGTCTATTCAATTTCCAATGAATCGCGATATTGAATTTTTGTGTAGAATGCAATACTCTTCTACTTAGTATAGGTTAATAGTAGGAAAAATAAAAAATATAGGACTAAACTACAAGTTTTTGTTATAGTTTTGATATAACAGGATTATGTTAGTATAATGCTGGAGAAAACCGGCAGTATGTGCCTGTTTTAAATTCTTCCTCAGGTTTCCGTTCCACAGCATGACCTTTCTGAAAATGACTCCGGTTGGGAAAAGGTCGCAAGGTACTCTGTCGGGGTCATTTCGTATGCAGACGAGGTCCTATTCAGCAACTCGCAAACGGGTCACATCCGCCGTGTAAAAATCGCCATCAATGGATATCAGGGACCGAACACACGCGTCCCTGCACCACTTTAACGGTTTTTTTCCAATACCAGGAGACACACAGATAGCTACACTTGTGCTTTGAAAAGTAATTCGCAGCAGGGAATGCCATGGCATTTTTATAGTGCACAGCGCGGCTAACTTGATGTAAAACCGTCACACTTCGGTCGGCAGGTCATTAAGGGTACACTACGGGATTATTCCCATACGTGCAGATGGAGCTCTGTGGCCACAGAGCAAATAATGAAGTTCTACACATAAAAAATGCAGGTCAGCACTGAAGAAAATGATAACAACAGAGCGATACATTCTTTCATGCTATAACAATACAAGAACTCAGCTGTGTTGTGGTGGTTGCGTGTGTGTCCCACATTCAAGTCCCGAGTTCGAATCTAGGTTTGGGTGAGGTATCCGGATAAGGTTTCCTTGGGGGGATTTTCCCCTATCCTGAGAAGGCGATTGTTGGGTAACCTTTAGTCTTATGGACCCGGGTTCAATTAAGCATATCACCCATTTCATTCATTCATCGTGCGATATCACCTACCTGGTTAAAGACGTTAATAATAATAATAATAATACAATAAATAATTCCAGCACTATATGTCATTTCATTTAAGACGACACCCTCTTAGCCGTGGTCTCTGGAGCGTGTAGCTTCGGTGCTCCGCCAAGGTCAGGGTCGCGCATTCGAGTCCCGCCATGGGCATGGTTGTTTGGGTGTTAGTGTGTGTGAGTGTGCGTGTGTGTGTGTAATTGAAGTAATAAGCTGTAATGAAAAGCAGTGAAAACACAGTAATGATAACCTGGGTAAACAAAGGGAAAAAATTATAAAAAGGCAATATATCAGTGAAATTTAAAACCTCAACAGCTTTTTTTTCTTGGATTGCTTTAACTTTTTTTTAACATATACACAGAACATTGAGAATATAGTGTGCATAACATTTTAATCCGCTTTATCAAACCGTTGTTAAAATAATAGTTTTTGTACATAATTATGACTGATATGCCAATATGCAATGTACCTTGTACTCTAAAGTTGGTCGTATCGCTCCCAAATTTCTTGAGCTTAGTACGCAAAAGTATAAAAAACAAAAGAAAACTGTTATTAAGGCATTTTTAAATTTTAATTCGTTTAAGAGAAAAAAATGTGTACATGTCATTGAATTTCAGCTTTTTTAATGTGTGGAAAATTGTAAATTTTAACTTACTTATTTAATATATTTTTAAGAGTATGATCTAAAAGTATAACCTCTAACACAGAGCACATGAGCTAAAAGCTTTAGATTGTCGCACTAGAATATTCAGTGTGACTAACTTTGGTTTCAAATCCAATCACATGGCAGTTTTCCTTTGTATTTGCACATGTACTTACTGTAACTCGACTTGATTTTATTTTTCACTATGTCTTTTTACATTAATTTCTCATAGCGCTCGCATTATTTCTTCACAATACCAATCGTCATACTTAAATTTTTCGCAGTCATTGTAGGGTTAACATATACATTATATTGGCAGCTATCTTTGATCTAAAACGTTATTATTTTATCTAGTTTAACCTACATAAAGATTAAATGGCGGAAATTATGAATTCAGAAGAAACTGAAATGAAAGTGAAACTACAGAGACAGCAGAAAGAATAACACTAGAAGTACTTACCCAAAAATATCCAGAAAGCAATATGATATAGCATTTAATAGCTTCATTTTTGGTGTAAGGCAAAACATGTTGAAAATAATTTCGCTGTAAATGACTGCTAGCAAATCAACAAAACATCTGACATCTCGCTTTTTAACGTCATTTCTCTTGTTTCAAGACCGCTCCAAACGTGATCTCTATTAATTTCAGAAATTTTGATATTTTACAAATTTAAGCGCAGTCTAAAAATAGTATATACCACACGAGTTAAAAGTGGTTTTACCCCTTGTATCATAATCTACTCTTAATTGGTACACAGCAACTCTTAAACCCGTTATTACCGAAGCTCTCCTGAAAGTTAAGCTGCACCAGAGGGCTGTACCAGAAGTACTCGACCTAACGAAGAAAATACAAAATTTTTTGGAAAAAACGTCTTTATTTTTCTATATAGTCTCCTTTCAGCTCGATACACTTTTCCCAGCGATGGGATACCTTGGGATAGCTTCGATACCCTGTTTACACTGAGGAATGTCGAGTTCTGCGAAATAGCCATAAACTTCAAACTCCACCTCTTCGTTGTTGGCAAATCTTTTACCACCAAACCATTTCTTCAATTTTGGAAACAGAAAATAATCAGAAGAGGCTAAGTACGGCGAAAGGGGTGCATGAGGAAGAAATTCGAACTTTAACTCATTTATTTTGGCCATCGTGATACTGGATATCTGAACTGGTGCATAGTCTTGATGAAACAGAACTTTCTTTATCGCTAAATACGGCCGTCTTTGCTTGGTTTCATCATTCAAACGCTGCAATAAGTTTGCATAATACCCCCCCCCATTGATTTGTTTTCCCTTTTTCAAGATAATCAATGAAAATTATACCAGATGCATCCCAAAAAACTGACGCCATGACCTAACCTGCAGATGGAACTGTCTTCACCTTCTTTGGAGCCGATTCTCCCATTTCAATCCACTGTTTTCACGCTGCTTCGTCTCAGGTGTGAAATGATGGATCCATGTTTTATCCAAGGCTATGAATCGACGCAAAAACTCGGCTTTATTGCAGCGAAACATCGCCAAACACTCGCCGGAAACATCTTCACGATGCTGCTTTTGTTCCATTGCGAGTAAACGCGGCAGCCATCTTGCGCACAGCTTTTTCATGTCTAAATTTTCAGTTAGTATGCGATGTACAGTACTTTTGAAATGGCTATGATATCTGCAAGGTCGCGCACTTTAAGTCGACTGTCATCGAATAACATTTTGTGGATTTTCTTCACAATTTCTAGCGCGGTCACCTCATTTGATCGACCACTGCGATGTTCATTTTGGCAGCTCGTACGGCCTTGCTTAAAGAAGCTACCCAATATTTTACTGTTGTAAACGAAAGAGAAGACTCCCCCAGGTAGAATCTAGCTCAGCTTTAATATTAGTTGGACTAAGACCGTTCAAATGAAAGTATTGTATCACATAACGATGGCCAGTTTTATCCATGTTTACAAATTCGCTGAGAGAGTTCACTATTAATGGCTGTCAAACAATTACTAAACAACGCAGCATCGTCAAGCTTCAAATTTAAGCTTTATAAGGCTGATACTTTCTACCATAGTCATTTGTTTGAAACAACAACGGCTATATATACGTCAGGTCAAGTACTTCTGGGACTGCCCCATAACAAGTTATAAACTGTGATGCAAGGAACACTTTAAATAGTGAAACATTCAAAAAAAAAAAGAGAAAAGTGAAATGTAAAGTTTAATACGGTGACTTACTTAAACGGTACAGGACCATTAAATAGCCATTTGAGGCCTTAAAATTATTGATACTAAAAGTTATTGTGTACGATGAAAGTACAAGTTATAATTATAACAACATTGCAAAGAACACACTGCATATATTGCTTAAATAAGGAATATTGTTTAATATTGTATTAAATTGCACATTTTCTCTGCAATACACGAGTAAATTAGCACAAACCAGAACTTGAAAGGTACAAAAAATTTTGACAAAACCTTATTGCATTTTCTACTCAATATAAGTTAAATGCACAACAATTTTACAAATTGTCAATAAAAATTCTTATTACATTCTCTTTCGCCTGCTTATGATAACGTAGACAACATATTCCATTAAAGAAAATACAACACCAGATTTCAACGGAAATACCTTGACCCAAAAGGAATTAATTTTCAAAAAAAAGTACGTTGTGTGTGTGTGCTTTATTACTTTATCTACCCCGTACAAAGTATGCATGTACGATCAATACTTGTGCAATAACTTCAATAATTTGAAACCAATAAAGATACCTTTCCATCCGTCCCTCCGCCCGTCCATCCATCCATTAGTTGGTAGAGAAGGCATCGGTTCCACTCTAAAATTCGATACCGAGATTTCAATACTCATTTTGATTTCCCTGAATCCAACGGAAAGCATTTTTAGCAAATGGTCCGTGTATGTGGGTGTGTGAATAGAGCAACTCGGCAACGAAAAGTCGGATAAACACCAAACTTGGTATCTAAGTTGAATATTTTCCAAAGATAAGACATGACATTTTTAGAATTTAGTTAGTTTCTAAAAATTTGCTGTAACGACTTTGATTAAAATACCGCATATTGAAGATATATTCATGATAAATAAGATGAATATTTCGAATTCTCCGAGAACACCCTTGAAGTTCTCTTCATTCGGAAGGAACTTTGTATGATCTGGAATAACTCGTAACGTTCTGTCGATTTTCAGTTGTCATGATGTCATGAAAGCAGTATGAAATTTAGGGCCAGTTCTTAAACATTTGACTATGTCTGTTCCCTTTGTATCTATAACGAAATGCATAATGTAGCTATATCCGTAAAGGTTTATCTAGACTAAAAAAAGTAGACAGGGAAATAAACTTTCGTAAGAATAATTGTATACCCACTAATAAGCGATATAGGATAGATAAAGTTATGTGAATGTAACACATCAGATGTTTTATTAGTATCTAACGTCCGTTCTTGCTACATACGGCACCACAGGCGGTGGATAGTGACACATGAAATGAAATGATAATTGTAAAAGTAAATTTAGGAAAGAAATTTTCCAGGTCTAAATTTAGTGTACCTCTCCGGTATTTGCGAGTTATGAGGAGTGATGAAAATGCAGGGAAAAAAAACTCAAGTCAGAGAGGAGGGTCCTGGTGGGATTTGAACTGCAGAACTCCCGCTCATGAGTCTTACCTTCTCCTGTTCTTGGATATTATTCCACACCGCACTTAGAGTCCATTTTATAATTAGACTATTGCAACTAACTTTTTCACAGCACTGAAGCGGTAACTGGAGCAAAGTTCGCTGCTACTCCGACTCCATTCAGTAGGAATCCCTTCATATCTAACTTTAGCCAATAAGAGCCATCAAAATATCTTCCCCACGTAGAGTAAATCATGTGGTAGTAGTTGATTCCGCTTGCTGCTGTGAACATCTTAGTTTAAATTATAAAACTGACTATACCTGGTGCCCACATCTCGTATGAACCACATTGTTAACATTGCCTCGGCCCCGCTTTCTCCTCTCTATTCGCTACTCTATAGAGGTACATCCTGTCTGTTGTTGTACCGTTCTCTCATTCGACCTATCCTAACCTATGCTGAACCTGTCTGGGTGGAACCTGCAAATGGTACCTACTTCATTTGCAGGTAGTTCAGAAAAGTGCTGCGGCTCACCACCAATGCTCCGTTGTTTCTACGAAGCCATTAGCTGCACCAGCAACTCAGCCTTCTCCCTATACAGTAGTTCATCCAACAAACCGCACGCCGTCTCTTCTTTCGCCTTCAGGAGGCCTCTGTAGCTGTGGGCGTCTGAACACGCCGACCAACACGCCTCAGGAAATGCCTGTCTCAAAATATTGTGGCTTATCAGTAAGAGTAAGAATTGTCTTTACCAAACGCATTATTGTGTTGCATATTCGATAGCATTATTGTGTTCTTTTGATTACTTTTTCGGCTTAACGATCCCTCCTTTGGCGCGGAACACGCCGAGAAAGGGCTTTGTTTGGAAACGGTCTGGTGTGACACCAACCCTGGCTGGCTTGGCTAGATACGGTTGAGGGGGGATTCTAATTAGCGTGACTTGTGTGCGATTAGTTGTAGCAGCAACTCGTGTGTGTGGCCAGTGCTCGACTTCGGGGCATCTCCCCTCATTCTGTTTTCCTAAGTGCAATGTAATATTTTTGTATAATGTCAAAATATCACGCCTTAATCTAAATTTAAACACCAAAGTCCCGTCCTCTTGCCGTTAGTGAGCTACGCTCCCCATGTGCATGTTGGGGTGATCGAAATTGAATAATTTGCTGGAAACCTTTTGGCCCTCACCCCAGCATATAACAATATCTTACTTAGCTCTACCTCAAGCTCCGAAGACTCCGACCTTTAGTTTCTTCGTTGCGCAGTTGCATTGTATCTGTGATCTATTGTACAACTTCCCTTTCTGAGACATACTGTGGTTATGTTGGAGCAGCTACATTGATCTAGCCAACCTCTGCACCTTTATAGCTGTTCTTTCCTTTCTGCATATTGTCCTCCAGGTCTATAGAGCATTACTGCTGATCGATCTTTTGAAAATAAAAAAGAAATCCCTGTCTTAGTGACCTCTGCTCGCACGACGGTGTGAGTATGAGAGAAAGAACAGAGAGAGATAGGGAGGCAGCACATAAAAATCGGCTGAACACCAAACTTTGTATTTAATTCCAGGAGCAACAGGAAGGATTTCACCGAATTACCCCCACAATAAACTCTGCATGAAGAATGTTATTTTTTGTTACATTCTCAAAAATGCTCTAAAGATTAAATAGATATCGCATATTTGATATTCTGACACAATGAATGAAATGTTGTGTTGAAAATCCTGAGAATAACAAGTGAAGTCCAGCTTATTCACATGGAATATTTGCATTATTTGAGAAACTATAAGACACACAAAAAACATTTATACTGGAGAAAAAGTAAAATTCGTTAACTGACACGTAATAGATTAGACGTTTCCGAAATATTCCACGCTGAATGTTCACGTTTTCATAAACGTAACTTAGCTGAAGCAATACGTTCGCTATTCTTGGTTTTCTTCTATATTTTTTCTTTCTTTCGCAAGAGCTGGTTACTGGGACTTCGGAATTTATTCCCCATGCATGTGTTTACACATTTTAGGTTGCCTTTTCCGCATGTTAAATGTAACTATTCGCGTATTGCTTATTAATTGAAATCATTTCTAGGCAAATATGTATTGACATTTACATAAGGCTATAGTACTATATAAGGTATGTGGGCTTATGATGGGTAGAGGAAGCTACGAGAGTGTACCACTTCAGTTTCTGTCTGTCTGTCTGTCTCTGTCTTTCTCTTCCCGCTTTCTGTTGAATAGGATAAACATCGGTCGAAATGATTTTAACACAGGATTTATCATTTATACAAACTTTGCTCTTGCTACACTGGAGGCTAGGATGTCGGTCAGATGTTTAAATAGTAGTTCCGTATACGGTGGTCTTCATATTTCATATTGTTTGAGAAAGAAAAGCAAGTTTAGTTAGTTTAAATACTTCACAAAAAATTAATATCGAAAATGTCAAAATAACAGTGGAAAATATCTCCAGAATTGCTAAGGTCACAAAATGCGTTATTTGGCATAAACAGTATATTTTACCCGTGTTTGCATCAGTACCTACTAAATTCTTGCGTCTGTCTTTCACAGTTATCCAGTTGAGAGAATATGAGAGACAATATGGGAGAATATTATGTGTACAAAATTCAAGATATATGTACATGTTATTCCTCATTTCAATATTTCAAACATATATTCCAATTAAAACATATAAGCATTCAGATAGTTTGCGTTGAATGTTTCTTGAAATTTTTCGTATTGCATTCTTGAAATATGCTTAAGCTGCGCTTAATCTCTTTGTGTTAAACGCGCCAGAACATGTCATATTAAATTGCATTAACAAGGCTTTAAAAGTGAAGACACGTTAACAAATCCGCCAAAAATATCATTGTCACTCACACACAGCAGAGAGATAACATTGCGATAATGGACGATATGTACGCGACATTGCTTCATGGAGGTGGTCGGTCGGTCATAAACCCCAAGGTGATAGGGAAATGTACAATTGCGCAACGAATACTATTACATTTTGCAGGTCTCAACCTCGCTAGTAACTGCGGATATTTTCCTTACCTTCCGATGTCTTTCCGATGCCACGCTCACTTATACCGTAACTGTTTAGTTCCTCTTCGCACCTCTGACATTCATATCGTAGCCGACTAGTATCTACAGAAGGTGCCGATTTTCTTTAATGTGACGGAAAATAAGACAAAGAACTATAATTTAGCCAGGAATTACAACAGACGCCGTCTGCCTTATCTTCCCTATACGTCATTTCTTTGCAGGTATCTACAGATAGCCCCTTCCCATATGAACACACTTATCAGCGCGTCAGTAGTATTGAAATTACGGGTCTGATACGCCCCTTCAGACCCTGGAGAGATGCAGAAAAAGGTGTAACATAGGGTTGAGTATGTAAACCCTTAGAAAGAAGTCGGCGATGTCCGGTGAAGGATGTGGCAAAGAAAGCATTTCTGATCAACATAGGACCCGCGATCAATCGTGTCGGATCCATCTGTGTGGAATGTGCGGCATATTACAACATAAATGATATCTGCGGGCCAAGCACGTAACTACTGCATGTAGTTACACAACTGTTGGGCAGCATAAAAAAGTTGAGAGGTTCTTTACCAGCAGTGAAAGAATAAAAACAATAATTAAAGAATAAGTAAAAAACCTCCATAATTATTTTCGAATAGATATTGGAAGACATGGGCTGTTACGAAGCGTGACGTCACTGTTACCAAGGCAGTTGTTTAATAGTTATCAATCATAGACGAAAAGTGAGGCAATTTTTAAATTAACCTCAAAACTTTATTTATACTTCTAGTTGAAGTATTTTCCAGTAATTGTTGTTGATTTGAGAGAAAGAAATGACTAAAGGAGAGAACTATTTAGCACAGACACCGGCAGGGTTTTCCCGCTCGAATTCTGCTCTTGCCTGCCGGTGCCTGAATGTCTCAACGCGAACTCTTGGGTTGCATCAGTGGCGTGCTTTATCAGAAGCAGAACTAAACACGCAACAGGTCAAATTATCTAAAGTGAAAGTCTAATAATAGCGGACCAATATTCTACATTTATAGCATTACAAAGTAGATGCATGGAATTATATGGAATGCACATATATTATAATTTGTCAGAACCTTTATCACACCTGGTTCTACGTTACAGTTACAGTTACAGTAAACATGTTATCTCTCTTTATCTATTTTATTAATATGAATATTTTATACATATGCATAGTAACTTAATCAGAAGGAATAAAACAGATACAGATGTTGGAAAGTTAGAATCAGATGACTGAAAAATTCAATGCCATAGCCGGGATTTGAACCACGGATCTCGCGGTCTCCGTCCGGTTGCTCTAACCACTGAGCTACCATGGCAACATGCCGGCACGCCATTAGATTCTCCAGCTGACTCGCATTTTTCCCGGTAAACCACAAGGAGATCTCAAATGTATTGAGATGTCATGCCCCAATGGCGACTTACATTGTTTGTAAGTACTTAAGTCCCGGGCTTTTAGTTTCAACCACTATTAGGTCAATTAATGGAATTAATTGTTCTTTCACACAAGCCGTGTGTTGGACAGGGTTGGAAAGGTAGAATCAGATGACTGAAAAATTCAATGCCATAGCCGGGATCAAGAATTTTTCAGTCATCTGATTCTACCTTTCCAACCCTGTCCAATATACGGCTTGTGGGAAAGATCAATTAATTCCAGATACAGATGGTTCCACGTTTAACTGCTAACACTTAACGTAAGAGGAACATTATTTTTAGACTACAAAACCCAAGACAAATAATACAAACAGAACAATTTAAAATATAACTGATCAGAAATAATTTATAATTGCATTTTAACAATCATGCAATATAATAACATCAAAGTGCAGCTATCTCTACTTGTATGAACCTTGGATGTATTATTATGATCTGAAAATAAGTCAATCGGGTCAGTGGGTCTTTCGAACAGAACCTAAACTACAAATATCCGACGAATTAAGAATGCTGTTAAGAAGATTGTTGATAGTTTTTTTCTAAAACTGCTACTATAGTATTAGAAGATACAAATACGGCTACTGCCGATTGGTACAAAAAAGCCTGTTCACCGCAATTTTTTGGAAAATCTCGTGATAAACGCACAAAAGAAAAAAGTACTGTTACATCATGACAACCATCGTCGCATAAAACGATACTAACAATTGGTTATCTGGACGCCTAAAGGTTAGCACCATAGATCCTCCACCATTAAGCCGTGACCTATCACCTTGCGGTTTCTTTTTGTTTACAAAAATTAAAGATAAAATGCGTGGAATCACTTTTTCTTCATCAGATGAAGCATTGGAACATTGTGAAAATCTGGTTTCTGAAATGCCTCACGAAGGGTGGCATCATTGCTTTAAGTACTGGTTTCATCGAACGCAAAATGTGTTGATGTTAAAGGGAAATGTTTTGAAAAACAGCAAAAGCTTTTTCATTTTTTAAAAATTAATCTTCGTTTGATTTTCTGAAAATTTTCAGTGTCATCCCTGTGTGAAAATGACTGAATGTTCAGCTTATTTCTTTTAAACTAATACGTTTTCTGCGCGAAGCTAACAATTGATGTTTGACCAATTTTAGACGTTCATAATGTAGCATGGAATTCCAGACCACCGTAATGAACCAAAGTCCAAACTATTGCAATTTTTCCTTAATCATGACATTCGTGTAGAAAACGTTGCTTCTACCAGAGATAGGAAATAAGAGGCAAAGAGCAGTGCAAGAAGGATTAAAAAGTATTTCTCTGGGAAGTATTAGTCAATCCATGGGATATTCTGTTCATTTCTTCAGAAGGTCCTAGCCCTTTGTTTTGTCTCAAGTTCTTTGGTTTCTTTGAGTCTGATTATGAAGTATTTATGTAGTGTATGTTATAAAAACTTTTCTCTAATCCTTCACCCATCATGATAATTTCCTAAAGCACTTAAGTGTGAGGTAACTATAATAAACTACAAATGAGAATATATGCTAAAAATTTAAATTCTCATAAATACCAAAGACTTGTTTGTGAATTTTATGCCATTGGAATGAGAGGGGTGTGCAAATTATAGATATACCAGGTTATAGAACGGAGGGACACGCCTCGCGAACTGCGATCTACATATGAGGGCTGTTCCAGCAGTACCCGACCTAACAAAGGAACACAGAAATTTTGGAAAAAAAACATCTTTATTTCTCTACATAGTCTCTTTTCAGCTCGATACATTTTTCGCAGCGATGTTCAATAGCTTAGCTGCAATGTTTATAGCGAGAACGTCGAGTTCTACAAAATAGCCATCAACTGCAAACTCCACCTCTTCATTGTTGGCAAATCCTTTAACACCAAGCCATTTCTTCAACTTTGGAAACAAAAAATAACTAGAGGGGCCTAAGACCGAATAGGGGCCGAATAGGTGCATGAGGAAGCAATTTGAACTTTAAGTCATTGATTTTGGCCATGGGATAATGAGTGTGTGAAATGCTGCATTGTCTTGATGAAACAGAACTTTGTTTTTCGCCAAATGCGGCCGTTTCTGCTTGATGCCATCATTAAAATGCTGCAATAGGTTTGCATAATACTCGCCATTGCTTGCTTTTCCTTTTTGAAGATAATCAATGAAAACTATCCCACGCGCATCGCAAAAAGCTGACGCCGGGACCTTGCCTGAAGATGGAACGGTCTACACCGTCTTTGGAGCCGATTCTCCCCTTTCAACCCATTGTTTTGACTGTTCCTTCGTCTCAGGTGCAAAGTGATGGACCCATGTTTCATTCATGGTTATGAATCGACGCAAAAACTGCGCTTTATTGCAGCGAAACATTGCCAAACACTCAACTCAAACATCTTCACCATGCTGCTTTTGTTCCATTGCGAGTAAACGCGGCAGCCATCTTGCGCACAGCTTTCTCATTTCTACATTTTCAGTTAGTATACGATGTATAGAACTTTTGAAATGCCTACGATATCTGCTAGCTCGCGCACTTTCAGTCGACTGTCTTCCAATACATTTTGTGGATTTTCTTCACAATTTCTAGAGTGGTCACCTCATTTGGTCGACCACTGCGATGTTCATCTTGGCAGCTCGTACGGCCTCGCTTAAAGAAGCCACCCAATATTTTACTGTTGTAAACGAAAGAGCAGACTACCCCAGAGTAGAATCTAGCTCAGCTTTAATAGTAGTTGGACTAAGACCATTCAAATGAAAGTATTTTATCACATAATGATGGCCAGTTTTATCCATGTTTACAATTCGCTGAGAGAGTTCACTATTAATGGCTGCCAAACAATTACTAAACAACCACTATATATACGTCAGGTTCACCACTTCTGGGACTGCACTCGTAGATCTATTGCGGCTACCACCCCATTAGGAAGGGACGAAGTGTAGGAATCACAAGAGACTACAAGCTACAGAGACCCGCGGAAGTCCCTAACAGTTCCACGCTCGAAAACTCGTCCCACTGCTGAAGCTGCCTAGAGAGGGGAATGAATGGCCCTCTAGTGTCCACGGGAAATACTCTTTGAGCAAGTATCCACGCCATCTGTCCGGCACCGCCATACGTCACGAAACTTAGAAGCTCGTTTGAAATTAAAAAAGGAAACGGAATATAAGGTAAATTACGGAAAGGAAACTGAGGTAGATGAGAAATTATCCAAGCATTCGCCTACAGAACAGGGAAAACCACGAAAAACTCAAGGTCAGGGTGGTCGGTCGAGGGGAATCGATCCCAGGACGCGAGTCTCAAAATCTGGCTCTGTTTAGAAGTTATTTTTTTCTTTCCGATTATTGTGTATATAATTAATTGAAATTAATTGCCTGGTCTCGGCAAGTTTTTAATGTGGAGTCAACTGAAAAATTCAATACCACAAACGAGAAAATATTGTTTATTAGATTCGTTTTATTAAATAGGTGTTTTGTTTTTATGTTTGCCGATTAAACTTCCGATCCTCATTAAAACTTAATAAAAATGTTGTGCTCCAAAATATTGTCTTCAACATTTATTTACCTTCTTCACGTCTGGTTTTAAAATCACCTGGGATTTAATTTCTATTACAAAGTATTTCTGCGGCTGAAAGAATTCAAACTAGGGTACAACGTTTTATCCAGGGTAAAAATGAGTTACCTACATTTTTGGAGGCCGCGGTTGCTCCAGCGTTTTACTTCGGCACTCTGCTGTACAAAGGATCGCGGGTTCAATCCCACCATGGGCATGAGTATTTGAGTCCGTGAATTCCCATACTGGGTATAAGGGACAGCACGAAAGACTCCTAATGATCAAGGTGTGAGGGTTTCTGAATCCTCCAAAATCCCTCAAATTACATTACACTATACCTACATTTATATTTCGACACCACAACTCACAAAATGTCTCCATGACTCCTTTTAATTTCACTACGTTATGTATGCCGTTGTAGTTGCCAAAGATATTTTACTACGTGAGGACGACTTAAAGAAGGAAAAAGAGTATTTGTTTTTTATTTCTTTAGTGGGCGATGATGAAAATCAGCTTAGCTTATATTCTGTTCCCTACAAGCATCTACAGACAACGACAGAGAAGTGAAGTGAGCTAGCAAAAAGGAATGAACCAATAAATTAGTTATGTGTTTACCAAATTAATTTCAATTATGAAGTCTTCAATGAAGTCTTAAGGAGGCAAAAAATAAAACCCATTAAATAATATCATTATTACATAAATATAAAGCAATTGATGTAGAATAATTACATCGTGATGGTCTAAAGTGTATGTATGCAACAGTAATGTAATAGGCATAATTGAGGAATAATTCAAATGTGGAAATGCAATTTCGAAAGATACTTGTTATGTACAAATTGCTTTTGTTAATGTATCAGCTATGGTGTGTATTTATTGCTTATGGTAGAAGAAGATAAAAAAATCAAATATAACTAGTGTAAAGGAGGTTAATATTCCGAAGCACGTGTAACGCTGGGACTGTACGTTATACGAGAATTATTAAGATTATTCGAAAGGTTCATATTCATACGAAAGGTTTAAGTTCATACGGCGCGTACTTGATGCTGGTACGCAGCGGTTGTGGCCCAAGGCTATCGGAAAATCGACTCCGAGCAGTTAAAGAAAACAAAGATAATGCGTAAACAGCAAAAGCGCTATGGTCAGATAACCAAAATTTTCTGGAAGTTTCCTTCCCTCCACCTCCAGAACGTGTGCGGAAGCTTCCACAGGCTATATAAGCCAGCCGGTTCGCCAGAGAGTGTGTGGGTTATTGAAAGAGTTAGCGAGTGCGTTCTGGTGCAATGAAAAGTGCTGTTCAACAAACGAGTTTATGGCGACTGTGCTGCTTCTACGAGATATTTGAGAAGTCTTGTGTTTGACTCCTCAGTGGGTGAACCACCAGGGAGAAGAGGCTATGTCATGCACATTTCATTAGGGCCGTTTGATGCATTAACCCTTCCTGTTAGCATGTGTGCACTTGCTTTCTGTATAATATTAATTATATTCTGTATACTTTCAGTTCCTTTGTGTTGATCTACGTCAAAAGATATAATTTCGTTTTCTAAAATGTTAATAAAAATCTCCTTTCCTGCCTCCCCCATCTATATTTAAGCAATGGCGTCAATGTTTCGCATGCGCTTTCATCCCTTGTATTAGGGCGCTACGCCATGAAGAAATTTAAGTAACAGATAAAAATGAATTAGATCACATTAACGAAGTGACATTTAAAAACTGGACAAAGTCACAATATTGGCCAAACTATAACGGTCATTTATCCCTGCAAGGAAGCGATTTTATCGGATAAAACACCAGCTGGTTACTAAATCATGACATTGTCACAATGAATTCAGATTGGAAAACAGGAGCAAGAAATAATAAAAATAACAGGTCAAACCAACACATCTTCACCAAAGCCATATCTGCATATAGATCAACATCACGATCTGAATTTTAATCTGGAGAAATTATGAAATCCTACTACCTCAGCACCCACTTCAATTTCCGTTACCGAAAACTAACAGATTCTTTCAAACTTGAAAATTGTGTTTTAGTGAATGCAAATTTAAATGGTGTCTATTTTCAAATACATTGTTTTTTAATTAGTTTCTTAACCTGATTTACATAATGCATTATAGTTATGAACATATACAAACCAGCAAGTAACATGAAACGTGATTCAGGAGTTCTGTCCAGTGACAGTCCCGATTACATAGTTAACATTTGACTAATAGTGTGCAAGTCTTAAATCGGAGTATCTTTTTGGTTTCAATCCATCATTTTGTAAATGTGGTCAATTGGCAGGAATCTATTGAACAAGCAGGTTGCTGAAATAGTCAAATGTATTTGAACAGTTTGTATTCTTTGTACTTGAGAAGGTGAAGTTGAACCCTAGATTCAGCATACTTCCATATAGGTCTGATGAGCGAAGAGTATATTAGCATTTTATACTGAAGAAGTAGTGATGACTTTGACGACATGTGTTTTAGTTCGTGCAGGCGGTGACGAATTTTCTTTATATTGAATATAAAGTGACATTTTCATGTTAAACGTTTATCCAGTGTGAGCCCAAGGTATCTTACTGGTTGATTCTGGAATTGGTTTTCTTCTTAGTATAATAGGCTGGGGCAAAATATTGTCTATAAGCAAACTTTACAGTGCTTGATTTTTCTACAGTGTTTTGAAGGTGACTTGCAGTTGCTTCAGAGCTACATTTATTCAGATCTGCGATATCTTCGGCAAAACGTGCAATTACAAGCAGATCATAAGCTAGAAATTCTGCAGTATGAGTGATATATAGTAGAGGTACTAGTATACTGCCCTGAGATACTCCAGAATGAATAGGTAGTGACTTCAATTGTTCCGATTGACATTTTAAAAAGAATGTGCGATTGGATAAGTATCATGCAATAAGCCTGTATAGAGTGTCATTAAAGCGAGGTTTAATTTTTAAAGAAGACCATCATGACACGATTTATCAAACGCTTTTTCAGTATTCGAAATAGGCCCAAAAACTAGCTTTTCTTCATAGGTTCAGTATATTATTCAGAATACGGTGGAACTGTTGTGGACACGAATACTGACGTCTGAATTTAAATTGTGTTGAGGGTAGAAGTTCTTCCAAGCGCTCCATTAATTGTGGTAAATGTAAGCGCTCAAAAAGTTTGGAAACGAAGAGCATAAGACTTATTCATCGGACGATAATTCTGTGGTTCACCTTTCATTTTCTATGAATTTGGGGTCGTGGTTACTACGGTATGCTTCATTTTGATGGAAAGTAAGTTGATCGAAATGTGACATTGTATATTTGTTTCAGAAAAACAATTGTTTTTCGAGGACGTGTTTCCAGAAGAGCCAGAACAATTAGATCTTGACCAAGAGCTTTCTTCTTTGGGGATTGATTGCATTTCGCACATGAGCAGGAGTGAAGAATCTATTGTAAGGTGATAGTTGAAGAGGCTATAAAGTGATTCCTATGTAGTCCTGGTGAATTCAGTGTCTGCGTCAGCATTGTAAATGTTCATATAACAAGGAACTGCGCATGTAACAGTTCAGAAAATATTTCCACGGTTTCTGCTGGGGTTGAGAAATAATTAGTGTTAGATTTTAATAGTAGTATTTTGTCTGTGTGTTTAAATATTGTCTTAGTTTTATTCCTTAAATATCCATTCTGATTACTGAGAGCTTTCAACGGGTTTTCAAGAGCAATGTTGTGTTGACGTTTTAGTGCTTCTTTTAGCTCTATAGCGGCAAAAAACCAGAAAACATTATGTTCAAGACTCCGTACCCAAAAACATATAGTACCTAACTTTCCTGCTCCTATTTAACAACTTTACCAAATTAAATAGAGGTGCATAAAATTGTGGAAACAAACTAAATATCCTCTACATAAAACTTTTTAAACAAAATAAGTTGTGGTCTTGATAAAAGTGTTCCTTTGTTATTTTCTGATTTTTAGCTTACCTTAATTTTTAGATTAACTGTTTTTGAATGCACTTTCAAACAGCGTTAATTTCCAAATAAATTGCATTCTTGAAAGAACTGTTTTTGTGTTATGATTTTTGCTTATTTTAATTTTGAGATAAACTATTTTCTCATTCCAACTCTTGGTAGCATTGGTTAGGTATTTAGAAACAGATTAGATTTTTCATTCTATTTATACACTAGTAACCTCTTATGGGATGATCTATGAAGGATATAATTGCTTTTCTTTGCAAATCGTAGCACTTCTTGTTAATATGTAGGTTTAATATGTTCTATTATTTGATTTTAATACCATGATAAATGCTCGCTAAATGGAATGGTCCGGGCGGTAGTAGCCCGCATACAGGAGGTCCCGGGCTTAAACCCCCGGCGCCGACCAACCTGACGAAAACTTTCGAGATTTTTCTCGGTTGCTAGGTAAATGCTGGATCGGATAATTTGATCCGCGAATTTTCCTATCATCCCTTTCGTCACTACATTTAATTTCCTTCTTCTTCAAGCATTGGGATAGACTTGCATAGAAACTTAAAACGCTTACAAAACTAACCTATAACGACAGAAGGAAGGGGAGGTGATGACGAGGCAATCGCAGATGGAAGTCATGCCCGTATTGACAGGCAATCTTGTCTCACGCTCGCTCTACCATCAAATGACCTGTTAAGCCAATAATTACTCCGCAGCCTCAAGCGCCATTATAGAGCTGTCAGTTCCCTGCTGATTCCGTATAAACTTCTGTTTTCTTCGTCTCGACAGTTTAGCAGTATTTAATACCTTTATTGTTTCTACCTTTTGGATTATATTTTATACACGAGGTATATTTAATGTTTCGGAAAAACTATAGGGCATCACATCTTATTTTTCAGAAACCCTCTCTTCGCGTTAGAAAAAAGAGGAAGATGAAAACAATTCAGGGGACCAAGTGGTTCTAAATATTCAAAGCATCTTTTAAATGTTCGTATTTGAAGCACCAACTAAGCCGTTTTGATAATAGGAATATGCACTTAAACGCTCTACTCCAGCTTAAATTCTTGAGAAGCCTTCTCTATTAACCACCCCTGGTCGTACAAGAGAGGATGTTACATGCACATGACTTTCTACTCACTATTGCTTCTTTTAATATATCTTCTACAAACTATTCTTATGAAAGCTTATTACTTTCTCTACTACGTATAGTAACTAGGGGAAGTGTTGTATTTCACCCAAAAATTCGATACTGAAATTTCACCGGAAATATATGTTTTGAGGCCCCTGAATCCACAAAAGGCATTTTTGGAAACATGCCCGTGTGTGTGTCTGTCTGTGAACAGCATAACTTAGAAACGAACAGTTGGATAAAACCAAACTTGGTATTTAGGTTCAGTATCTTCCAGAGATGCGACACGAAGGTTTTCAATAAAATCCCCCCACCCAAGATTACCGTTTACATGAAACATTTTTCAAAAATTTTTATTTTCTCAAAAATGGCTCTAATGTTTTTGATTAAAATATTATATGGTTAAGATACTTTCATGACAAATAAAACGTACATCTTGAATTTTCTGGGAATATCTCCGAAATTATTCTTCATTGTGAACGACTTTTGCATAACTGGTAAACCATAAGAGATATACAAAATTTTACTGCACAAAAAATGTAGATCGCGTTAAAATACACAATTTATGTCATATACATTTTTTTTGTTGAGTGAACCATTTTCGAGATATTGCTTGTTATTCCCTTAAATTTTCCAATACTTATACTTTTTTTAAATTCGTTATTCATTTTTTTTGTCCTGGTAATGCAAAGAGAATGGAATACTCCACATAGCAACCAGCTATTAAAATATTTATCTATCGCTTAAAGCCTACCAATTCCCTTTGCATATACAAGAAAATTAGCAATATCGATATCTCAATTAACATAACGCATATGGAGAATAAGCGTTTAAAAATAGTTTGTACAAGAGTAGAGAAAGTCATGTGAGTGTAGCACATCGGATTACTTTTCTATCTGTTTCAGGTTGAGGTAAACCTTTGCAGAAGTAGCTTTATTACACATTTCGTATGTATAAGGGGGATACAAGTAACCTAATCAATAGCCAGATGTTTAAAATTGGACGCTATATACCGGCCTTGAAACTCCATACTCTTTCTGTGATATCGCGGGAAACAACTGAATAGAGACAGCACTTGAAAGCAATCACAAGATATTGATAAATTGACAATAATAACGGATATATAGGAAATTACCGGTTATACAAAGTCTACTTAAAATAACTCGTATGCTGTAAAGAAATATAGAATATTTGTGTAATGTGATTTGCCTATCTCTTATGGTTTACCAGTTATACAAAAATTGTACAAAAATCCTTGTGAGATAGAGCACTTCGCAAGCATATGCATTCATGTAAATATCTTAAACATAGAGTATTTTAATCAAAATCGTTGAAACCACTTTTTAGAAAATAACAAGTTTTGAAAATTGCTCCATGTAAAGGGTGGTATGACGGGGAATTCCTTGAAAATCATCGTTGAAAGATACTGAGCTTAAATACAAAATTTTATATTTATGCTAATTTTCATTTTCGACTTATACTGGTCACTAGGACATACGCAGAATTCTTTCTAAAAATTTATTTTTGTTTTAATTCACAGGACCCCAAAATTATTTCGCTAAAATCTCGATTTAAAATTTGTTGTGAAATTTAGTATTTTCTCTGCCAATTACCCTCTTAGCAGAGAAAATAAAAGTACCTACTTTAACACAAAAGTTGTAGAAAGCAGTGACTTCATGGAAGAGCGTCAGTCCGTGGGCCATGGATCCGTAGTTCGATTTCTGGCTATAGCAATGAGAACTAACTGAATGCTTGTGACCTCAGTGGGCAAGTGTGTGTTGCCTCTGCTCTCAGCCGAGGAACCTCAATAAAGAAATGCTAACTTAATGTTGACAATGATCTAGTGGATTAGTAGGAACATGATTTGTACCTACGTCATTGTTAGACACAAAGACTATACTTCCCTCCCCATCACTCTTGCCTATGAATCACCGAAGCGGTGTAATGTCATACGACTGTAATACGTCACACAGTGTTGGTTGAGTGTGGCCTGGGTTTTTCAAATCTAATTTGACTTTCCAAAATCGTATAGTGCGAAAGACCAATCCCAAAGATAACAATTGTGTGGAAAGGACGGTATTTTGAATAACACATCTTCGTAGGGTCGTTTACTACACTTCTATTGTTAAATGTCTCAGTTGCGTTTATTAAATTACAATATTCTGGTGTGTTGCCCATCAATTGAGATTATGTATAACGCTGTTACATACGGTGTTTATAAACTTCCAGTTATGCTTCTATAATCTATGCTTCTCCAAGAAGGCAAGTGATCCAGAACTTTTTGTGTTTCTCTTTTGTGATCAAACTTTGAGTGCTGAAGGCAACCTAGAATTCACACCTGAGGACAATAACTGTTCTGTTGTCGTTGGCATTTAGAATATTTTTGGTTTCTACGATCGTACCGGCTTAAACGAGAAAAAACTTTCTACGGCAAATATCCGCAGGGATATTGAAGGTAAAATGCCAGGGTCTTTGAAGAAACAAAGAATTGCGTCATTCAAAGAATAAATGTTTGCGTGCTTACAGTAAACTTATCAGTGCACAAATAGGGTTACCACCTTGAATATGTCAAATATCGGGACGCTGAAAGTGTGCGTAATTTCATTTTAAAAGTTTAACTTTAAGTACTTTAAATTAAAAAATAAAATAAAAAATATTATATTAAACATGTCCCAAGGTATCGAAATTAATTATATTTACTTCAGTATGAACATGATGCCATATATGCCTGTAACGCATTTCTTATCCAATGCAGCTGTCTTCAGAAGTTGATTCTCATGTACAGTATATTGATGGAACCCGGAATAAATCCGGGGTTATTATGAACTTGCTTAATGTGACGTAACATGACATAATGTGAAAACGTAACATAATTGTATTAAATGGATCTATTTAGGATCGACAAAATGTGACTTAACGCGAAGCAACTTAAAGAATTTGTCAACGTTAAATATTTCCTTCCCTATACGTTAAGTTTGACATCACTGGTAATTAGACCAATCGGCGTTAAGTGGTAGCATGAAATAATAAAACCAGCTGATATTTCCGTTAATTTATGTGAATCCTAATTATATCTTTACCTCAGCAATGTTTCATAACTTCACGTTACGTCTCGCCGTGTTAAGTCACGTTAAAGTAAAATTCATGGTAATCCCATCATAACTCACATCAGTTTGTTTTAAGCCACTTTCCACCGGTTTTACTTTAAGTTTCTTTCTTTCCTCTGTACACAAGCTTTCGTTAAAGAAAGCACATTTTCTACACGCGTGTTACTGACAGAAACGAAGAACAACATTTTTACTATTTTTTGTAATTTGGTGCCTGCATATTTGTTAAACCAACGCTGTCTTTTTTATCAGCTGATAAATCTAAATTTAAGCAAATGACAGGATGATTAACTGTATGACATTAAAGAGAAACGAAATAGACACTATTAATATTAATACACACATTATTTTACGTAAAACCTTAAGAAGACTTAATAAAGCTCAGCTTGTAACCTAAAACCAGAAAAGCAAGTTGGTACATTTGTGCGTCCCTGTACGCTCGAGACGGGACACGGGACAGTTACAAAAAACTAGGGACAATTCCGAACAAATTGCAACAGGTGACAACCCTATGCACAAATGAACTGTTGAATTCCAATGAAAGATGTGCCCTATGTTCAAGGATACACGAATGCAAAATGGAAAACCTGACTGTGCAATCTGCGGTAATCCAGACCTTGAAGTGTATATCTGCTGATTTTAACGTCAGTCTTCCAGAGTTGTATAAAAATAACCAAATGTCACTAGAACCCACATAAGAATGTAAACCTTCTCCGCAATATTTATTGTAGCCATTCACAATTTGTATCGTCATACTTATATTGTAGTAAGCTTTTTTATTAATAATAAATGGAAAAAGTAAAAGTATAGGTTATACATTAGTGTGTGATTGTTAATGAATCGGATAAAAAAGATAAGGTTTCATATGAATCTTCTGCAGTATCTCTTTCAAATGGTAATGGGGTATCCCTATCGTAATCACACTACCCAAGGAAACAGTATCAAGTACGAAGGTTCCAGAAGTTTATAAAGAGAAAAGCGGAAACTTCCAATAAATTTATGCATTTTGTTTGAGACACGAGAGCTGACTTACCGGTGATCAAATGCATTCAGATCTTGGCGTCACTAAATTTAAGCGTATGATGTAACTGCTAATCTGTGAGTTGTGTCCGTTGATGTCCTCTGGCAGTACGTAGATGTTCTAGCTGCGTGTCCGGATCTACCATTTAAAAAGTTTCACAAAGGAGAGCAGGATGCCCTTGCCTCAGTTGGCTTCACAGATCTGCTTCGAGACACGCTGTTAGGGGTTACACTGATGAGCTCGAAGATACAGGACGGGATCATCAGCCAAGGACAGACACTCTTTGCTTGAGGAAGGTAAGGAGGGACAGTGAGTAATACGAGTTTACTCTTACACTTGAGCGTCATCACCGTCTGGTATCGCAGGAAAGGTGTTGCCTGGTCGAGTGAGTTGCATTGACCGTCTCTTCCAGCAATCGAGAACAGGTCGGCCAGGTTCACAGGCGGGATGTCGATCGCTATAGTGCCTAGTCCGCTAATGCGGCTTTACTTGTGCGATATAGAAGATAGAGGTTTTGCGCAAGCTTTTATATAGTTGTCAATGGACGGAGTATAGCTTCGTGCACTGTCATTGGCTGGGTATCGGCGAGTCACTAAGTTCAAGTGGTGACCGAGCCCAATACTGCTTAACCTAAGCGGCCGCTTGCGGAACCGTGAATTTAAGCAGGCCGGCTGGCAGCGATGCCAGATGAGAATTAGGTATAGGGTTGGAGGGTGTCCAAGTTAGTAGCCGGGCGAGACAATACTGAAAGGTCACTCATCCAGTCAGTGACCAAGCCCGCTGCTGCTTAAGTTGGGGGGCGTGTAACGGATAGGAGTGGTAGAACTTAAGCCCGAGGTCCCAAGGCGTCTTTGGGTAACCGATAGCTTTTTGTTCTTCTAAATGTTCTGTGATTATAGTGACCCAGGGTGTGCACCAGCTGATTAGTGTGGAAGGTCAGTTTTGCCTACTTGTCGCGGATTCTGTTCCGCAACACGTCCACGATATATGGGAGACCGGAGTGGGCGTGTACGATGCGTGGCGGGAATCTGCGAGCGGTATCTTCCAAAGCGCCTGTTCTGGTGGTCGCTGCCGCCGATTCCCAGACCTCACAGCTATTTGGGATCAGAGGCGGGATAATCGCCTGATATAGGCGTAGTTTGAGGTGTGTATGCATAGTGGATTTGAGAGCGGCGTGATCAAGACCGACTTTTGCCGTGACATTGTAGCGAAAGTGAGCCCGCGGTCAAGGAAAACTACGAGGTATTTCGTCGAGGCAACCCAGGGGATTATCTACCGCAGTAACCCCAGAAACCGCTCCGGCCGCCAGCAACGAACCTTCGCCAGGAGAAGCGCAGAGCTCTTTAGATTATGACCACATAGTCCGCATACCGGCACGTAACGTCCTAGGTTCTGTAGGGATCTAAGGTCGTGACTCACTGGTCCACTGTTAAAATTAATTTTATTCATAAACGCTCTGTAACTACTATAG
Source organism: Deroplatys truncata (assembly GCA_030765065.1). Classification (NCBI taxonomy): domain Eukaryota; kingdom Metazoa; phylum Arthropoda; class Insecta; order Mantodea; family Mantidae; genus Deroplatys; species Deroplatys truncata. The sequence goes on from CM060979.1 coordinate 162,845,950, forward strand.
TTCTAAGCATCCCATTACATTGGGCAGAAATTTTGCCTAAAGGCCTCTTTATCAGGCTTGAGGTTATTTTTCGTGACGTAAATCTACGACATGGGACCACCGGCTTTACTTCCCTTGCAAAGGAAGCCATGCTAATAATTTTACTCCCGAAGAAATCCATCGCACTCCGCCGGGTTTGAACCCGCGATCTCGGGAACCAGAGGCTAGCATGGTAACCCTTCACCACGTAGTCGACTCTGGGCTACTGCAATTAGCACAGCGGTGCCATCTGTTTTATTAAAGCCATTATTTACAGTAACGATTCTGTGTGGTTATCTCAGTAACTAGGTATATTTTGGCCCATTGAGCCTTAACCAAAAAACCTGTTTTATCTGTTGTGGGGGTGCGCAACAGTGCCCTATAGAGCTTCTTGGAGGAAGAATATTCTAGAGTATTGCTCAACTACTTGATATAGTAATTACTTCAAGGGTTAAGTGTATAATACTGATTGGATATCTTTCAGATTAAAGCAAATTATTAAGGTTTTGACAACAGATATTAACTAAAATAAATCGTTACCTCGAAAACTTTAGCTGAACTGCATTCTGTTCAGCTCACATTGAAGAGCATCGTGTTTTATAAGTGGAAAGTTATTTTTAAACTCCAATAATAACCCATGGTTCTCGGTATCATGATATTGGCCCATATCTAAACGATTTTCTCCTAGCTTCACCAAGAGTTTAGTGAATTTTGAAAAGAAAAAAGAATAAGTTTACAAAGGAAATTAATAGTCAGTTAATATTGCAAATATCTGAACTGTAGTAAAAGGTCAATAAGTTATTTATTAACTTCAGTTGCGACGGGTACGCCGTGTGATGTTAACGTATAAGAATGCATTAAAATATAACAAAGACCACGAACTTAGCTACAATAGCAACTAGGTTGTACCGCATTGAAGAATATATTATTACTACATTCATATAAAACAACACGACTTTTTCTCTCTCTCCTCTCATCCTCCGAGACGCTCTATGGCACCCTAAAGGTCCGTTTCTCGAACTAAGTGGGCCATATGCACCGTGTTAATCTCTTATATATTGATCTCATCGATTTAAGATTATTAGCAGGAAGTTCGGAAGAAATCCGATCGCATTACGTATTCTTTAATCGTACATACATAAATTTTCGCCAAGAACTTAAGGATTTCGAAGAGCTGTTACCACTTTTAAGAAATCGTTTCTGAGTCCCTTGGGTGCAATGTATGTATCTATTACTTCTAACAATTTTGAAATTAAAATCCAAATGTAAACATATGTATACCGATTGTTCATTACAAAGCGTGCCATCACATAATTTTTGAGTCAGTTGTTTTAAGCGAGTGTAAGCGCTAATGGGAAGGACTTAACATACTACAGTCGTGGCGGAGAAGTTGCCTAGCGAGCACGGCGTTCAATCCGAGCAGTAATGATATGGTAACAACATTAATAATATAACGTAGACCAAACAACGTGCCTCGCATAGTCATACACAAAAGCGTTAAGTAATATAAATTATGCAATCAAATACGTTAATATTTCTTGCATAAACCTACTAATTCCATTAATTCCAAACATAAATGTTTTAATGTACATTCGTAGGAGGGTGCCGCAACACATGCTGTTAACAAATTCATGTTGTTTGACGCTAGCAATGATAAGTATTAGTCGGGCACGATATGAGTGCGTTCGGTGAGAAGAGGAACTAAACAGTTGCGGGAAAATTTGGCGGGGCATCGGAAGGACAGTCAGGTAAAGAAAACTTCCTCAGTTCCGAGTTTGTGTTACTAGAGGGGCTGAGACCTGCAAATGCAGTACTGTTTTCATTGTGCAACTGTACATTCCCCTATTGCCTTGCTCTTCACTCCCCTCTGATCCTCTAAACCATGATGACTTTAGACATGTCAACAAAAAAATTGCGCCCTGCTCCAAGTGCTCTCTAATCGTGGCAGACCAGTAACATAGTGCACACTTAGCGGAGAAGTTGCCTAGCGAGCATGACGTTCAATCCGAAGGGTACTAATAAGGTAACGGCATTAATCAATAACGTGCCTCACAATGCCATACACAAAATCGTTAAATAAACTAAAATAAGCCTTCAAACATGTTAATATTTTTTGCATAACCCTAACAACGCCAATTAATTTCACAAAGATAATGTTTTTATTTACATTCGCAGAAGGGAGCCGAAATATATTGTTGAAAAATTCATGTTGCCTTACGCTGGAGATGCTAACAAGTTTCGCTTACAACTTTACGGACCTTCGGTATCGACCAAGCAAAACACAGTGCGAAAGCGGTTCTGGTAGGACGGATAGCGTATAGACCGCCATTTGTTGCTACCACGTGGAAGGTTCTCAAGTTCATGCTCAACGCCTTATTTTATAGGCAACTCCTTCGACGGACAAGTCATATACCTCTGCAGAAGCACTAGGCGGACTGAATTCTAGAGTCAGCGGCTAGACTAGGGACGTTTTACCTGCAGCATGTCAGGGAAGAGTTTGTAATGAGCACCCAGTATACCAAATTTTAGATAAATTTTCTGTTTCTTGGATTTAATTTATGATAATATTTGCATAAGAGCTAAAAACTCTCAAAACAGTGCATCTACACTCTCAATAGTAACAGACGTATGCCTAACACTCATACAAATCTCTTTATCCATTACTTATACAAATCTCACCATTCTACATATTTTGCTGATTACAACGAATGCCTTGCCGAAAATGACCTTCAGTTGGGAAATACAAATATTTATGTATACAGAACGTGTAAACATAGCACGACAGTTTCAAGGACTGTTTGTTTCCAGTGTAATTTGAAAATCGAAGTTTTGAGTGGAATGCCACATTTATTGTACCTTAGGTGTGCAATAGGGAATTAAAGGAACACGAAATTTTCATTTCACTTTTCCTTTCCTTTTCTTTTACTTTCTCTACCACGTATTCCTTCCAAAAAATCGAAATCGAGATTTCACCGGAAAGATGTCTTTTGAGGCTCCATAACAAGTATCTGATAAAAGAATAATACAAAACTGAAATATTCATAAATACCAAATATGGTACACAATAACCTAATTTATCCGCACTATCTGGGACCGGAGATAATCCGGATATAAACTATTACATGAATTTAATATACTAATCTACGCTAACATTTTGGAACTAAAGGAATAAGAAATAAAACCAATTTCTGAGAAGTACACTTCATACTGTACTCACTTCTATGTTCTAGAGCGTATGTTTCTTTTGTTTCAAAACCGTGCTGCGTTTGAGAAGCAAAAAAGGCAAAATGAGCAAAAAATCAATCTGGAAAAACTAGAAATCTGCAATAACGAGAGGTGGATAAAGCAGGTATTTGTGTATTTGAATGCAGAATCTTCGAAGATTCCAACACGAAGATTTTTATGAAAATCATCCACTCCCAAACTACTCTCACATGGGAGACTTTTCGAAATTTTGGAGTTTCTCAAAATGGCTATAAATTCAGATTAAAATACTCATGCGAAGATATTTAGGTGACAAATACCTTAAATATTTGTAGTAACACTTTTGACGTTATGTTCATTCAAGGTGACCTTTTATAATTGCTAAACCGTAAGTGTATTTTACAAAATGATATTAAAAAATTACAGTAATTATTACAAAATATTACTACACAAAAATATTAATCTGGACAACGAATAGCACAGTGTTTTCATTTCCAGCTCGTTCTGAGGATCCGGAGTTCAAGTATGTCCAAGACCCAAAGTTTTAGGAGTCCACGGTAAAAGCTATAGGTCGTGTTATTCCACCACTATCCTCATTTCTACACTACCATTGGTGGCAACTGATAACCACTGGTTATCTCCAACTCAGAAATAGCTGCAGTAATTATCCTCAGAAAGTCAATTGGGTAGCGTTGAAAACTGCGAGATTTTTGTGCTGTTAGCCATTTCCGAGATATTCTGCGTTAATAGTTTAAATTTTCAAATAATTGAAAGTGATATATCAGTATTCCTTTTTCTGGGAAACAGAACGAAATTTTAAAGCCACCACATAACTATGAATTTGACTATGGTATGAACTTGCAACGAAATATGTAATACAACCATTTATGCAAACCTTTATATTGCTTATCATGAAGGAGACAGAAGAATAAGATTTTGATTAGTTTGTAAAAGAGTAGTAGAGAAATCCTGTGAATATAAGCATCAGCATTTTTACTTCCTTACTACGCATAGTAAGTAAGGGAGGTATTATATTCCAGTTAAAATTTCTATGTTGAGATTTCACTGAAAATATATGTTTTGAGGCCCCTGAAACCTCCACCCAATACCTTTTAGAAAAACGTCGGTGTGTGTGTGTGTGTGTGAACAGACAACTCAAGAACAAAAAGTTAGATAACACCACATTTGGTATTTAAGTTCAGGACTTTCAAAGGAATCTCCCCATCCCCAACCACACCTTACATGGAACAGTTTGCGACATTTTTTATCTTCTAAAAAACGTCTCTAACGATTTTGATAAAAATACTATGTTTAAAGGCATGACAAATAAAAATTATATCTTTAATTTTCTGCGAATAGCCTGTGTAGGTCCTCTTCATTAGGAAGAAATTTTGTATAATCTTGCATAACTGGAAAACGTTAAGCGATATCGCAAACGTACTTCATAAACAATGTGGATGTTTAAAAACACACAATTTATTACAAGTATCCTTTTTTTACATCAGCTGTTTCCGAGATATCCGTTATTGATGTTTCAAATTCTTCAATATTTAAGCATTCTTTTAAAGCCCTGTCGATTTACAGCTGTTTCTCGCAATGTCATGGAAAAGTGAAATTTTAAGGGGCCATCATATAGCGTCTAGTTCTGAAGCATTTGATTATCACTATTCCCTTTGTACCTATAACGAAATATGCAGTGCAGCTATTTCCGAAAGGTTTATCCGAATTAAAATGAAGTAGATAGGAAAAAAATTAAGAATAGAATCAGACGACTGAAAAATTCGATCCATAGCCGCGATTTGAACCACGGATCTCCCGGTCTCCATGAGGTTGCTCTAACCACCGAGCTACCAAGGCAACATGCCTGTAAGACATTAAATTCTCCAACTGATTCGCACTTTTTTCCGGTACACCACAAGGAGATCTCAAATTGTATTGAGATGACATACCCCAATGGCGACTTGCAATGCTGTTAAGTATTTTAAGTCCCGGGCTTCATAGTTTCGGCCACTATTAGGGCAATTAATTAAATTAATTTTTCCTCCACACAAGTCTGTGTTGGAAAACGACAAATGGATGTTCCTTTATGAGGTTTTCATCGTCTGACTCTACCTCTCCAACTTTTTCCAACACACGGCTTGTGTGGAAGAACAATTAGTTTATAAGTAAGAATAATTTATATACCCACTAATAAACGATTGGGGGTAGGGAAGATCATGTAAATGTCACACATCAGGTTTATTTTTCTCTGAAGAGGACTATTTCAAATGGCGTCCTCTTTCCATTTGCTTCAAGAACTTATCACAGAGATTTTCAGCAGCAAGCAGTGCATGTATGGGTAGTTCTAATTAAATTTTGAGTTTGTTTATGTTCTCGTAGCAAAGATGTGAAGAATTCATGCTCCAAAAGGAATGAGTACATTAATTAACAAGGTTGAGAAACATTTCCTTGCATGTCATTGTAACACTCTGTGTGGTAGGAGATCGAAGGCACTCGCAGCTCTTTCAGCTGTTCCATTATTTATTAAGCAGAGAAGAGGCGTACAGCATCTGACGAATTTACATGTCATTAGGACGCACAAGAAGACACAAGCGCCGCCTTTATCAACAAGTTTACGATTACGGGCATGTGTGGGAGACAAGAAGCGGGAAGGATTTGCGGCGAGCAAGTGTTTACGAGGTCGGGTTGCGCTACCCACTAGGTAGTAATTTTGTGATATGAGCGGTGTCTCGGTATACAGAGTGGCGGTTAGGGGCTCGTAAAACGTCGATGTGACCCATATACGCTGCACACACGCCTTACCGCACATCCAAAATAATGGCAACATCTTTACCTGCTCCTAAGGTGATGGCGTGATAACCGTGTAATTTAATTTTATGTTAAAAACTATTAATTTCATTATCTTGACCGACAACGTTCATAAAAGAGGCAACTACAAGATTTCTCTTCAGTAAGGCTGTGTTATAGTCTTCATGGTAATTTAATGTTTACATCAAAATGCCTCTGGCGAATTTTGCAGCAATGAAAAGGGTGGAACAGCTGTGGGTAGTATACTTTACGATGGTACGGAGAAATGTGGGAAATGAAATATGACATTTTACTTTCTCTACCGTGCACATAGTAGGTAGAGAAGCTATTGCTTTGCACTACAAAATTAGATTCCGATATTTCACCGAAAATACATGTTTTAAGGCCCCCTGAATCCAAAAAGGGGCACTTTTAAATAACTGACCGCGCGTGTGTGGGTCTATGTGTCTGTGAATAGCATAACTCAGAAACGAAAAATCGGAAAAGTATCAAACTTGCTTTACATGGAACATTTTTCGAAAATTATGATTTTCTAAAAAACGGCCCTAACGATTTTGATTAAACTATCATATATTAAATATACTTACATGGCAAAATAAAATGTATATCTTGAGTTTCCTCAGAATAGTCTGTGAACTCCTCTTCATTCGCAAATAGTTTAGTATAATCTTGGATAACTGTAAGCGATAGATAGTCGAAAACGTACTACACAAAAATCAGATCTCTTTAAACGACACAATTTATTTCAAATACAATTTTTTGTGGCAACAGCCTTTCCGAGATGTCCATTATTAATGGTTGGATTTGTTCCATAAACTCTCATTCATTTTAAGCCCCATGATTTTTAGTTGTTTCTCACTGTTGGATGGAAACAGTATCGAATTTTAAGGCCAGCATATAGCGTCCAGTTTTAATATTTGAGCATCGCTGTTCTTTTTGTATTCTAACGGAATGTGTAATTAAATTATTTTCGCAAATACTTACATGGATTTGGATAGAAAAATGAACCTTCGTAACAACAATTTGTATACCAATTAATAAACAATAGGTGTTAGTTAAAGCTATGTGAATGTAACAAATCAGATTTATTTTTATTTTTGTGCAGTTTTTATTAACTGTGATTTCCTCTTTAAAGGTATCGTAGCTAAAAAGGTATAAATGTACTTGATGAATGCATCCTACTTTTGCAATTTTTGTTAATTGTATATACATTTTCTTGTTCTCTTTCTTTACTTTCTTAGGTTTTGCATCCTTTAACCAAGTAAGCCATAACTAAAGGGTGAATTAGAGTCACCTAGGAGGAGCTTGTGATTTCTGGACAATGGAATCCGACGTAATGGCATGCATGCAACCAGTCCAATCTGCAGAAGACGGCGACGAACCGTTAATGCAGACAAGTTCACACCTGTTGCTGTGCTCCAGCGTCGAGCCAACATTATGGTTGAAGTTGTGCGGTCCGTTATGGCCATGCGGATCCCGTGCTGTGGTCATGTTCCGTGTTCCAGTACCCACTCTTCACTGCGCACGACCTTCATCTATCCACTGCTTCCACACACGCATCACTGTCAAGTTACCGATGCAGAGAGCATAATACCTCGGCACATGTCCCCGGGGTACTGACGGTGGCTAAAGAAATACACCGAAGTAGGCATGACGTTCCGCTTAACCTTTGTTGTTTACGAATGCCATAAGGTTGTTAGAAACATCTGAGTTATACATGCCAACGGCTATATACATAGTAGAAAGAAGTATGTATAACAATTAAGGAAATAAAAGCCGGAGAAATTAGGAAAGAGGTTATCAATGAACTTCAGAATCTGTTCGACTAAAAACTGTTTTTCCAATCATGTGTGCCGTGCGAGGTGTATTATCACACAAATAAATCAAGACCACCAGATAAAAAAATTTAAGAAATGTATCAGACATTGATATATGAGTATTATTCCTAAGTACCTATTACCTCTTGTGATGTGGAATGGGGTTTCTTACGATATAGCTTTGGTTTAAGTGAGAGACGGAGAGCGTTCACGTTTGACAATCTCCGCATGTAAGTACATAAAGGTCCACTGCAATGCACAGAGTGTGTAGTATTCACTTTACGTACTTGTAACACAATGCTGCCAAATCAACAGCCATAACTGAACGATGGTTCTGTAAGAAACTATAATATAGGTAAGGATAAACGTACGTTTATAACGGTCCTTTTTGCTCCCAACGTGATCCTTGGGAGGGAGGGTTAAGTAGAGAGACCCGAAGAGCAACCAGACCCAGATGCCGACAGTGCAAGCATGGACGAGATCCCTAATCGGGGGAGAGACCTGAGTAGTCCTCGTAGCGATGCCAGGGAAGAAGACCTTTACAGATACAAGCCACCGTCAGCCGCAACCGCCGATTACAACCCTGAGATAGATAATAAGGAAGATGATGGGTACGGGAAAATGAGGGGCAGGAAGTCGTGGTAGAAGATACACCCCAGCATTCGCCTGAACTGTTTAATGGTTTGAAAATTACATTGAATATAACAGAGGTTTAGTATTTCAAGAATTTGAAGTCGTAGACATGGATTATGAAGACAGGGATATTGAAGAGGCATGGAGAAATGGTTTGTTAAGGGCCACCTCAGTTGTGCACAGTTAATGGGTGTGCCTCACATTCAATTTGAACCTGATTTGAAATTACTTTTTCGGGATTTTCCGTTTTTCTCAGAAGACGAATGCTGGATCTAAGCTTGTAGCCCATGGGCTCATTTGGGCATAACTTACTCTTTTGATTCACTCATATGGTATGACTTACCTGGTTAAAAGATGCAAAACGCAAGAATAAAAAATGGAGATAAAGAAAGTATACGCAATCACATGAAAACCATAAATCCTGGTGTTCAGTAACATTTTAGCTAGTGCTAGTTGGCTCTCAGGTAAAGCTATAGCTGGCGGTAGGGGTACAAAGCCAGCTGAGCTCCTGCGGCGTGTTACGCGTACAGTGGAAAACAGCCAATAGTATTTTACTATCGCGCGTCTTTACCTTTTACTTTACTTCAGACCACGTAAAGACAATCTCCTTCCAGCAGCTAAACCACTACCTGTTTGGTGAGGCTCCCCACCTACCAGCTAAAATGCCGTTCAACAGACATTAGTATGGTGCATTAATTAAGTATATCCGATTATAACTTTGTGTATAATTAAATTTAGTATTTTATGAATAGAAATAATAACAAATCCTATTCCACAACCGCTTTACATGTTCCCTGTACTCATTTCACATTACTGCAATACATTCTTCGTGCTCCATGAAAGGTTGAAGCTCCGAGTAGAATTTTCTGGGATTTTCTGACATGACCAAAAGAGCCCTTGTGTTGGCTCTTTATCGAAATTCTATTTTCAATACTGTTATCTAATGTAACAGCAGAGAGTCGAAGGTTTCCTTAAGACATGCGCGAATCGATGGCGGCCAATATAATGGTTGTGGTGTTGCTGGGAACGAGAAATGTGTGTCGGTAACAACACGCCGAGAGAGAAGAGAAAGTTGGTGGTTAACGTTTTCAATGGGATGGCGACCACCAGAAATGGAATGAGGGAGTTAGCAACTTTTGGTAGCTGAAAATGTTAGCTTCAGATTACTAATGTATGTCACTAAAACGCTTACAGATATTACTATAGGGAACGAAATGTGTAAAGTGTCACGCTAACATTCGAGAGGTCTTAGATTCCTTACCCTTTGGACTGGTTACTCTCACCTTGAATGTTTTCGTGGTTTTCTCAGGTCGGTAGGCGAATGCTGGAATGATCTCTCCTCTATCAGATTTCCTGTCCGTTTCCTTTCATCTGCTTTATCTATATACGTTTCAGGATTAGGGTCAGGCGACTGTGATTAGTGCATTGCAGTGGGACGGTGGAGATTCTCCCTCTTGGCCAGGGGGTTAGTTTCCGGGACCCACGGGTTGATGGCGTAAACAGGCGGCGGTCAACATTGGTGTCATTTTGGAGTCACTATGTACCCCACCTTGCTTGCTTGCATGCACCGTCGTCCGAATCTACTCTCTTTTCGGGTCTCCCTTTCATCCCTTACTCCAAGATTCACCTAGGATACAAAGGGTCGTTTTGAACTCCTGAGGCTGGGTGCCCCCTCCGTCTGATGATTCGACTATTCGCTAGGATTTCATACATAACCTAGAAAAAGAGTGTACTTACGAGGTACGTTCCAGAAGTTTTCGGCCTGACTACTTTTTAACGTTATAAAAATAGGACAACGATGGTATTTTTCAACATGATCTCCCTTTATTTCAAAACAATTTCTCATCTGTAGATTAACAACTCAAAGCCTTTCAAAAATAATGTTTCGTTATCGACAAAATTTCCATTATAATAGCTTTCATTTCATGAACATAAATCTCCTTCCCCGAAGATTCATCAGTTTGGAAAAGAGGTAGTAGTCACTTGGGATTGGACTATAGGGAGGGTGGTTATCTCTTGGAAGCCACATTCCTTTACTGCAGCCTTCGCAAATGCCACCGCGTGCACTGGTACATTGTCATGGAGAAGAAGAATATGTGACAACTTTCCTTACCTCTATTGTTTTATGGAGTCGCACAATTTTTGTAGAAGTGAAGCATAATACTATGCTTTCACAGTGGTATTCCCTTATTTGGAATCAATAACGAGAATTTCTCTAGAATCCCAGAAGATTTTCTCCATGACCTTCTTTGTGGATTGAGTTACCTTTGCCATTCTTGGTGGGGCTTCACCTGGTTTACACCATTCGAGAGATTTTATTTTGGTCAGAGGATCATAAGAAAGAACCATAGTTTCATCCCCTATAACAATGTATTCCAGTGCTTCTTTTTGGTTGCAACAGCATAGCTCCAAATACTTGGGCAGAGGGTCACACACTGCTCCTTCTGAGCTGCAGAGCCAAGTATGGGTACTCATCTTGCACTGAACTTTATCATGTGCAAATATCCTGAAGTTTCCAGAAAACAGTTGTTTTAGATAACCCTAACCTTGTTGAGATTTTCTTGAGCTTCAGTCGCCTGTCACTCAGCATTTCATCTTCAACAATAAGTTTCCTCAATCTCCACCTCAAGAGGTCGATCAACGCGCGGATCATCACAAATATAATGAAACTGTTTAGACCACTCCCTCACAGTGGAATATGAAGGGAAAACATCACCATAAACACCATCCAAGAGGCATTTGATTTCATCTGTTGTAAGCCCTTGTTTAGTCAGGAACTTTATCGGTGCTTAATATTCAATTTTATGTATTTTAGCAGCACAACACGCAACGTCTCACTCACACGAGAGTACCACTCGACTGATGCTAGTAGTGGGCTGAAATTGAGTAGTACGCTCCTCTCCAATGCATTTAAACTTTCGCGCTCATTTCCGGGTCAGTCCGGGAACTATGGAACTACCCTCGTACATTTACCTATTTATAATATGCACGTTTTCCTTTTAGAAAACATTAATTGTCCTATTCTGCCAATTTAAATACTCTAAATTAATGAAAAATTATATCAAAGGCTATTCAAGATATCAGATTGAAAATTTTAATGAATGTATTCTAAGTGCACTGACTTACTTTATCCAGTAAGGTTGTTTATTAAGATAATATTTTTTCTAAATTATATCGTTTTGTGATTAAAACTATCATTTATTTTTTTAAACAACCAACCATTCTTGGCACCAAATTACACCGACAACAGCACGTAGAGGTCGTTTTAATGATACTGAAATTCAGTTTAGCTATCATCAAAAGTTATTGAGAAAATGGGTCATTGGTACAAGAAAGTATAATTCACAAAACAAGCTGTTCAATGCAAAAAATACAGATAATATATTCCCAGACATTTGCAAAGAAATAAACCACAAGGCTTGGCACACAAACTCTCCATACTTGAAGTAGCGCTCACTTTTAGAACAAGTTTCTCTAAAATATGGGCCCAAGTGCGTAGAAGTGTTGCAGAATTCACGGTAAAGATGGCATATGCATATGCCTACAATGATAAAACTTTCATCCAGTTAAAGAACAAATTCCTATTTATTAAAATGTACAAACCAATGACGTTTTCATTTTTGGGTTATTTTGGCCATTTAAACCCCCCTTAAGACCAGCAGTAAAGTTTGGGATGTTTTCCGGAAAATGTTGGCAATTTATTCTCTCTTCACTAGCAGTGAATATTGCGTAACTTCAATGAAACCAGGAGAGAATTTTGAGAGAAGTACCAAACCACTACTGTGGAGAAAAATTTATCATAGTTTACTATTGCTTTTATGAAAAGTCTAAAAATATCTGTCAGAAAAGTATATTCCGCATCACTGACCAATCTTATTGTGAAAAACATATATAAAAATAACTGATCATAGCATGCGGCGCATTATAATGCTGACCATGGTACATCTCATAACGTTGTTAACAACAATTGCCCGTAAAAGGGTTACCGTAGGACATACGCACATGAGTGATCCGTTTCAAACTACAAGGGGGAGCAGGAACGAAGGCGTGTGAGGTACGTTACACAATATCGCTCATTTTAGTCATGTAACCTGCCAGCCAATGAGTATGAGTCAGTCATTGCTACTTCCGGAGTGTACGCTGTGGTACGTAAGCGATATTCCTTGGTACTGAACCCGTTTAGAGAGGAGAGAAGCTTAGAGCGAGCGAGAATGAAAGAAAGGGATAGTGTACTATCTCTGTCTCTCTATGCGCAGCAGTTTCCTCTGTACCCGTCTTTGCAGGTGCTCCCGCTCTAGCTCTCGCGAAATGTACACGAGAGCTGCAGCTATAAAGAGGGCATTGATTATTTACGGTGAATTTAGTAGGTTCACATGAGTGGCAGTGTTACTCTGTCAGCAGCCGGCTGTGGATATCCATCTTTCAACTTAGCACAATAGAGATGATGGTGTTAACGTTTCATTCTTAAAGTTTTATAGAAGTTCAACAGCAGCTACAAATATAGATTACATTAATCGCTTATATAAGTATGAAAGCCGTTGATATATCTGGAATCAGCACACCGGGTTCGAGTTAGTGTTTCAGAACGGAAGAGGATTTCAGTGCCTCTCTGGGAGAAAGGGATGAGGCAAAAGAATACGAAGAGCGGCCGGTTATGATGACAATAGGTGCAGTGCAGTGGATTCTTGATGTGTCCATGTTGAGTGTCCCTGACTGCCTCCTAATGCGCTCCCCTATTGGACGGACAGGTTTGGACAGAAACTCCTGTACCACAGAAGAAACAGTTTTGTCATTAAGGCACATCAAACCCACGCCTCATACAGCACCGAGTCATACCCAGCAACAATGATAATTAAAGGTTAATTAAAGGAGTGACAGAAAAATCCGTCATAGTATATCACCCATCCCAACTAGCGACCTCGGAAAACCAGGTCAGGGTGGCTAGTCAAATGGGAATGTAAACCTGGACCTATCAAATGCGTACCACAGAAGCCTTCCAGTTCTATGATTGAGATTACTGGTCTTATGAAAGAAGAAAGGATGCAATTTATTTTACTTCGATCATCATTATTATAATCTACACGCTTTGGACCTTAGGATACGTTTGCGGTTACGCAGAGTTACAATATAGTCTCTCCATCGGTTTTTGAGTTTTCCTACACTCCTTCTACCAGTTTAGTGGTCATAATTTAACACTTTGAGGGGATTACGGTGTGAGTACATTCTATGAAGTTCCGTATATCATTCATCCCTTATAAGGTCTATCGTTTCTACTATATTTGTGATTCACAATTGCTTCCTTATGTATTCCATTTTTTGACGATCCAGCAGAGTGCATTCAGCCATTTGGCGTAGCAATTTCATCTTATGGCACAATCTTTCGTTTATATTTACTTGGGAGGATCTATATGTCTGCTCCATATATCAGGAATTGAATTACCAGAAATTCATAAAATTGTAAAATTGTTCTTTATGTATCTTTTTACACGGTGTCCTTTCGATAGTATCTGATAACTGATTACACTTAAGGAAATTATTGGCAATATAATCTTCCACTGTGTAGGAAACAGTACACCCTAAACAATAGAATATGTAGAGTTATTGTATAATTTTGCAATTTAATTCAATTTTTGTTCTCACGTGTGATTTACCTCTAAATGCCATCACCTTCGTTTTAGTTTTAGTTTTTAAGCCATAATGCATATTACGGTTAGTGTGATAAATTGGTCAGTTGTCAACTGGAAGTTTTCAAATCTGCTTTTTATCCTTTCTGGGATTAGGAATCATAGGTTAACGCGAGTTTTGTCAAATAAATGTTACGATTCTTTCCGCATTCCGTGAAAGCAATTGTATGTTTCTAGAGTTTCTGTTCGTTTATCATATTTTCACGATGATGTTACATTGTCGTGTGAACTAATACGTGGGCAATATATTATAATAATGTATATGTAAATTTCTCAAGCATTTAATACTTATATTACTACATGCGTACAATACCACCGGTTAGGATTTGTTCACAAGTGAGTATTTGAATTTTTGTGTGGGAGTTTAATTGCGATTACTAGGGCTGTGACATCGGAGTCGCTACGTGAGTAAAGCGTAGGAAGGGTCAGAGTGTAGTGATAAGGGATGACTCTGACCCCGCGCGGTACAGTCTATACAAGAAGAACTACCCATGTCTCGGGAACATTTACTTTATTACTGCAATATTATTTACAACATATACAGCTGACAAAACAACTGAAATCTTTATTAAATCGTTAATGCAAAACGCCACTTCGCATTGTGCACATGGATTACATTTTATGTCTTTTTGTGTCTCTGCAATAACGCCGACTTACAGCAGGAGATGCTGCATCCCACATGTGTTGAAACTACAGGAGCATACGTAAAACATGTTACAAATTTGTTGTCTATATCGGGTAGTATAAAGCACTGTTTTCGTCTACAATCAGGTCGGCAATGATGCGGAGTTTCTGGTATTCACTGTTTTTCTGTAAAATATTTTGCGGTTTGGCAGCTATTTTTTCCATGTAATCTTCCATATCATTCAGATTGTCGTTAGCTTCTTTTATAACGGTCATTTATATAAACAGTTCTTCTCCAGGTTTTTCTAAAGCTTGAATTGCAGAGGGAATAAATCCAAAACTCGAGATAATGTATGTCAGGGTCACATAAAAGAGTTTGGGCTGTGTTTATTGCAGTTGCAGCGTTACTATCAAACGTTCGCATCATGTGTTTAATGGCATCGAAATTCTTAGAATAGTATTTGCAAGCTTCCAGCCATCTGCGTGTTAGAACTGGTTCGGGAGGAAGAGGAACACCAGAATATGAGCCAGTATTTTTTAACACTTAAATGATTTTAGTCAAATTATATAATAAAAAATATAATAACAGCACACCTTAAAGCAATATGTGTATGTAACAACATATAAAAAGTGTACATTACAGTCATTGTATGTGTTTATATTATTGTATACATGTAATAATGTTATGTGAATGTATTACGTAATTTAATAATGTAGGAGCTGTGAGAATAATAGGTTAAAAGTCGCTAACAATGAGGTAACCTTGAGGCAATAATGAGTAAGGAAGTGTAATAATGCTTGTCATTCTTGGAGCAAAAATTATGTAAATTTTATGACAGTTTATAAAATAACCAATCAACAACTAAAAAAAGCTTTAGTTAAATAACAGTTTTCTATTGGACTAGGATTACCCAATCAGAGACTTGAAATACAGAAATTTAAAAATTTAGGCGGTAGAAACCAGGCCAGTTGCTTGTAGACAGTGCTCATAACTGGACGTGTTGGTTGTAGAAATGTTCCTAACCGGACACGAGATATGTCCTCGAGAAATTTAATACGTATTCGTGTGAGACGAAAATAGTTTACGTGTTAACAAGGGCATGTAATTAATAAAAAAATCTCACAGCTCTCTCTCTATATATCAGTGAAGCATTGTTTAAACCGTGTCAAGCATTAATAAAAGGAGTGAAGTAAAATTATAATCTGTGTAAGCCTACAATCGTCAGTCGCACCACAACCCTGCAAAGAGAAACATGTCTCTAACATTAATACTGACGCAGCCGAGGCAAACATAAATATATAATATTTAAAGAAACAGTCATATTACAAAGTTGATATTTTTTAAACTTGGGCAAAGGCCACCGGGAAGTACATTTTTTGGGGCGAAGGCTACCGGAAACTTTTTACAATACGTGCGGTTGTAACTACTTCAAGTTCGGCTCCCAACAGTCGAAATATAATACAAACCTTCTTCAAATTGGCTCCCAAAGCGTGGTGTTAAAAATAACAAACAACAAAATAACTTCTTCAAATAGAGCTCCCGAAATAATGCCACACGTGAAGACGTTTTCACAGATACCTTCTTGACAGTCCCTTCAAGCTTATCAGCTTGATATCGTGCCTCTTCCGCAAGTATTGGTAGGCATGGGCAAACACGTCACAGGTATTAAGTTTCTGTAACTGATTTGCAAATGGATTCCTGACTTTACCATACAGGCAGCTGCATCCATAACAAATTGACGTACTTCGTCATGTTTTACACCTGATGACCATAGTACTTTCATGGCATTGTCAAAAACTGCGCTTTCGGTAGAATAATTTGCAACACTGACTACCTCACACTACTTCACCTCACTAGAAGATACGGTCCAATGAAGCCTTCTAAATTCAGTGCTCAAACCACCACATTCACCACAAATCGTCCAACAGTATCTGTTGTTTCATCCATAGAAACCTATATGTGGCAGTTATTCATTCTTGTACCATCAATGCACCTATCATAACATTTTTGTACATAGTACTTACGTGACGTCGCCGAATGCGGAATTAGTTTGCTATGTACTTTCTAAAATCGTACGCAGCTTTCTATCCTATCGTATATGTAACGGAATATCGGCAGAAATAAATGACGAGCATAGTTCTTCATTAAACGTTTGATTTGATGGAGGTGACTCAAGCTGTAGCAGTTTGTTCTCGCAACGATTGTATGTTTCTGAGTTGACATTTCTTCGCACATAACTCGATCTTCTATGTTCAGAAGCAATTGTGCTAATGCAAGGTTTGCAATAAAGATTTTCATTAATGATAGAGAAAACATTTTCCCCATACTCCTATATATACTCTTTTAATGTTATGGACATTCGTACCCTTTCCTCTAGCATTTCGCTTACGTGAATACTGTGTGGCGATATACTTGACTCAACTGTACACCTAACACTCTCGCTGTAAACAGTCGACTATAGGACGTCTCTAAACAAACATAGCAACTCCGATGTCACAACCCTGGTGATTACTAGAACATTGGAGTATTGAAATTTTCAGAAAATTTCTGTGTATTTTTATTTTCTTTCTACTATGATCACAGTTCATCCATTTTATCAGATTAATTTCATCTTCTGAATCAGTGTTTATTTGCCTATTAACATTTTTTATCTTATCACGATACTACTAGGTAGAGAGATTACTGTATTCCATCCAAAATTTGATATCGAGTTTTCACCGGAAATATATTTCTTCGGGCTCCCTGAATCCAAAAAGAACATTTTCAGGAAAGGGACTCGTGTGAGTATATGTGTATACAACATAACTCTAAAAAGTTTGGTCGGGTAAATACCAAAGTTGTTACTTAAGATGTTGCGCGAAGATTTTAAGAAGGTTCCCCTACACCAAGCTACCCTTTAAATGTAACATGTTTGGATATTTTTTATTTTCTCAAGAATGGTTCCAAGGATTGTGATTAATATGTCATATATAAAGTTAAATAAATATATAGGGTCATTCAACAAGAAAAATCATATCTTTGAACTTAAATAAAACACGTTCCATAAATTATAGAGGTTCATTTCTTTTTTTTATTTTGGAACATAATTGATGTCATTACGTGTGGAAGAGAACATCAGTTAAGTGACCGCTGCGACTTCGTTGGGTTGCGCGTATACAGTTGACCCAATTTTAATGACAAAACAACGTAAATTACCTCCAACTTCACGAATAACACGCGTGATGTTATTCATAGGATCATTTACTGTTTCTGGCTTGTTGATATAAACTCGAGATTTAACATAACCCCAAAACACGTAATCGAACGGTGTTAAATCACTTGACCTCAGGGGCCAGTTAACATCACCACCACAACGGGAAATTATGAAACCTCTGAACTTCTCCTTCAAAAGATCGATTGTTTCGAGAGCAGTATGAATGTGGCACCAACTTGCTAGAACCAGATGTTTCTCAGATCCATACCACCAATTGAGGCCAAAAATAGTCCCTTATAAGAGCGCTGTATCCTTCTCCATTAACAGTTAGAGCTTCTCCATCTTCATCTTGGAAAAAATATGGACCAATGATTTCACCACACCAAAATCCACACCACACAGTAACCTTTTGGGGATGAAGTGGTCGTTCTTGAATCTGTATTGGATTCTGATTGTTCCAATAGCGGTAATTTTTGTTTGTTAACACAACCATCCATCCAAAACTGGGCTTCGTCGCTGAAGATGATTTTTCGACAAAAATCCGGGTCAGCTTCCAATTGTTCCATAGCCCAGTCAGCGAATACACGGCGCAACTTATGCTCGTTGGGCTTTAGTTCTTGAGTTAGCACCATTTTGTAAGCGTGAAACTTCAAGGATGCAGAATTCGTCAAGTTATGATCGGCGAAAGCCCCAGTTCTTGCGCTCGACAAGCAATTGGTTTGTTTTCGGTCTCACGTACACTCTCACAAACTGCGCCTACGCTTTCGTTGCAGCGCTTATGCCGATTACGTACAGGCGTTGTTTGATCGCTGACAGAACCACTTCTTTCAAATTTATCGATCAAACGCTGAATCGTTCTCTCGCAGGGATGAATTATGCACACTGTAAACTTCACGCAATACACGGAAGGTTTGGCGAACAGATCATCCATTTTTATAATAAATTTTCACAATTTCTACGCTTTGCTGAACACTATAACGTTACATGGCTATTTGTTAATAACCACATGAAAACATGAATGTTGTAACTCAATAACAACGGCCGCTATCACATTTTAAAGATAGGACACTCTTGTTGAAAGGCCCTTTATATATCGCGTGAGTATTCTCATTCTGCGGATTGGTAACTAGGCAACCCTGTATTTTACAGACGATGTCAAATGCAGGTGCTGATACAGCATTCACCATCCTGCTAATTAGGGTTACGGTGGTGCTCGTTAACGTGCTCTATTTAGCGCAATGAGTAACATTTTGGAAAGTCATGGTGAAGGTTGGAATTTCAAATCACGCCTGCGAATAACGTTTTTTTATTCATTTCTTGCGTTTACTTATGCTGTTCATTAAAGCATATTCCAACAAGTAACAATTTGTGTTTTAATGAAATCCACATAATTAAACTAATTAAGTGAAATGACAGGTCCATGCCAAACTATCAGCACTCGTTAAATTTACTAAACATAAAAATTACCTTGGAGTGGCAGTATTTGAACTTGTGACCTTCATCACTGAAGGTCAACCCACACACTGTTCTGCTACGAGTGCAAATCACTGCAAGCATAGCGGTAAAAAACACTCATTTCAGCCGAAATTGATACGACGCGATGCAGTGGACTGGGTTACAGCATAGCGTGCAAAACGCCGGGACTGCATAACTTCTCATTTTGCAGGCTGAGAAGACTCACCCAGTATATAAATATATATATATATATATATATATATATATATATATATATGAGAACTCTATGGCTTGCAGTTTCTCAGATTCGGCTATGATATCTTCCTGGTTCAGAAATAATTTTGTATAACCTGTAAACCTTAAGAGAAAGACAAAAATGAACTCCACAGAAATGTAGAACTCTTTAAAGCACACAATTTATTTAAATAACCTTTTTTGTGACACTAAGTCACCCATAATTACTGTTTTGAAGTTCTAAATACCTTGTCATTTTTTAAAACTGCCTGTCGCTATTCAGTTGTTTCTCACGATGCCACGAGTATGGAATTTCAACGACAGCATATAGCTACTCGCATTTACACTTCTAACTATCGATATGGTTTCTGTATACTAATTGGATCAAGAAAGAAGTATGCAACGCAACTACTTCTGCAAGTGTTTATCTCGATTAACATGAAATGCATAGAAACAAAATTTTAATGTGTTACACTCACATGACTTTCTCTACTCTTGTACGAACTGTTTTTACAAACGCTTATTCTCCATATGCTTCATGTTAATCGAGATATCGAGATGTTAATCTTATTCCTAATTTTCTTGTAGATGCAAGGGGAAGTGGTAGGCTTTAAGCGATAGTCAAATATTTTAAGGGCTGGTTGCTATGTGGAGAATTTCATTCTCTTTGCATTACCAGGACAGAAAAATGAATAACGAATTCCCATTTGAGAAAAAGTATAAGTATTGGGAAATTTAAGTGAATAACAAGCAGTATCTCGAAAATGGTTCACTCAACAAAAAAATGTATATGACATGGACTGTGTATTTTAAAGCGATCTACATTTTTTGTGAGGTAAAATTTTGTCTATCTCTTATGATGTACCAGTTATGCAAAAGTCGTTCACAATGAAGAATACTTTAGCATACGTTCCCAGAAAATTCGAGATATACAATTCGTTTGCCATAAAAATGTCTTAAATTATGTGTTTTATTCAAAATCGTTAGTCATTTTTGAGAAAGTTAAAATTTTCGAAAAATGTTCCATGTAAAGTGTAATCTGGCGTGAGGGGATTTTCTTGAAAACCTTCGTGTCGCATCTCTGGAAGATACTGAACCTAAATACCAAGTTTGGTGTTTATCCGACTGTTCGTTTCTGAGTTATGCTATTCACAGACACACAGACACACACACGGTCATGTTTCCAAAAATGCTTTTTTTGGATTCAGGGGGCCTCAAAACATATATTTCCGGTAAAATCATGGTATCAAATTTTTGGGTGGAATACAATACTTCCCCTACTTACTATACGTAGTAGAGAAAGTAATAAAATGTTTCCATGAGAATAATTTGTATAATTTATTTAAAATAAACGATAGTGGGTGGAGAAAGCCAAGAGGTGTAGCACATAATTTTCTTCCTTGAGCAAAATGATTGTTTAAATTTTCGAAAAAACGCATATATTTGAACACAGAAACATATATACAAAATGAATAGTATAATATAACGCGTTATTCTAAAGAAAATCTTGTAATATGTACAGTTTTAAGCCAACATCTGAAAGAGATAGAACAAAAGACTTGTATTATTTAATTCCTCATTCCAGCTCTCCTGCAAGCCACAACGACAACAAATGTTATGTAACTGTTTTTCCAGTGTTGTAAAAGCAAAATATTTAGCATTATAAAGTTCTTCATAGTTCACTGTTGTGAAAAAGGATAAGGACATGGATAACTCATCTATAGAAGATAATGTGCAGTGACTTACTAAACAAGCTTACTTTGGTTTCCTTAGTTTAGGAAATAGGGTCTTTTTACACCCTTCTTCCAACCTCGAGCTAATTATAAGATGAACTATATCTTATGGTCTCTGGTCTCTCTTCTCCTATTTATTTTGTTTTATTTATGTATTTTATTTATACCACAAGCATACCTGCGCCTCTTTCTGGTCCCCAACGAGCGAGAAGGCTTCTCGGTAACGTACGAGCCTCGCATTAGGGCGGTGCCGGTTTGGGTTCTCGGTGGTCGCCAACTCTTGCCGTGGGTTTTTCGTGGTTTTCCCTGGTTGACAAAGGCGAATGCTGGAGTGAAATACTCTATCAGGATTTCCCCTCTCCCATTTCTCTAATTTTATTTCTCTTTCATGTTTCAGGTTGAGGTGTAGTTCGGTCGGTGTCGAGCAGATACCGCAGAGGCTTGCAATTTGGAACTTCTCGGCCCTACTAGAGAGAAGTCTGGAAGGCGTCCATTGCTGAGTCGTGTTACTCCGATCCCCTAGAGACTCCCAGCGAACTGCCGACCCTACCGTGACCGGGTGGTCGGGTCTGTAACTGTTAGGGTACTCTGCACGTCTCTGCCGAATTGCGCCGGCCTAGCTCTGCAACCTATACGTCACCTACGGTTTCCTCACCTCATCCATACTTCTGGGGTTCGAGCGCACAAAAGATCCATTCGGAGTCGAGGTGCTAGGTGGCCGCTCCGTTAACTAGTCCTATTCTATCTTATCCTCCTGGTTCGAGCATGAAACGGTGCAACAAACTAAATGAAACACACGTGTGATGGGGGTGGAACTCGTAAGTGCAAAACGCAATAAGAAGTATACTCCACCTTGCATCATTGTACAGTTACGACACTCTAAGCTTACGCTGTAAAATTCAAACATCATTTGCGTATATAAAACTTATTCAGCTCCAGAAAATGAAATAATACGTCCTTAAAGAGCATTTTATTTTGAAATGTGTGTTCCAAAAACCAACTTCCTTCAATAGCTGCTTGCTGAGATGATAGTGTGCATTTGAACTCATTTTAACAAGAAAAACTGCTATGAACCAAAGCTTTCAAACCCTTAGTTGATGTTAAGTTTTACCTTCAATAGAAGTTGTAGCTTTCGCATTAGCGGTAGTAAATCCAGTGAGCGCTTGCGGAACAGTTCAGTTGATTTTAGTTGTTCCATTTTATTGATTTAACCCACATGTCACATAATTAGCAATAGACGACCAGTGAGAGTGAACCAATAATATGCAAATCGGAAGCGTTGCTCATCAGAGCTGCTACTAGCAAAGCGTCGCAACTTGTAAGAGCATTGCTCGCCAATGCTTTACATAACACAGTTCATTCGTAATCTGTCTTGTACTCACATTAAAAAATGAAGGTGCCTCAACTAGAAAGCGTACGGATCAGGGATATGTGGTGACCAATACAAGATCAGAGGACTGCTCACCAAGCATTTGTTGGAAACAGAGAAAATCTTATACTGGGTTTATTTAACAATGTACACCAGCATCATATAAGCATGAATACACAAAAACTTCGAATCTCATAAACTTTTGCATACCATTATGTTATTAGATAAGCTATTACTATTGTAGGATGGGAAATAAGGAAAATTATCTGAACATAAATGCATACAAATTTGACTTATTTAACTGTATCATTTCACCTATTCATTTCACGCTTGCTGGCCACTATATAAACACCACTGTAAAAGATTCCCGGATGTCGCAAAGTAAATCACTCACAAAAATAAATCATTAGTTAACCTTTGAACACATTCACTATTTACCTAAATTCTGAACCAACTAACAATAAAAGCTGAACAATGTAACAACTTAAATAAACTCCAAACAACTTAACCATTAGAATAAGATTTAGCAAACCAATAAGATTTAACAGCACATTGCCTAAGACGGCCAAGGAAACTCGCAAAGTACATATAAAACAATTCAAATGTCCAGGTTCCAAAAATGATAATTATAGAAATTTAACAAACATAAATCCCGTCTAAGGCTCCGCAAAATCACCACATCTATAGCCAAAACAAAAGCTTATGGAAAAATAGCAATGGATGAACCCATATGAGTACTCAAGTCTGAAGGACCCTCTCCAAATCGACGGTTTAGAAGATTACTGTTCTAAGTTCATTTAATTTAGAATATCAGCGAAAGTCTGCTCTGAATAAAACAGAAAGTAAATAGAATAGTTTAAAGCATCAATATTAATAAAATTACTTTGTTCCATGTCCATATTCCCTTTTAATTTCTGAACCATACTGTTCCATGTACAAGTATCAAAGTAGCCGCATAAGACACAACATTGCTAAACGTTATATTGCACATGCTGCGTTTGGCTTTATCGTGATAACTTGGTCCCCATAGGAGTTACAGTGCATTTCCTTTAAATTGAAACATGGGACGTAGGAACAGATAGCATATACATGACGGACCATTTAAGTTGAGACTCTACGATATCTCCAAAACTAAGCGTTGAAGAAAGAAGTGTCTGGAATTAAAGTTGCTTGATATTATGGGGGAAAGTAAATACCATTAGTCGTGTTTTGTTTGGAAGACGTTATGGTCATTTAGGGTCAACTTAATTTTTTTAATGGGAACCTGCGTTTTGTATATTATTTCTTCATTAGAAAATGGTTTATAAAAATCTGCTTATTTTGTGATGAGGCATAAGGAAACAAAAATGTAACTTGTCCCTCAAATGACCATCCATGGATAGTCTAACCATTCAACCTGAAATAGACCTTGTTTATTATCAATCATATAAGTACCCACATATTTTTATACTAACTATAGTTGGATTACCGTGCTTTGTTTTCACTTTCACATTTTTCATATATTATATTTTATAATATAGCAGCCAAGTTGAAGGTTTAGGCCTTTTTAAATATTTCCCTCGCTATGATGTTATATATGCTCAAATTAACAAACTGGTATGTTCCTAATGGGATGGTACTTGTAATGAAGAAACTACTTCTGTTCTTCATTGACTGTTGCTTTGCTATTACATTGAAGGTATTCATTTTATAATATTCATTTTTGCACGTACTCTAATATTCACTGTATCATAAAGAATGTAAACAGCATTTTACATAGTTTTTCACAACCAGCTCTTCCTAATTGTGTCTGTTTGCGTGGGAGAGAAATAGAGGGGGAGAGAGTGTTCTAAATAAGTTCAAGTTCTACTGTGACAAATTTAATGGTTCGTGAACTGTAATATTGGGTTACTCTGTTCTAAAATTGGTATAATTGAAGGGCTTGCAAAGAAATTTTGCATAACCCACTTTAACCAAATAAACGGTTACAAATGGAAAATCAATGGCCATCCAAACCTGCAGAATGTCAGTGTGTGTGTAGTCGTGGATACCAAGATAGGGAATTCAAAATTATACTCCTGTATTTGCTATTAACAGGATATGTGCCGAAATAGTTTTATAATAAGTTCTAAGCTAACACTTCAATAATAACAGAACCAAAATAGTAACATTTCACATTAAACAGAATGCAAGCAGTAAACAACACACATACTGATGTATGCAATAATCAATCTTTCTTTATAGATCAACAGATGGGGCTGTGCAGTGTTTTCAAAGCTGGCCTTTCAATTATAAAACATACCTCCAAAAATGCTCTTTGGTGTTTCCCAGCCTACTTTTGAAGTTCGACTGTAACTAATTGCACCTTCTGTATTATACAATAAGATACAATCCATAGTTAATACATTAAAAATACATTCAGTATCATTAAAGTCATGTTGCAACAAGACAAATAATTTGCAATATGGAATTGAACATACCCTCAGTACTATTCTCCGGTGTGCAAGTCAACTTTTCTGACTTGACTCTCTGGGATAGCACCTTCTGTAACAAACAAGGTGGGAAGAATAGTTTTAAAAAAGAAAAAATATATTCAAATGTTTATCTCTGTTTACTTGATAATACTCACCTCCACTTCCTTCAGCATCTTCCTGACCTCCTCCTGTATTGTTTGACAGCTGCTACTCTGGAAAGGGAGATAAGAGAAAACATTAGCAAACAGTCACACCTATACAGTTCATGCTACATACATTATTCAGAAATTCTGCAGAATATATTTTGTTATGGTTGTAAACCAGTTCTTCCTATTATTGCGGAATGCACTAATATTAAGCACTTTAGCTAATGTTTTTGCAGCAATTGGGATTTAAGAAATCATACAGTTTTTAAGTAAATGCATTACCAAATTCGTACATCAGAGTTTCTAGTTACATGTTAAAACTTTGTTTTAAGTGTAACTATCATATTTAAAAACAAGAACTTAATTGTAATATTTACTGAATGCGTAGTGAAGAATAAATTTCCGGCAGGTACAACTCCAGTGCTGTTCTCAGGGCGCTGAATCATTGTCAAAATATAGTGAGTGTTCATGGTTTATATTAGCAAAGCCATTATCTGTTTCCTATAATAGAACATCAGTATCTACGCATGCATATTTGAAATTCATATCATTTATTTTACTTCTGCACAATTTCAATTTGGGAGGATGAAATGAGACAAAAGATCTTGAAAACTTTGCAAATATTGAGCATTCTACAACTGGCTGCTTTGTATGGTACAAATATTCCCATATGAGCAAGAGTGTTCTGACAACAATGAAAGCAGTTTACTTCCAGGATGCTGTTTAAACACAATCTGCCATTGATAAAACAAATGCTGATGATTTAAAAGTTTCTGTTTGTAGTACTGTGCAATTGCTTTTACATCACTGCTAATGTGCCGGAAAGAACTTCACTTGCTATTTTGTGCAAATGAATTTGTAAGGAATCACTTACATATTTCAAAGACCATTTTATGAGTTCTATTGTAGGCATACTAGACTTATTACTTTTATTTCAATATAAAAGGCAGTTTTGATACAGCAGTATATGAATTAGCATGTAGTTTATTGAACGGTTTGTCAGTACTCAATTTTGAGAAGTTATAGCTTGTAAAAATCACCTGCATTACTTCAAATATAATTGTTATCCCAATATTTGAAATTATCACTCAAGTTTCCTGAAATTATGCAGATACACTCTTTGAGCACAAAGCCAATATATCTTAATACTGGAACTATTGATTAGCAACAACTGCAACAGCGCTAACAGATGTGTAGAATTAAGTTACTAAGATTAAAATTGTGTACATATTATGAAATTCAAATGAAATACCTAGAGAAATAAATCACTTGCTTCATGTGTAAGGTCACAAAAATATTTTTTCCTTACAATAATGGCAAATAATCCAAGATTCATTAACAGTTTAGATGCTTTGGACTTTTGTTTGTACAAACAATTGCTTTTCTAACATGCACTCAAAAGAGGGTCTTCTATTTGTGGTTAATGGACTGATTCAGAGGTTCTATCATCCTGATACACATGCACATCAGTGGCATATCAGAGAAGCCTTAATTGGGAACACAGATTAGAATCACTGGAATAACATTATCTTTGGTAATGTTATTTAAGAAATATGTAACCACAAAACATGCCTGCATATACTTTATTTACATACCTAAACTTTGCTGTGAAACATCATCATCTAGAATCACATATGTCTGTGGTTGAAGCAGTAGGTTTCGCTGTGAATAGTATGTTGGATTTCAATATCAACATTGTGGTTGCATGCATCCAACTCAGGTTTTATTGTGGTTTTTATATCAAGAGGAGAAGGACCACTACCAGTCTTTAGCATGCTTCTTTTATCTGCTGCTAGTACAGACTTCCTTTTAAATTTCAGATTTCTCAACATTTTTTTAAGATGTTCAACATCTCTCTAAAGAAAGAAAATAAAACAACAAATTTTGTACTGTATATTTAACATTGCTAACATACTGCCAAGTGTGCAGTCATCATAGCACATGTTTCCATTACAACGAAGTGCCTTCAGAAAAAAACCAGTTCTTATGATTCAAGAAACAATTGGACAATGTAACATGATAAGTTTGGGCTGGAGATTTTTCCGTTTGGATTTGTACCACCATACAGAACATATCAGCAATTGTAGGAACAACAAAAAGCATGGTAGCTCAGTCGGTAGGGCAATTGCCTGCTGTGTGAGAGGTGCTGGATTCGATTCCCAGCTAGGGTTGTGGGAATTCTTCTCTAGCCAAGATTACTCCCTTCCAAGTGTCTGGAAATATGAGTGAGAAGGTGAATGTGTGATATAATGACTAAAATCCAAAATTGCAAGAAACCCAACAACAAGAGAGTACGAGTTAACAGCATTGCGAATAGGCAATAAGTTCCAAAGGAAATCGTGCCGTAGTATTAAAGGCGGAGTATAAATGGAACTAAATAAACATCAATAAATTATTTTATTACCTCATTCTGCATTGTTTTATTGCACTCAACTGAGATAAATTAATTCTTTACCAATCCAACTCCACAAATGAAACCAACAAATACAATCCTTATGAAAGTGATAATTGAAGATCCTGTGCTTAAAAGCAGCACATGTACTGGATGAACTAGTCGGATCTGTTATCCTATTAAATATAATGTAAAGAAGCTTAAACAAAATATAGTATAACCCCACGTTTCTCAAAGGTAAACGCGAGATGTGTTACATCACTTTTTAGTTTTCGCTTCCATATAGCACATTTATCGAGTTTGGAAATAAAGTTACTTCAATTTTCGTTTGGAGTGAGTGTTACTGGTTTAATAAAGTAATAATTGTATTATTTTACGGAAATGATAAATTGTGATATCCAAAGAAAACTTACCTGGTTAGTTTCTTCATTCGATTGAATTCTGGAGCAATATTTTTCAATGCTTCTTTCTTTTCCTCCAGGTAATCACAGTTTACTTTCTGCTATTTTATAGCGAAGAACAAAATTTAGTAGGTGCTCCTTTTCAAAATCACTGAAACTCTTGCCTTTTGGCATTGCGTCTCTTTTGGACAAAGTACAAAATAACAAATTATCGAAGACGCCTACAATTTACAAATGTTCACGCCCCCGCCACCGGACATCCGTCCATACCGAATAACCAATAAGATGTTAGTGAGAAGGCAACGGTCTCTACATATTGCCACTTCTTTGTCGTCTACAAGTACCAACTTCCTGTATGACGCATAAGTGCGGTTTATGAAATGCAAATGTCTATAAGTATATGCTTTTTCTAAACGATCTCTTATAGCTTAAGACAGTGTAACTCTTGCTTAAGCACCTGATTTTCATATAGGTAACGACTATGTATCCCGCCCATATTAGTGCGAAATAAGAAGATACAATAAAACTAAGTTTAGTACAAGCAAAAGTAATTTGCACTGCAAGTTACAAAATTCGCAAAAAACAGGACATTAAGCCATTTTACAAGTATTTTTCATTAGAAGAAAACTAGTATTGAACTGTTTGCTGAAGTGAAACCTGTAACAATTTTGTAAGCAACTAAGAATATCTAACATGAATGGTAATATTATGTGTCCTTTATCTGTGAAATAAAATTATTTCTGCAAGTCACCTTGTTCTGTCCTTCACCATAAACCCACATCTCCTATACATTTCTAATGTTTTTATTGTTTCCTTCGTTAACTGGTCTTATATATGCGTAGAAACATAATAAGTACACAAGATTACCCTATGCTAATAAATAAGTACAAACTGACTGCTCTAAAATGAGATATCTAGTAAAATGAAGTAAATAGGACTTGGGACAACATGGTTCGAGGATGGTGACAATTTACTGGCTATATCAACAGCAGAAACATACCTCTCCAAGAACTATCAGAAGTGTCATGTTATTTAAATTCTACCTTACAGGACGTCATTGTCCTATCTATAATGAAATACTCCGTGGCCATTTACCGAAATCATGTATATGGTAAACATAGTATAGCATTGAAGAATGTTATAACTCGGAGGGGACTAAGACTGGGATGTATTCCTTCACCGACTCTTTTTAATTTGTTCGTGGACGATATACCGGAAGTGTTGAAGTTAGTTGAATCTGATGCTCCTAGTATAGAAGATATCCCCATACCCACTCTACTATACGCGGATGATTTAATTTTAATGCCCACATAAATTTCCGGGTTGCAAAGAGAACTAAATTGCTTAGAAGCATATTGTAAGGAATGGAGAATGGCAGTGAATGAAGTGAAAAGCAAAACACTAACGTTCAACAATGGAGCGGTATATAGCAACAAGGAGATCTGGACATACATTGGAGAATGTTAAAGTATTTACATATCTGGGCGTCACATTATATATGAACGGAAGGTGGGGAAAGCACAGAGACATCACGAAACGTAAATGCATAGTAAAAAATATGGTGTCATTAAAGTCTCTTATGAAGGTTCCTAATATACCAATGAGGACAATGGAGATGGTGTACAGAGCTATTGCTAGGTCTAGTTTATCATATGGTGCAGAAATTTGGAGTTGGGAAAAGAATGAAATATAGAACCAAATCCAGACGCATTTTCTGAAGCGAATTCTACAGGTACTGCAAATTGTTAGGTTCTTAAAGAATTCGGATTATACAATGAAACCATGCATCTGAAAGTAAGGGCAGTTAAATACTGGTTACGCATAGTACGGGGAGATCAGGCACTTCTACGCGCGGTATGCTTCACGGAGCAAGTACGGTTTTAGCTATGACAGCCCATAGTATTTTGGTGCCAAAACTTCATCCTTCCCGCCAAATTCAACGAGAATGCGTTGCCAGTGGATTGCGCAATGTTGCCGATGGTGGTTTTGGATTTACTACATTTTTCTCTCATTGGTGAATGTGTAATAATTATAACTTAAGCTGAAGCGGAATGGCAATTGAAACCTCATTACTACCACATGGAGGGATAGGTAATAGCTCCTCATCGATATTATTGAAGAAAAGTCTTGCATTTCACGGCCCTGTTCCAAGTCTGTCTTCCAGAACTAGTGCACGCTTTAACCGCTAGCAGGCACATTGTGGCTGTACTATTCATACTGGAGAGCTGTCAACATGTGAACGAAAAACACAGCGAGAGCCTCCCTCTCCTGTTTATGCGATTCATTACTCATACCTTTCAACATATGATTAAAAACTGCAGCCATTCTTACCAAATGATTAATTTA
Source organism: Deroplatys truncata (assembly GCA_030765065.1). Taxonomy (NCBI): domain Eukaryota; kingdom Metazoa; phylum Arthropoda; class Insecta; order Mantodea; family Mantidae; genus Deroplatys; species Deroplatys truncata. Next base: position 162,876,461 of record CM060979.1, read on the forward strand.
GGACCCTAAGCCGCAAAGCGTATTGGAGGGAAGTTTTCTATAAGTAGAGGAGTGAGGCAGTGGGACAGAAGGCGGCAACTGCGGAACGACGACAGATCGTAGCCGTAGGATCTGAGAGGCTAAACTCCAATATGAATGACGACACTATTTGGTGAGATATATACGGTAGGAGCGTGTTAGAATAAGAATTAAAAACATCGCTATTTTCGCGGATTTCGCTAGTACAGTCCATTTTATAATTAGACCGACATCGCGCCCAAGGTGTTAACATCAGTAAAACGGAACCAACTGCTACCACGTTATTTACTCCAGGTCTGGAAGATATTCTAATGGCTTTGATTGGCTAAAGTTAGATATGAATGGATTTCTACTGGAATGAGTCGGAGTAGCAACGAACTATGCTTCAGTCAATGTGATATCCTTCATCGGATACACGCCTGAAAAAATAGAAATGTGTTCATTAATCCTGATGCCGGCCATGAAAAGCTGAGTTTATACATTGCAGAATTTGTTTTATTATACAGTTCGTTATAGGCACAAGAGGGATACAGGAGGCTAAACGGATAACCAAATGTTTAGAACTTTGCATTAAGCTTAAACATGCATTAATTCACATAAATTATACAACTCGTGGTTAATACAAAATTTCCAAAAAAAAAATATTGAATCACCTAAATGTTATTATACCGATTTGAAATAATACGATTAGAATTTGATACAGGTAACAAAACAAAGTAAGAAACACGAATTTCTTTCGCTTATGAGTTTTAATATGTTCTCAAATACGTGATAAACGGGATAAAGGTCACTCTCGTGCTCGCAGGGAATGAAGTAGAGTGAGAGTGGCGACATCTGTGTGCCTGACCTTATGCAATCGGAATTTCTTTTTGCTGCCGATCTCGCCGTTACTCAGAGTGCCGTGTATGCCTCGCGAAAATATTTAATACTGTGGGGGTTAAAGCGTGGTCAGAGAAAAAGCAATCGCGTGGCAGCAGTGCTTTCGGTGCTGTAGGACTGGCATAACTGCAAGATTTCTTTACCGTCTCTCAGGAAAAGATGTTGAGGCCAAGGAAATTAGCGGATCAAAAAACTATCGAAGAAGTAGAAGAAGAAGCTGAAAACAAAGATACTGAAGAAATAATATCTACACGGCTAGTTAATCAGCACTTTTAGAACATGAACGCAGGGTTTTGCGGCTACCAGCATGCAATTGTACAAATGACAAAACCATGGAAAGGTATCAAAAACAGACTAAGAGACATCACCAACAGGAAATAGAATCGGATTGTAAAACTAAAGCTTCCGAGTGTAGCAAATGAAATAAAATTGAGTTGGGATAAAGAGGCATATATGCTTAATTTAGGAAGAAAGGAAAGATCAGGAATAGCATGGTTTAGACTGGGTGGCTTGAGGGCACAGAATAATTTGGCAGGAGAATCTGCGATTTGGACGAGGACTGGGTACATATTTTGGCGGAGTGTGTTCAGTGGGAGAACCAGCGAACAATTCAACTCAAAGAAACATTCCTAAGTCCGTCAAGAAAGTGATTGGCATTTTGGGATGTGGAAATCTCGCGTACAGAGTTCTGACACAAGTGACACCCAAATCGCTTAACCACGTTCGGAGTCCGTGAGTTCCACGGAGCGTCCGATTCTGCTGTTTCATGATGTCTAATGACTACTGAGGTCTCGGATAATGAGTACCAGGCAGTAGGTGGCAGCACAATGCACCTAAGATGAAAAACGTATGTTGATCACATAGTGTATCTTGTATCTTAAATATGCATGTACTGTCAATGACACGTGCATTAAACACTTGTGTAATAACTTCAATAATGAAACCATTAAAGATGAATTGTCTGTCTGTCTAAAATCCTTCAGAATAGGTTCGTTCTGAATTTAAAATGTAGTTGGGAAACCTTTCTGGAGAATTTTATACAAAATTTTAATTTTAAAACACGTTGGGCTAGTTATATCACACAACAGAGGAATAATACCTGCGCTACCTTAGCCTACTCACATCTATGATGGAGGAGTCTAATCGTGAAAATGCTCTGATCTAGGGGCGAGGTTATGAAAATACCCACTACACGGTAGACGAATGACCCCCCTCGCAAATGTATACAGAAAATATGCAAGTAAATTAGACTGCCCTTTAATTTTAGTAAGTGAACAGTGGACTTCGTACATATGTTAGTTCAGCCAAAGAAATACATTTTAATGAAAATGTTACACAGTTAAGGCCACCATAATTACACAAATTAGATACATAAATATTTATATTGGTTAACTAGAAATCATGAACCAAACAATCAGGAGAAAAAACAAAACTGGGAAAAATCTGTAGTACACAAATTTAGGCATATCTCGGCCGCAACCCGTTCCGAGTCACATGACATCACGGCATTCTGTAAATAGCCCAAATGTAAAAATGCGAAACATTCTTACCGCACCTCTTTATTCAACTACTTATAGTAACAATTTTGATAGTCTTTGAAAGATATTTCAGTAATGCGGGTGAAATTTATTTTCTGCTGTTCCTCTCGTGCATTTGAAAAACAATCGAAGCGCTATCGGAGTTTACAAACCTAGGTAAGCCGCACTATATGCATTAGAACTTAAGAACAATTCTACTATATGCAATGACTCTTAAATAACGATTAAAAATCACCCTTAAGTTCAAAAGGAAGTGCATTATTCCACAACATTGGGCAAGCCGTAAACTGGAAAGAAAAGGGAGGATGATGTGTTTACCGCAGCTGTTTCAGAAAGAAGCTGACGAGGTGTGGACAATCTGATTTGATGCGGGAGATTCAGTAACAAACCAATCAATATCTGTTTCTTTCTTCGCTTGTCCGAGCCTCGTCGCTCAGACAACACTTGTTTTACACCAATCCACATACCTATCAGAGAAAACGTTTCTCATTTTTCCAGTAAAGGGTTTTATCTCACAATAGGCCACTGTCACAATGATATTACAGATTTAACTACGATTTTTATAGTTGAAATACACGAACACATAAGTACCCTGCCTAGGGTTTCTCTACCATGGAATCCCTTATTCATCGGGAAAAATTATGAAGTTTTAAGATGTAACGGCTGACTTTAGGTCTACTTTTCGCTCAAGTATCGGACGCCTGGTACCATACAGTAAACGTATGTAAAGCTTTCACCAGGGAAATAAAGGTCACATTTCTCAAGAATCGGAGTGTAGAATTCGGAAAGCGCAATGTATAGATACACGTGAATAAAAAAATAATAATATTATGCATGTTTAAATAGGTTTCATATAAGAACATAGCCACAGTTTATTACAAATATTTTTCATATTGCTCCAAGCTTTGAAAAATTATTTCAAATATAGTTTATATAAAAACAAGTACATGCGCGTCTTTATTATAGGTCTTCATACAGAAATAGAATATTATTGAATTGACGTAAACATACATACACATTCAGATGTTCCAGCAGTTGTAATCACTCATAATTAATACATTTATTCCCCAATTATTGTTTAGGGCGAGTCAACACACACCACGCTGCATGGAGACATAGAACTAATGTAAAGAAAATACCGTATTCCTTCGTCAATGTATCAATACAACCGCGGATGGGGCAGGGTAATAAACTTTGCCCCGCACAGAGGCTATAAATATCATCACACTAAAGATAACTTCCAAACAAGATTTCTTGTAGGGAAGAGGAAAAAAAAAATGAGGCGATAAAAATTGCACATTGTTTAAATTTCTCTCAATTATTACTATTCAAACACCGATATATGCAAGGAATTAGAACTTATGAGTGAATCATTGTAATTTGTAAATAATTTGTTTGTAAAACTAGAGCCTATAGGAGAGAAAGCCGAGACACGCGTGTTTTTATTTTAGATCTAGTTTCACAAAAAATCCCAGTTATACTTTAATATCATGTGACAATGGCCTCTTGTATTATTAAAGAGTCTATAGTTAGAGTGTTATCAAGCTTAGACAATAAACTATTAATTAGGTATTGTTATTAACCTGCTGAGAAAGTCCACCCAAAATTGCAGTTCAGTAATGTCATATTTATTTTACTTTCTCTACCTACTATCGTTTATGATGATTTAACTTCTACACAGTATTCCTATGAAAGCTTTTTTCTCTTTCTGCTTCATAATGCTCGGGATAAACCTTTGCAGGCACCTTTTTATCACGCATTTCATTATAGGTACAAGGGGTTGGAAGAAACTGAATTGATGGTCAAACGTTTAAAATCGGTTGCTATAAAATGACTTTGACATTCAACAATACTTCCAACGACTTTCGAGAAGTAATTGAATAGCTACAGCACCTTAAAATTACAAATTGCTTAAAATTCAAACCAATAATAAAGGATACCTTGGAAAAGGCTAATGCCACAAAAAGTTACTTCAAATAATTTGAGGTTTTAAATAGATCTACATTTTTTGTGTAGTACGTGTATGTCTATCTCTTGCCGTTCATCAGGTATAAAAATTATATCAAACTCGTTCCGAACGTAGAAAACTTTACAGGCTATTACCATAAAATTCAGGATGTTCATTTTATTTCTCATTTAGTCCTGAATATACAATTTCTTAATTAACATCGTTAGAGAAATGTTTGAGAAAATTAAATTTTTCGAAAGTTGTCCAATCTAAAAGGTAGCTTGGCGTAAGGAATTTTCTTAAAATTCTTCGTGACGTATCTATGGAAGATACTGCATTTAATTCGGAGTTTCCGGTTTAAACTTAAGGCTGTTTAAAGACACATACATTCCTGGACCTTTATATATATCGTTTTTACATGCATGGAGTCTTAAAACACGTATTTCTGGTGAAATCTCGTTATCAATTTGGAAAGCAGTAGGTTCTACTGGATAGGATGTAGAGAGAGTAAAAATATTAAGAAATTGAATTAAAAATAAAGGACCTTTAATTTTAGTACCTTGCGCTGAATTCCAGTTTTAAACTCTCACAAGATTTCGTGCCTTAAGAAGATATTTCTAGCTAATCTAGAATTGTTAGCTAGTTGTTAGAGGACTGTAGGTCACCAGCATTGATTTCAGTATCCGAAGTTACTAGGCTGCAATCCTCGCTGGGATACTTCCAAGTGGTAAAGAACGGGCAAGACACATGTAAAATAAACGGTGTTTGGTGCGCGTCGATGCAAAACGTGTTCGTCGTGAAATTACATCGAAAAATATCAAACAAGCTTCATTTTAGTTTATTTCAACTTATTCTATTATCCAAAAATTTCAAGTTGTAACCGAATTATAAAGCAGCCAAGACAGAGGTTTCCCAAATGTTAAATTATAATATCAGCCTTGTATTAATTTGCCGACAACTGACACTAGGTTTTTTAAGTTCTAAGTAATCAGGCTAGCAATAACTTTAAAGTTAAATAATTGTTTTGATTTTTGCAAATCCTTCAAACCGAAACATGACTTTTTTCACATGATAAAACTCTCACTCAAATATCCTTCTTTCCTACCGTTGTAATTATGGAAATAATTCATCTCAAAATAAAAGCAATGAAACAAAATTATTATCAATGTTTCTATAATTTTGTCCCTTGCCCGCCAACATATTTTTCAAAGAAAGTACTGACTTGTGTGGACATTAAAAGCAAATTTTAAACTAATTTAGTTCAATGTTACTCCAAAAGGAGTTAGTACATTTGCACACTATTAGTCTATACTTACAAGTAGTGAGGGGGACGATAACACTATTTATCGATACTCACTTTATAAGAAACAATAAAGGCAAAACCTGTTCACTGAATTATATTCTTACAAGGTGTGATCAAAAGGTTTCCGGAATAGCTTCACAATAATGGTGACGCTTTGATTTCTTTAATTCTTACCCAAACTGTACATGCAGCGTTCCTTCCCGATAAAAATGACTTACTGTGACAATGAGTGACGAGATAGATGCTCTGAAGTGAACACGTGCTTTTGCATGTGCTGCGATTTTTCCGCGTAGCAAAAAAGCCAGTTTACGAAGAACAAAGAACGAACATTAAATTGTGCTTTAAGCTCGGTAAAACTGCAAAAGAAGCCTATCAAATGTTAAGAACAGCTTATGGGGAGGACGTTATGGACAAAACTCAAGCATTTGAGTGGTTTTCGAAATTTAAAATTGGTGTGGCATCAGTTAAAGATGCATATCGTTCGCGGCAACCCTGTTCCAGAAAAAGTGATGAAAATATCAATCAGGTGAGGGAAATGGTCTTAAATGATAGGCGCATTACAATAAGAGAACTGTCTCACTCGTTAGAACTCTCCTTGGAAGTGTTCAAAGCATTTTGAAAGACAATTTGGACATGAGAAGTATTTCCGCCAAGTTCGTGCCCCGCCTGCTTTCAAATGACCCAAAGGAAAGTCGTGTGATTGCCTGCAAAGATCTTAAAGAACAGCTACAAAATGACCCACAGTTTATGGGGAAAATTATTACAGGTGATGAAACATGGATTTATGGGTACGATTCAGAAACGAAGCAACAATCTTCACAATGGAAGATTCCTTCATCTCCACGCCCGAAAAAGGCCAGACAAGTTCGATCCAAAGTGAAGTCAATGATTGTTTTTTTTTACATTGAATGCACTGCACAAGGAATTTGTGCCACAGGGTCAAACAGTGAATCACGTGTTCTACAAACAAGTGCTGCAAAGATCAATGGTGAATGTGCGACGTGATGATGATGGTGATGATGATGAGATGCGGTTTAAGGGCGCTAAACTGCTAAGGTCATCAGCGCCCTCACAATGTATAAAAATGAAGTCCAAAATATAAAAGACGGGTAAAAAAACCGCATAAATAAAAAACTGGACACAAACCCGCGATGTCCAAAAGCTAAAAACAATACACCAATTCCAAAAACACAATAAAAGCATAGGCAATAAAAGACTAAAACGTGTCAAGAACTGTAGAATGCGAGGGACATGAGCGCCTTATGTCCACTGGGGAGTAGAGTCCCCATTAAAACAGACAGAATAGAATTGTAAAGCTAAAGGTCACTGAACGTATCAAATGCGCAGATTAAAATCACTGTCACGAATAAAACGTAAAACACATTCTACAGCAAGCGTGTCGTCTGCCAAAACGTTGGCCAGGCCAACAGGCAGACCCACACGAACACGCAATGCAGCTAAAACCTGACACTCCTCTAAAACGTGACGCACCGTTAAGGACGCATCACACTGCCCACAGAGTAGTGCGGGGTCACCACTGAGCAAATACCTATGACTAAAAATGCAATGTCCGATACGAAGGCGTGTTAAAATTACCTCTTCCCGACGAGAAGCACGGGAAGAGGTAGCCCAGACTAACGGGAGAGGATTAACCTCCTGCAACTTGTTCCCCCGGAGGGCCGTCCACTCATCGCACCAAAGCGAGAGGATGCGGCGACGTAAAACAATTAACAAATCTGACGAGGGAACAACAGAGGTAAAACTTCTGGGAGATAAAATCGCCGATTTGGCAGCGGCGTCGGCAGACTCGTTGCCTGAGATGCCAAGATGACCTGGAATCCACATGAAGGAGACGCGGATGCCAGAGACACCAAGCGAGTGGACCAGGTCATGTATGCGCTGTACGAGTGGGTGGTAATTGTACAGCGCGTTAATACTCTGAAGGGCACTTAGGGAGTCTGCGCAAACAACACAGTGCTGTAAATCATGCCGCTGGAGGTATAAAAGTGCCTGATAAATACTAAAAAGCTCGGCGGTAAAAATCGAGCATTCCTCCGGTAAACGAAAGGTAAAATTATGCCAACCAAAAACAAAGGCACACCCTACTCCAACATCAGTCTTAGACCCATCAGTGTATATAAAATGACAGTTACCGATTTTCGCCTGGAGTTCTAAAAAAGCTGATCTAAGAACTGAAGAAGGGGTCTCAGTCTTCGGCATCGACATTAGCCCAAGGTGATAGTGAGCCTCAGTGCGCAGCCATGGAGGAAAAAGCGTTTCCCCCCTGGGAAGGGCCGGCGCTGGCGCAACGTCCAAATGCCGAAGGAGTTGTCGAAATCGAACCCCTGAGGTAGTAATGAAGAAGAGCTAACTAAATATTGTCGATCAAGTGAATCCTCGTAAAATAACTCGAAGGACGGGTGGTTAGGCAAGCTTGAGAGCCGACAAGCATAGCTGCACAAAAGCATCTCACGCCTGAAGGACAGCGGAGGGTCTGCTGCTTCTGCGTACAGACTGGGTACATAGCTAGTTGGAAAGGGCCTTGTAGCGACTCTTATACCACGATGATGAATGGTATTCAAGCGACGTAACACAGATGGACGTGCCGATGAATAGACAATGCACCCGTAATCAAGCTTGGATCGGACCAAGGAGCAATAAAGACGCAGAAGAACGGTTCGATCAGCTCCCAAGGATGTGCCACTTAAAACACGTAACATATTAAGAGAACGGTCACACTTTGCTTTTAAAAACATATATTATACCCGTAAGAGAAAGCGCTTACTGTCGGCTGAAAGGTTCTTTAACAGCAGAACATGAATGCCATCCGGCCCAGGAGCGGAGTGCCTAGAGCAATGAAGAGCGTGCTCCAGCTCCCTCATTGTAAAAAGGGCATTATAACATGCCGTATTATCAGACCGAAAATTATAAGTTGCGGAATCCAGCCGGTCTTTGATAGAGCGAAAGCCGGCGGAATAATGGTCTGAACTGGAAACCACCTCAAAGGCAGCACACAGAGTGTTAGCGATGGCAACCGGATCCACTACGGTGGCATTGGAAACCTGAAGGCCAGAAACAGTACAATGCGACACTTTACCTGAGAAGCGACGAAGTTTATCCCAAACAACAGATGAAGGCGTAAAGCGATTAAAAGTTTCGACAAAACGAGTCCACGACGCCTTCTTGCTATCCTGAATAATGCGACGAGCGCTGGCGCGCGATTTTTTAAAAGTCACCAAATTACCAAGTGTAGGGTGTCGCCGAAACACCCTAAGTGCAGTTCAAACGGGCACGAACGGCGTCCCGACAATCCTCGTTCCACCACGGAACAGGCAGTCGCCGAGGTTGAGAGGATGAACGTGGAATTGCGCGATCGGCGGCAGAGAAAATCGTGGACGTAAGGTGCTGCACTATTTGGTTAATATCGGTGAAGGGCTGGTCGTCAAAATGCACGAGGCTGGAATACAAGCTCCACTCGGCTTTTGTGAATATCCAGGTAGGTACTCTCGAATGCTGTACGTGGTGTGACAGAAGAGAAGCGATGCAGGGGTAATGGTCGCTGGAGTAGGTGTCAGCGACGACGTTCCACTGCAGACGACTAGCAAGCTGGAGTGAGCAAACGGCAAGGTCCAAATGAGCAAATGTACCGGAAGAATCAGAAAGAAACATAGGCTCACCGGTATTGATTATAGAGAGATTGAACTGATAAAAAATGTCGGAAAGAAGAGTTCCCCTCGCACAAGCCCTTGGCGAACCCCACAGGGGGTGAGGGCATTAAAATCTCCCAACAGGAAATATGGTGTTGAGAGAGCGGACAAGAGATCGCAAGGTCCGCGTTGGCGAGGGGAGACGATGGAGGTGAATATAGAGAGCAAACAGAAAAGAAGAAACCGGGTAACTGCAGTCTAATGGCAACAGCTTGCAAGTCGGACGTACGAGTGAGACGTTGAAAATGAACGTCGTTACGCACTAACAACATGACCCCTCCATAAGCAAGAGTACCCTCCTCCGGTTCAAGGTCGTAGCGAACCGGAGTACATCCTCGGAGATCAAAAGGATCATGAGAGCGAAGCTTAGTCTCCTGCAAACACACGACCATAGGCGAATGGGAACGCAATAAAAGTTGCAGTTCCGCCCTATGCAATCGTACACCACCTACATTCCGGTTCAGGATAGCCATTAAGAAAAAGGGATAAACTGTCTACTTAGAAGGGCGGCTTAAAATAACCTTTTGTTTAACCTTTGGGCTCGGGCTTTTGGTATGGAGTTGGTCAGACTCCATAGACTCCTCGAAGGGAGGGCCCACGCGCTCAGAGCCAGAAACCGATTCAAGCGCCGAAAATCGGTTCTGGGTGGCGATGGGTGAGAGGTGCCGCTGAGCGCGGTTTGTCTCAGGAGCTTCCTGGGACTGCGACCTCCGAGGAGGAGAAGGTGAATTCTGGTTGCTGTGTACACGCGAGGGGCTTTTAAAAAGTCTTCTCTTCGAAGTTTCTGCTTCGGCTTTTTCTCAGTGGCTGGTGACTTCATAGACTTTGGACTTTGGACCAGGTTTATAGGGCTTGGTAACAGTAGCAGATTTGAACGGCCGGATGGTAGTGGCGGTCAAGACAGTCATGGTTCAAGTTTGAGTCCCAGCATTCTTCCGGGGTACTGGCGAGGCAACAACAGAACTGAATGTTCCTGATAGCAGGAGCGAAGGTTGGCGCGCATGGTAACGCCTCCGGGCTTCGGCGAAGGAGAGTTTCTCCTTTACCCGGATCTTCTGGATCGCCTTCTCGTCCAAATACCGTGGATAGTCGCCAAATGATGCAGAATGTGACCCTTTGCAGTTGACGCAGACGGCGGCTGTTGAACAGGCACCTTCGTGTGAGGGCTGGCTACATGTTGCACAGATGTTAACGGCACTCTTACATGAGACTTGCGTATGCCCAAAACGTTGGCATTTAAAACAACGCAGAGGTTTAGGAATATAGGGCCTCACCGCAATACGTTTGTACCCTGCTGTAATGCTCGTGGGCAGATCGACGTCATCAAATATGATAAAAGGGTACGAGTGGGTACCAATACTCCGTCGCGTTTGGTCTCCACCCGATGCACTGATGTCACCTTTTGATCCGATAGATATTTCACTAGGTCCTCGTCCGATATACCGTCGAGGCTATGGTTGGTAACGACGACTCGACAGGAATTCAAGGGGCGGTGCTTCTCAACACGAATGGGATAACCGTGGCGAAGCGTAGAGCTCAACAAGGTCTTAGTTTGTTAATCGGACTTGCTGTTTATTAATAATGACCCGTTTCGAAGACGAGTGCAGGACTGAACCGAACCAGCAATAGAGTCAATGCCCGTCTGTGCTATAAAAGGGTTCACCTTCTCAAACGATTGTCCTTCCTCTGTTCGTGTAATAACTAAGTAACAACCAGATGTTGGCGGTGCTACTTCTGTTGCAAAAACTTTTCGGCGCTTGATAGTGCTCCATAGCGAAATAAATGCTTCACCATTGCAACCGTCTCCGTCCTCGGGCTCTGACTTCCCGGGCGTTACCCCGGCTTGGGTGAGTGGCCTATCTATACCTAGCTCATCCCAGGGTCATACCTCCCAGAATATAGACAGAGGGAGCCAATCGCCGTCAGAAGTCTGCAGCTCATGCAATGGCCCCCCACGGGACTGCAGTTGAACAGCGGATACGAACACATATCCTACAGGACGACCCCGGTTGGTGGGGATGACGCCATTACCCACTCACCCAGCTGCGCACTCAGTGCGCGCGTATCCGTCAGGCTGTGTCCACGGAGGATTAAAATAAAAGATTAAAAGAAACTAAAAGTGTGTGGGCGTTTCGCACTCAAGGTAGGCCGGCGAAGAAGTAAAAGAGATGTGTAAATGAATGGACGTGGGACGAAATGTGCATAAGTAGAAGAGAAGAAAGAAACGATGGCGAGAGGCGACATGGAGTGAAATGCACAGAACGCACGAGAGCCTACCTTGAGTCTCCCGGTCACGAGAACGAACCCACCTCGACCGGACGGGGAAGAATTGATGAAGATGGCGATGAGTGGGGGGGCTCTATCTAAGTAGACTACAGTGGCCCTTGAAGTCCTTGCACATTTTTGTCAAGGCGGTCCCGGGGGAGGGGCCCCCCTACCAGGGTGACGTCTGAGTGCAGCTGGGCCAGGATTGGTTGGGCTGCGCTGCAGGCGGGCACTGAAAGATCAACCAAGGCGTTACTAATGGAAATGACTACAAACACCACTCTATTCCTAAACACTGACACGGCTCACAGCCTAGATAAATACTAAGTACTAATGTAAACGTAATGCTAAGCAATATTATTGATCACTGACGAGGCTTTGCAGCCAAAGAATAACATAATCACTAAGTACTAATATAAACGTAATGTACATCAATGCACATCAATTTATTGATCATTGACTAGGCTTTGCAGCCAAAAGAATAACTTAATCACCCAAGTAATTTCTTACAGATTGACGACGGGGTTGAAGGCCGCCAAGAACGGTTAGCCGGTGTTGACGGCCTGAGGTCCAAGCAATTAATATAAATTCAATGTTACCACTTAGCACTAATGACATTGCCCTAAATTTCAGGACAGCAGACCAGTGCACATTAATTCAAGTGAAGTGGACGAGGTCTCCATCCGGAGACACAGTGCTTCAATCCTCAACTTCTCGCTCCAAATTCCCTAGGGCGCAAGTAGGGCCTAGGTCATGCTTGCGTCCAGGCTCCATTCTACACCTGGCTTAGGCCCTTGTGGCCGGCCAATATATCCTCTCCACGACTGCGCTGGTGCAATAGCGGTACAGCCACACCATCACTCCCGAATGCATCTTTATCCTTCTTCCTTATTTCTTCCGGTGGAGGAGTTTTTAGTGGGTATGCCGACTATTGGTGAGTCCCACACTCTCAGTCCCGACTCCCATCGGGGCTGGGGTAAGTGATTAAATCATTTTCTCCTCCACTCGAAAAAAAGGGAAGGTGCGACGCAAACGGCCGGAGAAATGGAGGAGTGGTGACTGGTTCCTGCATCATGGCAATGCGACCGCGCACAAAGCCCTTTCTGTTCGCCAATTTTTGGATAAAAATAGGATGAATGCTGTTCCCCATCCCGACTATTCTCCAGATTTGGCACCAGCGGACTTTTTTCTTTTCCCGCGACTTAAAATGTGGCTCCGAGGATAGTCACCCATCACGAATCGCAGAAGGTTCTGAACACGTTGAAAGAAGAGGACTTCCAGAGGTGCTTCCAGCAGTGGCAGAAGCGCTGGGACAGGTGTATCAACTCCCAAGGAGACTACTTCGAGGGTGACAGTGCAGATTACACAAAACAAACTGTTGTGTAGTATTTATGGCGTCATTCTGGAAGCTTTTTGATCACACTTCGTATTATTAGTTTTCTGCGTATGAACGCATGTAATCAATTTTGTATTGTATGCTAATTATTAAACTTGCACTAATTTTTGTATCCTGATAATTCCATAGGTCATATATCCGCTATATTTAATCAAAGGTAACAACAGAAACATTAATAATAATAATAATAATAATAATAATACTTTCTTTGCTTCCGTTTTTATGTAACTATATTTTATGCTGAAAACTTTCCTTTAAAGAAAGAAACACATAGAAAAACAAATACTACCAGTTCTTTATTCTGCAATTGAAAATATAAACTAATGCATATCTTTCATGAAACTCAAAAAACAAAAAATAACTAATATTTCCATGTGCTGTATTATCTCACGTCGTAAGTTATGATTTGTTTCTGCTGAATTTACAGATTTTGGTCACCGGAGAAGGTAAATAATATGGTGAGAGCGAGTCACCAACATAGTTCAGTACGTCAGCTAATCAGCTTCATTCGCACCTCAGTTAACATTGTATGTTACACGAGTACCTCTACTCCATCTAAAGTCTGTAGATGTTGCATTCATTCAGCGACAGGAAACACAGTCAAGATCTATGAAGTACTATAGTCCAGCAGCACTTTGGGGACACGTGCGAGGCAACAACATGAAGCCTCAACTACTCTCATTGCTTATCTAACATAAAATTAAACGTAACAGTCTTCAATAATCCAAAACATAAACATTTAAAAGTATCGAAAAGTATCGCGTGTTTATCTTAAAGTATTACACACCCTTTGATACCACCGAGTATCGAGGTATCGAGGTCCCTTCCTTACATACAAATTACAATGAATTTAAGTTGTGTTGTTCCACAAAAGTATATGCATTATTCCACGAATAGGTATATTTTTGGATTGCTTCTGCCTAGAAATCAAAGTAGCATTACTGGCAAAAACAGACTAGAAGTTATTTTCTTCCTCTCTTTTTTATCTGTTATATAGAAAATAATACGTTGTCCATAAAAGCGAATATGAGGAAAATTATGATGAAAACACCTTATAAAGAAAGAAAATGTTGTTTAATATAACATTGGAAATAAAGGAGCATTTTACGTTAGATTCTATAGAAGCAGAACCGCAAATGGCTACTAACTTTGTAGCAGATAAAAGGACATATTAGACTCCTAAGACTTTATTTAAGCTATTTACTTTGTTTTTGTTATACAAGTTGGAAATTAAACCACTGATATAATACATAGGAAATCAACTTCACTATGATACCCTCTCCCCTGTTCATTTTGGAGATAAATTTTAAAGGAACATTTTAAGAACATTAATAAAGGACTAGAATTCATCTATTTGTTCTTTATTATAGAGAAAATAATGTGGTAATTGTTAATTCTTACGTCAATTCTCACGTCCTGGGCCATTACTGGCGGCTAGTTTGTGACAAACGAGAATAACTATACAAAAACAGTTTACCAGAGTACTCACATACTTTTCATAAAAAGTAATTAAATCTGTTGCTATTGTAATGACTCATTCCTGATAGGAGGAATCAGTAAATAAAACATTTTTACTTTCTCTACTACGTATAGTAAGTAGGGGAAGTATTGTATTCCACCCAAAATTTCGATACCGAGATTTCACCGGAAATACATGTTTTGAGACCCCCTAAATTAAAAAAAAAGCATTTTTGGAAACATGTCTGTGTGTCTGTCTGTGTGTCTGTCTGTGAACAGCATAATTGAGAAACGAACAGTAGGATAAACACCAAACTTGGTATTTAGGTTCAGTATCTTTCATAGATGCGACATGAAGGTTTTCAAGAAAATCCCCCCACCCCAGATTACCCTTTACATGGAAGATTTTTCGAAAATTTTAATTTTCTCAAAAATGGCTCTAACGATTTTGATTAAAATATCATATGTTTAAGATATTTGTATGGCAAATAAAATGAATATCTTGAATTTCCTGGGAATGTCTATTAGAGAAAGGTATATCTTCCATGTTAAATAGCTATGTAAACTGTTTTCAGTTCCACTCTTAATACACTTTAATTTAATGCCTCAAACTGTATTTACTTTCTATCTGCCATTTGTTTCAAGATTCATAATTTCGTTTCCAGGAACACCGCCATTATGGACAATCTCTTTAAACAACGAATGCTCTTTTTACTTTCTCTACAGCACCTTTATAAAATTTTGATTAAAATACCACATATTGTAACATGCTGGGTAGGGGCCTAAAGTTCACATAAAAAACTAAATTAATTTTTAGTACCCAGCACATACATCGAGGGAACGTATACTCACTTGCCCACGGAGGACCGAAACGTGGTGTGGATATTAAGAGGAAGGCGTGGGTTTTTCACTGTACAAAATCCATAATACAAATCGACTTACATATTCCTAGAATTATTTCCCAAACATTTGGGGGTTCCTACACTATTACACATGAAAGGTGAAGGGAAATGCCCACCGATCCAAAAGCCGACTTGCACGCGCAATTCACTTCTCTCGGTATCCTAAGTAAGACAGACGCTATATCCTCACCACACTTGGTTAGCAAAAACTCCCATCCAGAAGTGATGAAAGCAACAATATATCTGGTAATGACAATGAAATCCCCAAATTATTAATACGCTACAGTAATAAAAGTAATTACATAACAAATAAAATGTATATCTTGTACTTTATGAGAATAGTCTATGAATTTTCCTACATTCACAAGGAATTTTGTATAATCTTGTATAGCTAGTAAACGTTAAGTTATGGACGAAAACGTAGTACACACAAATGCGATTGTCTTTAAAACACACAGTTTATTATTGTGGCATTATTTTTGTGGCATTAGCCATTTCCCAGATAACTCAATAATTGTTCGAAATGTCCAATACTTGGCCATTCCTTTAAATTCCTATCAACATTCAGTTGTTTCTAGCGATTGCATGAAAACTGTATGGAATTTTAAGGTCAGGTATAGCGTCCAGTTCTTAAATTATTTTACTATCCCTGTTCGGTTTGGATCTATAACGAAACGTGTAATGCATCTACTTATGCAAATGTTTATTTAGATTAAAATGAAGTAGATATAAAAATAAGTTTTAGTAAGACTGGTTTGTATACCCACTAATAAACAATAGAGGTTAGAGAAAGTCATGTGAGTGCATCAAATCAGATATTTCTGCCGGTTTATTGAGTTCTGAATGCATGCAGTATTCGATTACAAAACATTATGGTTACTCTTGAACTTCTGACTTTATATATTATGTTCCAAGTATTAAATTAGTTGCAGTATTTTATTTTGTGAAATTGAAAAGTACAAATATATGCTTCACAATCTCATGGCTTGTATCATCCAAAATAGTTGAACAGAATAAACTAGCTTTTAGCCTTAAAGAGCGGAATACAAGAATTTATATAAGAAATGTTTAACATCGACTAGAGATTACTAAGGACTCCTCTAAATAGAACATAGTGCTGCCAAAGTCTTTAAGTATGCTTTAAAGAAGAGCCATGCTTATAATAATTTTTTCTCTGATCTCTCACTAAAATAGCACTTTGCCCTGTTTTTACCCAATACTTGATTTCATTTGAGCGATAACTATGTTCTAACTTGTTGTCTTATTGTTGTACTTTGTAATCATTTGTAAAATATTAAGCGCGTCTATTTGAGATTCCCTACTTTTTGAAAAAACTGAAAGTTTTCTTCCTGTACAAAACTTCTAAATACTAGTGAAATTAAAATGTTGGTTCTGTATGCGGGCGCACTTAGTGTTCTGAATTTCTCAAGCTCCTCATCAGATACGTATCTCTATGCACGTAGATTAGGTGTGTCATTGACGTTAGGGCATACTTTACCCCCTAGAGGGACAGACAATCGGGTTAATGTCGTCACCTGAGAGAGTTGTTAAAATGTTGGATAAAGCGCATTTCGTGCATTGGGAAAGGAGAACAAGTAATTAATATAATGGACAATGGGACGGTTTATATTTAATAGGAAAGGGATGATAACTTTAATGAAGAAACATATAATAAGAAACAATTAAATACATCCTGGTATCATTGTTGAGTTCATAATATGCAGAACAGAGAAGCATTATTTTTAATTTATTAGGGTTCCATAAATATTTGTTTGGTCCAAACGTTATAGATAAGGAAGCAATATCAAAGCAATACTTCTGTGAGTTTCATTTAACTTTTATCGAATTTGGCGAAGCTGATTGATTATTTGCTTAACTGATCATTTATGCTCTTCCCCAAACTTATAATGAATACCTCAAATCAATGTTAAAAGTTGTTGTTACATTTAATATCTTCCCAGATATTGAACTTATGGGAAGAATATATATTAGTTTCTAATGTGTACACTTTAATTATGCGTGCTTAAACCCATATGGGAGATTTTACACCAATGACGATCATCCTAGGTGCTGTTAAGAATCAACTTTGCCATTAATATCTCCCCAGATATGTTGGAATTACTGTAAAAATAGGTTTTAATGTACACTTATGTAATAAATTGTATCTGAATCGATAAAATAGTTACGTTTTTTATTACTTAATTGCTTATTTCTGTATTGATGATAAACCTAGCACAATAAGAGATAATGAAATTGTTTTTATACTCTATACTTCTTACGCATAGCAGATGAACGAAGTATTATATTCCACTCAAAAATTCAATAAGGAAGTTTCCGGAAATAGACATTTTGATATCCCTTAAATCCAGCAAAGCAATTTTAGGAAAAAGACAGTTTTGTGTATATTTGTCTGTTTGAAAAGCATAATCCCAAAACAAAGTTTTGGATAAATACCAAACTTTGTATTTAAGTGTAGTATCTTCAAGGGATGAGACAGGAAGATTTTCGAGAAAATCACCCCATCCAAACTACCGTTTATATGGAATTGTTATCTTTTACTTTCTTAAATTGGACGATTTTGTTTAAGGGACACCGGGTCTGAATTTTCTAACGTTTTTTAGTTATAATCTATTCACTTGGAAATTGGGACATTTTATGTGAGTAAATAAAGAAATGACTGTGCAAAAGTTCAAAGCTCTAGCTAAAATTATTTCTCATATAACACATTTAAATATTCTAATTTGTAAAAAAGTGCAAACCGTCTAAAATGCTTTGCGCATTCATCTTTGTCAGTAAAGTAGGTAGTAACATTTTCTAATAGCTTAGTACACTTAAAATAAATGTAAGCATTTTATTGATGTTGAAATTATTAGTTGTAGAGAAAGAAATTGCTTTTTTATGAATTGTTAATGTTTAAAACTTCCTTATTTTGCAGTATAAATTAAACGTTTGTGAACCACTGAATAAAGTGATCTTAAAATGCAGGCTTGAATCTTTAGATAGTCATTTTGGATTAGGTATGCAAATTTGAATGCAAATCAGATAAAAACTCAAACACAAAGAATAAATTTGACGCGCAAAAATGTAAAACTTAGTAAAAAATATATACAGAAAGGGTCCTGTAGGGTTAAAAAATACCGCACGGATGACTTAAGCATTTCACCGGGCTTTTAAAAATTGTTGATCTTGAAAAACCTTTGGCCAAAATGATTCAAATGTATCTATAGAATATTAACACGATATAATTAAAAAACAGACAACTCGTCCTTTTCACCTAAAAACTCCGCCTTAGTGTCGCTTAAAATACCAGAAATTTAAGATATTCTCATAATAAATAAATGTAAATCTTGAATCTTATGGGAATCTTCATTCGTAAAGATTTTTATACAAGTTTGCATAACACTAAACAATAAGAGATAGACAAAGATACTCCCCCAGTGGAATAAAAATCCTATGGATTACGTTTACATAATTTTGTCTATTCTCTCTTCTACAAACTATACCTAGAAAAGCTTATTCTTCTGACTACCTCTTGTTAATGCAGATAAACCTTCATTTTGCATTTCATGGTCGCTACAAGAACAATACAGTAGGCTAAAGCGATGGTCAAGAGTTTTAAAATGCGCATCACTATGTAATAGCTTTGAAATTGAATGCTCTTTGCATGAACACGTGAAAGAAGAATAGCGAATTACCAGTTGAAAATTGTGATCTGCTACATTTACAAGACTTTCTCCACACCACAGTTTATTATTTTATTACGTCCCTTTAAGGTAGAAAGGGTATTACATTCCACCCAAACATGAGATAGATTTCACAAGAAATGCATGTTTTGATGCCCCATGAATAAAAGGAACATTTTTAGTAAAACGTCTGTATATGTGTCTATAGCTCAAAAACGAAAAGTCCGATAAATATCAAATCTGGTATATGAGTTAAATATCTTCCAAAGCTCTTCCGCAAACTACCGTTTAGATGGAACTTGTTTCGAAAATGTTGATTTCCTAAAACAAATGCCTCTAGCGACTTTGATTAAAACAGCATACATTAAAGATATTCGCATGGCAAAATGTACGTTTAGAATTTTCTGCGAATAGCCTGCGAAGTCCTCTTCATTTAGAAGGAATCTTGTATAACTGGTGAATGCTACGCGTTAGACAAAAACGTGCAACACAAAAAATGCACATCTCTTTAAAGAACACAATTTATTTCTAATAATGCTTTTTGTGGCGTTAGCCTACTCCGAGATATCCGTTCTTAACGGTTTCGAATTGTTCAACACTCAACCATTCTTTCAACTGTTTCTCGCGATGTCATGGAAAGAAGATGGAATTTTAAGACCAGTATATATCGTTCAGTTCTTAAACATTTGACTAACACTATTCCTTTTGTATCTATAACAAAATGTGTAATGCAACTATTTCCTAAATGTTTATTTGGATTAAAACGAAGTAGTTAGGAAAACAATCTTTCGTAAGAATAATTTATATATCCACTAAGAAGTGGATAGAGGGAAGAGGTTAGAGAAAGTCATGTGAAGCAACACATCAGATTTTCTATGTAGCTTTTATGGTCTATTCTTAAGAAAACTTCTTTTTTATCTACTTCACGTTAATTGAAAACAAATCCTGATAATTTAATTGCAAACGTGAATAAAATTCATAAAAGCAATACAAATACAATTTGTACACTATTAATATTGTGACGTAGGGGTTATGGCACAAGCTTATCGGGAGGTCTATCTTCCATATCTATCGGTATATATTCTGGATGTTTCTCCTTCTCGAGCATTCTAGAACCCTGTGGAAATTTCCAAAGGCTATATAAGCGAGCGCTCTCGCGAGTCAGTTAGTTGGTGAGCGAGTGTGTTTTGGCGCGGTAAAAATGCGGTTCTTCGAGCGAGTTTGTGACGACTGACAGTGAGTACTGCTGTCGCGAGATATTGGAGGGGTCTTTCATTCGATTCCTCAGCGAGTGAACCGTTCGGAAGAAGAGGCCACTTCATTACGCCGCTACGTTACGAAAAGTGAAGTGACAAGTGAAGTTGATCTAGATCACTTTAGTGAAGTGGAAGTGAAAACTAAATAATGTCGCAATATTTATAGTTTAAACCAAAGCACTAGCACAACTATCCCTAATTTCTCCATACGAATTTCTTCCGGTGGTCCATAAGCAGATGAAAAAACTGCTTTCCACGTCGAAGGACGTTATTGGTGCAAACTGCAGCTTGCAACTGCCTCTGGTTTCCAGTGCAGGTCCTTAGTGTACTCTGTCCTCAATGAACAGCTATTAAGACTGAGTAGTTTTGAAACCACGATTTAGTCCCAAAAGAAGCTGAATTTTTTATTTGTATGCTACACTTACGATCCGTTGGATTGCCTTGGAACTCTGCGTTCCACAACGGGAATGCCTTATTGAGTGGCATTTCAAAATTTTACAATTCTGTGAAGCAGGCTGAAAGATAGCACAAATTTGCGAAGAGGAAGGCCAAAAACGTTTACGGACCTGCTTGCTGAATTGCTTCCTTTGCCGATTTAACTGACTGAAACTCGTATTCATGCACTTACCTGAAAATAATCTAAACAATAAATTAAAAATAGAAGACATTTTCTAATACAAAGCTTCAAACAAAGCAATAAGGGATACATACATTTTTTCACATCGTTGAAGTGATCACCATAGTAGATCGCTGCTTCGACTCAGGTGTCGCAAGTATAGATGGGTTCTTCAACTCAAGTGAAATTCTTGAAAGTATTCGTTGCGGAATAATTTGAAATCACATGAAAGACTAAAAAAGGCAGTTTTC
This sequence comes from Deroplatys truncata, assembly GCA_030765065.1. NCBI lineage: Eukaryota > Metazoa > Arthropoda > Insecta > Mantodea > Mantidae > Deroplatys > Deroplatys truncata. The sequence continues at coordinate 162,897,681 of CM060979.1, forward strand.
GCACAAACACGATTTTGAGCAATTTTAGGACTCTATAGTTCAGTTCATTTAGGCGTTTTAGGTCCTATAGGATTTGGCATTCGGGGATTCTCTACACGTGCCAGACAAAAATGTCATTCGTCAAGGTCGTAGCAAGCAAAAAAAGTGCGGAACTAGTAACCCAACCCGTTCCATATTCATTAAACACTTCATTGCAGCACAAGGGGAATGGAGGAACCTGAGACACTGGTAAGATGTTTAAAAGCTAGTCGGGTTATGCTGACCTTTAAATTCCATGCTGTTTCAATGTGCAATGAAGCTATTTATGTGACCGTTTATCCCGATTAAAATGGAGCAGGTGAGAAGATAACAACATAAGAATTTTTTGTAGAAGCTAAACTAATAATAATAATAATAATAATAATAATAATAATAATAATGAATAATATTTCCGTGGCATTACAGCCCATGAAGGCACTAGACCTGCCAACTGGACTACCGGCCTCAGACCCACGTAAGCACTGCAGAGGTGGGCGATCATCCAACCAAGATGGAAGTGATGCATCATGCATTCCACAGCCAGAATGCTGGCCTCCGTGGCAAAAACCGCTTCCTACCGTAGCTCCTTACTTACCTCAGGATTCTGAATGCGCACCGGTCCTATACCCGGGGCTTAAAAATCCGTACCTCCTGGTTGGAATTGAACCCGGGCGCATTCCGTGGCCCGGAACCAGAACCTCATGCTCTAACTCTCAGTGCAGAACCTATATGAAAGTCATGTGAAAATAACACAGAAGATTTTTTAATTAAATATATGGCTATAATGTATATTGTTAGCGACACTGGATACTTTCAAAATGTATCCATGCCCATTTCTGTTTTTAACTTGTCAACCTTTCAATCGCAGCTTTAGATTAATAATGTGTCACCGGCTGTTGTTGTTGACAATATTTACGTAAAGAGAGTCAGTAAAAAACCAACAGAGTTTAACAACTATTGCCGAGCGAGATGGCTCAGTGATAACGTGAGAGACTCGCATTCGGGAGGTGTGGGTTCGGTTCCCGTCTGTCGCCCACTGACGTTGGGCTTTTCGTGGTTTTCCGTGGTTTGTAGGCGAATACCAGGGTTGTTCCTCATCATAATTTCCTTTCCGTCATTTCCCTTTCATTACGTTTCCTTCTCATGTTTCACGTAAGGTTCTAGAATTCAAGACGTAGGGTAGTGCCGGACAAATGGTGCGGTAGGGCTGCTTGGTTAAACCGCCTTTCATGGCACTCTCTAGGCAGCTCCAGTAGTGGGACGGATCTTCGAGCCAGGGACGTTTTGGACTTCCGTGCATCTCTGTGGCCTGTCTGCCAGCGGCCTTATGTGAATCCTTCACTACATCCCTCCCTCTTGGCGATGATAACCGCAATAGATCTCCTGTTATTCGCAGTACGCGAGATGTGCCCTACGTTGTATGTCCTCCACTTTATAACAGCTCATTCCATCTTCACTTAGAATTTTTACAGCACAGTGTCTCTGAATATACCGGGTAGAAGTGAAATAAGTGTGCAGATTCAAGGGAATTATAGGTTGCAATAACAGGAAGAAAACATTTTATGTGACATTCTGTAACTACATGCTTATTTAATTAATAAATGGGTACTAAGTTTGCAAGTTATGGCAACACTGCGGAACTCTATCAACAGACAGAGGCGAAGGCTTGTGCTATTCCACTAGCATGTAAATAAAGGGAGAGGCAAAATAGTTCGAACCGCCTGTGCGGTGTTTTTCCTGTCTACGTCCTCGGTGCTCGTTGCTGTCTGCCGAGATCACAGAAAGGCGCGGATGAAACCATACAACATTTTAAAACTAATTTTAAAGGCTTTACTTATCAACTTTATGAAAGGAGATGCTGAAACTTGCCACCGTCGTTGTCCATACACTTTTGGTACCTCTTTAGGACACTATCCATCACTTGCCAATTTTTTGCGAGTCAACAGTTGAAGCCCGTACATATGTGAATACAATTTTGCCCCACCCCTTTTTTAGAGAACTAACATCCAGGGAGCGTGATTTTGCCTTTTTACAAGACTCTGCAACATCTTGTACGGCCAATATTTCGATGAGAAAAATTTAAAGTGTGTTTGAGGACAGAATTATTAATACATATATGTGGTCCCCTCGGTCCCTCGACCTAACCCACTGCGATTTCTATCTCTGGGATAGTAGTATACAAGACAAACCCACACACTCTGGAAGAATTAAGACAAAATATACGCCAGGAAATTGCCAGCATTTTTCAACATGAACTACAGTGAGTGATGGATACTTTCCTAAATAGGTGTCAAAATTGTATGGACAACGGCAGTGGCCAGTTTCAGCATCTCCTTTCATAAAGTTGGTAAGTAAAGCCTTTAAAAGTATTTTTAATAATGTCGTATAGTTTCATTCGCGCCTTTATATGATAGCGGTGGACGGCAGCAGCGCCGAGACGCGATCAGGAAAAACACCGTAGTTTTTTGGCTCACCTGTATAACAAGAAGTAGGGATGAGAGCTTGAGATTTGTATGTATACATACCATAGGCACGCAGGTAACTTTTCTCTTCCTCGGTGTCGTGTTTTGGAAATGACTACTGATTAGGAGACTCATGGTCAAAGGTTAATTATGTGAAACTATATGTCAAAATAGTGGTTTAAAGCCGTAGGTGTATGCATATCCTCTGATTCCTGATACTAAGAACCGAGTAAAACTGAACTGAATACTGTGCTGGATTTCATTTTGCCATTTCTCTTGCAGCATTAATTTGTTATGAAATGTACCTTTAACATCCGCAGATGTGTGAGCTGGTTTCATCTAACAGCATCACAGCAGATGTTCAAAGTGGACACCGCTTGCTTGTATGCATGCTTTACACCCCTTCTGCTAATCACGACGCACTCCCATGAAGATGCCTAAATTATTTTTAATGTCTTCAGCTGCTTGGAGGATGCGTTGATGAAGTTTATCAAAGGAGCCTATTTCACCCTTGTAAACCTTACTTTTCACGTCCAGTGGATTGAGATTTGGAGATCTTGCGAGCCATGGTACTGGTCCAAATCGTCAAATCCAAAGACAAGGAAAGCTTCTGGTTAAATGACGACGTACTGTAACACTTATGTGAGGTGTTCACCATCGTGAAGATACCAAATTGGTTTTCCAATCTGCAATGGTACATCCTTCAACAGTCTGGACAAACCACATTTTAAAAATGGATGGTAGTTTACTCTCTACATAAGCTCTGGAAGAACGAAAGGTCCAATGAGAATGTCTTTTATAGAGAACTCGTTTTATAGCGTATGGATTTTCACAAGTTCGTAAAAGATTATAATGCCGTTTCGGATGAAAGAAGCTTCATTCTTATTATAAACGCGCTACAGAAGTGATGGATTCTTTTGTTGAGTATCCATTCACAGAACCTTACACGTGGGGGATAATCATTCGCTGACAAACGCTGTACTCGCTGAATATGATAAGGGTACAGTAGTTCTTCCCTTAATGATCTTAATACAGTCCAATGTGACATCTCAACATAAGGAGTAACATCGTAACTACTACTATGAGGTTGTTGTTCCACTAGTATTGTTCATAATTTTTTTGGGTCGATGTCGATCACAATTACGACATCCTGGGACCACACTTCCTGCGTCGCAAATCCTTTGATACACCGTAGTCAATGTTTTCGCATTAGACACATTCTTTTCTGTAAACCTTTCATGATAAAGTCTCTGAGCTTCACGTGAGTTGCAGCACAAATTAATATACACCATAAATCCTTTTGCTATAAATTAATATCATGTACACATATTCTGCGCTCGAATATTGTACAGTAGCGACCCCTTTAATCTAACATTTGCCTACACTTACAGCCCTTTCCACACGCACTAACCGAGGTCAAGACATAACGGGTTGACGACCCTCAGATAACACCGAAAACAGCGTTGCAAAACAGTCGGAATTGTTTACGAATACCTGAAACATTTTCAGTTAATTTCTGAGAAAGCAGTTCAGTGTTTGCCAAGTTGTACAGCAATACATTGTTGTTTATGAATCACTCTCGCAATGTAGTTGAACACCAGGATCTTATGCCTAATATTTATCTATATAATCACGTAACTTTGCAGAAACAATCTTTTTTTCACGTAACCTATGCAACTAAGATCAATATGGTATTACACTTATTTACTTTATTTAACTAAGGGAACACACTGGTGAAATCCGCGTTCTTAGTTCACTTCCATCTGGTATATACAACTCAGGGACGTGTTATTTCCATTTACATATGTTGAACTTCATCGTTGATTGCCCATAAATATTTTTTTAATATCAAATAAATGGGTTCGCCCTGAAATCGCCAAAATAAGCTGTTGTTATGTTTACAACACTGTTAATTGGTTTTTTTGAGCATTCGAAGTTATTAGCGCGTATGTCCGTAGTTTATGATGTGACTGAATTTGCTTGCATCATCTGTCATAGTGAAATGACATTTCACAACGAAGTTAAACAATATTGCACAGAGAAGCAGCTCCATTCGGTGATATCATGTGTGCTTTGAAGGTGTATGATACTACCTATAAGGAGAAAACAGCCGATATACCACTAATGACCGAAACCGTTAACTGAAAATTCCTATTATGGCTTCCATGTTCACGGATTTAAGCACGTGTATTTCTTTTTGGGAGGAGGGCGACTGTGTGAAACATTCCATCTTTATGCCTCCTTTATTTGCTAGTTAACAGAACTATGAGCTCGAATCATCAGTGCCTTGGACAGAATGATGAGACATGATATAATCAAATTCTTCCGGAAATCTATATAACTTCTGTATAAGTACGAGTATGGAGAACGATCAAATGGAGGTCTTGCATTTAATCTATACTAGAAAAATTATGAATTTTCCAAAACTAGAGTTCTGTGATAATATACCAAAATATACTACTATGATACAAGGGGGAAAGTAGGGTTTAATTTGCGAGAATCCTACGAGAAAAATAAAACTCCTTTTAACACGTGCAGCATAATACTGTTTTTTAGACAGCACTGGGATTTATTGAGATATCAATAATATTATGTTGATTCCTGAAACTAACTGATATTAAGTATAGAACACGTTCATGAAACAGAAATGACGTTAAAACGCGAGATGTGAAATGTTTTGATGGTTTCTTTTATTCACTAGGAGACATTTTAGTGAAATTATTTTCACCATGTTTTGCCTTACACCAGGAACTGAAGTGATTAATTGTTATACTACTTTCTGTATTTTTTTGCGTAAATACTTCCAGAACTATTCTTTCTGATGCTTCTGTAATTTCACTTCCATATCTGTTCCTTCTGAATTCATAGTTTCCGCCATTTAGTCTTTATGTAGGTTAGATAAAAGGGTAACGTTTTATATTAAAGAAAGCTGCCAATATAGCATACAGGTTAACTTTACAACGAATTGCGACAAACTGAGCATGACGATTTCTATTGTGGACAGATAATGTGAGCGCCATAGGAAATTAATCATGTGAAACACATAAAGAAAGGTAGACCTAATCACATGTTTTAAATCTCAATCGAGATATTAAACATAAGCAAACATAAATGGTAATTGCCATGTAATTGGATTTGAAACCAAGGTTAGTCACAATGCAGATTATCGCACTATTGCGATTTGTATTTAATTTTACCTTTAACTCCGTTTCTCAGGTGGATAAAGACAAAACATAGAAACAATGCTTTCATCCTGTACACCCCAATGTTTGAGAATATGCTTCTATGTATCCTAATATTTAATTATGCTGTTAAAAACATAAATTGTGTAAATGTTTACAAAGAGAATCCTTTACTTTAATGAGGACCTAGGGCATTTAATGTTAATTATTTAACAAATAGGAGAATGGTGAACAGCTTCCAGCATTCTTAAATGTTATAACAAAGCTACAGCAGTTGTAACAAAAGTTACTTACCAGCGAACTATAAAGCAGAAAATGCACAGTTTAAATACTATTTTGCTAAATTAGATTAAAATATGCATTCTAAAGTTAGGTAACATGAACGCAGAAATTAAACACACTACAAGGAGAGCGGAAAAATAGCGTAATAATAAAAAGCAACATGTTAGTGGAAGCCGCAGTACTAATACGGTTTATATATGTACCGGGTTTAAACAGACTGCTTCAGAGCTGAATATTAATTAATAAAAGCGAAGCATGGAAACGGCATAGAAGAGCTTTTTAAATAGAATTTTAAAGCAGATATGACCAATATAGACCAAAGTTAGACACATATTACTGAGTTGAAATAAACCTAGGCAGAGGGAAATATGATAATGTCATAACCGTCGGGGATGCAATTGGGAGGAATAGCTGATTCGAATGAAGAAAGGGTAGAGAGAAGTCAAAGCTTGGCTTGAACGATCATGTTATATTTTTGATAATAGAACTCTAATTAAGCCAGTGTTGGATTCAGAAATTGAGGCTGGATCAGTTATTTAATTCAAATGATGTAGTTTAGTAACTCTTCCCCTACGCGGCTTACCTTCAAGGGTATGTCAAGATGTGCTGAGGGGTGTCGGTGTTTAGTAGTGCCTTAGCGGGTGTCTACACGGGCCAGTCGAGGCGACTAGCACGATAGTCAGCCATATCCTGACGGACAGGCGGGCGAGCCGACAGTAGCAGACAGCTCAGTCACAGATCTCATCACGCGCTTGCCTATAGGGGACACTTGTAATGGCAGCTTTTACCATACGTGGTATGCCACCATCTGGTTTTGCGTGGGTTCTTCATAGTGACGTGCGACATCTGTTAAGTTCCATGATGCAACATTGTTCTACAAGTTTCTATCCGGAAAGTGATGTTAGGGTAAAGTCCACTGGGACTACCACAGGATGTCGTAAGCCCTGTCACATACACAGTTTTAGAAAGCTTCAGCAAGTTAAAATGTAAAATGAGATTCCACATAAATTTAGAAGCTTGTGACAGACCAATAAAAGGTTATAAACTAATATACAATGTGTACTCTTCAATCACATACATAACAATAACGATGAGATTTCTTAGCATGGTTGTGTGAACGTTTGCTTTGAAGCCGGAATTATAAAGTCAATAATTATCATAATATTCTGAGAAGGATAGTGATATAAAATAAGTAATAATATATTTAAAATCAGTGTATGTATAAAAAGGAGAAGCATTGTGAAAATTGTTGACTGTAAAAGCGACAGAAAGACAAGACAGGCACAGGTTAGCTAATTAGGGACCAGCCCCAGGTATAAAGGGTAAAATAGCTGTAGCCAGTTTCCCTTGGAATTTATGGGCACAGTTGCACTGGCCGGTGGTGAAAGTCAGTCTGTCCTGAGCGATTGGTGAGTGCAGGACGACATTCTCGTCAAGTTATGAACATGCGGCGAACATGCTAGAGGGTAGAACGCTTAGCTGTAGTTAATAATCTTCGGTCTTGGTAAAGACACAGTAGCATCGTATGCATTTAAAAGTGATCGGCAAACCTTAAGTTTTATTTTATATGGTGAAAATAAAATTGTTCCAAGAAAGTGTTCCTGTTTCTCTGTATATACACGCACGCATACCCAGTGATTAAGATCTCATGCTCGAGCAGCCGTGGCAAAGTATAAAGAACAACTAGGAGGAGAAACGCAGCAATCGTGAGGTAAAGGTATTGCTTCATTGATGGAGGATGTAGTGTGGCTGCGTCAGCATCACTTACTGAAACTTCATAGCCGGTTCAGCTTGGCCGGTGTACATGTAGTTACTACAGAAGAAGTTCACCCCATACTGGATTTATACTTGCGCTTTTCCTTGAAAACGTACTCTCCTGCATAAAAGGTGATCCATTCCCCTAGAACACCATAGTGGTTTTCCCTCTGTAAGGTTTCCACCTTCAGGTAACCAACCTTTGGCTCCACACAGCCAGTATTAGTTCTCTTTACGACTGGTCTCAAGAACAATACAGTGACATACAAGTAACCAACCAGAGATATCTACAAGTGATGTGGAATGAAGGGGTGGTGCGGGTACCACCTTCATGAAAGAGTTTCACTACCATTGGTACACAAGGAAAAACTAAACCAATTAAAAACAATTCAGCCTTCTAGCTGAAGGGGGGAATAATCGTTTGCATGTGTGGCTAAACTGAACCACAGCTATATATAAGAGTTTTCATCAGCGGCATCGAGAAGAAGGTTAAAGTTGCTGCCGCTACTAAACGGAAATAAGAAAACAGGCATTATGAAGATGGCAATGCAGCATAAAAACATGGTTTAGGTTGTAATCTTACCCTTCGGCAGTTCCGCCATACTTTGGGGGAGGAAATATCCTGCCTATCCAGTAGCTAGAATTATGCTCGAAAAACAGAGGTGGTCACGCTGGAAAGAGTAGGGTTATATTTTATCAATACCAACATAAACCGGCCATTATGGGCCACATATGCACGCAAGTATACATATTTTTCAGCTAAGTTCCATTCTATTAACTAGACAAATATTTTAGATGCATTCTTTGTTTACGGTTAAATCCCACGATGTGCAACAATCATCTACATATGATCTACAAATTTTCATTTATCTCCATATCTTTTGTGCAAATTATGTTTACGTTTAAGCTTCTATCTACTTCCTTGGTTTAAATGTATATTTTACAAGTAATAAGAGGAAATGCGAAGCTGAGATAACAATCAACTATTGGAAAGCAAATCGGTAACCGTTAGCTTTTATATTCTGCACTCTTTGCTTGGAATAATAAGAAATCAAAGAAGAATGTATAAAGATTCCATTGTACTGAAAAATACAAACAAATAGCAGCAAGTATTTCAGAAACAATTAATGCCATGAAATATGCATTGGACATGAGTTATATACTTCTAGGAGTTCTAAACTTTTTCTATTACTTCTCAGTTATAGAAAATTCAACTGGAAGGAAGGGAAATTCATGGACTATTTGTTGAAATTTCAAGTTATATACTTTATATACTAGGAGCACTCGCAAATATTAGCATTTCTTAGAAAATGTTTGAGAAAATAAATAAAAACCAAGCTTTTTCCCACGTAAATGATTATTTGGGATTGAGAAGATCCTTAATATTTTGTCTTTGTGTTCTCAAAATTACCAAACCTCAAAATTAAATTTTTAAGTTTGTCCGCATTTCGTTTTTAAGCATGCTGTCTACAAACAGGGGCCACGGTGCGCGGGCGCCGCCCACACAAACGCAAGCATCGATACATCCTCTAAAAGTGACTTTTTAATATAGAATTTTTGGGTTCATTTCCATAATTTTAATATCTTGTGCATGATATACATGCATAAGATATAACATCAAGATATATCAACACAACTGTCACGTCGCATTCCACATTATACATGCATGCTCTGTGCGTCGTACCGACGCAAGAAACTTGGCAGCACAAGGCTGCGCGCGCAAACTCCTTCCTACCACCTATATGAATATAACGCCGACGTGTAACAGGGGAAAGTATATATTATTTTTCACAGTATATACGTATAAATGGCTAGATACTGTGGCAAGATTTACCCACTACCAGAGATTACTCGGGCGACCGGAGTTTTCTTCTGGCAAAGCAAGGGGGAGAGGGGATCAACAGATGTACTGAAAGAGAATTGATAACAACAAAAAGCGCCCCTCGCCACAACCGAAACAAAGTCAGCCGCGACTACCACCGTAGCGGTATTATCCCGTATCCACAGATGGTTACGTCGCTTCGTCGGCCTCCCCAAAGGTCTCTCTCGCTGGTTCTCAGGCCGTAGCTGAAGACTCACACGCCATCGCTCGTCCAAACACTGCACACAATACACTTGCGCGTACTGACCCTACAGAAGAAACTGCACCAACAGATGTAGTGCTTCCCTCACCGCGAAAATAGAGACAATCTCAAGCCGCTGCTGCAGCAACAGTTAATATCACAGCTCGATAGGAGTACTTTGGTGCTGTTATTTGTAGGATCCATCGCCTAATTCCGCAGTTGAGGCCGCATAACCTCTTTGGCGTTCTCTGATGAGGTTCCCCAGGATTATCTCCAGCAGCAGACTAATACTCTGATTTCCTGACCTTCATGGATTGAGTGAACTACATTGCTGTACTAATCACATCCTAACTTTCTTAGTACTAGACGCACCGGTTTGAGGCAAGCCACACTATACGACCCACTCCCTTCCACCGAAGCTTCTATTATGGTCTCTTCTCGGCAGTCTGGACAAAGCAGCCACACTGACACAACTGAGGCTCGCACAACCTGGCCACTGACTGCACCAGTTATGACAATCGTCAACACGGTTTCTGCGCGATTGAGGTGGATTGGGCCACTTAACGGGATAGGCTTCAAGGCCGAAATACTCCAGATCAATGGCGGAGCTTCTTAAAGTGTATCACTCAACTTACTGCCGCTCCAAAACTCAGAGGTAGTTAGTATGATTCCAGCACTCAACAACACACTGTAAAAACTTCGCTCTTCTGTCACAAGCATCCAGGCCAACTCCAGAACATCAAACAACGACTAACAGAGCTATTGCTCTCAGAACGCAGGAGTCTTGGGGCCGTCAGCGTTAACTGTGCCAACACAACATAACCTTCAAGGCAGCCGCCAAACTTCCGGATCAACTTCCTTAGTCATAAACCTAGAACAACTGGACTACAACGGCAACTGCAAAAGCAAACAATAATTACTACCACACGTGAATTCTTCATCGGTCACGACTGCTGCCCCCATTCCATATCCGAACTCTTGGAAAATATGCACTTCAAAAAGAAATCGACATTGACTTAACATGAGCCACGACCAGATTAAGTATCATGACTGTAGCCTTGCTCTAGCCGTTCCTGTTAATTGGACGGCAGTATTACCGATGCAATAATAACAGAGGTTGCATTTGCGGGACTCCGCTAATTTACAAATAAATAAGTGTTTGTTACTTTTCCTCTCCATCCAACTGTCAGCACTCCACTCACAAAATACAGTCAAATCCTGGATACAAACTCCGACCAGCGCTAGGAAGTCCACGAGGTCCAGCTGTGTCGAACAATATTCAGTCGTCGATTACTGATCCGAGTGGCCGAGGTCTTAAGGCATGGAAAAGTGAACGGGAGGTCCGCGATTCAAATCTGGCTGGCAACTCTTTCCCTTACGGTTTTTTTCGGTTTTCTGAAGTCCTCATAACTGGGGCACTCTAAACTGGGGCTTCTAACGTTTCTAGGGTATCAAAAAATGTTGTCCAGAAAATGGTCGAAGGTTGCCTAAAGGTAACGTAAAAACAAGTTTGAGTAGCTTCAATTTTTCACTGTTGTATGGGTTAGTATATTCCCTGGGTGTTTCGTGTTGCATTCAGCGTCTGTGTCTCCTTGCAACCATTCTTCTTCTCATTACACTGACATTTATCATCATTGCCATTACTCATTTGCATTCAAAATTCAGCATAAACACAATAAATAGCAGTATTTTTTTGTTATACAACAATGGGAAAATTATCTATTAATACACATGCTTTTAAAAGCTCATAGATAGAAAGTTAAGAAAAATAAATTAAAAGGGATTTCTCCTCTGTTGCTGACTTTACAGCAACCCTTTATTTCGCCAAAAATTCTATACAAAGTGCAACAAACATCATATTTCATTATCATGTGTTGGTAATATGCAAACAAGTGTTTCAGAAAATTTCCTAACTTAATAATAATGTGAAACAGCTTGTACTTTAACAAAGTCGCTCTCAAACTATTAAGGATATTGGTACCATCAAATTTATACCAGGATTATAAATTGATGGTCTGTGAAGACTTCTTAGCTATCAGTGAACCGTATATAACTGATAAACAATGAGAGATTGGCAAATACTGTTTTAAAATAGGAACACATACAGAGATAGTTAAGACATAATTTATGTCATACAATATTGTTGTACAAATGGCCCATCAGAACTATTGTTTGTCCTGTGTTCCCGTTGTGCCGGATTAAACTTTACTTTAGACGCTATCTATGAGCATATAAAGATTATGGACCCTATTCTTCATTCAATAAGCTAATGGCAACTAAAATGTAAATTTAAAACAGCTAAGACTGTAAATGGGTCTTGCGTATAACCAGGACATAATTGCTATTTTGAAATATTTTACAGACATGTAGTATTAGTGAACATGGTGAAGTAGATGCTATACTCTCTGTTTTATAGACAGTTAATGGTAATTGATAGAGAAGATTGCACCGGCTGTACATCACATTTGTTTTCTCACTAATTACACTATCACGAAATTAATGTATGTGTGGACTTTAAAAGCAATTATTGGGATTTATTTTATTTGGTTGTTTTGGCTGTCAAGTAGTCCTCCATAATTAAGAGGAGCTTAAAGATTTTGTACCCCATGTGCTAAACTTACGAATTTATTACTAATTTCTTAGTAACTATTTACTAACATATTATTTTAAAAATATTTTTGCGGAATTGTTTGTTTATCCACTTCCTATTCATTCTGACATGTAGAATTTCTTGCATTCAGCGCTGTAACCTATCCTGCCTTCGTGTTTTGTTTATTTTACTGCATGTATGTGCAGGAAGTGCATTAAATCCTCCAACGTTTTATATATGAAATACACCCTATTGTTTGCAGACAACCAAATAACATTTATAAGTTCTGAATGCAATATGCAAAAAGAAATTTATAAACTGTGTGTAACTGCAACACATGTTTACAGTTTCAAATACTTGGGTGTATAACCTCAAATTAAAAGAAAAGGTGATGTAGAAAATAAATTAAATCAGTTTATAAACCTAAATGGGACCATTGAAACACACATTATTAAATAAAATCCGCAGAGAGACGATTTAAAATTGTCTAATCATCAATCATGAGCCGAGACTTGAACATTAACAACAACAAAACAAGCTGGAAAAGCAGACACATTACTAAGACTCTGGATAAATATTCGCTTCTGGTCCATTACGATTTCAATCACGCAGTAGCTAAATATGAAGTAGGTATATTTTTAAGATCAACAACCAAGATTAATGGCAACGAAGATTAATATTGGTGACCTTGTTATTGGTACCACCATGTTCAACTGTTGTTTGTAATTAGTTAGTTTTTGTGTAAGTAATTCTTAAATTCGCTGTCCTAGAAAAAATACAGACGTGGTCCAATTATTAGCGTAAAGCATGTAAATTACCACATATTAGTATATTTTAAAATGAAACTTCCTCGTTGTAACCGCGTTTAGGTTATTAAACATTTAATATACATTCTATTAGATAAAAAATGCAATAGCTACAATAAAATAGCTATATGCTGAAGTTCACATTATACATGGATAATTTTCCAAATACTTGCACGATTCTTTCATCACAACATTAAAGCCGGTCAGTAATTTCTATACAAATGTAACTAGGTTGTTATATCAATCAATTTCTAAAAATCGGCATTTATACAAATATTATCATATAAACATTAGTATACATTTATTATAGCTAAGTGCTGCTTACAAATTTGTCAAAATATTTATTAAAACATAAATAAAAAATTAAGAAATTAAGAAATTCTTACTAGGCTAAAAGCAATGTGTGCTAAGCTCTAAGACCTAACACATTAATTACGAAAAAATAATAACTATAGGGATAACGATTTATGTTGTATGAGCAAATTTTCAAAGAATTAGGTGAATTATAGTGTTTACACTAGTAATATGACCATGTCTGTAGTATGCAACATGCATGCGCTAAGTACAGAGTGAGTCAAAAAGAATGAAGGTAGGAGAATATAAGAGTCACAAAATACAGCACAACCCTCCAAGTTTTGCTTAAATCACAAAGATCCACAAACACTTAGTTTGAGAACCGCATGTTACACAGCATACGCCCAGGCAGTAATAGAGTTCCAGCCAAGCACTATATAGCGTTTCACGTCCTGAGCTCTTCGTTTACACAAGAACCTGTCTCTTGAAATAGATTACTAATGATAGATGTTCTTTTGAGTAGGAGGATCCTTAGCAAGACATATGCGGAAATGTCACTGTACCTTTGGAATCTGATGATGATATAGGGGTTAAGGGAGCTAAGCTGCTACGGTCATCAGCGCCCCCTTTAGAATCTGTCTTTGCTAACTGCAACATATAGAATGCTCTCTCCAGATCAGACGCCACTGATACACTAGCACTCCTAGTGGAGTGCAGCGAGAACGTAGTGCATTGCGCAAATTACTAATGAAAGTTTGAGAGCTCTGCCGTATTTTGATGTCTGGTTCGTTCGCCTATCTTCAATAGTTTTTACAGAATAAATACGCAAAGTTGTTTTATTCTTTTTGACTCGCCCTATAATACAGGATCTCGTAAGCAGAACATACTTGACTTCGTCTTGTATTTTCACACTCTTCCTCGTTCTCCAATAATTCACTTACCACATCTGTATCGCAATACACTATTGCAGTAGAACATAATTATGCTCCATTAGCGCCGGTTGAAAACAAATGTATGCAACCTTTTAAACAGAGAAGAGCACCAAGTCTACGTTGAAGAGGGAATATCAATGAGACGGCAACTATTTCAGGGACAATAGTAAAGGGAGTTCATTACACTTTTAATTTCGGCTAGTGTTTAACATTTAATTTAATAGCTGCCGCCGCAGATCGGCTATCTGGTTTCAGCGCAAACAGTTTTAAAATTACTGCAGCACCTCTGTGAAGAAATAGCCGCTGTAAAGAATGCAGTGTATTTTTTAATTACTGATAACATTATTATTCTAAACGTATAACCATTATTTTACCATAATGACACTAGCACATATTGTAACCACGTGCGCAAATTGCCCACGGACCATGCCAGTGAGAGAGCCTGATGGCCCCTTTACCTAGCCGCTTGATTCTCAGCGTCTTCGGCTGGCTCTTTGGAACAAATGACCCGCGCAACGACATACCACTGTTCTGATAAATTCCTTTTCGGCAGGTTCGAGTAGTTTCCCTTTTCGGAACATTCCATTGCGTATGCGGGACTATAATATAAGGAAGCTCCTTGTACTGTGCCAAAGTGTATGTATTCAGTCAGAGATAGTGCAGTCGAAGTAGAGTGCAGATAAGAATTAAGTATAGTTGAGCGTCTAAATACGAATAAAGTTGTTTCGTAGTGATTGGAATTATCATTTTTACAATATATTATGGTTTACGGTATCATTCATCATCGTAAAATATAAGTTTCTTATCGTGTTCCTGAGAAAACAAAATATATATGTATGTGTATATACATATATATATATATATATATATATAGTGTTGGGGTATGAGTGCGCAGATTTCGCGTGCTAAGAGATCCAAAGATGGCGAATAATAAAGTACAATAACAACTTCATCTATCTTTAAAAGTAACGGAGATAATTGAACATTATTGAATACATTATCTCGCAGTCTGTGTCGTCCTCCGTGGTATAGTGGTTACCATTCTAGCCTCTAGTTCCCGAGGTCGCGGGTACAAACGCGGCGGAGGCGTGAAAATCCTTCGGGCGTGAAAATCCTTAGCATGGCTTCCTTCGGAAGGAAAGTAAAGTCGATGGTCCCGTGTCGTAGATAAAGAAGCCTCTGCACAAAATTATGGGTCTTTGACGACCAATATAGAATTGGATGCTAAGAACCACAGCAGTTAAAGAGTTAATAAAATACATGGACAGTGCTTGAAGTCCGGTTCGCCACGACCACGTGCCTGTAAGTTTCTCATCAGTTACTGCCAGTAACGAGGGGTCAAGCTATCCCATCGTATTCACGAGATCTGAACTAAAACCTGCGTAAGCGGCTACGCATATGATTTAGTCTAATGATGAAATATAAAGCAAATTCCAATTCTGAATTATGGAAATACCTTATGCATGAATAATTAAAACAAAGCCATATCTTTGCTAAACAGAAAATTTATTATTGGTCAATAACTGCAACATACAACATGTTATGCTCATTTAAATAAGATGCTTAAAATGTGCTCCGTTAGCATCTATGCAGGCTTCGCATCTTCTTAGCCAATTTTCCCCTACCCTAGCTAGAGCTTCTGCGTTCAGTCCAAGCTCTAAGTTTGCTTCAAACACACGTGTGCGAAGACAATCAATGGTAGCAACTTCGACATGGTACACCTTACTCTTCAAATGTCCCCAGAAATATCAATCTAAAGGATTGACATCTGGAGATCTTGCAGCCCATGGTACGGGTCCAAATAGGCCTACCCACCAATCAGGTAAAACGTGATTTAAATGTTGTTGAACTACTGCTCTGATGTGAGGAGGCGTCCCGTCATCCATGAGCCACATTTTTTGCCTTGTTTGAAGTGGAACATCCTTCAAAAGAAGGACGGATTGTCTTTAAGAAACTGCTGATAAGTTGTTCCAATCAATTCTGTGGGCGATGCAAAAGGGTACCAACTTACCTCCAATTATTCCAGCCCAGATATTCACTGAAAGCTGGTGCTGGAAATGAGCTTGTCGCACTGTGTGAGGATTTTCAAAGGCTCACGTGTGACGATTATGAAAATTCAACGCACTATTGCGCGTGAAACAGGCTTCGTCAGTCATTAGCACTTGCGACAAAAAATTAGGATTGCGCACTGTTCCCTTTGCTACTGATAGAATGCTACTCTAGGCGGGTATTCATTTACTCCGAGGTGCTGCACTCTTTGACTATGATATGGGTGAAGTAACTGTTCGCTTAATGTTATACCAACTGTCCAATTTGATACACCAAACCGTATGTGCCATATCTTGCACTTGTCACTCGTGTACCAGTGACTCCGCCAACTGCAAAGTTTCTTCCTCTGCCTGCAGTACTGCGTTTGAACGCTGTGGTATTCGGTTTTCAAGTGGAGAATTACACTTCCCGATTCTCGTACTTGCTGAGCTACTGCAGCAAATGACCTTGGGTTTGGAATTCTCCTACTGGAAGACTTATCTCTATACAAGCGTTGCACTTCACGTGTGTTGCATTCGGTGTTGCCATACGCAAAAAGCATATCTAGATACTCTTGATTTGTAAATAATGCCATACTTCTGAATGCATTTAACGCATCTAAAGTAGTGACAGAACCAGCTGTTGTGCAAAGTGTCGAGGCACATAGTTTTACTCTCAGCATTTCTGACCTTCCGCTCTACAAACACGTGAATGTTGCGCAGTTTCCAAGTGTATTTCCATGAATTTATTCCAATAGACACACTTGAATGCAATTTCTTAATATCATTTTACAGATAAACAACTTATTTTAGCAGAAAATGGTAATAAGACGAATAACTCATATTTTGTAGCTCTACCTCACTACTCTAATTGCAGAAGTAAACGATAAAGGATTGGTGACATATTTGAAATCAAACATTTGACCAACTTTAATTTGTATTTATGCAACCACACATTATAGAGGAAAATGGTACAGGAACTTATGTTCCAGCTTAACGTCAGGAAACTGCCCTTGAAGTCTGCGCACTCATACTCTTAAGACCTTATGTAGATATAATATTACTGTTGCATGAAACTGCACGTTGCAAAATATTAAATGTTTCAAAATAACCAGTAAACGTCAATATCGCCACTTAATCCTCTCATAAAACAATCGACCATGAAAACGAGAGCATAAGTGAGCAAGTAAAGTTCATGATGTTTTTGGTAATTTGTAACAAACACATCATTTACAATTCCATGGGTATATTATTTTCTATAAAAGTGCCCAAGTAGGCGGGGGAAATATTTCTCTGTATAAGAGTTATTTAAAGCATTGTTAATACTATAATTTACAAGTAAATGTACTGACTTTTTAATATATTATTAAGGTTATAGCGAAAATATCCAATTTCCAAAATGTGAACATTTAATACTTGCAATTCTTCATTATAATAAACGTAAAGGATAATAGACAAGTCAGAATAGTAAATGAAACAAACAAGAATCGGGCATATACAGAGTGAATCACCTAAAACTTGCACCGCAAATATTTCGGAAATGGAAAGTGCTATTGATGTGCAGTTTCCACAGTATTGATTGGTAATCAGATGCTCGTACGTTTAGCCTATAAACAGACTTTAATACTACTGAGAAAGTGCATTTTTTGAGTAACCATATTTTTGTTAAATGGAACAATTCCTAGTTACGTCAACAGATTAAAGGTAGGATAAATTAGAATGCCTATGGCCTTTGTTACAAGGTTCTAGTGCAAGTGGTTTACGAGAAACCTTATTTTGAAACCTTTACGCACCGACACTTGTACAACCTGTGGTAGCACAAAATAAAGAAAAACAAAAGGGAATTACAATACTTCTGTGGATTCTTATAAGTAAAGAGAACATAGCCCTTCAAAGGTTGTGTTCAAAATGCCACAGGCAGCTTCAATACACGCTTCCAGTCTGCTATGGAAAGACTGCTGCACACGTTCTAGCATTTCAGCGGAAATTTCAGAGCAGGCAGCTGTAATACGTCGTTTCATATCGTCTGGTCTAGTTAGTACATGCTTGTAGACAGTGTATTTCAGCCTTTCCCACAGAAAAAAGTCTAAAGGGGTCAGATCCGGTGAACGTGCCGGCCAAGGTACAAGTCCTCTTCATCCAATCCAACGATTTGGAAATAATCCATTAAGACAAGCTGTAGTACTTCGCGCATTATGGGCTGGAAATCCATCATGTTGGTACTACAGGTTCCTCCTAGTCTGCAAAGGAACGTCTTCTAGCAACTGTGGCAGATGGTCTAGGAGGCTGCGATACCTATGTGGGTTCATTGCTCCTTCTATGAACAAAGGGCCTGTGAGCTGATGGTTCAGTATCCCACACCACACTTTAAACTCCATGGACGCTGACGTTCCACCTGACGAAGCCAACGGGGATTTCCAAAAGACCAACACTGCATGTTTCTGCGGTTTACCTGGCCATGATTAGTAAATGATCACTAAACAAGATAAATGATGAATCTGCAGTATCATGTCTTAATGCCCATGTACATAAGTTAACACGATTCTCAAAATCGTTTCCATGCAGCTCTTGATGGAGAGAGATGTGATAGGGATGGAACCTATGTCGATGGAGAATGCGCAGTACACTTGCCTGACTTATGCCACTTCCACATGCGATTGTGCGGAAACTATTTTGCGAATCTACTGTAGCTGCAGCCAAAACATTAATTTCTGCCTCTTCTCCAGTCACTTGTTTGTTTCCGTTTTCTGTTTGTCAAACCACTTTCACGTAGTTTGACAAATAATTGTCGAGATGGTTGAGGTCTACTGTGATACGCCTCCGCATACAGCGTACAGGAATGAACTGCATTCTGGCTACACTCTCCATACACCATGAACATTCCCATCTTCCACTCACGACTTCCTGCTTGAACTGTCAGCAATTAACCAGAAAGGAGCAATACAATCAATGAACAGAAAACACAATGCAAACAAACATAACAATATCGTACCTAGCAACTAAGCAGGTTGAATGGGACAAATAATTGTCGGGGTGGAAGCTTTTTAAAATACGATTTCTCGTAAATCACTTTCACTAGAATCCTGCAACAAAGACCGTTGACATAATTTACCTTACCTTTATTCTGTTGGTGTAACTAGGCATTGTTCCATTTAAAAAATTGTATGCTTTCTAAAAACATACACTTTCTCAGTATTATTAAAATCTATTTATAAGCTAAATGCACGAGCCCATGACTGCCAATCAATAGTGTGAAAACTGCACATCAATAGCACTTTCCATTTCCGAAATATTTGCAGTGCAAGTTTCAGGTGATTCTTCCTGTATAATATAAATGAAATAAGCAATTTTAGAAATAACTGGTGGCTCGGATAGATACTGAACAGTGCTTTTGGTGGCCTAATTGTGCAGGGGATTTATGTCCTCGAGAGTGGTCATTACTACTCAGCTGCACACGTATTATTCTGGCTGAAACTTAGTATCTACGTGGCTTGCTCTCCGTTGTTGTGATTAGTTATTCACTGGTGTTATCCTGAAGCGATGCAATATGAAACAACGAAAAGTGATATTTTGTTAGTTCTTGGAGAATGTCAACGTAATAGTAAACAAAAGCATGAGCAATTTATAGACAATAATTTCAAGATAGACGACACCTAACTTCGAAAATACTCTGATCAATAGTTTGGATTGCATAGCCCATTGCAAGAATGCCTCCCAGCATCTCCAGATCATACCCCTATGCAGTATTTTCTGTGGGGGTACATGAGAGATCCTTTTCCAAGAATTACCTCCTGACAGAAAACATATTCGCTCAGAAATACATCTATAACGTGTGTAATGTTGCGCAGGATGTGAGAAACACTAGTGGTGAGGGAAAAGGTATGTGCAGAGCTGAACGGATCTTATTTTGAACATCGTCTTTGTGTTTCCAATACATTAAACTAGATACCCCTGCAGCCACCCAACCTACTGCTCAGTTTTTAACCTAGCCAGCCATTACATTAAATGCCAAGTGATAAATACCAAGAAGAGCCCTTAAGTTATAAATCACAAGGATGGACAAAAATAGGAATACGAAATAAACGATGAGTCAATCAATTTGAAGACGCAACGGGTCAAAGAGCTCAACGATTGAAGCAGAATATGATAGTAATAACAGTAAATAAATAAAACAAAAATTGTATACGATGACGGCAAATCCAACAGATACACATGCAAAACTGTTCATCTTTTAATATGATTATACTTAATTACTTTAATATAAGGAAAAATTATATACGTATTGCGAATGTGGAACCGAAACACTTATTTTCTTAAACAATAGCAATAATAGTAATAATGATAATATATTTTTAGTGCATGAAACCTAGAAACACAGAGCTGGATGGCTCAGGCAGTAACGTCTAAGGCGCGCATTCGGGAGATGTCGGGTTCAAACCTCCAGGGCAGACCAATATCCAAAGGTTTTTTTTCGCTGGTTTCCTAGATAGCTAGGCGAATGCTGGATTGGATAATTTGATCCACGAATTTTCCTATTATCAGGCGACTGTAAAACCTTTCCAACCCTGTCCAACACACGGCTTGTGTGGAAGAACAATTAATTCATTTATCCCTTTCATCACTAAATTTTATTTCCTTCTTCACCGCCATGCAAGAAATTGGGCTTATCACTCATCTGGATATGCTATGATTGCAATGTTTACTTTCTCCTCGACAGACTACTGGCTATGGGGCTGTAAGTTCTAAAGAGGAGGGTAGTTCTTAATGAAGCAGAAGAAGCCGCAAAACAACAATTATAATCGATGAAACCTCCAACATTTTAACTAAAATAAGTCTAATAATATAAATTAAATGAAATTATGTTTAAGGATAACTTGCATCAACAGGTTTCTAGATGTAGACATTATTCACTCAGTACAGGTGCGGCAAAAATCCTTTTCTTCTTGGAGTCACAAAAAAAGGTAACATACACTACGCCAACTAGAGTACCTAAAATACAAATACAATTAAGGCAGACTGCCAGCCAAATTTGCGAAAACAGTCCAAACGCAATTGTGAAACGCCCATTCGAAGCCTTAAGACCAGCCACTGCCGTCTTAAAACTATAACAATGTGATCCTTTTTGTAGTGCTTAACGTTCCGTTCTTGGTGTTTACGGCACCACAGGTGGTGGACTGGTGATACATGAAATGAAATTATAATTTGGAAAGTAAATTTTGAAATGAAACCTTCCAGCCTAGGTTGAGGGTACTTCTCCGTAGTTTGCAAGTTATGAGGGATGAGAAATACCTGTAAAAGAACTGCCAGGGAGGACGGTTCTGAAGGAATGAGAACTGCAGATCTCTCATTCACGAGTCCGTGCCTCGGCTACCCTTGTCAAAGTGTCGATGGGCACAGCTATGTAACCAAACGAGACCAAAAGTCACCAATTTGCGCAACGGAAGTTTATGTGAATCGATGTTTTCTTTTTAAACACGTCTTCATAATAATGTGACCGCGCGTGAGAGATATCCACGGACCGAATGTGCGAGCGCATCTCGACTTTCTACCTGGCCGGCTGGGTGCGGCTTATGATCTGTTCCGTCAGAACAATGGCCGCGTAACGAGCTCATCATGTGCCACTTCCCCGCAGTTTATGTAATTGTGTTGCAGAAGATTCCTTTGAGTTGGTTCTAGTAACCTCACTTTCTAGAACGTTCCGCTTTATATTCGGTTCCTATATAAGGGACGGCTCTTGCCCGGACGGTGAACTTCAGTTCAATTCCATTAGCTAAGGAGTTGCAAAGTAAAAAGTGGACAGTGTCAGTGCACTACAGGTGTCAGTTGTAACATAGCAACTCTGTTGTGATTTGATTCGACAGATCAGTTGTACTGTGTTCCGAGTGTGTACAAAAAATGACCCAAGTGTAACGTTTATGCTACGCTGAGTGCATACGTGATAAACAAAGTACGTATTTCATTTGGTTAATAATAATAATAATATAGCTTTTCAGATTACATGGAAATTACCTCGCCTACTTGGAACTTTTAACATTTAAACAGCCACTACTCTTTTGTTGATTCTGAATGTTTTCTAACCCTGGGCTTTTATACCGTTAATTGATTTTCAAATTACTTACATTGTATACTGAGGCATTTGCCTAAACAAGCGAATTTCAATCATGTAATGAAATGCTTGTTCTGCCTTTACATTTGTTACGCCTCAGCCCTTCATCCTAAGGGCATTAAATAATTGCTGTGCTAATTGTCATCCTGGTGTTGTGAACCAATATTTATATCAGCGCAGTATAACACCGTAACATCTAACAACTGTCGCTAATGGATTCTAAAAGGGGCATTTTAAAATAGGATTTATATGTGTATTCTGCAATAGTATTTATGTTGTGTTTTACACTTAAGTAACTTATAGGAGGCATTGCATTCGTCGTCCCTTCTCAAAAAGGGAATAGAAGTGCATCAAAAATGTAAGTTTTGAAGTTCCCCAAATCCCCACATTTTATAACAAAGTCTGTATGTATGTGTGCGTGTGTATGTGTGTTTGTTTTGCAAAACTTCGAACATGAACAACAGGATGAATTCCAAACCTCGTATTAAGGAACTCCTAAGAAAGTAATGAGAAGATTTTCACGCATATC
Source organism: Deroplatys truncata (assembly GCA_030765065.1). Taxonomy (NCBI): domain Eukaryota; kingdom Metazoa; phylum Arthropoda; class Insecta; order Mantodea; family Mantidae; genus Deroplatys; species Deroplatys truncata. The sequence continues at coordinate 162,920,727 of CM060979.1, forward strand.
CCAAAGCACAAACACCTTTTACATGGAAAACAGAATATTTATTTTTATATTTTTAAAATAGTCCTAACGATAGGACTATTTTGAAAATATGAATGGTCCATATTTCTGAAGTATTTTCTTTGTCAAAGGATTATATTTTGCTGAAGATAATTCTAGCCTATTTTAAACCAGTAAATGTCATTTTCTGGGGATCTATGTTGGGTTACGAGCCCTACACTAAAATTCCTGAGACTACTATATATAAGTGAAATGTGGGCTTTAAACAGAAAGCAGAAAGATAAAATTGAATTGACAGAAATAACATTTTTAAGATCTGTTGTTGTATACCCTTTATTGAATCGCAAACACAGCCAGGAAATAAGGGATCAATTGAAAAGATTTACGCTCATAAAAGGACTAACCGAAGCAAGAAAGCTGAAGACACCATGTTAAAGGGATGGCCAAAATTTTAACAGAAATTAAACCATTAGAAAAACGGAATATAGGAAGACGAAGAAGTAGATGGAGAGACGAGTTTGATTAATGGGAATGGAACGGATCTTGAACAATGTCCAAAACTTAAAGATGAAGAAGTGTCTTCAGGCTCTCACAAATACCTCGTCTTCGGGTGGGCCTGAGGGGTGCTTGGTTATTCCGCCGGCGGCAGGATATACGAGGTACGTCCAGAAAGTAAGTTCCGTTTGGCAATAAAATTAAATTGTGTACAGATACAGAAAAATTATTTATTGCACAAAATTCTACATCTCTTAAACTACTTTTCCACATAACTGCCGAAATTTTACAGCATTTGCAATAGCGTGGCACAAGTTTTTGTATACCTTCTTCATAGAAGTTTGCCGCCTGTTTCTTCAACCAGTTGGAAACATTTTCTTTCAGCTCTTCGTCATTGTTGAAGTGTTGACCGCCAAGGAAAGACTTGAAATGTAAGAACAGATGAAAGTCGCTAGGAGCGAGGTCAGGGCTGTACGGAGGATGGTCAAACACGTCCCAGCCAAATCCCTGTAGGAGGTTTTGCGTCACATTTGCAGTGTGTGGTCGTACGTTGTCAGAAAAACAATACCTTTTGACAGCAATCCTCGGCGCTTATTCTGTATTGCGCGGCGCAATTTCCTAAGTGTCTCACAATAAACATCTGCTTTGATTGTTTGACCACGCGGTAAGAAATCAATGAGTAAGATGCCTTTCCAGTCCCAGAACACTGTGCACATAATTTTTCGGGGTGTTAAGATTTGTTTCGGCTTAACCTTTGCTGGTGATGAAGTGTGCCTCCATTCCATTGATTGCCGCTTACTTTCAGGGGTGTCGTAAGAAACCAAAGTTTCATCTCCTGTGACTATCTGTGTCAGAAATTCTTCGCCGCCTTCATCATAACGGGTCAAAAACGAAGTGCACTACCCATCCGGTTTGTAAGAATCTTTGGCACCCAACGAGAGCAAAGTTTACGAAATTTCAGTTTTTCGGTAACAATTTCATGAATTAGTGATCGTGAGATTTGGGGACATTCCATAGCGAGAGCACTAATTGTAAACTTGCGGTTTTCCTGGATCTTGTCATCAATCGCGTGAACCAGTTCTTCTGTAACCAAAGATGGACGCCCACTTCGTTCTTCATCGTGCACTTCACTAGGTCCTTCATTGAACTGTGGGACCCATCTCCTCACCGTTGAATCACTCATCTCATTTTGTTCGTAAACTTCGCAAATTTGCCGATAAATTTCAATTGGTTTCACTTTCCTAGCATTCAGAAAACGAATCACAGATCTGATTTCACAAGCGGCGGGATTTACAATCAACGCCGACATTGTAAACAAGCACAACAAAGCGTACGTGGCTGACAGCGATCTCAAAATGGCGCACGTTTCTTCTCCTTGATACAGAGCGTCTACCGGAGAGAAATTGAAATGGAACTTACTTTCTGGACGTACCTCGTAATACCTAGAGACGATGAAAACCCACCCTGCATCCGAGTATGTCGCCTTCTGTGTCCTTTACTTCACCCTTCGTCGTGAAGGCCAGAAATACAAGCAGCTTTCATGTGATCTTAAGTGCCGAAATCCTTTGTTTTCTGATAAACATAAGGTAATAACTAGGACCTACCACCTACTTCTAGAAACACGAAATGTTCTGTACGCCATTCTGCCTTCATCCTCAGAGATGATTCAGTTCTTTGTTTGTTTTTAACGTACGGGTGTCCAAACAGCTGAGAGTATGACATATATCCTAATAATTTTGACTCTCCAGCTAGAGGCGATTGAAGCAAACTGGTGACGCGTAGAGTGGAAAAGTGTTTTGGAAATGTTGCTGTTATCAAAGCTTTTAGAAGCCTCTTTTGAAAATTTATTCCTACTTTAATATCTCTAAATTTAACCAATATAGTAACACAAGGCAGAAATACCCCACTGGGCTAGAATCTTCCCTCCTTAACGCCCACCTGAAGCAGCACTCTCAATCCCCAGAAACTTACAACAACGCCCGGGACAGATGCCTGATGGGGCAGAGGGCCTACGAATCAGGTGGGTGATCAGCCAAACGCCCGGAGTGAAAGCGAAGAAGTGGTTGATAGACGAAGATGGGAAATGAATGATAGGAAAGGTGATGGTGGAGCATCGGTGGAATGAAGCATGACGGGGGAAACCGGAGAACCCGGAGAAAACCCGCTCAGACGCCACTTTGCCCATCACAAATCCACATGCGGGTCACTGGGATTGAATCCGGGCCATCTTGCTGAGAGACGAGCGGTCTAACCATTCGGCCACGTTAACCAATGTACCACAGGTTTTATATATATGCATGTATGTTTGTTTATTTATTAAAAGTCGCGCTAACTACATGGTCATATGTGACTTATCAATTAATTACATTAATTCATAACAAGACAAACAGTTACATATTCACAAATTAATAAAAGAAATGAATTGTACATATTACAACACAAAAAGTAGAGAAGAACTTAAAATATAGAATGGAACTACAACGTTAATTTTGAAATTGTGAAATAAATATTTATATTAAGATTTCTATTCAAGTATGAGCGAGAAAACATGAATTATTAAATATTAGATTGAACCATGTTATATTGTGTTAAAAAGACCGATATTCTGCAGGAATTTCGTTAGTTTTAGATAGGCCTCTTGAGTATCTGTTGTAGTGTGGAGGTAGGCGGAAATCTCTTCATTTCTACTATAGTTATCATATTGTGTGCATTGTATAGTAGATGTTTAACACTGAGTCTTGTAGTGCAGAAACAACATTCAGGAAGTGGTTCTTTGGTGAAGAGGTAGAGGTGAGTAAGTTTTGTATGTCGAATTTGTAACCTAGCAGCAATTGCTTGGTCTTGGCGGTTCAACGCGGCATATGGGAAGGGACTGGTGTCTTCTTGTCTAGTAGCATGTATTATACAATATTATATTACACAATATAGTAACCTGTGTCAGCGATGATATACAGAATGTGCAAGATTTAGATAATAAATATGTAGAAAAACCTGAGCATCAGGAACATTTACCTCCGAAATAGGACCAGGTGGTCTTGTATTGAGTCACTCCCACAAATGCACGATCGATATAAACCATCCTTATGTTAATCTGTATAATCGCCCATTCAGAAGCCAAAAATTTAGTTTTTAAAATTCTCTTTGTGTGCCTTCATTCATCGGTACAATGCATATGTAGTACATTAAAACCCACTAATCACTGATCCGATTGTTATGCAGCTTGGTAAATGCACAGGTTGGCCTCTTTAAATAATAGGTTGTATTGCATTTTAATTATTAGCTTGTCTCATAAGGAGACAGAGGGGTTTTAGTAAGTGAACTCAAGTAGGAACGAAGGTTGGTGGCGAGAGAAGGTGGAAGTGCTTGTGACCTTGTATTATTCTCTGTAAACAAATATGATGTACAGTTTGAAGGCAGTACACCCTACTTCGACAGCAGGTAGACTAGAATTAAGGAACATTAGAAGGACAAACAAAGCAATATATGTGTATCCATTGATAGTGCGTAATAAAGCTGCCTCATGATTTAATTAATAGATTAATGTGCAGGAATCTGAGCTACGTTGTCTTGCTTTTACATCGAAAACTGTAAACCTTTTAAAACGATATCCACTCTCACTAGCGTATGACAGATCCTCGAAAAAATCCTGATCCATATAGTTTAGAGATGGTTAAAAGTCCCTTTCCCCATACTTCTCCTTAATAATGCTATATTTTCCTTTTGTTTCATTGAATTACCGGTTGTTCAACATGATACTTTAAGCGTCCTTTGAGCTCTAATGTTGTATCTGATGATTTCATCCTTTGTACTAAAGTGTTCTATGCCAAATTGCTCTACAAACGATGTTTATTGTGATGTTTCTGATGTATGAACTCTTCTTTACTTTAGACATATTGCCATCTCTCCACTATGGAGAGCATCGCACTATATATGCACTATATATATGCATCGAATAAATGGGGCAGTTGCAACGAACCGTGTTTTGGCTTGGTAGGGAGGGCGCTCATCACAATATTTGACGTTGAGGCGGTATCCACTACTACTCTAAAAATGCTTAGTCCCTACTATGAAGGAGGTTTATTTTAGGTGTGTTTTGTAGTTCAAATGTTGGGGAGCCAAACTTGAAGTAGTTGCAACCACATATTATACAGCTTCCAATGTTCACTTTCCGGTGGTCTTCGCCCCAAGTTTACTTTCCGGTGGCCTTCGCCCCAAGTTTTAAAAAAATAATTTTGTAATTTGAATGTTTCTTTAAATATGATATGTATTTATGTTTGCCTCGGCTGCATCAGTATTAATTTTGTAGAAACATGTTTTTCTTAACAGGATGTGATATGGCTAAAGAATGTAGGCCTTACACTAATTATAATTTTTACTTCACTCCTTTTATTAATCTTTGACACGATTAAATAACACTTCACTGATATAAAGAGCTGTGAGATTACTTATTAATTACTTGCACTTTTTAAACACACAAACTTTATAATATTCTCGCCGTATTGAATTTTTGTCTCACACTGGATACGTACGCGTCTTGTGTCCGGTTAGGAACGCTGTCTACCAGCAACTGACTTCTGAATTTGTACAATTTGCTCTATTTCAGTTTCTACTCCAATAGAATAACTTCATTTAACTTAAGCTTTTTCTCGTTGTTAATTGGCTATTTATAAACTGTCTCAAAAATTACATTATTGTTTCCAAGAATTACTAGTAGCATTATTGAACTTTGCAATTCATTATTACCTCAACATTACCTCATTGTTACCGCAATTTTAACAACTTTTGACCTATATTCTCACAGCTGCTACATTATTAAATTACATAATACATTCACATAATATTATTAAACATGTACACAATAATATAAACATACGAAATGACTGTAATATACACTTTTTATATATTGTTACATACACATATTGCTTTAAAGCGGGCTGTTATTGAATTTATATATTATATAATAAGACTGAAATCATTTAAGTGTTGCAAATACTGCCTCAACTAACAAAACTAACATATTTAAAATATTGTTAACTAATTATTCATGACAAATACCATTATATTACTATTCCACAATATAAATGCAATACTTTTAAGGAGCAATATGCTACAATATATGTATGTTAATAATATTTAAAAGCATAGCAAGGAAATACTTTGTGTTTGCAGCTACAAACTATAAGTTCTTATAAAGATTATAACAGTGTGAATTCATTGTGAAAGCTAGCAACAAAGCATTTCTGCTTTAACAATGTAGTAAGAACATGTCATGAGCAAGTTTCTAGAACATTCGACAGCAGCTTTAAAGGCAATAAACGTTTCTATAAGATGTTGATGGTACAGAGAATTTCATAGGTTTGTACTGTGAGGGTATTAATGTTGGTAGTTGGAAGATGTTTCATTTTTATCTGCCGCACGTATGAAAGACAATTTGTCACGGTCACTTCGTGTTATCTTTTACTGAGCGCCTGTTATTGTATTTAATTTTGGGTTCACTGTCCTCCGGCTAGCTATGATTTCTCGGTCAAGCACTTATCTTGTACATGGTGTGTAAACGGAAAGGAGTTTTTATCCAAAGATAACACTGATAAAAGAATTTGTTTTACACTTTTATTGTCGTAACACATTATTCTCTTTCACATATTAATCTTGACACTCGCCAAACTGAAACTGTTATAATAACTTATTTACTGCACATTATTAATTCGCGTACTTCAACTTTTTGTGTAATTAACTTTACGACACGAGAGATTTTTCATAACTTTGCGACGCGTAACCTTGAACTGTGTACGATGCATACTCCATGAATGCCTCCGTTGAACTACATGAAACTTAACCCTGACACTGAATTTATACTTCCTCGCCCCAATATGCCTAAAGATTATAACGGAGCTGCTATTGGTTAATAAAACGCGCCAACATTAGCGTCTATATTTATATCCAATGAAAATTACGAAAACATATGCTCTGGGGAAAAATGTTCCAGCAAATTCTAAGAAAAACGCGCCACTCTGACGTCATTTGCTCGTCTCTAATAATGATAAACAGCTCATCCCCTCGCTACATTATTGCACGCTATTATTGCCAGTTTCAGTAAGGCCGTATAAACCCACTTCTCGACAATGCTTATAATCAACAAACATCTCAAATCAATGTCACACAAAAATGCATATTCACACTACAATCACTCTGACATTTACATAATTTGTGATACAGATTACTGTACAATATGTCACTATAGTAGCCAATGGAATCCGAGCTCTTTCGACAGATAGAAGCGACGCTATGAAATCCGTTGCAAATTCTTCAGTTTCTTCGTACTGCGCTCGCATGGTGGGTAGAAGCTACACGTGATGCTGTGTAAAATATCGTTAAAGAAATGCCGTAATCATACAGAAATATAGTCATTACCTCAGATCAACAACAAGAGCAGTTTATTCATCAAGTGATACAATGATTGTGCTAATAACACTAATAATTAAGAATAGCAGTGAGTACTTTTAAAATATTTCATGTGCATGCAAAATACTCTGGCAATTGAAGTAAGCTTATCAGTTTATATCAGTGTTGTATGTGAAAGTGAACTACAAAGTTTTAATATATTTAATTATTAGTAATTTGAATCGTATGTGTTAAATCGTTTACATTATCCTCAGTCCTTATACCACACTCTACTAAGAGCAACATGCCTACCGTAAAATTACAGCTAGTCGACGCGAAACAAACATAACACACATAAACGATAGTAGGATTTTGTATATAGTTTCTACAAACTATCGTTAATTGTTATGAATGTTAATTTCTTATCTACTTCATGTTAGTCGATGTAAACCTTTGCAGAAATACTTTCATTACACATTTCATGATAGAGGAATCGCAATAGTTAGTCAGATGTTTAAATCCTAGTCGTTATATACCGGCCTTGAAATTCCACACGCTTTCCTTGGTATCGTTAGAAAGGACTGAATAGCGACAGCAATTTAAAAGATGACAATTTTATAAAATTCAAAACGATAACAAGCATATCTCGGAAATAGTACAAAAACATTTATTTGAAACAAATTGTGTGTTTTAAAGAGATCTACAGCCTTTGTGTAGTACGTTGGTGTCTAACTCTTTAATGTGTAGCAGTTATACAAAATTACATATAATTACTTCCGAATGAAGAGGATATTAGGGATTAATTCCAGAAAATTTACAATATACGCTTTATTTGCTATTGAAATACCTTAAATGTATAGAGTTTTAAACAATCGTTATAAATGTATGGAGTTTTAAACAATCGTTAAAGTCATTTTTGAGGAATAAAAGTTTAGAAAAAATTATCTATGTAGAGGATAACTTGGGGTGGGAGAATTTTCTTTAAAATCTTCCTATCCCATCCTTGGAAGATACTATACTTAAATACCAAGTTTGATATTTAGCCGGCATCTTGTTATTAATTTATGCTATTCTCCCTCTCTCTGTCTGTCTATCTCTCTCTCTCACACACACACGCACGCACGCACACACACACACACAAAGGTATTTTCCTAAAATGATTTTTATTCAGGAAACGTCGAAACATGTATACAGACTAGATCTCGATACCGATTTTTTGGGCGGAGTATAATACCTTCTCTTACGTGGTGGAAAAAGTAAATAACATTTCAAATCCTGAAGCTTTACAAATCGTAGTCTCTAACCAAATAATACGTTTTCAGGAACAACTTTACTGCATTAAGTATGAAATAAGCTATACAGTTTAATATTCTCGCTGCTAAATCCACAAAAATGTTCACGTTCCATGTAAAATTCGATTAGTACACTAAGGGCATTCATTTGTTTTACTTTAAATATGGTTTAAAGATGCTTCAAGAGAAGAGAACTTTAAAGTAATATCGCTTACCTTCCTCTCTGATTTTCTCTGTTCCTGCTTCTCCTTGCTCTGTCTTTTGCAGTATATGCCTCTTTTATTCCACTATATTACTAGCTCGCACATTTAATCTGCCTTAATTCTCTAACCGAATCTTATAGGATTTACCTTAGAGTTGAATTTCAGTTCCATAGACTAAGTCTCGCTATCTTCTATGTCCCTAATTTCCTTTCATTTTCTGAAATGCCTGTAACCCCGCGAAACCTGCTCTTGTATGAATTCAGCTCTCGTAATAGAGATGTACTCCAGCTCTTAATGCACCTGGATAATGTATTAAACCTTAGTTAAAATGTGTTCCAAGACTAATCATTCCAGTGCTATTATGTGCTCTAATTTTTGTAACAACTGGTTTAGGGATTAATAAAATACTTTTGACCAAAAACGTTCAGATATTCCTTTTCTTTTTTCTTTGCTTTTCCTTTAAATTATGTTCTACAGGGTGTCTTATGTTTGTGTTGGCATTTACTTAGTATAAGTAATTCCGTTGTATTAGACAGAGTTGGTTTCTGAATCATATGTTTATTTCTGTAAATAGTTACAAGTCTTTGTGTTGTTCATATTATTAATTATAATTATTATTATCATCATAATTTACATCCCAAGTAACTATTACATAGACGTGAAATTCCTGGCAAAAATTTCATAATAAGATATAACCGAAAACGTACGTTCTAAAGTCCCATATGAACACAAATAAAAAGATCTTATGTATTGCATTCACATGAATTTCCTTGGTTTCTGTGTTGTATGTTAATTTCTATATATAGTTACAAGCATTAGAAAGCCTTTGTATCGTTCATCTTACTAATTATAAGAATAACAATATATATATAATAATTATTATTTTTGTGATCATTTATATTCCAGGAAACTCTAGTGCATAGACGTGGAATTGCTACCAAAATTTCCATAATAAATCGTATGTGACAACTTTGAAACTCCATACTCTTTACATGTTCAAGAGAAAAGAAAAACAAGAAGTGACTAACCACTTTTAAAAGAGTTAAGCATTTTGAAATGAAAGCCATGACAAATAATTTCTCGGAAAGGGCTAACACCACAAAACATTTTATTTAACATAAATTTTGTTTTAACTAGATTTGCACTCTCTTGTGTAGTAAAGCTTTATCTTAAAACTTACCAATTATATAAAAGTCATTCAGAATGAAGAGGACTCCATAGGCTTTTGCAGAAAATTTAGATACACATTTTATTTCTTACTATCTTAAAATGCTGATATTTTAATCAAAATCTTTTGTCATTTTTGAGAAAATTAAATATTAAAGATTTTCTTATCAATAGGTATTTTTGGTGCGTGGATTTACTTGAAAATCTTCCATTGCTGTCTTAGGAACGTGCTGAACTTAAATACCAAGTGTGGTGTTTACCCAGTTCCTTTTTGAGTTATGCTGTTCACAGATATACACACACATGGACCTTTGTGTAAAATTCTTTTGTTACCCATTCAGAAGACTTAAACGCATTAGTATTCTCCAACACCTCGATATTTCATTTTTGGGTGAAATGCAATACTTCCTCTACTTCCTATATGTAGGCCAGGCAAGAGAATCAGATGTGTTACATTCACATGACCTTCTCTACCTTCTATCGTTTATTAGTGGGTAGACAAATTATTCTTACAAAAGTTTTATTTTCTGCTCTCTTCATTTTAATCGGGAAAATACCTTCCGGAAATAGCTGATCACACATTTTGTTATAGGTACAAAGGGAACAGCGATAGTCAAATGTTTTCGAACTGGACGCTTTACGCTGGCCTTAAAATTCCATACTGTTTCCATAACACCGCGAGAAGCATTTGAAAATCGACAGGAATTTTAAAAGAATGGCTAAGTATTGAACAACTGGAACCATTAATGATGGATATCTTGGATATGGCTGATGCCACAAAAAAGTTATTTTAAATAAATTGTGGGTTTTAAAGAAATCTACATTTTTATGAAGTGCGTTTTCGTCTATTGCTTAATGTTTACCGGTTATGCAAGAGAATATAAAATTCCTTTCGAGTGAAGAGGACTTCGGACTATTCCCAGGAAATTCAAGACATAATTTTTTTACTGTAAATATCTTTATTATATGGTACTTTAATAAAATCGTTACAGCCATTTTTGAGAAAATAAAAAATGTTGGGAAAACTTCCATGTAAAGGTTAGGTGGGTGGGGGATTTTCTTGAAAACCTGCTTGTCGCATTTTTGAAAGATACCAAGCATAAATACAAGCTTTATATTTATCCTACCTTTCATTCTTGAGTTACGCTGTTCACAGCCACACACACACACACACACACACACACACACACCAGGAACTTTCTCTAAAACTGTTTTTTATTCAGGTGTCATCAAAACATGCCTTTCCGAAAAAAATATTGATATCGAATTTTTTTAGTGGATTGCAATACCTTCTCTACCTACTAGATATTTGGTGGAGAAAGTAAAAATACTTTTAGAAAAGCTCTTTAAGTTCGTATGTATGCGTGCAGTCTTCATACTTTAGATTTATTTCACAAAATGTTTGTATATGAAATTGAAACACTAAGCAAGGGTTCCTTTTCCTGCTGCTTACTTATGGTAGGTAAAGATGTGTTTTACTCCATACAAGAATTTTATATAGAAATGCCGACAGTATATTCCATTTTCAGAGTCACCTGAACATAATAAAATCATTTCAGTTAAATGGTGTCACACATTCTAATGCTAGGAACAGTGTTTCCTGCAGCGATGGTAATACTGTGTAGCTCCACGACGGTCATATAAAGTGTAAAAAATCCATCGAAAGTTCATAATCGCCGTGTGTTTATGTTATCGCACATATACTAAAATTGGAAAACTTTATCTGGGATGTCGATCTCGTTTTAACATTTCAGAAATATTTGATACCGCATATTGCATGTACTTTGTCATTTTAGGTAAATTCTTACTGAGAAAGCAAACAGAGTTTTAATCTCAATCAGAGAACTTAAGAACTAAGTTACTTTTGTAACATGGACTACATTAAACTTTATTCTCCAATTAAATTTTAGATACAAGGGAATGTTTTTCTTTGAGGTTATTGTTTTGGTTTTAAACGCTTACGCTAACAATTTTTAACATAGGTTAAGGTTTAAACATAATATTGATTTTACACAATATAGTTTACAATAATTTGTATTTATGTTGATTCGACCGCGTAACATATAAATGTTATTACATAGCAGGTGTGGGAAAAGAATGTAGAGTAAAAAGGCAGTACCAGGAACGGAGAGTCACAGAAGCTTTTTACAGCATTAAATCCGTTATGCTAGACCCTCCGATCGTGAAACCATTTTGTGGACTGTCAAATGTAAATAAAACGCACCCTTGTACAATACTGTAGCAAATGAGAACACCAGTTACTGCGAAACACACTTTATCACTTAGGCACTCAGCGTAGCACAAACGCTTCACTTGAGTCACTTTTTGGTACACACTCGGAACACAACACAGCTGATTCGTCGAAACAAATAATGACTGAACTACCGAACTGCACTGGCGCTGTCCACCTTTCATTTCGTCACTTCTTGGCTAGCAAACACTACTTAACTCCTGTCCAAGCAAGAGTAGCCCTTATATAGGTCCAAATAGGAAGCGGAACTTTATAGAGGCAGAACCTACTCGAAACGGCCCAAAGGAATCCTCTAGCGGGGAAGTGGCACATGATGACTGTCACTTGTATGGTTTGACTCGCACCGCCGGTACGTAAGTAAATCGCGCGCGCGGTCAGAATAACATTTATGTCACCAGCTGTGTCTGATGGGAAGTTTTTTGGATAGTACAGTAATACGAAAGCTCGTCTTGTTTATTACAAATAGTACAGTGCAGTACGTGCATGTAATGTTAAGTTTCTCATTTAGTACAAATATTCATTAGTTTAGACGGTACAAACACTTGTTGTGTGAGTTACTTTTAGTTTGACTGGCAAATGAAATCGTTTCTTAAAGTTAGGTTTCGGTTATATTCAGCAAGGTTCCGGTTATAATAGTGCATCTGCGACCTCATACTCCAACCTCAAAATGCTTAGTATGGTGCTGTCTTTCTATTCTAATGTTCTGCACATTGTTATCCCGCATCCTATAAATATTAAATAATTTATCTCATCCCCAGTTATGCTACTTCTTTCTTAGGTCTTGTATACTTTATAATTATATTTGTTTCCTTATATATACCAGAGAATACAGGGTTTTGAAAAGGCTTTTTCATTTTTGGTTTTCCACGGGTTTGCCTTGAAATAATATACTTGTGTAATATTTGTTCTTCAAATCGTGAATGCTAATTGACTTTCAGTGAATTAAAATATTTTTTTCAATGCATATGTTTCAGGCTAAAAGCATCGTTAACTGTTTCTAAATTGTCAAATATCTTCTAAAGAAATTGCATTTCAAGCTCATTTTGGTTTGAAATATAATTTACCGTTTTGCAGATGAACTACACAATTTTCCTTCACTATAATGGTAATTATTGTATAACTAAACTATACCTTCTTGGCACAACTATAAGCAAGTAAGAAAAAAGTGATTTTTTCAGTAATGTTTTCTTAATTACACCAAGGAACTATTGTGGCACCATGAGCCATTACCCACTGTTAGGGAATCGGAAAAACAAGTTGCTGAGAGAATGATGGAATCTCTCTTTCCGAATCTCTGTGCTCGATCAGAAATGTTTCTTTACTCCTTTTTGGTGCTTGTTACGCAATAGTGAAGGGATTTCCTCGGCCTCTTACTTGAATTGAGCGCAGGCAGAATTTCCTGCGATAAGAGATTGCTCACTGCTACGCCATCTGTTACGCGAGGTACAAAATAGAGTAATATGATTTGAAGCTTTAGTGCTTATTTGTGCGTGTTTCAGTTCTATGTTCTTTGGTTTGTCTTAGGTAACTGTGCCACGCCTTCCATTTACTACTCCCACTAAGCTGCACTCATAACGTTTGATTGGAATATGCTTAACCTTCCAGTAGGCGCGTTGTTACATGTTTGGACCTCCGGTTGGTATGTGCCATATACATATGCACAATATAGTAAATGCATGAACCGAAGACGGGGAAGTTCTGTAGTATATCGGAAGGCGTTGAAAATAAGGTAAGTCGGGAATCGGTGATAGTTTGTATCGGTGATGTTTGTGGCACTCAGCACCAAAAAACAATATAAGCTTCCTTAAGTAGGTCACACTCCCTCAGTATCCCACAGTATCCTCCTGTCTCTCTCGCAGTGGCGCTGTCTTTGTCTCATTGCTGGAGTCGTGTAATATTCAGTTTTGTACATCAAGGGCAGTTAGAGCCCTAACAGTATGTGGATTTGTTTAAGTGCCTATACTAGGCCCTTAGGACCAGTTTCAGATAGTATAATCCTCTTAAAAATAATCCCAGGCAGACTCAGTCTTATTAGTTATTCTGCCCGTCTACCTCATGTTATTTAGTCTTCAAAAAGCACACTCTGCCCTGAGCTATTCTTCGTGTGTAGATTCCGCTAATAGAAAATACAACGATTTATTGCGGGCTTGTGGATATTATGAATAAATAAGAACATTTGTTTCTAAGACAGAACTCATATGATTATCTGCTTAAAAATAAAGCGCATAAAAGACTTAGATTTTATCAATTACAATTTCCTTATTATGTAATCTCTCAGGCTACCACGGCCTTTACAATAATCCTTTCATGTACTTTGTCTTGGATTTTCTAGAGTCAAGAAGGGCAGTGAAAAGAAATCGCCCTGCTTTAAAGGTTCTTTCAACAACGGACTCGGTGGAATTACTAAAGGGACTTGAAAGAAATTATGAAGAGCAGTCACTTTACCAGTAACGTTTCGAATAGCTAGAAAGTTTTAATGTGTTTTTCCTATTAGCCAGAGAGTGCTTGAGGCATGGAATACATACATAGCTCTCTTTGCTTCATAAAGTTCATTAAAATTATCAAATATTTGTTTGTGAATTTAAAACTCAACATTTTCTATTACCAACACTTTTATTATTCAAGAAATTCAGTAACAAAGTATACATTCGTCTACTTAAACATACGCCTCAGCAATTATAAGGTAGCGCTCTTTCGTTTCCAAGGTGTAGTTGCCCCTAGCTGTTGTGCGTTGGATAAAATGTGGCAGGCACCAGGCAGGTGTTGCAAAGGTAAAATAAAGTAAACGACCCGCCGCAACCAGCCGCAGCACTGGATATGGCATTAAATTTTTCGTCTGATACTACCTTTCCAACCTTAGCCTAGGTATAGAAGATGTGAAAGAACAATTAACTATCATTTATTGACCAAATAGTGGTTAAATGTGGCCTGAGACTTAAAGTACTTCTGAAATTGTAAGTCGGCGTTGGGGTATGTTACGAGTGCTGTCCCAGAAGTACCCGACCAAGCAAAGAAAATAAAGGTTTTGGGGAAAAATCATCTTTATTTCTCTACATAGTCTCCTTTCAGCTCGATACAGTTTTCCCAGCGATGTTCAATAGCTTCGATACCTGTTTATAGTGAGAACCGTCGAGTTTTGCAAAATAGCCATGAACTGCAAACTGCAAACTCCATCTCTCCATTATTGGCAAATCTTTTACCACCAAGGCATTTCTTCAATTTTGGAAACAGAAAATAATTAGAGAGGCTACGTCTAGCGAATAGGGTCCATGAGGAAGCAATTCGAACTTTAAGTCATTGATTTTGGCCATGGAGATAATGGGTATGTGAACTGGTGCATTGTCTTGAAGAAACAGAACTTACTTTTTCGCTAAATGCGGCCGTTTTTGCTTGATTTCATCATTCAAACGCTGCAATAAGTTTGCATATTACCCACCATTGATTTCTTTTCCTTTTTGAGGATAATCAATGAGAATTATTCCACAGGTGTCCCAAAAACTGACCCCATAACCTTGCCTGCAGACGAAACTGTCTGCGCCTTCTTTGGAGCCGATTCTCCGCTTTCATACCACTGTTTTGATTGTTCCTTCGTCTCAGGTGTGAAGTGATGGACCCACCTTTCATCCATGATTAAGAATTGACGCAAAAACTCTGCTTTATCGCAGCGAAACATCGCCAACACTCGACTGAAACATCCTCACGATGCTGCGTTTGTTCCATTGTGAGTAAACGCGGCGCCCATCTTGCGTACAGCTTTTTCATGACTAAATTTTCAACTAGTATGCGATGTACAGCACTTTTTGAAATGCATACGATATCTGCTAGCTCGCGCACTTTCAGTTAGCTCTCATGCAATATCATTTTGTGGATTTTCTTCACAATTTCAGGCGCGGTCACCTCATTTGGTCGACCACTACAATGTTTGCCTTGGCAGTTCGTACGGCCTCGCTTAAACTCTGCCACCCAATATTTTACTGTTGTAAACGCAGGAACAGACTCCCCAGAGTACAATCTAGCTCAGTTTTTATATTAGTTGGACTAAGACCTTTCAAATGAAGGTATTGCATCACATAAGGATGGCCAGTTTTATTCATGTTTACAAATTCGCTGAGAGAGTTCAATATTAATGGCTGCCAAACAATTACTAAGCAACGTAGCATCGCAAAACTTCAAACTTAAGCTTTATAAGTATGGTACTTTCTACCATAGTCATTTATTTGAAACAACAGCGCTATATACGTCAGGTCGAGTAGTTCTGAGACTGCCCCTGTAGCTAAAAGCAAATTTGAGAATGCAATTCGTAAGTTCATGTGAAAGAATGTGAAATATTTGGGGAATTTAATGTACTGTCGATATTTTGCCCTGGTAGCTCAGATGGTTAGAGCAGCGGCCCAGTATGCTGAAGATCCGGGGTTTAATTTCCAGCTATGGCATTGAATTTTTCAGTCTCAATCTACCTTTCCAACTTTATCCTATACAGGCTTGTCTGGGTGAACAATTAACATTCCTTATGAAGTTGTTTATCGTTTGATGAAAATTTGAATATTAATGTTCCAACAGCGTTTTAATGTAGTTATTATGAAAACGGAGAAATAACTACGGTTATTGAAGTGGAGAAGAGTCATTTTTGAATTATTTTGCAATTTAAAGGCAAAGTTAGAAATGGAATTCAACCTTATAACAAAATAATATACCACAGAATCATGTGATACCGTAATTATTAACGGGAAAGTATAAAAATTAAATAAGAAGTGATAGTAACAAACAAATAATTGCAATAGACAACTTTTGTATATAAAACTAATGTATAATACAATAAGCTTAAGCTGAACAGCTTTTCCGAAGTTATTAACAGCGTGAGGAGCGAAAGCATTAGCTTAAGGGTTCTTGGAATGCAGTTGGGTTATAAGTTCAGTTTGAGCAGTCACGTAGGAAGAAATTCTGAAAAGAGAAAGGTAATGAAATTCTGAGAGTCGGAGAGGTACCACCTAGTAACGGTGTTACAATTGCATAGTGAAAGTTTTGAGATTAGAGCGCATATGAAGTAGCGTTGGTGGGGGGAAGGTAAAATGTAGGCGAAGCTTGAGTTAATATAAGGGCTTGTACTCTAATCACAGATACATTTGTTCTTACATACATTCGTGACACTCTGTCTTGAGAATTAGTCACTTAATCTGGTGATTACTCGTGTGTTATTTTAAGCGCTCGGTAATGCGCTTGAATAAGTAAGATTTAGCATCCATCGCGAGAGGTTTTGTCGGTAAGTATTTTAGTGACTAACTGGAAGTTATGCTTCTAGTTTCTTTTATTGCGAAAACAGTCATTTAAAACCGAAAAACTGATATTGGAGAAGTTAGCAAGTATAGTGATTAAATTGTTATAGTTTCGAGTGCTAAGATTCATAATCAGTTTCATTCTTTATTTTCAAACGGTTGGTAGCTCGCTTCAATTGCTCAAATATTAGATCACATCAAATTTATCAGTCAATTTAAATTTGTGTTCTCCTTTCACACCCGCCCACCCGAGAGAACGTTATCATAGCCAACCAGTGTAGCAACCGCCAGCATAATTAATAGCTGATATTGAAGCAAAGGGTACGATTTCAAAAAGTGATGACCAACGTCAGAATTCAAAATTGGCACCTCTTCGAGGAGCCAATACGGCTTCACACGATGATTTATTAAAACATACAATGAAGCAGACCCATAAATTAATCAATCTCAAAAATTATAGTCATTGAATCGTGATGAATAATATGAAGTGTGTTTATGTGTATGAAAGTAATAAAAGTAAACATAGATGTAGAGCTTAATTCGTTTTGAGGGGAAATTGTGCATCAGCATTGTCTACAAAACACTTAGAATTAAAACTTGAAATTTAATGACATTGCCCATATGAATTACCTGCACTTAATTCTCAACAAAATTATAATTTGGCTACTCGTCCAGATTTTGAATAGTGGCATATTATGGACATACAATAGATGATCAATGCGACTCCTCAGTAACAAACATACCTGAAATCTAAATATAACATATGCATTTAGCTGTAAGTTTTAATGCATGGAGGTACTGGAATTATCTCCCATGCGTTCGCCTTTAAATTTGCTCCTGCGAACATACAGTCCAAAAGAGTTTAAAGGGTTCTCTAATGACATGCTTTTGTACTAGGAATCCCAGCATAGGCCATCAACTTCATGAGAGGACGTTCCTTTATGAACCATTTTCCCTAGTGGTTATGGAACCATTCTATTCAATGAAGTTAGATCATCACCCTTTATGAACCGTAGTAAAACATGAAGTTATTGTTCTGCTGCATGCCAAAGTTTGTAGTCTCAGTAAACATTACTTAAACTTTAATATTTTTGTTGTTTTCCCATAATCCAATGCCATACATCAGAAGCTAAACCGAAGTAAACATCAAATGAAATTCTTAGTTTAAATCTCCGTTATATGAGGTACTCGGTATTAATTTTAATTGTATTACAGCTTCTTAAGCAACACATGTCATTCTAGTTCGTACCGACTTATTCCTTCGTATAGTCACGTTTAACTCTTCTGCCTACATACGTCTTTTACCTTAGTGACGATTATTTAGAGCTGTTGACACACTGACTGTAGGTGCGGACACTTACTTACCAAAACTAAAGAAAAATTTAGGCTTAGTTTATATAACTACACAGTTTATTATTACAATGCTCGCTAGCGTCTGTTTTCCTTAGCTTTTCTGAGCTGCGAGGCTAAGGGTGTTTAAAACGTAGAACATTTTATAAAGGACCTTAAACTCTCAAAAAATATATTACAAACAAAGAACCTTATTGGGCGATGGGGTGGCCGTCTTTCATTATCATGGACTATCTTAAAGTGTATGATTCAAAAATTAAAAGCTGTAACGATAAAACATTTTGACAAAAATATAGTATGCATATCGGATAAGAAGAATTATATATCACACTAGATCAGATGATAATAAAAAAATAATCGAAACAACATATTCTATTATTCTCATTCAGTTATTATAAATAGGTTTGTAAACTAAATTTCTGCAAATGAACTGCAAAATGCGTGTCAGTATCTATTAAGAGTAGACTTTACAAATTTATATTTAATATACTGAATTCAAAACGGTGGCAAATCAGTACTGCTATTGTAGTATACTAATATTTAAGGGCGTTATGGGCTAGTAACATCAACTTTTTACCTACAATGGTTTTACAATAGGTGTTGAACTGTTCAAATATATTTTTGCATAAAAATTAAAGTTAGATTCTGTTACTAATGAACAATGCAAAATGCAAAAATAACAATTGCACATACCTACCGAATTTTTTGATCCTGGGATAACTTAAAGACGTAGGCATGAGTATTTCTAAGACTTCGAATATTACAAAAAACAATATCTGACAAACATTTCCATGCAACAAACCTTTATCCGTCTCTAATAGTTTAGCTCTACCATTATAAAAGACTACAACAAATTCATTAGGAAAAATCTGATGTGGTACATTCACATGAATTCCTCTACCCTCTAACGTGAATGACATTTTTTGAGAAGATGCCAGAAGTGTGTGGATAGAGAAGTAAAATATTTCCAATATCCTGTATGATGTTGCCCATCATCATTGTAATTGCAACACCAAATATCCCTCACACCGTGCGGTGGCCGCGGTGTGAAGGCTAAACACTATATAGTATATTTGTCGTGTGTCGTATAGGTAGTGCGGAAGAAAATATAAGATTAAGTTAATTATAAGTAATTAAAGTACAAAAATAATAAAATAAGAAATAAATTAAAAAATAAATAATGAATTTAAGAAAGAAGTACTATAGTATGATTTTAAGTAATATAAATTATATTATATTATCTGAATTTGATAATTATGTATTTTAAGGTTTTGGTATTAAATACTGCAATAGATGTTTAAAGAGTAAGAATAAATAGTTAATTAAAAGGAGAATATCGAAATATAGAAATAAAATCATATTTTATACAACTGCAAATATGTATTGAAAATATTTAGTCGTCTGTTGTAGTAATTTTTTGTTTCATGATTTTAAAGGGGAGTTGTAAACAAATAGGGAAGTTAAATATAGTTTTGGTGTGAAGAACAATTACAATGCTTGTTAAGTGATGGAAGTGAAATAAATGTAAGAATTAGGAATTATAATTGTATATGTGTTTGTTTTATATTTTATGTGAGAGTGTTGTGTGTGTGTGTGTGTGTGTGTGTGTGTGTGTATAAATAAGGAGCATTGGGAGTGTAATTTTATACTTAAACTTTGAATTTATGGTAGGATACCAGAGTTTAATTTAAAAAAGAATTAATTTTATTTGGTTAATTTGAATATCTGAGATGGATATGGATGTCTGATATATGGTATGTTTTATAATATTTATTGATATGGGGGATAATAACTGATGAAAGAGAAATATATACTCCTGTATGTATGTATGTATATATATATATAGTGGAACATTTAATTTGAGACTATGCAGTATCTCCAAAACTAAGGTTTGTAGAAAGAAATGCCTTTATCAACGTTTCTTGATATTATGGAGAAAAGTAAATGCCATTAGTCGTATTCTTTTATTTTTAGGACGTTATGATGGTCATTTTAGGGTCAATTTATTTTTTTAAGTGGGAATCTACATTTTGTATGTTGTTTTCTCATTAGAAAATGGTTTGTTATAAGCTGTTTATTTTGTGATGAGGAATAAGGAAATAGAATACATAAAATATTGGTTCCCAAATACAAAACGTAATTTGACCCTTAAATGACCATCCGTGGATGGTCCAACCATACTTTGCGCTCTTTGTGCACAGCCATGCAGAATTTTCGTCGTTATTTCCGTTGATGTAAGAACAATTATGAATTTTGTTTAGTTTGCTACGAGGAGTGAGAAACCAATATAATAAGGTAGGTACCCATTTCAAAAAATTAAATTAATCCTAAAATGACCATCACAACATCCTCCAGACAAAACATGACTATTGCAATTTACTTTACCCTATAATATCAAACAGCTAAAAGAAGGTACTCCACATAAAGCAAAATTTGATACTATAAAACAGATGAAGTAATATTGGCTAAACAAAATAAGCCAGATGATCATAGACCGAGAGCAATAATTAAAACAAAAGTTCTTTTATTAAAGACATTTCTTTCTACATTGTATGTTTTTAATTGAATTCGGTTGAAAAGGCATATATTTCTTCTCTTACTTGCGCTTAAATTAAATTTCTTTGATAGAGCATTCTTAAAATTCTTTTATTTAAGTTACTTTTAACTCCATATTTTTGTTTATTAACTTTGTTTTTAGAATTAAAATTTGTTTGTTATTTTATTTTTATCCTTTACTTATTTCCTGGTTATTTATTTACAAACTTATTAGTACTTTATTTTGCTTTTCTTCTACTTTTACTTGGTTTCTTTTATTAGTTTAATTTTAAATTTAAATTATTTTAAAATCTGTAAAATGATTTTATATTGAAATAAAAAATGTTTTGAATAAATGTAAATATCTGAGATATAGGCCGTGTTTTAGAAACTAGGTACCAGGGTGATGTATAACGGACTTCATTTATTTATTTATTAGTATAGATAGCATAGACTAATCTCCGAAAGATATTACTCTCTTCATAAGCGCATTAATAGTTACAGTTGATGGTGGCTTGCGTTGTGTGGGACTTTGTTGCAATAATTTTATGCTTGTATGAGCAAGAGAGCAGAAATACAGCTGACCCTAAAGGACAATGCATTTGACAAATACCGCTGTGTGTAACAAGCAGTGGATTCATGCACGTTTGTTAGCGTGTATTGCTACACTTTCTAAGCACGTTTGCCCTCACTGTTTCTGCAAGTTACACAGGCTACTGCGACTACAAAGCATTTTGACAAAACTAAGGGAGGAACGGGGAGAAAATGCGGAAAACATAGCCGTATTAGTTTTCAGGGAATAACCATACTTCCATTATGTGCACCTTTCATTTCTTTTGTTGTCCCCTTCTCCTTCTCTTTTGTTTATTTTTGTAGAAGTAAAATGAAAAGGGAGGGCAATGCTCTACTCTTCTAAAACAAAAGATTTCCTAATTTCTTTTTACTTCGCTCAACACAAAGAAGTGAGGAAGTAAAATACGCGCCACTAGAGGGAAGGGAGGGGCAAAGGGAAGCAAAGATTCAGATTTTAAGAAATAACAGAAATGTGGTAAACCTTTATTAAAAAAGTCTGATATGTTACATTCACATACTTTTCTCTACCTTCTATCGTTTATAAGTAGATATTCAAACTATTTTTAGGAACGCTTATTACCTCCTCTACCACGTACCTAGTAGGTAGAGAAGGTGTTGCATTCCACCCAAAAATTCAATACCAGATTTCGCCGGAAATAACTGTTTTGCGCTGCCCTGAATCCAAAAGCGACATCTTTAAAAAAATAGGGTCCGCACGTGCGCGTGTTTGTCTGTCTCCTGTGAACAACATAACCCAAAAATGAAAAGTCAGACAAGCACCAAACTTGGTATTTTAAGTACCTTCCAAAATGCGATACAATATTTTCAAAAAAATTATCCCACCCCAAACTACCGTTTACTTGGAAAATTTTTCAAAATTGTTGAGTTTCTAAAGAATGGCCCTAAACATTTTGAATTAAAGTACCATAAATTAAAGATATTTACATCACAAATAGAATGTATATCTTGTATTTCTAGGATTAGCCTTTGAAATCCACTTAATTCTGAAGAATGTTGTATAATCTGCAAACATTAAGCAGTAGGCGAAAACGTTCTACACAAGAAATAAATCTCTCGGTAAGACACACAATTTATTTCATTTAACTGTTTTTGTAGCATCAGTCCTTTTCGGGGTATCGCTTATTAACAGTTCCAATTGTCAAAACTTAGCCATTCTTTTCAAGTCCTGTCGATTTGCAGTTGTTTCACGTGACGTTGTGGAAAGAATATGGAATTTTAAAGCCAGCACAGAGTATCCAGTCCTAAAATATTTGATATCGCTGTTCCCTTTGTATCTATAACGAAAAGTGCATTGCAGCTATTTTCCGAAAGGTTTATATCGATTAAAATAAAGTAGGTGGGAAAATAAACTTTCTTAAGAATAATTTGTATGCCCACGAATAAGCTATATAGTGTGCAGAAAGTCATATGAATATAACACATCAGAATTTCTTTTCTATCTTCATTATAATCGAGAAAAGTTTTTATAAGAATAGCTATATTACACTTTTCATTATAGATACAAAGGGAACAGAACTAGTCAAATATTTAAGAACTGGATTCTATAGGTTGGCCTTAAAATTCCACACTCTTTCCATGCAATAGTGAAAAAACTAAAATCGACAGAACTTATGATAAGAGATCTGCATGTTTCTGTACTACGTTTTCATCTTTCGCTAACATTTATCAGATATAAAAGATTATACTAACTGTATCTTACTTGTCATGGAAATATCTTAAATGTATAGCATTTTAATAAAAATCACTAGCGGCATTTTTGAGAAAGTCAAACATTCTAAAAATATTCCACATAAATGGTAATTGGCAATGAGAGGATTTTCTTAAAATCTTCGTATCGCATCTTTGAAAGACATTGAACTTAAATGCCAAGTTTGGTAATTGTCCGACTTACAGACAGAAACACACACCGGACCGTTTTCTAAAAAATGCTTCATTTGAATTCAATGAGGCACAAAGCACTATTTCTGGTCAAATGTCGAACTTTTGGGTTGAATTTTATGTCTTACTTACCTAGTCTATACGTGGTAGAGAAAGTAAAAAAGACTACCTAAACAAACCTCTATCGGAATTCGTATATTCTCGATGCCGTCAGCGTTTGTCAAACTGTGAAACTTCGTTTTATGGCACTCCTCTGTTTAAAAGGCCTTAAAAGAACAGTTCACGATAAAATTTAATTTTATGTCTGCCACATACCTAATAGAGAAGTTCTGCATTCCACCCAAAAATTCGGTATCGAGATTTCACCGGAAATTCATGGCCCGAGGTGTGCGTCTCAATGTAAAGCATAACTCAACCATAAAATAAATGTCGGATAAATACTAAATATGGTATTTAAGTTAAGTATCTTCCAGAGAACTGACACAAAGATTTTCAAGACAATCGCCGCACTCCAAATTACCTTTTACATGGAAAATGTTTAGAATTGTTATATTCTCAAAAATGCCTGACAAAATTTTGATTAAAATGCCATAAATTTAAGATATTTGCATGACAAAATGTATAACTTAATTTTCTGGGAATAGCCTTGCAGTTATATTCATTCGAAGGGAATTTTGTATGAGTATCTACAACTGGTAAACCATATAGAGAATTTGGATCCCTTCAAAACACACAATCTATTTCAAATAACTTAATATGTGAGATTACCGATTTACAAGATATCCTTTATTATTGCTTTGAATTTTTCAATACTTCAGTCAGTTTTGAAGTGAAGTTGCTATTCAGTTGTTTTTCGTGATGTGCAAAAGAGCATGGAGCTATACAGTTCTAAAAATCTACGGTCGTTTCCGTTTCCTCTACTCTCCATCTACATACAACGAAATATGTAATGGAAATATTTCTGGAGACGTTTATATCGATTAACATGAAGTAGACAAAAAATGCTTCATAAAAATAGTTTGTAGAAGCTATAAAAATATCAACTATAGTGGGTGGAGAAAGTCATGTGAATGCACCATGTGTTGGTCGCTACAGATTCCCGTTATTGTTCCGGACGCACTTCACCCTTGTGCTTAGAATGCAACATATCGGATCTTTTTCATTGTATTGTCATTGCCCTTCTTCTTCTTCCCTTCCAAGGTTTAGGCCTACGACCTGTTCCGAAGCTAATAATATAGGTGATTAAAAATTTTGATCACTCCATTTTCTGCGAGTTCTGCCAACATCTCTTGTTCCTTTGGATTTGTAAACTTTGTAAGTCTAAAAGGTAACACTCTCATCACATGTCTTTCCACTGCTTCTAGTTACACACTTCATCTATTATATTTAATTCTCCCAAATGAGATCAAATGTCTTGGTTACTCACTGCCTCTTCTTGACTTACCAACCATGAATCGTATAAATCGCACTTGTGCTGATCTACCACTATTTTATTGGCCTCTGTTGCTTTCCGTGGATAGCATGGATTTTCATGTGATATTTTTTCACTATTTTATTTAGAATGGTGATTGATCTTTGCAACTCATAGTCTGACCCAGTTAATAATAGTTGGTCATCTGCAACCATGATTGTTTTAATGCTATATTCTCTTGTTAAATAACATGTCATTTGTATAAGTTGTATTTGTGTTTCTAGTGACGTGGAGGAGAGTTATAACAGTATTAACTGGAGTGGGACAATACATATCCCAGACCAAAATATTAGTATAAGTTTTGGGAAATATTGCACACTTTTTCAGGCAGAAGTATGTGCTATTCTGAGCTGTGCTCTAAGAGGACTTGAGAAAGGTTGCCATGGTAAACGAATTATTCATCCTCACAGACAGTCAACGTGCTTTAAGAGAACTCTTCTCAGACCAGGTAAAATCAAAACTGGTATGGGAATGCTTAATGCCCTCATTGCCTTGTCATTTCGCAACCAGCTTTGAAATGCGGTGGGTACCGTGTCATCAGGGCATCTATGGAAATGAAAAAGTTGATCACCTGGCTAAAAAGGGTTGGCCCTTAAACTGTGGTTGGAATCAGTACAGTTACCATCAACACCTCGGTAAAAGCATGAATAAGGGAAGCACACCAACTAGTTGGCAAACCTATCCTCGAAAAGGACAAGCCAGGAAGCTGGTCTTAGGTCCATGCAATACTCTTTCTTCATCTTTTCTGAGATTCGATAGACAGAAATAAGAAAAAGGAATGCATTAATTTTTTAACATGGTCACTTCAGAAAACATCTACGTTAAGTAGCCTCCACAAGGATGAAACCATTTGTAAAATATGCGAAGAGAATGAGGGAACTGCCTCGCTTATCCTTTTTTACTTCCCATTGTTATTAAGAGACACTTGCGCTTTCTATATACACAGGGAAGATCTAGGAAAGGATGTTGACATTCGAACCAGGTTACTGCAACTTGTTCAGGGTAGCTTTTGGGAAACAATGAGGTTGCACAATAAGCCTTTTAGGCTAACGTGCGGGAGGTCTGCAAATCTTCACCAACCCCCTGTTATCTATCTAGAATAATAAACTAATAAGTAATATTAAATAAAGCATGTTTAGTAAGAAATGACTTTACCAGCTTCATACAATTCTAAACTTATAATAGAATATGTTCATTGTAAAGGATAAAGAGAATATGCCTTAAATTATAGCCAGCATTACCTGCAAACCTGCTTTTCCCCCTCTCCTTTCTGTCATTCTCATTCTTTTTCTCTTTCTGCAATCTATGTAATATCTGCTCATGCGGTATAATATTAAAGGAATATTGTAAAATGTATTTCTTTACTGTTAGAATCAAAACCTGGGTGATATGTTTAAGCTGATATATTCAACAAACACACGTCAGAAGGAAGAAGAAACAATAATATTTGTTCATTAATTAATGTTCGTGTATTTGCAGTGCAAGGGTATATTTGAGTATGCCAATCCTTTTAATACTTAAGGTTGTTCTATCAAGATAAAATAGTGTTAATATTAGGAGAATGTTAAGAAGTACCTAGGATAGGATGGAATAGGACTATCAGCTGAGGGGGACTTAGAACCTCGATCCACGTAGATAGTTTGTGTTTATACCCCTGACGGGGCGCCCCAGGGGAGATGGCGTGAGAGTAGACAGAGGGAGGCCGGACCAGGAGGCACGACAGGCATAGAGCAGGGTCCCTACCATTTACAGCTTTGGACTCCCCGGGTGCTTGCTGATGCAGCCGGCTCCACTCCTCCCTGTGGGCTTACACACCCCTGAGGGTCCGGCACCCGAGACCGCTCGCAGTCTGGAGGACGAAGGTTTCCTCAAAACATCCTTTTCTCCTGCATTGCACACGCCGAGGTCTCCCGCCGACACTTGCAGCTCTGAAAGAAACCAAAGCAGATGAAAGGTGGAGTGAAAAAAGAATGGAGATAAATGGAGGGATAGGAATTAGGGATATAATGATCCTTCCCAGCATTCGCCTGGTGAATCGGGGAATTTCCCGAGAAAAAACATGGTTCAATAAGATCCGCCACGGGAATTGAGCTCACAATCTCCTGAATGCAGGCCAAAGAAGTATCGCCTGAGCCATTCCGCTCGGTTAAGAAATGTCTAACTCAACAGTAAGGCGAGATTTGCACCTTCCAATTGATAAATCGTTTATGGTTTTAAGACGAAAAATGTTGCAATTACAAGATAATTTGTTAAGCACTTTGTTTTCAAAATAAGAGCTAAACTTTCCTGACTGCATAATAACTAAGTTTTCTCAGGCTTCAATCCAGGTAAATGGTTGGTTTGAAACCGACGTTCATCAACTTCGTCTTCAGGAAAAACTCATCAGTTTGTCATCTATCTGGCTAGAAGCCCTGGAAGATTTAGTTATGTTGTGTTCAATTTATTATTCGTGTACAGTTGTAGACAGTTACGATATTACCGAATTTATGAATAAACTACTCGTATACATAGTATAAGGCGATTGCAGGTTATAGCAAGGTTTTCTGAGCCTGAACAGAATAATTGAGAGAGTACTCTATGGGATTAGCTTATTATTTCAGTCATTAATAGTCAAATTGCTTGTAGTCTATGACGCAGGAATGTTACAATTTTAATTGCAATACAAATCAAAATGCCCTTTACGACCGAAGGCCATCACCTTTGACGATGTCACCTTTTGACGTCTTCAAAATCTGCTGTTGATTGTGCTATTGGCTGCTCACACTGGTTGGCTATAAGATATTTCTCTCAGGGTATGCATGGGTGCTTTTGAAAGGATAACACCAGTTCAAATTGACAAATTTAATGTGAGCTACTGAAGCGTGTTGCTAACCGTTTGAAGATAGAAAATGAAACTGGTTATGAATCCTAGGACTCAAAATTATGACAATTAAATTACTATACTGCTAACTTCTGCAGTATCAATTTTACTGTTTGAAATAACTTTCCGCAATAAAATAAATAGAAGCGTAATTGCAGTGAGTTACAAAAATGCTTACCGGCAAAAACCCTCGCGGCTACCGATAAGTAACTGATAATCCAGCGCGGTCTTAGACGCTACGAACAACCGATCACCGTTAAAGCCTAAGTCCCTATGGCTGTATACAAAAGAAAAGAAAAGACAGGCAAGGCGCTAATTTTATCAATACACGCTCTGTTATTACTTAGTCAATCTTAAACTCCTACGTATGCGTCTGTTACATTGTTGCTAAGCCGTACCTCATTGAATCATAGAATTTCATTTACCTTTCTCTTTTACAGAAATCTGGCGTACGTGACTATTCAAACGTACAGAATTCAATCCTAACTGAATTCCAGGAATCTTTGTATTAGCGCGTTTGCTCCTCAACTGTTGCTCATGATTTTGCTTGCTGATTACCTCTCACTGCGGACAAACATTTTCAACTCACGGTTGTTACATTATAGGTTAACTTAATATAGGGTAGGTTTTGCTGTAATTATTTCTCTATCTTACCATTATTTATTTCATTATTTATATTTTTCTGACAATAATTACGGTATAACTGATTACACTATCAGCGCGCAGTAACTGGGAACTAAAGCATACAGAAAACACCAGTACTATTATTTTTCTCATAGCTGAGGACCGTCTCAAACTCTCGCTTTGCTGGAAAAGTCCCGTTTCCCTTTTCACTATCTCCTTAATTCTCGTACTTTCGACGCTTTTTTTCGTCCCGCTCTTGTCTTTGTTGGTGGTATCTCTATTTCTTCATAGACTTCCATTTCTCATCCTTTCCTCGCATTCTGCATGATATACGTTTCGAGTTCCTTTGTTCTGTGTTATTGAGCTGTGCAACCATGCAGCCTCAAGGCTGTACTTTTTATTCCATCTCTTGTTTCTCACCGCTGTCCTAGCCGTTCTCTTTTGCAGGAACTTTGCTCTCTTACCTTTCTACTTCTTATATTTCACAGACGTAAGGGTTGAAGGTTAGTGTCGAATAAATAAAATGAAAAATAAAGCAATTTCACTGATTATACCATTTAATTACTGAAAGTAACTGGAAGCTGGTCGTTTAATGTTTTAATTCACATATCTATTTGTAGTTGCACTCTTATACGTGTCTCGTACTCACATTATGAAAATGGAGCTACCTAAAAACGAGGAAGTGTTCGAACCTTTGGGTTTATTTCACAAATGTTTGCCACAAGGCAATATGCATAATCATATGTAGCATAAGCACACAAAATTTTCAAATTCATAATTTTTCGGATACCATTACGTTATTACACGAGTTATTATTAAAGCATAAAGGGAGATAGGATGTATTATCTCAATAAAATCATAACAAATTTCCCCATTTAGCTGCATCTCTTTAGCTCTTCACCTTTAAACGGAAGAATGGAACTATGAAATAATTCCCGTGGTGCCGCAAAGTAAGTGACTCACAAAATAAATAGTTAGTTAAAATTGGAACATCGAGAGGGATGGCTCAGGCAGTTGCGTTTGTGGCCCGGATTCGAGGCCCGGGATCGATCTCCGGCTACCGCCCATTTGGTCCATAGTGTTTTCGTGGTTTCTCCGGGTCGCCAGGCAAAAGCTGGGGTGGTTCATCTTCTACCACGACTCTCTTTCCTCTAATTTCCTGTACCCACCATCTTCTTTGTCATCTGTTTCAGGGTTATAGGACCAGGCGACGGTGTTCGGCTGGTGGCTTGCGCTCTGTGAAGGTTTCTTCATTGGCGTCACTGCGGTACCGCTAAGTTAAGTCTCTCCTCAGCGTGGAACTCCGCTCCGGGGGAACCTGGAGGTTGGTGGCTTATAGACAGGACCGGGCGTCGTCGGATGCGTTCTATCTAGAAACGTTAGAGACCCGTCCATGCTTGCTCCCGTCGGCATCCGCATCTGTCGCCCTTCGGGTCTCTCCCTTCATCCATCCCTCCCAGGATAATGTTGGAAGTACAATTGACCAACTGGCCTGCGTGCGGTGCTCTGCCCCAATTCCGGGGGGGGGGCTCCGTGATACGTACCTTACCTTAAACTTGGAACACATTAACAGTTTACACAAACTCTGAACAAACTAACAATTTCCGTAAAAAACTGGAAACTAACTGCGTGTCTGCATCACATTCAAGAGGTCCCGAGTACGAAACTTGGTTAGGGCGAGTTATCTGGATAAGGTTTTTTTTTTCGTTATCCTGAGAAGGCAAATGTCGGACAACCTTAAGCTCTATGGACCACGACTAATTTGAGCATCATTTCACTAACCCATTCACTCGTCGTTCAATATGTCCTATTGTTAAAGGACGTTAAACTTAAACAAAGGTATGTGATGCATACACATAACTTCCTCTACACTCTATCGTTTGTTAGAGAGCATAGAAAACTCTTACTAAGGTTTACTTTTATATCTACTTCTCTCTAATCCAAATAATTTTGCAGAAATAGATACATTACACATTTTCTTTTATATGATGCAAAGGAAACAGTGATATTCAAATGTTTAAGAAAACTGGACGCTATACGCTGGCCATAAAATTCCATGCTGTTTCAAGGAACCGTGAGAAACAACTGAATGTTGACAGGACTTTAAAAGAATGGCCAAGCATTTAACAATTATAACCACTAATAAGGTATATCTCAGAAATGGTTTATGCCAGAAGAAATTTACTGGAAGTAAATTGTATTTTTAAAGAGATCTACGTCTTTGAGTCGTAAGTTTTCTTCTATCTCTTAAAGTTTACCAGTTATACAAGACTATGCAAAATTACTTCCGAAAAAAGAGGACTTCACAGTCTATTCCCAGAAAATTCAAAACATACGTTTTGTTTGTCTGTAAATATCATTAATATATTGCATTTTAATCAAAATCGGTAGAGAAATATTTTAGAAAATCAAAATCCTCGAAAAATGTTTAATATAAAAACACAAAATAAGTAACAATATACTATAAATATGTCCATGTGAAATGAATAAGCTTATAATGTTCGGAACCCATGAATTGGAGTGAACTAAACCTCTTGACGGAGTGCGTGCGTATGTAGCTCAGTAGGTAGTAGTGAACCGGTTTACATTCTACAGTGCAGTCAATTGGTTATCTATGTCCAAGATTACAAGCCTAGAGACGAAAACAGTCTTATTTTTCCAGTACCAGTCTCTAAATACACTATAAACATAAAATATTATAAGCGAAGGCCTTTGACAGAACAGTGAGAGAACCCTATGTTTTGGAGTTCATGTTTATTCGTTTCTTCCATAAAGAAATATCAGATAGCAAAAGCAATTCTGGAAATTCAGAAAGTATTGAACTAACTCACTGTATTAAGCCGTATTTGTTGTAATGAAAGCAAAACTATGAGGAAAGACCTATTATTGAGTTAAATTTAATAGAACTTAAACATGTACAATATTATTCATCTACTTTAAAAGTATACTTTAAAGGTTTAGGATGATTTATTTTATTTGAAATCTAACCACAACAACAAAATATCTGAAACCATTAGTGATTCTCTCTTTCTGCCCCCCTCTCCCCTTCACATTTTTTCTGGGTTATTTCATCACATTTTATAGAATGAAAACTCTTAAGCACAATTATAGAAGTTTTCTGAGCTGTACATCAACTTTCTAAATCATAAAACCTGGCAAAACAGTCTCATCTTTGGTTTTTCTATCGATCTCCCTTTATGAAAATTGGACAACTATTGCACAGAATATATCAAGCCTCGAAAGTGAACGGAGGAGCTATAAAATATGCGTGCACAATCTCATAATTTAAAGTATAATCAATACGCAATATACTTAAGATGATAGTGAAAATGGAAGTTTTTCCTCCATATTCTGCTCCACTTAATGATATAGTGAGGGAAAGAAGATGGAGTATTAAAGGAGGGAAAGTAAGAGAGGGGGAGCCGATTAATTTATTTTCAGAGGGCCGCAATTCTCTATCGAACGATTTAGTCGAATATTAGAGAAAGTCAAGCCTTATTTTTACAATATTCACATACTTTATTTATATTTATTCCAGATATTTAGGCAATCTAACATAGCAGCGAATTGTTTAAAACAGGTGGATATATTATCATATTGCAAGATATAATGAAAAATTAAATAACGATCACTTAACACTTCAAGGCATATTGTTTAAAATGTAAAACGCATAAATGAAGAACAGTGAAGAATTTCTTCTGAAATGCTTACTGTAGGCCTCTGAGGAGAAAATTTTTGCGGGATGTTCTGCTCTTCGGAAGAGTGAGGGGGATAGTACCACGTGACATCTCACGATGATGTCATAAATAGATCTACTGTCTACATTAAAAAATCGTGCAACGTTAGCATTCCAGCGTGTTTCAATTGGAGCAGTGTGTGTTTTCTAGTGATTTATAAAGTTATTTAGAATGCCCAGTAACAAAGGAAGAACTCTACGCATTCAAGGCCGAGAAATGGTTGCTAATGTTGTTAAAATATGTGACAAGGAAAGCAAACAAAAGCAACTGGCCATTCAGCATTACTAGCAGAAGAGCATATGTTTTCTAAGAGAACTTAAGTCTTGTTGATATGTTGAAAGATAGCGATAGAATAGTTGATGTCAACACATTCCTTACAGATACATTCTGGTGACAGGAATACAGTACCTATAGGAAGTTTTTTTTGCGATCTACATTTTTCCTGCAATAATTTTTGCTTTCTTTCATTTTTTTTCTATTTCCTTTTCGTTGCTTATTCCATAGTATTCAAGAAGCGAGATCTCATTAAATATTTACATAAAATTAAGAATATACGTTTCGATCATCATGCAAAGTATCTAAACGTTACATAAATGACAATATTATGGATACAACTCTTTTGGGGAAACAAAGTTCTTGTAAAAAAATTCTTCCAATGAAAGGTTTATTTTCGGTGGTAGAATAGTATGGACAGGCTTCCCTTTATTTCTGAAAGGTGACTAAGTACCCTTGATATAGATTTTTGCAGTTTTTATTTTCTTTTTAATGCGATCGCAAAAAATGTACTACCTCAAAATCCGATATAGAATCTTTGGGTCGAGTGAGTTAATTAAGAGATCTGGTCGAACAATCAGCTTTGAATTGTGCGACTTTTCTCGCATCTTTGGCTAGTTTCATTCACAAACTCACGACAAACGGCACGTGTGTTTATCAGTAAAGTTCCAGCAGTTTTATTGAGTGGAAGTTTATCGTTTGCTAAGGGTAAGTTGGTAACATATTTGTTATGACTTAGTGAGCTTTACAGAAGCATTTTTCTGCATGATGAGTACCTATGTGAAATAATCTTCTAAAAGAAGTGTCTGATAAAATACCACCCCAAATGTCCACAGATTGCAATTCCTAGGAGAGCAGCTATCCATGATTTTGTGAATAAAGTCAAGTGCACAGAGTCTTTTTGAACAAACATGATTTCAACACTTCACACGAACGTGAACATTATTAAACCTATGGCAATGCAAGTAAGCTAAACATACAAGCTAAAGTAGATTTCCACATGAAGTTATGTTGCGTTATTATACATCAAATATTGAATTAATAAAGCACCAGGTGAAGTCATAGGAAAAAAAATTAATTGGAAAAGAAAAAAAGGCCTTAAAATTTGGAATGAAGAAATTCAAGAAATAATTAAATAAAAACAATGAATACACGACGTGATTAAAAGTGTCCGGAAACCTGGCTGAAAATAACGTAAAGTTCGTGGCGCCCTCCATCGGTAATGCTGGAAGTCAATATGGTGTTGACCCACCCTTAGCCTTGATGACGGCGTTCACTCTCGCAGGCATACTTTCAATCAAGTGCTGGAATGTTTCTTGGGCAATGGCAGCCCATTCTTTACGGTGTGCGGAACTGAGGAGAGGTATCGATGTAGGTCGGTGAGGCCTGGCACGAAGTCGGCGTTCCAAAACATCCCAAAGATGTTCTATAGGATTCACGTCAGGACTCTGTGCATGCCAGTCCATTACAGGGATGTTATTGTCGTGTAACCACTCCGCCACAGTCCGTGCTGTATGAACAGGTGCGCGATCGTGTTGAAAGATGCAATCGCCATTCCCGGATTGCTCTTCAACAGTGGGGAGCAAGAAGGTGCTTAAAATATCAATGTAGGTCTGCGCTGTGTTCGTGCCACGCAAAACAACAAGGGGTGCAAGCGCCCTCCAGGAAAAACACGACCACACTATAACACCACCAGCTCCGAATTTCACTGTTGGCACTAAACATGCCGGCAGATGACGTTCACCGGGCATTCGCTATATCCACACCCTGCCATCGGATCGCCACATTGTGTACCGTGATTCGTCACTCCACACAACGTTTTGCCACTGTTCAATCGTGTAATGTTGACGCTCCTTACACCAAGCGTGGCGTCGTTTGGCATTTTCCTGCGTGATGTGTGGCTTATGAGCAGCCGCTTGACCATCGAATCCAAGGTTTCTCACCTCACGCCTAACTACCATAGTACTTGGAGTGAATCCTAATGCAGTATGGAATTCCTGTATGATGGTCTGGATAGATGTCTGCCTATTGCTCTTTACGACTCTCTTCAAATGTCGGCGGTCTCTGTCAGTCAACAGACGAGGTCGGCCTGTACGCTTTTGTGCTGTATATGTCGCTTCACGTTTCCACTTCACTATCACATCAGATACAGTGGACTTAGGGATGCTTAGGAGTGTGGAAATCTCGCCCACAGACTTCTGACACAAGTGACACCCAATCACCTGACCACGTTCGAAGTCCGTGAGTTCCACGGAGCGTCCCATTCTGCTGTTTCACGATGTCAAATGACTACTGAGGACGCGGATAATGAGTACCAGGCAGTTGGTGGCAGCACAATGCACCTAAGATGAAAAAGGTGTTTGTGGGGTGTCCAGATAGTTTTGATCACATAGTGTATATCAATATTATCTGTAATCTCCTAATGAACAGACAATAGAAACTATAGACGGATAAGAAATAAAACAAAATCAGGAATAAGAAGAGCCCATCAAGATAGGTGGGATAAAATTGTAGCAGAAATAGAACACGATGTAAACGGGAGACAATATTTCGCTTTTAAAGTTTGTAAGGCATCTAAATAGAGTAGAGAAGGGTGTAGCACAAATAAATGTAATAAGCCAGGAACAATGGATAGAACATTACAAAAACTTTAGTTTAATCCTAACGCAAATAGCCATTATGGAAACATAAGCAAAAAAACACAGATTTAATTACTTTACGAGAAATAGAGGAGGTAATAAAAAACAAGAAAAGTCCAGGGCTGGACGGGATTAATATAGTGTTGATAAAACATGGAGAGTTATTACTTAAGCTTAGAATTTTACATCTGATTAACATATGTTGCTTAAATAATACGATGCCAGAAGATTGGCTTATAGTAAAAGTATTGTCGCTGTTTAAAAAAGGAGACCGCAGTATAGCTGTAAATTATAGAGATATTAGTATGTTAAACGGTGCCTACAAAATATATTCAGGTATATTAAATAATAGACTAAAGAATATTACAGAGGTGATGCTTTTAGAAGAACAAAGTTGTTTAGAAGAGGAAGTCATGTACTCACAATATATTTGCTGTGTGGCAAATAATAGGGAAATAAAGAGAATTTAATTTAACAACCTACCTAGCTTTCATAGAAAGTATGCGATAGGGTGTACAGTGAGAAATTGTGGGAAATCATAGAGTAACGTGGATACCCAAATCAACTAATAAATTGTATTAAGAGTCTGTATAAGGGAACTTCTGTATTACTTGATGTTCCCAATTATAAAGCGGAAAAGATTCTAATAAACCAA
This sequence comes from Deroplatys truncata, assembly GCA_030765065.1. Classification (NCBI taxonomy): domain Eukaryota; kingdom Metazoa; phylum Arthropoda; class Insecta; order Mantodea; family Mantidae; genus Deroplatys; species Deroplatys truncata. Next base: position 162,956,402 of record CM060979.1, read on the forward strand.
GGTGTAAGACAAGGGTGTACTTTATCGCCCACCCTTTTTAATATCTATATAGATGACGCTATCCGAAAATGGAGAGAAACAGCACCAAATGGAATATACATAACCAAGAATAAATACATTAACATATTATTATATGCTGACGATATTGTATTAATTGCAAATTCTGAAAATGAACTAAAAAAATCAATCTTTTTTTAAATACAATTAGAAAGGAGTATAATTTTAAGATATAAATAAATTCAGTATTTTAACCATTTAGGAAGTTATATTACTTTTAACTAAGATAATAACATAGACATCAAGTTACAGAAATGTCAGAGTATCTGCGGTACTATAAGCAGAACATTAAAAATCACATGAAGAGAAACAAAAATTAAGTTTTATATGGTGATGGCACTGCCTATTCTATTATATGGCAGTGAATCCTGAGTGATGAGAAAAGATGGTAGTCACGTTCAGGCTGCAGAAATGAATTTTTTACGAACAGTTAAAAGTTGCACTAAATTGGACAGGATCCCTGATGAAGTAATTAGGCAAGAACTGAACATTTTTGCAGTAAAGGATAAACTATAAGAACAAAAACAAAAATGTAAAGAATATTTGGAAAGAATGGAAGAAAGAAGGATTCCAAAGATGGCCTTAAAATACAAACCTATAGGAAAGGGAGATACAGGAAGGCAGTTAAAAGATGGAATTGAGGCCGGAACAGGTCGACAGGCCTAATCCTTGAAAGGCAGAAGAAGAAGTTTTTCGCGGGTTATACAGAATGCCCGAAAATTACCCTTACATGCCTTTAGGACTTATAGAGGGACTGACCCAGCGGGATTACTCAAGTGGCAACGTCTGTAGCCCGCATTTAGGAGGTCCCGGGTTTGATTAACGGTGAAGGCCCACTCTGGGTTTTTTCGTGTTTTTCCTCTGGTCGCCTAGGCAAATGTTGGGGTAGTGTATTCTACCATGATTTCTCCTCTCCCCCATTTCCTGCCATGTCACCTCTCTCCTTTTCATCTTTCAGGCAGTCTCCAGGTTGCGTAGTTCATCTGATTTTCACAGCGTGCATGATGCCTTGCGTTTGGAAAGATTTCTCTCTGTCAACGACAGCGCGCCTGCGTGCAAGGACCGCTTTGTGGGCCCCTCTCACCGGATCCGCGTCTACTGGCGAAAGCGGGTGTTTCGAGCTTGACACGATAGTGACTTCCATGTATCTCTGTAATCCTGTCAGCCTGCGGACCTGCGACCCCCTGTGGCTCCTTCACTTCATCCCTGCCTTCTGGGGGAGTAGCTACAGTAGACCTAGTTAGTCGCAATGGCGAGGTGTCCCCCTCCGGTAAATACCTGATACCTCATATAGGGGACTGAGTAGGTCATGTTTTGTATAGGAACCGTCGTCCAGAAACGTACAATTTCCGCATTACAACCATTTGTGATTAGCGAGACCACGTTTGCTTAAGTACTTTAGTTAGGCTTGATTCAGTACATCACTTTTCTTACAATTCATTCAGTTCAACCTACTAGGTAATGTAATACATAAAGAAACAAACCGGAACCTTAATTAGTGTTCACTAACGCTATTGTTTATAGTTAAATTTAACAATTTGTTTTTGTCCTCCTCATAGGTGGTTACAATTCTGATTCACAACAACCCATTAAGAAATAATACCAGAAAATAAGCAGCAAATTTAATCATGTTTCACAAACATTATTCTTTATGGTTAAACTGAGAAATCTGTTTTGTTTTCGTCACAGGCTGGTTGACATTCTAACTCGCTATAACTGCAGTTCTATGTGACGACCCCCAACTTTGTTGCATACATTATACACCCGTGGACAAAAATGTGTCATGTGTTGAACGCCAGTATTTTATAAGTCCTACGCGGTACTGCGCCTTGTTTACACCATGCGCAATACGCTTGTGTAGCCGTTGCAGCAAAGTGTTTTAAGGCATTATTAGACATGCTACCTCCCGTTAATTTTCTCTGTAGCGTTGTTGCAAATCATAGGGTACTTCTGTGGTTAAGACCACAGGTTCACTTCTCGATTGTAGCAAACACTTTTTTCTTCTGTTAATAATGTTTAGTTGAATATAGTGAATACTTATTTTCGATATACTCCATTTCATACGCGGCATTTAGCAAAGTTCATAATAGAATAGTTAATACGATGCAAAATGCGTGGATTCACAATTTTATCATGGTTCCATATCTTATTTGTTCGATATTAAGGGACGGTTTAGGTGCGTTTAGCAGCTTGACAATACACTAAACAGTGTGCAATACATGGCAATACTTGATAATATTTTGATTTCGTCTGTGAGGATAAGATATCCTGATGGATTTGCTGAATTCGTGCAGCATCTTAGGCACAAATTCAAGAAGCTAGAATGTTGTAACTTCTCGTCCTCGTGGCTACAGGGATTTAATTTCATCTATAAGCTGAAAATGAGGGCAGTTATACGTACTCAGGGTTCATACCCCCAATATTAATTTTATTTATTTTTATGTGTTTTAGAACAAAATAGTTTATTTGCGTTTATTTCTTTAGTTATTTAAAACAAGTAGTTTATTAGAATGGTGTTTTGTGTGCATATATATGTGTATGTATATAAAACAAAATGCTAAAGGTATATTAAGGCAATAACATGTTCCACACATCCAGTCATAAAATCAACAATACAAAAATAACAATAAACAATGCGAGATTTGAATAGAGGATCTTATGAGCGCAAGCAATTCCTTCTTAACCTCTCGGCCACAAAACGTTTATCCGTGGTCTGTTTTCAGTAGCTTATAAGCGTCACCACCGAGAAACACCGTTATATGGTGACTATTGCGCTCATAAGGCAGAGACTATTCTACAATTTCTGATGTGTGTTGTGAACACAGCTGTTACGAAGTACATGAAATCCTTTGGGAATCATTCTTTTTTGGTCCAGGTTCTACCTACAAATAATGTTCTGATAATGTCGCTCCATCATACCTGACCTCTCTGCAATCTTTTGTGCAGCGATCACAAGAAGACGTGCCACCATAACTTCCTCTGACTCTACAGGAGTATCGTAGGTCAAACTCCTTATACGAACCCACAGGAAAAAGTCAAATGCGGTGATTTTGCAGGCCAGGACCACCTCGGCCTATCCACCTTTGTTCAAATCGTCGGATATTTTTGAACCCCTAGTGAAAAGTGGGGGAATGCGCGTCATGCTGAAACTGCATATCCTGACGGACGTTCAGTGACACATCCTTCACCAAGACGTCCAATACGTGTTTTAGGAAGATCAAGCAGATGGTACCCATTAGCTTGGCTGGAAAAACGTATTCACATGACTATCCAGTATACCTTCCCACCAATTGATGCCCAATCTGCGTTGGAATACCTGGACATGCATGGCATAAAGGTATTGTCTGCACATACATGGCTGTTTTGGGAATTTATAAAACCATTCCTTGTGCATTGGCATACATCTCTGAAGGGAATGCGTCGTGGAAACAGGGGTTCCAAGCTAGAGCGATGCAGAAATGGGTATAGAAGGCAACACTTGGGGCAAAATCGCCTGACAGTACTGAATTTTGAGGGGTATGGTTGTACTATTCCTCGTGCAGAACATCCCAGACGGTGTTATGAGCAACATCAGTTGCACACGCAATCGCTCCCGTACTCGTTAACAGGTTCTCATCAACGTGATGCAGAACAGCCTCTTCCAAGTTGGGAGTGCGGGTCTCTCTGGAGCACCACAGTATCTCCTTCTGACGATGAAGGTATCTTTTTTCTCGAAGCCGTTGCGTAATTGTGGCAAAAGAGGATGCGATGGAGTCAGACGTTGTGAATAGCCATCTGGTAAAGGCGACAAGCAGTGCTTCCACTACCTTCAGCTTCGCAATTCAGATGTACCATCACTGTGTATTCTGCACACGTGTATTGCAACATATTCCTCTGAAGCTAATTACACGGTAGAGAGGTAGTCGACATCACCTGATCTTCTGACGTAAACACCATGTTGCTTGGAGATTAAACGACACGTGAACGGGGCTCGAAGTAAAGGGTAAAGGTCAAATGACATCAACTGCCCAGCTGACGTAAACATCTCTCGTTGTGAATAGGCGGTTGCATACCAGGCAAATCGACTTGAAATTGTTGTGACTCAGAAACGGCACCTTTTCTGATGATCTACCCAGCCCCCCTCTATAAGTTTGTAAAGGGAATTTTCGAACAGTCTATATGTAATCGGACGGCGGGTGCTGCAAATGTCGCCCAGCCCAGGAACGCTGGGCAATCGGTCTAATCTAACTCTAGACTCGCTGCATGTTAACGCTGAAGCAATTGAAGTTGCTGACTCTCAACATCACTTTTTTTTTCTTTAAGTACTAGCCACTTTCTGCCTTTATACTTTAATTTTACTTTTCTTTGAGAGAGAGAAGTTATTTGTTTATGGACACGTAGTACGAACATTTAGGTGCTACAAAACTGGTCGGGAGGCTGCGGTAGCAAGCGGAAAGCTTGCTATAATTAATTAGATCAAGAGAATGTGGCTCTCACGGCAAGAGAAGCCACACACATACGTGGAGCACCTGCTATTTGCGTTAGCAAGGAAACCCTACCAGTAGAGGTTTCAACGGGCTATATTAACTTTTCATTTCTTCTGAACCCCTTTCTCCCAAATCTGCAGAGACAGGCTTTTAAAGCTGCAGGCGTAAACGAAACTCAGACTTGAAATTCACTGATTTCATTATATATTGTTTCTTTGAAAAAAAGAAGTAAAACAGCATTTGCATGCTAGATGCAATTAGTGGACAACGAAATACCTATCTGTTGAAATTCACATCTAAAAGAAAAAAAATCTTATTTCTTACATTCACATGACTTTCTCTACCCTTTATCATTTATTAGTGGCTATGCAAACTGTTCTTACGAATGCTTATTTTTTCCATCTACTTCATTTTAACCGAGATGAACCTTTACAGAAATTTGCTACATTGCACATTTCGTTATAGATACAAGGGGAACAGCGGTAGTGAAATGTTTTAGCACGGATGCTGTATACTGGCCTTAAAATTCACACTGTTTCCATGCAATCGCGAGAGAAAATGAAAATCGGCGAGACTTTAAAAGAATGGCAAGTATTGAACAATTCGAGCATTTCATAACGGATATCTCAGACACGGTTTTGTCACAGAAAAACTTATTTGAAGTAAAATGTGTGTTTTAAAGAGATCTACATTCTTTTATGTTATTTTTCGACTATTGCTTAACGTTTACCAGTTATGCAGGATTATACAGAATTGTTTCCGAATGAAGAGGGCTTAACAGGCTATTCCCAGAAAATTCAGGATATACGTTTTATTTGCCATGTAAACATATTTAATATACGATACTTTAATCAAAACATTAGACCCAATTTTAAAAAATAAAAATTTTCGAAAAACGTTCCATGTAAAGATAGGGTAGGGGGATTTACTTAAAAACCTTGGTGTCACATCCTTCGAAGATACTGCACTCAAATACCAGGTTTGGTATTTTATCCGACTCTTAGTTGAGTTATGCTCTTCATAGACACACGCACGGACATGTTTCCAAAAATGCTTTACTGGGATTCAGGGGGCCTCAAAACATGCATTTCCGGCGAAACTTCCACATAGAATTCTTGGGTGCAATACAGCACTTCTACTTTAGTGTTTCCAACACTCCCTATACGGTATGTGGCCCTCGAGTAACCTGTTTCAACAAGCGACGACAGACTCATAAGCTTGATACACACTGCGGGCAGTGTCCATTATCTCCAATGGTAGGATGGCAATAAGGGTAGTCAAACGAGGGGACGTACAGCTTTTACTGTAGACTCCGTACTACATTGAGCTACGTGAACTTAAACTCAGTTAAAGGTGAATCATAGGAAAGTTTAAAATAGGCATCCTTTGCCGATAATGAAACCGAGTCCCATGTATTACGAACGAAAATATGGAGCTAATTCGGCGCCCGCAAACAAAATACAGTACGATTAAAAATAGTGGCCTTATCTTGCAGCTCAAAGTCTTAATGTTTTAACTTTAAATACATTAACATGCTGTTTAACATCATGTTAAGTTGTTTTAATCTTGCCTTAATATTACTACCTTACATTCAGTTTCCCCCCTAAAATATTAACTAATAACGCTGTTAACATCATCGAATGAAAGGATCCATTGGCGACTAAACATCCTCTGATAAAAAATATATAGACTCTAACTCCGTTATAATCATTGCCTTCGTTATCCTATGGTACCAGTAACGTGATGCATCTGCAGGTGATTCCCTGAGCGCTAAGTGCCAATTTGTGTGAAAAAGGGTTTTTTGTGAGGAAATGGAGAACTAATAAAAACACGGAATAAAGGGCGAATGGTAAGATTATTTGGAGCAGATCAGACCGTATATACCTTATTTTTTCTTCTCTTTTCTCAAATTCTTATATTGGATTCCTACAGTACTAAAATAGGTGCTTCACTCATTATGAGATTTGGTGGTTCGAAAGTGGTTAGGAAAGATACTGTAGAGTAAAGCTTATAAAATGGACCAGAAATCGGATTTATCCCTAGTAAAACGGAGTGTTTTTTTTTTAAAATAGACCTCATCCCAAAGTCGTTATGTCCTTCCTTATTCACTGAATGTAGCTTTTATTTATCTAATTATATACAAATGAGATGTAGAGCTAGTTACAAAGACGAACCTGATATAAACCAGTCGCTTAACAGGCTGTAACAAATACAAAAAAGTCAAAGAGCAAACATTTCACATTCCATACATGCGTTATTTCTGTCCATCGTTCTGTCGTTTCATTTTGACAAATATCTAAATTTATAAATGATTATTAACATAGTAGCTCAATAAACAAAAAATATATTAATACAGGATTTTTCAAGGTGAGTTTTAAAGCTTCACGTAATTTATGTACCAGAGCGTTGGCATAAGACTGACCACTCGCATGGTGTTGTGCGTCAGAACAAATGCCAGCTGGCTTACCCATTCCCCACACCCTGCACACGACAGGCTTTCTGTCCTTCAGTTACCATGTAGTCATTAGTTTCAGTAGTTTACTTTCATTTGTGATGATGGGAAGGCAGTTAACTTTAGAACAACGTATATTTGTGTGTAAATGTTATTTATATACGAATCGGCTCATCGCGTTCGTGAAGAATTCATCCTAAAGTTTCCTGCATAATTGCCTCCTTCACTTCACGATCTTATAAATAAGCTTGAAACTATTGGTTCAGTGAAAAACAGAGTCACGTGCGAAGACGTATAGTGTTAACAGAATAAAGATAAGAAGAAATTGACGAAAATCTTAAAATGTTCCCCACGAAACTCACTATCAAAGTTAGCGCAACAGTTGGAGCTTCAGTGAATTCTGCACATTGTTATGAGGTAAGAGTTAATTTCGTTATATTTTATACTGAGGCAGTATTTTTAACACTTAAATGATTTCAGTCTAATTTTATAATATAAAATACAGTAACAACCCGCCTTAAAGCAATATGTGTATAATATAATATATAAAAGTGTATATTACAGTCATTGTATATGCTTATATTAATCTGTACATGTATAATAATGTTATGTGAATGTATTGGGTAATTTAATAATGTAGGAGCTGTGGGAAAAGAGACCAACAGTTGCTAACAATGAGGTAACAATGAGGTAACCTTGAGGCAATAATGAATTGGAAAGTTTAATAATGCTTCTAGTAATTCTTGGAAACAATAATGCAATATTTAAAACAGTTTATAAATAGCCAATCAAAAACTAGAAAAGCTGAAAGTTAAATAAAAGTATTCTATTGGAGTAGGATTAGCCATTTAGAGACGTGAAATAGAAAAATTTACAAATTTAAGCGGTAAACGCCAGTCGCTAGAAGGCAACGTACCTGAGCAATATCCAGTGTGAGACATATAAAATCATTACGGCGAGAATATTATAAAGTTTACGTGTTAAAAAGTGCAAGTAATTAATAAATAATCTCACAGCTCTCTATATCAGTGAAGTGTTATTTAATCGTGTGAAGGATTAATAAAAGGAGTGAAGCAAAAATTATAATTTTTGTAAGCCTACATTCTTTAGCCGCATCACCCCCTGTTAAGAGATACATGTTTCTACAAATTAATACTGACGCAACCGAGGCAAACATAAACATAAATAATATGTAAAGAAACATAAAAATAGAAATTTGATTCCTAAACTTGGGGCGAAGGCCACCGGAAAGTAAACTTGGGGCGTAGGCCACCGGAAAGTGAGCGTTGGGGCAAAGACCACGGAAACTTTGTACCGTACGTGGTTGCAACTACCTCAAGTTCGGCTCCCCAACAGTGGAACTATAATACAATACAACAGCTACTTCAAGTTTGGCTCGCGTACGTGGGGCAACAACACCCCTTCAATACACAGGTTTACAGGAATACAGATTTAGGAAGCGGGACAGAGTGCTGGCACGGCCGGCTGTGGCGCGTGGTGCTACCTTCACACAAATCCTCGTGCGACCGGTCAGGTTTTATACCTAAGACGCTGAATGAAATTAAGAAAATAAAGTGCATATATTCTTGTGTATTTCATTTCTGCCAGTGTCACTCAATTATAGTAGCCTTAGCTAGGTTATATCGGGTTTATCTAGACTGATGCATTGGAGGCCATCAGCTATGGCTCGTAGCAGGTCTCAGTTTGAATATCCTCGCTCTGCGATAGCTTAGCTTATGCGCCTACAAACTGCAACGACATTTGCAGTTCAGTCTAAAGCTGTTTTGAATGGTGTATAGTGGGAATAACGATATGTGAACCTGTCTGTTGATTGTGTTTCCTATGTACAGCTAACATGGTGTATACTACCGAATACTTGTGTTTATTGTGCTAAGTTTTGCTGTTACTGATTCAGGTATTGCATTTGTCAGCCTGACGTTAACCATAAGTCCCTTGGTATAGCCGTTTTATAATACCAGGGCAATAATGACAATTCTTATAATTCCACGTTTCAAACAAATGAATTTTGGTTATATTTGTCAGCTACATTCTAATGTATTCCGTGTTGATTGCCGTGTATTTGGTTCGATTTGCTGTAATAGTTTGTTAATTATCATAATTTAAATAATTTTTGTTCACCCAAAAATGAATTTTATTAGACTTTTCCAGGATATGACTTTTTTAGACTTTAGATCGTCATTAACGCCTAAACAATGTGAATATCATTTTATAATAGCATTTGGCGAAGACGCCCCATCTAAGGCAACAATTTGTAATTGGTACAGCGAATGCAAAAGATATCGGTTTTTTCATAGTGATGAACTTCGTGAAGATGCCCAAGATCTGCTGTTACTGATGAAATATTACTACTGCTCGAGCAATGCTTAAAGAAGATCGACGGACATCTTATGAACTTATTCGGGGGACATTGGTATGAGTCAAATCCAAAAATGTTACATCAACAGTTAGACGTGAGAAAACTTTGTTGGTAAAACTCCAAAGCGGCATTTCAAATTAGCTCATGAATATTGTTATTGGTGATAAATCCCGGATTTATTCTTATGATCCTAAAAAGAAAATTCAGTCGGCTCAAGGGTTTTTCGAACAGAACCTAAGCCTACAAATTTCGATCGACGAATTCGCAATGCTGGCAAGAAGATGGTCGCTAGTTTTTTTTTCTTCCGAAACTGGACATATTGCTACTATAGCATTAGAAGATACACGTACTGTTACTGCCAATTGGTACACAAATATCGGCTTACTACAAAATTTTGAAAAAATTTACTGAAAAACGCCCAAAAGGAAAAATATTACATCATGACAACGCATTTTCGTATACAGCAAAACAATTGAGATCTGGATGCCCTAAAGGTCAGTACCATGGACTCTCTACCATACAGCCCTGATCTAGAACCTTGGATTTATTTTTGTTTCAAAAATTAAGGATGAAATGCATGGAATAACTTTTTCGTTATAAGATGAAGTAATGGAACATAAAGTGAAGTGCCTCAGGAAGAGTGGCATCATTCTTTTGATTACTGGTTTCATCGAATGCAAAAATCCACTAATGCTAAACCGGAATATTTTTAACACAATAAAATTATTGAAATCTTTTAAAACTAATCCTTTTTTGATTTTACAAAACTGTTATGTTGCCCTTGTATAGCCACAATTTATAGGCTTTAGAAAAAATTGAACAGACTAGGTATATTGACATCAATAATGTGGCCCTAAATCCAACGCAGATGATTATGTTGGTAATGACAAGTGTAATCCAACCCCAACTTCGTGAGCTACTTTGTTCCTCGAGCATAATATCTGGCCACTGAATTGTTAGGGTAGTTTCTCTCCTCCAAAATATGACGGAACTACCAACAAGTAATATTACATGATGCATGGTCGGAGTACCGTTAAAGCAATACTTCGTTGAATCTGGATCCCCAAACAAAATATAACACGAAAAACTTTGTCTTCGTCTAAATGTCCTGGATGGAATTTCTCATATAAACATCGTAACTATAATTTAGTTTAATGAAAGACGCAAACAATGTTTTATGGCTTCCTGTAAAAGGTCGGATTATGTCGTATTGGTCTAGCATTTCCTTTTGCACCAATCGTAGCGACACGCTTTCAAGAGGAGGTATCTGAACCACCCCTTCATTTCACATTGATTATAACATCGTTCATTGGCTCTTTTTTGTATCTCTGGAATGTACTTTTGCGCCAGTCACACAAAGAACTGATACCTGCTGGGTGGAGTCAAAGGTTGGTTATCTGAGGATGCAAACCTTACGCAGGGAAAAACATTATTGCGATCTAGGGAGTAAGCAATATTTTATGCACGTTAATGTACGTGTTAACCAGAAAGAAACCTAGAATGTCAACAGTTTTAATCAAAGAAAAGTAGACGAGATGGATACTGTCGTAGAAAGAAGAGCAAGACAATTCTTAATTTGATTACAGTGTATTTTGTATGACAGAATAATTGATGGCCTGCTTACTCTTCATATTGACATTCATGTGATTATTACTCCTGGGGAATGCCTTAAGTAAAACTTTATGCAACAAGTCTTCATAAGCTCGACGAAGAATTTGGAGAGGAATATCCGGAAAATGTTTTCCAATATTCCGGCTGCAGAAATTCATAGGCTTCTACACGAGCAGATTCGGATAGTAGTGCTGTAGTAGCGTGGGATACCAGTTGCGTCATTCAAGAGAAACCTTGTCTAGGACATTTTTACCTTTCTCAAAGGTGACCGAACCAAACGACTCCACGGTAACGTGTGAGGCTCATGTTTGAAGCTACCGGTTTCGATTCCGGACAACCGTCCACTCTGAACATGGTCTGTTTCAGGGTTGAAGGACCAGACGACGGTGTTCGACTTGTTGTGGCTGGCTTGGAGGTGCGCTTTGTAGAGGTTTCCTCCTGGCGTCAGTCGCACTGCTCAGATAGGTCCCGTTTACGAGTGCTCTCGGGCGGTGTCCTTCGGAGAAACCCCGGGGCATCCGGGGCTTGGGGTTCAGCTTGAATGGCGTCGGATGAGTTTGAACTGCAAACGTTAAGTACCTCGTCCGTGCTTGCGTACGCCGTCACACGGATCTGGTTGCCCTACTGGTCTCTCTCTTCATTTTCCCTCCCAAGGGTCACGGTAGAAGTACAAAATTCCCATTGTGGTGTTCTGCACCGGTGTAGTATGTAGCTTTAAATAGTATGTACTTCAAAGCTAATTTTTGCGGTAACTGTGCTTACTGTTGTTATTTCTGGTTACTTGGATAGTTGAAAAACAACGTCTATGTCTAGTCTGCAACCCATGTATACTATAGGGTAGTTAAATTATATTTGAACTCACTCGCGGCTTCTCTCTACTGCGCGAGACAGCCGGCAGTCACCGGGGAAGTTACGCCGGCAGAGGTGGACTAAAATCCTTACCTCATAATAAATGCTAGAAATGTTGACCTTCTGCTCTCAAACAGGCAGCTGTTGTAAATATTCTCGCTAACTCTCAGAAGCTTAGCAGCAGGAATTCTTGTGATTTCTTGCACAATTTTTTCTCTAAGTCCCTGTAGTGCACGGGGATTGGAACGATACACTTTGTCTTTTAAAGAACGCCATAAATAAAAATCACAACTCGTTAGGTCAGGAGAACGAGGGGCCACAAATCAACACTAATCATTCTGTCATCAAACACCTCTCTATTTGCATGTAATGATTCGGCAGCCGTATTAATTTTGCTGGAACCAACTATACGATTTTTCTTCATCTCTCAAGCGATTGCAAAATGAATATTTACAGAAGATATTCTGCCTGTTTGAGAGCAGAAGGTCAACATTTCCAGTATCGTTTATAAGGTAAGGATTTTAATCCGCCTCGCCGGCGTAATTTCTCCGGCAACTGCCGGCTGTCTTTCGCAGTAGAAAGAGTTCGCGAGCGGGTTCGAATATAATTCAACTACCCTATAGATCATATAATATGCTTATTTGAGGAGGAATCGCAATTTTTGTCCATTACTTATAGGCTGTAAATGTTTTAAAGTATATGAAGTTATGCTTAGTGCAATGGCTTTTAGAAGTTAGGATACGTCTAGCTCACTTATTTACAAAGTCCAGAGTATTTTGATATAGATACAGTAGAGATATTCAACACTTTTAAGTTAACAAAATAGATTTATAATTTGCTTTATTTTGTATTTCCTGTATCCGGACTTTCCTGTTATGTGTATACTATCAGTGGGAGTCACCCTACGATATCAACAATTATAAGGTGTGCAGTACATTTTTTCGCAAATTAATTAAAATAAACTCATGCATCAAAATAAATTTCTATTTCACTTTAGAGTTTAAGATAAAATAATTAGTTCGTGGAGAGGCAACCAGAATACCTCGCGTACATATCAATGAAACAGTGCTTTAATTCATTCGCAAATACAGCAGAGAGGACTTCAAGACTTGTGAAGTGGTACGATAAATGTCTGAATGTAAATGCAGATTATGCGAAAAAGTCTGATGTGATACTTTCAATTGACTTTTCTCTAAACCCTGTCATGTATTAGTGGGTATACAAACTATTCTTACTAAGCCTATTTTTCGATCTACTTCATTTTAATCTAAGTAAACCATTGCAGAAATAACTGCATTACAAATTCCGTTATAAATACAAAGAGAACTTATAACCAAATGTTTGAGATCTGGACATTATATGCTGGTCTTAAAATTCCATACCGTTTCTATAACATCGCGAGTTACGCAATGTTAATGTTAACACAAAGAAAACGACAAAGAAATAAACAATTACACATTTAATAATGAATACCTCAAAAATAGCTTATGCTTCAAAGAAAATTATTTAAAATAAATTGTGTGTTATAAAGAGATCCACATTTCTGTCTATTGATTAACATTTACCATTATACAAGATTATACAACATTTCTTCCGAGGGAAGTGGACTTCACAGGATATGCCCAGCAATTCAAGATACACATTGTATTTGTCATGTAAATATCTTTAATATATGGTATTTTAATCAAAATCATTAGAGCCACTTTTTAGGAAATAAAAAATTTCGAAAAACGTTCCATGTAAAGAGCAATTTGGTGTAGTGAACCTTTCTTCAAAATATTCGTGTCGCATCTTTGGAAGGTACTGAACCTAAATAGAAAGTTTGGTATTTATCAGAGTTTTAGTTTTTGGTTATACTCTTCACACATGCACACACACGCACGGACCTTTACCTAAAATGATATTTTTGGATTCAGGGGACCTCAAAACACGTATTTCCGGTGAAATTTCGGTAGTGAATTTTTGGATGGAATGCAATACCTTCTCTATCTACTAGGTACTGGTGGAGAAAGTAAAAATAATTTAATTGTACGTTTCACTTGTGTGTATTAATGTTCCAAATGTAAAGTAGCATTCCTTAACAAAATTAACGAACTTACTTTAAGAATTTTTGTCGTAATTATAACTTCAAGCAATTAGATAACACTTAAATTATTTAATGATTGTCTGTTCAGCGACATCTTAGGTTGTGGGAGTGGTTTATCCCTCAGGTAAAGCTTAAGCTGGTGGGAGAGGTATGTTGAACTCGTGACGCGCGTGGCGGGTACAGTGGAAAACAATCAACAGCCTTTTCGCGACTTTACCCTCACTTGCCTAAAACCAAGTAAACACTACCTCCTTTCACTAGCTACAGAACGTGACGTTTAAATTGAAACATGACCATTTTGGCGCTGCCTGACCGGTCTAGGAGGGGGGTGCACTAATGACGCTCGAGTTTTGAGAAACCCTGTCATAGCCACCTCTTTTACTGCCTAGTCTCTCAACGTCAGTTATACTTGTAATAGTGTTGTTGCCAATTGCACTCTTGGCAGTGAAAGATGGAAAATATCCTTATATTTTCGGTGTCTTTGTTTCGCTGGCATTTGTATTGTTACAAGTGCGTGTTGGTTGTTCTGTTCTAAATGTCATGTTTCACCTAAGCAGATTTTAAATAATAAGTTCCAACAGTGAAGGCAATTAAAGATTAACAACTGTCATGTGGACTATAGTGCTATCTGTTTCTACTTTTCATGTCGCAACTCAAAGCAAATGCACTATAAACTGCTACCTGCTTGGAACGGTTCTCCTATTAACTAGCTAAAATGTTTCTGAACAGACAGTGCTTGAAATGCTATGTAACACTTTTTAAAACTTCTGAATTTCCTCAAATTTCCTTAGTGGAAATCTGTAAATTAGTACGTCGTCATCCGTGGTCTAGAGGTCCCCTAATTCCCGAGGTCGCGGATTCTTACCCGCGGAGGGTGATGGATTTTTTTTATTTTTCTTTTTTCAGGCGTAAAAGTCCTTTGCATGGCTTCCTTCGGAAGGAAAGTAAAGCCGATGGTCCCGTTTCGTAGATTTACGGCACGTAAAAGTACTTCAAGCCTGATAAGGAGGCCTCTCAGCAAAATTTCGGTCTTTCACGCCCAAAACAGAATGGAACTCTAGTAGTTAAAGAGCGTCCATAAATAAAACCAAATTTCATTGTAAATAACTATTTATAATCGCAAGGTAAAATACCCATGTCTATGTGATGATTAAATTCACCAACTGTTATACATTAGCTACAAGTAAATACCATAGACGATATATAGCAAAGATTTTGTCTATTCTATAAAGCTATATATTCTCAGTACCGCATTGGAAAACATAATATGCTTTATTCTCTCTTCTTCGGTTACACTCGGTGTTCCCAATTCGTCCACTTCTTGAAGATTAATCTGTAGGGAAGCACGGCGTGCCCGTATTGTTAGTTGTATACTGCAGGAGTTTCAGGGGTGATAAGATGTGGCTCTGTACATACAAGCGCACGTTAAGTACCGTATGTATTGTAGATATAAGATACTGCAGACGAAACAGGATTCGAACTCGGATCCTCCTTCACCGCTCTAACTACTGGTACACAAAGCACAGCTGCGGATATGTAGGTCAAAGCGGTTAGCTAACACGTAAACTTCAAATGTTAAGTCACGACAGACGCGCCGTATCATCATTATCAACATCATCATCGCGTATTAATACTATGATTATGATGACTGTAAATCTTATTGTTATATTTATATGAATATTTATTAATATTATTGATTGCTTTACTGTAATTATGTTATCACTGTTATTACTACCTGTAGTTATGATTATGCTTATGCTTATTATTACCACTATTACATAAAGTAAAGGTGAAGGAAGGTACGTATCACGGAGGGGACCCGGAATCGAGGCAGAGCCGTCGGACCGTTGTGCTGCCCACCTGACCCCTGGGAGGGAAGGATGTGAGGAGAGACCCACAGAGACCATGCTTCCACCCGTCGGCATGGACGGGTGCAAGCATGAACGAGGTCCCTAATGTTTCCAGATAGAACGCACCCGAGCCACACGGTCCCTGCCCACGAGCCACCAACCTCCAGGGTCCCCCGGAGCGGAGCCCCAAGCTGAGTAGATACCTAACTGAGAGGTATCACAGCGACCCTAGGGAAGAAACCTTCACAGAGCGCAAGCCACTGCCCGAACACCGTCGTCTGGTTCTACAAACTTGAAAGAGATGACAAGGAAAATCATGGGTACAGGAAATGAGAGGAAGGAAAGTCGTGGTAGAAAACGAACCACCCCAGCATTCGCTTGGGCTAGAGTGGAAACTCGCCGGGGATCGATCCCGGGACCTCCCAGATGTGGGCCACAGACACAACTGCCTGAACTATCCCGCTCGGTTATGACTATTACGTATAATAATAATAATAATAATAATAATAATAATAATAATAATAACTGTTATTAATATAACTGTTATTATTGCCATCGTTATTGTGATGTTTATTATTGTTATCAGTTTGGTTATTATGGTAAATGTAATTAGTATCAGTAGTATATATTTCCGGTTTTACAAATGTACACACATTTTTCGGGCACCCAAGACTACAGTTTTTAGCATCCTCTTTAACATCACTTTTCTCCATTCTTGCCTGTTGGACCATAAATCCTCCTCCATTTTCCAATCCATCATTGCCCCTCTAATTTCTGGAATCCAGTTCTATGCAGCCTTCCTCTTCTCCTCCTTCGTTGTGGCGACCATTCCATTATTTTAGCATGTTCATACCATTCTAATGTTTCCGTTGAATAAAATCTAAAGCTGAATTTTGAACATTCATATTTTCTTTTAAAATATCATGTCTAAGTTTTTTTTCTCTTTTAGATATCCTAGCAGATCTCCTACAGTAATCCTTGCTGTTGCCAATAATGTCCTTTTTAACTCCTTCCACACGTCGGAGCCATAGGTTATAATACTTATATTGTTTTAAGAATTGTTGTTTTAGTTTTTCTATACCTTTTTATCCCATAATATACCATTCAAAGTAGATATAGCACACTTTCTTTTCCTTTCTTACTTCCTTTTGTGTATGCTATATTCCCAGTTATTTATATTGTCCTGTGTGTTTAATTATTCCCATTTCGTCTTCCAGTACCGAATCTTGATGAACATCTACAATGACTATATATTTGAATTTATCCACATTGACGAATACATTTGTCGCCCTCCGTGGTGTAGTGGTTACCATGCTAGTCTCTAATTCCTGAGGTGGCGGGGTCAAACCCGGCGGAGGGCGATGGAAATTTTTTTCGGGCGTAAAAATCCTTAGCATGGCTTCCTTCGGAATGGAAGTAAAGGCGGTGATCTCATGTCGTAGATTTACGGCACGTAAAACAACCTCGAGCCTGATAAAGAGGCCTCTGAGTAAAATTTCCGGTCTTTCACGCCCAATATAGAATTGGAGGTTAAGGACCATAGTAGTTAAAGAGCATCCATAAATAAAAAAAATCTGATGTGTTACACTCACATGACTTTCTCTACTCTTGTACAAACTATTCTTACAGACGCTTATTCTCCATATGCTTCATGTTAATCGAGATATCGATATGTCAATCTTATTGCTAATTTTCTTGTAGATGCAAGGGGAATATGGTAGGTTTTAAGCGATAGTCAAATCCTTTAAGCGCTGGTTGCTATGTGGCGCATTCCATTCTCTTTGCATGTCCAGAACATAAAAAAAATGAATAACGAGTTTGAAAAAAGTATAACTATTGGAAAATTTAAGGTAATAACAAGCAATATCTCGAAAACGGTTAACTCAACAAAAGAACTGTATATGACATAAATTGTGTATTTTAACGCGATCTACATTTTTTGTGTAGTAAAATTCTGTCTATCTCATGGTTTACCAGTTATGCAAAAGTCGTTCACAATGAAGAATACTTTTGGAGACATTCCCAGAAAATTTGAGATATACATTTCATTTCTCATTACAATATCTTAAACATATGATATTTTAATCAAAATCGTTAATGCCATTTTTGAGAAAATTAAAATTTTCGAAAAATGATCCATGTAAAGGGTAGTCTGGGGTAGGGGGTTTTCTTGAAAACCTTCGTGTCGCATCTCTCGAAGGTACTGAACCTAAATACCAAGTTTGGTGTTTATCCGAATGTTCGTTTCTGAGTTATGCTGTTCACAGACACACACACACAGACACACACACACACACACACACACACACAGACACATACACGGACATGTTTCCAAAAATGTTTTTTTTTGATTCAGGGGATCTCAAAACATGTATTTCCGGTGAAATCTCGGCATCGAATTTTTGGGTGGAATACAATACTTCCCCTACTTACTATACGTAGTAGAGAAAGTAAAAAAAGAATCAATTTCCTTGTAAGAGATTAGTAGCATTGGAGTAGTATAATTAGTGTTATTATTCTATGATGTATTACGCAGTGTCTCATAGTAATTAAAACATTATAGAAATATACAAAGCATAAGTTAATAATAAGCAAATTATATGTCAGTTAGATCGATGGAACAATCAAAGATAAACGTTAGTACACCAAATACACTAGCCAAGAACAAAATGTCATGTTAGCAATAGCAGAACGCTTTTAAATACAATAACTGAAACACAAGCAAGTACTCCTAGGTGATGTACTGATAAAACCGTAGAGATTTTACAATCCTCGTGTTATTATTTGGGTTGCCTACTCGAACGCAGGTACGAAGGTTTTGGAGCATCGCGTATAATTCCATATGAAATTTTCAGATGTTTTTATTGTGCTCACCTAAACGATTTTCTCAAAAGAGAAGAATAACTCTCGTATGGAATTCAAAGCATGAGACAAAACGTAAAAGAAGCCTTCAAAGACAGGGAGAAACTCGCGTTCCGTAAAAACCATGCAGTGAGTGCTGCCTTCAAAACGACCAATTCCCTTCCCCAATAATTTAGCCTGAACTACACCCTTGCTTCATTCCAGCTTCTTTTTTGTGCCTCTTTGTATGTGCGTTTGTATTGGGTGAAAATCTGTGAGCTAGAAGAGGGGCAGAAGAGAAAAGGGGGTAAATAAATAGTTCCCTCTAACTTTTTAACTACGTACATGCGGTCTCTGAGGTCGTTTTTCCGACACAGTGCCCCAACCAAACCTGCCAACAATTCTCGGCATTACTAGTCTACACCTCTGCGCCGAGGCTTCGCCATCAGCAATTTTGAAAATCACTTTGCATTCCCACCTCCCTTTTCACCCCTCGTTCACCCACGACAGCTGGGCTACATTCACCCAGCAAAACAATGCCAATGGCCTTCGTGATTTAAAATGTATGAAAACATTCCCTTCGTTTAAGGTCTTTACCTTAGCGGTCGTTGTTTTAGCTTCATTTAACTTTGGTTTATAAACAACACGCGTTTTCCAACAGACGTTCCGATTCCTTAAGAGATGTAAGATTTAATGCACTCCTTTAGAGAGAATGGATCAGGTATAAAATTCTAGAACTCTTTTATAAAACTACCAGAAAAACCTAGCTACTGTCTCTTTGTCTTTACTTTTATACTTTTATTATTTTCACTTTTTAGGGGGAAAAAACCAGTTGTATATCACTAAACCTTGCTTACGAAAGAGGACGAGGTACAATTTTAATAACATGAATAAATGTATGATTGCAGATAAAGATTGGAGAAAGCATAAATGTGTACAAAAGCTGTTTTGCTTTATTTAATGCTAGCAAAATCTCCTTCCATATGTGTTCCACAAAAGCCCTGCGTTGAAGTCCGACACACCTGCATTAGCCTATGAACAAAGAACAGGCCTAGGTGAGCTGCGAAAAGGGAGGAGTGCGGAAACATTTCACATGAGTAGCTGGAAGGCATGCATCGCAACAACGTCCAATTAGCCCCTGGATGAGTCCGTCTCGTATTGGTTTGATGTCAAACGTATGGCACTCAAACATGAATCTAGGTCTGTTCCATATAACTTTGCCCCGTATCTTTTATCGGTTACGTGCAGTAGTCATTGTCTGCTGTAGTGAAATAGATTATTTTATACAAAATAGCTATTTAACATGATCATTTACCTTAATATATTAGAAGATAATATGTGTTCCACAAAAGCCCTGCGTTCAAGTCCGACACACCTGCATTAGCCTATGAACAAAGATCAGGCCTAGGTGAGCGGCGAAAAGAGAGAAGTGCGGAAACATTTCACCTGAGTAGCTGGAAGGCATGCATCGCAACAACGGTCCAATTAGCCCCTGGATGAGTCCATCTCGTATTGGTTTGATGTCAAACGTATGGCACTCAAACATTAACCTAGGTCTGTTCCACATAACTTTGCCCCGTATCTTTTACTGCCCCGTGCAGTAGTCATTGGCTGCTGTGGTGAAATAGGTTATTGTATACAAAATAGCTATTTAACATGATCATTTACCTTAATATATTAGAAGATAAATATCAAATTTACATTTTCATAACAGTATGAATGAAATGTATTACATGATAGGGTTAAAACACTTGAATACACGTGAATTCTTATCAACAAATAGATGGGAGGATCCTTCGGTTTTAACCTGCCTCTCAGTATGATAAAAGTACGTACATCATGATAATGTGTTGATACAGCTTTCATGGCTTATTCTTTAACTACACACGGCTTGCTTGCTACCACTCGAAGGTGTACATTAGCCAAACAGGAGAAAGGGGAAGGAAAGCGAGCGTGGAAGAGAACATTTCTTTGGACAAGGTTATGAGAAACGAGGTTTATGAATACCGGTCAGTTTCAGGTTTTGGAAGGACGGGAAGGAGGAAATAAGACAAGAATTAAATGAATTTCTAGAATCAGAAAAGAAGTGGGAACTGGTTCTGATAGGGGCGTTTTAGTATTTTCTTACCAACATAAATTACCATATATATATGTACAAGTGAACAAGTGAATCTCTGCATTAGGAAGGTGTTGGATAGGACACAGTTTATGGTAATCCAGAATTCACAGCTTTTACAAAAGTATTGTTCTGTAAGTTAATCAACAATAACGCGGTCGTGCTAAAAATCACTATAGATGCAGAAGACAATGGAACCAAGAAAAACAAATGAATTGATTTTCAAAGGTCAACAAATATTGAAAAAGAATAAACAGTCAACAAATTTGAAAAAGAAAAACCTCAGTTTACACTTCTAAGAATTGATAGATAATATGGGAGAAAGTAGATGAAGAACCGGTGCAAAGTATGGGGGCGAGTTGAACTATAAGGGTTCCATCATGCGGTACACTGCAAATGCAACTCTCTTAGTAAATTTAATGTTACGAAAAGCATCCATCTGCTGTATTTTTTTCCAAATACAATCTCTGGTCGTCATTGCCCTTATTATATATCTAAAAACCTGAGTATTTAGTTATCTATCATTCAAACCATACTGGAATATATATGTGTGTGTGTGTGTATTTCTCAATAGTACTCTTAAACGTAGACTAGAAGTATCCCAAATGCAATTTCTTATATGTATTTCAGGTTATACATGGAAGGATTATATCGCTAATGCACAAATACATGAAGAGCCTAATATATATGTTAGGAGTAAAGTTTAAGAATGTAAAATGGCAGTGGTTTGAATATACAGAAAGAATGAATGATAATAGAATCACCATATAAGCATGTCAATAAAAACCAGGACGTTGATGTTCATCGGTTAACCAAGAACCAGATGGGAAGATATCTTTGCGGCGGAACAGGGTTTGTAGTCTAACTTTGCAGTGGAGGAAGAAGAGATTATTGCATATCCCTATAAATGAATTTTTGCGTTTCTTATCTGAAATAAGGAGATCCTTTCACAATATTAACGTCGTTATACACCTATCACTGCACGTGAAAGGGAGAGATGAAGAATAGATGCTTGTTATCGACGATAGAAACATCATTACGATGACGAACACCGCACCCTTTGGAGATTCACAATGATCTACTTTCTGGCCAACATAAGAGTGCCTAACAACCCCAGAAATATTGTCACCCAAGCTTTGACCGCTTTCTGATTCCGCTATACACCTTGATGTTGCTTGACTGGCTTTTAAACCACCACCTTCCAGACAACGTCTTGTTCATACACCTAATTTAAACACCTGATGCGTGATATTCACACGACAAGTTTCTACAAGCTATTCTTAAGAAAGGTTATATTTCTATATATTTAATGTTAATTGTTACGCATATCTGTGGAGGTATGGGTATACCAGTTCAAGGTGGTCCTGTACATTCACTACTATTTGCAGATGACCAGGTGGTGGTGGCTCAGAGTCGTGAGGATGTGAAATATATGAGGATGCTTTTGGAAGGTTTTGAAATAGGAGAGTTACGAGTAAATATGGATAAAACGGAATATCTGGTAGTAGGAGGAAGTGGACGGGACATCTCACTACCCCGAGGAATTATTAAAGCTGTTAAAAAGTTTATAAATATTTGGGATCACTTATTGATGAAGTAGGAATCTGTAAAGCGGATGCAGATAATAGGCTAGAATAAGCACGAAGAGCCATTAACACTTTTTTTGTTTTGTTTTGTTTTTGGAGTAGAGCCATGTCGATTTATACAAAGAAGAGGATTTGATTACTGTGTTAGAAAGTATGGTGCCAAGGTATGGACTTTGGTAGAGGGACAAAAATCTAAGATCTTGGCAGTGGAAATGGATTGAATAAGACGTAGTGCTAGAGTATCAAGGATGGAAATAAGGGGAAATAAAGAGGTGAGACAGATGATGGATATGTAGGAAACAGTGGTGGATAGAATTGAAAGGCGGGGTCTTCAATGGTATGGACATGTAAAAAGAATGGAGGATGATAGGTGGACTAAAACCTTTTTAGAATGGTCACCTCGTGGAAGAAGAAAGCGAGGTAGACCAAGAGCAACCTGGAGAGGACAGATCCATAGAATGATGAATTATTGGTGCCTAGAGGAGGATGATTTGTTCAATCGGGAACAATGGCGAATGGGAATACAGAGCAATTGCCGAAAAGTGGAGAAGCCCTTAAAAGTAAAAATAAGTAATGTTAATCGAGTTAAACATTTGCAGAAATCGTTTCATTAAACATTTCGCTCTAGGTATGAGGATAGAGGAAACTGAATCGATAGTCACATGTTTAAAAGCGAGTGTTCATATTTTGGCCTTGAGATTCCAATGGATTGTCTAGGAGGGGATTCGGCACCGCTCCACATAGTGGATATTATATCTACGTCCCCGGGTGGAAGGAAGAGGTGATGTGAGAGGAGACACCGGACAGGCCGAACCAGGAGCGACGGCACAGGAATGGCAGGATCCCCAAGTTTCAAAATAGAGACTCCCCGGTGGACGGACAGACACACCGGGGACTCAACCCTTCATAGAGGGGGTCTAACGCTTCTAAAGGGGGTTCGGTTACCCTCGGGACCAGCCAAAAGCCGAGGGATAGAGAGAGTCACAAAGAGCATCCTTTTCTCCTGCCACCATGCACCGAAACGCCATCCCCAACACTTCCAAACCTGAAAGAGACCAACGGATGAAAGATGAAATGAAATGAGAATGGAGATGAAATGGGACAGGGAATTTCGGGGAATGGGGAATCCTTCTCAGCGTTGGCTTGGGGACCCGGGAAAATATGGATCAGGAAAGTCGGCCACGGGAATCGAAACCACGACCTCCCGAATGAGGGTCACAGGCGTAAGCGCTCGGTTTGAGATTCCATACTCCTACCACGATATCGCAAGCAACAACTGAATAGCGACAGCATTTAACAAAATTCAAACCAATAATAACGGATACCTCGGAAATGGTTGCTGGCATAAAAAATTAACTGAAACAAATTATGTGTTTCTAACAGCTCTACCATTTTTATACAATATGATTTTGTTTGTTAACGTTTATAGGTTACATAAAATTTTACAAAATTCCTTCCGTATGAAGCTGACTTCACAGGCTATTCCTCCAAAAGTTACATATACATTTGTCATACAAATATCTTAAATATATGGTATTTTAATCAAAATCTCTACGTCACTTTTTAAAAATTCTAATGCGTTTCACTCACATGACTTTCTGTACTCTTGTTCAAACTATGTTTACAAACGCTTATTCTCTATCCACTTCATGTTAGTCGAGATAAACGTTTGCAGAACTTATTGCTGATTTTCTTGTAGGTACAAGGGGAATATGGTAGGCTTTAAGCGACGATCAAATCTTTTAAGAGCTGGTTGCTATGTGGAGCATTCCATTCTATGTATGTCCAAGACCCCCCCCCCAAAAAAAAAACTAAGGAATTTCCATTTGAGAAAAGGTGTGAGCATTGGAAGAGTCAAACAAATAATAAGGAATATCTCGGAAATGGTTAACTCAACAAAAAATGTATAGGACATAAATTGTGTTTTAATCAGATCTAGATTTTTCGTCTAGTAAAACCGTTTACCAATTATGCGAAAGCCATTCAGAATGAAGAGGACTTTTGGGGACATAGCCTTAAAATTTAATATACATTTCGTTCGCCATGTAAATATCTTAAACATATGATATTTTAATAAAAATCGTTTAAGCCAATTTTGAGAAAAACAATTTTGAAAAATGTTCCATGTAAAGTGTGATCTGGAGTGCGGAGAATTTTTTGAAAATCCCCATGTCGCATTCTTGGAAGATACTAAACTCAAATACCAAGTTTGGTATTTATCCGACTTTTCGATTTTGAGTTATGCTGTTTACATAGACACATAGACATCTTTCCAAAAATGCTTTATTTGCATTCAGGGCACCTCAAAACATGTATTTTCGTTGAAATTTCGCCATCGAATTTTGAGTGGAATACAATACTTCCCCTACTTATTATACGTAGTAGAGAAAGTATAAATAAAATTTTGAAGGTTTCCATGTAAAGGGTAGTTTGGCATGGGAGAATTTTCTTAGAAACCCTTGCATCCCATCTTTGGAAGATACTGAATTAGGTCCCTAGCTTGGTGATTATCCGAATTTTTGTTTTTGATTTATGCCGCTTACAGGCACACATATTTTTATAAAAATGTTTTCTTTGGGATTCAGGGAAACTTAAAATGTATATTTTCAGTGAAATCAGTATCGAATTTTTGGTGAAAGTTAAATTTGGTTATGCTCTTTCCAGAAAGAAATAAACTTGTAGAGGATAAAACAATTGCCAGGCTGGAAGCGGACCTGCATTAAAGTAACGACATTTGGTGAGCGTATAGTGGCGCAGGGAAATAGTAATTGGTTGGCAGGCTCGGGAGGAATGTGATGGCGGACAGAAGCCTGTCTAGAGTCGTGACGTCCATCACCCTCACCCCAGTGACGTATGAATGCACCCCACCCACCATACACTGTCGTATTCACGCTCAATAGAGATTTCCGAAGGTAGCACCTCATATTCGCACAGCGGTCTTGTTCCAGCTGAGAATCGTTTGCTGAAGATTTATTTCACGTTTTTTTCATTCTCCAATCTCCCTGCTTCAATTTTCCTCTCCTCGTGAGCGTTCCCAGCAAGGAGATCTATGGTGTCCTGCAGCGAGGGGAATGTATCTTTTAAGCTGGACTTGTATTTCTATTGGAAATATCACCGACAAATTCCACTGCAGTACTGTGATTTTTAGGAGCGCTCGAAACAGTAAATCACATTATATATACGTCAATTGGTCCGGCTGCTAAAGTATGGAGTTGATACTCTATACACGAATTTTTGAAGAATATTTATTAATACATTTTAATATGGTTTAAATTCACAACATATTGCGGATAGTTTATATACAGAGACTCCTGAAAAGGCATTTTTAGGCAAATCGGTGCACATAAGCGGTTGAAATTTTGCATAAAGGGTTTATGGAACTATTAGTGCATTATTTTCAAATTTAGTTTAAATCACTACAAACTTTTGGATAATTTAATGGAGAACTTGCAACATTTTGTTGAAATTTACGCAAAATGACACAAACAAGAGTTAAAATTTATTATATTTTAAGCGTTTTGGTCAACATTTATTGCCACTTTCTACATGTCATTCATATAAGAAAGTTTGAATTACTTTAGAGGGAAAAAGGTAACATATATCTATCTTAGCTAACTGTTTCCTATTCAGGAATTTCATACAAAGTTTGTCCAGAATTTTCTAATTTGTTTATTATTGGTAGGAATGTGTGTTTCTGAACAAAATAACCCAAAAACGAGAAATAGGGTAATTACTAAACTTCGCATTTGAGTTCAGTATTTTCAAAACATGCAACAAGAGATTTTGAATAACCCCCCCTCAACTCAAACAATCGTTTACCGGGAAAAATTCGATATTTCTAATTTTCTGAAAAAATGGCTCTAATATTTTTCTTAAAATAATGAACGTTTAATATATTTACATGACAAATAAAATATTGAATTTTCTGGGAAACAAACCGAAGATGTGCACTTTTTCGCCAAAAGTGCCTACGAGCTACAAACAATGATACGCCGGCCTATTAATGTACATGAACAAAACAACACAAGTAATGACTAACTGTCAAACCCTAACAATCAGAATGAACTTCAAAGAGATACAATATGTGCCAGAATATGTTTGTTTAGGGAAAGTGATAGGAATCAGTATAAACATGGTTAAGGAACTCAACCCCAGAATAACAAAAGCATGGACAATTTTTTGGAACCCAAAGCATTAAAATTTTACTAGACAAGAAACTAAACGGCAAAATCAGAATCAAAGCACTAGACATCTGTATTTCTCCATAATTAGTACACGGATGTGAAATCTGGAGCTTGACGGAAACACAAAAGAAATGCATTCAGGTATGCTACAGGAAGATGGAGAGAAAAGTGCTAGGAATATCCCTTAGAGACAAAATACGGAACACTAGAATAAGGGAGCTCAGTAACTTGGAAGAGTTTCTCAACGAGCCTTGCACCTGAAATGGGAATGGGTAGGCCACGTGACGAGGCTTCAGAGCACCAGGTGAGCATACATAGCTACAATGCGGACACCATATATCGGGAAGGGACCCTAGGAAGAGCCGGAACGAGATGGACCAACACCATTAATAAAGTAGTAGGAACCCACTGTACGAAGACAGCAAGGAACCATAATGACTGGAGAGACATCTGAGAACCGACAGCAAGCGACGATTGTGAACATATAGTGTCGACTGTAAGGAAGTGGAAAGTGAGCTTAGTGCGGGAGTGACTTAGTGAATGGGCATAAGCGATATATCTCAAAGACGAAGGGAGACAATAATTCCACTAATCGGACTAGCCCCGGTATGAGTTCTAAACAACCGCTCCCTATCAAGAGGAGCCCGTAACCCTTCAGGGACAAAATGGCTTTCATTTATTCATTAAGCATGTTCAACATTCAGCATGTTTCATTCAGCAAAATTGTACATAATTTTGTTTAAAGAGTAAACCATAAAACGTACTGCTCCAAACTTGTATATTTCTTTAAAACATACAATTTATTTCAAATAAATCTTTCTGTGGCATCAGCCAATTCGGAGATATTCTCTACTATTGGTTGGAAAACCATTAAGCATTTTTAAGGGCAACACATAGAGACGGGTTTTAAAACATTTTACTTCCACGCCTCTTTGTGCCTACAACGAAATATGTAGTTAAGTCACTTTTGCAAATGTTTATGTTGACTAGATAGACAAATAATTTGTAACAATATGCAGGGAGAGGGTATAAAATAATATTAATGTAACATATCATATTTTTAAGCGTACGTGCATAACCTCACTATAGCCTTTGGGTCTTAATATTGGCAGTTGGGTTTCGCTGTGGCTTGCTACAGGTTGTCAGTTTACAGTCAGGCCCTTGGTTTTAATTGCGTGTACCTGTACTGTCTATAGCTTGCAGTGCCACCTATTTAAGCAACTTTGTTTGACCTTGGGTTCAGATTTGTCTTCTAATACAAATTGGCCACGATATGAATGCGCATGTTGGGAAAACGGTTACGAAACAAGTGAGCCGGGGCATCGGGAGGACAGTCAGGTAAGTAAAACATCCGCAGTTCCGAGGCTGAGGCCTGGGCGTATAGTATTGTTTTCATTATGCGACTGTACACTTCCCTATCGCCTTGCACCCTGATTCCTAACCTTGATTGTCAACAAAACACAGCGGCGTCTTCCACCAGGCACATTCAAATTGTGGCCGACTAGTACCATTTTTTGTATTGCCACACTCATATATATATAGAGTTCAGAATTTGTCTGGCGATTGAATGAAACTGCGAAAGAGCCCCAATCAGATTGAACTATTTACATGATAAAAACTCGTGATATGCGAACTACAGATGCTTCTGGCTGCTACCGTTTTGTCTTACTAAATTAAAGGACTTTTATGCAAGTGCCATTCACCAACAAGGAGTGGGAATAGGAGTACATATCACGGAGGAAACCCCGAAACCGGAACAGAACACCGCACGTAGGCCATTGTGGCCCTTTGTGCTTCTAACGTGATACCTGGGAGGCATGTGGGAGAGACCCGAAGGGTGATGATGTGCGCAAGCATGGACAGCGCTCCTAACTATTCTAAATTGAACATATCCGATGCTGGTCAGCCCTGCCCACAAGCCCCGAACCTCCCGTAGGCCCCTAGAGCAAAGAGATGCAGCCCAGGAGGTGGACCAGCAGTCCATCAGATGCCAGGGATTATTAAGTAAAATTTAGGGATATTAAATTGATCCTGTATTCTTCTTGAAGCATATAGAAACATGTTGGCAGTACAAAACAAAGCTATTGACTGCTTTTGTCTTGGGCGCATTGCTTTGCAGTTTTTCATATTAGCTTCTTTGCTTCATTCACGATCAAGACGTAAATCAGCGAAATCAGCTAAGTAAATCAGCGAAAGGGCGGGTGTGGCTGTAGTAACGCAAGGACTTGGAATGAATCTCCAGATCCGTAAAATGACTGCGGAAATCCGGCGATCGTACCCAAACTTGAAATTCAATAACATAAACAATAATATCCAATATAAACTTTTAACCAGTCCTTATAAATAAACGGGATATAGAAAGTGCTGTACCAATAGATCAGTGTCTGACGTCAGCATTTAAAATGGCGTGCCAGGCCAATGGAAGAGAATTATGACTGTACAGTAGAAAGCGTAAAATCTCGCATTCCTGATGCGTGTTTTCAGAAGGGCATTGCATACAACGCAACTATTAAGTTTGAAGTTTGCAATCTCCTGCGTTACGTACTGAAATGAGAACATTTACATGACTATGTGAATGCTTCCATTGAATAACATGGAATCAATGTATTGAGTTTATGCTACGTCTGCTTTTACATATTTAGTATTATACACTCAATGTCAGATTATAGGGACAGGAAAACCTGTACGGCCATGAGGCTCATGCGATTATTGTATTTTACAAAGTAGACTGAAACTGTACATACTATCACTAACATTGCTACTACGGAGTGGTAAGATTACGTCTATGACCCGCATTCAGGAGGTCCCCGACGACCGCCTACTTTGGCCCATAGGTTTTTCATGGTTTCCCGGATCGCCAGAAGAATGCTGGGGTGGTTCAACTTCTGCCACGACTCCCCTTCCTCTCATTCCCTGTACTCATCATCTTCCTTGTCATCTGTTTCAGGATTTTAGGACCCGTTGACGGTGTTCAGCGGGTTACGGCTGGACGTGGCTTGTGCTCTGTAAAAGTTGGCGTTGCTGCTGTACCGCTCAGTTAGATCTCTCCTCAGCGTGGGGCTGCGCTCCGAGGAACCCTGGAGGTTAGTGGCTTGTGGGCAGGGACCGTGCGGCATCGGTTGGATTCTATCTGGAAACGTTAGTGATCCCGTCCATGCTTGCGCACGTCGTTGTCCGAATTTGGACGCCTTCGGGTCTCTCCCCTACTCCTTTTCTCCCAGGAGTCACTTTGGAAGCATAAAGGGCCTACTGACCTGTGTGGGGTGCGCTGCCTCGGTTCCGGGGACCCTCCGTGATGCGTACCTTTGTCTTTTTACCAATATCATTACTACTACTATTCATTGCAAATGAGACTTAAGTATTGTTATGTGCTGAAACGTACAGGTAGTCGGACAGTTCTCTTTTCCGTGACTATAGTTACCGTTATTGCCATTTTTAAGATGGTTTGATGTATCTGAGCATAATATATATTTCCCCATTCCCAATCAAATCAATCTTAGTTTACATCTACTTCTTCTCATATGAGAAAGAGAGCATCCAACGGTTTAGTTCGAGTCCAGGCCTAGGATTATGACATACCACTGAGTTTAAATATGACAATATCGTGTTAGTACATTTACTGTCATTTAAAAGTACTTCTAAGGGACAAAATTCCGGTACATTAGCGACGCTTATAGTTTCTAGCAGATACGAGCGTTTGTTTGCATTAATCCTTCTTCTTGTATAGTTTAAACTTCTGAAAAACTACAATTGCAACGTCTTTCATTGTGTAAGGATATTGAAACCAATTCCACAGTCTTATCATGTATTGAGTAGAACGGATGTAGCGAAAAGGCCTTCCTTCTCCGAGTTGCAAGAGTATGTAATGAGCATAGTGTCATCTAGCAGCATGTAAAATACACATGGAAATCAAATCGACTAACAGTTAAAGATAAAACGACGGAGGTAATCAATTGAGATCGCTGGAAGGGTGGGACGTCACCTCAAAATTTAGATATTAATTAATTCTAAGATATGACATAAGTCATAACATGTTTTAATTATGTACACATAATAGTGGCATGCTGAGAGTTTGGTCGGCTATATGGCTGAATACATAACATCATAACAATTCATATTAGCCATAAGCTATGTGTGACCAAAATACATAGTATTTAGGTGTACTTGGTGAAATTTGACACTGCAATAATATTACATAATTCCGAAAGTAATGCCTCCTGTTTATTTTCATGGAAACTACAACAGATACAGAAAGCACAATAACACAGTTAAACAGAGCAAGATACTGTTATTTTTCCACATAATCACCATCATTCATTATACACGTTTGTCAACGATGAACAAGAGCCTGCATGCCACGCTCGTAAAAATCTGAGCCAGCTGAGGCTAGCCACACTGTCTTACAGCTGTGACACAGTATCCGAGTATGGAAAATGTTGTCTAGTTAGTGCATCTTTCATAGGTCCAAGAGAGGAAAGTGCGAAGGACTGTACGGTGTATGTGGCAGCCAAATTTGGTAATGAGCTCCATGATCGCAAAACTGGTGTGGAGCTTATGATCTTGTGAAAGCATCCACGGGACCCATCTTGCACACACTTTGCAACAATTAAGGTGGAGTAACATCTTGTCTAAGGCATTGCAGCCGATATTCAGCTCTACACATAATTCCTTGGTCGTAATCCGCCGATTATTACGGTTAAGTGATCGAGATGTTCATTATTTGTTGTGACAGCGGAGCAGGGTCGACCAGGACGTGGTTTGTCCTGCACATCCTTTTCACCACTTTTGAAACACTGTACCGCCTCACATTACTCGCATCAACTGTATCGTCTCCATACACTTTTAGCAAGCGTTGATGGATTTTAATTGGCGCAATTTGTTCAGCGGTAAGGAATTCAATCTCTCATCTGTTTTGCACGCACCTGGATGTCGATAGCCATTTTGGAACGCTCCCCTGCTGCTATCTGTCGCAGGACAAGGAAAATAATAGGACACTAGCGGGAAGTTCAACAATAAATACAACATCGACATAATCCGGCTCGGAAACTCAAAATCAAATAAAAAAAAAATCAGAGGCAATATATTACTGACCCTCGTATTTAACTTTAGAATACAGCATTGCGGTTTATCACTGTCGCAAATTGTACCACTTTTATCACAGTGTTCTAGAAATAAAATATTAGGTTTTCCAGTGGTGTTTACATTCATAAAAGATTAAGCTACAATGTAAAGTTATCAAATATACAGGGTGAATCACCTAAAACTTGCACCGCAAATATTTTGGAAATGGAAAGCGCTATTGATGTGCGGTTTTCACAGCATTGATTGGTAGTCAGGGGCTCGTACATTTAGTCTATAAACAGATTTTAATAATACTGAGAAAGTGTATTTTTTGAACAAACATGCAATTTTTTAAATGGAACAATGCCTAGTTACATAGACAGAATAAAGGTAGGGTAAATTATGTCAGTGGCGTTTGTTGCAAGTTTCTAGTGTAAGTGGTTTACGAGAAATCTTATTTTGAAACCTTTACGCAAATGACTGATGACCAATCCTAAGTTAAAATTGTTGTAAGGTATTATATTTGTTATTATTATTATTGTTATTACTTCTTTCGTTTCGTTAAATGACTGTGAAACTTTGTATATAAGAATCCTTGTGTCACAGAGTAGGACATTTATATAATTATCTCCCTACAGGAGTTATAAATTGGACTAAATAAAATGTCTCTATTACTGTTATATAGAAAAGGATAATAAGCATAATTTTTTGGTTATGTTATATGAGCGTTTGCGATGAAGGACCATGATTTTAATTCTCCTTGATATGTCAAAGATATTTCGCCACTTTACCGACCAAAATATAAGACATATTATGCATTTCCGTCAACAATTCTGCTCATAAGAGCATACAAATACAATTGAGAAGTGAGAAACTTCTATAAAATTGATGGATCTGAGAACCGCAATTATTGATCTCTTACGATGTTTAAAAAATATTCTGTTTTATCTCAAACTTTATAAGTGGAAGTGGAATGATCTCCTATCGAAAAATTAGTCAAATAAATTATGAGACATCACTGTGTTGATCAAAACGGTAGAATAAAGTTTAACTTATTATTTTCGACATCAGTATATTTCTAATTAAAATTGATCAGTCCGTATTTGAAATGACTGATGTCAACAAAATGCTGGTTGTAGGCAATGCTCGTATAAAAGCAAGAGCAAACTAATGCCCTAAAATGGAGTACATTTGTATCGAGTCCAATTTGGTTGCGCATTAAGCATGATTTTGACGGTGTAGTATGTGCATGTGGTTATGTAGTGGGGGATGAAGTGACATACATCCGCGGCGAACATCAGACCGTCCGTCACCAGGAAATCCGTGCCCACCCATCACTTGTTAGCGCTGTTACGGACTTCTTTTCCCCGAGCCCGTCACCGCAGAGGCCATGTTGACGTGATACCTTATGCTCCGGAATTCAAACAACACACATGTGCATGGGGGATACAATTCAGCCGGCCTTGCTTTCATGCGTGGATAGCAAAGCATTTGATTGTAACTTTCAACTGTTTGCTAGCTTAAAAGAAAAACGAATTAATTTATGATCAAAGCTGCGGTAACTATACTTTTTTCAAACGCTGACGAAGGCTTAGTTATAAAATAGCATTTATTTGAGTTGAATAATATAATAAAAGACTAATGTGCTAAATTCATGCGACTCTTCCCATCTACTTTCTCTACTATTTACCTATAAGTAGAGGAAATACTGTATTTCACCCAAAAATTCGATACCGAGGTTTCATCGGAAATACACGTTTTGAGACTCCCTGAATAAACAATTCTGAAGGTTGCAATCACATGACTTTCTCTACTCTTGCACAAACTATTTTTACAAACGCCCATTCTCCATTTACTTCATGTTAATCGAGATAAACATTTGCAGGAACTTATTGCTAATTCTCTTGTAGGTGCAAGGGGAATATGGTAGACTTTAAGCGATAGTAAGTCTTTTAAGAGCTATGCTATGTGGAGCATTCCATTCTCTTTGCATGTCTAAGACAGAATAAATAGTATTCGACATAAATTGTGTTTTCTTAACGAAATCTACATTTTTATGTAGTAACATCTTGTCTATCTCTTACGGTTTACCAGTTATGCGAAAGTCATTCAGGATGAAGAGGAGTTTTGGAGACATTCCCTGAAAATTCAAGATATACATTTCATTTGTCATGAAAATATGTTAAACATGTGATATTTTAATCAAAATTTTTAGTGTCATTTTGGATAGGATAAAAATTTTCGAAAAATGTTCCATATAAAGGGGCTTTTGTTTAATCTCCATGTAGCATCTTTGAAAAATACTTAATTTAAAATCTGGTTTGGTACGCATCCAAGATTTAGTTTTTTCAGTTATGCACATACACACACACAGTGTCAGACATAAGGACATTTTTCTTAAAAATGTCCTCTTGTGTTCAGGGGTCTCAAAACATGTATTTTTGGTTAAAGATCGACATCGAATTTTGGGTTGAATACCATACTTTCCTTACTTAAATGTAAATACGCAGTCTTGAAAGTAAATAGAACATTCTGGAAAACGTCTACGCGTGCACGCGCGCGTGTATGTGTTTCTCTCAATGTGTTTGTGAGCAATATTGAACTAACACTTTCAAGCACATAATAAAAACATTTCCATTACATTTCTCCACCCCACGTACTCTTATTCCAGCCAAGGTTTAGGTCGAAGCCTGTTCCGTGCTCGCGTTTTCCATTGTTGCGTGAGTCGTCCAATTCATGTTCGTCTTAGGCTTATACCTGAAGGCCTGTTTAGGAATTCGTTTTTCTGACAATCGTTGTGAATATCTTCATTTCTGTCTGCATTTGTTAACTAAGCCTACGTTGGGCTCATCATTACTTTAGTGTCGTTCTCTTGTGCATCCTTTTACTGAGAATAGGAATTTCATTTCGGCTCCTTGAAGTTTTCGTCTCTCTTTAATTACCCATGCCTCACTTCAGTAGAGAATGACAGGTATGACCAGATTAGAATAAAATACTAAGTTATTTCTTAGCAAGTGTCATCGTCCAGTTGATCTGTCCTTTGTGTCAATGTGTGACTGCCGAGATGAAAAATCTTGCACGACGCGTGAGCATCCCAACTCAAAACCCCCAACCAGAAGATCCAGACTATTGCCTCATCAACAGATGAAACTTTTCAGCTCCTGGCCGTAACAGTCTGAGGGCACCGTGAATCAACCCTTCACAAAAGTTTTTACGAAATTTCCCTGATCCAAGTTGTTTACATGGGAAAATTACCATTATTGTTCCTTTTTGAAAAACCGGCCTAACGTTTATAATATAAGTAGACGTTATTTGTAAAAGATATTGACAAGAGGATCAAAATTATGTGTAAGTCTATGTAATAGCCTACGAAATTCTCTTCAGCCTGACTGAACAAAATGAATATTGAGAATATTGAGGACATAAGAGGAGGACAAATGCTTACGTTCTGAATATGTGTGTGGAGGGAGAGAGACATGATTAAACTATAAAATTGATGCCAATTAACATTTTTCATAATATAAGCCATTTACGAAATGCTTCAAGCTATTGGTTTGTAATGTCATCTAATCTGAAAGTTTCAGAGATTTTTGGTTTGTTTTTTTTTCTTCCTTTTTAATGGTTCATTAAAACGAGTATAAATGTTAGTGTGTATTCACTCAGGAAGGGTTGAAACGATTTTTGTGAAACTTAGTATGTAAAATACGTTAAATTAAAATTAGAGAATGGCCTGAACTGTGTCCTAATTGTTTTTTTCAAAAAGTGTAGGTTGTAATGAGTCACGAAGCCAATGATATAAATATCTTTCTTATTATTCCGTTTTACTCAAAAAAATGTTAAAGAATTATAAACAGGAGTACGTGTTAAGTTTACAATTCACAACATTTTTAGAAACGAATATTAAACACGTTATAGAAGTTTATGACTGAGTATTCCTATGCATTTTATAATTGTGAACCCTTTACTGCTGCTTTCTGTTCACCACTAAAGCGATCTTCGTGTTAGTTTTTCAGCCCAATTGCTGAGGTTCGATTTCCAGTTGAAGTGAGAAATGTCCTTTATGATCATTTACGTTACCAGGCAGATTGCTAGATCGTAGAGGCAGACGTAGTTGTATTGCGGCGATGTTCAATTGGAACATCGCCGGCTCATTTAGATCTTTGATAATTCTGGATACTCCTTGGCCTGTCAACGATACGAGAGGATAATCGGATTAAACCTATAGTACTCTGAACGTACTCAAACTCGTGAGAACATGTAAATAACGATACAAAAATCTGATGTATTACATTCACATGACACTCTCTACCCTCTATCATTTATTAGTGGATGTACAAACTACTCCTACGAAATCGTAATTGTTTAAATCGAGATAAACCTTTGTAAAAACAGCTGCATAACCTATTTCGTTATAGATACAAAGGGAACAGCAATAGTCAAATGCTTAAGAACTGGATGCTATGTTTGCCTTAAAATTCTATACTTCTTCCATGCAATCGGGAGAAACAAATGAAGATCGACAGGACTTGAAAAGAATGACAAAGATTTAAACAATTCGAACCATTACCAATATATCTCGGAAATAGCTTTTACCACAAAAAGGTTAGTTAAATAAATGTTGTGCTTTAAAGTGATCTACATATTTTGTGTAGTTTGTTTTTGTTTATCGCTTAATCTTTACCATTTGTACCAGGTAAAAGACTATACAAAAGAGGCTATTCTTAGGAAAATCAATAGGTATATACATTTTATTTGCAATGCAAGTATATTTATTGTATTTTAATCAAACTTGTTAAGGTCATTTTTGAGAAAATAAACAATTTCGAAAAATGTTCCATGTGAAGAGTAGTTGGGAAATTAGGGAATTGAGGGAAGAATAGTGAGGGAATTTCTTCAAAATCTTCATGTCGCATATTTGAGAGACAGTGAACTTAAATGCCAAGTTTGGTATTTATCCAACTTTTCGTGTTTGAGTTATGTTGTTCACAGACAACATACATGCACACACGCACACACACATGCATTACATTACATACATACTGAGTCAATTGCGGCTCTTCTTTCTCCGAGTGGCTGTTTTTGTAGAGATGGCCACAGTTCTTTCATGTACCTGCAATCATGAACTACAATTTTTGGCCTCTGCTTGTCATTACGTCGGCAACCTGGTTAACAACAGTAGTCTGCTGCACCAGGTTTCTACAGCGCTCGCCAGGTTGTGTACTCTTCGCCAGTATAGGGAGCGCTTGTGCTGTCTCCACGTCATCATCACCTGACCTCTCCGGCGCCGCCTAGCGATGTGTTCTCTAGAAGAAGAGCTGTGACAGTTCTCAACGACCGGCAAAGAAGGACTTTTATTGAGGTTTATGTCTGGTGGCGGCCGTCTCCACACTTTCAGCCTTGTCTAAATTATATATAGCATATACTTTTGGCGTAAGTAAAATTCTAAATTCTTGTAGCGTGTGGAGCGGCATTTGAAATCTTATGGAAGCGAGTTTATATTATATTATCGCGTGTTAAATTTCATTTCAAAATGGCAAATCTTGTGTGAAAAGGATACATTCAAATGCAACGTGCTTTAATGGAAATATACCTCTGTTCCTACATTTAAATGTTAATATATTCATTACTTTTGGGGCTTTAAGGATTGTTACTTTTATTTAAAGTTGCTTTAAATCCTTGTTCATTTTCTTTAACCTTAGGTAGTACAAACAATTATTACTCTGGGAAAATGCTTATATCTGATGCATTCTATAATGAGCCCGGAATTTTTATTTTTTACTTAATTCTTTAAGGTTTTGTGACATTTAGTGCATCGGCTACTTTTAAATCGGCCTTACATGAACGTTACAATACATCCATTCATTCACACACACGTGCGCGAGGACGTTTTTTCTAAAATATTTTTTGCGGGGTTCAGGGTGCCTCAAATCTCGATATCGAATTTTTAAATGAGAGGCAATACATTCTCTACGTACTATGTACGTGGTACAGAAAGTAAAAATGGAAGCATACACTTTTAGTATGAAAATGTTTTGTAAATGTATGATCGCTCATACTATCGCATCCCAACATAATAAATAAACGTATGTAAAGCAAAAATTTGTGTTTATTATATTACCAAAATGTAATTAAATATTTAGAAGTAGTTCCGGCATACAGTGGAATTATTATTATTATGATTATGATATAGGTAAATGAGAAAGTAAAAAGACTCTCTCTGTGGTTGGCTGGTCAGCATTGTGGCTTTTCAACCCAAATGTCCCGCATTCAATGCACGGCTATGATGGAATTTTTAATTTAATTGTAATGATTTTATGCTTCCTATAGTCTGGATGAACGAATGTGAGGGTGAATATGACTGTTTTACCGCAATATAAATAGAAACCCAACAATACTATGAAGTACGTTGTTCAAGTCAAATCCCATAATATAGCTGGTAGTTAGGGAGGGGGTGTTGTACATAACCAAGGACTGAAAATGTAGGCAAATGTGTGTAAAACAATTTACCTTTGTTATACTCCATCACAGAAGAAGCCCCAAAAATGAACATGATCGAATGGATGCCACTTTTGAAACCCCATTAAAATATTTTATTTCGTAGTGGAATGATAAGTAAAATTATTAACATATTTATATTTTAATTGCAACCATAACAAAAAACAACACAGCCAAACAGTTTTAATTTCGAGTAGTACAGAGTTTTCAACTTTGTCTTCCTCTTTAAGACAAGCCATGTATTCTGTTCCGTTACTTATACTCAATATGGGACCAAAACCTAATTTTACAATATAATTTTACTCATATTTCGCAAAAATCTTGATTGTGAATTTTTGTTATAATTTTTAAATAAAATCAAGCACGCATCTTATGGAACTTGCGATTTTTTTTTAACTCCTGAAATGAAAATGCTTACACTCGCAAATATTCAAACTTCTGCTAGAAGCCACCTTTAAGTGTTTTTGTTAGACTCCTTAATGTTTTTACTTTCTCTACCACGTACATATTAGCTAGAAAAGATATTGCATTCAACCCAAAAATTTGGATATCGAAATTTCACAGTAAATACACATTTTGAGGCCCATGAATCCAAAAAAGCCATTTTAGAAAAAGGTTCGTTTGTGTGTCTGTGTGCGCTTATGTGCAGCATAACTCAAAAACGAAAGGCGGATAAATACCCAAAATGGTACTTAGCTTCAGTAGCTTCCAAAGATGCGACACAAAGAATCTCAAGAAAATATCCTCACCAGGACTACCCTTTACATGGAAAATTATTCGAAATTTTTGATTTTATAAAAATTGCTCTAACGATTGCTCTAACCTGTGAAGTCCGTTTCATTCGAAAGAAATTTCGTATAATCTTTTATAACCGATAAACTTTAAGCGATAAACGAAGACGTACCCCGCAAAAAATGTAGAGCTCTTTAAAACACACAATTTATTTAAAATATGTTTTTGTGGCATAAGCCATTTCTGAGATATCCGTTGTTAAACACTAGACTTACAGCTTTTCTCTTTATATCTACGTAACGAAATGTTTAATGCAGATATTTCTGCAAATATTTATTTGGATTAAAATGTATTAGATAGAAAAGTTAGCTTTAGTAAGAATAGTTTGTATACCCACTAATAAAAATAGAGAGTAGAGAAACTTGTGTGAATGTAACGTATCAGATTATTTTTAGGTTGTTTTATATTAATACGGAGAAATAAAGAGAAGAATTTACATGTCAGCAAACCTAGATGTTCGTTGTTATTCATATCAAAAACAGATTAAGGTAATTCAGCTGTGGAGTTTGTAAAATCCTCAGTATACAAGATATTTTGTTGAAATTTATGCCACTTAAGCTTTTGACAGTCCTTATTCTGTAAATTAATTTTTATAACAAAAATGCTCTGCAGTAAATAAGTTTACAAAAATATGTATTACATTAGATTTTTATATTAACCCCTAACTACTATAGTAAAAATATTAATTTTTGTGGTCGCCAAAGTTCTTGATTTTTTAGAAGTTAATTTGTTTTTAAATATAGGAATATTCTTTTAAAAATATATGGTGATTTTAATTTACTTTTGAGCGGCACAACTGCATTTTGTGGAGCATTTCGAGTGTGCAAATATCCTAAAAAAGTATTTGCGAGAGAATTATGTTTAAAATTTGTGTGCCTATTAATAAGCATGTGCCTGTCCACTTATAGCTTCAATTAGCTCATATGTGACAAATAGAAAAATAATGTTTTCTTTAAGTTAGAGCCGATGTCATTTTATTATGTAAATATATATGCTTTTTAATTTTTCAGAGTTTTTGTTCAAGTTCCATAGGTGCATTTCATTAAATGTGTCAAACATGTTTTCCTATACAGGGTGGACCATTTAAGTTGAGACTGTACAATATCTCCAAAACTAAGTGTTGTAGTAAAAAAATGTCTTGAATATAAGTTGCTTGATATTATGGGGGAAAGTAAATGTCATTAGTCGTGTTTTATATGTAGAACGTTGTGATGGTCATTTTAAGGTCAATTTAAATTGACCCTAATTGTAGGTTCCCATTTAAAAATTAAATCGACCCTAAAATGACCATCAGAACGTCCTCCAAACAAAACCGACTAATGGCATTTACTTTCCCCCATAATATCAAGCAACTTTTATACAAGACATTTATTTCTGCAACTCTTAGTTTTGGAGATGTTTTAGAGTCTCAACCTAAATGGTCCACCCTGTATAGGACGTCGCACAGTCGAATGAAATTAAAGTTATTTTGAATATAGCATGAGTGACATTGTATTTAACGTACAAGTTTTAGTTTAAAATAACGCACCTGAGAACTGGACGTGCAGCGGTTTAATAATAGCACACGGTGGAAGGAAAGGCCACTCAAAGTCATTTACCAACACTCAGTTGAAAGGAACTGTCGGGAAACAAGGCTTGATAACAGGCAGGCCGATCCACTCGTCCTTTCTCTCAAGTGCCCTTCAAGGTTTTTGCTAGACAGTGCCTGCCAGGTAGGCAACCTGTTTTACAGTACAGCCTGCTGTAGAGCTTGGAGAGGACACGCGTTTACTGAAATGCTTCATGATACACCCAAGAGGCAGCACTGAACTTAATGTTGCCCCTGCACGGCCCTTATGGTAAAACACACGGGCACAAAGTGCTTACCTGTGCGCTAATGGATTGCGACGATTTCATTCTCCTTTTACTTTCTTACAGTGCGAACTATGCTCTTCCAAAGTATTATCGATGAATTCAGGACGATTCCGTTACTGCACTATGTTTCTAGTTAAGCATTTTCTAAAGTTGTGATAGGTTGAAAAGTCTGATGTGTTTAATTCATGTGACCATCTCTACCTACTGTCATTTATTTTATTATGGTTTCTACACCACGCACATTTAATTAGATAAGCTACTGTACTGTATTCCACCAAACAGTTTTCCATCAAGATTTCACCAAAATACATGTTTTGAGGCCCCTGAACCCCAAAAATACATTTTTAGAAAAATGTCCGTGTGTGTTTTGTGTGTGAATGCTGACTGAATAGGATAACTAAAACGAAGTGCGCGAAAAGTATATTCTAAACTTGGCATTAAAGTCTTCCACAAACACCGAAGATTTTCAAGAAAATTCCCCTATCCCATGCTACCCCTGTCTACTACTGCGAGTATGTGACTCGCATTCGGAAGGTCCCGGGTTCGATCCCCGCCCACACTGGCCCATGAGATTTTCGTAGTTTCCCCAGGCCGGCAGGCAAATGCTGGAGTATCAAGTTTCCTGCCCCTCATTTCCTGTACCTATCGTCCTCTTTATCACCTGTTTTAAGATTGTAGGTCCAGACGACGGTGTGCGGTAGGAGGGTGGCTTACATTTGTAGAGATTCCTTCCCTGGCGTCGCTGTGGGGACTCTCAGTTAAGTCTCTCCCCCCCCCCCCCCCGAGTGGGCTCCATCGATAAGGATTGGTTGCTTGTGGGTAGGATCGGGTGGCGCCGGATGTGTCCAATCTGGAAACGTTAGGAATTCTGTTCATGCTTGTGCCCATCGAATCCGGATCTGTTCGCCCTGCGGGTCTTTCCTCTCATCCACTCATGGGTCACGTTGGAAGCAAAAAGGGCCGTTATGTCCTATTTTCGGTGGTCTGCCCCGGGTTCTGGAGCCCCTATGTGATATGCACCTCTACCTTTTATCCTTTATTAGAAAAGGTTTTTCAAAAAAATTTATTTTACCAAAAATGATTCACGATTTTGACTGGAATGCCATATGTTTAACATGTTTTTATGGCAAATAAACTCAATATCTTGAATTTTCCAGAATAGTTTCTGAAGTCTTCATTCCAAGGGAAGTAAATGGGAAAATATTAAACTTTTGTGGGAATAGCTTACAGAAGCTATATGGAATAAACGTTAGTGGGTATTAAAGTCATGTGAATGTAACACATACTTTCAAATCCACTTCATAGGAATAAAGCCTTTTAGAAACGGCTCAATTGCACATTTCGTTGTAGGAGCAAGAGGGATAGAAGAAACCTAGTGGATATCAGATGTCTAAAAGCGGGTCGCTATATGCTGGACTTGAAATTATTTACTTTTTCCAGGACTATGAGAAAGAGCTAAATAGCAACTGCAATTTAAGCAAATGTCAGTATTGACAAATTCAAATCTATAATGCCACAAAAAGTTAATAATTTTTGTAATAGCTGATGTAGAAATTTTAGTTGGTTACACGCTATACAAAATTATACACCCTTTCTTTGGTTAAAGTGGACTTTAAGATATATTACACGTTGGCTACGATATGAATGCATGCGGTGGGAAGAGAAACTAAACAGTTGCGGAATAACTGGATGGGGTATATTTACACAGTCCTGAGTTGCATTTCTTAACGAGGCTGAGGCCTGCAAATGTAGTACCGTTTTCATTTTGCAACTGTACATCCCCCTACCGCCTTTACCCTCTGATCTCTTCTAGCCTTGATGACGTTAGGCGTTGTCAACAAAAGTACTCCAAGCGCATTCATAAGGTGGCTTACTATATATATATATATATATATATATATATATATTGGATTTTCTAGGAAGAAATAATAGAGTGCTCTTTACTAGAAAGGAATTTTTTACAATGGGTAGCAATAAAAAAGCTTACCTACACACAGATCTCTTTAAAGCACCAACTTATGTGCAATAACGTTTTTGTAGCGTAATAATTTACAAAATATTCTTTGTCATTGGTTTGAATTTTCAAACACTTATACCTTTATCGAGTGAAAAGTCTCTA
This sequence comes from Deroplatys truncata, assembly GCA_030765065.1. Taxonomy (NCBI): domain Eukaryota; kingdom Metazoa; phylum Arthropoda; class Insecta; order Mantodea; family Mantidae; genus Deroplatys; species Deroplatys truncata. The sequence continues at coordinate 162,999,198 of CM060979.1, forward strand.
TTCGTTTATTCTCGTGGTGATATGAAGATCATTGAATTACAAAGGCATCATATGGTAAACTGCTTTTTAAAAAACTCACCAGCTTTATGTCTACTGGATCCTCGTTATACCTACATAGAATAGGTAAATGTGTAAAGAAATATTATCACGAAGTAGACAGAAGACTGTTTTTGTATGAGTAATTTTTAGAAGAGTGGGATGAGAAAGCCATGTGAATGGAATATTATAATACTATTGGTGCGCAAATATCTAGAATTCATTAAACTATCTCTTTGTAAAGCTATGTCAGTTTATAGAAGGGCTTGCACTGATCATTATTTTCCTTCCGTTGCAATCCCACTATCCTCTCCGTGACGTGGAAATTCTTTGCGTCCCGGCATGCGATATGTGGAACACAACCCGACCCGGAGGCAATTTTGCAGCTGTCCACTTTCCACGACGCTAGGACACAACTCGGCTTCCGACACGCACGAATGAAAGTTTCGGGGCCCTTGCTGCATTTCCATATCTCCTCCTCCCATTTCCTGTCCGCTGCTCCCTTTTCTGCAAATCGTCGAAAGAGAAAAGACCCTCGAAGCCGTGGAAAAAGACCCCGAGGATATACAGCTGTGATATTAAAGAATCAATCAACCCCTGCACGGCTCTTGCAGTGTGTTCTATAGTCAGAGCGATATTGAGATATTGCTGTTCAATATTTGCAAAATAGAGCACACCTTCTCGTGCTTCGAAACTCCACTAGGTTGAAATACTGCATCACTATAAGTGCTACATCTCGTGGTTTCTCAGTATGACTCCCTTGTGCACACGACCGTCGCTTTCAGAATAGAACTTCGCATGGTCTTAACGAAACCGAAATATGCCATTCTTGTTATACGTTTTGGTATTCTTGCTTCAAAAACTTCTGTAAAACATTATGGAAAACAATTTGGATTATACATGAATGCTCGGAATAGACCTCTAGTTTGGTTTACTTGTGGAAAGTAAGATTTTTCACCTATAAAATAGTATGTTTTATTTAAAGCGTGACCATTCTACAAAGATGGACAAATGATTTTCATCTCATACATTACATCTTTGACAAGAATGTTATTAATAATAAACTTCCCTAATACACACACAATATTGGGTGCCACAAACAATATTGTCAAGTCTATTCAGTTAATTTGTATGGCTCAGTTCTCTTTGGTCGCCGCACATTGTCATTCAGAACGCGCACAGCTTCCATTCCAGGATTCACATGGACTTGGAAGACGTTGATAGTCTTTTATTAAACATCTTGAGATTTCTTCATAAATGTAGCTACTCCTAAATCACGGTGGTGGTCACCATTGCGGATGTACCAGGGAGCATTTACAATTCCGCGAAGTACTCTATTTTCAAATTATGAATCATCCTGACATTGGGTTTATTGGTGCAGCTCCATAACTGGATAGCATTGGGGGTGCACCATTCCCGATCAAGATTTTACCCTGGTAAAATACAATGAACAGTCATCTGTGTTGCATCGACGATAGTAAAGGTTAATTAAAGTTTTTACCGCGCTCAAATCCGACCGGCCATGAACGGCAGTTTTGGTACTTGTGTTGTAATGTTAAAATGGCGGAAAGGTATAGGTTAGAATTTACAGCTAAAATAAACACTCCATTTTCGGCAATGAATGTATTCTATAAGTTTCTTTATCTACTACTATAATAATCAGTGATGCTTTAGTTCGTAGTTACTAGGCAACAAAAACTATACTTTATATTCTAACAAAACACAAAACAGCTATCAAAGCATAAAATACAGGTTCAACAAAACGTAAAATACACTTTAATGTTGATCATATATATCTTATTTTCATTGGTGATAATATGCATGAAAACAAAACCTTTGTGCTCTAACTGATAGTTATTGTAATATTACAACGATTACACTTTTCAAAAGTTATTGGAGGAATATTTTCCCTATTAGCAGAAGTATTGTTTTCACAACATTCCTTGTAATCGAACTGTCTCCTCTAAGTAATAAATCAATAATTTTCTTCTTACCTTCCACACATTCTTCTGCTTATCTTTCTGCAACAGTGTTCAATTTCCACCTTCCATGTCTTTTTAAGGTAAGAACATCAACACCGCTGTCTGCGAGGAAAGTAGCAGACAATGCAGACGCTCCACCTCAGGCTTCCCGCTCACGCCGGGAGAGAAACATCACCAACACGACCACAACCACTACTCTGACAGCAATAGAAGCATCTATCACTCAACTACTAGCAGCCTCAGCCTCCATACAGGCGGAGGACGCCCAACTCAACCGAAAACTGAAAGCGCTTGGGCAGGCCACCAACCGGCGGTTTGCAGGCATCGAAGCCAAGCAACGCACCGCGAACAGAACCTACGCCAGCGCCACAGGAAGCTTTAACCGGCTGAAAGCTTCAATACAGGAACTCTCTCATTACGACGACCCAGATTTGCTGCCATCGATACAGCGTAAGCTGTAACTACCTTGAAGAAGAACACACTACCGACACAACCGACGACAGTGCCGTGCGGCTGACGGCCATCGAGGCCTCAATCGCCGGCATGAAGGAACAACAGCTACGCGCCACCACTGACATCGCCAACAGCCTCCGCCAGCTACAGGACAACCATCACAAGCTGGAAGAAAGGTATCTTCTGATCCGCAGCTTTCTAGAGCAACATGTCCTGCAACAACCTGCTCAACACAACAGACGCCGCAGATGAACACCACAACGCCACCACATAATTTCACAACCACCATTGACCATGAACATCAAAAGTCACCACTGATTGTTAGGGCGCTGTCAGGGCCTCGGTCATGACAGTAGCCTAACCTACACCGCGGAGAACTCCGCAACAAGCAAGTCACCCACAATCCGCCGGTTGCGCAAGCGGTACCGGCCACCATGACCACCAACACGACGTAATAAATAGAGTCACCTCAGAACAACACCCTTTCTATTCCTCTTCCTTTTTCCCTCCCAATACCCAGCTACCTCTGTTTTATCCTATACCCTAACTCCTTTCCCCCCCAAAAATAAATTCACATCGACTGATCGAGCATCATGCCGCCAAAAACCGGAAAAAAAAGCCCGGTGGCGTTTTCCAGCTTCAAATACTCTGCAAGCTTACTAGGAACCTTCCCAAACATATTTATGTCAATCACTCGGGCATGACATTTTCTGTTTGAATAGAATAGAAAGTATTTATTGCAGCTAGTAATACCAATACCAATACTTTCTACAAACTTCAAGAAAATCAACATTATTTAGTTCACCACTAATCAAAAACTTCTAGATATAATGTTTTTGTTTCCCTTATCTTCACAATAAATGCTGAACCCACAACCTCAACGTCATCAATCGTCAGTTTATACAGTTCTTCCGGACGACTTGTTCCACATATCCCAAATATAAGAGCAATCTTCTACAAGCAACGTTTTTCATCAGCGCAGTTTTTACGAATTGTGTTACTTCATCTCGGCTTAGTAATATTTATTACTAAGATAACCTACTAAGATTTATTCTAAGATTTATTTAGAAGTGTCTTTAACTTTCCAATCTTGCTTTAATCAGTATTATCATCAATAAAAACAGTTAATCTCGCCATGGAATATTCACTCCAAAAAACACGGAGCTATAATACCTTTCGACTTCTCATAAAAATACACCAACAACTTCATTTACATCTGCTACATTACCTACACGCCAGTCTTTGAATTTCATTTAACTTTCGTTGACTTTTCTTGGAGTATATTAATAGTTGTATCTTGGACTGCTTTTAAAATTGTTCCTGGTGAACCGTGAAATATCACCTTCTTCGCTCATTTTTAGTTTATATTCACATATGAAACTAGCATCCAAAATTGCATAATATAACAACAAAGTTTGTTGATTTATCGTGTCTTTTTTTCCAAAGCTCACATTACGCTTTCTCTAAACATATCGTTTCCGCAGTAAATATACTAAATATACAACATATACTAAAATAATCTCAACGTGACTATTACTAAACTTCGTAATTTTTAATGCATTAAGTCTTTTTCAGCAACAGGTGACTTAAGTGTCCTGACTCGAGAGGTAACGTATATCCACAGAATAATCACGGCGTTCATGCAATAATTATTTTAGTTTTAGTTGAAGCACAATCCAAGAAGAATGCAGAAGTAAGGGTAGCAACGAAAGGATTTATTGCCAGGAAGTTGGGATACATTAATTGCAGTTATAGAAATCGGGTAACAGAGGTCAGTGCGGAAGTTTGAAGTCGTCATTGCGGTGTGGGGGTAACGTATGCACCTCATATTCAAGAGGTTACGAGTTCAAATATTGTCTGTAAATTCTCTTTTTTTCTGCCTCTCTCTTACAATTGGCGAATGTCGACTAAGCTAAACGGAACTTTAATCAGCGTGAAAAGAAACGAAAGAAGAAAAAATCTACAATAGCTCAGCATACGCCTCCAGTCAATTGTATCACTTTTCCCAAGTGTCCATGTTTAAGTTAATGCTCCTATATTTTTACTTTCTATCTTTTCTTAAGAATTGCACGTTAATTCAATAACATATTACAGGAATTTGTTTTTGTTTTCCTTCATTGCACGCTGAAGAAATATATACATGCGCTTCACTAAAGACGCAGAACAAGTGAAAAAGAGACGAGGTGACGTACTTCCGGGTGCGTTCAGTAGAGTTTACCTGCAATGAACGATGAATCAACTGATGTGAGCGCCCGCCAGCTAATCTCGGTCACCTAAACTGCGTGAACATTTGTGCACCACTGTGAGATGTTTTACCCTGGTCAAATTCTTACCAGGGTGAGGTGAAGGTCCCTGCAAGGGTTTACTTAGCGAGAATGGTCCACACGATCACATATGTCCAAACGGGTTTGAACACTTGTTTGTTGATTTATAACTTACTATGCATTAAAAAATCAGAATTTCGCCCAAGAAGCCAAGTTGAGTTCTTATTTTTTCTTCTTGACATGCTCTTTCCATTTTAGTTTAGCTGTCATTCCCAAGTATTAGCCTGTGTTAGTATTTGGAACTCCTAATTTATTAATGAAGTTAGGAAGTGAAATATATATGAGTGAATTTCGTTTCGTTCAGTTTAATACACCACTTACTGGTTGTGTTACTAAATAGTAATTTATGCAAAAAATGGATAATATTGAGCATTATAGCAGGAGTAAATGTTTGTTGCATGAACGACAGAGAACACGATTTTTACGTGTGTCGTATTTAGATTATGTACCAGTTGGATAAAACATTTTATGCAATCTTAGCACTATAACTTGTAGGATATATCTGCTGGATTCAGCATTCATAAGTGGCATAAGTAAAAACTTTTCATATATTTGTAAAATGGCACGTTAGATTCTCTCCCTACATTTCATTTATTATCTGAAGTATTTAACCGGTGAGCCATTTCTATGCATTCCCTTCCTGGGATCGGAGCGAACAGGCGTTAAAGACTGTGATGTAACCCATTATAAAAACAGTATGTGAGTAATTATGAATTCAATTTTTAAATTGGTAATGGCCTCCCACGGCAAATTTCCAATAAGAGCAAGCATTTTAATTGAAAATAATGTCATTGAACAAGTGTCTAATTTTAAATATCCTAGATGCGATAAGTTATGACACAGACCAAGACATAAATCAGGAAGTTAATAAATTGTAATTAAAAGAACATTGAAAGGGAATACGAGAAGATATATACCATTAAAAATTTATTCCGTCTGACGCTTCCTTTTTACTTTCTATACTACGTATAGTAAGTAGGGGAAGTATTGTATTCCACCCAAAAATTCGATACCGAGATTTCACCGGAAATACATGTTTTGAGACCCCTGAATCCAAAAAAAAGCATTTTTGGAAACATGTCCGTGTGTGTGTCTGTGTGTGTGTGTCTGTGAACAGCATAACTCAGAAACGAACAGTCGGATAAACACCAAACTTGGTATTTAGGTTCAGTATCTTCCATGGAAGGTTTTCAAGAAAATCCCCCACCCCAGATTACTCTTTACGTGGAAGATTTTTCGAAAATTTTATTTTTCTCAAAAATGGCTCTAACGATTTTGATTAAAATATCATGTGTTTAAGATATTTTTATGACAAATAAAATTTATATCTTGAATTTTCTGGGAATGTCTCCAAAAGTATTCTTCATTGTGAACGACTTTTTCATAACTGGTAAACCATAAGAGATAGACAAAATTTTACTGCACAAACAATGTATATCGCGTTCAAATACACAATTTATGTCATATACATTTTTGTTGTTGAGTGAACCATTTTTGAGATATTGCTTGTTATTCCCTTAAATTTTTCAATACTCATTTTCTCAAATGGGAATCCGTTATTCATTTTTTTATCTTGGATATGCAAAGAGTATTAATCTGTGGCAAAGGGAATGGTGCTGCACCTAGCAACCAGCTATTAAGAGATATGTATGTGCTTAAAGGTCATAAGGTATTTCCAAATAGCCCTTGTAAATATATATTCCCCTTACATCTACAAGAAAATTAGCAATAAGATAGAGTCTGCAAATGTTTATCTCGATTAACATGAAGTAGATGGAGAATAAGCGTTTGTATAAATAGTTTGTACAAGAGTAGAGAAAGTCATGTGAGTGTAACACATCAGATTTTTTACTGTATGGTAATGAGACATGAACGCTAACAAATACACTATAGTAAATGACAAGCAGCCGAAATGCGTTTCCTAAGATCCGTTGAAGGTTATAAAAGAGAAAACCGATTTGGAAATGAAGACGTTACGAAGGAATTAAACACTGAATCTGTTATAGAAAAGCTAATGCTATATAGAGAAAACTGGCTTCGACATTAGGAAAGAGTTACACCTGATGGAATTCCCAAACAAATAAGAGAATATAAACCAAGAGGACAAAGGCCAATGGGAAAACCATGATTGATGTGAAACCGGAACAGCAGTAGCCTAATCTTTGATTGAAGAAAGATTTTAATTATTTAATACTTAAATATACATTATGCTATATTTAAGAATGATTACTTTTTGGATTCACGGAGAATCAAAACATGCATTTCCGATAAAATATCGGTATCGAATTTCCCCTATTCGTCATAGGTAAGCAGTAGAGAAATTAAGAATCTGTTGGTTTGTATTCACATTACCTTCTTCTCTCAGTCTTCTAAAATTACTGTTACAAAGTCAATCTATTTCTCGTTAATCCAGATATACTTTCAATTTACATTTAGGCATTTTAGTAGGATATAGCAGAGAAAGCGACAGTAAGATTTTATAGAGCGTGTCGTGTGTGAAGCCTTTCAAATTTCATGCTCTTTGCATGGACACGAGGAAAAAAGGAAAACAAGTGAATGTCTTACCAGCTGACGAAAGGACAAGCATTTGGAAGCTGAAGCCAATAACAAGCAATATCTTGGGAAAGCTTCACCCCCCCCCCAAAAAATCTCATAAATTGTGTGCCTTAATTAGATCTGCGTGTTTTATGCAGTAATATTATGTCTATGGCTTACAGTTTATAAGGTATTTAAAAGGGACTCTAAATGAAGAGGCTTCACAGGCTAGCACTAGAAAGTTCAAGATATATATTTCACTTATGCAAAAATAATGCAAAACATATGATATTTCAATCGAAATCGTTAGTCATTTTTAAGAATATAAAACAATGATATTTTTTTCCATTTACAGGTTGGTTTGGGATTAAGGAACTTTGTTTAAAATTCTTCGTATTGTATCCCTGGGAGATACCGGACTTAAATACTAAGCTTGGTATTTATCAACATTTTAGTTTTCAAATTATGGCGTTCACACACCACAGAAACGTATCTTTTTCAAAAAATTCGTTTTGGTTTCTCTTATACGTAGAGTAACTAGGGGAAGTATTGCATACCACACAAAAATTCGGTGTCAATATTTTACCGGAAATAGATTTTTAAGCTTCCTGAGCGCCAAAAAATCAGTTTTTAAAAAAGGTCTGTGTATCTGTGAATAACATAAATCTGATGTGTTACACTCACATGACTTTCTCTACTTTTGTACCAACTATTTTTACAAACGCTTATTCTCCATATGCTTCATGTTAATCGAGATGTTAATCTCATTCCTAATTTTCTTGTAGATGTAAGGGGAACTGGTAGGCTTTAAGCGATAGTCAAACATTTTAAGAGCTGGTTGCTATATGCAGTATTCCATTCTCTTTGTATTACCAGGACAAAACAAAATGAATAACGAATTCCCATTTGAGAAAAAGTATAAGTATTGGAAAATGTAAGGGAATAACAAGCAATACCTTGAAAATGGTTCACTCAACAAAAAAATGTATATGACACAAATTGTGTATTTTAACGCGATCTACATTTTTGTGTAGTAAAATTTTGTCTATCTCTTATGGTTTACCAGTTATGCAAAAGTCGTTCACAATAAAGAATACTTTTGGAGACATTCCCAGAAAATTCCAGATATACATTTCATTTGTCATGAAAATATTTTAAACATATGATATTTTAATCAAAATCATTAGAGCCATTTTTGAGAAAATTAAAATGTTCCATGTAAAGGGTAATTTGGGGTGGGGGATTTTCTTGAAACCTCGTGTCGCATCTCTGGAAGATACTGAACCTAAATGCCAAGTTTGGTGTTTATCCGACTGTTCGTTTCTGAGTTATGCTGTTCACAGACACACACACACAGACACACACACACGGACATGTTTCCAAAAATGCTTTTTTTTGCATTCAGGGGGTCTCAAAACATGTATTTCCGGCGAAATCTCGGTATCGAATTTTGGGGTGGAATACAATACTTCGCTTACTTACTATACGTAGTAGAGAAAGTAAAAACAAAAAGTCCATAAATACCGAAGTTGGTTTTAAGTTCAGTAGCTTCCAAAGATGCTATACGAAGAAAACACCCCAAATACTCCTTACATGGAACTTTTACGAAATTTCTTATTTTCTAAAAATGACTTAACGATTTTGAACAAAATCTTATATTGAAAATCTCTATTATAAGAAAATGCATATTTTGGATTCGGAGGAATTTTAATAATCATGTATAGTTCGTAAACGCTAAGCCATAGACGAAAACTTACTACACAAAAAATATAGATCTCTTTAAAATACATAATTATTTCCAATAACTTTTTGTGGTATCTAACATTTCCCAAATATCCGTTATTTTTGGTTCGAATTGTTCATTACTTATCCATTATTTTATTCCTGTCGATTTTCAATTATTTCTCGCTATGTCATGGAAAGAATATGAAATTTTAAGGCCACCGTACAGCGTCCAGTTGTAAAACAATTTATTATCACTATTCCATTGTATCTATAACAAAGTATGTAATTCAGCTATTTCCGGAAAAGTTTATCTAGATTAAAATGAAGTAGATAGGAAAATAAACTATCGTAAGAATAATTTGTATACTCCCTAAGCGATAGAGGGTAGAGAAAGTCATACGAATGTAACACATCAGATTTTTGGGGGGGGGCCTTCAAAGCATGCCTTTCCGTTGAAAGGTCAATATCGAATGTTTGAATGGAATAGAAAACTACTGCTACTTACTATAGTTAATTATCAGGGAAAGAAAAAATAAATACCATGTTATAAATTATTTCCTACGTAAGCATTTGCTTGCTTTAATCTCTTCTTCTTCTTCCTCCTCTTCACTTCACTTCAAGGAATCATCCCACCTGTTCCGTCTTCGGATTCTTCACTTTACTCTCAACTTTTTCTGGGGCGTCCGATGCCTTTTCCTAAGGTATATATTGATTAATTAAAAGTGGTATTCTTTCTTTACCCATGCGGTTCATGTGCTCGTTTTATTTATGTTTATTTTCTTCAATTTTTTCATATAATTTATAAATATTCAGTTGTTCTCTTATTGTTCCATTTCTTATTAAGTCTACTCTAGTACATCTTGTAGTTCTCCGCAAAAATCTCATTTCCGCTGTCTGTAGTTTACTTTTGTACCTTTGTTTTATTATCCACGATTTGCTGTCATGCATAAGGGCAGGGTCTTGTCTTATAGAAGTTCAGTTTTGTTTCTTTCCGTTTTATTTTGTAGAGCTCTTGTTATGTTTCCACATATTTTCTGAAATTTATTTATCTTACTTTCTATACCTTTAATGACATCAAAACGTACGTCACAAGGCGAGTAATTAAAATTTACGATATCTAGGATATTGTTTCCAATACATATTTTTGTTCTCACCGGGTATTTTCCTTAGTGTGCTATTACTGTTGTCTTTTTTATGGAAACCTTAAGTTATACTTTTTGCCCAGTTGATATAACTAATAGATAAAGTACTGTAGGTTTTCTTCGCCATTCTGCAGCATTGCATCATCTGCGTATAACAGATGATGTAATTTAATGGGCATTTCCAAATCCTACTTCAGTGGAAGCAACATCTACCTTCTATCGATCTAAGTTTTCCAATTATTTGTATATGAACATTGGAACTATAACATATATTTTTTATATATTTTTATACTTTTAAAAAGATAATTTACTTTAGACAGTTAAGGAGTGGAATTAAGCGCTGATTGATGTTCGCGAGGTATTTGGTATTTTTGTCGCAAAGTTTTCAAGTTGGCACTCGGTGTAATGTGCTTGATAGTTGTATGTCGCACTGTTTTGACAGATCGGAGGTTGTTCCTGTTTTAGAAGATAGCTGTGTGTAATCTTGGAGTGGCCTATTCTTAGTGGAGATATTCAAACTTTATCCTGTCTAGATACACTTTTCACTAGCACTGGGTTACTGTACTGAACATTATGTTTTGCAGTATGGATTGCGAGGTGTCAAGCCATCTCATTTTCGTAGCTTCTTTTTTTGCCTGGTCGACCAATTTGTTACCCTCAATTCCGGGATGTGAAGGTACCCACATTAAGCTTACATGTTTACCTTCATTGCTAGCTTTGTGAAGAAGTAGCTTGATTTCCTTTGTGAGAATATTGTATGGTGATAACTGTGAATTGCAAACACTGAACTTTTGGAGTCGAGAAAGATCAAAAATGACTTTGGGGATCGGTTTCCAGGATGTAAAATACAGCTTGCTTAATTGCATAGAGATTCATTTGTAAAAAATCTGATGTGATATATTCACATGATTTTTCTACCCTCGGTCGTTTATTAGTAGGTATACAAACTTCTTAATAAAGCTTATTTTTTATCTACTACATTTTTATCCAAATAAATCTCTACAGAAATAGCTATATCACACATTTTGTTTGGGTACAACAACGATAGTGAAATGCTTAATAACTGAAAGCTATATGCTGGTCTTAAAAGTCCATACTGTTTCCATGTAATCGCGAGAAACAACTGAATGTTGAAGGTACTTTAAAGAATGACCAAGAAATAATTCGAATCATTAATAACGGATATCTCAGAAATGACTTGCGACACAAAAAAACCTAGTTGAAATAAATTCTGTATTTCAAAGATATCTACATTTTAAATTTAGTACCTTTTCGTCGATCACTTAACGTTTACCAGTTACACAAAATTATACAAAATTCCTTCTGAATGAAAAGTACTTCAAAGACTGTTTCCAAAAACATTCAATATATACATTTTGTCATGTAAATATTTTTAAGGTATTTTAATCAAAATTGTTATAGCCATTTTTAAAAAAACAAAATTCTCGAAAAAAGTTCCATGTAAAGGGTAGTTGGGGTAGGTTGATTTTCTTGATAATCTTCGTGCCACATCCTTGGAAGATACTGAACTTAAATACCTGGTTTGATACTTACCCAAATTTTCGTTTTTGAGTTAATCTGTTCACAGGCATACACAAGGACATATTTCCAAAAATGCTTTATTTGGATTCAGGGGGCTTCAAAACACGTATTTCCAATGAAATCTTCGTATCGAAGTTTTGGGTAGAATGCAATATTTTCCCAATTTACTATATGTAGTAGAGAAAATGAAAATAGTTTATAACTCAGGAAGTCTCAATAGTTTACTGTGATCTGGGTAGATTCCAGCACAACCAATGTTACTACTGCGTATTGAACGATCCGTAAAATTAATATTGTAGTGGATATTGTAACATATTTCATTGAATACTTTTCGATAAATTGTTCTATATGTGTGTGTTCCTTGATGACAGTATCTAGTTCCATTATTATTATAGGAGGTAATGATTGTTCAAGGTGGAATGGCAAAGGATGGGTTGATTTGCATCATAGAACGAACGCTTAACTTCGTGAACTTCTATCCTGAGATAGAAAGGCATTGTGATTTGACAGCATTTTTCTTGCGTATATTAGGAAGTATACATACGTTTTCAATTGTAAATCAGTCATTGCTACTACCTTTAGAGTGTACACTGGACTGATTTTCTTTTCTTCTAATTGCGATTGGTGGTTCGTTTGTTTTATCTGTATACCGGTAGTTGGGCTGCTTCCAAGGAACACTACGATAGTATTTATATGCTGAAATCACTGAAGCTTATTATCATTTTCTCATGTACCTTGGTGACGCCAATCAAATGAAGTTGAAATGAAGTTTTATACTCACTGCCAACGAAGAAAGGGATTGACATTTCGCGGGGAGAGAGAGACGACGTTGCTGCTTATTGCGACCACGTGGAGAGCGCGTTAGAATAGTGTACGAACACGGCTGGGTTGCCTCTAGTTTGTAGGGCAGGTATTATTTATATTCGTATATGAAGACAGTTATAAAATAATAAATCTACATTCAAAGGATAGAACATGCAAGAATATATCAGTGTAAATATCTGCGTTAACAAGAGAGACACACCGTGAAATATTGATACATGCTCTAATGGGAAAAATGCCCCGATTTTCTCACAGAGCATACTATTTCCCGTACTTGTCCTTTAATTCGGATACCTTTACCAAATACATTTTATTCGGTTACCAAGTACGCTCAGTTTTTTGTATGGCTCGCTGACTTCGTCACTATTTTTGGATGTTGTTAAATATCAATTAAAAGTGTTAACACAATTACAAATGCTCACCACACACGTACAGAAACACGGACTCACACGTAAAAACTAAGCAAATAACCGCACAAATAGGATAGTGCAAAATAACTTTTGAGTACACAGGCAATCTCTAAACTTATGTAAATATATTAAGCTGTGGCTAAAAGAAGCATTGTTTATATCTGCAGCGACAACAGAAGATGAAACGTGCAGTTAACTGAAACGGTTGCTCACCAGGTACGTCATGCTAATCACGTGTTAGAGTATCGGCAACAAGGTTTTTGCGTCTATCGTTGCTATGGAAAAACCTTAGTTCTAATTAGTCCTTTTAATCTATGCTATGACGACCGCTCTGATGTATCCATCCCCTGCCGTTCATTTAAAGCTTTCCACCACGTGGTTAGTAACTGTCAATCACCTTCTTGATTGGCGCCAACTATAGTAGTATCTTGTAATAGCTACCACAGCGGTTGCGTAGAAGTTCATTACCCATACCGACAGCATTAAAATAAATTACTTCAACGCGTTTCTGTGTAAAATACCTCTTTAAGCTTAATTTGCAATTGTAATTGTTGTTTAACTGAGTGGAAATTTAGCATGCCTTTGTTCTTTGACGCATACTTCTGTATGAACGCTGCGAGGTAATAGGGCGTGCATTAAGGCGAGCATTGTTGCATCATGAATACCAAAAATTCTACAGAATAATAAATAGTATTAATCAGAGGTTTTTGCCACAATTTATATGCGCGTTTCCGTACATGGAGAGATAATACATGCACATTTGAAATGTGAAACGTCCACATCTTTATATAGGGGAACACTGTACCCTATCAGGGGAAATTTAAAGAAGAGCTGATAAAGAGGGAAGAAAGTGTGGAAAGAAAGGCCCGAAACAAGTGAAAACAGACTACAAAACGAAAATCATCGAGGAGGTTGAATATAGATGAAATACCATCATTTCCTATACCATGTAATATGCAGCAGGGCCCAACCACTGTTTTGTAGCGGTAGGGAGAGGAACAGAAAAAGGGTAGAGGCAGAAAAAGGATGTAAAGCCAACCACCCCCCCCCGCAGCCGGCTGCGGAAAACAATGATAAATCTGGTTTTATACGCGTGGTATATTTGTGTCGTGTTCAATATGCAAAGTGAGGACTTGCTGGTCATGGCCAGCTATAACCATTTACTGCCCCAAGAACAAACTCCATGACAGCAATAATCATAATCGCCTAAAAGAAAAGCTGTTCCAAATGAATGGAGTTAAAAGAGAATCTATAGTCCGATGTTACAACCAATAGGATATCTATCGTTGGTAATCATTCTTATTTTCCTTTAAAAAACGGTTGACTCAAACACACGTAACAAGAAGAACCCAAATCCTCGTGACATGTATTAATTGCCACATCGTGAACGATTCTAACTTCCGCGAAATTTAAAGTATGGATACATTTTATAAAACTCGTCAATCGTTTGAGTATTTTGTCTTTTAGTTTCAATACCAAGCAGGAAGAGAACGTGTTGCATTCCACTCAAAAATTGTATTATCTACATTTCACAGAAATTACATATATTGAGGCCTCCTAAATAAAAAACGAAGCATTTGTGGGAAAAGGCCCGCCTGTGATGTTTGTGTACCACAATTCATCAACCGAAACTCCATAAATACCAAACTTGGTATTTAATTTCAGTATCTTCTAAAGGTACGACGCAAACATTTTCAAGAAAACCCCCATCTACCTAAACCACACTTTCCATAGAACATTTTTCTAACTTGTTTATTTTTACTTTCTCTACTACGTATATTAAGTAGGGAAAGTATTGTATTCCAACGAAAACTTTGATACGAGATTTCACCGGAAATACACGTGTTGGGGCCCCCTGAATGCCAAAGAGCATGCTTAGAAAAAGATCCGTGTGTGTGAGTGTGTGTTTTTGAACAGCATAACTCAAAAACAAAAAGTCGGATAAAGACCAAACTTGGTATTTAGGTTCAGTATCTTTCAAAGATGCGACACAAAGATTTTCCGAAAAATCCCCCTACCGCAGACTAACCTTTAAAAGGAACATTTTTCGAATATTTAGATTTTCTCAAAATGGCTCTAACGATTTTGATTAAAATATCATATATTTAAGATACTTTCATGACAAATAAAATGTATATCTTGAATTTTCTGGGAATGCCTCCAAAAGTATTCTTCATTGTAAAGGATTTTTGCATAACTGGTAAACCATAAGGGATAGACAAACTTTTACGACACAGGAAATATAGATCGCGTTAAAATACACACTTTATGTCTTATACATTTTGTTTTTGTTGAGATATTGCTTGTTATTCCATTACATTTTCCAATACTTATACTTTTTCTCAAATCCGTTATTCTTTTTTTTTGTCCTGGTAATGCAAAGAGAATGGAATACTCCACATAGCAACCAGCTCTTAAAATATTTGACTATCGCTTAAAGCCTACCAATTCCCCTTGCATCTACAATAAAATAAGCAATAAAATGTTTATCTCGATTAACATGAAGTAGATGGAGAATAAGCTTTTGTAAAAATAGTTTGTACAAGAGTGGGGAATGTCATGCGAGTATAATACATAAGATTTTTTCAAAATGGCTCTAACGGCTCTAATTAAAATTCAAATATATTTAGCTTATTTACATGACCAAAAATTTCTGTTATTCTCTGGGATAGCCAATGAAGTCCTATTCATCCGGAAAGAATATTGTATAATTTTGTATAGCTGTTAAGCTTTAAGAAATAGATAAAAACTTACTGTGTAGTAAATTTAGAACTCTAAAACACACTATTTATTAAAAGTAACTTTCCCTATGCATCAGTCATTTCCGAGATATCCATTTTTGGTTTGAATTTCTCAACGCTATCATTTTCTTAAAGTGCTGTTGCCGTTGCTTCTTACAATGTATTGTAAAGAATATAGAATTTCAGTGCCATCCTATACTTAGGTGCCTTTGAACATCTGATTATCGATTCCCCCAATCGCCCCTTGTATCTACATCGAAACGTGTAATAAACTATTTCAGCAAAGGTTAATCTCGATTAACATGAAGTGCATAAAAAATAAGCTTTCTCAAGAAGAGTTTGCTGAAGTTACATAAAAGAAAATAATGATGGATAGAAAGTATGCAACACATCGGAGTTTTTAATTTCTCTACCACGTACATAGTACTGTGTTTTCCTCACGAGAATGTGTCTGTAAGGAATGTGTTGACATCAACAACTCTATCGCTATCTGAGAAAGATTACGGCTGTACTTTCAATACACCAACAAGACTTAAAGCCTCTTAGAAAACATACGCCCTATTGCTAGTAATGCTGAATGACCAATTGCTTTTGTTTGCTTTACTCTTCACAGATATCTCGGGCTTGTTTGTAGAGTTCTTCCTTTCTTATTGGGCATTGTAAATAACTTTATAAATCATTAGAAAACACTTACACACTGCTCTAAGTGAAACACCTCGAATACCAACGTTACGCGATGTTTTTAATGTAGATAGTAAAATCTATTTATGACATCATCGTGAGCCGCTACGTTGGTACTATCCCCCTTTCCCTTCCGAAGTTGTCCTCCGTAGACTAGTGGTACCGTGATAGCCTCTGGTTCCCAAGGACGCGGGTTCAAACCCGGCAGAGAGCGATGGATTTTTTCGGGCGTAAAATCCTTAGCATGGCTTCCTTCGGAAGGGAAGTAAAGCCGGTGGTCCCGTGTCGTAGATTTACGGCACGCAAAAGAACCTTAAGCCTGATAAAGTGGCCTCTGAGCAGAATTACCGGTCTTTCACGCCTAATATAGAATACTACGCTAAGGACCACAGTAGTTGAATAGCGTCCATAAATGAAACTCATTTTTTTTTACTCTTCTGAAGAGCAGAACACCCGCAAACGTTTTCTGGTCAGAGGCCTACAGTAGATAGAATAGGTATTGTCTTCCACTCAAAAACTCAATACCGAGATTTCACCGGAAATGTATATTTTGAGGCACTTTGAATCCAAAAAAGTGTTTTAGAGAAAGATCCATGTGTGTGTGAGCAGCATAACTCAAAAACATAAAGTCGGATAGATACCAAACTTGGTGTTTAGGTTCAGTACATCCAAAAGATACGACACGAAGATTTTCAAGAAAATTTCCCCACCCCAAACTACTCTTTACATGGAACATTCATTTTTTTTTTATTTTCTAAAACTGACTAACGATTATAATTAAAATACTATGTATTAAAGATATTTACATAAAAGATCAAAGGTTTATCTTGAATTTTTTGGGAATAGCGTGTAAAGTCCCTCCGAATCTTCTATAACTGTTAAACGTTAAGCGATAGAAGAAAACGCACTACACAAAAAATGTTTAACAGAACACACAATTTATTTCAAATAACTTTTGTAGCATCTGCCATTTCCGAGACACCCGTTATTAATGGTTTGAGTGGTTCAATTCTTGTCACACTCAAGTGCTGTCGATTTTCAGTTATTTCTCCCAATGCCAGTAAAGAGAATTACATTTTAAAGCCCTTGTATTGTGGTATTTGTTTGTGGTAATACAATTATAACATGCGGTTATGGCAACATTGTTTGGTCTATTTTAAGTTGGCAACACGGACCAGCAATGATGCAATAAGAGTGGGGGAAAACCGGTTGTATAGTGTGGAAGCGTCTAGGACGCTGGTTCTGTCTCTTGTGATGTAGCGAGTAGTGCACATGTAGGAGGACGCTCCGTCAAACAGAAGGTAACGTGTATCTTCTTTTATTGTAATATATATTGCACATCCAAATTCCTGGCATGTAGATTATTTATGTAGATTGATCCTTCTTTCCTTCCCCACAATGATTTAGAAATATTTTTAGGAATTTTCAGGTGTTTAGGAACTTTGTTGAGCTCGCCCCGTCGGACCTTGTGTAGATTGCTATGATTTAAAAAAATGCGGTACCACTCTACCCCTCGTGAATTGTAAAAATGTAAGAGGTTACGACATTATGGCGTCCAGTTCTAAAACAATTCACTATTTCTATTCCTTTTGTATCAATAACGAAATGTGTAATGTAGCTATTTCCGGAAAGGTTTATCTCGACTAAAATGAAATAATTTGTATATACACAAATAAGCGATAGAGAAGTAGTAGAGAAAGTCATGTGAATGTAACACAGGAGTTTTTTAAAGTAGAGGCTGCAGTCCGTATATCAGCCATAACAAACCTGTCAATTTGAACACCTCTTTATCAGAGGCTTTTACTGTCATAACCAATTTTGGTAGGCTTAAATAAGCAGAGTCTTTGCACTTACGGAATTCTTTAATGCTGATTGGATATAGTTTGTCTTACCAGTGTTTTAAATCGCTTTTATTCATTAAATTCGGTTATTTACAACCTCAACAAAGATAAATCATAATAAAGGGTTTCAAAGGCGAGAAGAATAGATTTTTTTCAAATTCAGGGTTTTAAACACAAGCTTCCTCTTTAAGGCACGATGTGCGTGCTATTAAATTGTTTATGCTCAATAAGGGCCCTTAACTTAAACCTCAAAATGTACTTTCATTTGGACTTATCAAAACTGTGATTTTTTATGGCATTTGCCGTAAAGAATCACGGTACATAGAATACCTCTTACAACGCATTACTTTGCCACAGCAGTTCATTGAGAACTTTATGATTATGACAGAATGTAGTCCATACGTTAAACATTTAAATACATTAAAAGAATTATTTTATACTTACAGTACAATGTATGGGATTTGTGCACACCTTTCTCGCTCATTTCTAGACTATTACAAGAAATTTAGAACCTAATGTTGTTTCAAGAAAAGCGTAAAGCAGCAATATGGTGTAGATTTCGATAAGTTGGAGACATATTTTTTATGTCCAGATATACTTATTAGTTTAGGCTGAATTCTAGTTCTGAAAACAGCATGCCAAAGATATTTAAATTAATTTATGCCACACTTTCAGGATTTGAACTCTTCTCCTGCGGGTGCATCTCATTAATATAGACTGAAGTCTTCACGACTGAAGAAAATCCATTCAAAATGTGTCGGCAGCCGTTTTTATCAGTGTTTTACATAAAGAAGGTCTTAATAGCAATTTAAAGAGATCAGTGATTGATGTAAAGCAAATCCTGAACCAGGCTAGACTGTGTGCCACGATCAATACCTAAAAGTCTCATTTTCACCCCTCTGAGCACATCGAGATCAAGCATTCATCTAACTTTCATCATCAATCAAAGTCAGCGCTTTCCTCACAAGTTCCACAGAATTGTCCAATGCCACGTTCACATATACACAAGATGAATAGCAGTAGACCTTATTCAACCATTTGGAGCTTTCTTGAAGTAAACGCCACTCACTCAAACCCCCGTCGTTATTAGTTTATGCTTATTTTATGAGATCTTGCATTAAATAAACGTTAGGGCATAAGAGTTAAACTAGCAAAGCGTGCCTACATTAGAATGAGGCTGCACAAAACAATAGATAAATTGACTGGAGTCCAGCTTGCACTCTTAATCATGTCCCTTATTCACATCATTAAAATGCAGGTGCCCAGAAACTGTTTGAACCCACCATATAGGGTGACAGCAAGACCGATACAAGGACTGCCACCCAAGCATTTATTCACTTGTTCACAATAGTAAATTTCGGTACGAATTTAATTAAAGAATCTTTGCCATAGGACAATATACCTCTAATTCTAGCAAATGAAATAAAATTGAACTGGGGTAAAGAGGCATATATACTTAATTTAGGAAAAAAGGAAAGATCAGGAATTGCATGGTTTAGACTGGGGGGCTGGAGGGCACAGAAAATGACTGACGATTCTGGCAGGAGAATCTGCCCATTCGGTGAGTTTAGATGAGGACTGGGTACATGTTTTGGCGGAATGTGCACAGTGGGAGAACCAGCGAACGATTAGACTGAAAGAAAAATTCTTAAGTCCCTAAAGAAAGAGATTGGCATGTTGGGATATACTGGCTGACCAGAGGAATTGGCAAAACATGGGCAATTTTTAGGCTAAAGTGCGTGAAGCTAGGTCAAATTTGTTCAGTTAGACAAAGGTAACTTACCTCTATTTCGCTTTTTCTTGTTCCTTTTTATTGTTTCTTCTTTCTCTGTTATATATTTGTCACCCTTTTGTATCTTAAATATAACGTACGGTCAATGACCCATGCACAAAATACTTGTGAAATAACTTCAATAATTTGAAACCAATAAAGACACCTTATCTATCTATCTATCTATCTATCTATCTATCTATCAATCTATCTATCTATCTATCTATCTATCTTGTATTATCCAGCATGAACACGGAAAATTTTCAAACTCATAAATTTTCAGAAACCTTTATGTTACTACACGAGTTCACACAAATTACGTAATTATTGCAGAGGGAGATATGAGGTAAAATATCTTAACATAAATGTATAACGGATTTGCCTCATTTAGCTCGATCACTACAGCTCTTCACGTCACACTTGCCTAGTCATTAAACTACTTCGTAATGCCGCAAAGCAACTGCTTCACAAAATGTAGATATTAACAATTTATATAACATCTGACCACACTAATAATTTAGGTATAGTTGGAGAAATTATCAATTTAATTAAACTCTGAACAACTTAATTTAGATAAAGTTTAACAAAAATATAAGAATTAAAAGCAATTAAATATTCCTTAAAACGGCCAAAGGGACTCGCACGCTACCTATAAAAATGTCGAATGTCCAGGACAAAATGAAGACAAGATAAAATGTTAACAAACCTAAATTACAAATATGGCTCCAAAAAGATTAATTTTAATCCCGAAACATAAGCTTATCGAAAAATGGTCACTGTCAATCCAGATGAATAATCCGGTAGGTTTTGTAGTTGAAATATTCGGCTTACTAAGCCATACAAGAAACTCGTCAAAGGAAAGATATATCCAATCTAACGGTAGAATCGAACTCTCCAAGCAGCTGAAGGACGATCGGATCCAAATACCGAAGCAACTGACATGCCACATAAGTAAATAATTGAAATACAGTCGGTAAACAATACCGACGGCAACTACTGAATTATTAGGAATTCCTTGGCCTAATCAGAAAGAAACTATTAACGATCAGCACAAACTCGTTAGCTGCATACATGCGGCCGAGTACAAATGCAGGGTTCAGTGCCAATGTTTGATGTGTTTTAGAAGTTTAACTTGTACCCGCTATGTGACAGCACCAAACATAGGGCAATTCAGATTACTTGTCAGTCCATCCCAGATCATCTTAACTCTGCGTTAACTACACATTTATAATATAGAGTAGAGTAAAGCACAGTAGATTAGATGCGTAGAAGCATATACATTACATTAAGTTTTATGTACGGACGCTCTTTAACTGCGTGGTCTTTAGCCTCCCATTTTATGATGGGCGTGAAAGACCAGTAATTTTGTTCAGAGGCCCCTTTGTCAGGCTTGAGGTTCTTTTATGTGCCGTAAATCTGCGATATGGGACCACCGGCTTTACTTCTCTTCCAAAGGAAGCCATGGTAAGGATTTTTACGGCAAAAAAAAATCCATCGCCCTCCGGCGGGTATGAACCCGCGACCTCGGGACCTAGAGACCAGCATGGTAACCACTACACCACGGAGGACGACGGGAAGCGTATAGGAGTACTAGGTCAGATGATCGGTCCAACGGGAATTGAACTTGGGATCTCCCGAATGGATTCCCACACGTTAGTTAGGAACTACCTCGCCCTGCACACATTATCAGTAAAGGCGTATTTTTTTTCTGGAAATCATGATGTTAAAGGCAGCTTTGACATCTAAATTATAAACGTTTCCTAATTTTTTACTTTTTCTTCCACGAATAGCAAGTAGGGAATGTATTACATTCAACCCAAAAATTCGTATCGAGATTTCACCGAAAATACATTTTTGAGGTGCCCTAAATCCAAATAAAACAATTTGGAAAGATGTCCCTGTGTGTGTGTGTGTGTGTGTGTGTCTGTGTGTCTGTCTGTTGTGAACAGCATGACTCAAAAACGAAAAGTCGGATAAACACCAAAATTGGTATTTGAGTTTAGTATCTTTGAAAGATGCGACACGAAGATATTGAAGAAAATCCCCCAATCCAGACTACCAATTACAAGGAACATTTTTCGATAACGTTGATTTTTTAAAAAATAGTTCTAACAATTTTCATTAAAATATCATATGTTTAAGATATTTTTATGGCAAATGAAATGTATATCTTGAATTCTCTGGGAATGTCCCCAAAAAGCCCTCTTCATTCTGAATGACTTTTGCATAACTGGTAAACCGTAACAAATAGACAAAATTTTACTGCACAAAGTTGTTAAAACCCACAATTTATGTCATATACATATTTTTCTTCAGTTTACAATTTCCAGTACATTGCTTTTTATATGTTTGAATTTGTCAATACTTATATTTTTTCTCAAATTGGAGTTCAGTATTCGTTTTATTATGTCCTGGACATGCAAAGAGAATGGAATGCTCCACATAGCAACCAGCTCTTAAAAGATTTGACTATCGCTTAAAGCCTACCATATTCCCCTTGCACCTACAAGAAAATTAGCAATAAGATAGTTTCTGCAAACATTTATATCGATTAACATGAAGCATATGGAGAATAAGCGTTTGTAAAAGTAGTTTGTACAAGAGTAGAGAAAGTCATGGAAGTGCAATACATCAGATTGTTTTCTTTTATTTGTTCGACTTCCGCGTTTAATAATCACAAAGATTCAAACTCACATCATCACTTGACAAGTAGAATTCCTTCTCCATTTCGAAATCACGGTTAAGGTCTCTTAGCGACC
Source organism: Deroplatys truncata (assembly GCA_030765065.1). Classification (NCBI taxonomy): domain Eukaryota; kingdom Metazoa; phylum Arthropoda; class Insecta; order Mantodea; family Mantidae; genus Deroplatys; species Deroplatys truncata. The sequence continues at coordinate 163,021,962 of CM060979.1, forward strand.
TTAATTAAAAACAGTTGTGATAAACAAAAAGTTAACCTGAAGCATTTAGCATCATAATTGTTTGTAACAGTAATAAACCAGTAAAACACGAGCATGTGAATAATTTAAATCTTTTCTATGAGGCTAGTATTGTCTGATAAGTACTGAAAAGATACATATATCCACACTTATGCTTGAAAAGGACACGTTTCAAGAAAATTTGATTTTTCAGGAAAGAGTTCATTTTCCGTCTAGGCTAAATGCGTGGTGGTTGTTTCTACTAACCTGAAGTCCGGCAACGTTTACCTGTACGTTTACACGCTCCGGCGCGCACCTCATTACCCATGCGTGTCTACTAGTTGGCCACGATATGAGTGAATTCGCTTGGAAAAGGAACTAAGCAGTTACGGAACAAGACGTGGGACAGGTAAATACTGTTTTCAGTGTGCAACTGTACATTCCTCTGTCTCCTTGCCCCCAACTCTCCTCTGATCCCTATACCTTGATGGCGTTAGGCATATCAACAAAAATAGTGGCGCACTTCTCCAAGCGTACTCATATCGTGGCCGACTAGTACCTACTCGTCTCACTGTTTAAAGCATCTGCGTGACGACTATAGTAGTATTGTAATAAAATTAAGTCAAGCTGGCCTGGTACCATTATATTGCTATGATTTCTCACTATGACTCATTGTGGATGTAATACTAATATCTACGGCTCAAAAAGTCTTTCACATTGTCTACATCTTGGTTCGATGGTTATATTTTTTGTTCTGTAGTTCCTTTAAGAACGTTTTGGGATGCAATTTCATTTGTAGCTTGGGGAAGGAATCTTAAAGAACGGATTAAACACACTTTCCTAAAACAAATGTAACTCTAGACGCGTAATCCAATACTTTTTTCATAAAGCTACCCCGTTAATTTAACTTTAAAGTAAGGGCCGGTTTCACCAACAGATGCTAAATTTTAACACAATGTCAAACTGATTTAACACTGAAGTTAACACAAATTCTGTTTCATCAAGCAATGTTAACTTTAACAATGTGTTAAAGTCGGTGTTAAGTTAACATCCCCATATCCCTGTGTTAAGGCGTTTAACAAATGTTAGAAACTGGAAAATGGCTGCCGCAAACCAAGCTGTTGATGCGAGTTTGCTAAAACTGGCATTTTTTAATGTCATTCCTAATAGAGGAGTAGTCGTACGTCATGATAAATTTGAAACCCTACAAAAGGAGGAATTTTTAAAGCAATATAGACTGTAAAAGAGATCATGTGCATGGTTTTATGGGAAATACGAGAGGTTAGAATACTACCAATAGAAGAATGTTAATTAGGTACTTGGATTTTATGCTACTAACATTTTTCATTTACTTATGATAATGTTGGTATTTCCAAAACTCCCGTTTGTGGGTTTATCCGGAAAGTTTTCAAAGTAATTGCTTTAAGAAGCAAACTATTTTTTTCGGATCTTCTTGGTTAATCAGCGATAACACGTTTTCGACCACATTAGTTTCAATGCAGTATCTACCACCAGTTTTAAACCGTCTTAAACGCTCTTCGCACCTGATGTTTCTGGTGCAGCACTTTATGTTAGCATAAAATTGGCATAGCTGCGTACTGGGCTTAAGAGAAACGCGTTTAATTCAATTAAACTACTCGTGGATTTTGTGCCAGGCTGTAATCTTATCCTTTAATGTAAGACTGTCGGCTTTTTCGCACTTGACAGTACGTCTATACTTATTAACCAGATATTAATTAACGCGTTTCAAACGGTGAAACGTTTATTTCAGTTTACATCGTGATTCAAACCTCATACAACCGGGAAAATCACATGGCTATTGCCATGAATGTAAATAGTTGTCGACTACTGACACAGAGAGCGCGGCGATACGTAGACAAAAGCGCATCGGAGTACGTTCAGAAGCAGTGTAGTTCGGCCACCGCCTTCTCGAAAGCTAGCGTTCGCAGTTCTCTTTGCCGTTAACAGAATGTTAGCTAACAATTTGCTGTAAAAGCTTGATGAAACGCAAAAGTTTTAACCTTATGTTAAACTAGGAACACCTTGTTAACAAACTAGGTGTTAGAGTATTTTTAACATCGGTTGGTGAAACTGGCTCCAAATGTTTCTAATTTTTACACTAACTCTGTTCTCTGATCTGGGCTATACAATTCAGATTGATATAACACAAAGAAATCCTGTGTTTTATTGTTCTGGAGTTAAAACAATATGGGAACACGATCAAACCCATGCGTATCCTATTAATATATGCAATACATAGGGTATTCAGATAATATCCCATTTAACTATTAGGAATAAAAATATTAAATGTATGCATATATAAAGCTTTAGAAACATAAAATAATTTCATATCTAGGAGATAACCGTGACATTCTCCTTTTAAATGTTTGAGACAGAATTAATTTTAATTTGTGCATTTTTAAGATTAATTTTATGATGTATGCCTCATATAATGTTAATAATGTTTGTCTATGTAATATTTTATTTTACATAAAGGTACTTTTGGTCAAGCTACACTTAATGTCTGAAAACTCGCGTTTACTTCAGAAAATCTCTTATGACAGATGTGAAAGCGCAGTGCTCTGTTCGAATTAGCCAGGGTAAATCGTTTATCCCATTTCATAAGCTCAAAATGTATAGACGGCGTAGTGGGAGACCATACTTAGCAGATACATAGGAGATTTATCGCGTTATGTGACAGTAAGCTCATGTGATAGAGGAATAGGGTCTATCAAATGTCTTAAAGTTGAACGTCACTCATCCACGCTATTAGGCCCGCGAATTATTCACGAGTAAGAAACCAATGGTTTTGGGACTCCATACTAAGAACAACGTATATAATATACAGGGTGGAACATTTAATTGGAGACTTACAATATCTCCAAAGCAAAGCGTTGTAGAAAGAAATCTCCTGAATAAAAGTTGTTTGATATTATGAGGGAAAGTAAATGCTATTAGTCGTGTTTTATTTAGAGGAAGTTATGATAGTCATTTTAGGGTCAATTTAATTTTTTAAAGGGAACCTATAATTAGGGTCAAATTAAATTGACCCTAAAATGACTATAATAACTTTCTCCAAACAAAATATGACTAATGGCATTTACTTTCCCCCATAATATCTAGTAACGTTTATTCAAGTCATTTGTTTCTACAACGTTTAATTTTGGAGATATTGTACAGTCTCAAATTAAATAGTCTACCCTATATAAGAACGTGCAACACAGTTTTGTTGCCGATTAGAAAATAATTATATTTTGAAGTTGCTATTTATTCATCTATGCTACTAATGACTACATTTTGGATGGAAAGGTATATTAAGGTATTTTCTGTTTATTGCTTTGACTGCACTGATATTAAAGCGATGTTTAATCCTGATAATGTGAGCTACAAGGTGATGTTCAAGACCCTAAACAATGACGGAATAAGCGGGATATGTAGATGTTGTGCTGCTATAACCACATGCATTTGTGATACTGCAGTGGTGGAATGGTTGGAATGAATTTGGGGAAAGCAGCACAAACAGAAATCAAATGGAAATCTTAATTAACTTACCATTCACAGACGAATATGAAAATGTGATGCAGTAATTTGTATCATAAATTATTTAAATGTAAAGAATGATTATAGTATGAATATGCATTTTTGTGTGTCATTGATTTAAGATGTTTGTTGATTGTAATTATTGTCGAGAAGTAAGTTTATACTGCCTTACTGAAACTGACAATAATAGCGTGCAATAATGCAGCGAGGGGGTGAGCTGTTTATCATTATTGGAAACGAGGAAGTTATGTAATGTTGGCGCGTTTTTCTTTAGAATTTTCTGGAACATTCTCCCTAGAGCATATGTATTCATAATTTTCATTGGATATTAAAATAGACGCTAATGTTGGCGCGTTTTATTAGCCAATACAACTCAGTTATAATCTTTAGGCATATCGGGGTGTAGGAGTATAAAAAGGGCTAGGTTAGAGGTAAAGTCCTTCAGTCCGTCAGTTCACCGAAAATATTTGTATGCTACACGTCGCCTTCAGTCCGTCAGTTCGTCGAAAACATTTGTACGTTACACGTCGTCTTCAGTCCAGCAGAAATATTCGTACAGTACACGTCGGCTATTGATTCGCAAGTTACGCGTAGCAGAGTTATGAAAAATCTCAAGTGTTGTAAAGTTAATTATACAAAAAGTTGAAGTACGCGAATTAAAAGTGATCAGTAATGAAGTTATTATAACAGTTTCAGTGTGGAGATCAAGATCAATGTGTAAATGTGATAGTGAATGTGTTCGACAATAAAAGTGTAAAACAAATTCTTTCATCAATGTTATATTTGGATAAGAGACTCCTTTCCGTTTACACAACCTGTATAAAGAGAAGTGCTCGACCAAAAGGATAATAGCTAGCCGGAGGACAGTGAACCAAAATTAAATAAAATAACAGTAGCATTCTTTCAAACAAACACTAATACTACCGCAAATTGCTGACACCAGATGGAGCTAACAAACCTAACAAAGAATCACGTCGCAAAATGGCTTCACCACGTGGAGTAAACACAAATACACAAACATTATAAATAATACCGCCGCAAATTGGCTCCCAAACGTGGGGCTCAACAAAATAAATATAACTTAACAAGTATACCACTTCAAATGTCGTCCCATTTTCTTAAAGGCACAAATTCACGAGGTTAATTTTATTCTTAAACACTTTGATTAGAGTTGCTTTTGTCTCTGAATCAGTGTAATTTATTATTGCGAATTTGAGTTCGTGAGCGGCACCTTGGCTGAGTGGTTAGACCGCTCGCTTCCCACCAAGACGGCCCGGTTCAGTTTCAGGGAACCATGTGTGGGATTCGTGGTGCACGAAGCGGCGTCTGGGTGGTTTTCTCCGGGTTCTGCTACCATTCTTTCCAACTACTCCATCACCACCTTTCCTTTCATCTATTTCACCGTCATTTATATCATCTCCTTCCTCACTCTCATACCGCCGTCCTCTGTAGCGTAGTGGTTACTATGCTAGCCTCTAGCTCGCGGGTTCAAATCCGGCTGAGATAGATTAATTTTTTACGGGCGTAAAAGTCCTTAACAAGCATCTGCCTCCAGTGATTGGCTTGCAAGTCCTAGGGAGTGTAAGTGGTCCAAACGGGCAGGGTAAGCCGAGAAAGAATAATAATTTCGATTCCTCTATTGTTTACGGATATTTATACATTGTTGACTTTGCAGCACGCAAAAGCTATAATCAGGATCTATTAATTCTTGTAGCCTCATGGATAGATTTATTCTCACGGAGTTTATTAAACCCTAAACAGTATCTCAAATGGGAATCTGGAATTAGGAAACTGCTCTGTAAAGCTTAAGTTTTTCAACTTAATGAAAACACACTGACAGTGACAGTCTTACACTGACCATCATTCACACTCTCGTTACAACAGGAACCGTGCTTTGGGCACGGAATGGGATCGCCTTATCCTTGACAGGTATCTTGCTACCAACCGTTGAAGGCGGTGCCGTGGAGGGACTAAAAATTCACATTGTACTTACACATACCCTCTTATCGATTCTGTTTGTACACGTGTTCATTGATTCATAGAATTAACAATTATTCGTTACATATATTGTATTTTTCTCATGGTTCATACTCCATAGATTTGATTCGATTAGTGTTATCAATAATTTAAAAAAACCCTGAAAAAGAACAAGGAAAAAAGAATATGTTCGTTTACTGTTATTTTTAAGTCATTAACTTCAGTACATATTTTTTTCACTTTGAGTCGCCATATTTATGCCCGTTAATAAGAACCACTTAGGATTAGGGTAAACAATGGAGAGGGATACCTAGCGTCCTATATATGTATTGTGGTTACCCCCAGGAGTAGGCAACAGAGACGTTTAAAAGCCTAATATTTCCTAGCTCCCTCTGATGAATGGCAGTCCACGGTGAATACCCTTGCAGCAAGTATCCGTACCATCTGCCCCGCACCGCCAAGCGCCGCGAAAACTGAAAACACGCCTGTAACATGAGAAGGAACTGACGTGAAAGGAAATCGTGGTAGAAAAGAAACCACTGGGGCATTCGCGTACCGACAAAGCAAACCCATGAAAATCCAAGATTGGAGTGGCAGTCAACAGGAATTGAACATGGGACCTCCTGAATGCGAGTTCCATAACTTACTAGGGATCCAATTCGCTTAGTAACTAAGTAAAAGTAACAATCTAAGCATATTATCTATTACAGCATACATTGCCTTTTTTGTATGGAACTTCTATGCTATACATATTTCGATTAGTTCCGAAAACTCCAGAAACAAATTAATATTCTATACTACTCCAGACTTTATCCATACTTATTTCGTGTTCCTGGTGAACAATCATATGCATGTTCTGAATGTTGCGACTATTTACAACCTTTCTCGTAGTTCTCACTGTCACTGTTTTGGTCTGGTTCAACTTTCACTGTCACTTAATTTAGTACACACTTCACAAATGTGAACTAGTTCAAGCTCATCACTTCACCTCCTTCGTGAGTCGAACACAAGACTTCTACAATCTCTCGCTCCACATTCGCTGCACGTCACAGTAGTCGTGACCAATTCGCTTATTCACTCACTGACCGATTCAATTATCCGAATCCTCTCGCGAGAACGCTCGCTTATACAGCCAATGGAATCTTCCACCAAACATTCTAGAACTATTTGGAAACAATTCTGGAGACGGGGTGGTGGAAAGAAGCTTTCAGAAGATTCTGGTTATCTGCTGATAGCCCTTCTGGTGTTTTCGCCACGGGCGAGAGCGCGACTTATCTTTGTTTCTCTACGAATACCCGGGGCCGATCATCCGATAACCTTGGGCCCCAGGTGCTGCGTCATATGTGGCTTATTCTAGATAGACGAGCGATAACTTAAATAAGTCCAAGAACGTGCGCTTGCGCAGTTCAATCTTGCCGTACATTACTTACAGCTGTTATCAAGATGGAGTCTTCTGCGTTCTTAACAAGAATGTTAATAATAAAGTCGGAAACGAAACTACTTGTCAGCAGTGTGAAATACAGGGACCTAAATAAAAAATGGCATGTTTGTGTGATATTACGGCAGCTTTTTAGAGGGTATGTATAAGCCACTTACTGGTAGTAGTAACATCATACATGTAAGGAAGGTGCATTAAGGAGAAATTTAGGCAAAGAGAGCAAGCAGAATACTCATTGCCTAGAAATGTACAGTGAGTGTAAGACAGTGTATCTATAGGGAACCTGCCATCGTTGCGCTGTCACTCCGGCTCCGGCCGCCCGGTGTCTCCGCTATCCTCCTCTTTCCTCCCGGGGGCGCCCCCTTGTAGAAAATAGGTACAATATCCTCACAAGAGCAGTGCCAATTTCCCTCCGATAAGCAGAAAAAAAATATTAGTGTATGTGACAACTCATCCAAGCGTTTTAGGTTTTGCATTATCAACGTACTACATTCCTATGTCCTTTACAAGAAACATAATGTAGAATTACTGCTAATTGATGTAAATAACCAGTGATCATCAAGTCCAGGTTCTTCAATATTGAGGTATATGCTTCTTGTGCATCAGGTTTCGGTAAGAAATGTCCTGCCCGACACTGAGGTTTTGTTGTTATTTTTCAACGTAGTAACAGCATGTATGGCAATTGTAGTGTAAAATAACAATTCATCATCAATATCCATTGCGTTAATTTGTATCAATAGTTGTAACTTAACTTGTATGATCCAACAAAGTTCTTTTATGGTGTTTTGGACAAGTTTTGAAAACGTTTTAGGCCAGTATATCGTACAGACTCTATGCATGCATAAGGAACAAGTTATATACAGTTCAAACAAGTATAAGGGTCACCAAATGAATATGAAGACAACAAATTATGAATACTAATAATTTTTTTTCTTTATCCCAGTTTCCCCAAGTATTCCTCCTGACACTGTATGCAGCGTTCTACACTCTGGAACCACTTCTGGAGGTATCCACGCCTCTCAGTTTCCGACACTGCATATCCTGCAACTGGTTCCTTGAGGCTAGAAAATCGGTGACCTCAAAGTCGCTTCTTCACAGTAGTGAACAGGAAGAAATTGCATGCTACCTGGTCGGGACTACAAGGAGGATGAATCAAAACTTTTGCCTCATTTCCCTGCAGAAATTCCATTGTTACATGAGCCGTGTAAACTGATGCATTTTTATGGTGTTATGATGAAAGAAAATGTTCTATGTTTAAGCCTTGGATGCCGTTCTTGTAATATCTGGAACATCCTAGAAAGGCAAACGTCTGTGTGGTAACCATTTTGTGGTAACAGTTCTGATTTTCAAGTACATTGCTGTCACTTGTGGAGAAGAAAGAGGCGACCACTTTCTTTTCCGCACTCTTTTGGCCTCTTAACTTTTATGGATGTTTGGACATCAGGGATAACCCTAACGGTGAACTAGAATGGCATCCATCTTGAAGTTCTTCGACTATTCGGCGAAATATTTACTAAGGCAGCTGAAAGTATTTTAGTTTAGTCTTGGGCCTTTTCTCATGATTGTTTCCATAGAGGTGATATTTTTATCTGTCAATACTGTTGTTAGTCTGACACTCTTCTTGTCATCGTTTAGAGACTGCCGACTTTAACTTCTCCAAACCAGCGGAACACGGTAGAATGTGAAGGAGGAGGAGGAGAATAAAAGTCCCAGAAAACCATCTCGAAATGCTCAAGTGACTGCGTTTCATTTAACACACCTTTGAAATCGTACAAGGTCAATACACGAAATTGCTCTATCTGAATCTTCGTTGCACTTTTAATAACATTCACGTTTTCCAGACTTAAAATATAAAATGCAGGATAATGAATTACACAATAAGTGTTGTGCCGCAACATCAACTGATGCAGCAATTTAAACCCAGCAACAATTCCTTATCACAGGGATGACCAATGTTAAGTGTCTTACAAAGTACTCCAGATAAATGTCTCATACAAGTCTTCTTCTTCTTCTTCTACTTTCAAGGATAAGGTGATATCACCTGTTTCGGTCTCTAGCCATCTCTTGTGTGGTCTTCCTAAACTTCTCCTCCCTGTCGGTTGCTAATTCATTATCTTTTTTGGTATTCGATTGTCTGCCATTCAATCAACATATTCTTTCCAATTTCTTTTATTTTCATCAATCTTATTATTTACTGATAAATATTCAAATCTGATCTTATTGATTCATTTCTTATTTTGTCAGCTCTAGTGCATCCTCTTACATATCTCAAAAATTTCATTTCGGCAGACTGAATACGTGATCTCTCTCTCTCTTTCTGCTATTGTCCACGACTCGGAACCGTATAATACAGTAGGTGAAGTCATAATCTTATAGAACTTAATTTGTTTCCTTTCTAGTTTTTCTTCCTAAAGTTCTTCTAATCGTTCCACAAATGGTTTGAAACCTATTAATTTTCACCTGGATGTCTTTGTCAAATTTAAAACTAATGTCACATCCTAGATAACATAAGCGGGAGTCCTGTTCTAATATTTTACCATTTATTAGTATTTTTTGATGTAACGGGTTCTTACCTTTAAAAGCCATTGTCTTTGTTTTGTTTATAGATATAGTTAAGTTGTAATGCATTGCATTTTGGCCTAGTCTTCATACTGCTCTTTGTAGATTATCTTGTGTTTCTTGTATAATTATTTGATCATCAACATATAGTAAAGCATTTAAAGGCGTGTCTAATTCTATTTTGATCCCTAACTGTATTTTATCTTTCTACTTGAAAACTAGATCGTCAATATATAAATTAAATAAAGTGGGCGATATACTACACCCTTGTCGGACACCTTGATTTGTTAAGATTTCAGCTGACATTTTAAAACCAGAATTAATTCTTCTTTTGGTATTTACATACAAACTCTTGATAGCATTAATAATATGTTTAGGAAATCCTCTTTTCTTTAAAATGTTCCATAAAAGTGGCCGGTTTACCTTATCAAAGGCTTTCTCATAGTCAATAAATGCTATGTGAGTTTCTAGGTTAAATTCACGACGTTTTTAATAATTTGTCTGATTATAAATACATTAATACTAGATGAACGTCCTTTCCTAAAGCCGATTGTACTTTTGATATCAGTGCATCAGTGATAGCTTGTAATCTTTGATTTAGAATGTTCCCTTTTATTTTATAGCCTGCTTATTCCTCTATAATTCCCTGTATCGCTTTTATTAACCTTTTTAAATACAGAAATGACTTTAGCTGCGTTCCATTCCACGGGTACTGAACAATTGTTCCAACATATGATTAAAAAATGAAGAAAACTGAATTTTAATATCATTCCAATATATTTGATTAGTTCAGCATTAATTTCATCTAGCGCGGTGGCTTTTCGGTTTTTTGTTGCCTTTAAGCCTCTTATAATTCTTTTATGTCTATTTGATCCACAAAGTTGCCGTTATTTTGTATAAAACAATCTTCTTTATTGTTTTCATCATACCATAAATTTCCATTGTGATTTATCCATTGGTTTTCCGTTATCACATTAATATTTTTAGTATATTTTTTCGTCTTATTGATGTGTTTCATTAGCTTAAATGCTATGTTCTGTCTTCCGTTCAATATTAGCAACAAATCTTTCCCAAGATTCATTTTGGCTTCTTTTGATCAAGCTTTTAGCTCTATTTATTTTCTGTTTGTGCATTTCCCTAGCTTCATCTGTTCTTGTTTGTAAGTAATAATTATAAGCACCCTGTTTTTCTGTATTACTATTGGCTATCTCTGAGTTCCATATTTTAGGCCACTTTTCCAGTTTGATATTTTATTTTTCCCAAGAATCTCATTAGCTATTTTCAGCATTGCTGTTTTTAACCTAATGCATTCTTCTTCAATATTGTCTTTAGTTTCAACCATTTTTAGTTCATGTGTAAGTCTTGGTTGGTATAAATTTCTTATACTCTGTTCCTGTAGAAGATGAACTTTAAATTTAAAAATCTGATTTTGAGGCTTAATTGAACATACTTGTTTTTTTCATTTTGCCCATATTTCAATTCTTGAAGTAACCAGAAAGTGGTCGGAACCTAAATACATGAGTATCTCGCACTTGGGGGCTTATTTTGTTGTTTGCTATTACATAGTCAATTATCGAGCCTGAGTCTCTTGCATTCCAAATATATTTTTTAATGTCTTTCTTTCGAAAAAAACGTATTGGTAATTTTAAGCTGGTTAAAAGTGACAAAATCTCTTACAAGTCGCCAATGTAAAGGCACCTTTAGAAGTTTTTGTTAGTTAGTATAACCGCATTAAACTTAAAATTAGTATATGTGTGGTATTTTTGCACTATAAGAAAGGCAAATGCCTTCTAAATACCTAAAACATGTGTTCCAATAGAACAAATATAAACACGTGTCTTCAGGATCCCAATTTGAAACACATGTTGCGAGTTTTTGCGTTTCAAGTGTAAGGAGACTACGGCCTAATTAGTACCAGGCCATTTTCGAAAACGGATCAGGATCGCCTGAGCCGCCGTATTGATTATTTGTAATAATTCACCTTTGTAAGCTATCTGCTCTGGAATTATATAGCATTTAACAGCGCCTTTCTAATTAATAATTAGCAAACTTATAGATTTTATTTAGACATTATTTTATGCAAGGAAATATTTCTTGTTTAACTCAGATTTAATTAGCTTTAATTACTAAAGCTTCTAATTAATTCAGTCAGGTGTGTCTTAAATTTTTAAAGTTCATGTTTGCTTTTCTTATAACAAAACTCCTTCTCACATCGGCATCCAAGGGAACGAGGAAACTGACATTGCAGCTACAGAGGCCACCAAGCATCCTCCAAAGAACTATAGAATACCATACTGTGACTTCCTCGGATACATCCACGAGGTCACTCAGATATGGAAGCAGCATTGGAACAGCTCATCTACAAGTAAACTGCATGACATCTACTCTCCTCGGTCTAAATACCCAGTGATTTCCCAAGTTGCTCTCACACGAGTATGCATAGGACACACAGCCATCACCCACTCCTACCTTAATGTCATGTTCCTCCTCCACTTACCGGGCAGCAGGTCTCAGCTGACAGCTTTGGCCCGCATTCGGGAGGTCTCGGTATCGATCCCTGGCGACCGCTTATTCTGACCCATGGGTTTTTTCGGGGTTTTCCCGGATCCTCAGGCCAATGCTAGAGTGGTTTCTTTCATCCCCCGAATTTCCTCTCCCTCCATTTCGTTGCATTCTTCATTTCACTCATCTTTCATCCCATGGTCTCTTCCAGGGACGGAAGTATCAGCAGCGATGTTTCGGTGCAGCGAGGCAGGGAAAATGATGCTCTTTGTCACTGTCTCTGTCCCTTGGCTGGCTGCCGGGGTATCCAAACTCCCTTGCGGGGCATTGAACCCTCCTCTGTGTGGAGTAAGGTCCCCGGTCTGCCTGCCCATCTGCCGGATGTCCTTAGGGACCCTGCCATTGCTGTGCCATTGCTATTTGCTTCGGCCCTCCGCAGTCTCCTCTCAACTTATCCTTCCTCCCGAGACGTCCCCTTGTGGGGTGTAGGTACAATATCTACTTCGGATCGGTGCCGAGTGCTCTGCGTAGTCAGTCCTATCTCATCCTCGTCCATTTTGTAACTTCTGTAATTGTCCACTTACTGTACCTCCTATGATTCTGGATTGTCATCACCATACGAGTGCAAGACGAGATTGTGAAGTTCTGGACAACATATGTCACGCCATCAGCAATCCAGTGTTTAAAGAAATGACATATATGTTAAACAAACTAAGATATACGCCATATTATGATGTTGTTTGACTAATGTACATTTATAATGTAATTTATTATATGGTGGTTTGTATATTTATGGAGTCGAGATGTGACCAGCGAGTTTAAGCGACTTTAAAAACAAAAGACAAAAAGAATTCTTGGTTTTTTCAGAGTTAAGTATTATGTTTGAACAAATACTGCGTTAATAATATTACAATATTGTAATCGCCGGCTGAGTTAAAAAATACACCAATTTATTTGAAGCTTCAACCACTCAGTACAGCTATTATAAGAAGTGTATCTATGTCCATGTCCCAACCTGAGAAAGAATCTTATGCATTTTATTTCACCTAATTCAACCACATCCCCTCATCCAATTTTATTCTCTTCTCGATTAGTTAACTCGAGAGAAAACCCAGACATCTTCTTCTCCCTTCATTCTTTTCAAGGGAGGTTGACAGTCCTATTCCACCAATGTTAAATTTTCTAAAATCATGACCGATTGTCTCAGAAACTGTTTAGTATACCAGAATGAAATGTTTATAGAATGTATATGTGTGCCTTCCATGTTCACTTATCCACTTTTATCCAATAAGTTTATTAAGCAGGACCAAAATACTTTATTAATTATTCCATTCTTTGAGTGAAATTTATCAGCAATTATTATTTTAAAAGAAAACCAACTATGTTATTAAGAGCAAAGTAGTTCCAAAACAGCGTTTAGAAGTTGTTTTTATCATCCTAAAATTTTATTTAGCTACCTTAAATAGCTTCTGAGTAAACAGGTAATGCATGCTACGAAATATAATTCATAAAGAAAGCTGTTCAAAGCAAACATAGAGAAAACTCCCATATTTGCAAAGGAAGAAATCACATGGCTTGAACACACAGAAACTACCAGTTTGTAAAACAAATCATCCCCTAAAAGATGCGCTAAATATTACTTCTGTATTCCAAAGTGTATAGGAGATATGATTTGTTTCTGTGAAATGATGCAAAATTCACTGTACAAAATGGCAGATTGAGGGAGTATTTTATATCACAATACTGTGAGTGCTAGTGATTGTAGTGTAAACTGACATTATTGTATGACAATGATTTTAGATGTTTGTTAGCCATAAGCATTTTAGGAAATAAGTTTACACGGCCTCACTCAAACTGACATTAGAAGTGGGTAACAATGAAGGGATGGGGTGAGTTGTTTATCACTTAGAAGAGACAAACAAATAACGTCAGGGTAGCGTGCCTTTCTTTAGAAATAGAGGGAAGATCTTCCCTAGAGCATATGTGTTTGTAATTAAGGATTGGTTTATAAAACAGACGCTAATGTTGGCGCGATTTAGTAACCAATAGCAGCTCTATTATAATGATTAGGCATATCGGGGTGAGGGAGTATAAATTCTTCAGCCAAAAGCAAGTATCGCGCAGTTCTAAGAAATCTCTCTCGCGAGGTACACGTCAGGCAGTTCTAAAGAATCATTCACGAGATACACGTCGCGCAGTCTTGAGGAATCATTCGTGAGGTGAATGTAATACAGTTTGGATGAATCTCTCGCGTCGTAAAGTTAGTTACAAAATGTGAAATTCGGAAATATAACCGCTTCAGTTAGGCGTGTATAAAGATTACAGATGTGAACTATTAATTAAGTGTGACGGCAATAAAAGTGTAAAAATAAATTCATTTATCAGTGTTATCTTTTAGTAACAACTCCTTTCCGTTTACACGCCCTGCTTAGAGATATTTGCTCGACTGAGTAATAATAGCTAGCCAGAGGACAAAGAACCCAAAATTCAAAATAGTAAAACAATAACAGGCGCTCAGAAATAAGATAACACGAGCAGATTACTGCGACAAGATGCATTACCGTTTTTAAAAATATATTTAATATATGAGTCTTGTGCCTAAAATAATAATATATGCATATCAAATTAAAGAAGAAATTCTAATCAGACTGCGCTAAGAACTAAAAATGTCTTTTTTGACAGTTTTCGCCACTTAGTCTCCCCTTAATACTCAGCCGTGACGTTGCTCTAATTTAAAATATGACTTCATTCATCGTCCTTTCTAACGCTCCCCATCTCGCCTCTGACTTTCAGGGAATACTTCTTTCCACTAAGCACTGAGGTTGAGACCTTCGATGGTAGGGTGATGGAGTTGGCGGTGGAATGAGAGGACCTACAGCTTTTAGCGTGGACCCCGCATTACGTTGGGCTTCCCCAGAGCCAGGAATGGAACCCCAGAAATGGTACCTCGGACCCTCAGTATGAGAGCCGGAAACGAAATCACTGCTGTACCCCAAAGCCCTTTTAAAATATGCAGTCATAATCATCAGCACTATTAGAGTTACAAATCTTAAGGAAAGTTCGAATAAGAGGAGTCACTTCATATTAATTGAGAGCTTTGTGTTTAATCTAGAACATTTGATACATAAAGCTCTTCAGACTCATCTTTAGACCTCTAAACTCAACTGATGTGTTACACTCGCATAACCTTCTCTACTCTTGTACAAACTATTTTTACAAACGCTTATTGTCATTATGCTTCATGTTAATCGAGATGTTAATCTTATTGCTAATTTTCTTGTAGATGCAATGGGAATTGGTAGGCTTTAAGCGATAGTCAAATATTTAAGAGCTGGTTATTATGTAGAGTATTCCATTCTCTTTGTACTACCACGACAAAAAATGTATAACGAATTCCCATTTATAAGTATTGGAAAATTTAAGAGAATAACAAGCAATATCTCGAAAATGGTTCATTCAACAAAAAATAGATGACATAAATTGTGTATTTTAACGCGATCTACGTTTTTGTCTAGTAAAATTTTGTTTATCTCTTATGGTTTACCAGTTATGCAAAAGTGGTTCACAATGAAGAATACTTTTGGAAACATTCCCAGAGAATGCAAGTATTACATTTTGTCATGAAAGTATATTAAATATATGATATCTTAATCGACATCGTTAGAGCCATTTTTGAGAAAATTGAAATTTTCGAAAATGTTTCATGTAAAGGGTAATCTGTGGTGGGGGGATTTTCTTGAAAACCTTCGTGTGGCAGCTCTGAAAGATATTGAACGTAAATACCAAGTTTGGTGTTTATCCGACTGTTCGTTTCTGAGTTATGCTGTTAAAAGACACACACACAGACAGACAGACAGACAGACACACACACGGTCATGTTTCCAAAAGTACCTACCTTTTTGGATTCAGGTGGTCTCAAAACATATATTTCCGGTGAAATCTCGGTATCGAATTTTTGGGTGGAATACAATACTTCCCCTACTTGCTATACGTAGTAGAGAAAGTAAAACATGTTGCATATTGCTATTGTATATGGAGTAACGCAGAATTTTCTAAACATCCCAATTATTCTCTTACCGATGGTGTCGTGGGCCAAAAGGAATCCTAGATAAAAATGTGTCTATATCACATGTATTTACTATTTTAGATTAATTTTACGTTAATAACCTGGTTCAACAGATTTCCTTGGGAACTTAAAGGTTTTATCCTCCTATATGGTCCTTAAATTCGCTTTTTATTGGAAGACTGAGCTTAGAGGCATTTAATTTTTACTTCTCAAATCTCTACCTGGTTTTTTCCCGTTGTAGTTGACTTTAAAGTCCACATTTCGTTAATAGCTTTATTAACTGGACTAAAAATTACGTTATGAAGAGTGTCTAAATATGATTACAATTTTCGGTAGATTCCTCTTGACCGATTCCATTTGCCTTATAATAAATTAGCGTCAAAAATGGCACACTTCCTTAATGGAAATTTAGCACATACAATGACGTAACAACGCCCATTTTTTAAGAATGGATAGTGAGGCAGTATTTTTAACGCATAAAATATTTCAGTCTAATTATATAATATAACAACAATAACAGCCCACCATAAAGCAATATGTGTATACTACAATATATAAAAAGTGTATATTACAGTCACTGCATATGTTTATATTGTTGTGTGCATGTATAATAATGTATTAGGTAATTTAATATTGTAAGAGCTGCGAGAATAGAAGCTGAAAATCGCTAACAATGAGGTAATCTTGAGGCAAAAATGAATTGCAAAGTTTAATAATGCTACTGATAATTCTTGGAACAATAATGTAATATTGAAAAATGTTTATAAATAGACAATCAACAACCAGAAAAGCTGAACGTTAAATAAAAGTATTCTATTGGAGTAAAATTAGAATATCAGAGACAGGAAATAGAGAAATTTACAAATTTAAGCGGTAAACGCCAGTCGCTAGAAGGCAACGTACGCGCGCAGTTCTTTCGCTCGGTACGTATTCAGTGTGAGACGAAAATTCATTACGGCGAGAATATTATAAAGTTTACGTGTTAAAAATTGCAAGTAATTAATAAATTATCTTACAGCTCTCTACATCAGTGAAGTGTTATTTAATCGTAGAAGGATTAATAAAACGAGTGAAGTAAAAATTATAATTTGTAAGCTTACATTATTTAGCCGCATCACCCCCTGCTAAGAGAAACAAGTTTTTACAAATTAATACTGACGCATCCGAGGCAAACATAAATATATAATATTTAAATAAATATTCAAATTACAATGTTGATTATTTAAAACTTGGGGTGAAGGCCACCGGAAAGTAAACTTGGGGCGAAGGGCACAGAAAACTTTGTATCGCACGTGGTTGCAACTACTACCAGTTTGGCTCCCCAAAAGTGGAACTATAATACAATACAACATCTACTTCAAATTCACATTGTGGGGCTAATAACGTACATTCAACTTCTTCAATAGAGAAAATGACAGATACTATTATATACTCTTACGATATAATCTTTGATTCAGTCATCTGATTCATAACCTTGCTATCAACATATAGTTTTATGGTTTAATGCTTTAGTCTCATATGATAGACTGTATAATAATATTATGTATTTAAGTGTCCTTTTTGCTTTCTCCGCTATTTCAAGTAGGGGAACTAATACATTCCACCCAAGAATTCAGCGGAAATACAAGTTTTGAGACCCTATGAATCCAAATAGAGCGTTATTGGAAACCTGTCCATATGTGTGTCTTAAGTGTCTGTCTGTGAACAGCATAACTCAAAAACGTAAAGTCGGGTAAGTACCAAACTTGGTATTTAAGTTCAGTGTAATCCTAGATCGCGACAAAAGAATTTTCAAGAAAATCCCCCAACCCCAAACTATCTTTTACTTGGAACATGTTCCAAATTTTGATTTTCTATAAAATAGCTCTAACAAATTTGATTAAAGTACCCTATATTAAACACGAGGGCAATCCAGAAAGTCCCAGACGTTTTGGCCTGTCGTGGTGATGAGTGGGCTAGAGCCGCCATCTTGGTGTCAGAACGTTGCTAATTCAGTAGCATCCAGCTGTGGTAGCGTGAGGACTGTGCCTTCCTTACTGTGCTCTCTGCGAGTTGTTAACATTTGCGCTGCAATAGAAAATCCTGCCACTTGTGAAGTGCGGTTGGCTAAAAAGAACAAACCAGTTGAAATTTATCGTCAACTTTGTGATGTTTACGGGCAGGGAATAATGAGTGAAAGCCGAGTCAGGCAATGGTGCATAGATTTTAAAAATGGCCGTACCAATGTTCACGACGAGGATCCCAGTGGTAGGCATGGCCTTATGACTGATGAACTGTCAATGCTAATCAAAGACAAAATTCGTGAAAATAGTTGTTTCACGATTACAGAACTTTCGGAACATTTCCCCCAAATTTCAGGGAGTTTGGTGCATCAAATTGATGATTTGATGCTGATGTTGAACTGCATGCCGGTGTAAACCAATGTGGCTAGATAACTAAGGTGAGCCACTCCGGGGTGGGAGCTGCCATTGGCCGCCCGCCTGTGACGTAAGTGAGAGTGAAGACGAGCGCGCGGAATACAAACACAGCGCAGTGAACACACTAAATTCCTCCCGATTAACTCCCAATTGTTTATTATTAGCACTTCTTCCAGTTTTTTTTAAAGGTATACTATTTCAGAGCATTCTACAAACATTGTGGGCTAAACATAAAGCAAAACGAATGGAAACTGCATTACATTAGTAATATATTTACGTATAAACAAAACTACTGGAACACATCCAGTACTTCAACGTAAACTGTAGGCGCTACAAGAGATTCAAACATACATTACTTTAGTACTAAAGGAAAATTTACAACTACTCTAAAGGAATCGCTAAATGGATATGCTGGTGTATTTTTTTTACCGTAAGAAATGAAAACAATAATTCCAGAATGCATTATTCTGTTACAGGATGTAAAAATGAAAAAGACATACCTGCAACATTCCACTTGTACTTGGACCTTCACTAAGTGCATATCCATGCCAATCGGGAATGAACTGCTACGGAACTGCATCTGGGAGCAGAATTTTCTTAACCGGCAAACCTAAAAGTTCACTCTTCAAATCCCGTTTATAGTTACTAGGAAGAAAGTGCACTGAACATACACGTGAATTATCAGCGTTAAATTTGTCAGTACGCTTACAGCGAGACACCCACACGCGCCTTAATTGCTCATTTTTTTTGGAAATGTGTGATAATTCTCACCAACCGTTTTAAAACCGTAATTACGGTATTGTGCTACAGCACAATACATTCTACTCTTAACGTTCTTACTCATTGCACACCGACTTAAACACTTCACCAAAGCAGAGAAAACTGAATCTATACTCAAGATTCTAGTTTAAATATGTGTGTGCAACTTATTTGTTGAAGTGGGGGGGGTATATGACTGAGTGATAAGGAACAATGTACTTTCGTACATCTGTTGTTAAGTTGTGAAGTTTCCGCCAACATAGCGAGATAAAATAGGATAATTGTACGTGACTTTTAAAGCGAAGAGAAGCTCAGATTAATATCTGTTGCCTTTTACGCAGTTGAGCGGCATAATTATTTCAAAGGAAATGCTGTTTGCTCTTACAGCCAAAGTTTAACAACCTTTTTCCGTTCACTGTGGTTCTGTAAAGGATTATATACCTGGAAAAGCTTGCCATTTTCAGGGAACATTTGGCCCGCATTACATCTGTTTTCATGTTATGAGTCGGCATACCTGCCAAAAAGTAAGTTCTTTATATTCCTCAGGAATGCGTATTAAACAGTATATTATTGTGAGCAGAAGCTATTTGAAGACCAAGTATCATATAAGCATGATCCGGATTCTGATGACATGCCATCTTTTAATTCTTGCAATAAAGGTATTGCTTAAGTGTACATAAATCCTTATCATGGGTCCCGTATTAAGAAATATATATATATATATATATATATATATATATATATATATTAGGTCATTTTGGTAGTTTCAAGTTTTCTATTTTGGATAATGTTTTTTTTCGATATTACATCATTAATTTATAATTTCTTTGTCCTTTGCCGCTTTATTTGTTAATTTCCTTGCAGAAGTATAGAGTATATAAAGATTATTGGTTGGTCCGAAAGAGTTGCTTGTGAGTGGAGAGATGGTTATTGTCAGGGAAACAGGTATAATTACTGTTATGAATTGATGTCCAAAATTAGGGATGAGGAGGTCAGTTTTCCCTTTTTTGCTTAATAAGTGCGTATTGCTCTTATTTATGTATGACATGGACTGTGAAATCCTCTTCATTTGCAATAAACATTGCATATTCTGAGTTCCCAAAGAGTTAATGCTACACTTTTGTAAGACCTGTTTAAAAACACAATAAGTTAGAAAATTAATTGAAAATATATTTGTTCTATGTTCTTGTTTGGAGAATCTGAAAAGCAAAGGAAATAATGTTCTTACTTGTTTGAAGAATCTGAAAAGGAAAGTAAGAAAATTTTCTTTTCTTTTCAGATTCTCTGAACAAGAACATTTTCACTGCTCTTTTACTTATTTTTTCTTCTTGTATAGGAGTTATATCAATATATAAATTAATTTATAACTTTCTGTACACTAATTTTAGTAAATCAAATAAATCTAATTTTAGATAATTTTTTGTAATTACAAAGTCATTTTGAAACAAATGTAGTCATTTTAAAACAAATGTAGTCATTTAAAAGAAATTAGTCATCAAAATCCGCGCCCTGCTTATAAAACACCGCTCTGACATTTTCTCTCATGTATTTACGTTCATCTCCCCTGTATTTGCTCACAAAATATTGATTTGTTTCGTAAAGCCTCTCCTGCCAGTTTGGCGTGAAATGTGTCCACGTTTTATACAAAATAACGAAAACTAAGATACGAGTAAGTTATTGCAATTTCCTTGCATAAATACTAAATAATATAGGCACCTAATTACAATTGGCAAGTTCCTCAGATCTACCTCCTTTTAAAAAGATCAGTGTAATATGTTTCAATGATCGCCAGTGCAATACACTAATACACCTCCTTTTAACAACACCCACTTTCCCGTGGGTGAAAGCATTACATTTGTGTGCTTTTAAGGGTATTGATTGCGAGCGTATACTAAAGCATACAGGAAAGGTTGTCCTAAAATTAATATCTCCAAAATATTAAGGCTAGACGCATCCTTGTTCTTACTCTTCCAAGTAGGAAGGATCAAATGGGAACTATGTAAATTAATTATTCATTAATTAAAAAATTAAAACAACTTTATACTAGTAATAATTAAGAAACTATGTTTATATAAGCACATTCTCAGCCAAATAATGAAGCCAAAATATCCAAATTCTGAACACATCATTCGAATGTACACTACTCTGTAAATTCGGTTTATTTGAAAATTGGAGGATATTTGCAAGACTTGCTGTGCAGATAACTGTTTTTCAGCATGTGTCCATTATCTACTTCAAGTAGTCGAATGTTATGTGAATTTAATTCATTTTGTGGAGTTACTCTCTTCTGCCAAAATAGTTATATTAATAAAATTCTTTTTAAAAAAATTATTTTAAATATGCATGTCGATTATTCATGCTTTTACCTAGACGCGAAAAAAAAGTCTCGGAAAACATGCACATATATCAAGTTTTCAGCTATCATGACTTTTAAAACTACTATGTTTAAGTCATATTACATAATAGCATGATCAACATACAGTTTCTCTCATTAAGCTGCGTTTTTCACAATCCATAAACAAACAATACAATTTAATTTCGAATCAAAGTTTAAGACCCGATAGCGTATAACGTTGAATTTTATATAGCGTATAACGTACTTTATTTTCGTTGCTAAAATTGGCCGAATAATGTGTTATTGGTTTTCTTTACCATATATATAATTAAAATCAAGCAATAGCATAAACTAAGAAAATGGTTAGAGCTTCTGAACAACTTTAATATAACAAATATCTGCTTTATATCTACATATCTCTCTTTCTTTGAATAACATGTATGCTGTAAGTCATCCCTCAAGACCAAATTTCATATATCGACAGCGTTTTAGTGAATATTTTAAGGAGAAATGAAATTGGCGCCAGTTGGGTATTTAGCTGTAAAAAGATAGGTTGGTGTTTATTATTTCCAAGACTAAGTCTGGTTATAGATGCGATTTTGTTTCAAGTAGTATAGGGTCGAAACAGATCGTATAACGATAATATTATACGAACTTTCATGCCGAAAAGTACGGTGCAGAATACTGGCTAGCTAAAACTTCACTCTCAATGTCGTCATGAAGCAGGCGGACCGAAAGCAGTACAAGCGAAAACGATGCGGGAAGAGACCCCCCCTGGGTGTAAACCAGTGGTTGATGTCGCAGGCGGCAGATTTCTATAGAGAGGGTATTGAAAAACTTGTGCCACGGTATGATAAATGCCTCAATTTCAATAGCGATTATATAGAAAAATAGTTTAAGAGGGTATCTTTCAAATTTAGATAATAAACGCTGATATTTACATTTTGTTAATTGTTTATTTCAAAATCTCTGGGACTATCCGGATTACCCTGTATATTCAGACAAGAAATAAAACGTATATCTTGAATTTCCTTGGAATAGCCTTTTAATTCCTCTTCATTCGGAAGGAAATTTATAGACTTCGTCTTATTTTAGATTAATGCCATATACTGTTTCACTATCGTAGAATTCCAAGATTTTACTTGTATTTAAAATTTGTAGTTTTATTTCTTTTAAATATACATGTTTTGGCCGGTGAAATCTTAAAACAGGCTTCCATTATTGCATTAACATTCTCATTGTATCTTTTATATTCTTAAGCTCCTCTTTGAAAGTATCTGTTTTGCCTCCTCCCTTGTAACATCATTACCCAACACGTATTTTTATGCTTCTCCACCTTTCATTATGTCTAGTGCATTTATGCTTGACTACGCGGAATATAGTAATCACACGTCTAGCTGCATTTTAATGAACTTCATTAAAGTGTAGTTGTTCACTAAAGTGCAGGTGTTCCGCTAATCACAAAACCCTCATATACTAACTGAAAGGCGCAGGTGTGAATGCCTGATATCGATTCTTCTCGTAGTGCAACATTAATCGAAAGATGAATACCGCATCAATTGTGCAACAAACAGCCGTGCCTAAAATAAAATAAGTTATTACCTTCTCTACTACGTATAGTAAGTAGGGGAAGTATTGTATTCCACCCAAAAATTCGATACCGAGATTCACCGGAAATGTATATTTTGAGGCCTCCTGAATCCAAAAAAAGCATTTTTGGAAACATGTCCGTGTGTGTCGGTGAACAGCATAACTCAGAAACGAACAGTAGGATAAACACCAATCTTGGTATTTAGGTTCAGTATCTTCCAGAGATGCGACACGAAAGTTTTCAGGAAAATACCCTTACCCCAGAACATTTTTCGAAAATTTTAATTTTCTCAAAAATGGCTAACGATTTTGATTAAAATATCACATGTTTAATAATTTTCATGGCAAATGAAATGCACATCTCGAATTTTCTGGGAATGCCTCCAAAAGTATCCTTCATTATGAACGACTTTTGCATAACTGGTAAACTATAAAAGATAGACAAAGTTGTATTACACCAAAATGTAGATCGCGTTAAAATACATTTTTTTATTGTGTGATCCATTTTCGAGATATTGCTTGTTATTCCCTTAAATTCTCCAATACTTACATTATTTCCAAAATGGGAAGTCGTTATTCAGTTTTTCTTTTTTGTCCTGTAATGCAAAGAGAATGGAATATTCCACATAGCAACCAGCTCTTAAAATATTTGACTACCAACTCCCCTTTGATCTACAAGAAAATTAGCAATAAGATTTACATCTCGATATCTCGAATAACATGAAGCATATGAAGAATAAGCGTTTGTAAGAATAGTTTGTACAAGAGTAGAGAAAGTCATGTGAGTGTAACACATCAGATTTTTTTTCTATAATCATCAGCCTTAAGTGCAAATAAATCCAATTTGGCTTCCATTTTTTCAATGCGTAACTTTAAAGTTATAGCTTATATGTAATATCTTCATCAAGGTCACTGTTTCTACGAAATAAATTAATAGGGTTGGCCCGCGTCCATCTCAAAGCTGTTGTCTCGCAGACGGTAACGTGCTGGCCTTCTGATACGAAGATCGCTGGCTAAAACCTGACTCAGACCGGTAATTTTTAAGTGTGCTTAAAAGCAACAGCCCCATGTCAATGGATTTACTAGGATGTAAAAGAACTCCCGCGCGACGAAATTCGGCACACCGGCGGCGCGGATATTTGGCAATTGCAGCGTTGTTAACAAACACAAACATTTATTTTGTTTAGTTTTACGTAAGGTAATGAGAGTTAATTATGCTCATCATACACACACGGCTTATTCCGGCAAGTTATTTCCAAATACTTAAAGGTTAGATTATTTTAGAGCACAAACAGCTTTATACAACCTGTTTATAATAATAATAATAATAATAATAATAATTAAAACGGTTGCAACGAAATACACATGTCTTACTTGCTCCCATTATAGGTCGCAGCAAAATATTGTAACAAATGAGAATAGTTACTGCGAAACACAGCTTATTTAGGCACTCAGCGTAGCATAAACGTCACAATTGAGTAATTTTTGCACACACACGGAACACACCAAAACTGAACTGCTGATCACAACTCACAACTGTACTGTCTTGGTACCGTCCACTTTTCACTTCGTAACTTCTTAACTGAAATTCTCACGAACAATAGCAGCCCCCATAAATAGGCCTCGCATACAAAGCGAAATGTTCTAGAAAGGGAGGCTAGTAGAACACGCCGAAAGGAAGGCCCCGCTCAGGTACCGGCCTAGAGGTGCTTACCAGCGACTCGCAGGTAGCTTCGCGGGAGCGGTCACAATGTATTCTTCTTTAATCGCTATATGTATAGATTTCTAATAGTTTCAGTTTTTAATAAATGCAGCTTATTTTTTTATTTTTTTCCCTTACATTCCGAAGACTTCTATTTTTTGTTAAAACTAAAATATGGTCCTATGAGCCAAAGAGTTCTATTTATACGCTGTAGTATTCCTCACTTATGTTTTAATATTTTCTAAACCCATCCTTAAGGCATCACAAGGGGAGGACACTGATAATACATGAAATGAAATGCTAATTGGGAAACGAAATTAGGAAGGAAATTTCCTGGGCTTAAGAGTAGGGTGAGAACCCAACATTTATGGTTTATGAATGAAATCTGAAAGGAAGAAAGAAAGAAAAAAACGTTTTCAGGGAGACTTCACAATGAGTTTTCGTTTTTCCTTCTTTTTCAATTATTCTAATATTTACAAAGTAGTGCTACTCTTAAAAGAGTTGTTAATAAATATTTTGTTTCTTAGACGACTTTTTAAATATTTTTTCTAATGTGTAATTTTCATCATTTCCTTAACATGCAGCTTCCAAGTATTTTTTTTAATTTGTACTACCACTATATTAATGAATTAAAATTGTTATTTTGTGTATAAATTAAATATAATGGAGCAGTTAACCAGTTTCTATGCCAGTTGTTTTAAGTAGTGAAGTAAATCTTATGGTTGTACATATTTTTGGTATGTTGTACAAAGAAGCTGATAACTTCTTTAAAAAAATAAATCACATTATTTATGTTGTTTCAAAAGCATAAAATTAAACTTTGAATCAGAAATTTGCTGGTTCAGCG
Source organism: Deroplatys truncata (assembly GCA_030765065.1). Taxonomy (NCBI): domain Eukaryota; kingdom Metazoa; phylum Arthropoda; class Insecta; order Mantodea; family Mantidae; genus Deroplatys; species Deroplatys truncata. The sequence continues at coordinate 163,047,691 of CM060979.1, forward strand.
TAATGATAGATTGAAAAACAAAATTAACTTTTAAGTTTATAAAACTAATAAGAACTACTTTGTTAATAAAATTAAGATTACTAATCTATGCAAATTGCACCTGGATAACATGTTCATGGTTTGGTCAAAATATGAGATTAATAGGTAAAGAATTACAAATTTCAGGAAAAATATTAGCTCAAATCTCTGAGTCAAGTCAGCTCTGTTTTAGTGCATAAAATATTATTCTTATGGCATAAGCTCTTTATATTTTGGTTTTAAAATTAATTCTTCATCTACAAATGAATGTGAAGTTATTCAGTTCAAAAATTTCCAATACAGTAATTTCCAATGTTCCAAATCTTTGCCTTCGTTCCTCGTAGCGTTTCTTCTCTGAAGATCAATTCGTATTTTAACACAATTCTGGAGTTTCTCTTTAACCGAGATTATCAGCTCAACGGAAAGTTCCCAACTTGGAGGGTCAGGGCTTCTGTTAATAGCTTACTTTAAGTTTCTAGCTCTAAAATTTTGGCGGTTAAAAAGGAGTAAGAAATAATTTTGGAAATCCAAGCATAAAATACTCCTTTCTCTCCTTTAACCTCCTGCTCCGCCAGATTTTCGACACCTACTTTGCACTCTGCGTAGCTATATACCTGTTCTTTACATGACACCTAATCGATTTGCAGTCTCTTTCGACTTCAAATCCTCAATTTTCTCACTCGCTTCAGCAGACTTGCTCCGGGATCCAGAAGCTGTTTCACCAATTTTGTGGCAATGTTATTAATTGAAGGTTCTTCTCCCAACTTTCACACAGACGTTTATTAAATAATCTTTTGGCTGTCTCGAAACTATACCTTCCAAGGAAAATGCCATGAATGTAAGTTTCCCCACCTGCACTTGAATTTGGAAGAAACTAAATGTAATTGTAGGGATGTATAAAGTATTGCCAAGTATATCTCTATAATGAAAATATTCTTGTGACATTTCAACAAAAAGTTACCACAGCCATCTAAAGGGAGATTAAAAGCTTTAACTCCTGCTATATTCACGACAAATTATCTCATACTATTTAATATATTGGACTGAAATCTTTACAGCATGTATATGTATGTCTTCTAACCGAGCGGAATGGCTCAGGTGGCCCTCATTCGGGAGGCCGTGGTTCGATTCCCGTTGCCGACCTTCCTGATCCATGGTTTTTGCGGGGATTTCCCGGGACCTCCAGGAGACCATTACATCTCCCGAATTCCCTGCCCCTTCATTCCATCTCCATTCTCATTTCATTTCACCTTTCATCTGCTTGGTTTCTTTCAGGGTTGCAAGTGTCGGTGGGAGGTCTCGGCGTGTGCATGGGAGGGGAAAGGGATGCTCTGAGTAAAACTTCTTCCCCCGGACTGCGAGCGGTCTCCGGGACCCAGGCCCCCCCAGGGGATATGTAAACTCACAGGGGGAGGAAAGCCAGCTGCACCAATTACCACCCGGGGAGTTAAAATCTGTAAATGGTAGGGATCCTGCTCTCTACCTGTCGTGCCTCCTGGTTCAGCCACCATCTGTCCCCTCTCATATCATCCCTCCCTCCCAGGGTCGCCCCGTCAAGGGCCTAGGTACAAACGTTCTACGTAGATCGAGATGCTAAGTGACCTTCCGCTTCTAGTCCTCATCTATCCTGTGTCTTACCAGTTCAACAATCAACTATAATCCAGCATTAAGAAGACAGAATTATTTTCTTAATTATAGCATATTGTATTCATATTTATCAGCAATTATTTTTAAAGAATAACTCGCAATGCCATTAACGCTAGAGTAAATGGTTTTTTATCATCCTATAGTCTAATCTATCCATCTTCAATATTTTCTATGAAAAGTACCATATACCAGGATATTTCCAGCACCCAGGACTATAATTTTTAACATCTTATTACTTTTCTCCATTATTGCCTTTAAAATCATAAATCTTCCTGAACTTCCCAATCCATCATTGCCCCTTCTAATTCCTTGAATGCACGTGTTATGAGGTCTTCCTTATCTGCTCCTTCCCGGTGGCGTCCACTCCATTACTTCTTTGGGTAATATTTCATCCTCCATTCTTTTAGTTTAAAAATTAGTTTCGTTAATTAAAAAGCATAAAAAGCACGAAGTATACATTTTTACTTTCTCTACTACGTATAGTAAGTAGGGGAAGTATTGCATTCCACCCAAAAATTCGATACCGAGATTTCACCGGAAATACATGTTTTGAGAATCACTGAATCCAAAAAAAGCATTTTTGGAAACATGTCCGTGTGTGTGTCTGTCTGTGTGTCTGTGTGTCTGTGTGTCTGTCTGTCTGTGTGTCTGTGTGTCTGTGTGTCTGTGAACAGCATAACTCAAAAACGAACAGTCGGATAAACACCAAAGTTGGTATTTAGGTTCAGTATCTTCCAGAGATGCGACACGAAGGTTTTCAAGAAAATCCCCCCACCCCAGACTACCCTTTACATGGAACATTTTTCGAAAATTTTAATTTTCTCAAAAACGGCTCTAACGATTTTGATTAAAATATCATATGTTTAAGATATTGTCATGACAAATAAAATGTATATCTCGAATTTTCTGGGAATGTCTCCAAAAATATTCTTCATTGTGAACGACTTTTGCATAACTGGTAAACCATAAGAGATAGACAAAATTTTACTACACAAAAAATGTAGATCGCCTTAAAATACACAACTTATGTCATATACATTTCTTTTGTTGAGTGAACCGTTTTCGAGATATTGCTTGTTATTTCCTTAAATTTTCCAATACTTATACCTTTTCTCAAATTCGTTATTCATTTTTTTTATGTCCTGGACATGCAAAGAGAATGGAATGCGCCACATAGCAACCAGCGCTAAAATATTTGACTATCGCTTAAAGGCTACCCTATTTCCCTTGCATCTACAAGAAAATTAGCAATAAGATTAACATCTCGATATCTCGATTAACATGAAGCATATGGAGAATAGGCGTTTGTAAAATTAGATTGTAGAAGAGTAGAGAAAGTCATGTGAGTGTAACACATCAGATTTTTTAATTTATTTTCTTACGGAATCTTAGTTTATTTACAAATTATGCAATAAGAAAACCGCAGGAGACAGAGGGTTATAAGTAAAATTCACACGTCTTAGTAAACCAGCTGTGTGTCATTTAATGTCTTACTATCCGCCTGTTGCGTAATATATTGAAACATGGATGACATAAATTTTGAGTTCCCAGTTTATCTTTTCATTTCCCCCGCTGCTTACCTATAGTAAGTAGAGCAAGTACTATTGTATTGCACCGAATATTTCGAAAATACACATTTTAAGGCCCGCTGAAACAAGAAATGATTTCTTTAGAAAAATGTCCCTGTGTGTATACGTATTTGAACATTATAACCTAAAAACGAAAACTCGGATGAATACCATGACAGTTCAGTTTCTTCCAGAGATGCGGTACCGAGATTTTCAATAAAATCCCCCATTCCAAACTATATTCTACATGGAAAGGTTTCCATTATTTTTGATATTTTAAAAATTGCTCTAACAATTTTGACTAACATTCAATATATTTAAAATACTTGTGTGATCAATACAATGTGTATCTGCTTATTCATTTCGAATGAATGTTCTATAACTTGTAAACTCCAAGGGATAAACAAAACCTTACTCACAAAAAATATACATCTCGCTAAAGCACAGCATTTATGCTAAACATATTTTTGAGAGATTAAATATTTCTAGATATCCTTTATAGTTGCTTTGAATTATGAAATACTTCATACCTTTTCAACTATTAGTCATGTTTTACATTCTTCGGTGAGGGCCAAAAGATTCCCAGCAGATGATTAAATTTCGATCATCCCAGCACGCACATGGGGAGCGTAGAGGAATGGGACCTTGGTGTTTAAATTTTAGATGAAGACGTGGGATTTTACATTATACAAAAACATTACATGACACACATTACCTGGAATTTATTTAAAAAGGTTTGGCGATTATACATTGCACTTATAAAAACAAAATGAGGGAAGATGCCCCGAAGTTGAGGACTGACCACACACGCGAGTTCCTGCTTCAAATGCTCGCACACAAGTGACGCTAACTCTATCCCCCCTCTCCAACCGTGTCTAGCCAAGCTAGCCAGAGTTAGCGTCATACCAGACCGGTTCTAAACAAAGCCCCCTCTCTGGCGTGTTCCGCGCCAGAGGAGGGATCGTTAAGCCGAAAAACAATCAAAGGAACCCAATAATGCTATCGACAATGCAATAAAATAAGGCGTCTGGTATTGACAATGCTTACTGATACGCCACAATGTTCGTCCCCCCTCCTCGTGGCATGCAAAGAAAACGGAACTTAAAAACATAACGATCCACTTTTAAACTATCAGACTATCGCTTAACCGATAAAATATCGTGTTCCAATTGCACCAAAAAATTAAACGTGTAATAAAATCATGTCTGCAAATATCTCGATTAGCTTTTGTATGAATAGTGTGGAAGAGTGAGTAGAGAAAGCATGTGAATGCAACACATAAGTATTTTTGTTCGTTTTAATATCACTTTCATCCTCCAGAATATTGCACCTATTACCTGTAATATGTCCTGTATACGGGGTATATAATAATTAACAGTGCAAACCGAAACGGTTGAAAGTATACAATAACAGAAGTAAAAACGTTTCAGTAAACATGTGTTCGCAAACAAACTGTGTGCGAGATTTATTATTGTAAATGTGTGGTTACGAGCCACCACTGACGTCCTTAGTTGTGCCTCCCTCGTTGCCTTGCTGAGCTTTGTTGTATGGAATCACCTCAAAAGTGTAGTTAAGGCACTCCCGTTGATACCGTTGAAGTACTGGAGCAAAGAATTATACGTGTTTGTCAAGAATTGCGAAATGATCCGGGGTGTTTGAAAGATTTCGAAACTCACTGCAGTGACGAGTGCACTATTGCATCCAGATGCAAGGACGACACTTTGAACACCTTCTTTAACAGGGAAGAGTGTACAATATTAATAACACGAAACATACTAAAGTATAATTGTATTTCTTGTTAAGTTCAGCGAGTGAATTGTGAGGCAACCTAAAATGGCAAATAAACGAAAAGTCTACTACTCATATTCATTTGTACTTATTAGGACGATGTTTCTTAATGAAATCAGTGGCGGCTCACAACCACACATTCGCAATAATAAATCTCGCATACGGTTTGTTTACGGACCCATGTTTAATGGAACTTTTGGTTTATGTTATTGCAAATTTTCAACCGTTTCGATTTGTATCATTAATTATGATACATTCTGTATATGTTAAGGATCTGTTATTGACCACCTTTAACCTAACGGGATGATATATGGCATGTTAGGGGTTTGTAACTCAGAAAATTAAAGAAAAATTTAAGTTATTGTTAATGTACATATTGAAAATTTAAGGAACGCAGCTGATTATGTGGATAATGACAAAAGTAGCTTCACGCTCTGCCAGCGTGAGCTGTTCGGTTCTTCGAATATCATTTCCAGCCACTAGATTTTAGGGAGCTTTAAACACCTCAAAATGTGGCCGAACTGCCAAAGGGTAACATTACATTTTATATCGTTTTACTAGAGTAGCACCATTAAGGAATGTGTTGTTGACTTTAGGGTAAAAATAAAATATAATACAAACATATAAATAAACACCAAAAATGTTTGTTTTCCTCTCCATGTTCTCGTATAAATTTCATAGTTGTAGCTCAGTTTAATGGCACAAGCAAATAACTCTTCCTCCTTTCTATAGAATGCGAATTGTGTCGTATTGGTCTATCGTTTCCTTTTATACCAAATGTAACGAAACCCTTTCATAGAGGCGGTATCCTAAACACTCCATTTCATACTGATTATAAAACATTCAATGGTTGGTTTATGTCTCTGAATTATTTTTCAGCCCAGTCACATAGGAAATGATACCGGCTGGACGGAGTCAAAGGATGGTTACCTAAAGGTGGAAACCTTCTAGGGAGAAAAGAAATATTGCGGTCTAGAAAAATGGACCAATTTTTATGCACGTAAGTGTACCTCTACCCCGAGGAATACGACAGCTTCGGACATGTAACTTCAATCTCGTTATAACTGTTTGTCGTAACAAAGCGAGCATCACAAAAGCACGCGCCAAAGGGAGTTCACCAAAGAGACTTTCAGAAAGGAGAGCGATGGTCTATTTCGATAGGTCTTATGATGCACGTTTGACCTTTCCTGACGTCATAACACGAAATCTTTCTTCAGTCAAAGCCTCTGCTGACACGTGGTACGTTGTGGTAATGACTATTAATTCTGTTTTCTAGAGGTAAATGACGTGTAGCTGTTAGTACATCCTTAAAAGTTTTGATGATCCTCATTGCCATTTCTACTTTCGTACCTCTTAGTTTAATGATTTTACTACCAATCTGCAACAGTGTATCGAAAATAAAAGGTGTTAAACGAATCTAAATGTTTTAACAGTAACTAGTAGTCATATATAAAGTACAAGAAAATAAACAGAGGAAACAACCTCCAACCTGTAGGACTACTACTACCACCACCACTACTACTCTGCGAATACTCACATTTTTCCCAATTTTTGTGGATGCATTGAAGACACCGTCTATTCAACAACGTTTTAGCTAGTGGGAAGGGGTTGGGCAAATCTCTCAGGTAAAGCTTTACCTGGTGAGATGGGTACACAGTATGCTGAAGTCGTGCCGCGTGCAGTGGAAAACAACAAACAGTCGTTCACTATCGCGTTTCGTTATCCCGCACTTGTCTCAAAACAAGTAAACCTCATCTCCTTCCAGTGGTTAAACCCCTAACTGCTTCGAAGGGATCCTACACCCTAGCTAAAACATCGCTGACTGTACCCTGTTCTTCATATAAAGTCATTCCACACGGAATTTTGAGAATCTGATAATACAAGCAGCATTTCTTGCTTAACTAGACGACATTCCGACATAGCTAATGCGCTTCACAAAGGTGAGAAGTAGCACCATCTTGCTGAAACCATATTGGCTCATAAAAGGTAAGTATTACAGTTTTAGAGTGATAAAAGTCTCAAGTAACTGGACATACTATCATCTTCCGTTTATCTTGCAGTACCTGTCATTGTTTTTATAAACACGTTATAACTGTTGTACATTGGAATATAGTCGCATATTTACATTTATAGTACGATTTTCTAGAACATAGCAAAGGAACAAAACCTTTCATTACATTGAGACGTTCTGTATAACATACGACTATGTCCTACTTTATAGTTCAGAATTACCTCCATAACGCTCAGATCATTGAAAAGTTATGTTGCATTTATCTCACACTGTGTATTTAAGCCGCGAATCGGTTCAGTTCGGTGTACTAGTGTACTAGTTTTCTGATACACCTTACGCTTTTGTTAACACTTGCTGCTTCCTTGAACCTACCTTAAGTGTTTCTTGCTAGAAGGTTAATGTGTAAGCATTGTTCTTGCATGCAGATGTACATAACCTCGGTTCATGCTCTTTGTTAAAAAAAACATTTTAGCACCACGATTACACGAAAACTAAGATATAAATTACTCCTCGCCTTTGTGTTGCTTAAATTAATGTTTGTTCTCTTTGAAACAATCCCTTTCGAGTTTCCAGCGAGACGCCGCAGAGTCCCTTATCTGCGGTAGACCAACCTCGAGTCCCATGGGCGTCACATAGAACTGTACAACTGTGGAGGAGATATTCTGGTGTTGCAAAGTAGCAATTAGAAGTACAGTTTATACAACAAATCCATAGTAGCCAACAGAAAACAAAGAAGTTAAACTTAGTGGCATATATTAGCATTAGCAGCAGCGGTAGTAGTAGTAGTAAGAGAGAACAGGAGGGGTTGAGCAGTAGTAGAAGGGGAGGATTAACAGTAGTAGTAGTAGTAGTAGTAGTAGTAGTAGTAGTAGTAGTAGTAGTAGTAGTTTTTTTTTTATAAAGGGGGGGGGGAAACCCTCATGGGCATCAGGGGAGATTGCCCTGATGTGCCGGACTCATACGGACTAAAAAAACCCCTCTTTTTTCACTTGCTCACATTGCGGAAACTGCCTCTCAGCATTACTTCACAATGAAGCAATCATGTTTATCTCTCGTTTTCATCCATTTCTTTAGCCCTTATAATTTTAATTATCATGTCTTGAATAGTTTTCCATTTATTCTCAGTTTCCAGCATTAATGTTATAATATTTTCAACAGTTATTTCTTGTCCAATTTGTTTTATACCTGCTTGTCTTATTGTATTCCATTTTTTACATTTTAGTACAGTATGTTCAGGTGTATCCTTTTCCTGACAATACAGACAGTTTTCACTATTAGTAATAGCCATTTTAAACAAATAGGTTCTAAAGCGTCCGTGCCCTGATAAAAATTGGGTAAAATAGTACTCAACTTGTCCATGTTTCCGGTTTATCCAGGGTTCTATATCTGGTATCAATTTCTTGGTCCATTGAGCCGTCTTGGTTTCCTGTGTCCATTCTTCTTGCCATGACTGTATCATTTTTTCTCTTATCTTATCCTTTTGTGCGTTTCCATGTTTTTCAGCTGCGTGTACACGCTCCCGAGCCACTAGATGTATGGGTATAGTCCTGGCTATTACTTGAATTGCCCGTATAGATACGGTCCTATACGCACTAGCAATTCGAATCGCAATCTTCCGCTGTACACTTTCCATAATTCTCCGGAAGGTCTCTATTTCCACCCATGTTTTCCAGACAGGTACGCAGTACAACATTATTGAGTTTATTACACTACTCAGTAATCGCCTCTTTTCTGGTTTGGGTCCTCTCACATTTGGCATTAATCTTCCTAGAGCAGCAGTACTTCTTTCTGCCTTGCCAGCTACATACTTAATGTGTGACCACATGCTCAGATTGTGTCCCATTTGCATACCCAAATATTTTATGTTCTTACTGGATTTTATTTCTTGTTCACCGAAGTTAACCTTTATTTCCTTTAGAGATCTTCGTCCTTCCAGTATTATCATTTCCGTTTTGTCTGGTGCCAGGTATAATCCTTTTTTGGTCATCCATATTTCTATTTTATTCATAGACCACACAATTTTTTCTTCCACTTCATCTTTTGTTTTGCCACATACTATTAGCGCTAAATCGTCAGCATATCCTATAGTTTTTACTCCAGTTGGTAATTCCTCCTTTAACACTGGATCATAGTATATATTCCATAGGGTGGGACCTACAACGGAACCTTGCGGGACACCACAGCTCATACTCATTTTTGCATTATCACCAATCAGTATATTTCTGTCTTTTAAGTAACTGCAAATAACTTTAATTAAGTATGGAGCTACTTCCCTTCTTATGAGTTCATTTATTATACCTCTCCAAGGTGTTGAATTAAAGACATTCCTGACGTCCAGAGTAACCATAACAGCATACATATGTTTTTCCTTTGCGTCCATCTGTACAATTTGTTTAACTGTCTCTATTGCATCCAGGGTTGATTTGCCTTTTCTAAAGCCGAATTGCATTTGTGCAAGCCCTCCTTTTCTTTCAATTTCTTTTATCAAAGTAGTAGTAGTAGTAGTAGTAGTAGTAGTAGTAGTAGTAGTAGTAGTAGTAGTAGTAGTAGTAGTAGTAGTAGTAGTAGTAGTAGTAGTAGTAGTATTAGAAGATTAACGAATAATAAGGCAGTGATTGTTTTCTCAGAAAAACTATATAAAGTTTAACTATGCAATATCATTTTTTATTTTCTCTACCATGTATACTGGTAGAGAAGTGAGCCATTCTACTAGATCGCAATAGTGGTTTTCCCTCCATAATGTTTCCAGCTTCAGGTAACGAACCTTTGACTCCGCCCATCCAGTATCAGTTTTCTATGTGACTAACCTAAACAGCAATACCGGGACATACAAAATAACCAGTGCTTATAATCTATGTGAAATGAAGGCATGGTTCGGATACCACCTCTCTGAAAAAGTTTCACTACGCTTGGTACATAAGAAAATGCTAAACATATTACAAACACTTCGACCTTCTAGAGGGAGGGGTGAAGAACTATTTGCATGTATGGTTGAACTGAACGACATCTACGAACATATACGAGGGATTTAATCAATGATACGGAGACGATGGTTAAACTGCTGTTGCTACTAAACGGCAACAGAAACAACCACATTAAGAAAACATAATGAAGATGAAAAGGTAATGTTTAAGTTGTAATGTTAGTTTTCGGCAGTTCGACGACACTATGGAGGAGGTAAAGTACCCTGCCAATCCAGTGGTTAGAATTACGCTCGAAAAACAGAGGTGGACTCTCTGGAAGGGAGTGGGGCTAGATTTTATCATTACGAACATAAATAACTCCGTTTCATTATGCACGCCAGCATACAAAGTAGGTATAGAAGGTGTACCATTAACCCAAAACTTCGATATCGAGATTTTACCGGAAATATAAGTTTTGAGGCCTCGTGATTAAAAAATTAGCAAAATGTCCGTGTGTGTGAAATGCATAAATCAAAACGGAATAGTCTGATAAATACCAAACTTGGTATTTAAGTGAGTATCTTCCCAACATATGAAACGAAGATTTTCAAGATAATCCCCTCCACTACAAACTACTCCTTATGTGGAATACTTTTCGATATTTTTATTTTCTGAAAACGGCTTTACGATTTTGATTAAAATATCTATATTAAAGGTGTTTTTTTACATGAAAAATAAAACGTATATCTCGAGTTTTTTGGGAACAGCCTTGAAATCCTCTGCATTTGGAAGAAATTTTTCATAATCTTCTATAACTGGTAAACGTTAAACTATAGAGGTAAACGTACCACACAAAAAATGTAGATTTCTTTAAAACATACAATTTATTTCAAATAACTTTTTTGTAGTTAAGCCATTTCGTTATTAATGCTCTTCTTAAACATTTTACTACCGTTATTCTATTTCTATCCTAACGAAATGTGTAATGCAGGTATTTCTGCAAAGGTTTATCTGGATTAAAATGAAGTTCGTGGATAGACAAACAAGCTTTCGTAAGAATAGTTTGTACACACACTACTAAACGATAGAGAGTAGAGAAAGTTATGTGAATGTAACACAGATATTTTCTTAACATTGACATTCATAAGCTGAAACATATTGAAAGCCACAAAAGAACATAGGAATTATCTCCTTGTTTATAACCGTAATCTTCTGACTAAATATTAGTCTAGGCTTTTGTATACCAAAATTATAAACACGTTCTTTATTGTTAGTAAACACCGTGAATAATTTCGCATTAATCTAATAAAATTACCTGGTAACATTTGCGTTAAAAGAACATTACGATATAAAATAAGCATACATTAAACTGTCTTCCAGGAAACACATTAATGCTTTTAATACCAACATGCAAAAGAACTACAATACGCTGCATATTTACAATGACGTCATAACAAAATACATAATTAATTTTAGGATAATTCCTTAGATAATACTAATTTTAGTTTTATTTACATTTTATAGATCAGTTTCACAAAAAATACACAAGGAGTTCAATTTATCTGTTAAATTATTGCACTGTAAATTCATATCATAATATACCATTTTAACAGTACAATGTTAATACAATAATAATTTCAAACGGGCGTGAGGCTAGGATTGTAATCGACTAAGGTATATACAAGTATTGCTACTTATTTTCTAAAAGCAACAGACTTTTGCCTCACTTTAAAGTTTCAAAGCAATGAGATACGAACTTAACTGTTCAAATTGTTCCTTTGAAGCACCAATTCCATAACACGCTTCTGGAATTTTAGAAATTTGGAAAAATATGAACAATATCTACTCCATAACACACGGAGGCGAATTTTGAATCTGTACTGACTTAAGTGAGTCCTGCGTCGTGGAGCAGGATTCTCGAGCGTGGCGCTCTGGTTCCTGACCACATGCGCCTGGGTTCGAACCCACTCGTGGAGGTGCAGATTTTAGGTCCCGGATATAGGACCGGTACACACTCAGCATCGTGAGGAAAGTTAGGAGCTGCGATAGGCAGCGTTCTTGGTCTCTTGAGCCAACTTTCCGGCTAGGGGATGCGGGATGCTGTAAAGATCACCTTCATATATCGGTTGGATGATCGACCACCTCTGCTGTACGCACGTGCGCGTGAGGATGGCAGTCGGGTCGGCAGCCCCAGGTCCTTCGCGGGTTGTAGCGCCACAGGACTTAGGACTGGGATAAGTGAATGGAGTGAGTCTATTGGAAGACGCCGAAAAACAATGTAAAACCGGTATACTATTGCCACCACCGCCACCAATATTGAGATTATTTACCTGAATAATCGAATGTCAAGTTCTTTTTTTTTCAATTATGCGCACCATGGGCTTATATAGGCACTCATTTCATAGATAAATTCAACGCTCAATATAACTGTCCTGGAAGGAAAAGGAAAATAACATAACGATTTCAAGTTACAGTAAACAGACCATGTGAATCCAAGATATTTTGCAATCTGTAACACGAAGAAGTGGACGCAAACATCTGAAACTTTCTTTCTGCACTAAGAATAAAATGTGTTCTAAGTTGAATGGAACATGACTAGAGAAATGGAGAAATTGCTTGAAAAAGCAAGTACCTGTATGAAATCTAAATTTGGCCCAAATCCACCACTCCAAATATGAGGGTTTATTTCTAAGTGACTCATATAATATTTTAACTTCAATATTGAGACTTAACTGGCTATGCATAGGAAAAATTAATTTTATAGTTGCATAAAGCTACAACTGTGTCAGAAAGATTTATCAAAAGAAAATGATAACGCGCATAAAGGTTACAAACTGTATAATGATAAATTAACCAAATCATATCTATGTTGACTTGAAAAATTAGGTAACACAGTTTCTCTTCTTAGGGTACAATTGTGAACACGTTAAATAAACAGAATGCCTGTTTCTGCGCCCTTACTTTAAAGAGGTCCCTTTCTGAATAAATTTGTCTACAGTTGTATGTGTTTACGCATTGCACAAATTTCTTATAAATGCTGCAGCTTTAATGGGTCATGACGGACATCAAACAAGAATTTGAAACCATATCTGTTATGAGGCTATATTACTTGGTAAAGAATGCAGTTGTAATGAAGTGACTTTAAAACGTCACAGGGAGCAGAATAATCCCAAGTCTGAAGTCCGAGCGGAGCAATTACGGAAATCTGTACCGGATAAAATTTCTCTCCTAAACTCCAAAAAATACTAGGAAGTAGTAAATCATCAACCCAGGACCAGATAATATTACTTAGTAAATGTTAAAGTTTCTTCCCCAGGAAGGATTAATTTACCTTCTAGAGATATTCAACCATCTTTGGACTAACATGACCTTTCCTGATCTGTGGCGATCTGCTATGGTAGTTCCTGTTCCAAAATTGCATACAGACCTTTCTAAAACTGAAAATGCAGACCTATAGCCATCACGTGTACTATGTGCAAGCTTTCTGAATCAATAATAAACAAAAGACTTTTATGGAAACTGGAGAAAAGTAATTCAAAACGGCTTTCGTCGTTTCCGCTCCATTACTGACCATCTTCTTATACTGGAAACGGAAATTATAAATGCTTTATTACAAAACCAACATGCAATAATAGTAACTCTTGATATAAAAAAGCACATGATAAAATCCAAGATAGCCATATACTAAAAACATTAAAGTACACATGTTCCAGTTCATCCACAATTTTCTACAAAATCGTGTACTTAAAGTTCGATATAATCAAACATTATCAGAAGAAGTATATCTACAAAATGGTCTTCCTCAAGGTACAACCATCAGCCCTACACTTTTCTTAATTGCCATAAATTATATTCTAAATAAAGTAAAACCACCAACTAAAGCTTTCCTGTTTGCAGATGATGTTACGATATTCTGCAAGGGGAAAAACCCTTCAAGCTCAGAAGATCTTCTTCAAGAAACATTAAATAATCTGCAAGACTGGATCCGAGATATTGGACTTAAGTTCTCTAAAACCAAAACCAAATGTATATGCCTCTCAAAATCTGCAACCAAAATCCCCAATCCTAAGCTATACCTTGAAAACACAAAGATTGAAGTTGTAAAAGCTGTAAAATATTAGGATTAACATTCGACCAAACACTTAGTTGGAAGTCACATATTTCAGCATTAAAAGACGAATACACTAAGGATTAAATATTATTAGGACTCTAGCATACCGAAACTGGGGCGCAGAATTCAATGTACTTATACGGACATACCAGAGTATTATCAGATCCTAACTTGATATCGGAGCCATAGTTTATGACTCTGCTAGGAAAACGACATTCAAGAAGCTCAACTCCATTCAAACATCAGCTTTAAGGATTTCATTAGGAGCATACCGGACCAGTCCTATTCGTAGTTTACAAATGGAAGCTCAAGAGCTGCCATTAGAAGTATATAACATAGCACAATGTATAAAATATGCTATAAAGACTGCTGCAAGGCCCAACTCGGAAGCCCATCGATACACCTTCTTTGGGAAGAGCAAAACGAGTATGCCAAAGAATACAAATCAGCCATTACCTCTTTATCTTAGATTTGAAAACATCACACATGAACTTAATATTAAAATACCTCCAATAATGACTAGAGATCATCATGATTTTCCACCTCGGAGCTTAACTATTCCTAGAATTAATATGGACATGAAAACTCGGGAGAAATCACATACAGATTCTTTCAATTATAAACAAATTTACCAGGAAATCCGTAACACATATCCTAAACACTATTTATATATACAGAGGACTCCAAATCTGATCAGCTCTGCTATAATTACTCCGGATGCTAAACTTAAGTACAAGCTTCCAGACTTGTTCTCTGTTTTCTCCTCTGAGCTCTATGCTGTCAAACAAGCTTTGATTTACATTACCACAGCACGGCATAAACAAACTGCAATTCTAACTGATTTACTAAGCACTCTTCAGAGTATCCGAGACCGCTCTAGTGACTTAACATTAATCCAAAATATCCATAGTCTTTACAACCAAATTACTACAAATAATCAAGAACTTATATTCTTCTGGATTCCGCCCCACCGTGGAATATAAGGACATGATGAAGCAGATGGGGAATCAAAAAAGCGACTTTACTACCTCCAATGGAAGAATTTCTAGCGCCCTACAGAGATGCTCAAAGTTACTTATTTTTTTTGCAGACCAACTGTCAAATGGAAGCAAGACTGGACCATTAAAGCATCAAGCAAACTCCACATAGTTAGCAAAGGCTCCACAAAATCCTGCACATTGCAGACTCTAAAAAGAAAAGATCAACTGTTTATATCACGTTTACAAATAGGTCATTCACGCCTAACCCATTCCTTCCTACTCCACAAAGAAAATGCTCCTCACTGCGAAACCTGCAATTGCCGTATCACCTCATCACTAAATGCAGAAGTTATACCATGGAGAGAAGAAGACATAACATCCCTGAAGATATATTTTTAACTTTAAACACCCCTACTCACTTCATAAACATTATTTTTGTCTTGAAAGACATCAAACTGTATAACAAGATTTAAATATAACACATCAAATAAAAATGTATAATAGGTTATACTGTTCTAGCTGTATTCAAGATTTAATAATGCAAAACATGTTTGTAACAATGTATTATTATTGTACTCGTATGTATAGATATAAGTAGGAATATGTCCTAGTAGTCAAAGCGATTATAAATAAAGAAAAATAACAGCTAATTTCAACTAATTTTCCCTTTCACAATTTCTTTTTTAATAACAACAGTCTTAAGATTACTCGATCCTGTACTATGTAGGTAAAGCACGGCGTTGAACCTTAACTATATTTTTCTAATTTTTTTCTTTCCAGCATTTTCACTACTAAAAGGCTCCTTGGACTACAGTTTATAACTGAACATTTCAAGATGGCTTCAGGGATTACGGATTTAGAAATTGTTGTGCACTGTTAAAAATGTTAAGTAGATCAATTGAAATTGTTTTCCATAACTCACATTGCAAAAGTTTGAACAATTCAATAAACAAAAAGCCTTTTTAGTTTCTCTACCACATACATAATAGGTATAGAAGGTATTACATCCCACTAAAAAGTTTTATATCGAGATATCATCGGAAATGTTTTAAGGCCTCCTGAATAAAAAAAAGATCTGTATGTGTATCAGTGTGTCCGTTTGCCTGTGAACAACATAACTCAAGAAAGAAAATTCAGATAAGTTCCAAAGTTGGTATTTAAGCCCAGTATCTTCCAAAGATGCGACACGAATGTTTTCAAGAAAATATCTTCAAAACAAATTAACCTTTACATGTAATATTTTTCATAATTTTTATTACCTGAAAAATAGCTCTTACGATGTTAATAAAGTATCTATATTAAACATATTGACATAAAAATAAAACGCATAACTTGAATTTTCAGGGAATTACCTTGAAGGAAGGAATTTTATATAATCTTGTATAATTAGTAAACATCAAGCGATACAGAAAACGTACTACACAAGAAATGTAGATCTCTTTAAGAGACAGAATTTATTTCAAATAAGTTTTTTTGTGGCATAAGCCATTTACCCGATATTTGTTACTAATGGTTTGTATTCTTTTAAAGTGCTACCAATTTTCAGTTATTTCTCACGATGTCATGGAAACAGTATGGAATTTGCCCGCATGTAGCGCCCAGTTGATAAAAATTTGATTATCGCTGTTCCCTATTCATCTATAACGGAATTTGTGGATTTTGATCTCGATTAAAATGTGGTAGATAAGAAAATAAACTTTCAAAAGAATACTTTGTATACCCAACGATAAGCGACGGAGGGTGATGAAGCTCATGTGAATGCAGCACTCAGAGTTTTTCTCTTAAGCTAGTTAAAATGAATAAATGCTTGCACAACAATTTCTTTATGTTTGTACACGATGCTCAAATTAAAAATTTGGGAGCGATATGATATACTATTGGTCTAAGGTACGCTTCATATTACATCAAAAAGTAATTAATTATGAATAAACAAATTAACAATTTAACAACGGCTTTCGTATCTCGTTAAAATTTTGTGTGTACTATATTGAAACGCAGCGGCTATGACCCCCGGTTCTTTGCAAGGTCGGCGCCGGATAGTCGGAGATAAACAACGATAAATAGCGCTCGCCAGCGTAAACACAGGATGTTTGTCTTTTTTGAACGTTCTCGCGAGAGCATCCAATCGAGTGGGGTCAGTCAGCGAGTCGGTGGGCGAGTTTCTGGTGCGACTCTCCGAGTGAGTTGGTGATAACAACTATGAAGTGCAGTGAGTGATGCTGCTGCAGGAGAGATTGAAGAGATCTTGTGTTTGACTCCCTAGTAAGTGAAAGTCCAGAAGAAGAGGCTACGTCACGAAAAAAGTGAAGTGACGGGGAAATTTAACTAATTGACATTAGTAAAGTGACAGTGTACACTAAGTGAAGTCTCGGTAAAAGTTGAACTATATAAAAACAATGACAGTGAGACCTGAGTGAAGTGACAACCGGAACAAATCAAATATCATTCCGACTATATGATAAAAAGTCAAAGCAGTCAGTAGAAAGCTGTTTTTGGGGAAGATTTTCACATATACATTTAGTTAAATAATGTTACCTTGTTTGCACGTTCTATTGGATTGCAATACTATTAAAATGATGTTTCGGTGAAAAACTAAAAGGCTTTAAAAGCTGCAGCCATTCAAATTTCTCCACTCACTATCAGATTTTCATACTAATTATTTTTATAAAAAAAGTATTTTATTCACTACTTGTTAATCAAAGTAAATGTTTGCAGAATTGGCTTCATTAGGCCATTTTTGTAGCTACACAGAGAAATACGGAGGCTGGGGTGACATTCAAGGAGACCACTATGTACTGGGTTTAATACTCCACTCAATACAAAAAATATTTAGTGAGATAACAGACATGAGATCTTTAGTCTACTATATACCAATGAAAGATTCATGGGGAAGGGAAAAGTATATGGAAGTAACAAATAAAGAGGAGCGGGAAGGTATTGCATGGCTGAAAGCAGGTGTATGGAGATTAAAAGGCTTAAGGAAAGGTATTTCACAAAATCAATGCCCTCTATATGGCGGAAAGGAGGATGTGGAACACATTTTATTTGAATGTAGGGGGACCGAAGTGTGGAGAAAGAGTATATTAATAAGAAATGGTTTAAAATTGATAGAACAGTAGTGGTAGTTGACATGGTAAAAATGACAGTAGAAAATGGGACAATTTTTATACAAAGTGAGAAATAAATGGATGTGGACAGTGAATAGACAAAATGGAGTAATAAACTAGAATTAGTAAATTATTGTAAAATATGAGTATGACTGGTACAGAGCCAGGGCTGAACACCAGACATATTCACTTGTATATAGTTTAGCATAAATAAATAAAAAAAATACTCCACTCTCTGCGTTCCTCACGAAAAACAAAAGAATTGAATTATCACTTCAAAGACTGTGACAAAATAATGGACAATTCAAACCAATAACACAAATACTTTAAAATGCTATAAACATTTTACTTCTCATACTTCCACATGTTTCTTGTAATTTTTCTCTTTCACTGATGGTTTTCAAGTTTTAGGAGATCGACATCTGAAACACATATTATAATGAAAGTCGTTAAATCCGTTTTTGAGAAGATTAAAATTAAGAAAAATATTTGCAGTAAAGCGTACTTTAACTGTGGAAATATTTTTGTTTAATCCCTGAAATGTGTTAGACTAAATAATCGAAGATTGGTATTCATTTGACTTTTAATATTGTGCTCGTGGTATTCACAGACACGTGGGAACATGCGTTTATACAAAAATTCACTTTTTGCGTTCAGAATAGCCCAATATTTCCAGTGAAAGATCTTTATTAACATTTTGGGTTGACTGCAACACTCCTTCTGCCTCCCATAGGTATATAATGATCTCCTTTATAAAACTTTTACCTCAGTCTGGGGTATTCTCTTGTATAGCTACGATAAATGCTGTTACTCATATAAGTTCAGCAGCATTTATTTTGATTACGCAAAATAGGCTTTTATAACAACAATAAGTATACAATTATGATATTGGGTGAAGAAATTTATATGGCTTTAACACTCAAGATGTTTTCTTTCTGTACTAAAACATACATTGCACAGAAAGTTTTAACGAAATGTGACAAGCGCTGTTACGCTATTGAATTGTTTGTAATTAAATAATCCCTTTTTGATAGTAATATGGAATCCTCCTTTGACCCTACGGTTTATTGTATCGCTCCCAAATTTTTAATTTGAGCTTAGAATATAAACTTGGAGAAACTTTTGTGCAGCCATTTTCACTTTTTCTACGACTTACAGTAAGTAGGGGAAGCATTACATTCCACCCAAAAATTCCATACCAAGGTTTTACGTAAATAATGCTTTGAAGCACCCTGAATCCAAAATAAGCATATTTAGAAAACGTTTTCTTGTGTGTGTCTGCGTGAATGTGTGTCTGTGAACAGTGTAACCCAAAAACGAAAAGCCGGATAAATATCAAACTTGGTATTAGGTTCAGTATCTTTCAAATATGCGACACGAAGCTTTTCAATAAAATTCCCCCACCACAGACTATCCTCTATATGGAAGATTAAAAATTTTTGATTTTATCAAAATAGCTCTACGGTTTTGTTTAAACTATCACATATTTAAGATATTTTCATGACAAATCAGGGAATATCCACATAAGTCCTCTTCATACTGAATGCCTTTTGGATAACTAGTAAACCGTAACAGATAGACAAAATTGTTCTGCAAAAAAGTGTGTGTATATATATATATATATAGTTAAAACATACAATTTATGTTCATATGCATTCTTTTCGCGGAGTGAAGTATTTCCGAAATATTCCTTGTTATTTGTTTGAATTTTTCAAAACTTATATTTTTTCTCAAATGGGAATTAGTTACTCGGTTTTTTGTTTTGCTTTTTTCGTTTTTTGTTTTTAATGTCCTTTACATACAAAGAGAAAAGAATGCTCCACAAAGCAACCAGCTCTTAAAACATTTGACTGTCGCTTAAAGCATACCATATTCCCTTGCACCTACAAGAAAATTAGCAATAATATTAGCAATTTTTATCTCGATTAACATGAAGTAGACGGAGAATAACGTTTGTAAAAATAGTTTGTATAAGAGTAGAGAACGTCATGTGAGTGTAATGCATCAGATATTTTAATTTTAATTAATTTAAGTTAAAAACATAGTTGTATGCGTGTTATTAAAATTTTCAAATGTTTGAATGTGAATTATGGAAAATAATTTCAACTGAATTATGTTTAATGTTTTTAACTATTACGCAAAAATGTTTAAGTCCGTAATTCCTAAACCATCCTGAACATTTCAAGTTGATAAGCGAGCTGTGGCCCAAAAGGCATTTTGAGTGGTGAAAAAGGAGAAATTGGAGTCAAGCGATCTTCGCCTAAACGGTACAGGATAACTTAAAAGTGTAAAAACATCAATTGTGTAGAATGAAAACAAATTTTATGTATAGTAAAACTGCAAACTACAAAAAATTAAAAATATTCACAGCTCAAAATTTTAAACTCCTAGCATGGACATAAAAGTTTTGCTTGTTTATACAAAAATGTTGCTTTTGCCAAAATTGTGTCGTCGTATTAATATAATGGTAGAAAAAGTAAAAAAGAAGAATTTATAAGCAATACTATAATATAGACAATAATTACATTAATATGATTATGCAATACTGTGAAAAGAACGTTTTCCTGCAAAAGTGCGACTTTTTCATGGAATTATCCTTCGGGTGAGTAAAGCAGGAAGTCAGAGGGAAGGAATAAGATTTGAAATACCAATAGATGATAACATATTCACATATGTGGTAGTGAGGCTAGAGGATGTCGGGTTATGTGTCTGTGGTATTAACTTGTACCACCTACGGGCGTAATATTATGGCACTAATGAACATTCATGTATTCATTCATTTCATACCAAAAAAGAAAGTACAGCGGATTCTTCGCTCCCCTGGTGGGATTTTATATGCTTTTACACGCACGCATGTAAACCTAATATCTGCATACGCCTGAGCCCGTGGCAAATTAAACTATACCCATACAAAACCTCGACAGAACCTTCTGCACTAAGAGAACATATCAACTAAAGAATAAAACTAAAAATTCTTTTATACCAACATTACACTCGCATGGCTTTCTCGATCCTCTGTCGTTTATTTCGACATAGTTTCTCCAGAGCTTTGTTTCAAAAGCTTCTTTTTTTTAACTATTTCATATTAAGCGAGCTAAACGTTCACACATTTTGTTGTAGATGTACACATGAGAGATACAGGGAACCGAAACGATGGTCAAATTTTTAAAAGTGATTCGCTGCAACTTCTGGCCTTGAAATTTCATACTCCTTCCATAATATCGGAGGAAACAACTGAGTATAACCCGCAGCTTAATCGATAGAGCACCTGCCTGCTGAGCGAGGATCTCGGTATTGATTTTTGGATGGGGGTGGTAACTTTTCTCTAGCCAAGATTATTCCCTATTCTCCACAGAATCTAGAAGTGTGAATCCAAATGTGAATGTGTCTTGTGATCTAATGATTAAAGCCCACCAGAAATCTAATGACAATTGTATACGATTTAGCACCATTGCCAAAAGGCAATATGTTGCAAAGGCAAAATGCTACCGATAAGACCATTGTATTTAAAGGCAGATCTTCTCCGGTTTCTCCCGCCGTTCATTCTACAAATTGTTCCATCATCACCTTTCATTTCGCCTCCGTTTCATATCATTTTCTTTCCTCATTTATACCTGGCTATGGGGCGATCTCTCGTTCTATCATTCAATGTTCGTCTGCTCCTCTAAAGGCCTCTGACTCTAGGCACAAGCGCATAGGAGAGTAAGCGCATAGTGTAACTATAATGGAACTGAATGCGATACGATTTCAAAAAATAAAACATTTAAACGTTTAAAAGAATAACGGATATCTATTATATGGTTATGTAACAAAAAAGTTACTTTAAATAAATTCTTGTATTTTAACGAGATCTGCATTCTATATGTAGCCATTTTTTGTCTATCTCTTGTGGTTCAGTAATTATGCATAATTATACGTAATTTCGTCATAAGAATTCCCAGAAAATATACATTTTATTTATCATATAAATATATTTAATAATTGGCATTTTAATCAAAATCATACAACCAGTTTTGAGGAAATAAAAAGGTTTGCAAAAAGTTTTATGTAAGGCGTAGTTTGGGAAGGAGATATTCTTTTGGAAAATCTTGGTGTCGTATGATTCCAAGATACTGAAATTAAATTCCAAGTTTAGTATTTATACAAGATTTCGTTTTTTATTTATGATGTAAATACACACACCGACATTTTTCTAAAAATACCTTTCTTAATTCAGGGAATCACAGAATGTGAATTTTCGGTGAGATCTCGCTATTGAATTTTTGGATGTAGTGCAATATTTCCCCCACTTAAATATGGATAAGTAGTAGAGAAAATAAAATGAAGGCTACCTGAAAATCGATTTCTGTTATAACTAAGTTTCTGATAATATAGCGACAAAAATCTGACGCGTAATATTCACTCCACCTTCCTTCATTCACGTTTGATATGCAGACTACTCATATGAAATTTTATCTTTCTAGCTAATTGCTGATAGTCGTGATCAGGCATAGGAACTTCTAAGCAATAATGCCAGGACGAGCAGACCTCACGCAATTACGTCACAGGTAACCAATCACCTCCAGCCCTCGAACACACTCTCGATATTTGCAGACATCACTCAACAGAACCCGGTTACATGACCCTTGACCGCTGTTGTTTACATTCTTTGTATCGATAATGATTTGAGCGTAGATAACTCGAGGACAACTACTTAAGAACTCCTATGATTGATCAAGATATATGTTCGCAAATACTGGTTTCATGTACTAATATTGTTTATTACAATCGGAAGTTGAAGCGATAATCAGTTGCTTAATTGATACCAGTACTAGCCAGGAGCTTACGAGAAGGTTTGCAAATAGTAACGAATATTTCGGAAACTGTTAACATCACAAAATTTTCAAAATAATTTGGGTTCTCAGCAGTACACATTATTCGTTGTAGTCTTATTGTGCATTTTGTGGCTTCTTAACCATACAAAAGAAATTGGCCTGGAGAGACTGCTTATAAACAAAACTAATTTACCATGTAAACATCTCTAACGCCGAGCTACATTTGAAAAAAAAATCGGATGTGATACGTACATATCACTTTCTCTACCCTCTACCTTTATTAGTGGGTATACAAACTATTCCTACTAAAGCTTAGTTCTCCATCTACTGCATTTAATCCAAATAAACATTTGCAGAAAAAGCTACATTGCACATTTCGTTATAGATACAAAGAAAACAGTGACAGTCAAATGCTTAGGAACTGGACGTTATACGCTGGCCTTAAAATTCCATACTGTTTCCATGCAATCGCGAGAAACAACTGAATGTTGACAGGGCTTTAAAAGAATGACCAAGTAATGAGCATTTCGTACCATTAATAATGGATATTTCAGAAATGGCGTATGCTACAAAAAACTTATCTGAAATAAATAGAGAGTTTTAAAGAGATCTACATTTTTGTGTAGTAAGTTTTTGTTTATCGCTTAACTTTACCGGTTTTAAAAGATTTTACATCAGTTCTTCCGAGTGAAGATGACTTCACAAGCTTTGTTAGTAAACTAAGTTACACATTTTATTTGTCATGTAAATAGCTTTAATATATGGTATTTAAAACGAAATCGTTAAGAACCATTTTTGGAAAATCAAAGTTTCAAAAAATGTTCAATGTAAAGGGTAGTTAGGATGGGATATTTTCTTGAAAATCTTCGCGCCGCATCCCTGGAAGATACTAAACTTAAATTACCAAGTAAGATCTTAAATCATTCTGTTCACAGACACTCATACATGGACCTGATTTCTAAATATGCCTTTTATATTCAGGGGCCACAAAACATGTATTACCGGTGAGATCTCAGTATCAAATTTCTGAGTGAATACAATACCTTCTGTACCTACTATGTACGTGGTAGAAAAAATAATAAAAGGTGAAGGTACGTATCACTGTGGGGCCCCGTAACCGAAGGTCATTCGACCCTTTATGCTTCCAACGTGACCCCTGGGAGGGAAGGATGAGGAAAGGGACCCGAAGGGCGACCAGATGTGGATGCTGACGGGCGCAAGCATGGAATAGCTCCCTAACGTTTTCAGAGAATGTATCCGACGCCGCACGGTCCTTACCCACAAGCTACCAACCTCCTGGGTACCCCGGAGCGGAGCCCTACGCTGAGAAGAGACCTGAGTGGTACCGCAGCGACGCCAGGGAAGAAACCTGTACAGAGAGCAAGCCACCGTCCAGCTGCAACCCTCCGAACAACGTCGCCTGTTCCTACAACCCGGAAATTTATGACAAGAAAAATGATAGGTACAGGAAATGAGGGGAAGGAGAGTCGTGGTAGAAGATGAACCACCCTAGCATTCGCCTGGCGTCCCGATGAAACCCATGGGCCAGAGTGGGTGGTCTCCGGGGAATGCTCCCGGGACCTCCCGAATGCGGACTACAAACGTAATCGCCTGAGCCATCTCACTGGGTGAAAAGGACACATATGTTTATCAGTAAAGGTTGTTTTGCTGGATAATTCCTTGAAAATCTTCACCTTGCTATGTTTAAAAGATGCCCAATACGCAATTTCAGTATTCATTTTTGAGGTGACGGTTCAGAAATACTCCCATGGTGTGAACAGACACGCACATATACACATTTCTAATTTATTGCCCTTTTTATTCAGAACACCTCAAAAGTAGCATGTCTTCTAGAATCTCTGTAGGTATTCAATTCCTTGGTTGAATGTAATACTTTCTCTACCGTAAATAAGGAGAAGAGCAAAAAAAACAACCTTTTAAAAGCATTGCACAGGTGGCTTTTATGTCACGTCCACCAAGTGTGGAGAGAAATAAAATGGAGTTAATATCCCTATCCAATGCTGACACTATTTTATCCGGCTTTTGCATCCAAAGGAATAAACAGGTTCAAAATGTTGTATTGCCACATTATGGTTACCCTATACTTAATACTTCCATGCACAATAACACATTGCGGCGACTGTACCCTGTAATATATAGTAGTCCTAATTCACACACAACTCCTGGAGAAGAAAGGAGTCATTATTTACTGCATCTCTTGTTCCGGGCTTGCCTACATTTCCTCTTCTCTACTGCCGAGGCTGTTCCCAAGTCTACAGAATAAGGCTATTTAGCATTACAGGACGTCTTGTCAACAGTTAAGATACTAGCGCTATCTGTTCAACTTTCAGGAGTTGCTGAATTACGAGAAACACTACACAGGTGTAATGTACTGGAAATAGGCCTCAAGTAATTCACCAGGACGATACTGAAAACAATTTCTCTGCCTGATTATTATCAAACTGACAATAAATATCCCAGTCTGCAGAACGTAAATGAATAAATCTTGTTTGTCCAAATTTAAACGTACAAATAGTGATCCCTAATAGCCAGCAAGGCCCAAAAGACCTTATAGCAGGAATGATAAAGGAATTTGAAAATTTGATGTACATTCACATGTCTTTCTCCACCCAGTATCGTTTATTTTATTTAGCTTCTAGGAACTATTCTTATGAAAGCATGTTGCTTTCTCTACTATGTATAGTAATTAGGAGAAATATTGTATTTCACGCAAAAATTCGATACCAAATATCACCAGAAGCACATATTTTGAGCCCCTTAAAAAATAACATGTTTAGAAAAACATTCGTGTGGGTGTATGACTGTGAAAAATATAACTCAAAAATTAAAAGTCAGATAAATAAGAAACGTGGAACTTTTTCTAAATTTTCGTTTTTCTCAAACATGGTTCTCGATTTTGATTAAAAGATCATAATATATTAAAGATACTTATATTACAAATATTCTCTACTTTTCTGAGAATAGCCTGTGAAGTCCTGTCAGAATTCCCGTCAAAAGTAATTTTGTATAAACTTGTATAACTCGTAAACGTAAAGCTATAGAAAAAAAACGTACCATACAAAAAATGTAGAGCTCTTTGAAGAGCACAATTTATTTTAAATAACGTTCTTATAGCACAAACAATTTTCCAGATATCCTTCATTAATTCTTCGAATGGTTTAATATTTTCACATCCTTTGAATCCTGTTGAATTGAGTTCTTTTTCGCGATTGCATGGAAACACTATGGAAGTTTACGCCAGCTTATAGCATCCGGTTCTTTCACATTTGACTATCGCTGTTACCTTTGAATCTCTAACGAAATGTTATGCCTCGCTAGTAAAGCAACTGAAACTACGGATGTTTTCTTTGACTGTCCTTCCGATGCCCCGCCCACTTGTTTCATAATCGTTCAGTTTCTCTTCCCAACATACACTACGTGATCAAAAGAATCCGGACACCTGACTGAAAATGACGTACAAGTTTGGGGCGCCCTCCATCAGTAATGCTGAAAGTAAATATGGTGTTGGCCCACCCTTAGCCTTGATGACAGCGTTCACTCTCGCAGGCATACTTTCAATCAGGTACTGGAAGGTTTCTCGGGGAATGGCAGCCCTTTCTTCACGGAGTGCGGAACTGAGGAGAGGTATCGATGTAGGTCGGTGAGGCATGGCACGAAGTCGGCGTTCCAAAACATCCCATAGGTGTTCTATGGGATTCAAGTCAGAACTCTGTGCAGACCACTCCATTACAGGGATGCTATTGCCGTGTAACCAATCCGCCACAGCCCGTGCAGTATGAAAGGTTCTCGATCGTGTTGAAAGATGCAATCGCCATCCCCGAATTGTTCCTCAACAGTGGGAAGCAAGAAGTGCTTAAAATATCAATGTAGGTCTGCGCTGTGATCGTGCCACGCAAAACAACTCACCAGGAAAAACACGACCACACCATACTACCACCACCTCCAAATTTCACTGTTGGCACTACACACGCTGACAGATGACGTTCACCGGGCATTCGCCATACCCACACCCTGCCATTGGATCGCCATATTGTGTACCGTGATTCGTCACTCCACACAACGTTTTGCCACTGTTCAATCGTGTGATGTTGACGCTCCTTACACCAAGCGAGGCGTCGTTTGGCATTTTGCTGCGTGAATTGTGGTTTATGGGCAGCCGCTCGATCATGGAATCCAAAGTTTCTCACCTCAGGCCTAACTGTCACAGTACTTGAAGTGGATCCTGATACAGTTTGGAATTCCTGCGTGATGGTCTGGATAGATGTCTGCCTATTACTCTTTACGACCCTCTTCAAAAGTCGGCGTTCTCTGTCAGTCAACAGACGAGGTCGGGCTGTACGCTTTTGTGCTGCACATGTCCCTTCACGTTTCCATTTCACTATCACATCAGAAACAGTGGACCTAGGGATGTTTAGAAGTGTGGAAATCTCGCGACCAGACTTCTGACACAAGTGACACCCAATCACCTGACCACGTTCGAAGTCCGTGAGTTTGACTGAGCGTCCCATTTTGCTGTTTCACGATGTCTAATGACTACTGAGGTCGCGGATAATGAGTACCAGGCAGTAGGTGGCAGCACAATGCACCTAATATGAAAAACGTACATTTGTGGGGGTGTCCGGATACTTTTGATCACCTAGTGTACGTATTCATATCGTGACCGACTAGTACAACATTCGCTATCATAAACAATACATAAGTAAATAAATTAGCAGAGTAGCACAAACATTACATAAATACTCACCAAGATTGCTTAGATCTATTCGTGCTTGCCTCCCGGTTATAGGTACGAGTAATCTCGGAACCAAGCTGCTGCAGTTTAAGTTGGATATTTATTTATTCTCTCACTTTTGCAAACAAATTTTGGGGTTGTAAAGAGCTTCGCCCAATGGGGTGGACAAGCAAAATTAGGAAGAATTGAAATTAGAGGAAAAATAATGGAAATAGTCCTGAAATATTGGAAGAATAAGAAAGGTAGGTGAGCGTAATGTCTCACATCAATGTTTGTAGTACAAGAAAGGCTTAACAAGAAAGTTACTTGGCTCAATAAGATAAAGGAAGTTATGGTGAAGTCAGGTTTTGGAGATGTGTGGGAAGATAGAGATGTTAAAAAAAATTTTCTGGAAGTATATTAGACTGAGACTGGAAGATATCGAAAAACAAGAAATATATGCAAGTTTTAATTTGAAAAGTTCTTTCAGAACACAAAGGGGAAATAAAAATGGACTGGAGCAGGGAAAATCATGTTGACATCTGTGATAAAGCAGCAATAGAAGGCTTTGCATGGGGTTATGAAATTGAAAGATTTAAGAATAGGAAACAATATAGAGAAAGCCCTTAGTGTAACAGGAAAGATGATAATTGGCACATCATTTTGGATTGTAAGGAAACTAAGATACTTAGACAGAGATTTGGAATAGAAGAATGGTCATGTTTACTAAAGAAAATTCAGCTTGAAAAGCTTATGAATGTAAAATCAAGGAAGAACATAATAGAAGTTGGACATTTTTAGGTAGAGTAAGAGCCAAATGGCCGAGGAAAATTAGTCAGCAAAAGGAAGAAGAAAGTTAAATAATGGTAGGTATCGAATTTTAAGCTGTAAGTAGGACCCAATAGCTCGGCAACCACAAGGTTGGAGTCTTTGGGCCCCGTGTGCACAACAACTTATTGTAGAGGCAAGAGGGTTAAATGCATAACTACATTGTAAAGCTTGTTTATGGTTTATGTTGATATTATTATTCTGCTTGTATCTAGAATTTGTGCATGTAGTATCACAATAACCTACCTACCTACCTATTTATTCTCTTCTTACCAGCATGTCAGTGTCCCCAACATATTCATAGTCTTTATCGGTGCGGTAAAGTAGTGCGGCGATACAGTGAATCCCGATTGCTTTATGACTCTCTCTGCCTCTCAGACTATCCTGCATTTCCATTTGTTTTCTAATAATTGCTGCTCGATCGTCTTGTTTACTCCGTGGCCAGGGGAAGAAGGGCATTATCGTTGCCCATGTCGTAGACCATTGCAGTAGCGTTAGGTTTAGAAGGGGTAGGCTATAGAAGCTCTAAGCACCTAGACAATTACTGATTCATTGTGACCCTCTCAGAATGCATCCTTTATAAAGGAGCCGAGCTTTCTTACTGAGATTCTATGCAATTGCATAAACGCTTGGTTAAAGTATTTAATCCTTTTACTTGCAAGTGGCTGGTAGTCTCACAACAGATAACTTGCCGTTTCATCTGCCTTTTTGCATCTCGTACATGTTGGATCAGCTTCTTTACCCAGGTCTTTTCGAAAGCATTTCTGCTACGCCACCAACACCAAGTGCCTTTATAATCTGAGAAATAAGAGTCCACGTAGTACATTTTAAGAATAAACATAACATCACACTTAATTTTCTTATAATTTTATAAGTTGGACTCTTCATAGAAAGTAGCTAGTGTATCCCTGCTTTGCCTTTGTAAAGGATTGTTATTCTGGTACCTGCATTCTGCAATTTACTTCCAGCAGTCCACTCACGGATAACCCCTCAAAGATATCCAAAGAATAATCGAAAAATGGGTTCTGGCCTGACTGGTGGAGTAGTTGATCCGTTTTAGCCAAATCGTCTGCCCCTTCTTTGCCATAAATTTTCATATTTTCCCGGACCCATAACAGTGTCCTGAGTTCTGCCAGTTTCATGAGGGACTCTCAGCTCTCCCAGATATGTTTATATTTGAGTTCACTCGCTTCAAGAGCCTTCAAGACATAATCCTTACATATACAATCCCACCTGCTAGCCAAATAGCGAGTGTCTCCGCCTGGAAAGCAGTGGCATATTAACTGAGACCATGTGACAGTCTGTTGCCACAGCCAAAGATTGCTGCACCTGAGCCATGATTAGTCTTCGATCCAACTGTGAACCACATTTTCCAAAGATAGATCTTCTACGAATCTCTTTTCTCCATTCACTGTGCTCCGGGCAAGATACACAGAATGTTAGCATGTAGTGAATACCATGCATGACACTATAGGTATACAGGGTACATACAGACACTCAAAAACGAATGGCCGCACTCTTGAATAGCAATACAGGACTAAATCCCTCTTCGCACCAAGGCGCCACATATGATGACGGATTTCAGAGGTAGAGCAAAAGCACATGTTTTCAATAAGACACTAGTGCTCCCAACAGCAGTCCTTCAGGTAGACTTCAGCTGTGGCAGAATGCGACGTTGGAGAGTATGCAAGTTCAAATCTCGCATGGTTTTTATATTTGAACCTCCGTATAATCGATGCAAACTTAGCACTTATTCATATTTCAGGTTTTAATGGAGGAAAAGATAAACTTATGTTTTACACGAGGAAACAATTTTGTCATTGAAGGTTAATTTATGTAAATAATTTTCGCAATCGCACAATGCGATGTTATCAAGTATGCCTGTACAGTTCGTCATGCACCAATTCTAAACCATGTGAATCCCTTGGTAATGAAATTATAGAATACAGGAAGCAAAAATAGCTTTTAAGTGTAATTAAAGATAGCTGGTTCATATTTTGTAGCGCTGCAGTAAAATTCCTAACACAAGAACCTAGTACCCCTGCAACAATAATTTATATATATACATATATATAGCCAAAACCAACATTTGCATAAGCAGTTATCTTAAAATTAAAATTAGAGGATTACTTTGGTAAAAAAGGAGTAAAAAGGGACAAAATGAGGAAACATGTTCGGTAGAAAATTCTTCTTTAATATATTTCTCTTTAAGCGACAAATTTATATACGAATACATAAATCGCAATAATTGAGAAATGACATAAGAACTTGAAATTTCAATTATGCAGTTAATCAGTTAATTTACTCTAAACTTTTACATTTTAAATTTAATTAAACATCTTCGAAGCTTCACTGCAAATCAAATACTACGGATTATAGTAACTTTAAATGCGGCATAATTTGACTAAAAGTGACATTTAAAAACACTATTACAATTTCATAAACGTACTTAAGCATACTGAGGTAGACGTCGGCGTCGTCTCGGCTGCTCAGTCGATAGCTTCTTTGGCGTCGGCCTTATATCTGATGGTTGTCGGTACTTGGGTAGTTGAAATAAGATCTGATAATCTGAGGGTTTTTTGGGGGAGGGTCGAAGCGAAACCTAGGTGCCCAACAAGGAAAGCAACAACACCCTCTCTTTTACACAATTTATTCCTTTAAGCTTTATTGGTTATTACCGACCCTGCTAAATTTTCCTTCTAATATGATCACTAGAGCTGCAACATCGGAGTCGTTACGTGGAAGAAAGCATATAGAATAGGAAGGTAATGGTGTAGCGATACGGGCCGGCAATGACCGCGCTCGGTACAGTCTATACAAGAAGAATTACGCATTCCTCGTGAATATTTACTTTATTTCTGATAATATACACAGCTGACTTATACAACTGAAATTTCTTTATTAAATCATTAATGCAAACACTACGTCACAATGCGCACATGGATAATATTCTATATCAATTTGCCGCAATGAATTACAGCCCGTCACTTTGTATCCTGTAGTTTATATAATGGAATATCGGCAGAAATTAATGCCGTGCATAGTTCATTAAACATTTGATTTGATGGAGGCGACTCTTCTTAAGCAGTTTATCCTAAATTTTGCTATACAACGCTTATGTGCTTCTGTATTTATGCCTTCGCATATTACTCGTTCTACTATGCGCAGAAGCAGTTATGCTATTACATGGCTTGCATTGAAGATTTTCTTTGATAATACGTAAACCACTTTGCCCTATATAGTTTTGCAAAGTTGTTTACTTTCTTACCCTTGCCATTGGCGTTTCGTCTACTTAAACACTGTGCGGCTGTACACTTGACTCAACTGGAGAGGTAAACCTCTCGTTCTAAACAGTCGACTATACGACGCCTACAAACAAAAGTAACGACTCCGATGTCGCAACCCTAATGATCACATTTACGACTCCAAAATGTACTCCAGAAATCTTGAAAGCTAGTTTAAACTTATATTAAGCAGCAAACTAATCAGGTGTAGATTTCTAAAGTATCCATTTAGCCACGAAAAATATTGAAGCCCCAACAATCCAACCCCGCACTATCTTCTCGTGGAGACCTCGTCCAGCACATCCGACGCACACTGATTCTCTAACACAAGTGATTGTCTACAGTTTGAATTTTTTTGTCTCCCTCACTTTGAAAATTTCGAAACTTTGTTTTGAATTCTATTGGCTACTTCAAACTTTATACTTTGGTTTTCTGCACCAAATGTGTATTTTTCCTTGGTATTTGGAATAGTGACCACGTCCTTGACTTCCTTTCTACGGCTTTACTACAAAGCTGTGTCACCCTCGCCCATAACCATGGCTAATCTCCAAGAGAAGCGCTGTCCTGAGCAGAGAAATGCTGTCCCATTGGCGAATTCGATTGCTAAAGATTTCTGTATTTTGCAGTTTCATAAGACCCTATTATTAATTTATAATAGTTATAAATGCTTCATCAAAGGGGAAAACTTCCCGCTACATTACCTTCATAAGCATAATCTGACACCTGAGTTTCACATAATCAAGAATAGGTTCCTCACTCATTCTTCCCTCGCCTAAAATGTCAGTCCACTTTAATGACAAATACAAACAATTACTGACCCCTTTCTCTAGAAGGTCGAATTAAACTGTAACTGGTTTAGCGAAACACTTTAAGGTGGTATCCGAATCACCCCTTCATTTCACACTGTTTATGTAGATGTTGTCTCATGTAATGTCGGTTTTTAAGCAATGCATTAATTGGAACGTTTTGTGACATGAAATTAAACTACTCTTCAAAGCAGAGACCATCAGATTCTATGGTCTTTAGCCATTTTTTCAGGGAGGTTTATTATCCCGCAACGGTACTAGTCTCTGGTTTTTGATGCGAAGAATTCGGTGAGACCCACTTCCGCAGCTTCAATGTTTTCGAAATTTCTTCCACGCAAGAAATAGGCCATAGTATCGAAACACATGGCAATCTGAAGGCGCAAGATCAGGGCTGTGTGCTGGATGTGGTAGCAGTTCGTCTCCTTCCAAGTCCTGAATTTTTCTCATGGTTGTTCGTGCAGTATTGGAAGTTGTATTGTCATGTTGCAAGAGAACTCCATTTCGGATAACAAATGTTGGGTATCTCCGTCTCAAAATTTCATAAGCTCGTTCCAGTTGTTGAGAATAAGGATACGCATTGACCGTACGCTCCTTTGGAGGAAACTCCCAGTGAATCACTGCTTCAAAATTCCACCACACACACATTACTTTGACGCCGAACTGATTTTAACGATGACTTTAGCAGGTTGACGGGGACTGAGCCACTGTTTCGAGGCGTCAGGGTTGCGGTAAAGGAGCCATTTTTTCATCGCGTGTGAAAATTCTCCTGATAAATGTATCATCCATGGGGTTACCAATAAGCTAGGACAGATATCCACTCTACGTTCAGGTGGCAATTCATGAGGTACTGATCTACAGCTTCTGTTTTATTTTCCAAGTTTCTTAATCTGGCGATGCATGGTATCTTTTGATGACCAAGTTCTTCTGACAGCCTACGAGTACCTTTTTGCGGATTTTCTTCCAAAACTATTCTCAATATCCCATACTTTAGGTCTTCCTGAACATGGTAAATCTTTAGTGTTTTCTTCTTCAGTGTTGAAATGTTGGAACCATCGTTGTTCTACACGCTCACTAACGACACCTTCTCCTTCCACTTCACATATTTTTCGAGCCGCGGCTGCAGCTTTATAATCTTGTTTCCAGTAGTGCTTTAGAAGGATTCTAATCTCAAACTTTGTAACTTCCATTTTGTGATTGTGTATTAGCAACTCATGACTGACACATTAGATGAATATACGCAATACTAGTCATGGCATCCTGTAAATAGCATTGGAGAATCAAATAAAACCAATTCTATCTTATAAACCACCAGGTTTAAAAACCGACATTGCTTATGAGACAATCTAATAACATCGTACATGTATTAGTTTTTATGTACCTGCATTGTTTTTCAGGCCAGTTACATAGAGAATTGATACCGCCTGGGCGGAGTCAAAAGTTGGTTGCTTGAAACCTTACGGAACGAAAATCACTATAGCAAGCTAGGGTAATAGGCCACTTATTATGCACGACAGTGTACATATGTTTAAAGAGAAAGATTGTCTGTACTTGCAGTACTTGGAATTGTGTATCTTACATTCTAATACAACACATCCTATCGCCGAAAGAAAATAGAATAAAGAAAGGAAAGAGAAATGAGGATGATCATGTGCAGTACCCTCGCCACCGATAGGTAAAGAATACTGCCTCGGCCAACTGCCTGTGACTAAGTCTTGCACTTAGCTAGGTCATATCAGTACTTGAAGTCAAAATCAAATCCCTCCGGAGAATGTCAGGCAAAAAAGAAACCACACTTTCGTGACGCCATCTGACAAAATAGGGCGAAAAGTAGGTATTGCCTTATTCCCTAACTCTCACCTCATAAATAATGCATGCTTACCAACACACACACACAATTGCCGGGTGGTGGCGATAGAAGATAACGCCATAATTTTCATTGCTCTTTCTCTCCTTTGCCATTATTACATTCTTAATATGCAGTATTACATTCAAATGGTTTACATGTCATTTCATTGGAAAAACACTTAAGGTGTTGTAAAATTCCCTCCTGTCCCCAAATTATGATGCTTCTTTGGTTTCGATTTCGTGAACCTTCTTGAGGAAAGCTGTGGCCTGCGGTGCTGTTGAAGGATTTCAATAGCAGCTGAGTCAGTGCCTTAAACTCGACAGCAACCTTTAGAAATTAAATACTTAGAACTTCTCTTTAGGATACTTTTCATATTTAATTTTTAATTTTTGCTTCTTTAACCTTCGTGATATCTATATTAGATCGTTAAAGCTTTATCTATGTTTTTATTTGTA
Source organism: Deroplatys truncata (assembly GCA_030765065.1). Lineage (NCBI taxonomy): Eukaryota > Metazoa > Arthropoda > Insecta > Mantodea > Mantidae > Deroplatys > Deroplatys truncata. The sequence continues at coordinate 163,082,589 of CM060979.1, forward strand.
TTTGTGTCAAGAATTGTATACTGACACGCAATTAAATGTAGCCCATAATGAAACGGAGCCGTTTATATTGGTACTGACAGAATCTACCCCGACCAGCGTGACCACCTCTGTTTTTCGAGTATATTCTAGCCACTGGATTGTCAGGAAATTTTACCTCCCCCAAAGTATGGCCGAACTGCCAAAGGGTAACATTAAAACTTAAACCTTATATTTTAATGCTACACTACCGTCCTCTTTATGCCGATTTTCTTATTGCCGTTTAGTAGCAGCAATAACTTAACCTTCGTCCCCTGTAGCTGATGAAAGCTCTCATGTATATGTACGCTGCGTAGCTGTCGTTCAGTTTAATGATACACGCAAATAATTCATCCCCTGCTCTAGACGACCGAAATATGACTCATTGGTCTAGCGTTTCATTGCTTACCAATCGTAGCGAAACTCATATAGGCGCGGTATCCAATATACCCTTTCATTTCACTTGATTATAACAGTATTCATTGGTTCTTTTTGTCACTGGATTGCTTCAAACAGTCACAGAGAACTGATGCCGGTTGGCTGGAGTCTGAGGTTGGTTGCTTTAAGATGAAAATTCTTACGGAGGGAAAAACATTATTGCTATCCAGGTGATTGGGCCACCTTTTATGCATATTAGGTACTTACTGCTAGGTTACGTGCAAACTATTCCATTTTCGTTTTTGTATAAGGTTAAGTGGGGGAGCTTCATCATTTCCTTTCTACATTCTCTACCACGAATATAGTAGCTACAGAAGGTATTGCATTCCACCCAAAAATTTGATACTGAGATTTCACGGAAAGTATATGTTTTGAGGCACCCTGAATACAATAAAAGGATATCACGAAAAAGATCCGTGTGTGTGTATGTGAATAGGACAAATCGTAAACGAAAAGTTGGATAAATACTAAACTTGGTATTTAAGTTCAATATCTTTCAAAGATGGGACGCAAAGATTTTCAAAAATACCCCACCCCAAACTACCCATTATGTGGAATATGTTTTGAAATGTTTGATTTTTCAAAAAAAAGGCTAACCATGTTGATTAAAACACCTATATAAAAGATATTTACGTCACAAATAAAAGGTACATGTAGAATTTTTGGGAATAGCCTATGCAGTCTTCATTCGGAAGGGATTTTGTATAATCTTGTATAAATGATAAACGTTAAGCCATAGGTGAAAATGTGCTATACAAAAAGTGTACTTCTCTTCAAATAATACAATTCATTAAAAATAAGTTGTTTTGTATAATAAACCGTTTCTGAGATATCCCTTATTAAAGGTATGAATTCTTTATTTCTTGGTCATTCTCCTTAAGTCCTTTAAACATTCAGTTCTTTCTCGGCGATTGGAAGGAAAGAGTGTGGAATTTTAAGGCCAGCATATAGCGCCTAGTTCTTAAACATTTTACTGTCGCTGTTCGTTTTGTATCTATAACGAAATGTATAATGTAGCTATTTCTGAAAAGGTGTATTTGGATTAAAATGTGGTATATAAAAAACGAACTTCAGTAAGAATAATTTGTAGGGAAAGTCATGTGAATGTATCGCATCAGATTTTCTCTATATGCTTCGAAAGCTACTTCTTCGTTTAATGGCTAAGTTTTTCAAGCGGTACATTATTTTGTATTATTAGTTGCTACAGTTCATTTTATAACTATTCAGTAATTTTCCTTTGGCAATTATTTTATTCCTGTATTAAAACGTTAGCATTAGAAATTAAGGTTAGAGTGCCACAATGTAAGGAAAGGGGCCTTCCTTTAGCTTATTATTTCTGTATATTGCAACTTTACTTTCCTGCCACGTAAATACAGGAAGTATAGTATTCAGACCAAAAACTCGTTACCGAGATTTCACCGGAAATACTAGCTTTGTGGTACCCTGAAACAAAAAGTCACCTTTAAAAAATCTGATGTGTTACACTCACATGACTTTCTCTACTCTTGTACTAACTATTTTTACAACGCTTATTCTCCATATGCTTCTTGTTAATTGAGATGTTAATCTTATTGCTAATTTTCTTGTAGATGCAAGGGGAATATGGTAGGTTTTAAGCGATAGTTAAATATTTTAAGAGCTGGTTGCTATGAGGCGCATTCCAATCTCTTTGCATGTTCAGGACATAAAAAATGAATAACAAATTTGAGAAAAAGTATAAGTATTGGAAAATTTAAGGGAATAACAAGCAACAGCTCGAAAATGGTTCACTCAACAACAAAAAATGTATATGACACAAATTATGTATTTTAACGCGATCTACATTTTTGTGTAGTAACATTTTGTCTATCTCTTATGGTTTACCAGTTATGCAAAAGTCGTTCACAATGAAGAATACTTTTGGAGACATTCCCAGAAAATTCAAGATATACATTTTATGTGTTATGAAAATATCTTAAACATATGATATTTTAATCAAAATCGTTAGAGCCATTTTTGAAAAAATTAAAATTTTCGAAAAATATTCCATGTAAAGGGTAATCTGGGGTGGGGAGATTTTCCTGAAAACCTTCGTGTCGCATCTCTAGAAGATACTGAACCTAAATACTAAGTTTGGTGTTTAGCCGACTGTGTTTCTGAGTTATGCTGTTCACAGACACACACACACACGGACATATTTCTAAAAATGCTTTTTTTGGATTCAGGGGGTCTCAAAACATATATTTCCGGTGAAATCTCGGTATCGAATTTTTGGGTGGAATACAATACTTCCCCTACTTACTATACGTAGTAGAGAAAGTAAAAAATGACCGCGCACATCTGTGCGTCTGAACAGCATAACTCAAACACGAAATGTCCAATAAATACCAAACTTGCATTCAAGTTGAGGATCTTCCAAAACTCCAACGCGAAGATTTTTAAGAAACTCCTCCACCCAAAACTACCCCTTACATGGAACGCTTTTCGAAAATTTATGTTTTCTCTCAAATAGATCTAAATGCGTTTGAGTAAATATATTTAAATATATATATATATATATATAATATATTTAAAGCTTGCACCTTCTGGGTACAATATATGACGGAATTTTTATAATTTCGTATAACTGGTAATCTTTAGAGATAGACAACAACTGTAGAGATCTATAAAACGAACGATTTATTTCAAATAAGCTTTTTGTGGCATCAGTCATTTTCCACATATCCGTTTTTATTGTTTTGCATTCTTCAATACTTTGTCATTCTTTAAAGTTCTGTTGGTATTCAATTGTTTCTCGCAATGTCATGGAAATAATATGAATTTTCTGGACCAACATATGTCAATCTGTTCTTAAATATCTAACTATCGATTCGGTTTCCTGTGTCCCCTTAAACTTCAACGAAATGTTTAATGAAATCATTTCTGCAAAGGTCTATCTCGATTAACATGAAGTAGAAAGAAAAAAAACTGATTTTTTGCACTCACATGACCTTTTCTACTCTTCCACAAACTATTTTTACAAACGCTTATTCTCCATCCAAGCATGTATTTCCGGTGAAATGTTGGTATCGAATTTTTGGGTTGAATGCAATACTTCCCCTGCTTATTATGCATAGTAGAGAAACTAATAAGGTTTTGTAAGTGTAGGGCGTGGAGGTTGTAAAAAAATAAACGATAGTGAGTGGAGAAAGTGAAGTTAATGAAACACAAGGTTGTTTAATAAAATAAGTAAGAGTATTTATGTTGTGTTATATATCATAATTAAGAGCAATGTTCAAGCACACTCCCAGTGCAGATAATGCAAATGTGGTGAGATAAAATAACTGCAGCTAAGTAGCTGTCTCAATGTGTCGTTGCTTTTTGTTTCATGTTCTAGTCTTCACTAACTAATTACATTCGGGAACCTCAAGCCCCTATATGAGAGTTCTGGTGAATGAATTACGTAAGGGCAGGTCTGTGAAGTTCTCTCAGATGCTGCTAGTTAAAATCTTCCCTGAGCATCCTCCTTGGCCTCCATTAGAGCTAGAGCAGTCTTCTACTTTACCTCGTTTTCCCCTCAGTATGGAGACCAACCCCCTTTACTTCATTCAGCCTTAGTATCTCATTTATTACAATTCCATTACCATCTCTCTTTCCTAACCCATGTGCTTGGGGCTATTCCTTCTGCCTTTATTACTGCACCTTGTGTACGTATCTTCCCCTTTTCCTCAATTCTTGCTAATACCCTTGACCTTAGGCCACAAGAATTCTTCTTTGTTTATATTTTCCCTTAATTCGGAGACTAGCGGAACCCACAACTCCGCCCGCTTTATTATGTAACTGCGGGGATTACTCTCCTCTCATTTTCTTCCCATATATTTCCCCTCCTCTCACCCTCATATCTCCCTCCCTCTCTGAGGTCTTTTCCCTCTCTATCTCTGCAACATAGGTATCTATATATGATACATTTGAAAATCCGTAATTAAAATGTAAAAGCTTTTTTGGTAATAGAAATTAAAATTAAGTAAAAACTTAACAGAATACAGCTTATGCATCTTCATGTTTTCAAAACAAAACTGGCGGTATACTGTTTTCGGTATTAAAAGGTTTAAGTACACAAATAATTATTATAATTAGTATACATTATTAAAATTTCTTACACTGAAATCTTAGTATAAAACTTACGATAATTTATGCAACCAGCAGATAATCTTGATAATTATGGCAGAGTTAACGTTTGTCGCATTCACTATCCTTTGTAATGAATTTTTACTAATGTTATATTAGTTTATCCATCAGTTGAATACTACATTTTATGCAATATCAGCATTCTAAATTGTAGGAAATAGACCATTAGAGCGCGGATTAGGGTGACCTGGTCCGTGATTTGTGTTACCGATGCAGAGTATAATGTCTTGACACATGTCTCTGGGTAAAGAAATATACTGTAGTCAGCATGATATTCCACTTCGTAAACAGAGAAGAAATACATCAGAAAGTGATATAAGTGTATTATTCGTATGCATCTATTACCTCTTGCGATGTAGAAAGAGTTTCTCACGACATAGCTTTTGTTTAAGCGAGAGACAGAGTACGTTCAATTTCGACAATCTTCGTATGTTCTTTTGATGTAACCTGTACGAGCCTGCAGGCAAGCGCCCGTTGTTTACATCTGGAATCACCCTCTCTCCAACATAAACACACTACAGTACAAGGTAATTTAAAATCGTATAAACGGTCGCGCTGATTTCCACCTTATAGATCATTAAATAATTGGGCATCCATATCTGACATAAGTGAAGCATCATATATTCTTAAATGAGAAGTTAATTTCTCTCCCTGTATTTCATTTGTTATTACCTGAAGTATTGAACCTATAAACAAGACACTTACTGATGTATTCACTTCCTGGGAGAGAACTGAGCTGACGTTACGGATTGTGATGTAGCCTATTGTCAGCACTGCATGGTAAGTAATTATGAATTCAGATTTTAGTTATTCTATAGAGCGTTTAAAATAGGGAGCATAACTTCAGATGTGCTTTCCGCATATGTAGACAATAAAAATGTTTCATTAAACATATGTCCGGAAATGCTTGGTTTGTGAGTTATGGCCTTCAAAACCGGAATATGTTTCACCGGAAGTTCTTCTTCCCGCAGGTAGTTGCCGTGGAAGAAGATATTAACAGTACACTACCTACGTGTACTGATAGGAGCAGTCGTGCACATAGAATCCGGAATCCCCTCCTCTGCATCTGAAGTTGTAGATCTTGGTCGTCCCCTTGCAGGGGTATGGGTGTTTAACGCCAATTTGCGGCACGAGATGGCAGGGATGGTCCCGGGTTCGATGCTAGCTCAGGGATTTACATGGATCTTGGATCTAGTGTTAGTGGTTAATACGACTGATTCATTTTCCTGACTGTTTATTTCCCGTCACCGTTTTAAAATTTGACTCCCGATATTACCTCGCCATGCACACGCGCGCATTTCTTTATTGCTGTGCTTCATACTATCGTCCCCATCCGTCGATACTTTTGTTTTCCGAACAACCTCCAAGGAACTACCATGAACAAGAAGTGCGTCTTCTAAACTCTCCTGTTTTCTTATTTCAAAATTCCCATTTCCCCATTTCACTATCTGATGATTTCTGTCTTCTGTCTTATTGGATGCCTGAAGTATTGGGAGCATTGACCGTTTTCTACAATTGTGATTTTCAGGCGACCTAACGGTACACTAGCAAAGCGTATTCTCTTCTCCCTCGGTTAGAATAAGGGAAAACCCACTCCATTTTCGGCGCTGCTGGCACTGTTTCAACCCATATTCACCTGTAGATGTAATATTCACTTCCAGTCTTATTTAGTAATATTATTTCTACTGTTATTAGTATTTATTTTGCCTATGGTTATAATTTTATATTTATCTACTCAGAACGTACTGCTTCACCCTTTCCAAACCAGGATATGTAAAATGTCCAAGCATTTTCGATACAGACGTTCAAATGTCTTCCGATCCAAAAGTCTTCCGCTGTGGGTGCATTTCTATATCTCCTGATTTAAGTACATATTGAACGCCAAAACACAACACTCAACGTACCCTCGCCTCGGAATGAACTGTCAGAGTGCACTGTTAATATCTTCTATCACGGGAACAACCTGCAGTAAGAAAAACGTTCTTGTGAATATTACTGTTTTGTAAGCCATAACTCAGAAAACAAGCATTCCCGGCCACATGTTGTACTGAACTTCTCTATTGTTTACATATATGGAATGTATACCTCAATTTATTCCCTATATTTTTGAAACCCTTATGTATTTAATTATGTATAGCGGTTTTTGCAGCTTCATGGCTCAGAGAAAAGAATCACAAAATAGTTCCGTCTTCTCTCTATAAGAAAAGAAAACTTGAAATACTCACAAGCCATTGTTATAGGAAACACACGTGCCACAATGAGCCAATTATGTACGACAAGGGTGGCGAAAACGACTTCCTTCCGCGAGTCACCAAATATGCAACACGTACGGCGTCACTCAGCAGCATGTGAAAATCAATCGGACGGTTGCAGAGAGGGAACGTGCGCCTGCGAGTCAAAATAACTCGCGAGTCAAAATAACTCGCGAGTCACGTTTTCGCCACCTCTGGTGTACGATATTGAAGTCATAACCTTTTTATAGTAGTAGGTTGCATAAAAAGCGTATAAAATGTTATGCTTAAAAGCTTTCCGTATGAAACAATTTTATAAAAGTTCAATAGTTGGCCAGATATTAATACTTTTTCTTTTGTGCGGCATTAGAACCCCCTCCCCATAAGGGACAGTAACTATGTTACCATGAATCAGTCTATTCACTAAAAAGGAACGTTCCAATATTTTGCCGTTAACGGTTAGCTTGAGGTGGTGTTAATAGAACCTCAATGCCGGCAATCACTTAAAAGAAATGCTCCTAAATCATTAACAAAATATATGGAAAGGTATACACCTAAATAACCATTGCCAACTAAAGTAAAGGACGACTACGGGCAAAATGTCTCTCTCCCGTGATTTACAATCAGTTTATTCATTTGCGTTCTTTTGTCACATCAGATACATTAAATAGTTTGACGCAATTTACATTAATCGTCACTGATGAAAAGAGGAAACAAGAAAAAAGAATTGTGACAGTTGTACATTCCATGGCAATCAGTTCTACGTGAAAATGTTTACACAAACTCAGTAGTCACTATGAAAACACAAGGTAACAAATAAAACAATGTACATGTGTGTTTTCTCGTATCTCATGCAATTTACTAATTGCACAAAACAAAAATTTTTCTCGTTATGAAATTAAACCTTCCCCTTTGATTTCCTCCTGTCCCCTCAAAGTATTATGAGTTATCATTGTGGAAGGGAAGGTTTATTCTCCTTGGATATAGTTTTAGCCTAATCAAAACCAAATACAAAATGCAAAATCTCATGTGGTATATACACATGGTCTTCTCTACCCTCTATCGTTTATTAGTGGGTATGCAAACTAGTCTTACTAAAGCTTACTTTTATACCTGCTACTTTTTAATCCAAATAAACCTTCGCAGGAATAATTACATTACACATTTCGTTATAGTTACAAAGGGAACAGCAATGGCCAAACGTTAAAGAACTAGACGCCATAGTCTGGCCTTAAAATTCCATGTTGTTTGAATGGCATCGCGAGAAGCAACAATGTTAGCAGAACTTGAAAAGATGGCTAATTATAGTTATTGAACAATTCGAACCATTTATAACGGATAAACAAACTTTAAGTAATAAATAACAGGATAAACTTTAAATAATTCCAGGTAACTGACTTTAGCTTTTCTGCGCATCGTTTCCCGTATGTTGAACTAATGAAAGATTGGGTGACACGCGGTTTAGGGTACAGATCACTCACACGTGGGTGAGTTGTTAATCTGATACATGCTTACGTCAGGTACCAGCTAGGCAATAATCAGCATTTTGTCGGGTATTTAAATTTAGAGATGTTTGAGGGCGCCATAAAAAAAGATTTGAAATAAATTGTGTGTTTTAAAGAGATATACATTTTTTGTGTAGACGCTTAACATTTACCAGTTATGCAAGACATACAAAATTCCTTTCAAATGAAGAGGACTTCAACGTGTGGCGGGAAACAGTCGTTGGGCGACTTTTGTAGCTGGAAATCGATGATCTTTGGGTCGTTGTTGCCTGTTGCAGTGTTTTTCTTCCTCGGCTATTGGTGCTCGTCGGTTGTTGAGTATTCCATTCTTAGCTATATTTAATTATTGAATTTCAGGTTCTAGTGAGTGAGACAAGTTAAAAATACACTGCGAGTTTCCCTTAATTAATGAAGTTTATTTCACACTTTGAATAGTTATGGGCGGCTGGATTTTCCCATTATTATAATAATCCCACCACTTTAAGTTAGTCAGGAGCCTAGTTATATTCACACGCACCCCATCCTTGTGCACCCACGTGCATCTGTAGCACCTCGTATTGACGTGACTTCTAGATGAGATATAATCAGTATAAGAGCGGGCTCTGAGGCTTTGTCTGCCCTTATATACGGGAGCCCAGTGACGCTCCTCTCCGCGTTTGAAAATGTAACGACGCGTTATCCTGACATGTATGAGAGTGTGTGGGTTCAGATCCGTGCGCTTAGGCGCCATGTTGTAGCGTGGTACCGCTCGGTGACAGGTACGGTATTTATGATTTCTTGGAATTCTGCTAGCTCGCCCGTGTCTTACAATCAGCTGTGTACAAATGTTAGATGTTGAATATTTTAACATGTTGGTGAATTAAATTATTACTGTACAATTCTTATATATGGTTCCCCTTTCATATGTACAATTCCTCTGTATATGTATAATATATCCCCTTTCAAAAGTAATTCCCAGGAAGTTCAAGATATACATTTTATTTGCCACGCAAATATCTTTCATATATGGTAACCAAACCAAAATCGTTATTGCGGTTTTTAGAAAATGAAAAATTCCGAAAAATGCCCCATGTAAAGAGTATCTTGGGGTAAGGAGCTTTTAAGTCTTCGTGCCACATCTTTGGAACATACTTAAATACCAAGTTTGGTGTTGATACGGCTTTTTGTTTTGAGTTATGCATGTTCATACATACACACATACATTTTTCTGATATATTTTGTTTTTTTTGTATTCAGGGCGTCCCAAAACATGTATCTCCGTTGAATTCTCAATACAAAATTTGTGGGTGGAATGCAATACCTTATCTGCCTACTGGGTACATGGTAGAGAAAGTAAAGATATTTAATATACAAAAAAGCGAAATAAGTATTTAAAACAACTTCAGTTGTGTAGAGGAGGATGGATATTGCAGTCAAAATTTTATGGTAGAAAATCTTAACACTATTTTACAGTTTTTAGGGATGTGTTTTTACCTCAAGGCATTCCTGCTTTTTCTAAAATTAGAAAAATATTAAACTTCATCCGTTATATTCCACTATTTTCTGAGTAAAGCCATATTTTGAAAGGGAAATGTGTTAAAATCCCTGCCTGGATCCAGTACTGCTCCGATTTGCGATCTTGAAGCAATAATAATAATTAGCTATATATGGATTTATCCTTATAGATCAGCATTCATTTTAGAAAAAGGTTAACGTTTGGGAGAGGTCAAAATTGGACACTTGAGCTGCTATTATTTATTGTATGTCACCATAAACTTAGCTTCCTAAATTTAACTTCCTTAAAACAAATTTTGTTGTGTTTTGTTTATGCGTTTCATTCACGTGAACTTTCTCTATTCACCCTGCTATAAGCTAATTTTACAAAAGCTTATTTTTCTATAAATCATTTTCTAAAACAGAATATTTCATTACACATTCGTTGAAGGTGTAAAGTTAGAATTTTAAAAGCAGGCTGCTATGTCATTGCTAAATTCCCGACTCTTAGCATGACGAGAATAAAAGTATCGACTTAACAGTTAAAACAAGATAAGTATTTGAAATTTCGAACCAATAACAAATATTATCTTGGAAGTGGTTAACGCTACAAGAAAAGTGATATAAATTGTGTTGTGCATTAACCAGGTCAATTGTAACATTTTGTCTGTCTCTTACGGTTTATCAATTATACAAAATTCATTCAGAAGAATAGGATATCAAAGTCTATTCTCAGAAGTTCAAGATATACATTTCGTGTATCATGCAAGTATTTTAACACATGGTATTTTAATTAGAATCCTTACGGCACTTTTTAAGAAATTAAAACCAACAAAAAGTGTTCTACGTAAGGGATAGTTTGGGGTGGGAGAATTTTCTTGGAAATCTTCGTATCGCGTTCTGCAAAGATACTGCTCTCAAATACCTAGTTTAGTATTTAACTGACTGATTTTGAGCTAATTCTCCTTCGCATATACACACATACGCACACAGCTTTTTATAAAATTGCCTTTATTTTATTTATGGGGTCTCAAAATGTGTATTTACGGTGAAACCTAGCTATCGAATTTTCGATGGAATAAAAATCTTCTCTATTTACTATTGGTAAATACTTTTTTATTTCACAATATAAGATAACCGATTACCAAAGAACAAATTTAAATGTCTTATACTGAGAACTAAGTTCTATATTTAAAATATTCGCTTGTTACTAAGGTTAGGACGACTAAAGAAAAATGATACATTTAAATGACTTTCTCTACCCTCTATTGTTTATTAGTGGGTATACACACTATCCTTATTAAGCTTTTTTTTCTATCTACTATGTTTTAATCCAAATACGTTTGCGGAAATAGCACATCACATGTTTCCTTATAGATACAAAGAGAACAGCAAAATCCTTAGCATAGCTTCCTTCGAAAGGGAAGTAAAGCCGATGGTCCGTAAAAGAATCCCAAGCCTCATGAAAGAGGCCTCTGAGCCAAATTTCTGACCTTTCACGCCCAATATAGAATGGGACGCTAAGGACCACAGCAGTTAAATAGCATATAAAAAAGAACTCAATTATTAAAATAAAACAGCGACATCTATATGCTGACCTAGAAATCCCATACTGCTTCCTTGCAATAGCGAGAAACAGCTGAATGTTGACAGGATTTTAAGAGAATGGCCAAGAATTGAACAATTCGAAACGTTAATTACCAATGTTTAGAAATTGCTTATACCGCAAAGAAGCCTATTTGAAACAAATGTGTGTTTTAAAGAGATCCACTTTCTTTCTTTTTTCTTTTTACTTTCTCTACTACATATAGTAAGTAGGGGAAGTATTGTATTCCACCCAAAAATTCGATACCGATATTTCACCGGAAATATATGTTTTGAGACCCCCTGAATCCAAAAAAAAATTTTGGAAACATGTCTCTGTGTGTGTGTGTGTGTGTGTGTGTGTGTGTGTGTGTCTGTGAACAGCATAACTCAGAAACGAACAGTCGGATAAACACCAAACCTGATATTTAGGTTCAGTATCTTCAGAGATGCGACACGAAGGTTTTCTAGAAAATCCCCCCACCCCAGATAACCCTTTACATGGAACATTTTTCGAAAATTTAAATTTTCTCAAAAATGGCTCTAACGATTTTGATTAAAATATCATATGTTTAAGATATTTTCATGACAAATGAAATGTATATCTCGAATTTTCTGTGAATGTCTCCAAAAGTATTCATTGTGAACGACTTTTGCATAACTGGTAAACCGTAAGAGATAGACAATTTTACTACACAAAAAATGTAGATCGCGTTAAAATACAAAATTTATGTCATATACATTTTTTTGTTCAGTGAATCATTTTCGAGATATTGCTTGTTATTTTTATGTCCTGGACATATAAAGAGAATGAAATACTCCACATAGTAACCAGATCTTAAAAGATTTGAGTATCGCTTAAAACCTACCATATTCCCTTACACCTACAAGAAAATTAGCAATAGGATTAACATCTCGATTAACATGTGCATATGCAGAATAAGCGTTTGTAAAAATAGTTTGTACAAGGGTAGAGAAAGTCATGTGAGTGTAACACATCAGATTTTTTTAAGTACATTTTCATCTATCGCTTAACGTTTAGTAGTTACACAAGATTATATAACATTCCTCCTAATGAGACTACAGGCAATTACAAGAAAATTCAGGATATACATTTTATTTGTCATGTAAACGTCTTTACATGTTATTGTAATCCAAATCGTTAGAGCCATTTTTTAGAAAATATAAATTTTTGAATAATGTTCTATGTATAGGTTATTTGGACTGGGGGGATTTTCTTGAAAATCTTCGTGTCGCATCTTTGGAAGAGATTGAACTAAAATACTAAGTTTCGTGTTGATCCTACTATCCTTTTTGAGTTATGCTGTTCACAGTCCCACGCGCGCGCACGGACCTTTTCATTTCATTTTTCTTGGAATTAGGGACTTCAAAGCATATATTTCCGGTGAACTCTCGGTATCGAATGTTTGGGTGGAATGCAATACATTTTCTACTTATTATGATATGTACAGAAAGTAAAAAGGAATGGCATAAAGTTGTAAGGAGCTCTTTTCGTACACTGGTTTCACTTTCTCTATCATGTACATAGTTAGGTAGGGAAGGTATTGCATTCCCTCAAAAATTCCAAACCGATATTTTAACGCAAATACATGTGCGTATGTTGTCTGTCTGAACAGCATTAACTCAAAAACGAAATTTCGGATAGATACCAAACTTGGTATTTAGGTTCAGTACGTTCCAAAGGTGCGACAAGAAGATTTTCAAGAAAATACTTTCACTCCAAACTACCCTTTACATGGGACATTTTTCGAAAATGTCTGTTTTCTAAAAAGTGGCTCTAGATTTGTTGTTGAAGGCTTGTCTAGGAGTTCGTTCTTCTGGAATGCTTTGTAAGTGTCTTGTCCATTTCTGTCTATGTTGACATTTATGTCTAAGATGGGATGTATATACAATTTTCTAATATCCACATTCCCTATGTGTTCTTCTCTTGTGCAGTCTTTCACTGAGCGTAAGAATCTCATTTGAGCTGCTGGAAGTTTACTTTTATATTTTTCTTTAATTGTCCATGTCTTACTTCCATATAGAATGACAGATATAGCCTTATTTAAATACAACCTTAGCTTAATCCCATTTCTGACTCCGTTTTTTAATATCTGTTCAATTTTTCCACAAATTGCTTGAAGTTGCTTTGTTTATATCATTATCTTCGTCATTGTTACATCACATTCTAAATGCTGGCAGCGAGACAGTTTTTCTGCTGTACTGCCTTCAGTCATAATCTTTGACCTTACAACATAACTGCCATGGAATGCCATTACTTCTGTTTTTTTCTATATATATACTAACGTTAAAGCTTCTACACATTTCCTTTACTTTATATGTATACGGCATATTGTAATCTATCTTCTGTGTCATATATTAAAACCACATCGTCAGCAAATAGCAAAGCATTCAATTTTTTGCCCTAAGTTTATTCCCATATAAGCTGAAGTTTTCCAGTTCTTAAGAATTTCGTCTGTGTATTCATTAAAAAGAACTGGATATAGACTACAGCCTTGCTTTAGACCACAGCCTGTTGCTATTATTTTGATCATATTGCCTTTAACTTCAAATACTTCGTGTTTACATATAAGCTTTGAATAACCTTTTATATGTGTATTGAGTACTCTCTCTCCCCTGTAATATGCGCCACATTACAGGTCTTTTCACCTTATTGAAAGCTTTTGATAAGTCAATGAATCACATGCGGTTTTCAAGGTTATATTCTCTGCGTTTCTCTTTAATTTTTTTTAGTGCGAAGACATTATCTAATCAAGTCCTCTCAATTCTAAATCCACTTTGCTCTTCACTTATGTTGACTTCGCTTAAAATTTTCAATCTTGTGGTTGGTATTCTAGAGTATATTTTGTGCATAGTATTTAACAGACATATACCTGGATAAGTTTTGCATTAATTTATTTTGTCTACGAAATTACAGCTAAACGTCCATATCTGAATTGAAATAAATTTATTTCATGAATTAGTTTACTTTTGTAGTTAAAACACTTCAAATAGTCTACAAATGTGCAATATTGGTTATTAGGATTGTTCAATTCAATCAAATATGTTATAAATTTTACTGAATTTTGTTTATTACTTCATTGTGAAGATATTTTTAAAGATTATCTGCATTATCTGACGTTTCAGTGCGGTTTTTTAAACCTCGAATGACGATATAATCGATTTTAGTACCTCCCTCTGTTTTCTAATGAAATTATTGTACAGTGATCTATAAGACCTCCTTTAAAAATCTGACTATCGATTTAGCCTACTGTATCCTTATAATACCTACAACGAATTTGTAAATACGTAATGAAATTTTTAATAACAAGATGTGGAGATGTGAATAACCTTTTATAAAGTGTTTGTAGAACTATGGGTAGAGAAAATCACGAGTGCATCGTATGAGATTTGATTTTTTTTGTTCTTTACGATTGAACACGTACTGAACGAGGTAGGTATAAAATGAATCTAGTGTTACTCTTGAAAAGTTAGCTTTACGAAGCTGCGGTTCGACTAGTATTTAATTAAAGTTCTTAGGTTCTTGTATCTTTAGTTTCCGCACATGTCGTGGTTCACAGTGTTGTCACCTTAAACCTCCTGTGAAGCAATCCATTTCTTCCTCCTTGTTAAGGAGAGAAAGGAATAAGGTTGCTAAGGGACTAATCCTGAAGATGAAGATGGATAGGAGCAGGTGCGTGGCGAATTTTCTCTTCTGTTGGTGCACTTTCTCTGTCACAGCCCCACCTCAATCGCTTACGCAATTAGCAACTGGAACAAAGCTCAGAATGCAATACTCTCCTTTTGTCTCCGTGCTAAGAAATTAGATGCTAGACGAGAGTAAAGGCTTTGTGTATTTTTTCACACGCCATAAAAGAATATGTAGAGTATTTTATTTTTGTGCCTTTGATACTAACACCACCATTTAATATTTTATTTTTTGTGTCATATTTTTAACTGTAAATGAAATTTTATTCTAGTCGTATTTTTTCTTATCTGCTTGTTTCATAATCTAACATTCAGAAGCACATCTACGACTTCGCATATAATTCTGCATATAAATACAATTTCTTTGTCAGTTGGTGATTTAATATAAATAAAAATATTATATAATATTAAATGTGCCTTTATACAGGGTGGATCATTTAAACTGAGGCGTTCAATTCTCCAAAACTAAGCGTTGTAGAAAGAATAATAAAAGTTGTTTGATATTATGGGGGAAAGTTAAGTTGTGTGATGGTCATTTTAGTGTCACTTTAAATTGAGCGTAATTGTAGTTTCCCATTTAAAAAAGTCTGACGTGTTACACTCACATGACATTCTCTACTTTTGTAAAAACTATTTTTACAAACGCTTATTCTCCATATGCTTCATGATATCGAGATGTTAATCTTATTGCTAATCTTGTTGTAGATGCAAGGGGAATTGGTAGGCTTTAAGCTATAGTCAAGTATTTTATGAGCTGGTAGCTATGTGGTAAATTCCATTCTCTTTGCATTACCAGGACAAAACAAAAACAAAAATAAAAAGAATAACGATTCCCATATGAGAAACAGTATTAGGTATAGGAAAATTTAAGAAAATAACAAGCAATATCTCGAAAATGGTTCACTCAACAAAAAAAATGGATATGACATAAATTGTGTATTTTAACGCGATCTACATTTTATGTGTAGTAAAATTTTGTCTATCTCTTATGGTTTACCAGTTATGCAAAAGTCGTTCACAATGAAGAATACTTTTGGAGATATTCCCAGATAATTTAAGATATACATTTCATTTGTCATGAAAATATCTTAAACATATGATATTTTAATCGAAATCCTTTGAGCCATTTTTCAGAAAATAAAAGTTTTCGAAAAATGTTCCATTTAAAGGGTAATCTGGGGTTGCGGGATTTTCTTGAAAACCTTCGTGTCGCATCTCTGGAAGATACTGAACCTAAATACCAAGTTTGGTGCTTATCCGACTGTTCGTTTCTGAGTTATGCTGTTCACAGACACAAACGGACATGTTTCCAAAAACGCTTTTTTTGGATTTAGGGAGCCTCAAAACATATATTTCCGGTGAAATCTCAGTATCGAATTTTTGGGTGGAATACAATACTTCCTCTACTTACTATACGTAGTAGAGAAAGCAAAAATAAATTGACCGTAAATGACCATCACAATGTCCTCCAAATAAAACGCGACTAATGGCATTTACTTTCCCCCATAATATCAAGCAATCTTTATTCAAGCCATTTCTTTCTACAATGTTTAGTTTTGGAGATACTGAACTGTCTCAACTTAAGCGGTTGAACGTGTATATTACTTCCATAAAACTTTGTGATAGTCAAATGTTGAAATCGATTAGTTTTATCAAAGCACATATGAAATGAATAAAGACTACATCCTCTCCTAATTAGCATTTGTAAAATAAACGCCTTACACATATGAACACTCGGTCAAACTAAGTCGTCCTCTGTGGTCTAGGAATACCGTGGTAGCCTGTAGGAAAGCGAAAGGCGATGGATTTTTTCGTGCTTAAAAATTTTTAGCCTGGCTTCCTCGGAAGGGAAGTAATGCACGTGGTCTGTTGTAAATTTACGGCACGTAAAAGAACCTCAAGTCTGATAAAGAGGCCTCTAGGCAAAATTTCCAGTGTTTCATGCACAATACTTATCGGAAAGCTAAGAACCACAGTGGTTAAGGGCCGTCAATTTAAATTTTTCGCTCAGACTATAAGTGGCCGGTATCTCGAGCAGTTACATTTTTTCAAAGTCCCTTAATGTGCGCGCGCGATTCACCGTTAATTTCTCTGCACCGCTTTGGTTAACTCTGGAATACAAGCGACAGATTTGGGCTATATCTACAGAGTGCTTGGTGTGGGACAATGGTTAAGCTACTTAACTTCTATACGAACAGCTAGAGTTCTTTTATTTTTAGTCTTTACGATTCGTTTTACTGTAATATACTTAAATAATATTGCTTGTGTTAGTTCGGTTTACTTACAAATAGAATTACAAAAAAATGGTGAAATTTGTGGTTATAAAATTAAGAGACTGAGTATGAACTCTGATCCCGATAAATTAACGTCATGGTTGACATATACCTGTATGAGGAGTATTAAATAAACGCCACATATAATAAAGACTAGTCTACAGACATGCCAAAGCAGCACATAACCTACTTCTGTTTCCTGACTACATTTTGAAGTGTATTCTAGTTTTTAAATTAGTTTATTCCCTGATTTACTGCAAGACCATGTTGACTGCCTAGCACGTGGCTTCAGTGGTGCAGCGTCGTCAAAAATGTTTTGAAAATAACTTATTTTTGGATAAATGCTTGGAGGTGATTAATAATTATTGTTCCTTTCCTTAAGGTTTGCTCTACTGTTTAGATCAACATATGTTTCAGTCTAAAACTATAATTTATACATAACGAAATATTCCATTTTGGATATTTTATATTTTTCTGTAACTTCGTACAGTTTTTACCAAAATTTCTTAATCAAATTCTTCCATAACTACAAATTTTAGGTTTATTGCGTGCGCGCGCACATGTATGTGACCAGAAACGTCAGGAAAATTTAAACCTGATTTAAACATTCTGTTACTGGATATTCCTATGAATATGGTTTATTTTCAGTCCAGCGTGTGTTTTTAACGAAAAGTCTAACGCATGAGTTGGCCCAGAGACTCAACCGGCGGTTGAGAAGAAAGACAGAATCATTTCTATCTCTCCGTCGCATACGTCATAGACAGTCTACGCACATGCGCCGTGTGTAATGTGTTAATACGTAGCATAGGAAACCAGTAGTCGCTTGCGTATTATACTGTACATTAACTGAATTTTGTAATATAATTGTATTAGCGACCTTTCTATTTTAAATAAAGTGTTAAAGTGATCCTGTAGTGGTGTCTTTTTTACTATTATTCCGCTCCGTATAACCATCTTTCCACAGTTATACTTCTCGTCATTGTTGAAAAACATCTGGACAAAATGCCAATGATTACGAATGGTGATTTCAAGGTCAACTTTAACTCAGACGAAGCTATTGATAATATTTTTGGATTAAAAGGTTAAAAATAACTAAACACTGAAAAAAGACTGTCTACAACCAGGTCAGGCATTACAATCGACTAGTATTCTCTCGTTATTTTGAAAATTTAGAGTCTGAATTAATTTTATACTACTGCAGCTATCATAAATCCATAATTTCTTTCTTAGACTATGGATTAATGGAAATTTATGAATAAAAGACATATTTAATTTAATTAAGAGAGATTTTCCTCAACAAAATTCTACATAACCATTTTCTAATCCTGAAATCACCAATGTGCATCCTTTTCTTATGAGCTAGTAAGCAGCATATACCAAATTCCTTTATTCACAGCTGACTTTGGTTTGAATTTTTTCTCCCACCACAAATGGTAAGAGCATGTCAGTATATAACTGAAGAAGTTCCTCTTTGATTTATTAGTTTGTATCATTGTAACCAGAGTACTTTAAATATATGTTAAAAGGATTTGCGATTTTGAAATTTGAATTCAGCACTATCTCACATAAAACAACAGCAACATAACTCATATACTCTTTGGAGTAAATTGGTGCATTTTATTTCGTCTTCTAGAGAAAGTATGGAACTATAAATTGGTTCCACTTCTGGATATGGCAGCCTCCTTATGCCCAAACAATATAGTTTTATTATCTGTAAGCACATGCGAGCTTTTTCAGCATTTCTACTTTGAACAGTTTCTTCTGTGAATGTTATTTTCTGATATAAATTACTCGTTTTCTCAGAAATATGAGGACAACTAAATGAAATTTTGAGATAAGAACAGGATAGCAACTGCTATTATTAATCTACTTTGGACTTAATAGTTTGATTAGATATGTTATAAAATAAATTGCTGTTAAATTTTAATAAAAGATGTGTAAATACGAAAAAAGCCCATGCTCCTTAATAAAATACAGGTGTGGCATAAGCCAGTTAATCCAAAATTCAGTACAGTGTTTTTTAGCTTTAATAGTTTAGGTATACAAAGAAATTTGTCCTACTGAAATTGTTCAAAGTGTCCTCCATTGTTATTTAGACATTTAACACGTCATTTAAACACTGACTTGCATAATATCTGGCCACAAAACTCCCCGTTATTACCAAAAATGTTTTTTTTTCAATTCTTGTTTAATCAAATCCCTTATATGCTATTGGTTTAATGGTTTTGTAGCGGAAACATTGTCTTTTAATATCTCCCACATCGAAAAATCACACGATGTGAGGTCAATCTATTTTAGCTCTCCTTCCTATCCACTCATGAATATTCCCATCCAAAAATTCATGGACGTGTAATGCTTAGTGGGGTGCAGCAAATAAGGATATTTCGTACAGTTTCAAGTACAGGAGTATTGTCTAATTACGTAATAACTTCTCCTAACATTTCAAGATACCTCTCCACAGTCACGGTCCCATGAAAAAATAAGCACCTATCATTCCTTTGCTGCATATACTAGCCCAACCATAACTCCAGGAACATTTAACTCCCCCTCAATAACAAATACTGGCTTTTCAGAAGACCAATACACGCAATTGTGTTTGTTAACTCTTCCATTTAACTTAAAACTTGCTTTATAAGACCGGAGGATTGTTTTGTAAAACTTAGGATCACTTTCACTGCAGATCACATATCACTCATAGAACTTACGATATGGGTCATCCTCGTTAAGGGAGTGTAGTAATGTAGGCCTATAAGGCTTCAGATATAATGTTTTTAATATTCTCCTTTAACTTCTGTTAGAAAATTGCAGTTCCTTAGAGACTTGCAGATTTCTTGGGCGATTAAACGAATGCCTGTGCAACGAGCTGCAGTTTTTTTTCAGCAGTTACTAATTTTAGACGGCCACTGCGTAATAAGCCAGCTATAGAACCTGTCACCTCGAACCTTCGATTTACTTTGTAGATAGCTTGCCCTCATGGTGAATGTGTTTGCGTGAACTTTTTAACGAATGATCGTCTTATATCTTCATAATTTCGATCAAATTTCACATCTGTAAAGCAAACACGCTGTTCTGTGGACAATTTTCTATTCATAGCTTACACTTTTTACGCTTACAATGAATGCACAAATGATGCGAAGTCTGAGATTGCCACTTGTTAATAGCAAGCTAGTTCTGCCATCACTCTTTAAACAAATTTCAGTGTGCAAGGTTTCACGATTTTTCAATGTGGGGGATATTGCTTAAAGAACTAAAATTTGACCATGGGCAGAAAATGCGCAGCGGTTAACTGACTTATGCCGAAATCAGTACATCACTGTACAAGAGTAGAGTCTTAAAGAGCATGCATCTATATCCGGTGAACCTTTAGTCTGATATCTTCAATGAGATAATGCATTTTGAGGCAATATTTTTAACACCTAAATGATTTCAGTCAAATTATATAATAAAAAATGTAATAACAGCCCGCCTTAAAGCAATATGTGTATGTAACAATATATAAAACTGTATATTACAGTCATTGTATATGTTTATATTATTGTATACATGTGAAGTAATGTTATGTGAATGTATTAAGTAATTTAACAATATAGGAGCTGTGATAAGAATAGGTCAAAAGTTGCTAACAATGAGGTAACCTTGAGGCAATAATGAATTAGAAGGTTGAATAATGCTGCTAGTCATTCTTGGAGCAACAACAATCTAATTTTTGTAACAGTTCATAAAATAGCCAATCAACAACCGGAAAAAGCTTTAGTTAAATGAAGGTATTCTATTGGACTAGGATTAGCCAATCAGGAACTGAAATATAGCAAAATTTACAAATCTAGAAGTCAGTTGCTTGTAGACAGCGCTCATAACTGGACGCGTTGGTTGTAGACAATGTTCCTAACCGGACGCGAGATGTGTCCTCGAGAAATTTAATATGTATTCGTGCGAGACAAAAATAGTTTACGTTTTAAAAAGTGCAAGTAATTCAATAAAAAAATCTCACAGCTCTCTCTATATAAGTAAGTGTTATTTAAATAGTATCAAGCAATAATAAAAAGGAGTAAAGTAAAATTATAATCTGTGTAAGCCTACATTCTTCAGTCGCAACACCTCCCTGCTAAGACATTCATGTCTCTCAAAAAAATATAAATACTTACGCAGCCGAGGCACACATAAATATATAATATTTAAAGAAACAGTCAAAATTACAAAGTAAAATATTTTTAAACTAGGGGCAAAGGCCACCGGGAAGTACATTTGGGGCCAAGGCTACCGGAAACATTTTACCATACGTGCGGTTGCAACTACGTTAAGTTCGGCTCCCAAACAGTTGAATTACAATAATACATCATCTTAAAAATTGACTTTCAATACGACAACCTACTTCAATTTTTTAGCAATTTAACAGTGGATTCTAATCACATAAATATGGGGTGCAGCAGTAGGATATAACGCATTTTACAAACCTGTTGAGGGGCTTTTAGAACGAATTAAAAAAAACACACATTCTGTAAATAAGCTAGAACAATGCAGTTTATTAGTGTCGAGATTTAAAACTATATTTTGTAGGTAGCCTCCACGGCAACCAATACATACCTAAAATCTGCTGTTAAAGTTCTTCATGACTTGCACCAACAAAACAGGATCGATGGCACTGATTTCGTTGCTTATATTTTCTTTCAGCTGGATGATAGTGCGAAAATTGTTGCTATACTCCCTGTTTTTCAAATAATCCAAAGGAAGTAATCAGCTATAATAGGATTAGGGATCTTTCCGACTAGCTATGTCTCCTATGCGTCCTAGAAACAGGTTTTGCAGAGAATTCAATGAACCACGAGCAATGTGATCTATGGCGCCATCTTGCTCAAGCCATAATTCATCATCAGAATTAATTTTATCAGGAAAGTCCAACACTGTGAACATTCTTCGAGAAAGTACGATCATAACTCCAAAGGCAGAGAAGCCACACCAGACTTTCACTTTTGGACTGTGCCGTGGTTTTTTCCACACTTATAAGCAATGCTCATCATTCCAGTAGCGTAAATTCTGTTTATTCACATAACCAGAAAGGTGGAATTGTGTTTCCTTCCTCACAATGAGTCTGTTCAGAATATCCTGATTAGAGTTCAAAATGTCAGTAAGCCGTATACAAAACTGCATTCCAGGAGTTTCATAGTTGGTTTAACTCCACGCACAAAATGAAATTTATACGAATGAGGCGAAAAGTCCTGTCCGTTAGATTCAAAGCATTTGACTGCGCCTTGCAGTGCGAGTTGGATTTTCTGCACAGCTTCTATAACTCTCGCAATGTTCTTAGGCGTGCGGACTGTTTTTGCACTACGAACAAATGTATCACAAATATTTCTGCAATTGTTAAACTTACCCACCCACTTTAGGGAAGTGTTTCAAGAGGAATACTTTCTTGCCGTACGATATTAAATTAATTTCTAAATCCTCTTTTCAAATTAAGAAAACGGCTCTTACTGAAAAAGCACGTATTGACACAGACCACGGCGAATCTGCTCTTAGTGTATCCTCGTTGAAAATGCTTATAAAAGCAAAAGGATGATGATGATGAGGTGGGGCTTACGGGCGCTCAACTGCTATGGTTATTAGCGCCCTTACATTGTATAAAATAGAAAATTGAAAAGTCCAACAACTAAAAAGCCCCACACAAACCCGCTTGGTCAAAAACACTAAAAAACACAACAGACCAAAGACTATGATCTATACACTAAAAGCATTGTCACTAAAAGAATAAAAGAACGTGTCAAGAACTGTGGAATGCAAGGGACATGAGCGCCTTATGTCCGTCGGGGAGAGAGCCCCATTAAAACTGACAATATAAAATCCCAAAGCTAAAAGACGCTCAGCGCATCAAATGCGACGGCTATAACCAATGTCAGTGATAAAACGTAAAAGACATTCTACAGCATGCGCGTCGTCTGCCAAAACGTTGGCTAGGTCAACAGGCAGACCAACACGAACGCGCAACGGAGATAAAACTTGTCACTCTGTTAAAATGTGACGCACCGTTAAGGGCGCATCACACTGCTCACACGGTGGTGCGGGGTCACCACTGAGCAGGTATCTATGACTAAAAAGACAATGTCCGATTCGTAAACGAGCTAAAAGTACCTCTTCCCGACGAGAAGAACGAGAAGAGGTACCCCAGAATAACGGAAGAGGTTTAACCTCCCGCAACTTGTTCCCCATAAGAGCCGCCCACTCATCGCGCCAGCGCGAGAGGACACGGTTACGTGAAATAACATAAAAATCTGAGGAAGGAACAACACAGGTAAAACATCTGGGTGATAAAATGGCCGATTTGGCAGCGGCGTCGGCAGACTCGTTGCCTGAGATGCCCACATGACCTGGAATCCACACGAAGGTGACGCTGATGCCAGATGCACCAAGCGAGTGGAGCAGAGCATGAAGGCGCTGTACGAGCGGGTGGTAACTATACAGCGCCTGAATACTCTGAAGGGCACTCAGATAGTCCAAACAAATAACACATAATGTATAAAACACATTGATATATACTAAAACGTTCGGCGGTATAAATCGAACATTGTCCAGGTAAACGAAAAGTAAAATTCTGCGCACCAAAAACAAAGGCACATTCTACTCCAACATCAGTCTTAGACCCATCGGTATATATAAAATGACAGTCCCCGAACTGTGCCTGTAGGTCTAAAAAAGTGGATCTAAGGACGGAAGCAGGGGTCTCATTTTTCGGCATCGACGTTAACCCAAGGTGACAGTGGGTCTCAGCGAACGACCATGGAGGAAAACGCGTTTCCCCCCGTGGAAGGGCCGACGCTGGCGGAACGTCCAAATGCCGAAGGAGCAGTCGCAATCGAACCCGTGGAGGGAGCAACGCAGCGGAGCTAACGAAATATCGCGAAGGACGAGTGGTCAGGCAAGCTGGAGAGTCGACAGGCATAGCTGCACAAGAGCATCTCACGCCTGAAGGACAGCGGAGGCTCTGCAGCTTCAGCATATAGGCTAGGTACAGGGCTGGTTGGAAAGGCCCCTGTAGCGACTCTTATGCCACGATGGTGAATGGCATTCAATCGACGTAATATAGATGGACGCGCCGACGAATAGACAATGCACCCGTAATCAAGCTTGGATCGGACCAAAGAGCGATAAAGATGAAGAATGACGGTCCGATCAGCTCCCCAGGATGTGCCACTTAAAACACGTAGAAGATTAAAAGAACGGTCACACTTAGCTTTTAAAAAGGAAATGTGCGAAGTCCAACACAACTTCCTATCAAAAATCAACCCCAAAAATTTTGCCTCGTCTGCAAACGGAAGCACCTCCGGCCCAAGATGGAGAGAGGGCGGAGGGAAATATTTCCGGCGCCAGAAGTTGATGCAGACGGATTTCTCGGCGGAGAAATTGAAGCCGTTGGCGTTACTCCTGGCGTAGAGACGGTCGATACAGCTCTGGAGACGGCGTTCGAGTAGACAGGTCCGTCGTAAACTGCAATAAATGGCAAAATCGTCAACAAAAAGGGACGATGAAATGCCAGGTGGAATACAATCAACAATGGGGTTGATAGCAATCGCAAAAAGTGTGACACTGAGTACAGAGCCCTGCGGTACTCTATTCTCTTGAATAAAACGACTAAATAAAACCGAGCCCACACGTACACGAAAGACGCGGTCCGTCATAAACTCCCGAATAAATATGGGAAGACGACGGCGGATATTCCATGCGTGAAGTGTACGTAAAATGCCGCCCCTCCAACAAGTGTCATAAGCTTTCTCCAGGTCAAAAAACACAGCCACGGTTTGACACTTTCTCAGAAACCCATTCATAATATGCGTCGACAGGGACACCAGATGGTCGACGGTAGAGCGATAGCGACGAAATCCGCACTGAGCGTCCGCTAGAAGTTTCTGAGACTCAAACCACCATGTCAACCGCCCGTTGATCATGCGCTCCATCACCTTGCAAACGCAACTTGGGCGGTAGTTGGAAGGTAGTTGGCGATCCTTCCCAGGCTTAAGTATAGGGACGATGGTGGCTTCGCGCCAAACGGAAGGAAAAAGGCCGTCTTGCCAAATACGGTTATAGACCTGTAAGAGAAAGAGTTTACCGTCGGCTGAAAGGTTATTTAACATCAGGACATGAATGCCGTCCGGCCCAGGAGCAGAGTGCTTAGAGCAATGAAGAGCGTGCTCCAGCTCCCTCATTGTGAAAATTTCATTATAACACTCGGTATTAGGAGACAAAATATTTTAGCTGGTGGAATCCAGCCGGTCTTTGATAGAGCGAAAGCCGGCGGAATAATGGTCTGAACTGGAAACCGCCTTTAAGGCAGCACCCAGAGTGTTAGCGATGGCAGCCGGATCCACTATGGTGGCATTGGAAACCTGAAGGCCAGAAACAGTACAATGCGAAACTTTACCTGAGAAGCGACGAAGTTTATCCCAAACAACGGATGAAGGCGTACAGCGATAAAAACACTGGATAAAACGAGTCCACGATGCCTTCTTGCTATCCTGAATAATGCGACGAGCCCTGGCGCGCGATTGTTAAAAGTCACCAAATTATCAAGTGTAGGGTGACGCCGAAACACCCAAAGTGCAGTTCTACGGGCACGAACGGCGTCCCGACAATCCTCTTTCCACCATGGAACAGGCATTCGCCGAGGTTGAGAGGATGAACGGGGAATTGCGCGTTCGGCGGCAGAGAAAATCGTTGACGTAAGGTGCTGCACTAGTTGGTTAATGTCGGTGAAGGGCTCGTCGTCAAAATGCACGAGGCTGGAATAAAAGCTCCAATCGGCTTTTGTGAATATCCAAGTAGGTACTCTGGAATGCTGTACGTGGTGTGACAGAAGAGAAACGATGCAGGGGTAATGGTCGCTGGAGCAGGTGTCAGCGACGACGTTCCATTGCAGACAACTAGCAAGCTGGAGTGAGCAAACGGCAAGGTCCAAGTGAGAAAATGTACCGGAAGAATCAGAAAGAAACGTAGGCTCACCTGTACTCAGAATAGAGAGATTGAACTGGTAAAGAATGTCGGAAAGAAGAATTCCCCTCGCACAAGCCCTTGGCGAACCCCACAGGGGTGATGGGCATTAAAATCCCCCAACAGAAGAAATGGTGTTGGGAGAGCGGACAAGAGAGCTCGAATGTCCGCGGGAGCAAGGGGAGACGATGGAGGTGAATACACAGAGCAAACAGAAAAGAAAAAAACCGGGTAACTGCAGTCTAAGGGCAACAGCTTGCAAGTTGGATGTAAGAGTGAGACGTTGAAAATGAACGTCGTTACGCACTAACAACATGACACCTCCATGAGCAGGAGTACCCTCCTCCGGTTCAAGGTCATAGCGAACCGGAGTATATCCTCGCAGATCAAAAGGATCGTGAGGGCGAAGCTTAGCCTCCTGCAAACACACGACCTTAGGCGAATGGGAACGCAATAAAAGTTGCAGTTCCGCCTTATGCGATCGTACACCACGTACATTCCAGGTCAGGATAGCCATTAAGGAAAAGGGATAAACTGTCTACTTAGAAGGGCGCCTTAAAATTACCTTTTGTTTAACCTTTGGGCTCGGGCTTTTGGTATGGAGTTGGTCAGACTCCATAGCCTCCTCGAAGGGAGGCCCACGCGCTCAGAGGCAGAAACCGATTCAAGCGCCGTGAATCGGTACTGGGTGGCGATGGGTGAGGGGTGCCGCTTAGCGCGGCTTGTCCCAGGAGCTTCCTGGGACTTCGACCTCCGAGGAGGAGAAGGTGAACTTTTCTTACCGCGCGCACGCGGAGGGTCCTTCAGAAAATCTTCCCTACGAAGTTTCTGCTTTGGTTTCTTTTCAGCGGCTTACGACTTCATTGACTTGGGACCAGGTTTATAGGGCTTGGTAACTGCAGCTTTAATGGACGGCCGGATGGTAGTGGCGGTTAATGCAGTCATGGTCCAGGTCTGAGTTTCGGCATCTTCTCGTGGTACTGGCGAGGCAACAACAGAACTAAATGTACCAGATCGCAGGAGGGAAGGTTGGCGCGCATGGTAGCGCCTCCGGGCTTCAGCGAAGGAGAGTTTCTCCTTTACCCGGATCTCCTGGATCGCCTTCTCGTCCAAGTACCGCGGACAGTCGGCAAATGATGCAGAATGAGACCTTTTGCAGTTAACGCAGACGGGGGCTGTGGAACAGGTACCTTCGTGTGACGGCTGTCTACATGAGGCACAGATGGTAACGGCACTCTTACAGGAGACTTGCGTATGCCCAAAACGTTGGCATTTGAAACAACGCAGAGGTCTAGGTATATAGGGTCTCACAGCAATACGCTCGTACACTGCTGAAAGACTCGTGGGCAGATCGACGCCGTCGAAAGTGATAAACAGGGTACGAGTTGGTACCAAAATTCCGTCGCGTTTAGCATGCACTCGATGAACAGCTGTCACCTTTTGATCAGAAAGATAGCCGATAAGTTCTTCGTCCGACATACCATAGAGGCAATGGGTGGTAATGACGCCTCGACAGGAATTCAAGGTGCGGTGCTTCTTGACACGGATAGGATAACCGTGGAGAAGCGTGGCGCGCAACAAGGACGTTCTTTGCTGTTCAGTTTTGGTTTGAACCAACAATGAACCAATTCGAAGACGAGTGCAGGACTGAACCGCACCTGAATAGCGTCAATGCCCTTCTGAATAATGAAAGGGTTCTCCTTCTCAAAACTTTTCCTTCTTCTGTACCTGAAATGACCAAGTAACAACCAGATGTCGGCGGTGCTACTTCCGTTACATAGACTTTTCGGCGCTTGTTGTTAGTAATGGAGAAAGGGTGCTCCATAGCGAAATAAATCCTCCACCATTGCAACCGTCTCCGACCTCGGTCTCTGACTTCCCGGGCGTTACTCCCCTTGGGTGAGTGGCATATCTATACCAGACTCACCCCAGGGTCACACCTCCCAGAACATAGACAGAGGGACCCAATCGCCGTCAGAAGTCTGCAGCTCATGCAATTGCCCCTCGCGGGACTGCAGTTGAACAGCGGATACGAACACAAACCCTACATGATGATCCCGGGTGGTGGGGATGACGCTATTACCCACTCACCCACCTGCGCACCCAGTGCGCGGGTATCCGTCAGGCTGTGTCCACGGAGAATTTAAATAAAAATATAAAAGAAACTAAAAGTGCGTGGGCGTTTCACACGCAAGGTAGGCCGGCGAAGAAGTAAAAGAGATGTGTAAATGAATGGGCGTGGGGCAAAATGTGCAGAAGTAGAGGAGAAGAAAGAAACGATGGCGAGAGGCGACATGGAGTGAAATGCACAGAACGCACGAGAGCCTACCTTGAGTCCACCGGTCACGAGAACGAACCCAGCTCGACCGGACGGGGATGAATGGGTGAAAATGGCTATGAATGGCTCGGGTACCCCGGGTGCGCCTAACCCGTACTCACAAAAGGTGAGCCCCTGGGGAGAAAGCAAAAGGAAAGCCAATAAATTGCCTTAGGTGTGAGTTTAGAAGTGGATGTGATCTCTTCAATATCTGTTGCCCACCTCTTTTAGGTGTTTTAGTTTTATAGGGAAATCGCGTTATGAACACAAAAAACGTAGCCATGTTGTTGCTAAAGCACACGCTAAATGGGAACTGCCAACCTAAATAAAAAGTGAAATCCGCAAAATATGCGATGTGTTGTTACTAGAATTTCTTCTTCTTCTTCTTCTTCTTCTTCTTCTTCTTCTTCTTCTTCTTCTTCTTCTTCTTCTTCTTCTTCTAGTGTTGCCGCTGACAAAAACGCAACGCACTCATAAAAGACTATTCACCAAAATTGTAATTTTTGTATTTTTTTTGTGAAAGTTTGTTATATTAATATGTTATTTACATTAAATAAAGAAGTTCCTTTACTGTAACATGGTAGATAGTTAACATAAGCCTACATAAAAAAACTAACCTAGGGCTAACCTTCCGTGAATTCAGAAACGTAAGCTTATATAAAAAAACACAACCCAACCTAACCTCCCGTGAATCAGAAACCTAAGCTTAGGAACGCAAGGTCGCTTCGCTCGCGTGCTTTGGTTTAACCGCTGGTAACAAATTAAAACAAGGTTATATGTATATATAAACTTTTTTAATTTATAGTTATATATGTATATATAAGTAAATCAGAAACCTAAGCTATATATAAAAATAAAAGAAACTAAACGTAACCTAAACTCTCGAAATCTGAAACCTAAGCTTAGGAACGCAACTGCTACAATCCTCCGCTTCTAAAAAACATCCCTCGGCTACGCTTTGAGACTGAGGGCCCTCAATCTCTTGGCTACGCCTTGAGGCTGAGTATCTTACCGGCTTTGGCGCATTAGTTATTCATATGTTGCCAGCATTGCGTTAGAGCTAGTGTATGACATAGAGGACATATGTTGAGCTAATGTATGACAGAGTGACATCTGTTGGAATATAATGCATCATCTTCATCGCTGAGGGAGATACACTAAGAACAGAATATCGCAGACCAGTTATCCATATTATCTTTCACAACAATGAGAAAAACAATTGAATTGTTTAGGGATCTCATTAGCAACACTGCCAGTTACGTAACTCAGTACCGCTAGAAACGAACGAGTTCTAAAATCCGTCATATCCCTCTGCCGCATCTTGTATATAAATATTAAAAATAGTCATTTGTGGGATCCATATAAAGCAGTAGGATGTTTTATTGTTGTGATGCTTTCTCCACTAAAACTTTAGAACAAGAGATCTTTCGGGGAGTCAACGAAACAATGCAATGGCAAACGCGAAATACTGTCACTAAATCTTTACCTGAGGCTGATGTACACTTGTCTGCTTCATCCAAACACGCACAAAGTTTTATAATTAAGGTTAGTTCAATAGAAACATACACGCACATCAAATTAAAGCTAACCTAAGTGACTTAACATTGAAGCAATACTTCCCCTGTCTGTCGGCGGAATCTGATTTGTTTCTACAATACTGAAAGTCTTAATTTATTTACAAGAGATTATGAGGCTCGCATTCACGAGTTAGCTTCGTTAAGCAAGTTTAATGGGATCAAAACTTGAAACAAGTTCTTGCCTTTTCCAGTTAAAGGGGATCTATAACTGGATTCCAAAAGCAGATGTAATGCTGTATCGAAATATGAAACAGCTAAGAAGGTACATAAGACTTAAAATATTAAATTGTGAGCTTATATTCTCTATTTTAAAACTGTATAAGCTGCAAAAAAAAGTATAAGTTCATAACAAAAACATGGAAATATTTGACACTACTACAAGAGAAAATTAATTAATCTGATTTAATCTGGCCTTATCGCTTATTAGTGGTATACAAATCATTCTTAGAAAGCTTATTTTCCTATCTGCTTCATTTTAGTGGAGATATACCTTTCCGAAAATAACTGCATTACATGTTTCGGTATTGATACAAAGGGAATAGGAATATCAAATTTTAAAAGCTGGACCTATATGCTGACCTTAAAACTTCATACTCTTAACATGTAGTCGTAAGAAACAACTGAAAATCGACTATTCGAACCATAATAACTGATATCTCTGAAATGGCTGATGCTACATAAAAAAATATACTTTAAATAAATTCGGTGTTTTAAAGGTATGTACATTTTTTGTGTAGTACGTTTTCGTCCATCCCTCGTTTACCAGTCATACAAGATTCTACAAAATTCATTCCGAATGAAGTTGGCAATTCCCAAAAAATCCAAACGATGCATTTTATTTTCTATGTAAATATTGTATTTTGCTCAAAATCACTAGCGGAGTTTTTTAGAAATTACAAAATTTAGAGAAATATTCAGTGTCAAAGAGTAGTTTGGGGTGGGAGGTTTGTTTAAATGTTCGTGTCGCATCTTTGGGAGGTACTAAATCTTAAACGCCAAGTTTTTTATTCATCCTGCTCTTCGTTTTTTAATTATGGTAAACACAAGGCACACACAGGACCTTTTACTAGAAGTTAAAAATCTGATATGTTACACTCACATCACCTTCTCTGTCCTCTATAATTTATTACTGGATACGCAAGCTATTTTTACTAAAGCTTATATTTCTATCTACTTCATTTTAATAGAGAAAAACCTTGTCGCGGTAATCGGCTCGTGATATCTTATTTGCTGGGCGCCTGTTATTGTTTTATTATTTTAAAATTTGGGTTCTTTGTCCTCCGGCTAGCTATCATTACCCAGTTAAGCAAGTATCTCTGAGCAGGGCGTGTAAACGGAAAGGAGTTGTTACTAAAATATAGCACTGATAAAATAATTTGTTTCTACACTTTTTTGCCGTCACACTTAATTTAATAATTCACATATTTAATCTTTATACACGCCTGACTGAAACTGTTATATTTCCGAATGTAATTGGTGTCGTATTAGTTGCCGCGTACTTCACATTTTGTAACTAACTTTACGACGCGAGAGATTCTTCCAAAGTGCATGACGTGCACTTCACCAGAGATTCTTCAAGACTGCGCGAAACTTGCTTATGGCTCGAGAATATATACTCTTTCACCTCGAAATGCCTAAACATTATAATAGAGCTGCTATTGTTTACCAAATCGCGCCAACATTAGCGTATGTTTTGTCAGCCAATCACTACTACTAACATATATACTCTAGGGAAGATATTCCCTCCATTTCTAAAGAAAGGCACGCTACCCTGACGTCATTTGTTTGTCTCTTCTTCGTGATAAACGACTCACCCCCTCCTTTTGTTGTTACCCACTTCCATTGTCAGTTTCAGTGAGGCCGTGTAAACTTATTTCCTAACAATGCTTATGGCTAACAAACATCCAAAATCCTGTACATACAATAATATTAATTTACAGTACAATCACTCTGGCATTCACAGCATGTTATGATATAAAATACTGCCTCAACTTTTGCAGAAGTAGCTACGTTATACAATTCTTGTAAACGCTAAGGGAGTAGCGAGTGTCAAATGTTTAAGTACTGTACGCTATATATTTACCTTGAAATTTCATTCTACTTCCATGCAACCGTAAGAAACAACTGAATGTCGACAACACTTCAACAGAATGACAAAGAATTGAACAATTCAACCCATTAGAAATCTAGGAAATGGTTGATGCCACAAAGGAATTTGATATAAATTCTGTATTTTAAGCAGTTCTACACTTTCTGTGTGGTGTGCTTTCGTCTATTGCATTTACCAGTTATAGAAGATAGAAAATTCCTTCTGAATGAAGAGGTCTTTAGGGGCTATTCCCAAAGAATTAAATGCATACATTTCATTTTTCATGTAAATATCTTTAATATGACATTTTATCCAAATCATTGGAGCCATTTTTGAGAAAATGAAAAATTTCTAAACATTTTCCACTTAAAGGATGGTTCGGTGGCGGGAATATCTTTTTGAAAATCTTCGTGACGTATCTTTGCAAGATGGTGAACATGAATACCAAGTTGGTGTTTATCCGACTTTTCGTTTTTGAGTTATGCTGTTCACAGACAAACACACGGACCTTTCTCTAAAAATGCCTTTTTTCAGGAGATCTCAAAACATGTATTTCCGATGAAATCCCTGTATGAAATTTTTGGGTGAAATATAGTACCTTCTCTACTTATTATATAGGTAGAAAAGATAAAAATGTTTAATTTTCATTCAGGTGGCCCCAAAACATATATTCTCGTAAAATTTCGGTATCGAATTGTCCGTCTGGGTTGATTAGCTGTTTAGGCACTGACCCAGGATCACGGGTTCAAACCCGGAACGGATTTGTGCGCTTAAAAGCAACAGTCCTATGTCAGTAGATTTACTTGCATGTAATAACTCCTGCGGGACGAAATTCTGGTACATTGGCGGCGCTGATGTGATCCTGGCAATTGACGTCGTTAACAAATAAGATGTTTTTAAGTCGAGTGTTTGGGTGGAATGCAATACTTTCTCTACTATGTGCGTGGTAGTGAAAGTAAGAATGGTTCATTTTGACTCAGGGATCCTCAAAACATGTGTTTCCGGTAAAATCCCGGTATCCAATTTTTGGGTGGAATGCAAATTGTGAATTTTACCAAGTACATTTTATTTAATTTCAATTATTTCTATTGCATTTTTCGTGAGTAATGTATTATGAACAGAAGATCCACTTGTAGGGAGTAGGCGCCCCCATTGGTTCATAACACACCTGACTTGGAAAGAGACAGAATTATAGCAAATCTATACTATTATAAAGAGAGAGAAATTTTTATTTAATTTATTTGTGCTGCTAAGTACTCTCATGGTTGTGGTCTGGCCGTTAATACTAGTTAGTTTGCTAGAGCCATAAGACAAAATGGAAAAGTCTAATTATTACAGGGTTGACCTCAAAGGTGTATTTAAGCTCTTTCAGCTGACCATTTCTATGTTATCTTTATCTTCCACAAAAACTCCCATAATTTAGGTATCTGGACGTGATCTTCAAACATTTTCCTCAATGTAATTTCTTTATTCGCCAGTAACCATTTGTTTACTTATTAAGCTTCACCTCCTATCATTTGTGGCATTACATGGAAAGATAAATTAATTTCACATTTCTTAACGCCACAGTTGGGGCACCTTTATGGAATAACACCTCCCTCATTCCCCTATTTCGAAACACATTTCAAGTTGCAAGCAAAATGAAAGAGAAGGGATAGCCTGGTTTCGATTAGGTGTTTTAAGGAGCTTTGGGATAAAATTGGATATTTTAGAAGAGGCTTTTGGAGGGAAGTGAGATCAAGAATGGAATATATAGATATATAAACCTTATTTGGTAAAATTAGGGAGAAACATTTAGTTGTATGCTACAAGGAATTAAAAAGAAGGACCCTTGAGTAAAAAAAAAGCATTTTTACTTTCTCTGCCTCGTATATAATAGGTAGATAAGGTATTGCATTCAACCCAAAAACTATATTTAAAACATATTTTTGTTTGTTAACGACAGTGTCAATTGCCAGGATCATATCAGTTCCGCCCGTGTACCCGAATTTCGTCTTGCAAGTCTTCCTTTACATGCTAGTAAATCTACTAACATGGGGCTCGCTTTTAAGCACACTTAAAATCACTCAGTCTGTGCCGGGTTTGAACGCGTGATCCTAGGATTCCAGCGCCTAACCAACCCACACTCCAGGCCGACAATTCGACACCGAGATTTTACGTAAATACGTGTTTTGAAGGTGCCTGAATGAAAATAAAGTATTTCTACTTTTTCTGCTACGTATATAGTAGGTAGAGATGGTACTGCATTTCACCCAAGAATTCGATACCAGGATTTCACCGAAAAACATGTTTTGAGATCCCCTGAAAAAAGCAGTTTTAGAAAAAGGTCCGTGTGTATATCTGTCTTGATTGTGTGTCTGTGAACAGTATAACTCAAAAACGAAAAGTCAGATAAACACCAAACTTCGTATTTAGGTTCACTATGTTCCAAAGATACGACACGAATATTTCCAAAAAAGAAAAAAAACAATTCCCCACCCCAACTATCCTTTACGTGAAAAATTGTCTTCAATCCAAGTTTTAGTATGGCTTCCTTCGAAAGGGAAGTAAAGCCGGTGGTCCGGAACCTCAAGCCTGATAGAGGCCTCTAGGCAAAATGTCCGGTCTTTCACGCCCAGTATAGAATGGGGCGCCAAGGACCACAGCAGTTAAAGAGCGTCCATAAATAAAACTCAATTTAATTGAATTTCCAAGATGTGTAATAAAGTTCATTTTCAGCCATCCTAAATGAATAAAGAGACAAAACTACTAATATAGAAATAAATGAAGTACCTTTTATGTTAACAAACGAAAAGATTATCTTTCGGGATCGTCTTAGACTATGTTTCTTTTCCAAAGAGATTAACTTGGTGGCCTTGACCTGTGGAATTTTCTTATTTTCAAGCTTCGCCTCTATTTCGTTATATATGCTTCTGTATTGTGAGAAACTGTGTAATTGAATAACTAGGGGACGAAAAATAGGGAACAAAGTTTTAAAATTTAAGCTACTATAATACCTAAATAAGTCTTACGAATTGCACTCACATGGCTTTCTGTAGACATTCTTCAACAAAATATTGTTATAAAAGCCTATTCATCTATTTACCCCAGATTAATCGAGATAAGCATTTGTAGAAATGGTTTTATTATGATTTCTCTCCTAGGTACATTGGGAATAGCGTTATATGGTAGGCTTAAGTATAGTCAAATCTTTTAAGATCTGGACGCTATGTAATGCCTTTTAAAATCCATACTCTTTGTATAACCAAGAGGGAAAATGAAGCAGTATTTTTAACACTTAAATGATTTCAGTCTAATTATATAAAATAAGTTCAATAACAGCCCGCCTTAAAGTAATATGTGTATGTAATAAGATATACAAAGTGTTTATTACAGTCATTGTATCCGTTTATATTATTGTATCCATGTGTAATAATTTTATGTGAGTATTACATAATATAATAATGTAGGAGCTGTGAGAATAAGTTAGAAGTCGCTAACAATGAGGTATCTTGAGGCAATAATGAATTTTAAAGTTTAAAAGCTACTAGTCATTATTGGAGCAACAATAATGCAAATTTTCAGACAGTTTAAAAATAGCCTATCAACAACTAGAAAAAGCTTTAATTAAGTGAAGGTATCTTTTGGAGTAGGATTAGCCAATCAAGAGACTTGAAATACAGAAATTTACAAGTTTAGACGGTTGAAATCAATTCAGTTGGTTGCAGACAGCGTTACTAACCAGACGCAAAAAGTGTCCTCAAGAGATTTAATACGTATTCGCGAGAGACGAAAAATTGTTTACGTGTTAAAAAGTGCAAGTAATTAAAGAATCTCACAGCTCTCTATATCAGTGAAGTGTTAATTAAATCGCATCAAGTATTAATAAAAGGAATGAAGTAAAATTATAAGCTGTGTAAGCTTAGTCGTACCACAATCCTGCCAAGACATCCATGTCTCTAAAATAAATACTGTCGCAGCCGAGGCAAACATAAATGCATAGTATTTAAAGAAACAGTCAAATTACAAAGCTAATATTTTTTAAACTTGGGGCAAAGGCCACCAGAAAGTACATTTGGGGCGAAGGCTACCGGAAACTGTTTACTATACGTGCGGTTGTAACTACTTCAAGTTCGGCTCCCCAACAGTTGAAATTTAATACAACTCCTTCAATACAACCTACTTCAAATTGACGACCAAAGCGTGGTGCAAATAACGTAAAGATACTACATTTTTTGTATACTACATCTTCTTCTATCGCTTAATGTTTACCAGCTCTACAAGGTTGTACAAAATTTCTTCCGAATGAAGAGAAATTCACAGCCTATTCCCAGAAAATTCAAGATATACATTTTATTTCTAATTTGAATATCTTTAATATTCCGTATTTTAATTCAAAATCGTTACAGCCATTTTCGAAAAATGTTGCATTTAAATGGTATCGCATCTTAGGGAGATAGAGCTAAAATACCAGCCTGGTGTTTATCCAGCTTTTCGTATTTGAATTATGGTGTTCACAGGCGACCACACATACACACACACACGCACTCTCATGGATGTTTTTGTGAAAATGGTTTTTTGGGGGATTCAGGGGGCCTGAAAACATTTATTTCCATTGAAATATCGGTATCGAATTTTTGGATTGAATGCAATACCTTCCCTACTTACCACATACGTGGTAGAGAAATAAATAGTTATATTTAATATTTTTATTTTACTTGTCACGTAAATGTGTTAAATAATGACGTTTATTTTGATAAAATCAAAAATAACGAAAAGGAAAAATGTGAAGAAAAATAAAGACCAAAAGCATTAATTGAGGACATTTTTTTTTGGTCTGTGAATTTGAGATGCCTAGAATAGCATAATTATCACAATACACACATCCACAGCAGAACATAATAATACTAGTAAATAAAAAATTATCGCTTCGGCCAATTGCGAATAGCGCTAGAACAGCATGGCAGCTGCAAACTTCGCCTCCCCAAGTGCAGCGACACCCAGGACAACCTGGGTAGAGTGCAGTAATACGGTTGGTCTATAAGGACGCTAAGTACATGGGAGTTCAAGGACCTCAGCCGCCAATGTTTATATAAAAAGGCTTCTCAAACGGTCGCAATCCTTATCACGCCTCCCAGCAGTAGAAAAAAATCCCAATCCCTTCGTAATGCAAGCAAAAGCTTCTCGTAGAATGAATGAATAAATAAATAAATAAATAATAGTCAATAGGTGCAAAATAATGTTATTTAAAACAAAATTAGACCATCGAGGCGGGACGTGTGCTACAGCATAACATTTTCGGGCTCGGGACGTGTTCGGTTCAGATCGAACTGTACTGGACCGGGCCGGGTCAAAGTATTTCCTCTTGGTGGTAAAGTAGCACTATAAATGTGAATTACTTCTGTAGAAAGGACATACTGTAAATGTCATTTACTTGTATCACGGTAACACTGTGCACCTGAATTAAAATCGTAAACTGTAAGTGTTAATCGCGACTAGAGGATTCATTGATTACTTTGGCTCAGACTGCGATCATGGCGAGCGATCAAATTCATTAACAAAGAAGACATAAGGATCTGTCCCTGGTGTAGAAAGGAAGAAACTTGGTTTCATATTCTGGCGCATTGTAATAAGACAGAACGGTTGAGGAGAAAGTATCTACAGGTTCCTTTGTTAACTGAAGGCGAGGGTTACAAGCTTTAGGACCTTGCTGCCTGGAGGGGAAATAACTGGTACATTTTTACAAAAGGTTATGCAGCACAGATCGGAGTCTAAGGAAGAGGGTTAAGGGTGGGAGGTAAATGGCTTAGGGACTGGAATTTGTTTTTGTAAACAGTAGCGTGTGTGAACAACATTTTCTCTTTTATTTTGTTTGTGTGATTTTTGTTCTTAGTTTATGTGTATTTTTCTTTTAATTTCATATAAATACCA
Source organism: Deroplatys truncata (assembly GCA_030765065.1). Taxonomy (NCBI): domain Eukaryota; kingdom Metazoa; phylum Arthropoda; class Insecta; order Mantodea; family Mantidae; genus Deroplatys; species Deroplatys truncata. Next base: position 163,120,831 of record CM060979.1, read on the forward strand.
TTAAATTTAAGTTCAGTGTGATAAATATAGTCTGAAAAATATAAACCACAGTGCATTATATAAGCGCACGTACGTTGTATCAGATCCGTCGATGTATAAGACCACTGAATACACCACTCTACTCTACTTTTCGCAAATGGTAGGCTCAATTACAGTCGATGGTTTTAAATAATCCTTGCAAGAAATAGACAAGTACTGTAAAGATTGGGGCTTAAAGGTGAACCAAGGGTGGATATTAGGCAAGTGTTAAAAATTAAATAGTGAAAGTAAAGGGTGGAAGAAGTGGGAGAATGTAATTAGCTAGGAGTTAAAATAGACGGAGCTGGTAAATGTTAAAAGCAAATATATTTGCGCTCACAAAAGGCGAAGTGCAAATACGGAGTACATCATATAGAAAAAGTATATAACACATGGTGAGTGAGGCACATATGTCTTATGGTAAAGAAGTATGGGGAGTGCAAGGACGATGGGAAAACATAAATAAGGTGCATAGGATGCTATATAGAGAAATTCTTGGGTTGCCAAATGCAAATAAAAAGAGTGGAGAGTAAGGGAAAGAGCACTGAAATATTGGTTCACATTCTTAACTTAGAAAAAATAATTTGTTAAACATTGTCTAGAATATCAAGAGAAGAGCTTAAAGGACAACGGATGTGTAAACAGTCCACGAAAGGAGATATACAAAGAAGGGAAAATAATTTAAATAACTTCTGGAAAATACATGAAAGAATTTTGAGGATATATAGCGTGAAGTCTGAAAAGAGAACCTTGTTTTCTATTCGTCGATGAAAAGAAGAGAAAAATATATAGGCATGACAAAGCGTGAGAAAATATTGCATAGGTAAGGACAAGAGTATGGAGGTTAAAAGGTTTAAGGAAGTATATTCCACTAACTGAATGTCCTATATGGGGTGGAAATGAAGATATTGAACATATTATACTTTAAGGTAAATGAACCTAAACTTGGAGACAAGTGTTTGACAAGAAGTTCTTTAAGATGGACAGAAATATACTTATAATTGAAACGTTTCACAAAGATAATAGGAAGTGAGGGCAATATTTGAACAAGTTGAAGAGCAAATGGATCTGGACAACAAATAAAAACGAACAGCAAAATACAAACTTATAGCAAACTATAATTAAGGAGTCTTGCTAATTAGTGTAAGCATGGTATTGTGAATCATGAATATATCTAGTAAAGTGCTACAGCTGAGAGCCATATTCAATTGTGCAAATAAATAAATATCGCGTCTGGAAAATAACTGTAAATACAAATTAATATATCAATCGGGAATACTTCCGCAGTAAGATTTAACCTAAGTATTAATACCTTCTCACAAGGAGCACTATTAGCATAAATTACTTCCAGACAAATAACACCTGCACGGATTTATTACTTGTAACAAAGCACTAGTGAGGCAACTATAGGGCCTTGTTCCAAGTGACCACGCCTAATTAGTTCACGCTTTGACCGTAGCAGGCACTGTGTGGTTGTACTATTCATACGAAAGAGCCGCCAACATCTGAGCAAAAAACACCGCGAGAGATTGAATTCGGTGACCTGTTAAACGTAAAATAGGAAGAAAAAAAAGCCTACGAGGCTAGCGGAACCCGTGAGTCGTAATAAATCCACAAGATCCTCTGGTTTCGAGATTTATCGAGGTTAGGTCAAAGCTAGAGTGTGTATATGAATCGGTTTCAAATAACGGGTATGATATTAGAAATTGCACAGTAAATGAGACGGGAGCGAATGTTATACACTCGCCTAAATCTCAGGCTTCTTAATGATGCATAGAGATGAATTGGTAAGAGTGTGTTTGAAAACTATAAATATCGCTATCGTCTCGGATCACGCTAATACACTTGTGTTGGCACATTCTTAGTCGCAGTATTAACAAAATGGAGTACTTTATTTGATATTTAGGGATGAATTTTGTATATAAAGGTGTCATAAAAAGGGACAGTGGATGGGTTGCATACTAAGTATTCACATCTCCTCTGTGATAATAATGCGCAGGTTCATTCCTTAAATCCTCTGCTTCAGTATTTCATTCTGAGAATATTTATAGAACCGTTACCAAAGTTGGTTCTGAAAAAGTGACCAACTATATCTATCAACTGATTGCAATAAAATAACACTCTTAATGTAAATTGCTCCAACAACGTAAAATGCAAATATTGCTAGTAACAAAGTAAACCATCAATTTAAATTACTGCTTAAAAGCTGGCAAACCAAGTATTAAAGCTTAAACCAAATAGGAATATTAAAATGCATTAATCCAGAAAGATAATCCAAATGTAAGCATTCATTATTTATATGATCAAGTAACATTATGAAAGTGAATTACTTCTGGAGAAAACAGGACGTTGTAATTATTAGTAATTTGTGACAAAATAACACTATTAATATAATTAAAAAATTGCAGAGTGTAAAGATTAGTTACTGGTGATAAAGTAGCACTATAATTTTGGATTACTCCTGGAATAACTGGAAAACTGTAAACATTAAACGCTGTAACGACTAACTCTATTAATATGAATTAATCCCTAAACAGCAAACGCAAACTTCATTACCTGTAATAAAGTAACATTATAAATTTGGATTACTTCTGAAATAGCTCGCCAACTGTAAGGATTAAAAGCTTTAGCTAATTAGCACCATTATACAAATTACTCTAGAGATTGCAGAATACAAACATTAACTACTTGTGCCCAAGTGGAACTATAAATGTTAATTACTTTTGAAGGAGATAACATGCAACTACTACTAATCTCAGAAAAAAATATCAGTGAAAGCATATTGTAAAATTCAATAGTATTAGTTATTTGTGACGCAATAGCACTATAAATTTGGATTGCCTACTACTGAAATAAATGCAAAGCTGTAAGCGTTAAAACCTTTAAGAGAATAAGCTTATTGATATGAATTAAACCATAAATTTTAAAATGCAAACACTAATAAAATTATTGCAATAAGCAAGAATTATAAATTTGGATAAATTCTTTAATAACTTCCAAACTGTATGGAGTCAAAGCTTTAACTAATTATCATTAGTAATATAAATTAAACGCTTGTGGCCAAGAGAAACTAAATGTGAAAAAAGGTATAATTATTATTACTAACTTCTGATAAAGCAGGACTATTCACGTGTGTTAATTCTAAAAATTTCCTAAAACGCAAAGTAACACTCAGAAAGTATTTCTGTAAAAGTAATAGCGTAATTTACACAAAAAATATCACCTGCCACCAACTAGAGGTACTGCCGCAGTCTTGTCCCCATTCAACTTACAACAGTTCCATTAATGACTTCTCCCACATTGCACTCTTACCGAGAGGTCAGTCAGGCAGATTAACTAGACAAAGTACTTACTGAAGAAGAGCTCTCAAACGTAACTTCTAGAAAGATTAACTGCACAGCTGCTAGAATTCAACTTGGAATGACTAACTGAAATTTCGCGAAGCTTTTCGCGGTACTGTACGCTAACCAAAATAGTGCACTACCGTTTTGAATAAAGGTGTTTATATAAACACACCCTCTTCTGCACATGAAGCAAATTCCTCTGATGCAATCTTGAAGACTCAAAAGACCATCAACAACAGGCTTGTCTTAGACGCATGCATGATTATAATGTGCCTCTCTTTCTTCTCGCTGCCTGCGCTACACCGACTGGCTGCCAGTTCGGCCGCTCCAACCTTCCACTCCGAACTACTTGCAAGAGATCATGGGAGCAAACAAGAGAGGCACCAAGCAAGGTTGCCAACCCTTATTGAGAAACCAGCAGCAGCAGCCATAAAAATGTGTGTTTGTTGCAAGCGATAGCATGAGAGGAGTGATAACTTTTTACGTATACACTTATTGCATCAGTAGTACATGTACAAAAACCTTAAATTGATTAGTCCGCACTATTTAAAATGTGTTAAAAAGTGATTTTTAAGGAGTAGAAGTACCTTAGGAATTGTTTTAGGATGAGATGTTGTTTCCTCGAGACCTGGTGACAACCTACCTTTTAGCGCCTTACTTTTATAGCGGAATTTGACTGAAAAGAAAATAAACATCGCCATCTTGTCGCTACTGCACATGTGCGATGGAAACCGCCAACCTAAATGAGAATCGAAATCCGCGGTTTGGCAATACTTTCCTTACGTCCTATTATTCGTTTTCGCTTCCCACTGATATGAAATGACGCGAATACACTGTATTGTTGATGACGCGCAACACAAAGCAAAATTAGTTTGGCGATATTTTCCGTACTTCATATTCTTCTTTATTTTCGCTTGCCGCTGATATAAAGCAATGCGACAACAGCGTACTGTCGATACTGCATGCATAACAGTAACCAAATTCAGAAACCTAAGCTTATGTCATAAACATGGAGCATCGTTAGCCTGCTTTGGTGTAACCACTGGTTGATAATTAAAATAAGCAAATATAAATATAAAAGAAAACCTAACCTAAGGCTAACCTTCCGTGAATTCAGAAAACCTAAAGTTATGCGATAAACATGGAACATGGATAGCATGTTTTCGTATAACCACGGTAATTAACATAAGCTTATATAGGGCAGTTAAATTATATTCGAATCCACTCGCGGCCACTTTCTACTGCGCGAGACAGCCGGCAACCGCCGGGGAAATTATGCCGTCAGAGGCGGACTAAAATCCTTACCTTATAATAGATGCTGGAAAGGTTGATCTTCTGCTCTCAAACGGGTAGTATATCTCGTGTAAATATTCTCGCTCACGCTCCGAAACTCAGCAGCAGCAATTCTTGTGATAAAACGCCTCATTATGATCAGAAAATTAGATTGTGGTAGCAATAAGTGGTAGAAAAATAATAGGGCACATATTCTTTGATGAAACAATGAATGCAGAGCGTTATCAGAGGTAAATTCTGAGGCCATTTTGCAATCGCTTGACAGATGAAGAGAATTCGTATGGTTGGTTCCAGCAAGATTCTGAAACAGCACACACTGCTGCCGAATCATTACATGCAATAAGAGAGGTGTTTGATGACAATAATTAGTGTTGATTTGTGAACCCTCTCCTAACCTAACGAGTTGTGATTTTTTATTTACAGGGTTCTTTAAAAGACAAAGTGTATCGTTCCAATCCTCGCACACTACAGGAACTTAGAGAAAACATTGTGCAAGAAATCACAAGATTTCTGAGCTTCGGAGAGTGAGCCAGAATATTTACACCAGATATTTTGCCTGTTTGACAGCAGAAGGTCAACATTTCGAGCATCTATTATAAGGTAAGGATTTTAGTCCGTCTCTGCCGGCATAGTTTCCCCGGCGACTGCCGGCTGTCTCGCGCAGTAGAGAGAGACCGCGAATGGGTCCGAATATAATTAACTACCCTATATATAAACCTAATCTAAGGCTAACCTTCCCTAAATTTAGAAGCCTAAGCTTATACTATAAACATGGAACATGGTTAGCGTGCTTTAGTGTAACCACTGGTTGATAGTTTATATTAAAATATCCAACCTAAGGCTAACCTGAATTAAAAAATCTAAGCCTATTTAAATAGTGAATCATTCTCATCGCATGCTCGCTGGTGTTAGCTATTCATATGTTGATAGAATTTTGTTTGCACATTTGGAAACTGCACGCAACTATAGGATGACATGGTGACATCGATAACAGAACTAAGACACCATTTTTCTGTGGCACATAGTTAATGTTACCCAAACAAAATTATGTGAAATTGTAATTGGTCAGAGAATGACTTGTGATCACAAATTTAATTTTTACGCACAGTCATCTTAAAAATATATTGTAAAGCATTTCAGCAGAACACTTGAATTGCACCAAGGAATTCACGAAACTTTGCATATCTTTCTAAACAGTTTGTAGCTCAATTCTGAGCGCAGATGCCCAAACGACTTTTCGAATACGTTCTTTAAAATTTGCGAGTATTCGGGGTTGTAACATGGAATATATTTCATACTAAAACCATTATGTGCAGAATAGAAACATTTGTTGTTTAATGAAAGCTATTGCAAGCATGGTTTACGTTTCACTCCTGTTAATTGTTACCAATTAAGCTCCTGTGTAGACAAAACAAAATTATACGATATTTCATGTGAACAGTCAATCAAGTGTCGCACGTTCGCAATTATCTCACGGGCTCACAAACAAACAAACACACACCTGCGTCTCAGTATTTAGTGTGCTGCATGTACATGCCGTTATTGTGTGTGCAGGAGTTTCATTTGGAAATATATCAGTCTAAAACTATTTAAATTTTCATTTCATTTAAACAAAGACACATTACTTCAAGATATTGAGAGGGAAGTTTAAAACCAGGGTTAACTGCATTTGAATTTCACCTCATTAATAGCCACCGTCTTTTTAAATTTAAATTAAAATATGTGTATTTTGTTACTCATTTTGGAAATAACATCCATTTGTTAGTACATTTCATTCATTTGATCTTCTGTCTTCTAACGTTTTAGCAACACAAAATCGTTTGAATCTGAAGGGAAAAAGGGAGTGAATAAATAAATTACAATGATAAGTCAATAAGTATCCGCATAGAATTTTTTTAATTCATTATAACAATAATTAAAACTTACAATTACCTCATTTTACAATGTAGTCCCCTTGCTTCGCAATGCACATGATCCAGCTTTCTGTTGCCCTTACAAAAAGTTTTTCGGTTGAGCAACAAACCATGTATGCACTGCTTCCTTCACTTCTTGGGCTGTGGGGAAGCGATTTCCCTTAAGGCATTTTTAAGTGGGCCAAAAAACATGTGGTTTACCACAACATCAACAGTAAATATTCTGTTCTTCGAATCAGGATACGGATTGTTGGCGTCACTAGTGGATATGAAATTGCGTCCTATTCTTTCCTCTCCTTCACCGTTGTCCGACGATTTTTGAACCTTTCAAGCCATTCGTAGGCATTTCGCCGGAGTAAACATTGCCCCATATTGTGCAAAAGTCTTCAAAGCATTTAGGCACCTGGTACACGAAAAACGGATAACCGCACGTTCTTCTTGGGTGCAGCCATGCCTATCATGCAATAATGCAACACTCACTGGAGTGATAACGGTCAAATATCCACAAGCGGAAACAAAAGAACAACATGCCAATGTGCGCGCGTCCAAACCGATACAAACTATAAAAAATTAAAAATAGTGTGCGGATAATTATTGACTTACCCTCGTAGTTGGATCGGAACTTGCGAGTTTGCAAATATCCTGCATTTAATTCACTTCAGTAAATTAGCTTTATATTATTAGAGCGCAATTTTTTGGTTTCTCGTAAAGCAAGTAGAGAAAGCACTCATAGTCATTGTATTCTACTAAAAAAAATCGATGTCGAGATTACACTGAAAATATATTATTTTGAGGTACCCTGAAGTCAAAAAAAAGTCTGTTTAGAAAAAGGCCCGTTTACCTTCTTATGTACGTGTATCTCTCTCGCTCTGTGTGTGTGCGTGTGTGTGTCTGAACAGCATAGCTTAAAAACGAAAAGTTCGATAAAAAACAAACTTAGCATCTTACAAGGATGCTCGAAGATTTTCAAAAAAATTTCCCTTCCTAAACTACCCTTTACATGTAAAAGTTTCATTTTCTCATAAATGGCTCTAACGTTTTTGATTAGAATACCCTATATTTAAGATATTTTCCTGCAAAATGAAACGTATACCTTGAATTTTGTGGGAATAGCCTGTAAGGTCCTCTTCCTTCGGAATGACTTTTGCATAACTGGTAAACCGTAAGAGAAAGACAGAATTATACTACCAAAAAATTAGTTTGTGTGTGTGTCAAATGCTCAGGAGCGAATAATGAAATCATTCTTGTTTTTGCCTCTCAATATTTTTATTTTGGATTTTAAAAAGCCGCAAGAGAGTCACAATTTTTAAGATGTTCAAAGTCAATTTCTTCTTCATTGGAATACAATAAACAATTTGGAGATGTTATTACTCCAATTTTGTAAAGATGTTTATTCAAATAATCATGTCCTGTGATAAGTGGAATGCAACAACAGAAGATTTTCTTGGCAAACCAGGAACTGCTGATGGATCATTTAAAACTTTCTCCCATTTTGACTTCTGATTTTGAAGTGTTACATGTTGATTATAATCAGAAATTATTTCTTTTTTACGAATAGTTTAATTGATTTATATGAAACATTTTTGTTTTATTACTAAGCCGATTTGAGTGCATTTCATTTCCAAAAAACACCGCAGTATGCGAGAGTCTACTGTAAGACTATACTTTTATTTACGTTCTGTATGTGTCTGATCATAACATGTACTTCTTTATTCTTCATCATTTTGGGCTAAGTAACAGACCAATAGCTTGGAGTGCGGCTTAAGAATCAGATAGAATAACTACATTTTTCATTTATTTAACCATGGAAATAAATTTCGAGTAATGTATACAAGATGTTAGGTTATAGGTATAGATATTGTGATAATTGATTTCTTAATATGTATTCACTTCAGTGAGTTAGTTGTTTCTTCCCTTTGTCGAACCGTTTTCCCAAAAAACACAATCACATAGTTTTCTAACTGATATTTTCTGCATGGTCGTAACTGCACCGCGAAGTGAAATACACCTGTCAGTATAGACCACCCGTTTTACTTCCACGCGTTCACACTGCAATACCTTACCTGCTGTCCAGGTTGTCTAGGGTCAGTAGCCTTGCAGAAAGCATTCGAACTCAGTTCCGGTATAATGAAGGTATTTCCTTTGCAGAAATAGCTTTTATTTACCGAATTTCTGGAGAATCAAGGCAATCTCTGTTAATGGAAAGGGAGATCTGTCGTTAGAGATTTCCCATCGCTGCATTCCAAAGGCAAGAACCTTTGTTGCTGTGCACCAACGACTACGAGACATGGGATCTTTTCGCCCTCGATTCAAGGACGAGAACCATAACGGTATGCTGCAGCATTGAGACATGACGAAGAAATTCTACAGTTGAAGAACAATCCACCGTAAGTACAAGAAACTTGGCACGTCAAGTAGGAACATCGAATAATGGCTGTTGCGTGAACAGAAACTGTATCCTTACACTCACCAGAGAGTTCAGCATCTCCGCGAAGCGAATTACCCACGAAGAGCTGCATTCTGCACCGGAAAAGTATGGTAACAACGCAGAGTATCTTCAAGAAGTACTGGTGACAGACGAAACCACGTTCACTCGCGAAGATCGTGTAAATATCCATAATTTTCACACCTGGGCAGATGAAAACCCCACATCATTCGACGGGGTAGATTTCAAGACAGATTTGCTCTAAACATGTGCGCCGAGATTCACGGAAATACGCTGCTGGTCCATTAACAGATTCCCGTGAGGCTGACAGGGCCTTAACGTAACTATTAGAGTCTTCATTGCCAGAGTTTCTGGACGACATTCCGCTTTAGAAACATCTCGAAATGTAATTTATGCACGATGGGACACCTCCCCATGCCAGTAGAATACTTCGTCGGCATTTAGATCACCAGTATCCAAACAGCTAGTCTGGCCGTGAAGGCCATGTTTGTTGGCCAGTAGATCCCACTTTAAATCCATTGGATTTTTATTTCTGAGGGTACGTCGATAAGCTAGTCTATAGAGACGTCATTGATGATGCAGCAAATCTAAGAAGAAGAATCCAAGAAGTTACTATAACCATTAGAACTGAAGATGGAGTATGGGGATGGGTCAGGGATTCGTGGTATCGTCGCTTACAACCTTGACGTGCAACTGAAGAGCCATGTCAAACTTTTGTTGTAGGAAGTGACAGGTTTCTGGGTTGTTTATTTCGCATGGAAGCTCAAGAGAGCTTTAATTTCGTGTCTTCTGCTTGTTTTAAGAACTACAGAGTTTGGAATATTCTTTTGGAGCTTACACCCAGTATTTTTCGGTGTTATTTACAATGCCTTCATGTTTTCCGTTTTATTGTTTTGCAAAGCGTATAAATTATTCACATTAAAATAACAATGCAAAGAAGAGCATTAAATTCTCAATTAAAAGTATTTAAACTTCCTTTCTCCTTTCTTTATCTTTTGGTAATGGAAGTTGCAGACAACACATATACTTATTGATAAATGATTGTTCATTCACACTAAGCATACGTGTACGACAAATAATGACGATTTGGGTACGTAAGAACTCTAACTGATTCGTCCTTTGTTATTAGTTTCGTGAGGGCCTCAACATTCGTTATCGCGAGGTCTGCAGCTTTGCTTTACCCCTCCCTGTAACTTTTACCATGCTCTCGGGGAAAATAAATATTACTGCTTTGCATACTTGAAGGTACTAACCAACCTAAAAACATATGCTACTCTTTATAGCTATAATTATTAGTGTGCAAGTGAAGTCAATACTGATGTAATATTTTTCAGTACACTGCCCTCAGTCATCCGTAGAAATATCTACACTTATACCCCTAACAACCTGTATATGGCATCAATTTCACCATCAAATTGGTTGTATATTTCCCCACGTTTTTATAAAATGAAAAGAACTGGCAAAATGCACCAGCTCCTTCTTCATAATCAGGAGAGAGCTAATAGTATAGATATGATATGGATATTTTGTATTGAGGGTTTCAAGAGTAAAAATGCTTTGGCTTGAACAGGGTTAACGTTATTTTTCTTTAATATAGTGGAGGTTGAGTAAAACTTATTCAACTACCAACTCTTAAAAAAGTGGTGTACCTAAGAAACAGTTGAAAACCTCTCATGAAAGAAATGTTTCCCTGTCCCTCATTCCTATCTCTGGGCAGGAACTGTTTTGAGTAGGATCAATGCTTAAAATCCTTCAATGAACTTCTACCAAATGAAGTAGATCTCGTTAAAGTACAATCTATGTCAAATATATATTTTTGTAGAATTAACCATTTCCGAGATATTCCTTGTTGTTGGTTTGCATTTTAAAATACTTATAAATTTTCTCAAATGGGAAATCGTTATTTTTCTCTCTCTCTCTCCCTCTCTCTTGGCCAATCAAAAATAACGGAATTTCAGTTATTACTTAGCGACCCGCTGAAAAAAAATTGACTATAGCTTAAAGCCTACTGTAAATCCCTAATCCCGTTGTACAAGAATATGGTATAAGACAAAAAGCGGGTAGAAAAATAAGTGTTTGTAAGGATTGTTTGTAAAAGAATAAGTAGAGAAAGTGATGTGAGTGCAGTACACCAGATTCTTCTTTGTTCCACTTACATAGGTACTGCTTTTAACATTTAAGGTCAAATCGATGGCTTTGCCTTCGGAACAATTGTGCATGGCAATGATATTCACTCGCTTACTATTGTGCATCTCTGTTTATGATTACGTTCGGCTTTCTTTATCAATTCTAAATTCACACGTACATTACACTCTCGTAGTCTAGAGAGGTCGGGGAATAATGCTTGCTAAAGAAAAATTGCTTTCTTCCAGCCGATAATCCAACCTGGGACCTCAAAATTAGGAAGCTAGCACGCTAACCACCAGAACATAGAGGCAGTCTTAGATCGCGTTGTTTTCTCGGACGAGTCAACTTTTAATCTGTCGGGAAAGGGAATGGACACAATGTCCGGATATGGGGATTCAAGCATCCTCGTGTGGTTTATGAAATGAAGGGTTAGTCCCGAGGTGAATGTGTGGCGTGCCATGATGCATGATCAAGTCATTGGGTCTTTCTTTTCTCAAGAGGCTAGCGTTCATGCAGCAAATGATCTTTAACGTGGGGGAAATTTTTTTCTTCCATAAGTAACAGAAGTAATACAGCAAACAATCGTCAGTGAATATTTGATTATCCAGGAAGGTCATTTAAGTTGAGACTGTACAATATATCCAAAACTAAGCGTTGTAGAAAGACATGTCTTTAATAAAAGCTGCTTGATACCCAACGCCATTGGTTGTGTTTTATGTGGAGGACGCTGTGACAATCATTTTAGGGCCAATTTTATTTGATCCTAATTGTAGGTTCCCACTTATGAAAATTAAATTGATCCTAAAGAGACTACCATAGCGTCCTCCAAACAAAACACGACTAATGGGATTTACTTTCCCCATAATATCAAACAACTTTTATTCAACACATTTCTTTCTACACCGATTAGTTTTGTGATACTGTACAGTATCAACTTAAATAGTCCACCCTTGTATTTAGTTTGATTATTATGAAAATGGCAAAGAAGAGGAGGTTTTGGGATGGAAGATAAATAATGTAAAACGTATATGATTTATGACATCGCCCAGACAAATTTATTTGCGTAATAATTATAAATAGCCTTATCTAAGTGATTTTAAAATTATTTTACATGTAATTGATTATTACAAAAAATTAAGACATTTAATGTAATTAAATATTTTATAATATGTTATTAACATGGAGGCACTATAGCCGAGTGGTTAGACTACGCGTCTCTCACCAAAGTGGCCCGGGTTCAATCCCAGAGTCCACATGTGGGATTTGTGTGGACCAAGTGGCGTCTAGGCGGCTTTCCCCCGCCATGTTTCATTCTACCGGTACTCCATCATCACTTTCCTATCATACGTCTCTCTCATACATTTATCACCCGGATTGTGGCTGATCACCCATCCTGGTCTCTCACTCTCTGATCCGTAGGTCCTCTGCTCCCATCAGGCGTCTACCCCAGGCATTGTCATACGTTCTAGAGAGTGAGAGTCCTCGGTTCGGTTGGGCTTTAAGGAGGGGAGGCTCGACTTAGTTGGGCTGTTACTGTCACATATTATGCATTATTTAATCTTTATTATACAACAATAACAATATATAGTAAGATACATAACGTATGACTACAATTAATAATTACCAAGAGAAAAATGAATTGGGATGGCAAAATTTGAATTTGGTATACTCCCCATATAGCTATGCATAAATATACGCATTTTTTTGTAGATTAAAATATCTTTAATTGTTACTGAAATTAGTTAATTATTGTTTTCATTAAGCAATTGATATGAATTTTACTCAAAAATAGTTTCATCAATACATAGTGCTTAAAAATAAATACAACATTGAGTAAAACGAAACGTGACCCTATCTTAAGGTTTAACGCCCTTTAACCCGTGAGCTCATATCGGACGATGGACGAAGAGGCTGAAATGATGCTCAAATGAGCCCGGGTACATATAGCTTTAGAGTTACCCGACATTCATCCTTCAAGATAAGACAAAACCCCGGAAAAAACCTTATCCGGGTAACTCACCCTAATCGAGATTCGAACTCGGAGCCTCTTGAATGTGAGTCAGATACAACACAGAGATGGACAATTTTATCATTGTTTCCACTCAAACTACAATAACACCCAACTACACGGTAACATTTGAGTTGCATCGGTTTGCAGCATCAGATTAAAAATCGGTAAAGGCTGAAGGTAACGAAACCTGAGAAAGGGAACTCACCCGGGAAAAATATGTAGTAAATTTTGTCACATTGTTGCACAGCCACCGCAGCAACCAGAGGACAACGAGAGCCAACACGACCGAGAACCTAAAGTCATCTTTTTCACCCCAAGTGGAAGACTTACATCCAGACGTAATATTGCAGCAAGATGCTCTGGCCTCCTGCTCAACCGTCGTTACATCGTTATATTTCTTAATATGGTGTTACGTTGTGTCAAACATTTAAGAACTAGCCCATTCTAACTAGTTTTTAGTTATGAATGAATGGAATCAGTCAAGACCTTTATGTAGAACCAGTATTTTTATGTCTGCCACAAACTTGAGATGTTCAGAAATTCCCTACTTCTTGGATATTTTGCACATTTTTGAACTATTGCGTACTCTCAAGCGCATACCTGATGCGACGATAGACGTATAGAAAAGATATATGACTCTATGACAAGGCTGATTTTGTTATGCGGAAGTAATATTTGGTGATGGGAAAGAACAGTGCATTAAATAACAAGGAGGTAGAATTTTGAAAAAAGTTCTTGGAGTTTCACAAGGCAATCAAATTCTGGGGTATTGAGGAAAGTGGAATGTTATGAAGGTACAATACATTGTAAAATAACAACAGTGAAGTACCGGCTGAGGCTGATTTAGGGAAATGCTCCAAATGTTATAAATACCAGTGAGAAAAACTGTCTTCGAAGTATTGGGCAGCTGAACTGGAAAAAGGTTTGAGGAGAATAGGCAAGGAGTCAATGCGGCAAAAAGGTGAAATAAATGACTGAAACATATGGAAAGGTGTTAAAAGGAGACCAATATACATCAATCGGCAGGAAATTGAATCGAAATTGTAAAACGTAACTTTCTGTAAGTTTAGAAAATCAAATGTAATTGAATTGGGGTAAATAGGCATATACAGGGTAGACCATTTAAGTTGAGATTGTAAATATCTCCAAAACTAAGCATTGTAGAAACAAATTTCTTTAATAAAACTTGTTTGATATTATGGGGAAAAGTAAATGCTATTAGTGGTGTTTTGTTTGGAGGAAGTTATGGTGATGATTTTAGGGTCAATTTAATTTTTTAAATGGGAACTTACAATGAGGGTAAATTTAAATACATTTAAATTATATACTTAAATATATAATGTCAAGCAACTTTTATTCAAGATATTTCTTTCTACAACGCTCTGGAAGTATTGTATAGCCTCAACTTAAGTGCTTAAGCAAAAAGGAAAGATCTGGAATGTCATGGTTTTGACTGTGAAGCTGGAGGGCAGAGAAAACAATTGACGATTCTGGCAAGAGAATGAGTGGAGTCTGGTGGTTTGGATGAAGACTGGGTACATATTTTGGAAAATTCTTAACTCCTGCTGAAAGGAGATTGAAATGTACTGGCTGACCAGAGAAATAGCAAAACATGTGCGAAGCCAAGCCAAATTTAATCAGTCGAAGTTAGTTTATCTCTATTTCTTCTATCTTTTTTGTATATTTTTTTTTCTTGTTGTCACCTTTAATTTGTATCTTAAACAAGCATGTACGGTCAATGACCCATGCACTATATATGTGCATGGATTATTATACATACCTATAATAATTTGAAACCAATAAAAATACCTTATCCACCCATCCCATTCTATTTGATACACACTGAAGTAACAGACCCTGTAAGTTGCCTTATCTGTTACTTCTGACTTGTGTCTTTATGAATTGGTTCCAGGTGGTACTCACAGCGAGAAGAGTTTCGGCACCACCTGCCTTGTTCTCTGTGTTTCCAAAAGAAACAAGGCGTATAAATAATTTTCTCGGAAATAATGAACATTAGGGTAGTTTACCTAACTCGAGATTTTGCAATTCTCTCGTCAGCAGATTTTGGTCTAATGCAGCAGGTACCCCCCGGGAAGCGTGCACTAGTTAATGAATTGTCTGTCAAAGCGTTAAAAAAGAAGTATAAAATGTTCTTCTTGGTTGTGTTGAAGCTCCTCTGGCTATTCTAAAGCGGCGCAGTCGTCAACGCTAAATTGCGATGTGAAAAAGTCGTTGGGTATCAAGTATAATGTCGTAATGTAATGGCATTCATAAAAGCCCTATGTGGAAAATGGCAGGAGTGCACAATGTAAGGAAGATTCTTTTTTTATGGCTACGGTCGACAGATGGGACTCGCAAATTTCGCATTTTTACAATGGTTGTTATGTTATCATTATACGATCCTTCCACTTTAATGCTAGAAGCAAGCGGGAGGTATCCCATCTGCTATCTATCTCTCAGATCCAGGCGGAACGGCATTGTATGTCGGCCAGAGAGTCTCCTCATAAATGCACAGGGAAGGAAGAAAAAAATGTAGCTGGCTTTTACTCAGTACAATATGGATATCTAATGAAAACCCTCATTTACTATACTATGAATACGCCTCATATTTGATATTGACCAACAACCATTAGCAATGCCTTGGATAACATCCAATCACTGTCCTTTATTTCAGTGGGCAGTCCAATAGTTGTAATGCCTTAACATTTCAATAAATTATTATTATTATTATTATTATTATTATTATTATTATTATTATTATTATTATTACTAACTACTACTCTTATACCTATTTATGAAAAATATTCTTACAAAAGATTCTTACCTTCCCTACCACATATATAGTAGTTAGAGAAGGTATTTCATTTCACACCAAGAAAATCTGATGTGTTGCACTCACATGAATTTCTCTACTCTTGACAAACTATTTTTACAAAGGCTTATTCTCCACCTGCTTCACATTAATCGAGATAAATGTATGCAGAAACTATCTTATTGCTCATTTTCTTGTAGGTGCAAGGGGAATATGGTAGACTTTAAGCGATAGTCAAATCTTTTAAGAGCTGGTTGCTATGTGGCTCATTCCATTCTTTTTGCAAGTCCAGGACATAAGAAAACGAATAACGAATTCCCATGAGAAAAAGCTTAAGTATTGGAAAATTCAAATAAATAGCAAGGAATATCTCGGAAATTGGTCACTTGAAAAAAAATGAATATCGCATAAATTGTGTTTTAACGAGCACTACATTTTTCGTGTAGTAAAATTTCGTCTATCTCTTACAGTTTATCAGTTTTACAAGTCGTTCAGAATGAAGAGGGCTTTTGGGAACATTCCCAGAAAATTTTAATTTTAATAAAAATTGTTAGTCATTTTTCAGAAAATAAAAAATTTCAAAAAATATTCCATGTACAGGGTGGTTTTATGTAGGGGATTTTCTTGAAAATCTTCGTCTCGCATCCTTGCAAGATATTTAAACTAAATGCCAAGTTAAGTACTTATCCGACTTTTTGTTTTTGAGTTTTGCTGTTCACAGATACATAGACACAAATACACACACTCACACTCACACAACATACACAAGGACATTTTTCTAAAAACGATTTTTTATTCAGGGGCCTCAAAACATATATTTCCGGTGGAATCTCGGTATCCAATTACTTTCTGTA
Source organism: Deroplatys truncata (assembly GCA_030765065.1). NCBI lineage: Eukaryota > Metazoa > Arthropoda > Insecta > Mantodea > Mantidae > Deroplatys > Deroplatys truncata. The sequence continues at coordinate 163,137,649 of CM060979.1, forward strand.
CTACGTATAGTAAGTAGGGGAGGCACTGCATTCCAACCAAATATTCGATACCAAAATTTCAACGGAAATTGATAAATACCAAACTTGGTATTGAGTTTAGTATTTTCCAACGATGCGACACGAAGTTTTTCAAGAAAATTCCCCACCCCAGACCACTCCTTACGTGGGACATGTTTTCGAACATTTTGATTTTTTTCTAAAATGGCTTTAACGAAATGTATATCTTGAATTTTCTGGGAATGTCCCCAAAAGTCCCCTTCAATCTGGATGACTTTCGCATAACTGGTAAACCGTAAGAGATAGACAAAGTTTTATACACAAAAAATGTAGATCACAAAACACACAACTTATGCCATATAACTTTTTTTAATGAACCATTATTTGTTTGAATTTTACAATACTTCTATTTTTTGTCAAATGGGAATTCTTTATTCGTTTTTTTTATGTCCTGGACATACAAAGAGAATGGAATGCTCCACATAGCAACGAGCTCTTAAAATATTTGACTGTCGCTTAAAGCCTACTATTCTGCAAATAATTATTCGATTAACATGCAGCAGACGGAGAATAAGAGTTTGTAAAAATAGTTTGTACAAGAGTGGAGAAAGTCATATGAGTGTAACACATCAGATTTTTAATTATCTTGTTCAAAAACACAGAGAAAGAGAGAAAGAAGGAGATATATACAATTTTTGTTCTATAAATTCGTTTTTTAAGGGGATCTCAAAACACATATTTCCGGTGAAATGTCGATATGGAATTTTTTGCTGAATTGAAATTTCTAGTTACTAGTTACTGGCACAGAATGTAAAATGCGAGAAGCGAAATATTCCTGTTCTTTACAGGGATGAAATACAATTAATACTGTCCTTTAGATGAGCCCCTGTCAACAGTTTCTCGTAAACAAAGAATACAAGGATTGACATATGTTAAATACCACATATTAGGATCGCTTCAAAACAATAAAGGTGAAACATACATGGTTTAAGTGATTTTGTGTCCGCAAACTACAAACAAACACGTCACCTTTCGAAATGCAGGCGGTCAAGTGAATGCTTTACAGAGCTTCTTGTCCCTTCGTACCAATGTGAAGCTTGCGGCACACCGGCTTCCGGTTTTCCCTTGGAAATTACTTCCTGTGTCATTTTAAAAGCGACTTTTATGATACGATGTTAGACAAAATTATTTGACACAACACATAGGCATAGTTGCTGCAGTGCTAACCCATCTATAATTTCCTCTCTAAGAAGCTATATTTGGCACGGAGAATGCTCTTTATTGACAAAAAAATTGCATTGGAATTACTGCAGCACTCAAAATACAAAAAGTAGTTTATTTCTGGCCTAAGCAGTACCCTCCTCTTGTATTTTCCTAAAATTTCGAGATTTCCATAAACGTAAATGACATGTACAGTAAAAGTACATACCTGTACAATCTGTGAAATACTTAACAATCTGCTATGGTTTTGTTGTGCAACACTTTTCTTTCAAAATGTGGCCACCGCACGGTCGCCGCAGCTCCCGCTCTCTCGAAAAAATTGTAATATCCCCGCAACCACCTCACGTTCTCAATTTACATTTATGATTACAATGATAATAGTCACATACCTTATCACAGAGATACCGAAAATGCCCTTCTCTATCCACATATTTCTGGAATTTTCTCAGGAAAAGTTCATTCACACTGGAGAGTTCTTTCAAACGTACGGGGTTTGTTGTAGACACCTTATTTTTCAAGTTCCCCTATAGGTAATAGTCACATATAGTTAAATCAGGGAAACGTAAGGGCCATAATTCTTCACTAATTATCCTACATTCAAACATTTTCTGAATTAAATTTGACACACTAGCTGTATGCGCGATAGGAAAGTCTTGTTAGAAAACTCTACAATAGCATTAAAAACTCCAGAACTGACGTCGATCAGCTGTTCAAAATTGGTGTGAGTAATTAATTCCTGTGCCTCTCTGCATCTATTTTTTTTTTTGTTTAATACAGGTTCCATTATTCTGTATGTGTTTATTGCACAGCAATTTTCGCATCATGCAAGGAAATCTCGTGTGTAAAATCGGGTTTATCTGTGCTCTAATATGACATTTTGCGACGAAACGTAGCCATTTAAGTGGAACCATACTTAGTAAGAGAAGAATATTAAGCGTTTATGCATTGCTCTATAATTTCGCAAAATTCAGATATATATTTTCTCGACTCTGATAGTCACATGAACAATAACATGCAACAGACCTCCATACATTGTAAGGAATAAAAGAATACATCAGGCGAGAAATTCACTCAATTTCGATATTGAACTCGCGAGTGTGAATGAAAATGCCCTGAGAAGATGCCAGAAATGTGTGAATAGAAGACAACATTTCCAACATTTTTTATGATAACGTACGTGCTTATTATCGTTGTAATTGTAACTATGAGAGCGTAAGGCAGTTGCGGGGATGTTATAGTTGTTTCGGCGGTAGTCTGAGCTACACGGCCGGCGCACGAGCAGCCATGCGGTAGCCACAGTGTGAAGGAAAAGCACTGTACATAAATATTGTTAACCAATAAAATAGCTTTAGTTCTCACTTAGGAGTTAGGTGTAGGCAGATGGAGCGGCCCCCAGTAACTGGAGCACAGCACAAGTAGGAAATACCCTGGAAGGAAGAGATGAAGGACAGACACAAAGGGCGACCACATCCGGAGGACGTTGTGAGCAAGGGCGGCTCCTTAACGATTCCAACAAGATGCCAATCCCGAAGCCAGCTAGCTCTGTCACCGTGCTCTAGTGTAACCCGAGAAACCCATGGTAATTGAGGAAGAAGCTGTCACCAGGACCCCAGGGAGAAATCCTTCCAGAGCGCAAAATCTACCGTCCAGGCACAACAGACCAACCGCAGTCACCTGGTTCTACAACCCTGAAACAGATGCAAGGAAATGATGAGGACAGGAAAGGATGAACAGGAAATTTTGTGGTAAAAGGGGAACCACCCCAGCATTCGTCTACCGAACCGGGGAAACCACTAAGTAACCTATAGTCAAAGTGGCAGCTCGAGAATCAACCATGAACCACCCTCTGTCTCGGTTTGTTCTTACTTAACAAGTTTATATCATTTAATTATATACCAGTAAAAAGTACAAATTAAAACAAATTGTACGATATCAGAGCTTTGAAGTAGACACGTAAAACACAAATGTCCCATCTGCAATCTGCAGGAGCACTTAAATGCAAGGAACCCCTTTAACCCGTTTTTTTGTTGTGTATCTAAAGCAGAAAACACTAGAGAACCCAGTGTCGTTCATGACAGAGGGTAAAATATTTGCATGCCATAATCTCTCTGGAGTTTTTATATTCAGAATTCTTTTCTTTTATGATAAGGACGAAAATTGCAATATCCTGCTATGTTTGTGTTGTAAACTGTCTGCCGAGCACCTCATTTCTTCATTTTCATTTTATAACTTCATTTCGTGCAGCACACAAAAAGAAGCATTCACTGTAGCGAACGTCTCCCATAAAAGCTTATCATCCTTAATTCAATTTTCGTGGCGTAAGGGGAAGATTTCTGACGATGGGCGAAGTATAACGGTGGTGTGTTAACACAACGATTTGCCATGTCTTCACGCCGGGTGGCGTCAACCTACTTTGTTCTTTACATGGAACATCGCTTCTATCTGAATCGTCTACAAGCCTCTAAGGTAGAAAGTGAACTCTTGAGGGTAGTTGTTCCAGAAAAGTACGCCATTCAGTATACTGTGGTGTGGAAAATGTGTGCGTTTATTGCATCTTTTTCTCCTTTTTCGAAAGTCAGAAGAAGATGCTTCAAAGAATGTAGTTGTGACATTGTACTTTTACTTTCTCTACCACTTATCCATAATAGGTAGGGGAAGCATTCCATTTAGCCAAAATTTTGAAGTAGAATATTCATCAGAGATACATGTCTTGATGTCCCCTGCACCTAAAAAAGGCATATTTAGAAAAACAAAATTTACATCGATGAATGTTCTTATTTAACATTATATTAAACTTCTAATGCATAGTGTTGCCATTTGGAAACAAAGGTGCGTAATCAAAATTTTAGGATATTTTAAGAGTGTTTTTGTTATTTTAATATTATACCAACATTTTAACAATAAACAAGTAATTCCTGCTATTTTATATCATAAATATATTCATTTATTTCAGTATATCTATTGTAGTTTTTTTTATTTGAACAAAAAGCAAAACCCATGCAATTATAATCACATGCTACTCCATTATCCACGCGTGTTATCACACCGATTACTTTACGTGGGACCTCCCTATCCTTTACCAAGACAGATTTAACCGCAGTCGCTGGGATTCGAACTCGTAACGTTCGGCTTTGAATGGATGGTAAGTCACTCACTATACTGTGTTGTGAAAAATATGTGGGTTTATTCCAGGTTTTCTCCTTTTTCGAAAGTCAAAAAAGATGTTTCAAAGAATGTAATTGTAGCCTAGAGGACATGTATTTCACTTTCTCTACCACTTATCTATGGTAGGTAGGGTAAGATTCTATTCACCCAAAAATTCCATGAAGACAGTTTACCAAAAATACACATTATAGTCCACTGAATCAAAAAAAGACATTTTTAGAAAAACAAAATTGACAACCGTGTATATTCTTGTTTAACCCACTGTATTAAAGTAATTCTTAATGTAATTAGGAGTTATCTTCTTGATCAAAACTTAAATAATTACTAAAAATAAGTTAAGCTGTCAAAGCTTCGTTATTCAAATATTGCACTAATTTGTTTTGGAACGACGTTTTTAAGAATGAAGCTAGATGTGTATTTTTAAGCATTGATTTTATATATAAATTAGAATCTCTAAAACTTCTTCCAATTTCCTAACAATAATTTCGTTAAGGGGATGTAGGACTTGTTCATTAATTTGCATTGGATACCATAAGTATAATTAGATAATGTATATGTATAACTAATCCCACAGTTAGAAAGGTAGAATGAGACGACTGAAAAATTCAATGCCATAGCCAATGCCACAGTCGTCTGATTCTATCTTTCCAACCCTGTCAAACACAACACGGATTGTGTGAAGGAACAATTAATTCCACTAATCCCACAGTTCTTTTGAGTTCCACTTAATCCCCATCTTTAACTACAATGTCTTAACTGAGGCCTTTCCTTTGGGACATGTTACTGCCTATAGGTAAAGGTGTGAACTCATATTCGTTGGATTTATTATAACTTTGGGTTTTGTTTATTCATTAAGTCTCGCACACACATTCACTCTTTCATACATGTTTCGTGCCTCCGAAGAGAATAGGGAATAATTTTGACAAGATTCCCCCCTCAATCGGGAATCAACCCGAGGCGTACAGTAGTTATTTTACACGCAATAAAAGAATACGAATCTTATACTATACATTCGCATAGCATTCACTACTAATGTCAAATTCACACATGGTGGTATTCACATAAAAATTGATTTCTCTATGCACATTGCGTTACTCATGATATGGATTTGCTTAGAAATTATGCAGCAATGTTTATCCTTGATAATAAGCCCTTGCGATAGAAAAAAAGGGAAAGAAGAACAAATTCGCAAACTTTCAAGCATGTCCGTTGGATGGCGCATTTAAATTTGGAAAATGTATAAGTTTACCACTTGAAATATTTCAGAAACGAATAATACTTGGAAATTTTCTTTCATAAGTTGTTATTTTAGTGAGCCTTAAATTTTTCCTGTAGTACGTTTTTTGTCATTTTGTAAGGGTTTCTTAGTTATATAGAATTACATAAAATTCAATCAAATGTAGGGTACTTCACTGGATACTAACTCAAAATCGAAGGATATATTTTATTTTTGGTTTCAATATGTCAAGCATGTGGTATTTGAATCAAAACCATTTTTGCGGAAATAAAAAATGTCTGATGTGTTACACTCACATCACTTTCTCTACTCTTGTACAAACTATTTATACAAACGCTTATTTTCCATCTACATCATGTTAATCGAGAAAACATTTGCAGACTCTTATCTTATTGCTAATTTTCTTGTAGATGTAAGGGGAATGTATATTTACAAGGGCAATTTGGAAATACAGTAGCCTTTAAGCACATACATATTTCTTAACAGCTGGTTGCTAGGTGCAGCACCATTCCCTTTGCCACAGATTAATACTCTTTGCATATCCAAGACAAAAAAATGAATAACGAATTCCCATTTGAGAAAATAAGTATTGAAAAATTTAAGGGAATAACAAGCAATATCTCGAAAATGGTTCACTCAAAAAACAAAATGTATATGACATAAGTTGTGTATTTTAACGCGATCTACATTTTTTGTGTAGTAAAATTTTGTCTATCTCTTATGGTTTACCAGTTATGCAAAAGTCGTTCACAATAAGGAATGCTTTTGGAGACATTTCCAGAAAATTCAAGATATACATTTTATATGTCATAAAAATATCCTAAACATATGATATTTTAATCAAAATCGTTAGAGCCATTGTTGAAAAAATTGAAATTTTCAAAAAATCTTCCATGTAAAGGGTAATCTGGGGTGGGGGGATTTTCTTGAAAACCTTCGTGTCGCATCCTTGGAAGATACTGAACCTAAATTCCAAGTTTGGTGTTTATCCGACTGTTCGTTTCTGAGTTATGCTGTTCACAGACAGACACACAGACACACACACACGGACATGTTTCCAAAAATGCTTTTTTTTGGATTCAGGGGGTCTCAAAACATGTATTTCCGGTGAAATTTCGGTATCGAATTTTCGGTTGGAATACAATTTACTTTCCCTACTTATCTACTATACCCGTAGAGAAAGTAAAAATCTATGCTTTGAAATCTCGCAATACCATACCAGAATTTTATATGCAGACTATGGATATGTGCAACTACGTGGATTTGAACCAGGCCAAAAAAGTTATTTTATGTTAATTAGGCCATTTAAATGAAATTGTGCACCATCATCATCCATTAACAGGACCATGTCATCAGCAAAAACGTTGATAAAGGTTTCACAGAATGTCATTCGATTTGCTTTGTCATGATCATTTACCTCGATCATTCAACAGAACCACAATATTTTTTGTAAGGACAAATATTTAAATTTTTATGTAGAATTCTTCTGAAGCTGGTGCTGATAAAAGCAAGGTAGCAGCAGTATGTTTTCAGGGATGTGATTAGGCGCGGTCTCAAAATTTCTACGTCAGATTGACTCAAAATGAGAACGTCCTTGTCAGGCCCCTGGGGGACTACTTGCCCGCGGAACGTCGTTACAGACACTACCGGGTTCCCCACATGGTCGTGTGGATAACGCCGGTAACAAAGGCACTAAATCAGCAAACAGCATAACGCTGACAGTAAGTACTCCCTTCCCCATGGCAATGGTCATTCAAAATTCCAATGTTTAATCCATTTGGAACATAAGACACCAGCGTAGCAGCGGATGATGCTGCTTCTGAAACGGCAACCGTTGAGGAGTCTATAAAAATATAGAGGCTACCTCCTATCAACTTAAAAACTAAAAACCACCATCCTACAACCATCGAACCATCTCTGTGGTTAAAAGCTTCCAAGGGCAGATACACAGCAGCACTATTTAGATCACCATGAGCCTATCAGGAGTGAGTGAGTGAGTGAGTCAGAGAGTGAGTGAGTGAGTGAGTGAGTGAGTGAGTGAGTGAGTGAGTGAGTGAGTGAGTGAGTGAGTGAGTGAGTGAGTGAGTGAGTGAGTGAGTGAGTGAGTGATTTCTGGTTGAATGACTAGGGCTCCTTAAAACCGCCTGCGATATTTTCATAGTGTACCCAAGATGTGGTGACTTCTTCGTTGCAGAAGCAATTGCCCAGCAGTTCTCATCCATAACTTCATAGTGTTCCTGCTAGGACCGGTACCATGACCTGGGATATTAAAATGTCTGCGAAGAACTCGTATAATAAGCACTGGATCGCCAGTTCTAAAAAGAACTTTTAGAAAAAATCCCTCTGTGTGTGTGTGAACAACATAACTTATAAGCAAAAAGTCGAATAAACACCAAACTTGCTTTTTAGGTTCAGTATCTTTCAAAGATGCGACACAAACATTTTCAAGAAAATCCCGCTCCCCATTTACATGAAACATATCTCAAAATTTTGATTTTCTTAAAATGACTAAGTACCACATTTTAAAGATGTTTTTATGAAAAACAAGATGTATATTCTGAATTTTCTGGGAATGGCGTGTGAAGTCCCTTTCATTCGGCATGCACTTTATATAATCTTGAATAACTGGTAAGCGTTAAGCAATACAGGAAAACATACTACGCAAAAAAATTAGATTTCCATAAAACACACATTTTATTTCAAATAACTTTTTCATGGCTTAAGCTGTTTCCGAAATAGCCGTTATTAATGGTTTAAATTGTAGAATTCTTTGTCATATTTTAAATTCCTGTCAAAATTCAGTTGTTTCTCGCGATTATACGGAAAGAGTGAGGCCAGCATATAGAGTTCAGTTCTTAATCGTTTGACCATCACTATACCCTTTGCATTTCTAAGAAAATTTGTAATGTAGTTACTTCTGCAAACTCTCTCGATTAAAATGAAGTAGACAGAAAAATAAGCTTTCATAAGAATAGGTCTTTTACCCATTAATAGATGATGCAGGGTAGAAAAGTCATGTGAATGTAACACAATATTTTTAAAGAAATGTTTCCACCCCAAAAGCACGACTTTAACATTCTATAGCGCCTTTTTACAATGTTAAACATGGCGCACGAGCAAAACAACTCACGGACAACATAAATGTATAGAAACTTATTGTAATTGTTTTTACTTTCACTACCAGTACATAGTAGGTAGAGAAGTTATTGCACTCCACCCAAAATTTTGATACCGAGATTTCACCAGAAATACATGTTTTGAAACCCCCTGAATAAAAAAGCATTTTTAGAAAAAGGTCCATGTATGTATGTGTGCGTGCAAACAGCATAACTGAAAAACTAAAGTCGGATAAATACCAATCTTGGTATTTAGGTTCAGAACTTCCAAAGTTGCCACACGTAGATTTTCAAGAAAATCTCCCTACCTCAATTACCCTTTACACGGAACACTTTTTTCAAAAAATTTTATTCATTTAAAAATGGCTGCAATGATTTTGATTAAAATGTCATATATTAAACATATTTACATGACAAATAAAATGTATGTCGTGAATTCTCCAGGAATAGCTGTGAAGTCCTTTTCATTTGCAAGAACTTTTGTATAATCTTGTATAACAGGTAAACGTTAAGCGATAGACGAAAACGTACAATACAAAAAATATGGATCTCTGTAAAACACACAATTTACTTCAAATAAGTTTTTCTCTAGCATAAGCCGTTTCCGAAATATCCGTTATTATGAGTTCGAATTGTTCAATACTTATTTTAAAGTCTCGTCGATTTTCAGTTATTTCTCGCGATTTCATGGGAACATATGAAATTTTAAGACTAGCATATAGCATTCAGTTCTTAAACATTTGACTATCACTGTTCTCTTTGTATCTATAACGAAATGTGCAAAGGTTTATTTGGATTACAATGTAGTAGATAGAAAAATAAGCTTGGTAAGAATAGTTTGTATGTCCACTAATAAACGATAGAGGCTAGAGAAGGTCATGTGAATGTATTATCAGATTTTTTAACTTATTTTAGATTAAAAATCATCAGGTTTCCATGGCCCATCCTGTACATTAAAGGGGTAATATTCTTCAAAATTATATAGTATTTAAGTATGTCTCAATGAGTGACACTCTCCCATTTATCAGAGCATCAGTTTAAAAAGAAATAAGCTTAATGTTATGTTTTTCATTTATAGATTCCTAAATATTAAGAATGCAATGTCCAATATTAGTAATATAATATACTCAGGTCAGTGGTTTAGTTGTAGCGCTGGTTTCTGTCTTGGAAGTTGATATACCTGCAATGAAAGTGAAGCAAGGTAAGCTGTTTATTTACTTACGAGAGCCACCGTTACAAGCCGCGTGGGGAGAACCTACTCCCTGGGGCTATAAACAAATAAGAAAATAATGAGCTTTTGTACGTCGGAGCTTGACTCGAGATTCTTTGTGAAAGACCCGCTTCCAAGGAATTTAGAAAAAATAAACTGCCGTAGTTGATATACCACAGCTCCGTTGTGCATACAATCTTAACAAACATTAGCAAGATTGTGAGTTTGGTCGATAAAAAGTCTGCAAAAATAATTACTTTGACCTATTCGCCAAGCGAAGACTTAAAGTTAGATAAATTAGCAATTGAACGTACTCCACCGTTGTGTATTTGATCTCGAATGTTCATTGGTGAACAGCCCAGCAGTGTCTAGCAAGTATACTGTCAATTTGCACCACGATAGCTACTACCAAAAAACCAAAAATATATTTTATTCATATAAATATCTTAGTGATATGACATTTTAATCTAGCCATTTTTGATAAATTAAAGAAGTATATAAAACAGTCTAGGTAAAGGTAGTTTGGGTATGGGAATATTCCTAAAAATCTTCCCTTTTTATCTTTGGAAGATACTGAATTTAAATATCAATTTTGATGATTATGTGGCTTTTCGTTTTGTGAGTTGTGCTGCTCACAAACACACATAAACACAGACGTTTTTATAAAAATGTTTCCTTTTTCTTACTCCGGTGAAAACAGTATAGAATTTGTAGGTAGATTGCACTATTTGCTCTACTTACCATGTATTTGGCGGAGAAAGTAAATATAATAACTCTTCCAGTACAAGTTCTATATATACCACCGTATTTCAAAGAGAAATAATGAACCTTAAAAGTCGAATTTGGAAGAAAGTCCTAAACTCAGAGCTACGATACATCACCATTTGAATAATAGTCGAAGAAGACATTTTCAAGAACATGGAACCTTACTTTGATAAAACCAGAAATACTATATTTTGAAATCCGAAGAAGTGACCAAGCGATAGTACGTAGTAAGGGGAATTCGTAAAGTCTGTGATACGGACCAAGAAATATAGATTTTGAGAGGACAGTGAACTGAAAAGAAGCAGATTCTGACAAGCAGGTTTCTTAAAAAATGTTAAAAATTAGATGTCCTATACTTAAATAACAATGAGTTACATCAGTATGGACAAAAAGCAATAGCTGAAACTTGTTCTCTGCTAAGAGAATAAGTTTTATCTCATTAAGTAGAAACAGAAGTTTAACTACAAAGATCAGTATTTTTAGGTGAAAATTCTGCGCAGTATAACTTAAGGTATCTACACATAAAACATAAATTATGGCTTATGAAGGGAAGAATACTATCAGAGCGAAACTATTAATGAATTTAAAAGTTTTAAAACCTGTTTCTCACTTCCAGTATTGTAAGATTTGACATTAATTTTAAACTTAATATAACATTGATATGAAGTTAAATAAATTTCAAGTAATTTGCGTAATAATTAGAAGGAATTCAGGAGAAAATCTAGAAATGGAGCACGAATGAAGTTCTACGGGATGATAGCTCTACGTGCTATTATACAGGGTGAACCATTTAAATTAGGACTGTACAATCTCCAAAACTAAGCTTAGAAGAAAGAAATGTCTTTAATAAAAGTTGCTTCATATTATGCGGGAAATATATTCCATTAGTCGTGTTTTATTTGGAGGACGTTGTTGTGGTCATTTTTGGTTCAATTTAACATTTTTAAATGGCAACCTACTTTTTATTTTGTTTTCCCCACTCGTGTCATAACAACAAAACAACATTTGTATAAAGCACTTTGCAAACTGTTCTTACACCAACGTAAATAACAACGAATTTTCTGAATTGCTGTGTACGAAGAGCACAATGAATGATTGGACCATCCATGGATGGTCATTTGAGGATCAAATTACGTTTCGTAATTAGGAACCAACATTTTGATTTCGTTTCCTCATTCCTCATCACAAAATAAACAGCGTTTTATAAACCATTTGCTAATGAGACAACAACATACAAAATGTAGATTCCAATTTAAAAAATTAAATTGACCCTAAAATGACCATCATAACGTCCTCCAAATAAAATACGACTAATGGCATTTGCTTTCTCCCATAATATCAAGCAATTTTTATTAAAGACGTTTCTTTGTACAACGAAGCGTTTTGGAGATATTTTACAGTATCAATTTAAATGGTCCATCCTGCTTATAGTCCTGAATCATTGAAAACAATAAAATTAAAAACAGGAAGGTAAAGAAAAAGAAAAACTAACGTATTCAGTCTGCAGAGATGTTAAGAGATATTAAGTATGTGTACTAGAGCTGAGAAAATGAAAAGTGAATCTATAAGATCAGATCTGAATACATCTTCAATTGATGTAGGGAAAGAACACAGACTGTCGGATAATAGTTACCCAAGGATTTATTTATTTACTAATGAAGAAGAGATTTGAGTATACTACGCCAGAGATACCTTGATATTAGAGACCGAAAAGAGCGAATTCACTTAATACCCGAAAAGGAGAAGAGGAAGAAGAAGGATGGTGATATGGAGGATGTGTCAGAAACCTTGGCTCACCTAGCTAAGTACCACGTCAGAGGGGATAGTGTTAAGGTGACCGTGGCATATATCGGCGACTCTGGTATGAGCAAGAACTTTCAACATTTGAGCCTTATTAAGAGGTAAAAATTTAAATAGTGCACAGCTGTATATTTTCTCGAATGGGTGAAAGGTAGGTTTCAAATCCAAAATTTTTTCGTCGGGTTAATTTGTGTACAAAGCGGAAAGTTTTACAAAAACGTATGTTGAGATTCGTGGATTTTTGTTTATATAACCTGATTCTATCCAATAGTATTTCGAGTTAAATCATTTGAGCATTCATGTGCTAGAACCTAAACTATAGAATGGAACGGAATGTTGGTTTACGGCGCTCAACTACCGGGGTTATAAGCGCCGTTCTAAAACAGAGGAAGGTAAAAGCCAAAGGTATACACAAAAGTTAAAAATCACAGCAAAAGCTGAGGATAGGAATCAGAATAAAAGCAAAGTAAAAGTCAAAGGTAACTAGATATAAAGAGGAGAATAAAAATGAAACACCGAACGGTGAAGCACCTCAGGTAGAAATATTAAAAACGCAAGTGTAAGGAGTCTCGGATAAAAACTTAAAAAGCTTATCAACCGCGTGAGGAGTTATAGAGGAAAAATAAAAGGCATACTAAGAAAAATCGCCAATTTTTACTACTTCTGAGAAACAAATTATCTTCAATCGACCTACATAGATTGCGGCCTCGTAGTGTGGACAGTCTGAGTTCGAATCGAGGTTGAGCTAGGTTACCTGCTTAACATTTTTCGCAATGTTCCATTCATCTTACGAAAAACAATGCCAAGTAACTTTCAGTTGCATGGATTTTGGATTCGTTTAAGCATTAATTTCATAGGTTCAGTCCCCCCCACACCTTTAAGTACTTTACTATATGCTGATAATCAAATAGGCGGCGCCGTGGCCGAGTGGTTAGACCGCTCGCCTCCCACCGAGGCGGCCCGGGTTCAATCCCAGGGACCTGTGGTGGACGAAGTGGCGTCTGGGCGGGTTTTCTTCGGGTTCTCCGGTTTCCCCCGCCATTCATTCCACCAACTGCTCCATCATCACCTTTCCTTTCATCCATTTCGGCAACATTTCGTTTCATATACTTACTTCATCCCATACCAGGCATCCTGGATGCTCTGTCTGATCCATGAGTGGCTGCTCCTCGACGGGCCTCCTGACCCCAGGCACCCGCCTGTAAGTCCTACATAAGAGGAGGGTAAACAGATAATGAATGAATGATGATCAAATAGTTATACAAGAAACAGAAGATAATATACAAAGAGCAGTATATAGATTAAGCCAAAATGCAATGCATTATAACCTAACTACATCTATAAATAAAACAAAGACAATGTCTTTTAAAGGGAACAATCCCGTTAGATCAAAGATACTAATAAATAGTGAAATATTAGAACAGGAATCCCACTTAAGTTATCTGGGATGTGACATTAGTTTTAAATTTGACAAAGACATCGAGATTAAAGTTAATGGGTTTCAAAACCATTTGTGTAACGACCAGAAGAACTCTATAAAGAAGAACTAGGAAAGAAATACCATTTAAGTTCTATAAGATTATGACTTTACCTACTGTATTATATGGTTCCGAGTCGCGGACAATAATAAAAAGAGAGAGATCACGCATTCGGTCGAAGTGAAATTTTTGAGGTATGTAAGAGGATGCATTAGAGCTGACAAAATAAGAAATGAATCAATATGATCAGATTTGAATATTGTATCAGTAAACGATAATATTGATGAAAATAAAAGAACTTGGAAAGAACATGTTGATAGAATGGCACATGATAGAATACCAAAAAAGATAATGAGGTACTAGCCGACAGGGAGAAGAAGTTTAGGAAGACCACGCAAGAGATGGCTAGAGACCGGAACAAGTGAACACCAAATCCTTGAAAGGAGAAGAAGAATAATAAGGTTCACTCCCCGTTCGCTTTGACATTCCGAAAAAAGGACGTTTAACCAACACAAAGGAATGTATTTTAAAAGCATCGTAGGCATGTGTAGATAGGTTATACAATGGAGGGGGACACATCGCGCACCGCGACCTACACAGATCTATTGTGGCTACCATCTCCCAGAAGGAAAGGATGAGTTAAAGGATCCACAGAAGGCTACAGGCTGTAGACAGACAGGTCACAGAGACACCCGCAAGTCCCTAACACTTCCAATCCCGCAGACCCGTCCCACTGCTGCTGGAGTCGCCGAGAGAGGGCGAGAACGACCCAGCATCAGGCCTGTGATGTCCACGGGAACACACCTTCCATTCAGCATGCATCTGTCATCGTCCGTAACCACCATACGCCACGAAACCTAGAAGTACCCGTGAAAGATGAGAAGGAAACGGAATTAAATGGAAATTATGGAAAGGAAATCGTGGTAGAGAAGAACCCACCCCAGCATTCGCCTGCCGACCCAGGAAAACCACAAAAACCCATGGGTCAGGGAGGCCGGTCATAGGTGATCGAACCTGGAATCTCCCGAATGCGAACCGCACACTTTACCGCTGAGCCATCTCGCTTGGTTCTCGAATATCCTAATAAGTGATCAATTTGCTATTTGGAATTAACTTACGAAATCCTCGAATGAGTAAACAATTCCGGCTGCAGGTGAGAAAATTTTGGTTATTTTTAAACACACCGTAATGAATGAACTTGGCTGAACACCATAGCTTAGATTTTCATACAAAAAGTCACAAACCAAAGAACGAAAAGGAATAACATTTGCGTGTACATTATTTACCAGCTTTCTTCCCGTTTACTGTTATCTCTCCCAAATATCAGAGCGAACAAAGAGCGTTTAGACTCTGTTTATTCGGAAACACATACATGTATACCGATCTGAATGAATACTGTTAACAACAAAACGACTGAATCCAAAATAAAGGTATAAAGTACTCAATTCAAACATTACACTAAACCAGCCTTTTATTCTGTAGCACAGAGGAAACCGTGGTGGTTTGTTTGTAAATCCTTTTGCACGTAAAGCCTTCGTTTGGTTACTATTTTCTGTAGTGGAACTAGTGGAATCTGAAAATTAAAATCGTAAATGATTTGGTTGTTTATTTTCAGAATAACCGCGATATAGGAAGACAGTAAAATTAAATACAAAAACAGAGATTGATATGTTGCATTCGCAAAAATTTTCTACTGACTCTTCTATAAACTATCTTGCAAAAAGCTTCTTCTTCTGTTCTATTTCTGTTAATCCAGATAAACCTTCATTATACATTTATAAATTTAGTTGTAGGTACTAATCGGCCACGATATGAATGTCCTTGGTGGAAGGCGCCACTATGTATTGTTTACAATCAAGAATAGGGATTAGAGGGGAGCGAGGGGCAAGGCGTTAGGGCAATGTACAGACGCACAATGAAAACAGCACTACGTGTGCAGGCCTTAGTCGTCCTCCGTGGACTAGTGGTAAAGTGCTAGCCTCTAGTTCCCAAGGTCGCGATGGATTTTTTTCGGCGTAAAAATCCTTCCTTGGCTTCCTTCAGAAGGGAAATAAAGCCGGTGGTCCCGTGTCGTAGATTTAGGCACGTAAAAGAACCTCAAGCCTGATAAAGAGACCTCTGAGAAAAATAACTGGCCTTTCACGCCCAATATAGAATGGGACGCTAAGGACCACAGTAGTTAAAGAGCGTCCATAAATAAAACTCAAAAAAAAAAGTTTGAAGGCCTCAGCCTCGCTAGTAAATACAACTCGGAACTGCGCATGTTTTCTTTGCCTGACTGTCCTTTAGATATCCCGCCTACTTATTTCTTAACAGTTTAGTTCCTCTTTCCAACACGAACATTCATATCGTGGCCGACTAGTATAAGAAGGCTAAAGCGATAGTTAGATTATTAAAGAAAACAAGAAAAGGAATAACGACTTACCATTTGAAATACTCATGGATTGCATTCACATGGCTTTGCTACTTGCTCTTCTACATAGTACGTATTCTTACAAAAACCAGTTCTTCCGCTTACTTCTTGTTAATGGGTATGAACTTTCATTACACATGTTCGCATTCGTTGTAGATAAAAGAAGAGGTTAAAAATAATCAGATTTTTAAAAAGAGCATTGCTAACTCACGGTTTTGAAATTCCGTGCTCTTTGCACAACCACGAGAAAAAAGAGTAGCTATTTACCTTTTGGAAAAGTATAAGTACTTGAAGATACAAACCACACACTAATAAATCATTAGAAGTGGCTAACGTCAAAATATTATTTGACATAAGTTGTGTGCTTTACAAGATGTAGATTTTAGTGCAATAAACTTTTATCACTTGCGCTTTATCAATTATACAAATATCTTTCAGAACAAAGAGGAGTTCGAATAAAATTTAAATGTTAGATTTTAATTAAAATAATTGGAGCCCTTTTTAAAACAAATAACGAAGAATTTTCCACGCAAAGAGTAGTTTGAGGTGGGGAGTTTTTCTTGTAAATCTTCATGTTGCATCCCTGACGGATACTGAAATTAAATGCCAAGTGTGTAATCAACTAACACATTCTTTTTTCATTTATGCCGTTCAGAGACAAACAAACAAACACACACACACACACACACACACACACACACTAGTTCTAGTTTCTAGTTTGAGAAGGGGTGGGTTTTATGCCCAAGCACTGCGACCTTAAGATCTATTGCGCATCCCCCCTTTCATCAGTTAAGTAGTCTGTTGCTCGATATGAACTTAACCAGACTGCTAACTGAGGCTTTCGATAGTTCATCTATCTTTGGAAAGTGACTGCCAAAAATACTTGCTCTTTGACTCGCAAGAGCAGGGCAATCACATAGTAGATGAGTAACAGTCTCATCTCCTTCTAGACATCTACTACAGATAGGGTTGTTAAACAATCCCATTCTGTATAGATTAAACTTTAGGGCACAGCGTCCTGTAATGAATCCTGTTGCCCATGCAAGTCTTCTTCTACTAAGACCGCGCAAGTATTTTGCCCGGCTGTTATCCAGGTCTGTAATGAACAACTTGGAATGTCTGCAACCCTCAATGGAGTTCCAGTAGTTCTTGTGTTCTGCTTGAGCCCAGCACTTAATAGCCTGTTTCACTGGTCTGTAGGACACTCCCAGTACAGGCTCCGGACCAAAGAATGGGATTTCACTGCCATCTTGGCTGCTTCATCTGCTTTCTCATTGCCTGGTATACCTATATGTCCTGGCACCCACATAAGTTGAACCTTATTGTGTTCAACCAGTGCCATTAAGGATTCCCGGCATTCTGAGACGAGCTTTGATTTTATTGATGGTGATTCAACTGCTTTAAGAGCAGCTTGACTGTCTGAGAGGATAAGAACACTTCTATTCTTATATCTCCTTTTAATGCTTTCCATGACACTGGCTAGGATTGCATAAACCTCAGCCTGGAAAACTGTAGCTAAGGTACCAAGACTATAAGAAATCTTGGTACCATTACCGTAAAGCCCAGCCCCCGTTCCCGATTTGGTTCTAGAACCATCAGTATACCAGATTGTGCCTTTGTTATTATGAGGTTTTACCAGTCTTTCCCATTCACTCCGCTGTGGATAGGATACCGTAAATTTGAAATCAAACTTGAATCTTGTTTCAAGAATGTCAGTCCCATGTTGAGTATCTGTTGTACATTCTTATCCCAAGGAAGCTTGAGATGATTAATATGTCCAGTGTTAGACACTTTGGTTTGGCGACAAATACGGTGATACGCGATCATGGCTTCTGCCTTCATCCATAAGTGGAGAGGTGTGAGCCCAATCAGCATCTCCATAGCCGCAGTTGGAGTAGTTTTGAAGGCTCCCATAATTGAAATGCAGAAGGTCCTCTGTAATTTATAGAGTTCCTTTCTGCACACCTTTAAATTAACTCTAGGCCACCACATCAGTGCGGCATAAGAGAATATAGGTCTCACCATGACAGTGTATATCCAATACACTATGCTAGGTTTCAGACCCCATGTCTTGCCAAGCATACCTCTACATGTCCAAAAGACTCTGTAGGCTTTGGTAATACATAATTCCATATGATGTTTCCAAGTTAATTTCTTGTCTAAAACAAGCCCAAGATATTTAACTTGTGTTGAATAGGGCACTACTTCACCAAAGAGAGAGAGTCTGGTTAAATCAGGCCCCCATCTCCTGGTGAAGGGTACCACTACTGTTTTGGTTGGATTAGCAGTTAGATTATTCATCTTGCACCAAGCTTCCACTTTTTCAAGCGCCATTTGTAGCACTTGAGAAACTGTGTGAGGAAATTTCCCTCTTATGATTATTGCAATGTCATCTGCAAAACCAATTGTGAAGTAACCATTACTATTGAGTGCGCAAAGAAGTGTGTCCACTACAAGGTTCCATAGCAGGGGTGAAAAAACACCCCCTTGCGGGCAGCCCCTCTCCATGGACACATCCAGCGTCTCCCCACATAGATTCATGGTTATCTTCCTATGTTGTAAGACAAAACGTATCCACTCACAAAGAAGTGAAGGTACATCGTGTCCATAGAGGGCGTTCGTCACGACATCACAAGATGTGGTGTCAAACGCACCTTCAATATCAAGAAAAGCACCAATGGCTATTTCTCTGGTATTAAGCGCCTTCTCAATAGTCGAGAAGGTGAAGTGCTGCTTCCGTTGATTTCCCTGTTTGATAGGCAAATTGGTACTTGTTTAATGGATGTTCCATTAAAACGTAATCCCTAATGTGCCTATCCACTAACCTCTCCAAAGTTTTAAGCATAAAAGAGGAGAGACTTATAGAGCGATAAGCCTTAGCCTGGGCGTAACTAGGACGCCCTGGTTTAGGTATAAACACCACCTTTGTTTGTCTCCAAGCCATGGGTATATATCCATAGGCTAGACAAACTCTAAAAATACCACAAAGTAGGGATTGAACTGAATCAATACCATATTGTAGAAATGCAGGGATGATTAAATCTGGGCCTGCCGATTTATATGGTCCGAACGACTTGACAGCCCACGTATTTTAGTGACATTGACTACGCTCCTGATTAGGTTCCAATTCTCTCTGTCCAAAGAAAGATGGTCCAGATTTGGTTGTCCCTTCACAGAATTGCTGTCATTGTCTACCTTAAAGTCTGGAAAGTGAGCCCTCGCAAGTTGCAGGAGCGTCTCAGAACCAGACTGTGTGTACGTGTCATCAGGCAGTTTAATAGTGCTCACAATTGTTTTAACACACTTTGCCATATGTTTCATGAATCTTGCACTGCTGGGAACATTCTCCATCCCCTGGCAGTACTCCCTCCACGAAATCCTTTTGGCTTTACGTATTTCTTTGTTATAATTGGTGAGGGCTTGTCTATATGAATCCCAATCACCAGTTCTTTTTGCAAGTCTAAATAATTTCCTTGCTTTCTTCCTAAGTCTGCTTAACTCTTTAGTCCACCAAGGCACAAGCCTTGGCGAGTAAGCTACCTTAGGCTGACAATTTTGATAATAGGATAGGAGAATTGACCGTTGTATTTCATCAACGGCAAACTCCACATCCAATATCGAACGAATGTTCCTTGAGATACCCGATGTCAATGCTGATAGATCTCGTCTATATCCGTCCCAGTCAGTTTTCCTCGGATTTCTGTAAATCACTGGTAGAGTGACTTGTGCTCTAATATTGTAGCATATGCATCTATGATCAGAGAGAGTGATCTCCGATGATACACGCCAACTTGAAATTAGGTTCTCAATAATATTAGTCCCTATCGTTATGTCAATGACTTCCTCCCTTCGCAAAGTTACAAAGGTTGGTTCATTACCTCGATTCAGAATATTAAGGTTTGTACTCACCAAGTACTCCATTAACTTTTCTCCTCTGGGATTGATATCAGCGCTCCCCCACAGTGTGTGGTGTGCATTGGCATCAACCCCCAGGATTAACTCCTTTCCATTCTCTCCGCAGTGGGTCACAAGGTCCCTCAACGCTATCGATGGTGGATCAGAGTCTTCGTAAGGGAGGTAGACGGAAGAGAGTATTAAAATTCTTCTCTCTCCTGCCTCCTCCACCGATGTTGTTTGGATTGTAGTTACATCCCTGGAACAGTGCTCAGTAAGAAGCAATGCGTTTATCCAATTCTTAGCATAAATACATGACCTTGGATTATTATTACTAGGTCTATATATAGTGCCCTTAGTACAACTGATGCCTCTAATTGAACCTCTGAAGAGCCAAAGTTCCTGTATGAGAGCAATATCAACATTGTCTTCAACAAGTCTCTTACTTAGAATGGCTGAAGCTGCCTTACAGTGCTGCAAGTTAATTTGAACTATTTTCATAATTGCATTAACCCACAACACTTACCTTAAGCAGTACCCGATGCGCATCCTCCAGAGTCCCCTATCATCGTCTCCGGACTGTCTCCGCCATCGCTGCCTGCCTTCTTCGCTTTGTCTGCTACTGCCTTCCCTACCGGGTCAGACAGGATCTTAAAAAGGGCCCTGTCTACCCCGGTATAGGCCGACATGCCAAGCTCCTTTATCTTCTTAGCAGACTCTTGGTCCACCATTAGGATTAGGCGTTGACCAGAGGAGTCTGCCTGCTTATCAATGATTTTCCAGTGCTCTATATTCAGCTCCTGGTTTAATCTTTGAATGCGTCTTAGCAGCACCTTAGGATCATCAGTTGTAATGTCCCGAGTCTTAAGGGCCACCTTGACTGACTTAGGTAGATCTTTTGGATCTACTACTTTGAGAACTAATCTCTCCTTGATTTTAGCTCCCTGAATATGTTTTTGGAGCCAGCTACATGACTGCTCATCATCACAATAATATATCAGATTCCCATCCTGTAGAGAAAAGGACCTGAGTTTAGGTAGAGATTCACTGGTTGGCGCCTCATCTATCTTCCTCAGAATCTCAGCCTGAATGGGTCGAATGTCCTCCCCAATCAGCTTTCTCTCAGGATAGGACTCTTCCACAATTGTCATCTTGAAAGCGGCCAAAACTTCCCTGTAAGTGACACCAGGTTCAGTGCCACTAGGCCTCTTAACAGGTTTGGCTTTATCCGAAGGAGGAGTATCCACACTTGTCCTGGGTCTTTTAGAAGTCCCTGGATCAGTACGGACCTCCACCCCTTTACTCTGTGAGTTTACATTACCTGTGCCCTCACTCATTTTCTTAGCTTTTTTATTCTTCTTCTGGCTGCCCCTGATAACTTCTTAGTGTCCAGGTGCATTCTATTAATTTCAGATGCTGTTGCACCCATTTGTTTATCTAGTGACAGATTTCTCTCTGCTGGAGAGTCTCTGTCACTTGACTTTTCTTTGTCAGGTGAGAGATTTCTCTCAACTGGAGAGTCTCTCTCACCCGCCTTGGTGATATTTATTTTATTTTGGTCCATATTGGTCCCACGAGTACCAGGGAAATAAAAGTCACCCAATACAGAGCCCCGTATATATTGGGAAGGCTAATTACTTCAGGGTGTCGCCTGGTGCCCTGAAGAGATCGTTCACGACACTGCATTTTTTACCACCCCAGTGCCATTCATCCCTCGGCACGATGCATTCCCACCTTGGATTGGGTGGACCAGAGCCCCTGGAAGGTCCTCCAGCTGGGAGTCCCTCAAGGTTCTCCAACTGGGAGACCCTTTGGGTTGGATTTTGTGTTGAGCCACTTCTTAGTCTGGTACCTCATTACGAACCTCTCTGGCATGAGTACCTCTACCAGCACAGCTTAGTAAATCACTGGTACACGGAAGCCTCCCCACCAACTACAAGGTCCTGTGGCTCCTAGGGGAGGACACACACACACACATAAACGCACCGTTTCCTTTATAAGCAACCTCAAAACGTGTATTTTCAGTAAAACCTGTATTTTGAATTTTTGGTGGGGTGTAATACTTGCCTTTAGTTACTATAGATAAGTAGACAAAGCAAACAAATTTTTCAGGTTAGCAGGTAAGCTTTTGTTATGCATCAAAGGGAATGAATAGGGAGTTATGAGTGTCTCTTTAGAGTAACTAACGATAACGTTTTAAAAAAATAAAAGAACATTATTTTCCAAACTTTTATTATGACTCATTATCTTACTCCTTACCCTACTTCTTCAAATGTTCCCGGCGTTATTCAGATACGTGTCGTAACGGAAAATCAACCAGTTTTTGTGTGCCTTCGTCAAAAAATGATGCCGCGTGTGATGGAAGTCAAATCTGCACTTCTTGATTCACAACACATCGTCGTTGAAATAATCTACACCAATGAATCTGTTCAAATGGACCAAGAGATGAAAATCGCGTGGTGCCAAATCATGATTGTAGAGAAGGTGACCGAATTGTTCTGTCGAAGCCAGTTGCCGATGTCGTAATCTTCAACGCAACGCTGGCCGCAGATTAGTGGGTAAAGTTTCCAGGTGATATAAACAATTCCAGGAAGAACTTCTAGTGGTAAGGTGATCGTTCTGGATCCTTCTGTCGTTCTCGGGTTTTCCAAAACATACAGATGACTTTCCAAGAACTCTGCAGCCGTATATAAGCAAACGTTTTCGCGACAGTGAGTCACTTGTTGCGACTAGAGCGCGAAAGGAGTGGGAAAACAGTGGAGTTGTGAGTGGTGGGGTTTTTGAAATGTTCAAGTGAGCTAGACAGCGAGCGATCCTCCGAGCGAATTGCTGACGACTGTTGTGACGTGCAACGGATATACTGAGGAGCGACGGGTTGTAGAGGTCTTGTGTTCGATTCCCGAATGAAGTGAATCGTTCGGCATGAAGAGGATGCGTCACGAAGAAAGAAGTGAAGGACGAGAATTGAACCAATTTTCTTTGGACAAAGCGCTATTAGCAAAGTGAGCTCCCAGTGAACGCGACTACATAAAAGCGAAACAGTGATATTAAAAATAAAACTGAACGATGTCACATTGTTGTTTCCACATAAACCTCACACAAGTGGCGATGAATTTGAAACGCCATAACAACAGTAAAACACAAAGTGACGATCGCTCACAGCTACATCTGGCTTCCTAATGAATGGATCAAGTGTTCGCGTATGCTCAAAATTGCATCAGTAATTGCACAGAAAAATTGTATTTTCTGATTCTTGCCTGTGGCGCTACATTTACTAATTGGCAAAACAATAAAATAAACGGTTAACCGAAAGTACAGTAAACTGTGTTGATAACACATTTAGTTCACTAATTACTTAATGCTCCCTGGTTCAATAACATCTTTTTGTAAGCGAAATGCATGGTTTTAAGGGTTCCCTCCGCTTAAAAGTAATTTTCAGTGCTCAACTGCTTTCGCTATGAATGATAAGCTAGCCTTTTTTAAAGTGTTTTCCTAAATCCAATAATGAAGACTGGATTTCTGAAATTCTGTATTCTCTGGCTTATTTTCGTATAAGCTTTTGCAAACATATCTTTAATCTATTTGTATTTCCATTTAAATTTTCTGCGTAAATAGATTCTACCTAATTTAATAATAGTGATGCTGTAATTCAGACCCGACCATAAATGCATAAATCAAAATGCCGATAAGGCAGATATTATACCTTTAATTATATATTGCATTAAATTCAGTTATAATTCAACTATTTTTATTGCTATTTCATATACCTATTATTCGTGTTATTACTCTCCCTACTACATACATAGTATGTAGAGAAGACATTCCACCCAAAAATTTCATACCAAGATTTTACCGAAAATACAATGTTTGAGCACCGCTGTATCCAAGAATGCATTTTTGGAGAAATATATGTGTGTGTGCACGCATTCGTGAACAGCATAATTAAAAAAGGAAGCGTTGGATAAACACAAAACTTGGTGTTAAGGTTTACTACCTTCTAAAGATGCGGCACGAAGAGTTTCAAGAAAATCCTCCCCAACCCAAATTACCCTTAACATGGAACGTTTTCCGAAATTTTTTGTTTTCTAAAAAATGCCTCTAAAGATTTGGATTACAATACCACATATTAATGATATTTACATGACAAATAAAGTATATATCTTGAATTTTCTAGAAATAGGCCTTAATTCCGAAGGAATTTCGTATAATCTTGTATAACTAGCAAACGTGAAGCGATAAAAGAAAACGTACTACATAAATAGACCTCTTTAAAACACACACTTTATTTCAAATAACGTTTTTTGGGGTATCAGCCGTTTCCGAAATATCCGTTATTAATAGTTCATATTATTCTTTACTTGGTCATTCTTTAAAGTCCTTTCAATATTCAGTTGTTTCTCACGATTGCATGGAAATAGTATGGACTTTTAATGGCAGCGTATAGTGTCCAGGTCTTAAAAATTTGACTATCGCTGTTCTCTTTGTAACCTAACGAATTGTGTAAAGTAGCTATTTCCGGAAAGGTTTTTCTAGATTAAAATGAAGTAGATAGAAAAATAAATGTTCGTAACAATAATTTGTATACCAAGTAATAAACGATAGAGAGTAGAGAAGGTTATGTGAATGTAACAGATAAGATGTTTAGAAAAAGGACCGCGTGTGTGTGGCTATGGAGAGCATAACTCTAAATCGAAATGCCCTATACATACTAAACTTCATATTTAAGTCCATCCTCTTCAAAAGTTGCGACACGCAGATTTTCAGCAAAATACCCCAAACTACCGTTTACATGGAACGTTTTTCCAAATTTTTTACTTTCTAAAAATTACTAACGATTTTGATTACAACATCATTTATTAAATATATTTACATGCCAAATAATATGCATTTATTGAATTTTCTGGGAATAGCCTTTGAAGTCGTCTTCATTTGAAAGGAATTTGATACAATCCTGTATAACTTGTAAACGTTAAGCAATGCCCAGAAAATGTGGATCTTTTTAAAACACACAATTTATTTCAAATAGTTTTTTTCTACCACCCGCCGTTTCCGAGATATTCGTTATTAATGGTTCGAATTGTTCAGCACTTAGCCATTCCTTTAAGTCCTGCCTATTTTCAATTGTTTTTCGTGATGTCATGAAAAGAGTATGGAATTTTATAGTCAGCATATAGCGTCCGGTTCTAAAACATTTGTCTATCGCTATTCCATTTATGAATAATGAATTGTGTAATGCAGCTATTTTCGGAAAGATTTATCCAGATTAAAACGAAGTAGATAGGAAAGTAAACTTTCGTTAGAATAATTTGTATAACCACGGATAAGCGATAGAGGATTGAGAAAGTCATGTGAATGTAACACATCAGATATTTTCTTTTTCTCTGTTAGAAATAAAGCTTACAATGTTTCGTTAGGTCATGTTGGTAATAATGTGCCCTTGGGTAGTATTCATGTCCCCTACTATCGTCTCTTGCGTTTCTTTTCCTACATCAGGGAGCCGTTCGCTCATAGAATTTTCGTTTAGATCTCTCAAGGTTTATAGACATAGCTTACGCTGCGGATAGGGACACCTCGCGCACTACGAGCTACATAGGTCTATCAGGCAGAAGGGATGAAATGAAGGAATCACAGGAGGCTACCGCCTGCAGCCACAGATAAACACGAAAGTCCCTAACAGTTCCAGGCTCAAAGACCCGTCCCACTGCCGGAGTGGGCGATGAACAACCCTAGACCAAGAAGTCCTCTAGTGTCCACAGAGAATACTCTTTCCTTTGAGCAAGTATCCGCGACATCTGCCCGGTTCTGCCATATCCACAAAACCTAGAAATGCACCTGAAAGTTAAGGAAACCGAATGAAGGGAAATGATGGAAAGCAAATCATGATGAATGAGTGTCCACCCCAGAATTTGCCTACCGACCAGGGAAAACAACGAGAAACCCAAGGTCAGAGCAGGTGGTGTTCCGAAATTGAACCCGAGACCTCCTGAGTGCGAGGAAACGCTAGGAGCCACCTCGCATGTTTCTCACAAGGTTTAATTCATCTCTCCATCGGCGCGACGAAGGCAACATTCTTTAAGTAAATGCAGCATGTAGACCTGGGAGAAGTCTAGTTTGATCACCGAAGCCCCGCTATCGATTTGCACTTCAAGCTGTATTTAACGTCATAACTAATAAGATTAAAGCCTAACTCAGGTAACTTCCTATACACTACATGATCAAAAGTATACGGACACCGGTCTGAAAATGACGTACAAGTTCGTGGCGCCCTCCATCGGTAATACTGAAAGTCAATGTGGTGTTGGCCCACACTTAGCCTTGATAACAGCGTTCACTCTCGCAGGCATACTTTCAATCAGGTGCTGGACGGTTTCTTGGGCAATGGCAGCCCATTCTTCACGGAGTGCGGAACTAAGGAAGGGTATCGATGTAGGTCGGTGAGGCCTGGCACGAAGTCAGCGTTCCAAAACATCCCAAAGGTGTTTTATAGGGTTCAAGTCAGGAATCTGTGCAGAACAGTCCATTACAGGATGTTACTGACGTGTAACCACTCCGCCACAGTCCGTGCAGTATGAAAAGATGCTCGATCGTGTTGAAAGATGCAATCGCCAACCCCGAATTGCTCGTCAACAGCGGGAAGCAAGAAGGTTCTTAAAATATCAATGTAGGTCTGCGCTGTGATATTGCCATGTAAAACAACAAGGGGCGCAAGCCCCCTCCAGGAAAAACACCAACACACCATAACACCACCACTTCCGAATTTCAACGTTGGCAGTACACACGCTGGCAGATGACGTTCACCGGGCATTCGCCATACCCACACCCTGCTATCGGATTGCCACATTATGTACCGTGATTCGTCACTCCACACAACGTTTTACCACTGTTCAATCGTGTAATGTTGACGCTCCTTGCACCAAGCGAGGCGTCGTTTGGCATTTTCCTGCGTGACGTGTGGCTTATGAGCAGCCGCTTGACCATGGAATCCAAAGTTTCTCACCCCACGCCTGTCATAGTACATGGAGTGAATCCTGACGTAGTTTGGGATTCCTGTGTCATGGTCTGGATAGATTTCTGCCTATTACTCTGTACGACCCTCTTCAAATGTCGGCGGTCTCTGTCAGCCAACAGACGAGGTCGGTCTGTGCGCTTTTGTGCTGTACATGTCCCTTCACGTTTCCACTTCACTATCACATCAGAAATAGTGGAAATCTGCCGTACAGACTTCTGACACAAGTGACACTCAATCACCTGACCACGTTCAAAGTCCGTGAGCCTTTGCATATACATATACCAGTGCATTTATAAACACACACATACACAAACACTCACTTACACGTACACCAGTACTCTTACACACGTACACACACACCACACACACATACGCATACAAATATACACCCATACACCAGCGCACTTACACACACATATAGACATATGTGAGTTCCACGGATCGTCCCATTCTGCTATTTCACGATGTCTAATGACTACTGCGGTCGCGGATAATGAGTACCAGGCAGTAGGTGGCAGCAAAATGCATCTAAGATGAGAAACGTATTTTGTGGGGGTGTCCGGATACCTTTGATCACATAGTGTATGTCAGTAAGCAAAACTGCTCTATTTTTGCTTTGTGTATATGTTTAACTGCATATCAGTGAAAGTATTAAAAGAAAGTATATATTTAATCTTATTTGTTTAAATGTCAGTAGAACAACTGATAACAGCTAAAGCTAAGAAGTAGCTCAATTGTGATAATGGTTGTAGTAAGGGATTATATATAAATAAGAGTTTATACATAAGGTATAAACTCTTATTTAGCCTTCCCATGTATCGATCCGCATAGAGCCCTCTTTCCAGTAACGTCTTCCAAATAAAACTAATTGTTACGTTATGCTGGCAACTGGGAAGGTCACGTGTGGTAACCAGCCAAATTAGAATGTGACATTATATACATGCGGTGATGAAGCAATATAAAAATTGACTGCATGAACCATTGGGCACCAATTTAACTTTCTTACTACCGCGTGCAGACTGGGTAGATAAGGTATTGCATTCCACCCAAAATTCCATATAGAGGTTTCACCAGAAATGCATGTTTTCAGGCGCCTTGAATAAAAAAAATCATTTTTAGAAAAAGGTCCGTGTTTGCGTCTGTTGGTGTGCTGCGAACAGCATAACTCAAAAACGAAAGGTCGGATAAACACCAAACTTGGTATTTAGGTTCACTACGTTCTGAAGAAGGAACATGAAGATTTTCAGGAAAATCCCCAACCCTAACAACCCTTTACAGGGAACAGTCTTCGGAAATGTTTATTTTCTAAAAAATAGTTCTAACAATTTTTATTAAAATATCATATATTAAATACATTTACAGGAGAAATAAAATGTATATCTGGAATTTTCTGGGAATTGCCTTTGAAGTCCCCTTCATTCGGAAGGAATTTTGTATAATCTTGTATAACTAGTAAACGTTAAGCGATAGAAGAAAACGTACTACACAGGAAATGTATATCTCTTTAAAAAAAAACACAATTTACTTCAAATAACGTTTTTGTGGCATCAGCCATTTCCGAGGTATTCATTATTAACGGTTCGAATTGTTCATTTCTTGGTCATTCTTTAAATTTTTTCCAACTTACAGTTGTTTATTACGATTGCATGGAAACAGTATGGGATTTTAAAGCCAGTGTATACCGTCCAGTTCTTAAACATTTGACTATCCCTGTTCTCTTTGTATCTGTAACGAAATGTGCAATGTAGCTATTTCTGCAAAGGTTTCTTTGAATTAAAATGAAGTAGACAGAAAAATAAGGTTTAGTAAGGATAAATTGTATACCCATTAATAAGCGATAGAGGGTAGAGATAGTTATGTGAATGTAAGACAGGATTTGTCCATCTAATCCCGGATTAATGTTGAATAATTTTCACTGCTTGAGCTGCCAATTTTACAAATCCTGTTTCTGTAAATGCTCCTAATTTCCTTCTGGGAACCAAATAGCAATGATTTAAATAAATATACAGATTTGATGCAACCTCAGCGTAAAGCATATTAGTTTTAGAAAAGCATCAGTGAGTGAGTGAGTGAGTGAATTAGAGTGTGTGTCCGTGTGTGTATGTAGTGAATGCGTATGACTCTCTCTCTCTCTCACTCTCTCTCTCTGTTTACCTGCTCCCCCTCTATCTGTCTGTCTGTAAAATCCTCCAAAATAGGGAAATGAGAAGAAGAAAGCTATATTTAGCTTAGACATATTCTACTGAAGACTTTTCAAGAAATCCCTCTCAGGGTAAACAAACCTTTAAACGGAAATCACCTGCTACTGTTTATTTTTTATGGAAGAACTAAACAATCTTATTAAAATGTGTTACGTGTCATCTTTCAGCATAAGAAATAAAACGTATATTACGGATATTCTGCAGGAGGCCGGCGAAGTCCTACTCATTCTCCTTTCGTTAAATTCCGTGTAACTGGGTGTTCACCTCATAAATCTAGTTTTTGTTTAAAATGTGCCAAGTTATAGCAAATATTGCTGTTATATTACGCATTATATATGCTGTTTTTCGTTAAAACTTCCCCTCATTTCAAGTGGTTATATTTTGAAGTGTTAAGTGAACGTTTTCGTGATTGGCATGTTTTGAATTGCTTTATGAACAACTGACTATGGTCTTTGTCCACTGCATACTAACAAATTAATAATTGAAACTAAAAAGTTGAAACAATACTTTGTAAATATTTATCATGAATAGAAAGACACAGTAAGAAAAATATTCTTGTTCATCAATAGAAACAGTTTTTCGAAATGGATTGAATACGCAATTTGTTCTAGCTGCATAAAGCACACAGGACGCGAGTACAACACACAGATATTTAGAAAGAAGCTCGGCAGTTAGTATTTCAAATTCATTTTTTATAGCCTGATACGAAATCATAAAACAGTCATAACATTTCAAAAGGGTGTAATGTGCACTAATGGAAAGCTCCAACTAATGTCGTAAACGCCTAAAGGTGCAAAAAGAGATTTAACTCACATTGTATATTTTATTACATTTTTCTAAAAAAAAGCTTTTGTCTATGTCCTTTCCTTTCATGGTACTACAAAACTAAATTAGAATGACGAGGTCTTCACAGTCATTGCACAGAAAATTCGAGATACATACTTTGTTCTTCATGTTAATATATTCAACATATGACGTTTTAGTAAAAGCCATTAGACCGCGTTTGATAAAATAATAAAAAAATACTTTTTAAAGGAGAGTTTCAATTGCGGTGAGTTTCATTAAAGTTTCCTGTCGTATGCATGGAAGATTCTTGACTTAAATATCAACTTTGATATATACACAGTGGACCATTTAAATTGAGAGTGTACAATATCTCCAAAATTAAGCGTTGTAGAAAGAAATGCGTTTATAAGAGTTGCTTGTTATTATGGAGGAAAGTAAATGCCATTAGTCCTGTTCTATTTGGAGGACATTGTGATGACATTTTAGGGTAAATTTAATTTTTGTTAATGGGAACCTATCTTTTCTATGTTGTTTTCTCACTCCTCATAATAAACTAAACAACATTTGTATAAAGCACTTTGCAATTGTTCTTACGCCAACGCAGATAACAACGAAAACTGAATGGGTGTATAGGAAGAGCGCAATGAATGGTTGAACCATCCATGGATAGTCATTTGAGGGTTAAGTTACGTTTCATAATTGGAAACCAATATTTTATATTTTGTTTCCTTATTCCTCATCCAAAATAAACAGATTTTTACAAAGCAATAGGGCAACATACAAAATGTAGGCCTCCATTTAAAACAAATTAAATTGATCCTAAAGTGGCCATCATAAGTCCTCCAACCAAACATGTCTAATGACATTTACTTTTCCGCATATTATCAAGAAACTTTATTGAATACATTTTTCTACAACGCATAGAGATATTGTACAGTCTCAATAAAATTGCCCACCCTATATATAACTTTTCGCTTGTCAGTTATACTGTTCACAAACACACTCCTGCAACATCAACATACACGTGCACATTCGGGTGGACCTTTTTCTGAAAATTTAATGTATTACATTCACATGCCTTTCCCTACCCTGTATCATTTATTAGTGTGTATAAAAACTTATCTTACGAAAGCTTATTTTTTTTTTTTTTTGCCTATGATTTTAATCGAGATGAACTGTTGCAGAAATAGCTACATTACACGTTTCGTTATAAATGTAAAGGGAAATGTTTCAAAACTGAACGCTATATTCTTGCCTCATATACTTTTTTTATGAAGTCGCGAGAAACAATTGAATGTTGACACGACTTAAAGTAATGGGAAATTATTGACGAGCTGAAATAATTAGTTATGGATGTCTTGGAAATAGTCTATGCCATAAAAACAGTTATTTGAAATAAATTTTATGTTTATTTCTTGTGTAGTGCGTTATCGTCTATCGCTTAACGCTTACCAGTGTTACAACATTATACAGAATTCCTTCCGAACGAAAACGACTATTCCCTGAAAATTCAGAATATACATTTTGTTACTCATGTAAGTATATTTAATATATAGAATTTTAATCAAAATCATTACAGAAATTTTTTAGAACATCATAAATTCGAAAAATATTCCATGTAAAGGGTAGATCGGTGGGGGGATTTTCTTTGAAATATTCGTATCGCATCTTTGGAAGGTACTGAACTTAAATACCAAGTTTAGTATTTATCCGGTTTTTCGTTTTTGAGTTCAGAGACACAATCACACACACACACACACACACACACACACACACACATGCGCGCGAGCAGAAATTTTTCTAAAAGTGCTTTTTGTTTTATTTAGGGGGACAAAACATGTATTTCCGATGAAATCTCGATATCGAATCTTAGAATGGAACATCTACAATACTTTCACTGCCATAGCTAACCATAAAAGAAAGTAATAAGCTTCCGTATCTGATTTATAGATAGTTAAAACGAAAGCATAGAGAACTGGGTGACTTATGTAATTATTAGAATTGCTATTCGTAGTTCCAAGGCATCCATTCATAGCACCATAGCATTGGGTTTTCCCTAGCCAAGAACGTGCAAGGCATAATGATATGCCTTGGCGTATTCTGTTTTGGCACTATTTTAACTGGCATAATGGATGGAACTGCATTAGAAGCACAGCTTGAAGGACTATTTATTTCCCTTTACAGTTTGTAACATTGCACTACTTTCCATAATGGCCTTTCCTTTCTGATAAAAATCTCACTTCCCGTTACTCCGCTTTTTATGTGAAAGAAGTGTTCATCTGAATTTTATTTATAAGTGTAAATGTTTATATCAGGTGTCATTGCTTTCAAGCAATGAAAGTGCTCTAAAAGATGTAATTTTAACTTAAAGCAGAGCAGCCGAGAAGTAGAGACAAAATCATTTCAATGAAAACAGTAAGCTATAGAAGACTTTTACGGCGGAAAAATAATTTGCACGTTGTGAATGTTCCTTGCTAGGTTTATAAACATAGCCTAGGCTTCTGGCAATGCAAATTATTTACCTCCTTAATAATAGATTGTGATATAAGGGGTAAGAGTAGGGTTTTATTTTGCGAATAGAAATGTTTATGAAACAAATTCGTAGGCAATCCTACGAGCAAAATAACACCACTTTTAACCCGTGTAGCATATACGTTTTCCGAAGCGCTTGAATTTGTAAAATATCAATATTATATTTATTCCTGAAATTAATAGTGATCACGTTTGGAACGCGGTTCTTGAAACAAGACAAATTAATTTAAAAGAGCGAGATTGAGATGGTGTTTGATTCGCCAGCAGTCATTTTCAGTTAAATTATTTTCAACTTTAAAATTGCCTTACACCAACCAATGAGGGGATTATATGCTATATTATATTGCTTTCTGGATTATTTGGGTAGGTACTTCTAGTGTTATTGTTTCTGCGGCTTCTGTAATTTCACTTGGCTATTCCATTTCAGTTTCTTCTGAATTCATAAGCTCCGCCATTTAATATTTATGTAGGTTATAGTATATACGTTAACTCTACAACGATTTGTGATGAATTGAAAGTACGACGACGATTTGTATTGGGAACAGATAATCGCCAGAGGAATTAATATGTAAAAATACACAATGAAAAGTAAAACCTAATCATATTGTGACATATGCAAGCATTGTTAAGTGCATACGTGACCTTGACCGCCTGGATCGGGGATTACGTAAGAGTGGTGGGGGTAAGAAGCTTGGATAGCGTCCCACGCTGAAGTAGCGTGGCTTGGCAGTCAGTGAGTAGAGTCGCACCAGGCAGGTTGTGTTGTTACGCGCTCTCCATACACGAAGATGTATGGCGTCCTCGACGAGTGGACATGAAGTCAAGGAGGTAATGTACTCACTTTTAATAATATAACAACTTACCATCCAAGTCTTCCCTGTTTAATTTACCATAGTATAAAGACCCTTCCTTCCATTCTGAACCATGTAGGCATCCTTTTATCAGATATTCTATAATATTTTTCATTTTCAATTAGCTGCGTCCCTTGTCGTGGCCTCGCCTTGTTTAAATTGTTTAACTTCCTGGTATCTTATTAGCGAGTCGCCTACCTCCCATTGAGCATTTGTTTGGAGGTCACCACAATATCAAATCGAGTTATTAAACGTGTGCAAATTCCATGTGATTAGACTTGAAACCAAAGTTTGTCACAATGAAGATTGTCGCACTAGTGCAATAAACTAAAGCTTTTAGCTCGTGTGCTCTGTGTTAGAAGTTTTATATTTAGGCCATGCTGTCTAAAAACAATTCTGATGTGTTACACTCTTGTACAAACTATTTTTACAAACACTTATTCTCCATATGCTTCATGTTAATCCAGATTTTAATCTTATTACTAGTTTTCTTGTAGATGTAATGCTTTAAGTTATAGTCAAATATTTTAAGAGCTGGTTGCTATATGGAGTATTCCATTATCTTTGCATTACCAGGAAAAAATGAAAAATGAATAGCGAATTCTCATTTTAGAAAAACTATAAGTATTGGAAAATTTAAGGAACTAACAAGCAATATCCTGAAAATGGTTCACCCAACAAAAAAAATGTATATGACATAAATTGTGTATTTTAACGCGATATAAATTTTTTGTGTAGTAAAGTTTTGTCTATCCCTTATGGTTTACCAGTTATGCAAAAGTCGTTCACAATGAAGAATACTTTTGGACACATTCCCAGAAAATTCGAGATGTACATTTTATTTGTCATAAAAATATCTTAAACATATGATATTTTAATCAAAATCGTTAGAGCCATTTTTGAGAAAATTAAAAATTTCGAAAATGTTCTTTGTAAAGGGTAATCTGGGGTGGGGGGATTTTCTTGAAAACGTTCGTGTCGCATCTCTGGAAGATACTGAACCTAAATACCAAGTTTGGTGTTTATCCGACTGTTCGTTTCTGAGTTATGCTGTTCACAGACGGACACACAGACACACAGGCACGCAGACACACGGACACACACACACACACGGACATGTTTCCAAAAATGCTTTTTTTGGATTCAGGGGTCTCAAAACATGTATTTCCGGTGAAATCTCGGTATCGAATTTTTGGATGGAATACAATACTTCCCCTACTTACTATAGTAGTAGAGAAAGTAATTCTCTCCGTTCCCTTTAGCTTTAGGATATACGTCACAAGGCCACATTACATTTTCTATACAATTTAATATTATGTGATAAGATTTCGGTATTTTTAGTCACTTTTATGACGCATCTTTTACGTTTTAGCTGTAGGTTCTTTGACACACGTAAGCCAGCGTATGCAACAATACTATAATGGTAGTAATTAAGATGCGAGTAGTTTTCATATGAACCTCTATTATAGTCAAGTTTCATACGACTGTTTTTGGTCGACCACACTATAATTTCATAACTTTGAGCTTTTACAGAAATATCTTCCATTGTTAATCATCTGTAATGAAATACTGTTCGGATGATAAGATCTTGAGCGTGCTTGCGAGTAGTGCAACGCTGTGTTTATTGATTCTTTCGGGTAATGTATAACTAACAGATACTGAAGTAAAGAAAATTACTGGGGTTTATAGAATATTAAAATTACAATGAACAGAATTAATTTTATTTTAAATACATATATTTCGTTATTTATTTGGGGAATGGATCCCAATGGACTCCTGCGTTGGTGTTAAAAAGTATGGATGATAGGAGAACTGCGCGCGCGCACCAAGTAAGATCATAATGAGTCTCTAAAGTATTGTGGATGCCATAACCTTACATGTTACCTTACATGTAGTCAGGGTATCATAGTATGATAGACCAAAAGTTACAGTGCTAGTTATCTGTTGCACCTCCTGAAATAAATGTTTTCAGTTGCATAGTCATTTTCCTTTAAAGTTTTATTGCTATTTAAGTAATCTGGAGGAAAACCTCTTGGGGTCCCTTTACTGCATATTATGAGGGCAGTCCAGAAAGTCCCAGACGTTTTGGCCTATCGTGGCAATAAGTATGACTAGAGCCGCCATCTTGGTGCCAGAACATTCCTACATTCAGTACGCATCCAGCTGTGGTTGCATGAGGGCTGTGCCTTCCTTATTATACTCTCTGTGAATTGTTAAAATGTGCGCTGCAACAGAAAATTCCGCCACTTGTGAAGTGCGGTTGGCTAAAAAAAAACAAATCAATTGAAATTTATCGTCAACTTTGTGATGTTTATGGACAGGGAATAATGAGTGAAAACCGAGTCAGGCAATGGTGCATTGACTTTAAAAATGGTCGTACCAATGTTCACGACAAGGATCGCAGTGGTAGGCCTAGCCTTATGACTGATGAACTGTCAATGCAAATCAATGAAAAAATTCGTGAAAATCGTCGTATCACGATTACAGAACTTTAGGAAAATTTTCCCCAAATTTCACGGAGTTTGGTGCATCAAATTGATACTTTCCTACTGACGCTGATGCCGGTGTAAAACAGTGGTTGAAGTCGCAGGCGGCAGATTTCTACAGAAAGGGTATTGAAAAACTTTTGCCTCAATTTGAATGGCGATTATGTAGAAAATACCTTAAGAGTGTAGCTTTTAAATGTAGATAATAAACGTTGATATTTGCATTTTGTTAATTGTTTATTTCAAAAAGTCTGGGACTTTCTGGATTACCCTCGTATTTTAAGTATTTTTGATGAGCGATGGTCTCAGTTGAACACTTTCTTTTTGTGCCATCTATTTTATTTCCATTTATTCTAACCAAGCGAGATGGATGCGCAACAATTTGTGAGGCTCGCATTCGGCAAAAGAAATAATTAGGCTTGTGATTCCATTTTACTTATTTATTTTTAAAATGTATTTATTAGCTGACTTATGATTGCCTCTCCTATATGCTAACATTTGCTATTCGGATACTTTTCTTACGAATATGTCCATTAATTGGAGCGCGTAGTAAAATTATTTTAAAGTACTTCTCTTGCTATTTATTATTTACATCATATTTCTCACGGAGACCATGCTCTATCCATTGTACACGAATGCAGATTCTAACAGTTCTTTCAACTCGTTAAATAATTAAGTCATTTCGATCACTACACTTTTATTTTGCGATGTTATGAGGCATGTTTTAAAAAGTAAGTGCCCTTTTTAATATTTTGCCACTGCAGCGCTACAGTCGAGATTTTGAGCATGCGTGATCACTTGCTCCATTCATTAGGAAACCAGACGCAGCTGTGAACGATCGTCACTTTGCGTTTTCCTGCTGTTAGAACGTTTCGAAGTGTCGAATTAATCGAATTCCCCGCCGATTGTAAAGTCAATCAGTGATTCGGCTTTTGAATGTGAGAAGTGTTACGCCAGCAAACTTCATCGCTAAATTGTGTGAGATTTATGGGGAAACAATGAGTGACAATGTCCGGCCTCATACAGCCAAACAAACTTAGATCTATTCGCATTGCTTGGTAAGGAACAGTTATACCACCCTCCCTACAGTCCGGATTTGGTACCAAGCAATTTTCATCCGTAGAAATTCCTTGGTGGAAAACATTTCAACCACAATGATGAAACAAGAAGTGCAGACTAGACTTTCATCACAGGCGCCATCATTCTTTGATGAAGGTATATAGAAACTGGTTTTCCGTTACGACAAGTGCCTGAATAACGGCGTTGACTATGTGGAGAAGTAGGGTAAGGTGTAAGGTAATGAAATGAATCATAAAGAATTTGGAATATAATGTCTTGTTATGTTTTAAAAAATTATGGGTACTCATTTAAAAATACGCCTTGCAATATTTATTTACCCAGTTGTGTCTGAATTGGAAACATTTTCCTTACATACAATTACAAACATTTACAATGAGCTGATTTGCAAAGTCAAAGTAAAATATATTGTAAGATTTTAGTTTATATCCCGTATTGAGCACGAATAATTGATTAGCATACACAGCGGTCTCAAATAGCAAGTTCCTCTTAAACACGCTGAATTTGAAAAATCTGCCAGTCTTAATTTGAAGAAGGTGTTTTGTTGGAGTTGTTTATTATTTAGCTCCACGTATGGAAGCCAATTTGAAAAAGTTTATTATATCTTTACGTTATTTGCACCACGCTTTGGATGTCAATTTGAGAAAATATTTGTTGCTGCTACGTATGGAAAGTCAGTTTGAAGATGATGTATTATATTTCAACTGTTGGGGAGCCGAACTTGTAGTAGTTGCAACCGCACGTACAGTACCCGTTTTCCGGAAGCCTTCGCCCCAAGTTTAAAAATAATATCTTTGTAATTTGAATGTTTCTTTAGAAATTATATTTATGTTTGCCTAGGTTGCGTCAGTATTTATTTTAGAGACATGGATGTCTTGGCAAGGTCGTGGTGCGACTGAATAATGTAGGCTTACACAGATTTTAAGTTTTAATTCACTCCTTTTTTATTAATCCTTGACACAAATTAAATAGCACTTCACTGATATCGAGAGCTGTGAGATTCTTTTATTTAATACTTGCACTTTTTAACACGTATACTTATTTTTCGTCTTACACGAATGCGTATTATATTTCTCTATAGGACGCATCTTGCATCCGGTTACTATCACGGTCTGCAGGCAAGTGAATAGATTTCAACCGTCTATACTTGTAAATCTCTGTATTTCAAGTCTCTGATTGGCTAATCCTACACCAATAGAATACTTGCATTTAACTAAAGCTTTTTCTGGCTGTTGATTGGCTATTTTTAAACTGTTTCAAAATTTACATTATTGCTGCTCTAATAATTACTAGTAGATTTAAACTCTCAAACTCATTATTGCCTCAAGGTTACCTCATTGTTACCTCATTGTTAGCAACTATGAATTTATTATTCTCACAGCTCCTACATTATTGAATTACGTAATGTATTCACATAGCATTATTACACATGGATACAATAATATAAACATATGCAATGACTGTTACATACATTTTACAAATTATTACATACATATTGCTTAAAGACGGTCTGTTGTTGAATTTACATATTATATAATTAGACTGAAATTATTTAAGTGTTAAAATACTGCCTCAAATTTCACACTTGAAACTGTTTTCCTAGGTTGTGTTTTTCGTTATGATGGTAAATAAACTAATTATTTTCCTTCTACAATTTTTCTGATCTAATAAGTGAATTATGATTTCCACATCTGTTGATGAAAGTCTCTCCTCCAACATGGTTCTCGATTTGCGTTCGTCCAATTTCGCTCTTCTGGCCTGTCCTAAGCATGTTAACGTTACAACAGCTAACTAATAAATAAACATATATAACATTATGACCTATTCGCTTAACAATTCTTCATTTCTGATTTAATCCTGAACTATTTACATCCTTTGTTCTCGTTAGAATGTGTGAAAATGAATACTAATTGTTAGCATGGCAAAATTTCTAGGGAGTTTTAGTGAAATTTAGTGAATTAGCAGTAATATTATAATTAGCGTGGATTAACCTTGTTTTATAAGGCTATTTAAGCCATTTGCATTTAATATGGAGTTGGCAAACCTTACAAATATACATAAAATGATTGAATTAACTCATTTGCATAATCAAACATTTTAACATGAATTGTTGATAGCAAAGACAGTATTATTATAAATTACACATTCAGTTTTTACCTTCTAATATAAAACAGCTTTAATACCTTTCTGAGGTTTTTCGCTTTCCTAAAATTAGTTATGGTGCTATTTTAGTTTCGGACTAGACTGCGTATCTTGAACATATGGTGTTTTAATCAAAACTGATGCAGTTATTTTCACAAAATATAACTTAAGGAAGAATTGTTCATGTAAAGCTTAGTTAGGACGGGGGGGGATTTGATTGAAAATCTTTGTCATCCTAGGCAGATGCTGAACTTAAACAAGTAATGTATTTATCCTACTTCTCAATTCAAATTACACTCTTAATTGAATTATACTGCATTTCTCGTTAAGACATACAATATACGCCAAATAATTTTTTTTCTAGCGTTAATAATTTGCGAGATATTCTTTTTATTGGTCTGAATTTTCCAATGCATATACTCTTCTCAAGAGCAAAATCACTAAACCACCCTCCCTCTCATTGTCTCTCTCGCTCTCTCTAGGAATTTTAGAGTAATTACATAATGATCTGCTCTTAAAAAATCTGATTATCGTTTATAGTCTGCTGTATTTCCAAAATTAGCTAATACCTACAAGGAAATATGTAATTAGGCAATTTCGTTGCAACAGTTTATCTCAATTAAGATGAAGCATAGAGGAGAATAAGCTTTTATAATAATATTTTTGTTGACGGATGGGTAGAGAAAGTCATGTGAATGTAACATAGAATTATTTTTCTAAACTCAGAATCTGCTTATACAAATGTTCGATACTACAAAATTATGGTCGTATTTAGGTATATTACGTACACCTACTCGCTTCCAAATTCTCTTTGAAGTTGTTTTAACACTCAAATTTTGCATACCAAAGAACGCATTGCGCTCGCTGTTGATTTTCAGTCTTTCCATACACGAAATTCCAGTTTATAAAGCAAAATAATACTCTTACTATCGTATTAGATTTTATAATAATATTTAATTTTAGCAAAGGGCAACATTTTAAAAATATCTGTAGATAAAACAAAAATCGTGGCATTTAAGGAAAATCTTTACGTAACAACGAAGATAATATACGACAAAGTAATGGAACAGGTGAAATATTTCAAACATTTAAGGTCTTATGATTCGCATGAAAAGGATAGAGATCTGATGAAAAATTAAATAAGTTCAGAAATATATGCGGAAATATTCACAGAAACTTGAGAAACAAGACAAGAAGGGATATTCGGTTAAAATCTTATAATATCCCACTTCCAATTTTGATTTAGCGAATACTGAATAAGAACAAATGAAGATAAAACAAATTCAGACAGCCGTAGGTTATATCGTAACGGATAAAAAGTTAAATAGGGAAATATGTATAGGGGTAACCACTACTTGATAAAATAAAGTCAAGCGGCGGATCGTAGTGTTAACAGTTATACGTCACGTGCGAAGGCCAGAGTTAATTGATAACACCTAAAGTTTCGTTCAAATCTTTGTTGTCATCTTCAGAGTGCAAGACCCTGGGCAGCTCAATGACTGCCACCAAGGTCTTTTTT
Organism: Deroplatys truncata; assembly: GCA_030765065.1. Classification (NCBI taxonomy): domain Eukaryota; kingdom Metazoa; phylum Arthropoda; class Insecta; order Mantodea; family Mantidae; genus Deroplatys; species Deroplatys truncata. The sequence goes on from CM060979.1 coordinate 163,178,548, forward strand.
ATAGTATGCATAGGGCATTTTGGAGGTGGTAAAGGTAATAGGTAAAAGGTAAGTGCAAGGGAAGGATGGTGGAATGTCACGTTAGCACCTCCGCTAGTATAAGGTATTGGTATGCGTTTGCGTGACCGGAAGCGGGTAATAAGTAGGCCAGGTTAACAGCCTTGGCACAAGTCCCTGGCTACTACCCTGCGATTGGAGGAGAAGCGTAGGAATGCTGCTTTGGTGGTGACATGTGTTGTTATACGGGTGATGTGGTGGTGTTGTGTGGCGTGTTGGTGGAAGTGGAAGTAAATGGGCTTCCATGAAGTTCCATATCAGTAGGTAGCTTTCCTGTGGTAGCTGATGGCTGTTATGGAGTTTTTGAAGTCTCCGAGAATGCTGCACCCTGTCTCTTGTTGCCGCTCTCGAAGGCCAGCGATTGAGGCCTTTAGAGCACTTAGCCGCGTAGGTTGGTCGTCCCTGACGCTGCCTTCAGGATCATCCGACTCTATCACAGGTACTAAATGTGCATCAGCTTGCGCTGGCATCATACGAGTACCTCTGTGTTGCTCTCGTCCTCTAATGCATGACGGAGTTGGGAGATCTGGGAGGATATCGCTAAGAAGTGGCAGTTGGTGCTGTGATGTTTATCCTCCATAGCCACAAGGCACACTTGCGCTTCCAGGTGAAGGCCAAGTCGCGTGTAGACTGACAACGCCGTCCTTAATGTCAAGTGCTGTGGTGGCTTCGTAAGACTGCTGGTCGTTCCTCACTGGTGGGATCGTACCTGTTGTTCGTGAGCGGTGTTCGGCGGCGGAGGTACGGGCTGTGTGTGCGTGTGGGAGGGTGTGTAGGAGATGGTTGTAGCGACTATAGACAGTATTGAGGATGTATCCTGGGTAGAACAGGCAGGATGCCTGACCATGAACTGGTCACCAATACTACAAGTAGCGCAGTAGCGGCGATGAAGGGCGCGTTGTGCCCAGTGCAGTCTATGGTGAGGTTTGGCAAGCCGCAGTAATGACAGCGTGGCTGTGGTAGCCGCAGTGGCGGCAGACTACGTGTCGAGATGAGCGGCGTGCCTCGATCCGGTGTGTCTTGTTTCCGGTTAAGACGGCGGAAGAGTGCTGTTGACTACTGTGACAAGCGACATTTCGGCTGTCGGATTCGGCATGAGGGACTCCGGCAATGTGGCTGAGGCGAACCCTGTCTCCTCTTCTTCAACATGATGTTGCCACTTCGGAGTCCGGCGAGGGTGTTCTCCAACAAGGTGGCAAACACTTCGCAATTTGTAGCTCATCTCAAGATGAGAAGAGGTTTATGACTGGTAGGTCTGCAGTGGCGTCTCAACGCTGGTATCCATGCGCGATTGAGTTTCAATTTTTCATATTTTTCATTGATGCTGCAATGCTTGTATATCACAATCACTTCTCTATGAAGTCCAGCATGGCAATCAATAATTTAGAAATATAACAAAAATTAATCAATTTTATAAAGGATGCCAGAAAATAGGATACCGAGGCTGTGAAATATGCTCCGAAAGAGAAGAGAGATTTGGGGAGACCGAGGAAGTAGGCTAGGGAGACTAACTCTTGAAGAGAAGGAGATGAAGAAGAAAGAAAGAAAGAAAGAAAGAAAGAAAGAAAGAAAGAAAGAAAGAAAGAAAGAAAGAAAGAAAGAAAGAAAGAAAGAAAGAAAGAAAGAAAAGAGTATTCAATAGTATCCATACCTTAACGGACCACCCTACATTTTCAGAACAATATAATTCAAATTTCTAAGAACCAAAATTAAGGATGCAATATTGTTGATGCGGCGTGTTAAAAAAACGTTTTGGGCATTAACTTCTACAGATGTCATCGCTTACGCCCTGTGCTTGTAGCACATTTTACCAGCACCATCCAGCAGATTTGGGGGAGATAGAACGCGGCGAGGGTCAGTTGTTGTTTGCCTAGAGGTATGAAGCGCATGGAAGATAAGGGAATGACTATGTCAACAGTGAGAGCGGGGGATACAATCGCAAAAAATAACAAAACCGATAATCTCTGGATTGGTACCGCAAAGTTGGCGGAGGCCACCCCAATTGGGAGTTTAATGTTTGACCTGGTTTCCAATCGATATTGAGTGCCCGCAACTTCAACGCGAGTGTCAAGAAGCGAAATACTAAATTAAACCACGATACAATCCTGTGTATTGGCCTAAGCAGATGTAAAACAGAAACACGAAGCTAGAGGTTTATAAATCGTATAAATCTTTGTGTAGTTTTCGCAAACATATTAAGCATCCACAGCAAAAGATAGAAGAAAAGAAATTGTGATTGAATAGCCTTAATACAGTCCAAATAAAACTCCCGGTGATTCCCAAGTTTACTTTCCTACTATACCTACTACAGACAAAGTATTGTACTTTACACAAACATTCTTGGAAAGCATACGAAAATACACATTTTCAGCCCCGTGAATCCAGAAAAAACTATTTTTAGAATAGCTTCGTGTGTTTGTGTGTACTAGTCGGCCACGATATGAATGCGCTTAGGAGAGCGCCACTGTTTTTTTTTTTTTTTTTTTTGCACAATCAAGATTAGGTATCAGAGGGGAGTGAGGAGCAAGGAAGTACTACTCGGTCACGATATAAATGCGCTTGATGGAGGGCGCCACTATGCTTTGTTGACAATCAATGCTTGAGATTAGAGGACAGTGAGGGACAAGATGATAGGGAGATGTCAGAGAATGAAAACAGTACTACATGTGTAGGCCTCATCCTCGCTAGTAAATGCAGCTTGAAACTGCGGTTGTTTTATTTACCTGACTGTTTTCGATGCCCTGCCCCCACTTGTTTCGTAACCGTATCCTCTTCCCACCATACGCGCGCATATCGTGTCCGACTATTATGCCTGTGAACAGCATAACTCAAAAAAACACGTTGGGCGAATACTAAACTTCATATTTAAGTTCAACATGTTACAAGTATACGACATGGAGGTTCTCAAATAAATCCCCCATCCCAAACTATATGAAAACAATTACTTTACATGGAAATATTTTTAGGATATTTTTGATATTAGCAAAAATGCTCCAACGATTTTGAGTGCAGTACCTCATGTTTTATTAAAAATAAAACTTATACCTTGCAAGTTCTGGGAATAGGCTGTAAAATCCTCTTTATTGTGAATAATTTTATGTAATTGGTAAATCCAAACAGATAACCAAAAGAAAGTTCCATTTAAAGTTTCTTATTGTGTTCTTCTCTTTCAAATATTTATACTTCATTCAAGTGTTAAGTCGCTATTCGCTTATTCTCATGGTCATGCAATGGGATTTCAAAGTTATAACAAGGCTTCTTTAGCCTATAATATCCTTCTTATGCCTACAATGATATGTATGAACTATAGTGAAAGCTTGTCTCTATTAACACCAAGTGGTTGGGACAGTAAGGGTTTTTAAGACTTTGTAGAAGAGTAAGTAGAGAGAGTAATTGGAATGCAATACTTCAGATTTTGTTGACGAATTTTATCGTTCACCTCCAACATGTTACTGTATTTTACCGCTCAGAGCACAGGAAAACAAATGTGGTATATCGTCTAAACAAAGTATTATTAACCTGCCGGTAATTGGATTTAGTCCATGTTGACAGAGGACGACGATTTTGTGTAGCTATGCGAGGAAGCCGATTTTTTGCTACTTACAGTGGCGGACTGGCGCATATAAATATGGCAGAAGGTACTTTTAAAGTTTACTGAAAACAGAGGAGATACATAACAATTCCGTTTAAAAGAAAGCTATGGAAAACTTCAGCCATTATTATTAGTAGCAGTAGCAGTAGCAGTAGTAGTAGTGGTAGCAGCAGCAGCAGCAGCAGTAGTAGTAGTAGTAGTAGTAGTAGTAGTAGTAGTAGTAGTAGTAGTAATATTACCAGGAGAGATTACTACGCCGTAACATGTGAGGCTCGCACTCGGGAAGTAGCTGGTTCGATTTCTGTATGCAGGCCACTCCGACCTTCGATTTTTCGTGGTTTTCCCTGATCGCTAGGTAAATACTGGGGTGGTTTCTCATCTATCATGATTTCCTTTCCTCATTTCTCTTTCATTCACTTTCTATCTCAACTTTTAGGCGTGCTTATATGTTTTGTGGAATAAGGCACAACCGGACAGATGGCGCGGATACTTGCTCTGAGGGAAGAATATCTCCCGTGGAAACTAGAGGGCTGGTTGATTGGTGGGTCGTTATTGCCCTTTCTCGGTGGCTCCAGCAGTGGGACGGGTCTACAAGCTAGGGACTCTTAGGGACTTCTGCGTGTCTCTGTGGCTTGTCTGCCTGCGGTCTGTAGTCCCCTATGTAGTTCCTTTACTTTATCCCTTCCTCCTTCTGGAAGAGGGTAGTTGCAATAGATCTCCCGTAGGTCGCAGTGCGAAGAACTGACCGCCCTCAGTTGCGCACCCTAATATTGTAATTAGTTCAATCATTTACATATTCTATATGTGAATACATTCTGAGCATATAATGATCTGTATTAGACATTTTAAAGGAATTTCCTATTTTGGATGAATAATTGATAATGTGTATAACTGTCTTTACTGAAGCGAATAATATCGCACATTTAAAATATTTTAAACGAGCGTGTGCATGTTACGCGTGTGTTACGTTTGTTACCTTTTTGCAACAACCATTTAATACTTTTTAAGGATGCTTAAAGCTTTATAAGCAATATCACAAATACGTTTTGTTACTTACTAGCCGCACCTTCTTCTAAAGGGGGAATAGTTAAGGAAGAGAACACCTAGCACATCAACCCCCAGTGGATCTTTTGTGCTAGGCCCTCAGGAGAAACGAATGACTTGAGAGAACCGCAGGAGACATATGGGTTGCATAGCAGGGTGGTGCAAGTCGACAGAGACGCGCTCGGAGGCGTCCCTCTCGGAGGGGAAACACGACCTAGCAACTGAGGCTCGAGAGGCTTTCATCTAGCAGGGCCCAGAAGTTTCAAATAGCAAGTCTCTACGCCATTTGCCCGACACCGACCAAACCAAAGCCCCGGAGTCAACCTGAATCATGAAAGAGGGAAATGAAATAGGAAATGGGGGAGAGAGAAAATCCGTGGTAGAATACACCTCTCCAGCATTCACGTATGTCAACCAGGGAAAACCACGAAAAATCCATGGTCAGAGTGGGCGAACACCGGGAATCCAAACCGAGACCTGCCTAATGTGAGTCTCACATGTTACCGTGAAACTATCTCACTCGCTGACGCATATTTAAGGAATTATATGAATTTTTCCTTACTACATTCCGTCCATAAGCCTCCAACCAAGAGAAACAACATAGTTCTGATAGGATAAGGAAGAGGCACACACTTGTTGCTTTTATCTACTTTAGTTATGTGATATGGATTTTACAACACCTAACTAGTTTCGTAATGAAGCTTCTATTACGCAACGGTTTCCGTAATGTATCTCTTAACATGAAACTGGTTGTGTGTTGTGAATCATACATAAATAATAAACTATTTTTATAGTAATAATAATGTCGAGATTTATTAGGAATTAAACTATCTATAACAGAATTAGCTGCGTTTGCAATATCCTCTTCAGTAATCATTTTTCAAAGTTTATTTAATTCGCCTAGTACTCATGTTCTTCTATTTTAAACAAAAGCCTAACAAATAAGTCGTCTATCAAATCATGCATGGCCCCCTACAAACACGTATCAGCTATATATCAATGTAATTTACTGTTTCAGTGACTCCTAATACTAGATCTGAATTAAAAATGTAGTAAATAAGAAATGAATATTACATAACAAAGTAAATAAAAGAATCTCTTTCCTTTGAACTTTTAAAAGTTAATTTATTCCTATTTTGGTTTACAAGACCAATGTTTTATTATAAACTATTAAAAATGCTGTACGATACACATATCACAACTACATATTAGAATCGGCTTGCGGCCTCGTTCGTCAATCCTCCAATCATATTGTATCATGATACGTTACGATATTGGCATCGTAAATTACTACGTGTATTTTTATACTGATAAAGATCTCAGAAATAGTAATTTTATTATCAGTTCTGAAAATTTCAGTTACACCCAAAGAAGAAGGAGGGGATGAGAACATTGGAATGGGACAGAATGGAAATGGAGATAAGGAGAAAGGGGGAGACAATGGGAGATGGAGAGAAAGACTGAGAGTTAGGGAGAGTGAAAGTTGAGAAGAGAGGGGGGAAAAGATAAGAATTCCTGCATTTAAGACAGTACAAAGGGTGTTCTAAAGGTTCTCGGCCTAACTCAGAGATGTAAACATGGCTATTCAGTATCAAACATGTCGATATTCAGTATCATCTTTTAGAGGCGTGCGGTTAAGTTTCAGATCATAAGTGTAGTCACTTGTTAGTACAGATCTTGTAAACAAACTAGTGTTGACATTGACTGAAATACGAGCTGTGCAAAGTACTTCGTTTAAAAGAATTTATCACCAATAGAGCTATAAAGCGTGTTAGATTGGACATTAAAGGGTTCTTCTCCTTCGATTTCGAAGAGTAAAAATAGCTTCGTGACTTTAAGCGTGGTCGTACATCCATTCCGCGCTCACGGAGTCCCAAAATTGTCCCCTATGATCGACAACATTGCGACAAACACTGACACTATGTGACACTTCATAATTGCAAACTGAAGATACCGGAGGGGGCTGATATTATAAACACTTCAACACTTTGTTATTCTTTAAAGTTCTGTCGCTATGCACTTGTTTCTCGCGATGTCATTAAAAGAGATTGAAATTCAGAGCCAGCATATAGCAACCCGCTTTTAAATATCGGATTATCGATTCGGTTTCCTGCATCCCCCTTCTATCTAGAAAGAAATAATAATTAATGAAACCAAATCTGCAAAAGTTATCTCGATTAACATGAAGTAGAAGAATAGTTTGTAGAAGCTAAATATAAATAAACGATAGAGGGTAGAGATAGTCATATGAATATAACATATTATTTTTAGAACATTAATGGAAAAATGTCATATAATAGATAGTTTGAAGTGGCGAGATTTTCTTGAAAATCCTCCTGTTGCATACTGAACGTTAATACCAAGTTTGGTATTATTTTATACAGTTTGTTTTTTTAGTTAAGAAGCGTATTCCAAAACTAAGATCCGTTGAACATTATTTAACAAATGGTAGGTCTAAACGACGTTTCACGCCTGCAACGCTGTCTACCCCTCCTGAGAAACCTACCACAGTGTTGGTGTGTAGCAGTAGGTGTTTGTCAGTCGGTGAGAGCACATCGCAATGGTCGTCACAATCGTAGATCCCGCCAGTTGTGAAGTGCGCGGCGTAATTAGATTTTTGTTGGTAAAAGGATCTCAGCTGCGGACATCCATCGTAACTTATGCCTCGTGTATGGACCGGACCTAATGAGTAACAAACAGGTTCAACACTGGCGACGAGAATTTCGAAATGGCCGTACAAATGTGCAGGATGAACAGCGGATTGGTAGGCCCAGTATTCGGACCGACCACATCGTTGAGCAAGTGAACCAAAAACTTCGAAGTGATCGGCGTTTGACGATTAGTGATGTGATTGATGAATTCCCAAATGTTGCTCGAACCTCACTTTACAGGATTGTCACCGAACGTCTTGGATATCGGAAACTTTGTGCGAGGTGAGTGTCAAAACTGCTCACTGGTCAGCACAAAGAGCAACGAATGCGTAGTACACGACAGGTTTTGGAGCGCTATAGATGGTTTGGTTTGTTTTCCCACATTGTTACGGGCGACGAGAAATGGATAGCGTACACCAGAGGTGGCGAAAACGTGTCTCGCGAGTTATTTTGACTCGCAGGCGCACGTTCCCTCTCTGCAACCGTCCGTTTGATTTTCACATGCTACTGAGTGACGCCGTGGTGTTGCAAATTTGGTGACTCGCGGAAGGAAGTCGTTTTCGCCACCCTTGGCGTACACCAACGCAGAATTGAAACAACAGTCAATGCAGTGGCGCCGTTCTGTTCACCCAAACAAAAAAGCTGTAGCAATCGCCGTAAATGAATCGCAAAATGATGGCTACGTATTTTGGGACCAAAAGGGCGTCTTTTTGATTGATTTCATGGACCGTAGGTCAACAATTATAGCTGACGTGCACTGTGCAACGCTTACCAAACTGAGACGTGCGATCAAAAATTAACGCCGCGGGAAACTGTCGTCTGGCTCATCCTCCAGCACGACAACGCACATCCGCACACTGCTGCCAAAACCAAAGAGAAGATTCAAGAGTTTCGTTGGAAACTCTTTGACCACCCTCCGTACAGTCCCGACCTGGCACCGAGCGACTATTTCCTCTTCTTGCATTTGAAACCGTGGACGACGATTTCAAACTAACGATGAACTCAAGATAAGCGTTACCAACTGGTTGAAGTCCCAGGCGGCAGACAACTATGCCAAGGGGTTAAAGAAGTTTGTGCAGCGTTACAGCACGTGTATAGATGTGAACGGCGATTATGTGGAAAAGTAAAGTATGTAGGTAGGCACATATTACTAATCAATTAAAACTTTGTCTCATGACCAAACGGACCTTAGTTTCGGATTACGCCTCGATTATTGTTCACAAAACACATACAGATACATATACACACCGCCACTTTTCTAAAATGGTTTTCAGAATAGTGGGCCTCAAATAGATATTTCCGCTGAAATCACGACGTCGGGGAACACAATACTTCATCTGCTTACTAGATGCATAGTAGAAAAGGAAAAAGGAAATCTGATGTGATATATTCTCATGACATTCTCTATAATCTATATTTATTAATAAGTATATAAGCTATTCTTAAAGTTTACTTATCTATCCACTGCATTTCAATCCAAATACACCTTTGCAAAAATAGCTACATTATACATTTCGTTACAGATACAAGGAGAACAGCGATAGTCAAATATTTTGAATTGGACGGTATACGCCGGCGTTATACTCCATATTGTTTTCATGCAATCGTAGGAAACAATGAAAATCAATGAAGTTTTAAAAGTATTGAACAACTCGAAGCTTTAATAACGGATATCTCAGAAACGACTTAAGCCACAGAAAAACTTATTTTAAGCAAATTGTGTGTTTTAAAGAAATCTACATTGTTGTTTGGTACGCTTTCCTTCACCAGTTATACAAGATTTTACAAAATACCTTCCGAATGAACAGGACGTCTCAGAAAATTCCCATAAAATTCAAGATATACATTCTAGTTGTCATGCGAATATCTTTAGTAAATGATATTTTCAACAAAATCTTAAGAGCTGAGTTTAAAAAATCAAAATCTTAGAATATTCCATGAAAAGGGGTAGTTGAGGGTGCGGGGAATTTCTTGAAAAGCCTCCTGTTGCATTTTTGGAAGGTACTGAACCAAATACCAAATGTGGTGTTTATCAGACTTTTTGTTCTTGAGTTATGGTGTTCACAGACAAACACAGACACACGCACACAGGCCATTTTCCAAAATTTCGTTTTTTATTCAGGGGGCCTCAAAACATGTATTTTCTGTGAAATCTCGGTATCGAATTTTTGGTTGGAATACAATTCCTTGTCTACCTGCTATGTTCGTGATAGGGAAAGTAATAAATGTTTACCACACCAAGACGTTAAGAACAATGGCAGCATGCCTAACCTCAAAAGTAAAAGAAATGAAAATCTTACAGTAAGAAAGCAAGCATACCTTATACTAGGGACCATTTAAAACACACTACAAAACGATGTTCCCCTTATTAGAGTTTAAAGAAGATGGATAGGTAATTTATCGTTTGTAGGAGATGATAAAAATACGAGGGGTGTCCCAGAAGTGCCCGATCTAACGAACAGAAAACAAACATTTTTGGAAAAAATCTTTATTTCTCTACATAGTCTCCTTTCATCTCGACACACATTTCCCAGCGATGTTCAATAGATTCGATATCCTGTTTACAGTGAGAACCGTCGAGTTCTGTAAAACAGCCATCAACTTCAAACTCCACCTCTTCATTGTTGGCAAATCTTTTAACACCAAGCCATTTCTTAAGCTTTTGAAACAGAAAACAATCAGTGGGGGCTAAATCTGGCAAATAGGGTGCATGAGGAAGCAATTCGAACTTTTACTCATTGATTTTGTCCATGGCGATAATGGATGTGTGAACTGGTGCATTGTCTTGATGAAACAGAACGTTCTTTTCCGCTAAATGCGGCCGTTGTTGCTTGATTTCATCATTCAAACGCTGCAATAAGTTTGCACAATACTTGCCATTGATTGCTTTTCCTTTCTGAAGATAATCAATGAAAATTATTCCACGCGCATCCCCCAAAAAAACTGACGCCATGACCTTGCCTGCAGATGGAACTGTCTTCGCTTTCTTTGGAGCCGATTCGCCCCTTTCAATCCACTGTTTTGGCTGTTCCTTCGTCTCAGGTGTAAAGTGATGGACCCATGTTTCATCCATGGTTATGAATCGATGCAAAAACTCGGCTTTATTGCAACGAAATATCCCCAAACACTCGACTTAAACATCCTCACGACGCTGCATTTGCTCCATTGTGAGTAAACGTGGCACCCATCTTGCGCACAACTTTCTCATGTCTAAATTTTTAGTTAGCGTGCAATGTACAGCACTTTTTGAAATTCCTTCGATGTCTGCTAGATCGCGAACTTTCAGTTGACGGTCATCCAATACCATTTTGTGGATTTTCTTCACAATTTCTTGCGTGGCCACCTCATTTGGTCGACCACTTCGATGTTCGTCTTGGCAGCTCGTACGGCCTCGCTTAAACTAGGCCAGCCAATATTTTGCTATCGTAAACGAAGGAGCAGACTCCCCCAGAGTAGAATCTAGCTCAGCTTTAATATTTGTTGGACAAAGACCTTTCAAATGAAAGTATTGTATCACATAACGATGGCCAGTTTTATCCATGTTTACACATTCGCTAAGAGTTTATTGATGGCTGCCAAACAATTACTAAACAACGTAGCATTGTCAAACCTCAAACTTAAGCTTTATAAGGGCGGCACTTTCTACCCTAGTCATTTGTTTGAAACAACCGCTATGTATATGTGAGATGGGTTACATCTGGCACTGCCCTCGTAATTCGTTATTTCTTCAGTAATTCATGGCTCTGACATGCTTGCAGCTTTATGTGGAATACTCATTAATAATTAAACTTTATTATTATACATATGCAATGCAAGAATGTGACCTAGGCATTTTTATGACACTTTTATGTTTACTGTTATTTTAAGGGCACCTTGTAGTTAAGAACATTCATTTACGCATGAAAACTATATCAGTATTTTAATGTGAATATCGCCTGAACCATCAAAGCTACAGCCACGATTGTTTCACTGCGCATGCTACACTACCTCGGGCAGAACATATATTAAGCTAAATACAGTAGATGCAAAGAGCTGTACGTGACAACCACGTAAACTAATATATTGAAATACAAAACTTATGTTGCAAAAGTTCATTAAACTATCCTTCTAAACTTGTGGTGCACACAAAAATAGCATTTATGACAAATGAGTGGATTAATTCTTTCAGTTTTCTAATTTTTTATTAACCTCACATCTAATATATAATTTGATAATATTTCCCTCATTTTTCAATGCATAAAATTATTGTTTCTAAATTATTTGAAAACTAAGGAAAAACTGTTCCACACATTTTGAAGATCATGTAAAGTTTTAGCTTCTCAGACAATTTTTGCTTCTTGGGTGCAATAGTTTTGGAGTTTAGAAAATGTTAGTTATGGAAAAATGCAAACAATTACAACTATTCATTATTTAGTATTTGAATATGATAATATTTAATTGTAAAGTTGACAACCACCAAATGTGAAACAACCCATAAATTCTATATCAAGGATTCAGAAAAAAATGGGGATTTCAATAGTGAAAAGAAAGAAAATAATCACCTCTTTGGACTCATTGACCAAAAGGTGTCCTTAAAAGAAAATGGTTACTCATACTTGTCTTGAATCTATGAGGATAGGAATAACAGCGTAAATTACTATGGCTCATTGTTAAACTAAATAATTAAATTGGTCTTTTACACATACTCTTATAGGTTAAAGTTGGAAAGGTAGAATCACACTGAAAAATTCTGTACAAAGTCGGAATTTGAGCCAAGGATCTTCTGCTTCCTTACCGTCGCTTTTACCAACTGAGCTACCATATCAACATGCCTGTATAACGTTAAATTCCCCAACAAATTCACATTTTTTTCGGTAAACCATAAGGGATTCTCAAATACGAGTACATTTGGTTTAACATACACCAATGACGACTTAGAATATCATAAGTGAGAGGCGTGCTGCAGCGTTGCAGCCGCGATTTTGAGCATGCGCGACCACTTCCTCCTTTCATAAGGAAGCCAGAGGCAGATGGGAACGATCGTCATGTTGTGTTTCCCTGTTGTTAGAACCTTTAGTAATTGGAACGACCCGCCTACTGTGAAGTCAGATCAGCGATTCGTTTTTTGAATACGAGAAGTTTTACGCCAGCAAACATTTATCACCGATTTTGTGACATTTATGGGGAAACAATGTTTAGTGAATGAAAGGTGAGGAATTGGGTTAGAACCACAGCCAAAGAAACTGAAGATCTGATCGCATCATTTGGTTGAGTACAATTCGGCCAACCTTCTTACAGTCCGGATTTGGTACCAAGGGATTTGCAAGCTGATGAAATTTCAAAGACGATGATGTGAAACAAGAAGTGCAGACTTCGCTTTCATCACAGGCGGCATCATTCTTTGACGAAGGCATAGAAAAATGGTTTTCCGCTACGAAAGGTGCTGAATAACTGCGGTAATTATGTGCATAAGTGGAGTAAGGTGTGAGGTAATGAATTCTCTAAATGAAGTATTTGGAAAATAATGTTCTGTTATTTGTAAAAAATTATTGATTCTTTAAAAACACGCATCGTACTTTAAGTCCCGGACTTCAAGTTAACTACCATTAAGTCAATCAACGATGATAACTCATTCGTCCACACATGCCGTGTGTAGTCTAAAGTTATAAAGGTAGAATCATAGTAACGGCACGGAAAGCCGAAGATCCGTGGTTTCAATCCCGTCTAAGGCACTGGCTTGATGAATCTGATTGTACCATCCTAACTAAAATAATTTATTGGCAGTCTTTCAAGAATTGACACATATTAGCGAGAAACTGCAGAAAACACGACCATGTATTAAATGTTCGACTCCTGTTATAGACACACTCGAATCCATTAATTACTCTACACTGACGTGCATAAAAAGTGACCTATTCCCCCTAGATCGCCATAGTGTTTTTCTCTCCGTAATGTTTTCACTTTCAGGTAACCAGTTTTTCTCCATCCAATCGGTACTAGTTCTTTATACGACAGGTCTGAAAAACAATTAGGGATACAATAATTAACCAATGAACGATGTTATAATCTATGAGAAATGAAGAGATGGTTAAGATACCGTCCACGATTGATACACACGCAAAGCCTAACCAATACAACATAAGTTGTCCTTCTAGAGGAAGAATTAAATAATTATTTGGATATGAGATTATACTGAGCGACAGCTAGAGCTTTCATCAGTGACATGGAGACAAAAGTCCATTCCGAAATATAGGGTAGTTAAATTATATTGGAACCCGCTCGCGGCCTCTCTCTACTGCGCGAAACAGCTGGCAGTCGTCGGGGAAATTACGCCGGCAGAGGCGGACTAAAATCCTTACCTTTAATAGATGCTGGAAAAGTTTACCTTTTGCTCTCAAACAAGCAGCATATCTCGTGTAAATATTCTCGCTCACTCTCCAAAGCTCAGCAGCGGGAATTCTTGTGATGAAACGCCTCATGAGATATGCTGGCTGTTTGAGAGCAGGTCAACGTTTTCAGCATCTATTATAAGATAGGAATTTTAGTCCGCCTCTGTCGGCGTAATTTCCTCGGCGACTGCCGACTGTCTCGCGCAGTAGAGAGAGGCCGCGAGTGGGTTCGAATATAATTTAACTACCCTATAGAATAGAAATAGGAATATCGACATTAAGAAAACGGTAGTATAGCATGAAAACAGAAAGTTTAGAACGAAAGGTCCTTATATTTAGTATTTATGTTTACGTTTTTATTAGGTATACGTAGGTTATTCAACGGAGGGGGACATTTCGCGCACTGCGACCTACAAAGATCTACTGTGGCTACAACTCCCCAGGAAGAAGGGATGAGGTGAAGGTCCATAGGAGGCTATAGGCCGTAGGCAGACAGCCCGCAGAGACTCACGGAAGTCTCTAAGATTTGCAGACCCTCCCACCACTGGAGCCGCCCACCAATCAAGCAGCCCTCTGGTGTCTTTCCATTGAGAATGCATCCGCACCATCTGTCCTGCACCACTATACACCACGAAATCTAGAAGCACACCTGAAATATTATAGGAAACGGAATGAAAGGGAAATGATGGAAAGGAAATCGTGGTAGAGAGGCAGACCCTGGGAAAGCACAAAATAAACATGGGCCAGAATGGGCGGTCCCCGGGGATCACACACATTACCGCGGTGCCATTTTGCTCGGTTACGTTTTTATTATATTTTATTTTGCACCAAAATTCAACGAATCATTGCCTCAACCATACCTCGCCAGGAAAAACATGGACAACTACATACGTAGCTTTTAATGCTATCTTAGCAGTCCGGCCATATTTTGTGAGAGGTAAATTACCCTGCCGATCCAGTGATTACAATTATGCTCGAGGGGCAGAGGAGGTTACTCAGGCAGAGAGTGGGGCTAGATTTGTTAATACCAACATAAACGGCTGCGTTCTGCGAACGGGTGTTTGCAATCTGTGGTAAAAGGAACTCAAAGATTCCCTTACCTTAAGTAAACGCACGCCTCCAATAGCAGTAATATTCAAGCCTTTAGTTTGAGCTATCAATCTGCAGCGCAGCTTCCACTGGAGCAAAGTGCTACGAAATACAGAGATGTCCAGGTTATTCCATTCCTCCTGGCAGCTTTCTAGAGACCATCCAAATTTCACGGCCGTCTGCTTCCAAGGACTGCTTTCAGTAATCCAAACGCACAAAACTTCACCAGTGATGCATTAGATGGCTTAACACGCATGAAAGGTATGAAATGTATTCCCATTTCTCTCTCTATGTTCTCCAAAAAATTGTAGCTTGAAGCAGACGTATGGCTTGATGCCTTATCCTGATACAACCAGACTTTATTTGCATCTGCAACGTAGAGAGTAGGGATTTCTGTTTGGAAAATTGGTATCAGGACGTTAGTCTGATAATATGCCGAGTTGCGTTTCACAGTTTTATGGTTAATTTGCCATTGTAACTGTACCTAGCTATTTCCATGAAACCATTGGAGAAATTTTCGTTAGCTTTCTTATACCAAATTTCAAACTTTTTTCTCCCCTTGGTTTGGTAATATATAGCTCAGTGTTTGTTGCAGTCACTTAGATAAATGTATGCCTCATCTAAAAAGACAACACACATCCACTTTTCACCAGTCAAGTATCGTTCATATAGCTTTCTGCTGTTAGTGGCACATTATGCAATGCTTTTAGGCAACAGCTTATATCCCCGGCTCTTATGCACTTTTCTAGATTCCAATCCTGGTTGATTATAGTGATCACAGTAGAGCTGAGATCCATAATTACAGTGCAATGGCCCTCTGATTGAAGGATTTGGTCCAGAGGCATGAGCCTTCACCTTCCAAATTATCTCCGAGGTGCGACTGGTGGCCGGTCGTGGATTTTCCTCTTTCTTGCCCTTTGGAAGAAGTCATGATGTGGTATTACCTTTTTGTTGAGTGCACATGAGATCACTTTCTTGAATATGGTCAAACCATGCCTCTTGCACTGATTAATAATATTAGAATACAAGTACTTTGCATCGGAAAGGGCAATAATATAGCCTTATCAGAATAGTTCTATTTTTGACGCCATTTGATGCAGCAAGAACAAGATCACACAACTGAGCAAACACAGTGATACACTCATACTGCGGAACTTTCATTCGGTATCACATGTTTCAGCAGGAGCTATTGTGCTCGTCTGATATTGTTACCATAGATCGTGAACAACCCTCCGTATTATGGGCCCACTTTTTATGTACGTCTATACATGTCCTTTTATAAGTTCCACCTCAACATCAAGGAACTGTGTGAGTAACTTCCTTTAATTTCAATGTCAAAACTTACAGAAGTCAAGGCAAATGGTATGCCTTAGGCTGTAGAACGAACGCTGTTCAAAATGGGTCATCATTCCATTTAGATCTATTGGTGTAATAACAACTGTGAGGTGAAGGAGGAAGTAATATCGTTGGTTCCTTGGGTATGTATGGTGAAGCTAGCAGAGAATACAAAAGGGAAGATTATAGAGTCAGCTGCGAGCTTAGAGCTGGCAATTGAAGTCTCATCACGTTCTGCTAGAGACCGCATATGAAGCTAATACAGAAGTTCTACCATTGTGCGTTCAATAAGTATGCATAAAAGTATTTTTATCTCCTTAACTGCATCCGGTGCGTTTATAGTCTGTATTCGTTGTTTCATGATTGCCTTGAAACAGGGCTTCTAAGTTACAGCATATAAAATATAATATTCGAGTTTTAATTTAGGAAGTTTATTACAGAACTAGGCCGTTGAATATTACAAGGTGGTTTTTAAAATATGAATCAATATTTAATTAATTTCACTTATCTCCCTATCTTTATTATGAAATTATTGTATAAGAGGATTTTTATGATTCATTTTACTCTTTAGGCCTTATAATTATAATTATGTACAGCCCCGACTATTCCTAATAAGAGATGAAAACACCCATTATATTCACGCAAAAGCATGTGAAACATCGGCGGAACGCCTGATTTGCTTAACCACTCTCACGGCACTCTTCCAGTTCTGGAAATGCTGCATAGCCTGTAACTACCCCTTGGCGTTCGGAATGGTCCAGTAATTTTTACTTTCTCTACTACGTATAGTAAGTAGGGGAAGTATTGTATTCCACCCAAAAATTCGATACCGAGATTTCACCGGAAATATATGTTTTGAGACCCCTCTGAATCCAAAAAAGGTATTTTTGGAAACACGTCCATGTGTGTGTGTGTGTCTGTGTGTCTGTCTGTGTGTGTATCTGTGTGTGTGCCTGTGAACAGCATAACTCAGAAATGAACCGTCGGATAAACACCAAACTTGGTATTTAGGTTCAATAGCTTCCAGAGATGCGACACGAAGGTTTTCAAGAAAATCCCCCCACTCCAGATTACCCTTTACATGGAAGATTTTTGGAAAATTTTAATTTTCTCAAAAATGGCTCTAACGATTTTGATTAAAATATCATATGTTTAAGATATTTTTATGACAAATAAAATGTATATCTTGAATTTTCTGGGAATGTCTCCAAAAGCATTCTTCATTGTGAACGACTTTTGCATAACTGGTAAACCATAAGAGATAGACAAAATGTTACTGCACAAAAAATGTAGATCGCGTTAAAATACACAATTTATGTCATATACATTTTTTTGTTGAGTGAACCATTTTCGAGATATTGCTTGTTATTCCCTTAAATTTTTCAATACTTTTCTCAAATGGGAATTCGTTATTCATTTTTTTGTCCTGGATATGCAAAGAGTTTAATCTGTGGGAAAGGGAATGGTGCTGCACCTAGCAACCAGCTATTAAGAGATATGTATGTGCTTAAAGGCTACTGTATTTATATATTGCCCTTGTAAATATATATTCCCCTTACATCTACAAGAAACTTAGCATTAAGATAGAGTCTGCAAATGTTTATCTCGATTAACATGAAATAGATGGAGAATAAGCGTTTGTAAAAATAGTTTGTACAAGAGTAGAGAAAGTCATGTGAGTGTAACACATCAGATTTTTTAGATAATTACAGTAAGCGAAATTTTCAACCTTTATACCTTCCGTTTTAGCCCCGTAGTTATTTAATGACACATAATCTACAAAACTTTCTATGGTACAAAATCCCTTAGTATACGCAACAAAATAGAGGTGAGGTTAGTAAATATGACTCTCACTTGCAGATTACCAATTTAACCAACCACTTTGGAAAAGACTCATAGAATGCTATCCTCGAGAAAGTTAACTTCTCAGTTGTTAATTATAAAATTAAGAATGCCACTTCCATACGGTCGATATCTCGATACTCGGTAGTATCGAAGTATGTCTAATACTTGGAGATAAACCTTGGATACTTTCGATAATTTTAAATGTTGAAGTGTTGCATTACTGAAAGTTGATACGTTTAACTTTCTTATTATAACTTTAACTTAATTTGCTGAATAAGGAATGAAAGGAGTTGAGACTCCCTGTTATTGCCTCGAATGGGTCCCCAAAGATTTTATGAACTATAGATAGACCTTGACTGCGATGAATGCAACATTCCATAACCTTGTGTCTAAATGAATACACACAAAACAATGGGAGAAGGAGTAGAGGTACTCATTCAACATTAAGTGAGTTGTGAATGAAGCTGATTTAGCTGACAGACTAAATCATGTTTCTTCAATAATCTGGCTTGGTGAATCATTCTCAGCAGTTATATTTACCTGCTCCGGTGACCAGAACCTGTGAATCCAGCAGAAACAAATCAACTCAAAACGTGGGATAATACAGCAATGGAGATATTTGTTATTTTGGGTTGTTTGAATTTCATGTAAAATACAATATTATAATATTAGTTATATATAATATATTATATTAGTTTTAGTTTCATGTTTCATCATTATATAAAATACTTTTCACTGATTTAAAGGTTAGTTGGATATAATTTTCTCCCCTTATACAATTATTTAGTAATGTCCTGTGATCGCACTTGATTACACACTCACAAAGGAAAGCGAAACCATAATATCTCTTTACCGGATTACCCTCCTTTTTGTGGGCCTTACACCTCCAAGGACTTACAAGCCAATGCCTTGGGTCAGTAGCCTGTTGAGGAGTAAGCAAACTCTGGATCATAGCATATCCAAGATGGATAATCAGCCCAATGCCTGGTATGGCTGTGAAGGAGGAAATAAATGTAGTGTTGAAACGGTTGATAGGAAGATTCGAGTATCAAATTACCCAACCCAGCATTTGCCTGGAAACCGAGGAAAACCGCGAAAAATCTTCGTTCATTAGGTCGGCCCCGGTGTTTGAACCCGGTAACTCACGAATGCTGGCCACAGACGTTACCGCCTGAACCGTTATATATAGCTTGGAATGAAATATCCGCGGCATTTGTCTTATTTTAGTTATATTTATGGCATTCTCAACCAAAGTCAAATATGTTGTTTTATAACTCCAATGATTTTGTATTCAAGTGTATAGATTTGCAAACTATTTTTAGTCTTATGAATTGAAATTAGGTGTTTTATAGCTCACGTCTGTCAGAAAGAATAGGATTTTCCAGTGGTGAAGGAATTACAAGGGGAACAAAGAACATGTTTCACATGGTGTGTGCAATTTTTTATCTGATTTGCTACTGCTGATTCCGAAAATGCCATCCATTTCCTTCTAGTAGTTCTAGTTTTTAGGATATTGATGATATCATTATATATTCTTCTTATGACTACTTTGTTTTCACACCACCATTTGTACATTGATTGTTTGCATAATAATAATAATAATAATAATAATAGTAATAATAATAATAATAATAATAATTGATTTTATCCAAAATGTATTTATTTTGTTTGCATACGTACTTTAACTATCCTTACATTTATTTCTGCTTTTTAGCAGGCAATAGCTTGGCTTCATCACAATGAAAACGTGTGAATAATCCTGTGTATTTTGCTTCATCTACTAGAAGTACACATTCATTCAGCAAAGGAAACCCATCACTGACTTTGTAAACAGAACTTATTTGGCCAACTTAGAAGTAAAACTGGTAGACTAAGATAAGGTTTTGGACCCCACATTTTATGTAAAACGTACACAGAGCATCTGCGCAGGGGGGAAATGGAAAACAGAAGTACATGAAATTTGGGGAACCATGATATGACGAGAACAAATAAATCACGGTGACGACTGTTACCTTTGTTCAGTAAATGTAAAGGACACCAATAGCAAAAACCGAAAGATGTGGATATCGTATATCCCGTTCTACGCCCCACTTTCAGAGAAAATACCTGTTTCAATATTTACCAGTCTTCCAGAGTCGTCAGAAGAAAAGGATGAATCAACTAAGAATTATGCTGAGTAAAACGATAGTGATTTTTCAGGAGCTTCATTAGTTGCATCCGGTTTTAATCAAGCGGAATTGAACGGCCTCATTACAGATCTTAGTCTTTCACAGAAGTTGTCGGAATTTTTAGCTTCCAGGATGATAGAGAAACGTCTATTACCAGGAACAAAGGTATTGCACAAGAGAACAGATGTCCTGTCATTCTATACAACAGAGAACCAATTTGTTTTTTGCACCAATATTGAAGGGTTGTTAAGAAAACTGGGTATAAGAAACACACCAAGTGATTTGCGGTTAATTATAGATAGCCCCAAACGGTTTAACTGATCTTTTGCATAATGGGAACATGTAACAGTCAATCCCAATTGGTCACTCAGTAGCTATGCGTCAAAATCAAGTTACAATAGCCACAGTCCTAGAGAAGATCTCATACCGCGATCGCCAATGGGTTATCTGTGTTGATCTCAATATGTTGAACTTTCTTCTAGAGCATCAAGGTAGGTATACCAAACACCCATGCTTTATATTGTCATATATTAGTAGGGTTGGGTCGAGCGGTTCTTTTGCAGTAGTCGATTCATGCGTTCCGTCTCATGAATCGTCCCTTTGCTACTATCCGCTGGTCTGTCTTAGTACACAATTCGTTCATGACTCGCCCGCTTGCCTGCCGCTTATTCTCACTCACGATTCCTATATGAATCGTCCCTGTTTGCAACCGAAATACGCAATGCGACTTTGTGGTTACGATGGGGACTAGGATCTTTCTTTGCCATAAAAAAGCTATGTAAAACGTTTCCGCACTATTCTGGGTAACACTCGTCCTGAATTTGTCAATAGAAATCAACCTGTGAGATTCCAATTAAATTGCGATTACTGAGGATATAACGCAAAGTAATTATGAATAGATATTATTGTTATTATTATTTATTATTATTGATATAAGATCGTGCTCGTGCAATTTCATAAAATTCGAGGAATCTTTTATGCATGAGAGTACGCTTAGTTATATCGATGCATGTTCCTATACTTGTCATATAGGTTACAGTATTAAATTAATGTTTTAAATTATATCATTTGAAACTGTTAAATATTATTATAATCAAACTGTTCTTTAAACCAGAATTCTAAACATTCCTATCTTTCCTCCATTTTGCATATATTTGGTACCGTGTAGTTGTATCTCTCAGCAAAGTACTGAAAATTACTTCTATTGTGTATTTCACGTGCTGCTGCCTTCGTACATCCGTTGGCAATGTTTACGATTCATTTTACTGCGCTTTACAGTTTACGCTATTGTTTTTAGGAATTAATTTTTCCGGACTGAACTTGGTATTCTTAGGTTATGGCATCAGCATCTCAAGGAATCGTCTTGGTATACCAATGTATATTATAAATGCTAAAGATTCTTTTAACCTGCATAATTCATTCAGTACTTCGATGATTCCTTACTCCGAGTCGACAGATCTCAGCAATATTCCTTTACTTTTTTCTTATTTTATTTTTGCAGTATTCTTTTTTCATATACCATGTTATGGCATCACAATCCATAGTAATTCTCCTGTGCATCATCGTACCCACTCGGCAGCATTCGCCCTGGCTCGGCTTAACAGCCAAAACTGAGGGTAGTAAACAAAGCGCAAACGAGAATTATCGCGAATGTCCTGATCACGATTATTGCAATTCTTTGTGAAGGATGATTTATGAACGATTCTTGCGATTATTATGAACGATGATTCGTGCTAAGATGACACGATTCATGCGATTCTTTCCCTTTTTTCGTTCATATGAACGATTCGGCCATGAATCGCCCCATGTATGTATATTAGGCACTGTCAGCTGTTCTATACGGACCTTAAAAGATTGGGAAAGCCTCGGTTCACTTCGGGGTTTGTCGGCGGTTGCTAAGATAGAGTTTTGTTTTGAAAGAAAAGGAAAGAGATCTTTTTTTGATTATGAGTGGAAATCAACGCCGTATTTTTGTGTGACACGCCTCTTATCTCCTAATCTATGTAAAACAGTATAATAAAAGCATGGTGATTAACTAAGTGTTGTTAAAATGTAGTTACGCTTCTAGTCTTCCCGCATTCGTATTTTTGTGGTAATCCGCTTCTTCTTGCAGGGACGGTAAATTTCATTATCTGAAGCCCCTTTTAAATGGCATGCATGGCCTGAGTACTGAGGTTCATGAATATTTGTCTGTGGGACTCTAGAGCTAAAGATCAACGTTGAGTGAGAACACAGTGGTCTCTTAGAGAAAGCATGACCGTTGGGGAAAAAAGCCTCTTTACAGAACCTTTGCTTGACAGAAACAAGACTATATTGCCACTACAGCATATCAAACTTGGGTTAATGAAGCAGTTAATCAAGGAGCTGAATAGATATGGAGCAGATATATTTGATGAACCACCCATCGGCCAACTAATAAACGACCATAAGTGTTAATGAACGATACTAAAGCAGCTGCGTCTCGTCGTAGTTCTGTATGGTAGTGAAGAAATTTCCTTGGAAACTTCAAGGCTCCTAACTGTGATGAGCTAGTGGAGAATATTCTCACTGCTGTTTGTTCACTTGGTTGTAACATGAGCATCAAATTACATTACCTGTACAGTCATTTGGACAGATTACAGATTGTCTTGGAGATGTAAGTGAGGAACAGGGAATAAGTACAATGGAATAACGGTATCGTAGATGATAATATATACATATGACGGCGAACTACTGTTGGAGCATCCAGCACGAATGTACAAGATCATTGCAGCGGAGGAAATCACAGAAATGACGATGGAAGAACATAAATGAGCCTAATGCGACCAATGTATCAATAAATAATGTTGGTTAGATAGATATAGTTGCTTCATGCTTGATCCATCCAAATGTCTTCTGTATTTAATTTATGAGAGTGATACAGTTGTATATGCGGACCAGTATGGTTAGATTGGTATAAAATATGAATA
Source organism: Deroplatys truncata (assembly GCA_030765065.1). Lineage (NCBI taxonomy): Eukaryota > Metazoa > Arthropoda > Insecta > Mantodea > Mantidae > Deroplatys > Deroplatys truncata. The sequence continues at coordinate 163,201,645 of CM060979.1, forward strand.
ATCTCTATCTCAAGAACTAGAGTTAAACCGAAGGCAAAACTGAAGGCATTTTTGGAGTCAGTAACCCAAGCATACTCTAAAACAGGTTAGAATTGTAAGGCACCAAAATCACTGTTCCGCAGTATTATCAAAATCGGTTGAAAGGTCTATAAGATTACCCTTCGCATATCCACATGCATACAAATGCATTTTTAAGCGATAAGGTTGCTCGAGATTTGCTGAAACTATCGCATTTTACGGGTGTGAAAGTTACTTGATTTATAATACATTGTATACTACATTTTTTGGTGGGCAGACTTAGGAAAATGTAAGCTTAGGCCTCTCACTGAATGCTATCTTAGTTGACAGATATTCGTCCCAGGAGCATTTTCTTTATGGTGTCCATCAGAGTCAGACAGTAAGTTTTAGGTAAAGCATCGACTTAACTGAAGACCAGGGTAGGCATTAAGTTTTATGAAATTTCGTTTATGGAAGCACATGCTTTTCACTTGTTATAATACATTTCCTAAACCTCCCTGCACTCATATCCACAATATAGATTACCCAGTATTTAGAAGAATAGAGTCCGAATTAATTCAATAAGTCAACCATGGCCGTCATGATATCTAGATCCGACATAAACCTTCTTTCCTTAAGGCACCTTAGAGCTAATATTCTAAAATTTTACATCTTTATTGCGTTTTCTTCATTTTTTGGGAATGTGCATTAACTGTGCTAAGAATAATAAGAGGCATATAGTGTTTCAGCATAATAGGACGAACGTTTTGAGAGAAATTAGTTTTAAAATGTACTAATAATATGCAAATGAGTGTCAAATTCAAAGCATTTCACAAGTTTTATATTCGGACACGCTTTTATATAATATTTAAGCTGATCAAATGATGCTCTAGTGAAATTTTCAATCTAAATCTGCTTGTTTAGCAAGATCGATTTTAAATTGTATTGAATTATTTTTATCAACATTGAAAATTTAAATTGAAATTATGGCTTGAAGTTTAGCAATAATTAAGATTTGGAATCTCTGAATATCCACACAATCTTTAATATTATTCTCTGAACTGGATAAGCCCATGCATGGAACATTTTGAAAATTCATGAATGCTGTTTAAGAAATTTTCATTTTTTCTTCCTTTACCTATAGGGGAAAAAGAATTGTTACAAGATTTCTTGGGAAATGTACATCTTGATGCATCCTGAATGTATATAAAGCATTTTTGGAAAAAGATACGTGTATATGTGTATGTCTATCTGTTATCATACTAACTTTAAAAAAGGAAACTAGGTTGAATACCACAACTGGTATTCAAGTAGCGTCTTCCAAGGAAGGTAACGAAAGATTTTTTAAGAAATTCCTCCTAATTCAAATTCCTCTTCACACGAAAAAATGTTAATTATTTTTTGTTTTCTAAAATATGGCATAAAGAGATTTTATTAAAATTCCACGAGTTTAAGATATTTTCATGACAAATAAAATGTATAGGTATCTTGAATATTATGCAATCAGCCCATGAAGTCCTCTTCATTCTGAATGAATTTCGTAGGACTTACTATAAGAGATATAGAAAAACTTGCTGAACAAACAAATAGATATTTTTTAAACACACAATTTATATAAAAAATTTTAATTTCTCTACCAAGTGCCTAATAGGTAGAGCAGGTATTGCATTTCATCCAAAAATCCGATACTGATGTTTCACCGAAAAACATTGAGGTCATCTGATTCCAGAAAAAAACACTTCTAGAAAACATTCATCTGCATTCAGAATCAATTTGGTATAATGTATAAAATGGTAAGTCAAAAGATATAGACGTAAACATGCTACATAAAAATTGTAGGTCTCTTTAAAAAAAATAGGTTATTTTAAATAATTATTGTGATATTAGATATTTCCAAAATATAACTTTTATAATTTTCAATTTTTAAATATGTTTGTCATTTTAGAAGTATTTACCCTTCAATTGTTACTATCGATGTCATGGAAAGTGCCTAGATTTCCAAGGTCAACATATAAAGGTTGTATTATGGCTTCAAACTCCTCTATCTTCCTTGTATGTGCCTGTAATGAAATGTATAATTAAACGATTTCTGCAATCGTTTACCTTGATTAACAACGAGTAGATAGAAAAATCAGCTTTTGCAAGAATAGCTGGTGTAAGAGATATATTAAACAATCTGATGCGTGTCATTCGCATTGTTTCTCAACTCACTCTTCTACAAGCTATTCTTACTGTGACAGTATTTCTGAAGCGCATAAACAATAAAAACATCTACCTCAATAAATATATATATATATATATATACACACTAGGTGATCAAAAGTATCTGGACACCTGGCTGAAAATACGTTCAAGTTCGTGGCGCCCTCCATCGGTAATGCTGGAAGTCAATATGGTGTTTGCACACCCTTAGCCTTGATGACAGCGTTCACTCTCGCAGGCACACTTCAATAAGGTGCTGGAAGGTTTCTTGGGGAATGGCAGCCCATTCTTCACGGAGTGCGGCACTGAGGAGAGGTATCGATGTAGGTCGGTAAGGCCTGGCACGAAGTCGGCGTTCCAAAACATCCCAAAGGTGTTTACAGGATTCAAGTCAGGACTCTGTGCAGTCCATTACAGGGATGTTATTTTCGTGTAACCACTCCGCCACAGCTCGTGCAGTATGAACAGGTGCTCGATCGTGTTGAAAGATGCAATCACCATCCCCGAATTGCTCTTCAACAGTGGGAAGCAAGAACGCGCTTAAAATATCAATGTAGGTCTGCGCTGTGATAGTGCAACGCAAAATAACAACGGGTGCAAGCTCCTCCAGGAAAAACACGACCACACCATAACAGCACCACCCATAACCTGCCATCGGATCTCCACAATGTGTACCGTGATTAGTCACTCCTAATAATGTTTTGCCACCATTCAATCGTGTAATTTTGATGCTCCTTACACCAAGCGAGGCGTCGTTTGGCATTTTCTTGCGTGATGTGTGGCTTATGAGCAACCGCTTAACCATAGAATCCAAGGTTTCTCACCTCACGCCTAACTTCTATAGTACTTGGAGTGGATCCTGATGCAGTTTAGAATTCCTGTGTGATGGTCTGGATAGACGTCTGCCTATTACTCTTTACGACCCTCTTCAAATGTCGGCGGTCTCTGTCAGTCAACAGACGAGGTTGGGGTGTACGTTTTTTTGCTGTACATATCCCTTCACTTTTCCACTTCACTATCACATCAGAAACAGTGACCTAGGGATGTTTAGGAGTGTGGAAATCTCGCGTACAAACTTCTGACACAAGTGACACCCAATCACCTGACCACGTTCTAAGTCCGTGAGTTCCACGGAGCGTCCCATTCTGCTGTTTCACGATGTCTAATGACTACTGAGGTCGCGGATAATGAGTACCAGGCAGTAGGTGGCAGCAATATGCACCTAAGATGAAAAACGTATTTTTGTGGGGATGTCCGGATACTTTTGATCTCATAGTGTATATAAAATATTCAGTTATCAAATATACTCATTCTGAAGCTTGGCCTTCTAGAAATCCATTGAGTGTAAGTATATAATTTTATCAGTGTAACTAAATTAATTAAGGATAGCATCTCGATACTCGGTGGTATCGAAGTATATCTAATACCTACCGAGTGGTATGGATACGTCTACCGAATACGTCTGTGGCCCGCCTTCGAGAAATACCGGGATCGATCCCCGGCAACTGCCCAATCTGGCCGATAGTTTTTCGTGGTTTCCCTGAGTCACCAGGCGAATGCTGGGGTGGTTCATCTTCTATCACGGCTCTCCTTCCTCTCATTTTCTTTAGCCATCTTCCTTGTCATCTCTTTCAGTGTTGTGGACCAGATGACGTTGTTTGGCGGGTTGTGATTGGGCGGTGGCTTGCGCTCTGTAAAGGTTTCTTCCTTGGTGTAGCTGCGGTACCGCTCAGTTGGGTCTCTTCTCAGCTTGGGATCACGCTTTTTGGGTAGTGGTTTGTGGGCAGGGACCGGGCGACGTCGGATGCGTTATATCGGGAAACTTTATGGATCCTATCCATGCTTGCGCCCGTCGACATCCGGATCTGGTCGCGCTTCGGGTCTCTCCTTCAATCCGTCCCTCCCAGGGGTCACGTTGGAAGCACAATGGGCCGACTGGCCTGCGAGCGGTGCTCTGTCCAGGTTTCGGGGACCCCTCCGTGGTACCTACTTTAACCTTTACCTTTATGACTAACACTTTGAGATAAACGTTCGATACTTTTACATTCTTAAGTATTGCATTATTGAAATTGTTGCGTTTAACTTTATGTTAGATAAAGAATGAAAGGAGTCGCGAATTCACGTTATTGCCTCGACGTATCCCCGAAGAGTTGCTGGGCTATAGTTCTTGATAGACCTTGATTGCGTTTCCTGTGTGTGAATGCAACATTCCAGACTTGTATAGATATGTAACATGCAGCGTTAACTGAGTCATGAATGAATCTGATTTTACCGATGCACTAAATCACGTTTTTGCAACAGCCTGACTTGGCGACTCAGTCTCAGCCAAATTGCATTTAGCTACTCCGGCGACCGAAATCTGTGAATCCAGTAGAAACAAATCAGAATTTAAAACGTGAGATAATACAGCGCATAGAAATATTTGTTCTTTCCTTCCAACTGTTAGTTTGTCAAACTTAGGTTACGAGCATAGCTTGTAGGTATCCGTGCGACTAATTTGCATAGTAATGGATAGAAATCCTTTAAAAAAAGGTTTTCAACACAAAGTACAGTTACATAAAAAGGAAAGCAAATAAATTATTATTATTATTATTATTAATAATATTAATAATAATAATAATAATAATAATAATAATAATAGACTGGACTAACAGTAGCAGATATATAACCTATAGCATTATTAACAAAAAAAGTTGCTGCCGTCTGGAGAATTTCAAACAGCAACAATTACTGAATTAGCACACAATACAAAATTGGTTACATGCGTTTATACACAAAAAACTACTAATAAGGGCATAATTCAGTACACAAGCTATCGACGTTACAGTTTTTTATAAAGTGAGTATCGATTATTGGTGCTCAAAAATCAGTATCGCTCAGTATGACTAGGAGAATACTAGGAGAAAATTTTTGGGTAGAACACAATAATTCCTCTATTTACTGTAAGTAATAAGCTACAGTGAGTAAAGAAAATAATTTGAATGTAACGCACGTGATTCTTTTTCTACTAATCATGCTGAGTTTGTAATTTCAAAGCAATCGCATAACATCCCACATTTTAGAGGTTTGACTATTTTTTAAGCTTCCTGTATTGTTGCATCTATAATCGTAATGAAACGATTTCTGTAAAAATTTATCTTCATTTACATGGAATAGATAGAATAGGCATTTTACTTGCTCTATTACGTACATTTATGTAGGCAGAGAAAGTATTGCATTCCACACAAACATTCGATACAGAGATTTCACCGGAGGCCCCTGGAATCCAAAAAAATATATTTTTTAGAAAACTATCCGTATGTGTGTCTGTGAACAGCATAACTCAAAAACGAAAAGAAGGCTATAAACCAAGCTCAGTATTCAAGTTCAGTACCTTTCAAATATGCTACACGGAATTTTTAAGAAAATACCCCCACCCCAAACTACCCTTTATATGGAACAATTTTTGAAACCTTTTATTTTCTAAACATGTCTAATGGTTTAGATAAAATACCATATATTAAAGACATTTACATTATAAATAGAATGTATAACTTGAAGTTTTAGGAATACTACATAAAAATGTAGATCTCTACAAAACAAGCAATTTATTTAAAATAACCTTTGCGGCATTAGCCATTTCCGAGATATCTATTGTAAATGGTTCGAATTGATCAATACTTACTTAATCCTGTCGATTTTCAGTTGTTTCTCGCTACGTCATGGAAAAGGTATGAAATTTTAAGGCCAGTGTATAGCGGCCAGTTCTAAAACATTTGACTATTGCTTAACGAAATGAGTAATGCAACTATTTTCGTAAAAATAATTTGTAAACCCACTAATAACCGATAGATGATAGAGAAAGTCATTTGAATGTGACACATCGGATGTTTAAGAGTAGTTTGAAGATGAATAGGTAGAGCAAGCTATTTGAATGTAACACACCAGGCTTTTTAGAGCCTGCTAATTGCTTTGGAAAACCATCAGCATTAAACCATACACGAGAACGTACTACCCAAAAAATTTAGATCTCTTTAAAACACACAACCTATTTAAACTAACCTTTGTGGCATCAGCCATTTCTAAGATATGTGTTGTTAATGGTTCGGATTGTTGAATTCTCACCCATTCTTTTAATCCTGTGGATTTTTAGATGTTTCTCGTAATATCGCGAAAAAAGTGTTGAATTTTAAGGCCAGTGTATAGCGTCCAGTTCTAAAACATTGAGTGTTGCTTTCCCCTTTATATCTTTAATGAAATGTGTAATGGAGCTATTTTCGGAAAGATTTATCTGGATTAAAATTAAGTAGAAAAAAATAATCCTTCGTAAGAATAATGTATAGACTCAATAATAACCGATAGAGGCTAGAGAAAGTTATTTAATTTTAGATTTGTTGGAGCATGTAAAGGACTAATACTTCTAGCTAATTTTTTGGAAAACCTTCCCATTAGTTAAATAAGTGAGATCCATAAAGCAGGCTAAAGTATGAAAATTACAGGACCACAAGAAATGGACATTTCTGGGTTCCTCAAGAACCGATGGGGAGAACAGATACGCAGATTGCTACATGCATTAGACTGGTGTCTATGAAGGAAGATGATGATCGGAAGTGATAGAGGCGAAAATCACAAAATGGTCTCCGAAGGCGTTACGTGAGAGGCGTGCAAATGATCTCAACCAAGTTCATCAGGCTTGAACAGATGGTGGGCTCATGCACATCTTGCGTAGAGCAAGGCAATTTCTGACGTCGTGACACCCACGTGATTGCAGCACATATAATATTTGAATGCACATATAGGAATTGTATTCAGATCCAACGCCCTCTACCCAAAGTTTCCATGGCTGTATTTAAGGGGAGAATAAGTGTCCAAAATTACCAAGGAAAAGAAAGATATTTCTAGACATCTTATTGGTCTTATTCACAGGATTTTACTCTTTAATTTGATTTCATCATCATCATCTACCTCAAGGTAGGTTCTATGGCCTGTTCCGGCTCAGAAATTATCCTGCCATCTACGTCGGGGTGGTCTGTCTTCTCTTACTGTCATAGTTTGTATGCGTGTGTGTGTGTTTGTGAAAATTAAATTGAGTTTTACTTATGGACTCTATTTAACTGAGGTTCTTAGCGTTCCATTCTATATTGGCCGTGAAAGTCCGGTAAGTTTGCTCAGAGGCCTCTTTATCAGGCTTGAGGTTCTTTTATGTGCCGTAAATCTACGAGACGGGATCACCGGCTTTACTTTCTTTCCGAAGGAATCCATGCTAGGGATTTTTACGCCCAAAAAAATCCATCGCCCCCCGCCAGGTTCAAACCCATGACCTCGGGAACTAGATGCTAGCATGGTAACCACTACACCACGGAGGACGACAATGTGTGAGTGGTGTATTATTTCCATAACTTTGTCAACTTCCATAATTGTTAGGGTTATAGCTTACAAAAAACCAAATCTAAATACTACACAACAATAACTGGAACAATACAATAGCTCAGTCGGTAGAGCACCTGTCTGCTGCCAGGTGTACCAGATTCGATTCCCGGCTAAGGATGGGAATTTTTCTCTAGCCAAGATTATTCCCTATCCTCCCCAGAGTCGGGAAGTATGAATGAGAATGTGTATTATCAAATAATTAAAGTCCCAAAAAGTGCGAGAAACCCAACGCAAAAGAATACGAGTTAACACCATAGGCATAAGTTCTAAAGAAAAGGCCGCCGATAAGACCTATGTAGTTAAAGGCTGGGTATAGATGCAACCAAAAAAAATTATAATTTAATATGAATGTGTTGGGTAAAACAGGAAACCGCTATATCAACATTGCTTTTTAAATAACTGAGACAGAGGTGTACAAAATTGATTATATTGAGCGGGATGGCTCAGGTGGTAACGTCTGTGGCCCGCATTCGGGAGATCCCGGGTTCAAATCCCGTGCCCCACCAATCTGTCTGATGTTTTTTTCGTGGTTTACCTCAATCACCAAGGTAAATACCGTAAATGCCGGATTGAATATTTAACATCACGACCCAAAGTACTACCTTAAGTCTAAAACAAATGTAAAATGAAAAATAAGTGGTAATAGCGAATGATGTGCCACCTATCCAGAGACAATGTAAGCAGCTAGACTGGACGGCACTCTAACGTCATCTGAACGGCACGAAGCAGAAGATCCAGCTTCCATGCGCTCGGGTCTCTGTGGGCACTTGACGAAGCAAGATGGCATTGCCAGGGATGAGACCTAGAAGGCTAACTGTCCGCCTTTCTGTGTGAAGGCGGCGGTAGACTGCACAGCACGAAGTCGGGTTACAGGATGAGACTTAGAAGGCTAACTGTCCATCACATATCGTTCTAAGAGTTATCCAATAACAGATCAGTCGCAATATGACCAAGGAGTTAAAGCGACGTAAAATAAATAATAATAATAATAATAATAATAATAATAATAATAATTATCACCGTACATAAGTGATTAATAAAGATATATATTTTATTTTCAAACATAGGACAGTCTGTTCACTGCCACAAAGACATTGGCAAGTACTTCCTACATTGATGTGGAACCTTTTGAAGTGTTTTTCATGGCCTGTCTTGATACTGTGTGCATACAAACTTGTATGGAAGTTTTCTGCATTTAAAGTGAGTATTTAAGTCCGGAAAAAACAAATTCTTGTTATATTAACCTTTGTTACTACGTATCCTGTATAGTTTCCAATATTCCATCTTCACACGTGATACTGGACATTTTGTGACTGTTCGCAAGTATTCTTGCTAATTGATTGCCCCTTAACCCATGATATGGGTATAAGATTATTATAATCTATTATGTTTTATCTGATAGCTATGATAGAACTTTAGCTATGAAACAATAGTAAAAATGAAAATACATGGCAATAACGCATTATCTGCCATCTATCCATGGATAAAGAATGTAGGTTGAGTCGGCGGCAGCCTAATGCCATCTGCCCGTGAAGTAACAGAGACACTGGCACACGTCTCTCTAGAAGCCACGTTCCTGACACTGGCTCTAAAGATTTTAGTAATAGAAGAAGAAGTAGAGATAGTAAAAGCAAAAATAATCTTTAGGAAAATAGTTTGTATACCCACTAATAAACATAGAGAATAGAGAAAGTCATGTGAACGTATCACATCGGATTTTTCTGTAAATGACATTTTCTGGTAGAAATGTCCCGTTACAAATCAAATTGAAAATAGACAATTTGAATTTTAGTACGATAAGTGTTTGGTTACTTTTTATTATGCAATTGCTGATAAACTTTAATCAGAAGATGGTATAATTAATAAAATGGTCCTATCTTCCTTAATAACCAAATTATTATATTCAACTGAATACTGCAGTTTTATTTAACAATATTGTAAATAAAACCATTTACAAACAATGTATTGAAGTTAAATGAATATTATTAACAATGGAATTGAAACTGAAAACCCATAAAAGTAAAATTCCCTGAAAACTCTTAAGCGTTATTGTGTCGTATTAATAATTTGAGGGTTTCATTGTCATAACCAGACATATTGTCGTTTTCCATTGCCATTACCAGACATATTGTTGTTTTCGTCTTTGATGTTGACTGAGATGACATCACTCCTGACTGGTAGTTTTGCTAGCCACGAGTGGTGGGGATATAGCGTCTGTCTTGCTGGTTATTCCGAGAGAAGCGGTTCGCGCGTGCAAGCCGGCTTTTGAATCGGTGGATGTCTCCCCTGATCTTTCATATTTATTAATGTAGAGACCCCAAAAGTTTGGGAAATAAATCTGGGAATGTGTAAGTAGATTTGTGTAATGAATTTTGCACAGTGAAAAGCCCATGCCTTCCTCTTATCCTCCACACCACGTTTTGGTCCTCCGCAGCCAAGTGAGTATACGTTCCCTCAATGTACGTGATGGGTACTAAAAATTAATTTAATTTTCCACGTGAACCTTTAGGCATTTACCCAGCATGTAACATATTTAGTCCACATGAACAAAGTAGCATTCGCTCTCCAGCATTAAATGAAACTTATTTCATGCGTTACCTTTCTTTTAATTCTACTACATTTGATTTCAATAAAATTATTCAATGCGAATCACGATGTGATTAACCGCGTTTAAGGTACTGATTAGATAAATTTGGATTACGACGGTCGAGCAATTAAACATTTCTGATCTCAGGAATTTCTTTAATAATTGCCCAACATAAAAACATAAACCAGCCGAATACTTCACCGGATGCACGTGCTGAGCTATGCTCCGTCATGGTATCTCCAGGTTTCCCAATGGTCTCAGCATGACCCAAGTGAGCCCGTTGTATCAATTGGGCAATTATTGCTTGTAGATTCTTCTGGAAATGACATCTTAACTCATTAAATCCAACATGTTGATTTAGTGGAGAACAACCCAAATACGCATACCTCAGAATGTAAAAAAAATTGCAATGATTTGGATTTCGGCAGTATTGTATTTCTGATGCAGCACTACATAAATTTAGAACCGGTTCCTTGCTTGTCTTTACTGTGAACGTTTGGTGGCAGCAAAACAAAGGTCCTACTCTTGTGAATTAATTTGCAATTCAAAAATAGTCAACGGAGTCATATAGTGGGGTATTAACAATTTGAGGGTTTCATTGTCATTACCAGACATATTGTTGTTTTCGTGACTCCCGGCTGATCGCTTTGCTAGCCACGAATGGTGAGGATAGCGTGTGTCTTGCTGAGTATTCCGAGAAAAGGGGATCGCCCGTGCAAACCGGCTTTTGGATTGGTGGACATCTCCCCTCATCTTTCATATGTAATCATGCAGGAACCCCAAACGGTTGGGAAATAAATCTAGGAATATGTAAGTGGATTTGTGTTATGGATTTTGTACAGTGAAAAACGCACGTTTTCCTCTTAAACTTCACACCACGTTTCAGTCCTCCGCAGCCAAGTGAGTATACATCCCCTCTATGTACATGATGGGTGCTAGAAATTAATTTAATTTTTTCATGTACACCTTTAGGCCACTACCCAGCTTGTAACAATATTTATAATAGCCTTACTGCCTGCGGTGCAATGATAGCTGACTTTCACCGCTGGTAACATGCTGACCCTTATTGGGAGACCTTGTTTAATTATCAGAAGCTGTTAATAAAAACTTCAAAATAAAAGTACAGGTTTCAGCAGCTGCATAGGATAGAGCGGGACTTTTATGCTCGAAGGAATATTCCGTTCAAAATAACAAATCCATTACTGCGCATGCATTGCGTGCAATCGACATCTTGTCTTTTGCCTAACATTCTGCTATGAGTTAGTTTAAACGCAATCATAGAGCATTTCAGTGGTAACAACCACAGTTTTGAACCAGTAAGAAGAAGAATAAGAATAAGGAAGTTTGAAGATAAGAAAACATAATGTAATTTTAGCAAAGAAAAAGATTTCTTATGAACAGAAGGGATTGAGCACACCAAATGCTAGTTTGTCATACCAGAAACATATGTGAATCAGAGGAGAGGTTGCTCCATGTATGCTAACGGGAAGTGAAAACTGTTTTGTCATTTTCTATTAAGGGCATACAATGTAAAAACACTGAAATTGGTGCTATTTCGCTCAGTAGTTGGGGGATATTCCACCCCCCTATTAATTTCTCTACCACGTAATAGGTAAGGAAGGTATTGCATTCCACCTAAAAATTAATCACCATGATTGTTAAGAGAGAAATTTCCATTACACTTTACACATTCGTTGCAGGTATAAGAAGGATGCAGCAGACTAAAGCGATATTCAGATTTTTAAAAAGCGGGTCGCTATATGATGGGTTTATAAAATCCCATTCTCCTTGCATGACAACGAGGAGAAGACGACTATCGATTTAAAACTTGAAAAGGTAAGTTTGAAATTTCAAACCAATAACAAAAAATATCTTGGAAACGATATAATATAATAAAAGTGATATAAGTGGTGTGCACTGACCAGATTAAATCTTTTTGGGCAGTAAGATTCTGTATATCTCTTGTACTCATTCAGAAGAATAGGACTTAAGAGGCTATTCGCAGTAAATGTAAGATAGACATTTCATTTATTATGCAAATATCTTAAAGACATGGTATTTTAATCAAAATCGTCTTTTCTAACCCTCCCTATATGATCTGTGCTCTTCGGGGGTTAGCTCATTCCACCAAGCAATGCCTGGACCTATTTCTGAGGTGTAGGCACCCAGCGGGCGGAATCCGTTGCCTCAGAATCGTAAGATAATGAGAATGACGGTGGAATGAGAGGACCTATAGCTTTTGCCTGGACTCCGAAAGACATTGGGGAAGTCAGAGGTGAAGGCGTGTATAGGGTTGACTTAAAGTTGCCGCCCCAGAACCGGGAACCGAACCCCGGATCCTCACTATGAGAGTTCGCTACCCCAAGCACTGACCCAGATGTTAATGGGACATAAAATTAATATACTTAAAAATAGTAGCTTTTGTAAAAGTTTCTCTAACTCAGATATTTGCCATCTTGTCAGATAAAACGAATATAGGAATCCATGTACAGTAGCAATTCCAAGTAGTACAAAATCGTTAAGATGAATTTACTACTTATTACAGAAATAACGCATTAAAAAGCTCACCTCTGGAACATAAACTCATAAATCTAGCCGCTATGGTGGCAATATATTCAACATTTCACTCAATATTAGCCATATTTAAAACTACATTAAAAAGGAAAACAAAACTTCATACAAAAGTATTACTTGGTTTTTCAAAACAAATACGAGTATTTGGCATCTTAATTAGTTTATTTACAAACATAAAAGTCACAATATAAGTACACTTTTAAGTGCAAGAAATACCTATGTTTCAACTTGAGTGTCTTAAACCGAAACTTCCTTTTTAAGACAGGTTGTGCATGCGTTTACGTCCTGTAAACCTGTACAGAAAATACAACAAAATTAACTCTTACCTCATAACAAAAGCTCATGCGCATAAGTCACTAAAATCCAAACTTGTTGTGCTAACCTCAATAATGATTTTCATGGCAAACGTTCAAGACTTTACCCAATTTCGTCTAATGTTTCTTGTTTCGCACTGAACCAGGAGAGTAAAATTTGTTCGCAAGATCGTGAATTAAAGCTCGTGTAGGAGGCAATTGGGCAGGAAATTTCACGAACGCTACAAGCCCATTCGTATTTGAAATAACATTTACATACAAATATACTTTGTTCTAAGCATAACTGCCTTCCCATATTCGCAAATGAAAGTGGACTACTGACGCTAATGACTGCATGATAACTGAAGGACAGAAAGCTTGTCGTGAGTGTGAGGTGTGGGGAATGGGTAAGCCAGTAATAGACCCAGTAATACTTATATACTATATTACACTTATATTACAATTTCCTGAGAAACATGTTAATAGCTGCGTGAAAGGAAATGTAAACCTTCTTCACAGCATGTAATCTGGAACGTCTCGCATTCTGCTGTACTGAAAGTGTTTTGGTGGGTGCTCTTGTAGCCAGTATGGTTATTTCTGTAGGTTCGTGACAAAGTGAAGGAAAATATGAACTGGTTTCTCTGATGCCGGTTACCTATAAACGAGGAAAGCAAAGAAAATCTCAGGCTCTTCTCGTATCTCGTGAATTTACCTATTTCTTAGATAAGGGCACGGAAAGAGGAAAGCTCCTAGACAAAGAGGAGCAAATATCCAATACAGCAGTAGCTTCATATAAACTTTATTAAAATTCTGAAGCACGTCTATTCTCTAGATGCTGTGATTGGAAGGAAAGTAGCTGCAATGCATTCAAATGAAGTAGTCTATATGAAAAGCCTTGACTTTCCTATCCTAAATGCTTGGATGCTGTGAAACATCGCCATTTTGTTTGTTTTGTGAAAACCTCGAAGCAGGCTGGCTCTGTCAGGTGATGACTGAAGCTTGTTTAACATATTTAGTAAGTTTTAATACTGAGTGGGTATTTGTATTTTTACCGCTTTACTATTTACAGTAGGTGGAAAAAGTATTAAAAGATAAAATTTACAAAACAAATCCACGCAGGTATGTGAGCTTGAAAATAATATTCGTCAAGAAATTAAAATTTCCCAGGGAGAACTGCAAACTGCAATGAGCAATTTCCTAAGCAGGTAACACAAATACTTGAACAACGAAGGGAGTCAGTTCTAACATCTCCTTGCTGAGTAATTTACTTTTATTTATTTTATTTTTAAGCATATATGTTATGCGCGTTAGAAATAACTTACGAGACAAATGGGACTTCGTCACCCACAACACTGACACAGCAACCAGCCTCACCGGCTGGTCGCTCACCGCGAAGCCGGTCCCGCCAAGGATTGTTCACGCCGTATTAAACCAATAAAATTTAAAAACGAAAATTAACTTAGAATTAAAAGGAATACAGTATTTATAGGCAAATCTAATCACTATGGACAGGATTTTAATGAAAATGCATATCTGTAAGAAAGTGTGCTTATTTGGTATGTGTTAATCTGTAAATTTTCAACAGTTTAAACAATATTTTATGCAGCATATAACGCATATATTGCTTTTTTATGGTAATGAAAATAATACTTCAGTAATTTGCAAATTATGCTGCGTATTTGCTTATTTTACATAAATATATTCTTATTTTATTAATTTTATCTTCATACTTGGTCCACAAATAGGATATTTCCAAATAATATGTGCCATTGAGTCAGTCCTTAAGCTTTGCAGCACTGATAGTATAACACATACAGCGCAAGAAATAGCTCAGGTGTCGTCAGTGAATTCCCGCCTCATCTGCTTGTAGTCGTTTCCTCACGGTCTTAAGGTGGCTGTAAAAGAGTTCTCGGAGTTGTGTCAAGTGTAATGATTATACTCCCCCGATATTTTGTTTAACTTCGTGCAACCTTATTGCTTCTTTTCTCTTGTCGTTATCAGTAGAGTAAAATGCTGAATTATTATGTATCCTTATGTATTTATGTCACATTGTATCCCATGGTTAGAACAAAGTTTAGCGCTCTTAAACAGCACGCACATCTGCGACTTGCTTATATACGCTGCCGTTTGTGAAAATTGGAACACCAAGACGGAAACGCATGAATTTAATACCACAGGTTAGGAACATGACAACCAACAAATCATAAACTTTTCAAATCTATACATGACCTTTGAGCTCTAATATTTAGGATTTGTTGTGGCCTCCATGCGCTGCAATTAGAGTTGCTATACGCTGTGACATTGAATCAAACAGGTTCTGAATAATTTCCTGAGATTTCCCTCCACGCAGTTTGTATTCGAGACGACAAATCCGTGACCTGGTTACTGGCGGACCCTGGCGTACCAGGTCCCGAACAACCATATCCCAGACATGTTCAATGGGCGACATAGGCGAAAGTGCAGGCCAGGGAAGCAATGGTACTCGTCGCTCTTCGAAGAAGGCTTGTACATTCCTCGTAAAACGTGGCCGGGCATCGTCCTGTTGAAATGTGGCTTGTGGGGATGCCTGAAGCAGGGGGAGTAACTCAGGCTCTAAAACCACCGTTAGATACCGATTACTGTTCAAAGTGCCCTCAATTCTAGGAGGTGAGATCGGTTATTCTAACCAATGGCGCCTGAAACCATCACACCTGGTGTTTATCCGCTATGCCGCTCAACAATGCAGCCCTCCAGGTTGCGCTCAACACGGTACCACCGGAAACGTATGCGGCCATCACTGTAGGACACGTTGAAGCGGGACTCGTCCGAATAACTACATTTTGCCACTCAGCACGGTGTTCACGTGCCCATTGCAGACGGAGGAGATTTTGGTTTCTGGACAATGGAAGCCGACTTAATGCCATGTATGCAACCAGTCCAACCTCCAGCAGACGGCGACGGACCGTTGATGCAGACAAGTTCACACCTGTTGCAGTGCTCCAGCGTCGAGCCAACACTGTGGATGAAGTTGTACTGTCGGTTATGGCCATACGGACAAGATGACGGTCACCCCGTGCTTCGGTCGTGTTCCGTGGTCCAGTACCTGCTCTTCGCTGCGTACGACTTTCATCTATCCACTGCTTCCACACACGCATCACTGTCGCAGCAGCATGCCCTGTACGAGCCGAAATGTCTCGGCATGACAAACCCGCTTCCCGGAGGCCAATCATTCTACCCCGTTCGAACTCACTCACATGCCGATATGGCTCCCTTTGACGTCGACGATGTACTATTTTTATTGTTTCCACCTTGTTTGACAGCTCTGAACTTACTACACTGGGCGCAACACTGACCTTGTCGGACCGACACGAGAGGGTTCTGCTTGGTCTACGTGTACCCCATCTCTCTGCTAACCTAATCACTTATTGCTTGCACACTCTTCTACACTTCCACCAAGTATGGAGTTATTAAGAAATTCTTTCTTGGTGTTGCAATTTTCACAAACGGTAGTGTATATACAGGGTACAATATTTTAACTGAGACAGCACGATATCTCCAAAACTAAGCGTTGAAGAAGGAAATGTATTTAATGAAAGTTGCTTGATACTATGGGAGAAAGTAAATGCCATTTGTCATCTTTTGTTTGGAGGATGTTATGATAATTATTTTAGGGTTAACGTAAATTTTTATTTCCAAACCTGCATTTTGTTGGTTGGTTACTGATTAAAAATGGTTTATGAAAAGCTGTTTATTTTTTGATGAGCAATAGGGAAACAAAATAAAAAATGTTGGTTCCCAATTACCAAAAGTGTCCAACCATTCATTGAGCTCTTCCTACACAGCCATTCATAATTTCCGTTGTTATTTACGTCGGTGTAAGAACAATTGCAAAGTGCTTTATATAAATGTTGTTTATTTTTTATGATGAGTGAGAAAAACATACAACAGGTAGGTTCCTGTTTTAAGAAATTAAATTGATCCTAAAATAACCATCACAACGCCCTCCAAATAAAACACGATTAATGGCATTTACTTTCTCCCACAATACCAAGTATTTCTTTCTACGACGCTTAGTTTTGGAGATATTGTAGTCTCAACTTAAATGGTCCACTCTATAAATGATAAGGATGCAGCCAAACCTTTTTTGGAAATTTTTCGATTTCGGTGAATAATTTTTTTCAAGGTTAAAATGTTGAAAATTTTATTTCATATTTCTGCATGTGTATGTTTGCAATCTTTTAACTCAAGAATATTCCAACTGATTGAGATAAAGCATTATATCCTGCTTACACCATTAGACTATATTGAGTAGTAAATTCTTCCTACGGTTTTTCAAGGAAATACTACGATCAGCATGCATAAACTGCTTATTATATGGTTTTCCTCTTAGCAAATTATCGATTTAGTACGTTATACTGCTCCCCTTTGAATGCACTGTGATTGTCATCCATAAAACGTAGCGAAAGAATTGCTTCCTAGACAATACTAAGAAAAATATAGCATGACTTTCCCCAGGCTTCGCGTGTTTAGCAAATGTCCATAATAAAGTAAAACGGCATTTCTTCAAATTCGGGCTAGAAAGACGTTTAAAAAAGAAAACAGCCTAGAGATTCTGACAACATCGTCGTCTATAATTCCTACACTGCTGGAGCTTTCTTATTTCGCAATGCAGGGCTTTGTTATCTATTCAGTAGCACTGGATATTGCTTCAGCAAATTTACCAACTGTATTTGTTTTCCTTCTTTCTCATATTCCTTAGACATTTTAGATGTTTTACATACACAGATTATGTTGATACTAGGTTTTCCAGAATCTGTCGCGTTAAGTTTTAAATGAGAATGGCCCTGACAAGAATGACCGAATAGACGCGGAAGCACCCGATTAATAGGATTCGATTATTACATAAGGTAAAATTATGGCATGGAAGTAAAGACTTGTTAGCGTTAGGTTACTGTTTATGCATACGAAATTAAGTATATGCTATTCCTTCGAGCTTTTTCTATAGGTAAAACAAAAGGCAATACTACATTTTATGCATATGGCCCCTAAAATAAAACCGCTGCAGGTATCTCACCTATCGTGTTTCATAAAATACGTTACATAATAACAAATATAATAATAAATATTCAAACTGTTTACTAATTTTTCTTTGGTACTATTATTCATATATATAATTCAGTTATACGCATTATAATTCTGCATCCTTTAATGTCACTTTACGGCTACCATAGAAACTATCATTCCGATTACGTAACAGGTGTCAGAGAGGCAACAATTTGTGTAATGTTAAACGTTTTATCTAGTTTTTAAATTTTATCATCAGTGAACCTAAATGTTCACGAACTTTCAGAAAATTAGAAAACTAGTTTTCAAAACTTCACTTAATTTTTACGTTGTACAAGAAGAAAACACAGAGAAACACAGAGAGTGGGAGAGAAACAGCATGGTCCAACCATTCATTGCGCCTTTCGTACACCCATTCAGAATTTTCGTTGTTATTTACGTTGTGTAAGAACAATTACAAAGTGCTTTATATAAATGTTGTTTAGTATTTTATCAACATAAACAACATAAAAAATTTAAAAAAATTAAATTTACCCTAAAATGACCATTACAACGTCTTCCAAATTAAAAAAGATTAGTAGAGTTTATGTTCCACCATAATATAAGCAACTTTTATTCCAGGCATTTCTTTCTATAAAGCCTTACTTTTGGAGATATTGTACAGTCTCAACTAAATTGTCCTCCCTGTATTACAGGGAGTGAAGGAATGAAATATCGGTATCGAATTTTTGGTTGGTAAGCAGTAAAGAAAGTAAAATAGTACTTTTGTACGTATTCCAAAAAGGTGAACACAAATAAGAAAGGCAGAGAGACAGAGAGAGGAGAGAGGGCGAAGGAAGAGAGGAATTGAAGAGTGGTACCGTCATGTTATTTAATCAAAAGGATAACACGAACTAGATTGTGGGCTCTGCTAGTAAACTAATATAAGGGAGTGCTTGAAAGCTCAAATCGATCTCCCACACTGCAGCAACAATTCATAACTAATAGGAAACATACTGTTAATGTTTTAGAATAGATGAAAGGAACTTTTAGTTGTTAATGACTTTTGTGCACAAATAACATACTTGTAGAACGCCAGTTTGAATGGCCCCTTCGGAAGGTTTTACATTAAGAAACTTTCATAAATTTAAATTAAATTCAGTCAATTTGTATTCTGCAGACATTCATCGCAGAAAACTCCAGTCTATCGTTTTCCAGTTCATCTTAAAGTGCCTAGCAGGTAGAAGGTTATGCAAAGCTTCGCCACTTCTATGAAAAGTTAAACCATCCAACACCCTCCCTCTTTATCATGCGCACCGCGTTTTCTCTCCCCTATCCCTCTTCAGGGCCACCCCTAGTTTCTTGTTCCCCCATTACTTTTAACTAGTTTTCTTTTATGTTGGCCATTTAGTCGATCCTTGGTCTTTTCTTCAGCTACTTTTTCTCATACCCAACAGTTCTTTTAAACTCCTCATCCCCTTCTCAGCACTCCATTTTCGACGCCCACAATTTCGAGTGAAAGCATGTGACTTGCAACTCCTTCTGTTTACCACAGGAACATTTTTTTTTAAAACTTAGAATTGCTTGTTTGTTATTCATCAGGGTCTTACGAGAAACTCGATGTTCGTCATGCCTAGTGAAATGTGTAGAAATTATAGTGGCGACCTAAGCGGCCCATACTACGTGGATCTTACTTCGTCAGACCTATACATTAATGTTCTACTTGATGTAGGAAGGGAACGGAATAACCATTAGCAGTAAACACCAAATAAATAAAGGATGAACACCTATATTGGAAAAAATCTAAGGAAATGAATTCCCTCAATGTTAATAATTGTATGTTTAAAAGACAATAAAACGAAGGCCTATGAAAATTTAGCTTCTAACGGTGCTAAAAGTAGAACGAGACCCAGTCTTCTACTTCTTCTGCCTTTCAAGAATTAGGCCTATCGACCTGTTCCGGACTCAATTTCATATTTTAACTGGCCTTCCTATGTCCTTCTTTCCTATAGGTTTATATTTTAAGGCTATCTTTGGAATCCTTCTTTCGTCCATTCTTTCGAAAAGTTCTTTCATTTTTGTTTTTGTTCTTCTAGTTTATTCTTCACTGCAAAAATATTCAGTTCTTGCCTAATTAGTTCATTAGGGATCCTATTCAATTTAATGCAACCTTGAACTATTCGTAAAAATTTCATTTCTGCAGCCTGAACATAGCTAAAATTTGTTTTCCTCATCACCCAGGATTCACTGCCATATAATAGAATAGGTAGAGCCATCACCTTATGAAACTTAATTTTTGTTTCTCTTCGTGTGTTTTTTAATGTTCTGCTTATAGTACCGCAGATACTCTGATATTTCTGTAATTTGATGTCTATATCCTGGTTAAAAGTAATATAACTCCCTAATTAGTTGAAATGCTGAACTTGGTCCAAGACCAAATTTTCAATTGCTATTTTACATCTTACTGGACATTTCCCATTGAATGCCATTGTCTTCGTTTTATTTATAGATATCTTAAAATTATAGTCATTTCCAATTATATTTAAAAGATAGATTGATTTTTGTAGTTCATTTTCAGAATTTTCAATTAATACAATGTCGTCAGCATATAATATGTTAATATATTTGTTCTTGGTAATGTATATTGCTTTTGGTGATGTTTCTCTCCATTTTCGGATAGCATCATCTATATAGATATTAAAAGGGGTGGGCGATAAAGTACATCCTTTTATTACATCTTAGTTTATAAGAATCTTTTCCCCTTTATAATTGGGGACGTCAAGTATTATATAAGTTCCTTTATATAGACTCTTAATACAATTTATTAGCTGATTTGGGTATCCACATTTTTTCATGATTTCCCACAATTTCTCCCTTTCTATTCTATCGAATGCCTTTTTCGAGATCTATGAAAGCTAGGTAGGTTGGTAAATTAAATGTTCTTCTTTTATCTATGATTTGCCGCACAGTAAATATACTCTTACTACATGACCTTCCTCTTCTGAAACGAGACCCAGTAAAATTTTAAATAAAAGTGTAAAAGATAAACCGGAGATTCAGCACAAGCTCACATCTCAAACACCGGTGATCGCCCAAGAAACTCTTGGGTATCCTCAAAGGCGAAAACACATAGCTCTTTCAACTTTCCTTCACCTACTGGTCGGCGACCGTTCAACCCAAGCGAAGACAATCGCAGGTTGGGCGTGATGCCTACGCAAGACAGAGAACCACTTCGAAAATATCTGATGTATTACATTTACATAACTTTCTCTAGCCCTATCTCTTATTAATGGGCACACAAATTATGCTTACGAAAGTCTATTACACTTTCTACTTCATTTTAGTAGAAATAAACCCATTTCGTTATCGAAACAAAGAGAACACCAATAGTCAAATGTCTAAGAACTGGACGTTATATGCTGGCCTTAAAATTCCATACTCTTTCCATGACATCACCAGAACAGTTGAAAATATACAGGACTTTAAATAAATGGCTAAGAGTTGAACAATTGGAACCATTAAAACTATATCTCGGAAATGACTGATGCCACAAGAAAGCTATTAGAAATAAAATCTGTTTTAAATAGATCTACATTTCCTGTGTAGTATGTTTTCGTCCATCGCTTAACATTTACCAGTTATACAATATTATACTAAATTCCTTCCGAATGAAGAGGACTTCACAGGTTATTCACAAAAAATTCAAGATATACATATATTTGTCATGCAAATGTCTGATATATCTGGTATTTTAAAAAATCGTTAGGGTGATTTTTTAGAACACCAAAAACTTTCGAAAAATGTTCCATGTAAACGGTGGTTTGGGATAGGATATTTTCTTAAAAATCTTCGTGTCACATCTTTGGAAGGTAATGAATTTAAACACCCAGTTTGGTGTTAATCGTCTTTTGTGTTTGGTTATGCTTTTCACAGACACGCACACACAAATTCTCCATCTATTTCATATTAATCTAGATAAACATTTACAGAAACAATTTTTTGATATGCAAACAGAATTACATTTTACATATAGCGACCAGTTCTAAAAATATTTGACTAACGCTTAAGGCGTACTATGTTCCCCTTGTTTTGTATTTCCAAGGGCAATATAGAAATACAGTAGCCTTTAAGCATCAACATATATCTTAATAGCTGGTTGCTATGTGTAGCACCATTCTCTTTGGCACAGATTAATACTCTTTGCATATCCAAGACAAAAAAATCTGATGTGTTACACTCACATGAGCTTTTCTACTCTTGTACAAACTATTTTACAAACGCTTATTCTCCATATGCATCATGTTAATCCAGATATCGAGATGTTAATCTTATTGCTAATTTCCTTGTAGATGCATGGGGAATTGCTAGGCTTTAAGCTATAGTCAAATATATTAAGAGCTGGCTGCTCTGTGGAGTATTCCATTCCCTTTGCATTACCAGGACAAAAAATCGGATGTGTTATACTCACATGACTTTCTCTACTCTTGTACAAACTATTTTTACAAACGCTTATTCTCCAAAAACTTCATGTTAATCGAGATAAACATTTTCACACTTAATCTAATTGCTAATTTTCTTATAGAAGTAAGGGGAATATATAGTTACAAGGGCAATATAGAAATACTGTAGCCTTTAAGCACATACATATCTCTTAATAGCTGGTGCAGCACCATTCCCTTTGCCACAGATTAATACTCTTTGCATATCCAAGACAAAAAAATGAATAACGAATTCCCATTTGAGAAAAGTGTTGAAGAATTTAAGAGAATAACAAGCAATATCTCGAAAATGGTTCACTCAACAAAAAAATGAATATAAATTGTGTATTTTAACGCGATCTACATTTTTTGTGTAGTAAAATGTTGTCTATCTCTTATGGTTTACCAGTTTACCAAAAGTCGTTCACAGTGAAGAATACTTTTGGAGACATTACCAGAAAATTCAAGATATACATTTTGTTTGTCATGAAAATATCTTAAACATATGATACTTTAATCAAAAACGTTAGAGCCATTTTTGAAAAATTTAAAGTTTTCGAAAAATGTTCCATTGAAAGGGTAATCTGGGGTGGGGGTTTTTCTTGCAAACCTTCGTGTCACATCTCTAGAAGATACCGAACCTAAATACCAAGTTTGGTGTTTATCCGACTGTTCGTTTCTGAGTTATGAGTTCACAGACACACACACTCACACACTCACACACACAGACACACACAAACACAGACACACCCACGGACACGTTTCCAAAAATGCTTTTTTTGGATTCAGGGGGTCTCAAAACATGAATTTCCGGTGAAATCTCGGTATCGAATTTTTGGGTGGAATACAATGCTTCCCCTACTTACTATACGTACTAGAGAAAGTAAAAATGAATAACGAATTCCCATTTGAGAAAAAGTATAAGCATTGGAAAATTTAAGGGAATAACAAGCAATATCTCGAAAATCACTCAATAAAAAATAAAGACATAAATTGTGTATTATAACGCGATCTACATTTCTTCTACAGTAAAATTGTGTCTATCTCTTATGGTTTACCAGTTATGCAAACGTCGTTCACAATGAAGAACACTTTTGGAGACATTCCCAGAAAATTCAGGATATACATTTTATTTGTCATGAAAGTATCTTGAATATGTAATATTTTAATCAAAATCGGTAGCGCCATTTTTGAGAAAATTAAAAGTTTCGTAAAATGTTCCATGTAAAGGGTAATCTGGGGTGGGGGGATTTTCTTGAAAACCTTCGTGTCGCATTTCTGGAAGATACTGAACCTAAATACCAAGTTTGAGTTTATCCGACTGCTCGTTTCTGAGTTATGCTGTTCACCGACACACAGACACACACACGGACATATTTCCAAAAATACTTTTTTTTGGATTCAGGAGGCCTCAAAGCATATATTTCCGGTGAAATCTCGGTATCCAATTTTTCGGTGGAATGCAATATTTCCCCTACTTACTATACATAGTAGAGAAAGTAAAAATAGGTTACTCGTGCTGGGAAGAAAAGCAAAGAATCCAGGACAAAGATATCCGGATTCAATAGTATATTATGGAAACTTATTAAGTTATTCAATAAAACGTATGCGTTAGAGTTACTGAGCTGAGTGATTCTAAAGGAAACTTAGGAAGCATATGTATAGTATAAAAGCAATGCCTATTGTTCCCTGGAGGCTTATTACTGAAGCAGAAAATATTTAATGTATTTTTTTGTTTTAGCCATAAACAGTGGTTTAAAGTTGTTTAAGTAGAGTTGATAAGACTTTAACAAATAAGCTTATAGAAGGTGAAATATTAGAAGATTATGAGAGATGAAGACGTTAATAAGGAAGATGATGGACAAGAAATACAGTGTGGTTGTTTCAAAGTGAGGCCGCAGACTATATGCGTAGCACGCTGTACTGCAGTGACCTCGGTATTTTCCGATGCACAACTGGCGGTGCATGACGCGTTCAACCTTATCTTTCTCAGCTGTGCTTCAGTCGCTGCTTTGTATTCATGCTGTAAAGAGAGTTGGGCATTATGCATCTCAAAGATGGAAGTTTAAACAATTATTCAAGACATATTAGCAGTGTTAATGTATTGTTATTAGTCTACTGCAATGCCTGTCGACAAATTCTCAATTGAACGACGAATTTTTATGTATGATACATACGCAGACACTGAATCATGCAGACAGGTGTGTGTATATAATTTCAGGAGACATATCCTGGTGAACCAGTTTCAGGTAGAGTAACTGTTAGACGTCTGGTTAATAAGTTTTGGAAAACGGGATCGCTAAATGCTACATCTAAGAAGAGAAAACAATTTGCTCCAACGAAGGAAAAAGTTGGCAGAATTGGTGCATCTATTTGTGAGGAACACTAAAAAATGAAGTTTACAGAAACAATCCCCATAGTATGAACGAACTTATGCATGTGAATGGAAATTTATCCACCGAACTTCACACCACTCATAACATCACTTATAACAAGCTTAGCACTCATTATAGTGCATGTTACCATCACTCGTGAGTAAGTAACGCGGGAGTTAAGGAACGAAAACCAAGTAGTGGACAGTGTGCCGAGCATGCATACGAGCGCTCCGCGGCCTGACAATAAAACACCACACTGTAGTTAGGTAAACAAAATATAAGCGCTGTTTCTCACGGAGCAATTTAGTTACTGCACTTGCCTTAGATCAGTGGTCGGCAGCTGCTGCGCTTGTGACGTAATAGGCAGTTTCAAGCAAAAGGAGTGGTAGAACCACCTCACCATAAACATCAACGTGGATACGATAGTGCAGTTGTTAAGGTGAGCCGTGACAGTGTTTATAAAAGTTCGTGTATTAATATGGCGGAGACACCAGAATGCAGTAGTGAAAGACTATCAAATCACACATTTTCTAATGTCTACAAATGTCACCCAATTACCGATATGAATAACTGTACAAATATTGGAAGAAGTCAAGGATTTGATGCCGATTTCAAGATATTGTAAATCTCTCCATCCAACATCTAAATACTTGCAACGGCATTTTCAGTGTATATTAAGAGAGTGATGTCATTGGAGTTAGAAGTAATTGACTTACAAAATAAATATTGTCTGAAGGACAGCTTTGAAAACAAAAAATATTTTCCTTACTTTTGTAGAAATTTCCCCCAAACAAAGCTCCCTTCGTTACATAACTTTCTGCCAGTTTGCTGATCATATTTGGATCTAATTACGTATAGGAACAGTTCTTTTCTTGTATGAAGATCATAAACCACAACATAGAAACCAACCTTCTGATCTGTACTTAAAAAAGCGTTCTTTGCTTGAGTGTTAGCCAGGTCATGGCTCCAAGTACTTCATAATAACTACCTAATTTCTCATTCCATTAAACCTTCTGATAATTGAAATCAAACTTGTAGTAGTTTTCTATAACCCATTGGAAAACAATTGCTAAAGAAGAGAGTTAAAAATACCATAGAGGTATCTATAAAATGAAAGTGAAAACCCAAATACGCAATTCTTTAAAACATTTTTAAAATATGTTATATAATCTATTTATTTCAACGTTTACAGCAGGACAATTATTTCAACATTTTCAGTCCCATGAATATTTTAATGGACATTCACAGCTGCAAGAAACATTTCACTTCTGACAGTTCTTATTCTTCCATATATTTCGGTAGTTATATTGACTTTATGGAGTTCAGCATGGCTTATTTGATACTATACACACATTAAAATTAAAAATTACATTGACACGAAACAGGTATTTTACCATACTATTACCCAAACCTCATCACATCCATACAAATCAACCGCTATTTATTCTACGTGGATCTATTCTATCCTCTACTACAACATACATGTAGACTGTTATCTACGAGAAAAGTGCAACCTCTTCTATATTTTATAAATAATATTTTCTGTTGGAAAGAAATTTATAATTTCTATATGTTCCTTCATGCTAAGTTCTTTCGAATTTGAAAATATGCCTTCTTCAAAACACGCATTTATTTAGTTCCTCAAAATACTTTAACCCAATCTAACTAACGAATTGCACTAAGGACACAGATAATTACAAGGAGTTAAAGAAAGCCTAAACCAGGCATCATCTACAAGCCGGTAGTTTAGTTCTAAGTACGCTTTTCAAGGACTCCTAAGGATGTTACGCTGCTCAAAAAAGAGCACCTACCTATTGGAAATGTGGTGCGTCCAATATGGTTGTGAAAAGTACTTCTATTTCAAATTATCTCAATTTTTTTGGTTTTAATTACCGCAGCATTGGCAACTAAATGCGAATATTTAATAATTATTATTATTAAGAAGAAATTTAGGAACAATTTAAATTGAGTTTTATTTAATGACGCTGTTTAACGGCTGTGGACCTTAGAGCTCCATTCTATATTGGGCGTGAAAGAGGCTCAGAAGCCTCTTTATCAGATTTGAGGTTCTTTTACATGAGGTAAATCTGCGTCACGGGACCACCGAAGCCATGCTAAGGATTTTTACGCCCGAAAAAAATCAATCCCCCTCCGCCGGGTTTGAACCCTAATTTGAAGAAAATTAGGCGAACTATATCCATAGAGTATTATAAAAATTGTATTTTTGCGACTTTGGTAGTGACATAGTTACAACAAATAAAGCAAAATAATACATTATTATTATTGAAACAAAACACGCTTTAGACTGAAGTTCATTAATGTCATCACTTAGTAAGTTATGTTTGGTACTTAACCGACTGGCTTTTGAGTTAAGCTGTTCACAGTCACACTGGCACACACAGATGGACCATTATTTAAAAACGCTTGTATTTCATAAACTCTCTGTATCAAAATTTTCGATGGAATGCAGTACTTCCTCTATTTATAGGTAATTGCAGAGAAAGTAAAAATGTTGAATTTCAGCTTAAATACGCTGTTAATTGATGCATTTGTAACTTTGCATCTTTACGAGATGGAGCCATGTAATTATGATTATGGTTATTGGGAAGAGGAGTATTTAGGCAGCCAGCACATATTAAGACCGATTGGGCTTCTTCAAACCTCCATGAGGAAGGGGTGAAGTGAAGGGCACAAAAGACGTGCACATCCGGGTGGTAGATTCGGACAAAGACGGGGTCCCTAACATATTCAGATATATGCTGAAGCCGGCGGGACGCACCCCAAGCCAACTGCTTAGAGGCTCTAGACCCTTTAAGAGTATGTTACACACTGAATGCCATACTGAAGGGCATACATTTCCTCTAAGCAAATTGACGCTTCGCCCCATCCACTCGCCTGATCCTTCGACCCTGAAACATGATAAGGAAATGAAATGACAGGAAAATTCGAGGCATTATATAACCTACCAATCAGGGAAAACCGCAAAAAAAAAACACGAGGAGAGGGCCAGTACAATGGGAATCGAGCACTGAACCTTCCGAATGAGAATCTCACATGTTACCAAGGAGCCCTTTCGCACAGTTGAACCCTGAATTACATAGCTCTACGATGGAAACGTATGGCATGCGTACGAAATGGTTTATATACTACGTTATTCCAGAGACATAGTGATCAATGAGTGCCAGGGATTCCCACACAACATTGGAGGTTCCTAAGGAGAAAAAAATGAATTTCTGTTGTAAATATCCCCCCGGCTACGGCTGATGGGTCCAGATAAAAACAATCACGTAGCATCCTCCCCTTCTCTGGCTTAAGACGTCAAGTCTGAGAAATAGCGGGCAGTATCGAAGCAGAGAGAGTTTTCGCTCTCGTGTGTGTGTGTGTGTGTGTGTGTCTGTGTGTGTGTGTGTGTGTGTCTGTGTGTGTGTGTGTGTGTGTGATGGAATCCCTCTATATATCAAAACGTATAATATGATCATTTAGTACAACGCAGAAAGAGAAGGAACCGATACAATTCAACCCCTTCCCGAAAAAATGAGCAGGTTTTCTAAGCTACTTCGAATTCTGGTGCAGTCTGATATCAGAGTTCACGTCTCTACGGCTACCTGCTTCTTCCTGTGTGGAAGCTGTAAAGAATCCTGGAAATGAGATGTACCCCACACTCTCTCCGACGTGACGCCGTCGTTTAATGGAACGCAATGTGGACAGTGCACAAAGGCTCTGGCTCGTGAACCCATAGCGTTTCGACGCTTTGACGTCTCCAGCCCACGATGCTGCATTTGTTCAAAAATGCATCACTCGCGCTTCTTGTTATATTATTCTTAACAATAGACTATAAAATAGAATTGTACCGAAAGACATACACATTTTAAATTCAGTTAAATATATTTTATGCAATTTCTTAAAAATACTTACATTCTAGTAGAAATTTATTTCGACTTTCCTTCCCCTTAAGGGCTGCTTTTCGCTTGGCAGCCTAACACTTTGGCTTTCAGTTAGCCCTTATTCTGTCCTTTTCCCTTTCCACTCCCCTGATTCCTACATTCCTATTATTCTCCTTTCTCTTGCCATTCCTGCAGCTTTCCCCTTGCTTTTATTTACATTCCTTAACAATTGTCCTTGAAAACTTTCCAATTTCCTTTATTCCTTTTCCTCCCTTAAGTGTTAATATTTTTATAGTGTTATTTCCTTGCTCATATAGTCCCATTTTTCATCCCAACCTTCCTGTCTACGCTTCTCTGTTTACATTCTAATGTATCTTATTCTCCTTATCTCCACATATAGCGCATGTTCCTAATTCTCTCCCACTTAAACTTCTAAGGAACATACCCCCCGTTAATCAACCAAGCTATTTCTTCACTTTCCTGTCTACTACAGAAATAAACTAACATTCTCTCCCCAAATCTCTCTTAATTGTTCTAAATAAGGTGGACCGTTTAAGTTGAGACTGTACAATATCTCCAAAACCAAACGTTGTAGTAAGAAATGCTTTGAATTAAAGTTGTTTGATATTGTGGGGGAAAGTAGCTTTCATTAGTCGTGAGTAGTATTAGTCCCGGATGAGCAAATTGTTTTAACGATAATCCTGCCGCTAGGGGCGCTAGTGTCGCTAGTGTCGCTGCGTGCGACGGCGGCGGCGGTAAGTTTGAAAAGCGCCCTGAGCGGTAGGATTATCGTTAAATCGGTTGGCTCATCCGGGACGAGTTGAAAGAATTGAGGAAGTGACGTGGAGTGTTTTGATTGGTTCGTTAATTTGGGGTGGGAGATGGAGGAAGGGAGATGGAGGAGTATGGAGGTCGCGTGATGGAGAGGAGCTGGGTGGCGAGGTGTTGTCTGTGCGGAGGTCGGTACTGAAAGAGGGGTAAAGATGGGGGGCGAGGGATAAAAAGTGTAACAGAAAGTGACGTGTGAAGTTGTGATTGGTGGGAATAAGAAGTGATTTTATTGGTGGAAAGGAACAAATGAGAGTTGTTGATTGGTAGGAATAAGAGGGATTATGATTGGTGGAAAAGAAAAAGTTGTGGGAGTGGGGTATGTTGGAGGTGGTGGGAAAGGTAAGTTTTGCTAGCAGCAAGATTTGCAAAAGCCTGTCTTGAACTGATCAGCAATTTTTGAACGTCGGATGGTAGTTTTCTTGAGTGGATAGAGAGATGGGGGCGATATGAGATGCGGTGGCGAAAATGGGAACTAGACAAGGTTGTTGAGACAAGAGGTTTAAGGACGAGGAAATTTGGAGGTTAGTGGTGAACACGGCGGTCGCAAGAGGTGGGGGTAAGGAGACGCGGTGGTGAGAATGGGAACTAAAAGAAGATGGCGGTAGCAAGAGGTTAGAAGAGTAGATTTTGAGGTTAAAATAGCGGGAACTAAAAATGGCGGAGGGTCTGCGACAAGGAGATGCGGTGAGAACTAAACAAGATGGCGGACGCAAGAGGTGGGAAAGGAGGTTTGAGGTTACAGTACCAAAACACGAAAGGATATATTCCTACGCCAAGCAGGTCCGAAAAATAATTATGCGTGTGTTACTTACCTGTTACCGGTGTGGATGCGTCACCAAAAGCGCGGCACGCGAGACGGAAAAATAAAAGCAAACTGTTTTTGAAAATGCTTAACCAGCTTTAAGATCAACCAACATCACTACGCACTGATATACCTAGGTTTTTAAAGCGGTACAGACACCCTTTGCAGAGGCGTAATTTAACTATACCAAAAACCTGGTACTGGACCATCGTGATGGTCGCTAGCGTACGTAGGAGCAGGGTTCTCATAGCCGGTCGAAAGCGGTCAAAAACGTGTACGACGTAGGTGTTGGCAGTAGCTGCTGCCGAGGCCACCGTCGAGGTGCGAATGAACGAGATCTGTTCTTGCAGGCAATCTGGTTGAGAGATGAGAGTCGCGGTGGTAAAAATGTGAACTAAACAAGATGGCGGAGGCACGAAGTTGAGGTTAAGGAGCGGCGAGGTGTTGACTGTGCGGCGGTTGGGGTCTGAAAGAGGGGGGAAAGATGGCGAACGAGGGATAAAAAGTATAACAGAAAGTGACGTGTGAAGTTGTCATTGGTGGGAATAAGAAGTGATGTTATTGGTGGAAAGGAACAAATGAAAGTTGCTGATTGGCGAGAATAAGAGAGATTATGATTGGTGGAAAGAAAAAAAAGGTGTGGGAGTGGGGTATGTTGGAGGTGATGGAAAAGGCAAGTTTTGCTACCAACAACATTTGCAAAAGCCTATCCAGAACTCATCAGCAATTTTAAATAACTAGTGTTTCGGGGGTTTTCTCTGGTTGGTAGACGAATGCAAGCTGTTTCTACCATACTTATATTATTCGTCTTTTTCCTTTTTTTTTTAAAATGACTAGTTTTTTTTTTTTTTTTTGGGAGTTTTCTGCGGATGGTAAACAAATGCAAGCTCTTTCTGCTTTTTCATAGGTTTTCCCTGGTTGGTAGGCGTTTTCTGTACTGGTTGACGAAGGCGTTTCTAATTTTGGAGGTTTTCTCAGGTTTTTAGCGGTTGTCCCTGCCCGGTAGGCAAATGATGAAGTTTTACCTTGTCGGCGCACGGATATTAGGCACGTACTGGCGCGCACACACACACACACACACACACACACACACAGAGAGACAGACAGACACACAGACAGGCACACACACACGGACATGTTTCGAAAAATGCTTTTTTTTTTTTTTTTTTTTTTTTTGATTCAGGAGGTCTCAAAACGTGTATTTCCGGTGAAATCTCGGTATCGAATTTTTGGGCGGAATGCAATACTTCCCCTACTTACTATACGTAGTAGAGAAAGTAAAAAAGTATTGAAAAATTTAAGGAAATAACAAGCAATACCTCAAAAGTGTACTATCTTGTTTTCACGGGTTTTCCAGATCGGTAAGCGTTAGAATACTCTTAGAGCTTTTTTCAGGTTTTTTCGCGTTTTACCTGGCAGGTAGGCAGATGATAAAGTTTTTCTATAATGTCATCGTTTTGGCTTGTGGCGCACGGACACTAGGCACATACTCACACACACACACACAAACACACACACACACACACAAACACACACACACACACACACACTAAAATAGTAGCGTATAAAAAAATTTAACAAACCGTAGATTTTCAAGAAAATTCCCACACCGCAAACTACCCGTTTAGCGGGAGAAAGTTCATTATTTTTATTGTTTTAAAAATGGCTCTAACCCCTTTTGATTACGGTACGGTATGTTTAAGATATCTGCATGACAAATAAAATGTATAACTTCAATTTTCTGGGAATTGCTGTGAAGTAGTCTCATTGTGAATGTCTTTTGTACAACTGTTAAACCGTAGGAAACGAAGCCTTACTGTACAAGGACGTTAAAGCACACAATTTATGTGTATTATTATTATTATTATTATTATTATTATTATTATTATTATTACTTTGTGGCGTTGTGTATTTACAAAGTTTGCATGTTGATTTTAATGTTTAAAAGCTTTAGACCTTTCTCACTAAAACTCGACATTCGTTTAACTTTTCTTTTTTCATTTTCATACAAAGAGAACGGAATTTCACAAGTGAAACAGCACTGGAAAACTAAATACTTGTTTTGAGGTCCACTGAATAAAAACATTTTTAGAAAATTCTGTGTGTCTATGTGTCAGAGCAGCATAACTCAAAAATGAAAAGTTGGATAAATACTAAACTTGGTATTTAGGTTGAGTACCTTCCAAAGATACGACACAGAGAGTTTCAAGAAAACCCCTCCACCCCCAAACTACCCTTTACATGAACTATTTTCCGAAATGTTTTATTTTCTAAAATTGATTCTGACGATTTTAATTACAACACCATATATTAAAGACATTTATATGAAAAATAAAATGTATATCTTGAATTTTGTGGAAATAGCCTGTGAAGTCCTCTTGATTCGGAAGAAATTTTCTATGATCTTGTATAACTGCTAAGGTTTGAGAAAAACATAGAACACAAAAAATTTAGATCTTTTTAAAAACACGCACAATTTATTTGAAATAACTTTTTTGTGACGATAGCCATTTCCGAAATATTTGTTATAAATAGTTCGAATTGTACAATGCTTAGCCATTCTACTTCACTTCTTTCAAACTGCTTAAAAATCATATAAATGAATGTATCACCTCATAATAAGCCTCTATATACGAAAAATGCTGAGTATTCAAAAAGTCAAGAAATTCGATTTTCTAGCCCCTAGTGAGTGAAAAATCGCGTTTACTTCGCTTCTTTCAAACTGCTTCTACCCTTTACATGAACTATTTTCCGGAATGTTTTATTTTCTAAAACTGTCTCTGACGATTTTAATTACAACACCATATATTAAAGACATTTATATGAAAATAAAATGTATATCTTGAATTTTGTGGAAATAGCCTGTGAAGTCCTCTTGATTCGGAAGAAATTTTCTATGATCTTGTATAACTGCTAAGGTTTGAGAAAAACATAGAACACAAAAAATTTAGATCTTTTTAAAAACACGCACAATTTATTTGAAATAACTTTTTTGTGACGTGAGCCATTTCCGAAATATTTGTTATAAATGGTTCGAATTGTACAATGCTTAGCCATTCTACTTCACTTCTTTCAAACTGCTTAAAAATCATATAAATGAATGTATCACCTCATAATAAGCCTCTATATACGAAAAATGCTGAGTATTCAAAAAGTCAAGAAATTCGATTTTCTAGCCCCTAGTGAGTGAAAAATCGCGTTTACTTCGCTTCTTTCAAACTGCTTCTACCCTTTACATGAACTATTTTCCGGAATGTTTTATTTTCTAAAACTGTCTCTGACGATTTTAATTACAACACCATATATTAAAGACATTTATATGAAAATAAAATGTATATCTTGAATTTTGTGGAAATAGCCTGTGAAGTCCTCTTGATTCGGAAGAAATTTTCTATGATCTTGTATAACTGCTAAGGTTTGAGAAAAACATAGAACACAAAAAATTTAGATCTTTTTAAAAACACGCACAATTTATTTGAAATAACTTTTTTGTGACGTGAGCCATTTCCGAAATATTTGTTATAAATGGTTCGAATTGTACAATGCTTAGCCATTCTACTTCACTTCTTTCAAACTGCTTAAAAATCATATAAATGAATGTATCACCTCATAATAAGCCTCTATATACGAAAAATGCTGAGTATTCAAAAAGTCAAGAAATTCGATTTTCTAGCCCCTAGTGAGTGAAAAATCGCGTTTACTTCGCTTCTTTCAAACTGCTTCTACCCTTTACATGAACTATTTTCCGGAATGTTTTATTTTCTAAAACTGTCTCTGACGATTTTAATTACAACACCATATATTAAAGACATTTATATGAAAATAAAATGTATATCTTGAATTTTGTGGAAATAGCCTGTGAAGTCCTCTTGATTCGGAAGAAATTTTCTATGATCTTGTATAACTGCTAAGGTTTGAGAAAAACATAGAACACAAAAAATTTAGATCTTTTTAAAAACACGCACAATTTATTTGAAATAACTTTTTTGTGACGTGAGCCATTTCCGAAATATTTGTTATAAATGGTTCGAATTGTACAATGCTTAGCCATTCTACTTCACTTCTTTCAAACTGCTTAAAAATCATATAAATGAATGTATCACCTCATAATAAGCCTCTATACGAAAAATGCTGAGTATTCAAAAAGTCAAGAAATTCGATTTTCTAGCCCCTAGTGAGTGAAAAATCGCGTTTACTTCGCTTCTTTCAAACTGCTTCTACCCTTTACATGAACTATTTTCCGGAATGTTTTATTTTCTAAAACTGTCTCTGACGATTTTAATTACAACACCATATATTAAAGACATTTATATGAAAATAAAATGTATATCTTGAATTTTGTGGAAATAGCCTGTGAAGTCCTCTTGATTCGGAAGAAATTTTCTATGATCTTGTATAACTGCTAAGGTTTGAGAAAAACATAGAACACAAAAAAATTAGATCTTTTTAAAAACACGCACAATTTATTTGAAATAACTTTTTTGTGACGTCAGCCATTTCCGAAATATTTGTTATAAATGGTTCGAATTGTACAATGCTTAGCCATTCTACTTCACTTCTTTCAAACTGCTTAAAAATCATATAAATGAATGTATCACCTCATAATAAGCCTCTATATACGAAAAATGCTGAGTATTCTTAAAGTCAAGAAATTCGATTTTCTAGCCCCTAGTGAGTGAAAAGGTTTGAGGAAACACACACAATTTATTTGAAATAACTTTTTTGTGACGTCAGCCATTTTGGAGATATGTGTTATAAATGGTTGGAATTGTACAGTGCTTAGCCATTCTTTTTTAAAAGGCATGACGCCATGTTGATGGAAAGAATTTAGAATTTTAAGACCAGTGTATAGCGTCCCTTTGGATGTCTAACGGTTGTGCAATGCAACCATTTCCCGAAAAGTTTATCCGGATTAAAATTAAGTGGATATGAAAATAAACTTTCGTACTCACCTATAAGAAATAGAGGGTAGAGGACGTACGAACGAAGCACTTTGAGAATTTATATTCAACAGTTGGTGTTACTCCTTAGAAAGGAAGTATCTGCTGATTGTATTTAATTCATACATTTTACATAACACGTATGCACTGGCACAACATAAAACACTACACACGATACTCATAGTTTTAATATTGCACTAATAACATCAGGAATAACTGAGGTCAGCTCGTTCGCATTCAGCGCTACACGCAAAAGAGCCGTGTGCTGATGACAGTGAAAGGTGAGAGATGCGGAAATTCGTCAGCAATACAATAAATGCAACCTTTATGTCGGCGGTGAGAATTGTGCAGTGGCGGTTGGTGTCAGCATGACTCTAAGTTTTTAAAACTAGACAATTTTTTAGCGAAACGAGGCATTTAACTCGACACAAATGATGAAACAACGGTTGCAATAAGCGAGCTTATAAAAACCCTGTGCGAACAGCAAAAGCCCGTAGTTAGAAACGAAAGCGATAGTGTGTTTTTCTACAAAATCGTTCTATTTGACGAAAAATAATTTTAAAATAAAAACAAAATAGCCGCAGTACTTTGCAGGGAAAGAGCGATCGGTGCATTCGGACGATAAGATGGACCAACAACCCGGAGGAAGTCGCGATGACACCTTGCAGCCTACGTTCGAAATTATAGGACACAAGCAGAGGAGGTTGCCAAAGCTTTTTTCCGGCTTTACAGAGTCTCAAATTACGTTAAACCCGGTCCCCAGAGATGTTAACCCGGAGCAATGGGTATCGCATTTGTTTAACGATATTCTAAACTTTGCGAAAGAGAACCTGTTAGAAAACGAACCCGGATATTTAGGCATATCCATAACAGACGAAAAGGAGACGTCCAAAGCCTTCAACATGAGCGTGAGGCGCATAGAGCAATTGAATGCGGATGTCATTGTTGGAAGCATCGAAAAAGTAATGCAAAGTAACCAACAATTCTTGCTAAGCGGGCCTCTTCACGTCACGTTTGTGTGGACCAAGGAGGTCTCGGGTTCGTGCCACCAACCTTGCGATGCCTGTAGGGACAATAAAGGCATTGTCGAAATAGCCAACAAAGACAACTTGTGTTTAGCAAGAGCCATTGTTGTAGTTAAAGCCAAAGTGGATCGCGACGTCAATTATAGAACGATGACGCGTTCCGAGTATCTACAAAAATCGAAGGCCGTAGCCTTGTGCGCGAGCATCGGTCAAGGTCACGACAGGTGCACGATAGACGACGTGAGACGCTTCGACGCAGCGTTAAAGGGCTACGCTGTGACGGTGTTTGGCGATCATACGGGGAAGCACGTGCTGTACGCGTCGGATAAGAAATGCGATAAATACATCGACGTCATGCTCCACGCCGGGCACTTTAATGCTATCGTGAACCTTCACAAGTGCTTTAAATGCAAATGGTATTGCCGCCGGTGTCATCATCCCTCGGCACACAAAAAAGAATTTCATAGGTGCGACGCCAGGTGTGCTAAATGCCATCAGCAGTGCGATGCGCGATTTGACGCCTACATACGCTGCGCCGAGTGCAACAGAGATTTTAAGGGACCGACATGCTTTGCAAACCACGCAAAGAAAGGCGTTTTTTACCCAAAGGCGCTGTCGGTGTGCGATGTAGAAAAGGTGTGCACGTCTTGCAATAAGCTCGTGAATGCGAGGCACAGAAAAACCGCGCACCAGTGCGGGGAAAAGTACTGCAATCATTGCAAGGCACACGTGAATTCTAGCCACATGTGCTATATGCAGCCGTATGCTACAAAGAACAAAAGAAACCGGTACGTGTTTATGTTTATCGACTTTGAATGCACGCAAAACATTCCATATACCGGCAAAAAGGACACATACCAGCATGTACCTAACTTGTGCGTGTTGTACCAAGCCTGTTCGCTGTGCATCGACCAACGCCACAAGACGGCATACTGTACCGAATGCGGTTGCAAAGAATGGGTGTTTATGGACGAGCCCGTGAAGCAGCTTTTCGAGCACATCGCGCAGGCGAGGTTCGAAGCCTGGGACGTCTACGTCGTGGCGCATAACCTCAGAGCTTACGACGGGCAGTTTCTATTAAAGTACATGGTGGCGCACCTAGACTGGGTGCCGGAGCTCATCATGAACGGCAGCAAGATCTACAGGATGAGGTACGGTGACGTCACATTTCTAGACTCGCTCAACTTCATACCCATGCCACTCTCCCGCTTTTCCAAGACCTTCGGATTGAAGGAATGCAAAGGTTATTTCCCGTACCTGTTTAACACGAAGGAAAACGAGCGGTACGTGGGTTCGATTCCCGACAAAAGGCATTACTGCCCGGAGGGCATGTCGGCGGAGGGTCGGAAAGCCTTCGAGCAGTGGCACGAAGAAAAGGCGTCCTCCGGGTACGTCTTCGACATGAGGGCGGAAATGGTGACGTATTGCAAGATGGACGTATTTCTACTCAGTCAGGGAGTTTCCAAATTCAGAAGGGAATTCTTGGACGAGAACGGAATAGACCCGTTCAGAGAATGCGTCACCATTGCGCAGGCGTGCATGTGCGTGTATAGAAAGCGCTTCGTGCCGCTTAAAAAAATTGCCCTCTTGCCAGCGGGCGGGTATCGACTAGCGGACCGGCAGTCTCGCGCCGCATGCATATGGCTAACTTGGCTAGAGATGCAAAACCGCATCGTCATCCAGCACGCCATGCGAGGACGCGAAGTTAAAATCGTGGGGCACAAGGTGGACGGGTACAGAGAGGCCGAAAAAACCGCGTACTTTTTCCACGGGTGCTTTTACCACGGCTGCAGGCGGTGCTTTCACAATCGCCATGCGGCGATATACAACTCGGGACACGAAACCATGACCTCCAGGTTAGAGAGCACCGAGAAGGTCACGGCCAAGATCAAGGCCGCCGGCTACGCCGTGGTGGAAATGTGGGAGTGCGAGTTTAACGCCGCGATGAAGGCCAACCAGGACCTGGCGCGCCACGCAAGGGACTTTCCGGTACCCGAACCCCTGAACCCCAGAGACGCCTTCTACGGAGGTCGCACCAACTGCACCAAGACGTACTGCGAGGTGAAGGGGGATAGCAAGATCTACTACTACGACGTATGCAGCCTGTACCCGTACGTGAACAAGACGAAGCCCTACCCCGTGGGCCACCCCAAGATCCACGTGGATCGATTCCCGCGCTTGGAAGACGTGGGGGGCGGGTTGGTGAAGTGCGAGGTTCTACCGCCGCAACACCTGTACCACCCGGTGTTACCGGCGCGCATCGGCGGCAAGCTCATGTTCCCGCTATGCCGCGCTTGTGCGGAGGCGGAGAACCAAGACGAGTGCCACCACGGAGAGCGCGAGAGGGCGTTGTCGGGTACCTGGGTGATCGACGAGATGAAGGTCGCCCTGGAGGAGGGGTACCGCCTGCTGCGGGTCCACGAGATCTGGGAGTACGACGTGGTGCGGCATGAACCGACCACCGGAGCCAAGGGTCTCTTCGAGGACTACGTGAATCAGTTCTTGAAGATCAAGACCGAAGCCTCCGGCTGGCCCTCGGATTGCGACGACCCTGCCGCAAAGCAGCAGTACGTGGAGCAATTCTTCGAGCACGAAGGCGTCGCCCTGGATCCCCAGGCCGTCGCCACCAACCCCGGCAGGCGGGAGCTGGCCAAGCTGATGCTCAACAGCTTCTGGGGCAAACTCGGGCAGAGGGAAAACCTCCCCACGTGCGAGCTGGTGGACCGGTACGACCGACTCCTGGAGCTGCTCAACGACCCGGGCGTGGAAGTGCAGACCTACGTGCCCGTCACCGACCGGATCATGTACGTGGTGTGGAGGTACCGCGAGGAGTGCCGCAAGGTCAACCCCGCCGCCAACGCCGTCCTGGCGGCCTACACCACGGCTCACGCGCGCCTGGTGCTCTACTCCTACCTGAAGAGGCTGGGAGAACGCGTCTGCTACTTCGACACCGATTCCGTCGTCGTCGCCGCCGCTCCGGGCGACTGGACGCCGTCCGTCGGACGCCTCCTGGGGGACATGACGGACGAGCTGGAGAAGTACGGGCGGGGCTCTTACATCGCCCGGTTCGCCTCCACGGGGCCCAAGAGCTACTGCATGGAGATCGTTTGCCCCGAAACGGGCAAGACCTTCTCGGTGTGCAAGGTGAAGGGGATCACGCTCAATTCGGGCAACCTGGAGCTGGTGAACGCGGAGGTGATTCGCGACACGGTGCTGAGGGACAACGACCGCGCGGTGAAGCTGGCGGGCACGCAGATCTCGCGGAAACCGTCTTGGACGGTCGTCACCGAACCCAGCTCGAAGACGTTTAGGATGGTGGTCAACAAGCGCGTGCTCGCCGGCGATCACGATTCCTATCCCTACGGGTTCAAGAGGAACGCATAAATGAGACGTCCGCAGCCGCGCCAAAGTCATTTCGAACCGGGCGCCCTGAGGAGACGATGCCCGGTCCCCGAGACCTGCGGCGATTCGAGTTTCCCAGCACGATGCTCGTGGCGGGGCCGTCGCGCTGCGGCAAGTCGACCTTCGTGAAAAACCTGTTGCGCCACGCGCACCGGATGTTCGACGTGCGCCCCAGGAGGGTGCTGTGGTGCCACCCTCCGGAGTATTCGCCGAGACTCGAACCCTCGGCTCTGCGTTGCGAGACCCACGCGGGCATACCCGAACTTGCTTCGGTGGGCGAGAACGACCTCGTCGTCCTCGACGATCTGATGCTGGAGGGTGGCGGGAAGGACGTATCCAATTTTTTCACCAGAGACTCCCATCATAAGCGCTTCGGCATCGTCTACATCCTGCAGAACGTGTTTCCGCAGGGTCAGAAATATCGCAACATCTCTCTGAATGCGAACTACGTCGTGGTCTTCAAGAACAACCGGGACAAGATGCAGATCGAGAGACTGTGCCAGCAGATCGAACCCAGGAACTCTAGGTTTCTCTTGGAGGCCTTCGAGAAGGCCGCCGAACGCCCTCACGGGTATCTCGTGTTGGACTGCACCCAGTACACGCCCGCCCGATACAGGTATCGAACCGGCGTGCTGCCGGGGGAAAACCTCTCTTATTTCGTACCCAACTGAGACCGCCGAGAGGACTCGGGTTCGTATCGTTCCATATCATCCCGGCAGGGCCTTGCCCGACTGAGGCCGTCGAGTCTAAATAAAAAGTATCGCTTTTGGAGCGAACGTCATTATCGCGCAAGCATGGCTAGAGGTAGGTCAAGGCTCGCGACGCTGACCAGTCCTCGCATAGCGAGACAGCACGGTAATTTGGCGGCTCTGGCTAAGGCGAAGGCCCCTCTGCGCAAAAAGTTGTTAAAAAATGCCGACGGCGATCTGATCAAGGCCATTAGCGAATGCATGCTCAACGTGTGCAGAGGTCACGTGCAACTTCCCGCAAAGTGCTTGGCTCGCCTAAAGAAGCACAAGGCTTCTTGGAGGAAGTTGACGGATAAACGGGTTCCTCTGAAGAAGAAGAGCATCTTGGTTCAAAAAGGAGGTTTTTTGCCGGCATTCCTCCTACCCGTCCTGGCTTCGCTCGGCGGCGCGCTAGTGTCGAAATTAACAGGATGAAGTACGGCAGGCAGATCCTGGTTGCACCGCAACCGAAGACCGTCGACAAGCTTCACGCTGTAGACCGCACCATATTCAGATTGGCTAAAGAAATTCGGAACCTGCAGAGCGCAAAGCTCTCTGCCGACGAAAAGTGGCGGCTCGTAAAACATAAATTGGACAACTACCTCGATCTCGTGGCACAAGTCAGAAAGCCCTTCCTCGGCGACGACGACGACGACGACGATTACGAAGACGTGCACGAGCGCGTGCCGGTGAAGCAGGAGGTCGAACCCCGAACCATAAAGGTCAACCTCCTCTCGCCTCGCAAAAAGAAGAGGGCGAACCCTGCCACTCCGAAAAAGAAATCGAAATCGCCTTCCGCGTCGTACCATTTTCGCAAGCGCGTCTGGCAGCCCCTGTACAAGTAAAGCATGAAGGAATGGAAGGCGCTAAGGCGATACTATGCCAGACCGGAACACTATGCCGGTTTGGGCACGGTCAAGCCCCTTCGAAAGGCCACGGGCGCGTCTAAGGCGAACATCGAGTCCTTCCTTCGAACCCGGGACAGTTACACTCTGCACAAACCGGTCAGAAAGCGGTTCCCCACCAGATGTTATCACGTGACGAATATGGACGATCTTTGGGAGGCCGATCTAAACGTCATGAACAGCGTGAGGGAACATAACACACCTTACGTGTACATTCTGACCGTTATCGACGTATTTTCCGAATATGCTTGGGCCGTACCCCTGAAATCGAAGCTGGGTACCGAGGTCGCGCAAGCGTTTCGCTCCATATTCTCCCAACGCGTCCCCAGGGTCCTCCAGACGGACAAGGGAACAGAGTTTACCAACAAGACTTTTCGCGACTTTCTGAAGAAACACGACGTGAAACATTACTCAACCAAAAATAACGTTAAAGCCAGCGTCGTGGAGCGCTTCAACCGCACCTTAAAAACCAAGATGTGGAGGTATTTCACGCACAAAAACAGTTACAGATACCTGGATGTCCTTCCGGCCTTACTCGAGTCGTACAATAGCTCGCATCACAGGTCCATAAAAATGGCTCCGAAGGACGTGAACGAATCTAACATTTTACGAGTGTACCGCAATCTCTATGCAAATAGGACCCTACCTCGCGCAGGGAAACCCACATTTTCCGTCGGCGATCACGTGCGCATCTCTAAAGAAAAAATGAAATTCGACAAGGGCTACGAGCAGAATTGGACGGACGAAATATTTCGGATAGCCGAGGTGGTGCGCGGTCGGCCGGTGGTATATAAGTTGAAGGATCTGGCCGGAGAAACCATAGACGGCACATTTTACACCCAGGAGCTACAAAAGGTCGCGCTACCTCGGACGTTTAAGATCGAGCGCGTTTTACAGACCAAGGGCCGAGGGCGCCACAAGCAGGTCTTGGTAAAGTGGAAGGGGTATCCGGCAAAGTTTAACTCGTGGGTTCTGGCTTCGACCGTCGATTCGACATGATTAAGACCAAGCCCTTCTCCATCACTCTCGTGAGCAACGCTTCCATGGAACACTTTACCGACAACACCACGGCTAGATTTTCTAACATCTTGCCCGAGAGAATCGTTCTGCAGGGAGAATGGGAGGTCGCCCTGCAAAAGGTCAGGTATCCGGTGAAATTTTATAACCTTTCGCCAGACCATGCCCGTCTCGCGGGCGCCAAGTACACCATGACGCTCCTCCCAACGCATTCCAAATTCAGTTTGCAAATGCCGCAAGGCATCGTGCACAATCCCAAAGACTTGGTGAACCTCGTCAACGCCGTTCTACTCGAACACTTGCACGTGGAAAACTTCTTCCTCTTCGACGAGCGCAAGCAGACGGTGGGCGTGAATGCCGCCGTCGCCCATCCCGAACCACTACCCGACATTCCGTTCGACGGGTTTGTGGAAAATGTCGCGCGCACGGTCGTACCGTACGCGGTCGGCGAATACGAAGCTCTCAACGATGCGCCCCACCAGAGACCCAAGCCGAAACCGAAACCGAAGCCCCGGGCTTCGGGGCAGCAGAAACCCGCGGCGGCTCGTTCCGTC
The DNA here is from genome assembly GCA_030765065.1 of Deroplatys truncata. Classification (NCBI taxonomy): domain Eukaryota; kingdom Metazoa; phylum Arthropoda; class Insecta; order Mantodea; family Mantidae; genus Deroplatys; species Deroplatys truncata. Next base: position 163,244,670 of record CM060979.1, read on the forward strand.
AGACCCAAACGAGACGTTTCAAAATCGGAGGACCCTCCGGGACCTCTACACCGCATCCACAGTTTGCTCTTAACGCCCGCTATGGCAAAAATGTTGGGTTTCGAACCCTACGTCAACGTCGTTCTCGAAAAAGCTGCTAAACACCCCGTAGATCCTTATATGGGGTTTCCTTACGAAATGTTCGTCTATTGTAATCTAGTGTCCCCGCAAGTCGTGGGCGACACCTTCGCCCAAGTCATAGAGAGCGCTGCCGTGGAATACGAAAGAAGCAACAAAACTTACATGAGCGACGAAAAGACGTTTTTTCCCCAAAATTGGGTACCCTTGATTCAGCAAGACTTCAAGACGGTCAGCATAGATTTAAGGAACGGTTACGGCGATCTCTTGCCATTCGCCGACGGATTTTCCTCTACTGTAGTTCTCGCTTTTCGTCCGAAACAGGCGTAATGGACGTGCACGCCGTAACGCGGTACTACCTGAATCAGACCGGCGGAGCGTTCCACCATCGCGATTTCGCTCTCTACAGGGGCAAGCGCTACCAAAGAGGCAGCGGTCTCTTTTCAGCCCTCGGAGGACTCTTCAGAAGGTTGCTACCGTTTTTAAAGAGCGGAGCAAAAGCAGTCGGAAAGGAGGCCTTAAAGGCGGGCGCTCACGTTCTGTCCGATGTGACTGTGGCGGGAGCAGCGCCGAAGCAAGCGCTCCAGCGGAGGCTCAAGGAGTCCGGATACAATTTAAAGCGAAAAGCCGACAAAAAGCTCGATGCCATGCTCGGTTCCGGCGCCAGTCGTCTCAAGAGAATAAAACCGAGCAAATCCAGAAAGAGCAAGCAGTCCAAGCTGAAACGCGGTAGGCGCAAGGTGCAAGACGTATTTTCGTAATGGCAGACGCGACCGTCCACATGAGTTCCGAACTGGATCTCTTTACAGAGGTGCCGGTTCAGATGAGCATCGAGGAGTCGCGGTTCCTATACCTAAACCCTCAAAACACTTTAATGAAAAATGCCCCCATCACCTTTCATTATTCCGGAAATGCGGACGATTACCTAGACCTGACCTACGTCGTACTCGAACTCATGGTGCGCATTGTAGATGACAAAGGAGAGGCCTTAAACGCTGACGCTAACGCCACTCTGGTCAACAACGCCTTAAATTCCCTGTTTCAACAGATGGAGGTAACCCTCAATAACGTCATCGTCTCCATGCCGCAAGCCGGTTACCCCTATAGAACCTACCTCGAGACGCTTCTCAATTACTCCGAAGATGCCATGAACACCAAACTAGAATCTACCCTCTGGAGAAAGGACACGGCAGGCATCATGGACACTTTTATCGCCAATGCGGGTTTTCAGTGGCGTCAGGGGTTTACCAAAGGGAGCAACGTCGTGCAGCTCATCGGTCCTCTGTCCAACGCTCTTTTTAGACAGGAGAAGCTGCTTTTGAACAACGTTAGCATGACCGTCAAGCTCACTCCCGCCTCTCCCCAGTTTTATCTGTTTTCCGACGTAGATACCTTTAAGGGGTACGCCGACATCGTGTCTGCCACGCTGCGCTTAAAATCGGTGCGGCCCTCGCCGACCATAAAGCTCGCGCACCAGGCCGTGCTCGCAAAGGGCAACGCAAAGTACCATCTCAAAGACGTCAGCTTTCACGCTCTCAGCATCCCCAAGGAGTCCAGGGCAATGACGTTTAGCGACGTGTGCGTAGGGCAAGTTCCAAGGAGAGTGGTAGTAGCCATGGTCACCGACAAGGCCTATTCCGGCCATTTTAACTCAAATCCGTACAACTTGAAACATTTTAAAATGAACTTCTTTCAGCTCTACGTGAATGGGCAACCCGTTCCCTCCCAACCTCTGCAACCCGACTTTACAAAAGGACACTATTTGCAATGCTTTCAAACCCTGCAGGACGGCCTAGGCATTCATTTCAAGGACGAGGGACACTCCATCTCCAGAGAAACCTACCCGCAAGGGTATACGATAATGGTTTTCGATCTCACTGCAGACATGAGCGCTAACGAGTCTCACATCTCGGGTCAGCGCCACGGAACCGTCTCTATAAGCATCGGTTTTGCCGATAAATTGACAGAACCGGTCATACTTCTGCTGCTAGCGGAAATACATCGCACGGTCGAAATCGACGCCAACCGATCCATTTTGGTATCATGAACACCTTTCAAATTCAACGGTTTCTATCGACATGTCCCTCTACGCGCTCTCACTTTTTAGGCGTCTACCCCTGCGATAAACTACCCGTACTTCACGGCATTCGAACGCCTCCCTTGGCGCTAGTGGCTAACACCGACCCCAGCACCAAATCAGGGCAACACTGGGTTTGCATCTTTGTGGACAAAAACTCGCATGCAGAATATTTTGACAGTTACGACATAGGACCGCTTTCACCCCATTTTCTCCGGTTCTTAAATTCGGTCTGCGGGACGCATTGGTCCACCAACGCTAGAAGGCTGCAAGGTTTCGACAGCACCACGTGCGGTCATTACGTCATCGCCTACCTCACCCACCGCTGCTCCGGCTTGCCTAAGCATACATTCTTCTCAAAATTTCACGTCAGCAATCACGCGCATAATGATGTCGTCATTCGCAAAACGTTCAAAAACGCATGCCGCGCAAAGTGCTCTGACGCTCGGCAAACTTGTCAACCCTTGAAGGTGAGTACGTGTGTGTGTGTGTGTGTGTGTGTGTGTGTGTGTGTGTCACTATTCAGCACATCTAAGCTAATCTATCGTCTTGCACGTGCTTTCAGAAGACGCTCCTGCTCATATAAAGAGCAACGTCACGGTGCCGCTCGCCTCATTCAGAGTGTACCATGCAGCGCGCGGATACAGTCCTGCTGCCATGCAGCACGCCGACCAGGTAGGTCCGCACCTATGTATTAGCTTGCTTTTTTTTCTATCCTGTTTATCTCTCTCTATCCCTCACATTATTATTATTGTTTTGTGTGTTCCAGTATAACCGGATGTCGAACCCCGACCACCTCAAAACCCAGGGAAAAAAGGAAACTACCCATCTTCGACCTCCAACAGCATCCCGACAGCCCTGCTCCGCCAGCACAGTTCCAACACAGTGCAGTTGTGGGTCCTCTGGCGGATATCTACTTCCTCAACCCGCAACAAACTAAATTCGTCAGTGTGGGATTCTCCCCCCGGCCGCCGCACCATCTCGTCGTCACCATTGCCAAATGTGGACAGCACAACGCAGTCGTCATGAGTTCCTCGCAGTGGCACAAACTCGTCGAAGCCATCCCCATCATTCACAAACGCTTGAATGACCCGCAGGGACGTCTACAGCAATTTCAGTTCAGCGACAGCGTCACCATCGTGTTTAAGTTTGTGTTCGGAAAGCTAAAGCTCGTTTTCAAAGAACCGCAAGGCGCATCCGTTACGCTCAACCAACAAGAATGGCACGTGTTGCATACCCTGCAGCGCATCATTACCGACATCATCTATCACAAAAAGAAGGAAGAGACGGACGTGCAAAATCAAATCATGGCATACCACAAGTACATGCTTCACAACCATGCCTCCAACGTTCCCTTACATGACATGAATTTCACGCAGTTCACCAAGTACATACGGTGCGCCAATTTTAGAACATTCCTCGAGGTTCATCATTTCCTCAACACCCATTTCGCACTGCGCATCTCACAAAATAGTTCTTAGTGCGCATGTTTTTCTACCAGCGTTCCAACCGCACCTCACCCAAACATCTCGCGCCCTTCGCTCCCGCATTCGGGTCGCGAAGCATCCTATATCATACCCGATCACATTCACGGCGTTTGCATGTTCAGCACCGTTCAAAACAGAGTTCTCCTCCAAGTCGAAAACCGTTAAATCAACGGACACAGTGTTTTTCCTGCGGATGTTGCGCAATAATCACTAAGCGCTTCCGGCGGATGTAGTGAACCTCCAACTAACGTTCCCCCACCAGTGCTTCCCCTGATGTGGTAATTCTCCAACCAACTTTTCCCCACCAGTGCTTCCCCCTGATGTGGTCGTTTGCATGTTCAGCACCGTTCAAAAAAAGAGTTCTCCTCCAAGTCGAAAACCGTTAAATAACGGACACAGTGTTTTTCCTGCGGATGTAGTGAACCTCCAACGAACGTTCCCCCACCAGTGCTTCCCCTGATGTGGTAATTCTCCAACCAACTTTTCCCCACCAGTGCTTCCCCCTCATGTGGTCGTTTGCATGTTCAGCACCGTTCAAAACAGAGTTCTCCTCCAAGGCGAAAACCGTTAAATCAACGGACACAGTGTTTTTCCTGCGGATGTAGTGAACCTCCAACGAACGTTCCCCCACCAGTGCTTCCCCTGATGTGGTAATTCTCCAACCAACTTTTCCCCACCAGTGCTTCCCCCTCATGTGGTCGTTTGCATGTTCAGCACCGTTCAAAACAGAGTTCTCCTCCAAGGCGAAAACCGTTAAATCAACGGACACAGTGTTTTTCCTGCGGATGTTGTGCAATAATCGCTAAGCGCTTCCGGCGTATGTAGCCAACCTCCAACGAACGTTTCCCCCACCACTGCTTCCCCTGATGTGGTGTTTCTCCAACGAACTTTTCCCCCACCAGTGCTTCCCCTGATGTGGTAAATCTCCAACGAACTTTTCCCCCACCAGTGATTTCCTGCTTCCGGCAGTTGGGTTATATTTATGCACGCGCATTCTTTACCCCTTCATTCGGTGCTAGCCAGCCGTGGGGAATGCCAGGACCGTCGTGTAAAGACTTCCACTGCTCGTTTTGCTTTCACCAAACGTGCAGCTGCGAACTTAAGCACCGTCTCACCCTCCTGTGCACGCAGTGTCAACACGGTTTCTACGAAGACCTCGATCATCTCAACAAGCAAATTCAGCAATTCCTTCGAAGGTACTCCGCTAGAAACACCACATGAACTGCTTCATCGTGCTCTATCGGTATCTCGATAACGGACGAAGAATCCACCTGCTACTGCCCAGGGAACGCCAAGTGCTGCTGCAGAACGGCATATACATCTTCGAACGTTATCCCCCAAGCGACGTCGACCTTGTGTGGAACCAACTTCCCGCAGACGCACAGGTAGTTTGCGCACCTTATCGCAGGTGTAAACAACACTACAACCTTCCTCATCAAACCACTCATATAGACGGTCCTCCCCCGTTTATCAAAAACTGCCATCTGTGCCGTCAGAATGTCACAGGACGTCCTTAAAGAGCTAGAAGAACTTTCCAGCAGCGCCCACACTCTCAGCGTATCTACGCTTCAACAGCACGTACCATATCGCGTCGTCGGCGTCAAAACAATCGACACCGTTCACGGTACAAAGCTCGTCGCCAAACTCGACAACGACACAGAAGTTTTCCTACCAACAAGATTTGCAAAAGCCTCTCCAGAACTCGTCAACAAACTCAACTCTAACTCATTCTGCATCATATACGCAGGCGAGGAAAAACTACGCAGCGGTTTCAAACGTCACATCGTCACGTTCTCCCCATATAACCCTAAATAATGTCCGACGAAACCTACCCCGTCCCCGTGGGGAACAATCTTAACCTACAACTCATTCTCAACGCAGCTTCACCTATCCGTATCCTCTGCATCTCCAACTCCTATTTCCGCAACAGCAGAGTTGTCACCATCACACTCGACGTCCAAGGGGCTCACGCCGTCCACGTCAAATGCGTACCTACCAAAGTACACCAGCATAAACAAGACGCACTATGCGTCATATACCTCGGCAACAGCAACATTCCTGCTCTAACCAACAAAGTCACATCCACAGGATGCTTCTCAACCAGCCATTACAACGAATTTACCATCCCCATCTATATACCAACCTTCACCGAGTTCGTCAACGAAAGTTTCTCTCACCTGCTCGTCACCTGCATCACCAAACCTATCCACCAATTTACCGCCGATAGCAGCAGCAGCGATGACGAGGACTCAAAGTGCACCACGTACTTTAAAATCATTGTTGTGCGCGAAATCTGTGTGTCCTAGTGCCTCAAAACAAAAACTATGAATTTTAATGTGCTTTTTTTCTCCTAATATTTCTTATATTGTCCATTTATTCTATTCATATGTTAATCTCCTGTAATTAAATAATCCATTATGTTATTCTCAAACTATGTATTCATATGTTAAGCAAATAATACATCATGTTAATCAAAAAACTATGTATACATATCTTTATCCAATGTACTGTATTCAAATTATAAATAAAGAAAACAGTCCCGGATGAGCCAATTGCAATAACGATAATCCTACCGCTCAGGGCGCTTTTCAAACACACCGCCGCCGCCGTCGCACGCACCGACACTAGCGACACCAGCGCCCCTAGCGGCAGGATTATCGTTAAATCAATTGGCTCATCCGGGACTAATACTACTGTCGTGTTTTGTTTGGAGGACGTTATTATGGTTATTTTAGGGACAATTTAATCTTTTAATGGGAACCTACATTATGTAGTTGTTTTCTCATTAGAACATGGTTTATAAAAATCTGTTTATTTTTTGATGAGGAATAAAAAAAAACGTTGGTTTTCAATTAGAAACGTAACTTGACCCTCAAATGACCATCCATCGCTGGTACAATCATTCATTACGCTCTTAGTACACAGCCATTCAGAGTTTTCGTTGTTATTTACGTTGGTGTAAGAGCAATTGCGAAGTACTTTATACAAATGTTGTTTAGTTTTTTTATGAGGAGTGAGAAAACAACATAAAAAGAATAGGTTCGCATTTAAAAATATTAAAATGAACCTAAAATGAACAACAAAACAGAATAATGGCATTTACTTTTCCCCCTATTGTCAAGCAACTTTTATTCAAGACATTTCTTTCTACAAGCTTAGTTTTGGAAATATTTGTACAGTCTCGACTTAAATGGTCCACCCTGTACAAACTTAGGGACTTTTTATTTTCAAGTCTTTCCCAAATTTCTTGTTTCTCTATATCGTCTATCCTATTTCTCACTACTTTTCAAAATCTGTTATCATTTTTTCTTCTAGTTGCCAAATGTCCCCCATTCCTTTCCTCTCTAACTCTCTTCTTATTCCTGCCCACCAGCCATTCTTATTTGAAGTTATCTTCTATTGATTTACATAACCTTTTAATATATCTTGTTCTTCTCTTTCTGTGTCAATATTTCAAAGTTCTTTCCATAAATTATTAATTTTCTTCCTATTCTTCCTAATTATATCAATTCTACTTCCCTTTGTGCTCATCTGAATAACTTCAAAAGCGCTTTGCAAAATAATTTACGTATTTGGTCTACCTTTTTCTTAATTCTGAAGGCTCGCCCCATATTTCTGCTACATGCAACATTTTTTAATCTACCAATGTTCCATACATACTTTCCAACCATTTAACAGACATTTCCAATGTATAATTATTTATTCATAACCCTGTCATAGTAGCTCTGCCTTTTTCCATCATCTTTTTGCCATTTGCTTCCCGCTCACCATTATTACTTAGTCTTACTCCTAAATAATCAACTCCTTAGCATCTCTAACTCTATTAAGGTACCATCGTTTGTCTTTTATTAATTTATTTCTTTTTAGAACACTATAACTTTCTTTACATTTACTCCAATTCCCCATTATATACCAAATTTGGTATTTCGTTAATTTAGTTTTGCAATCCTACTACAGATATAGCTCTTACCATTAGGTAATCTGCAAACAGGAATCCTGGTATCTCCTTGTTCATTAATATAGGGCAGTGCCCATTACTTTCACTAATTCTTTCTAATATGTCATCTATACAAATTAAACAAGACTGGACTTAGTTTACATCCTTGTCTTAAACCTAGTTTTTGTTCAGCCAACCCCGTAATTCTTTTTTGATCACATCTTATATAAAATTGTATTTCCTCATATACTTTTCTAACTCCCTCAATAAAGTCATCACTTGCCCCTTCGTTTTTTTTCGTAATTTCACTCCAGAGCTTCTCTGGTAATAGAACTATAACAGTAAAGAAGTGGTAAAGTAAAATGCTCGATAACAGAGTATAATCGACATATTGAAAGTATCGAAGTTGATAGGGCAAACTAAAATCGCTGAAACTGCCCGATAGTATGAGGGGAAAAGATCAGGTTGACTTCGCTTCGAGTCTCCGCAGAGGCAACATCTCTACACTCGCCGAGATCGCCGAAATGGGAAAGAGAAGAAAACGCCGTGCCGCTGAGCGTTCCACCGCTGCTTCTCCGGCCACCGCTGAGGAGCCCAGCGCTCTCCAGCCGACTCCGGCCGCAGAAGCCGCTGACTCGCCGGCAGCTCCACCGGCACCCGCCGGGAAGGATGCTTCGCCGCCACCGCTGACCGGGCGCAGCTACGTTTCTGCTGCTGCTTCACCCGGTCGCAGCATTGCAACGCCTGAACCTGTTGCCTCCGGCTCTGTTTCTCAGGGCTGTACGACGCCACCGACTGTCGCCGGCTTACCACAATGGTGAGCCCGATGTCACCGCCGACGCAACCTCCGGCAGATGGCCGCCACAGTGTAGTCATCTGTGGAGTACCGAGGGACCTGCCAGTACACTTCGTGCTGGATGTCGCAAGACACCACTGGCACTCAGCAATTCGGGCATCCCGAATTTCCTCAACACCGCTGGTTCGCCTCCACCTGGGTTCCGCCTCGGACGCTCAGCCGGCCTTGGGGTCAAGCCTTCCTCTGCTGGGGCAGCGCTTGCGCATCGAGGCCAGCAGGAGTCAACGCCCGGTACCCTGCCGCCGCTTTGTGTCTTTGGTCACACAGCGGAGGCATGCTTCGCTGCACCTCGGTGCCATTACTGCGGGGCAGGTTACCTCACAGCAAACTGCACCGCCCACGACCTTCGCCGACGTCGCCGATTCGCGCCACCTGCTCCGGGCATACGCACTTCACAGGGCAGGCCCAGTGCCCCCTGTATCCCCGGAGCAGCCAACCGACTGAGACTACTACATTACGGACGACCACCGAACAGCCCCCGCCGACGACGCCCCGTGTAAGGGCAAAACATCAAGCAACACAACCAGAACTTCAAGACACGTTGTCTGCCATGCAGGCAACACTACAAGACATTACCACTCGCCTGGCTGAGTTACGCCGTGCAACCAACACGCGCCTTGCGGCCGTGGAGGCCAAGCAGCGGACCTCGACCAGAGCGACCAGCGCCCTCTCAAGGCAGATCACCAACTACAACAAGACGACGGGATGCTCGCATCGGCCCACCGTAAGCTGGAGCGCATCGAGGAACATCTCGTCGAACCGGACGACGACGGCGAGTATGGGAGCGACGACCGACCCACGCGACTTGGAGCCCTTCAGGCTTCAATAGCTGGGCTTCGAGAGCTCCAGACAGAAGCCAACCACTACTCCAAAGGATGCCCTGACAAAACAAGAATTCCATGGCCGCATGCTCACTCTCACCGTGACTATACGAGACATCGTCAAAGATGAACTCCGCTTCTTTAGGAAGCTTCAGCAAGCAGACGCCGATCCACCGGACTGGCCTGACGCATCTCCCAGAGGTCGCGTTAGGCACCCCAGACGTTACTAAACAGCATCGCACTCAACTACAGCGGCGGCATCCTGGGAACTTGCCAGCCAACACACCATCCCTCTTTACATTCCTTTACCTCCCACCCTGAATTCCCAAGGGCGCAAGTAGGGCCTCGGTCATGCTTGCGTCCTGGCGCTTCACCTTCACCTGGCTTAGGCCCTAGTGGCCGGCCAATATATCCTTACCCTGAATACTCCGGTGCAACAGCGGTACGGCCGCATTATCGCTCAGAATTCCTCTTTTTCCTTCTTCCTTATTTCCATTCCGGTGGAGGAGTTTTTAGTGGGTATGCTGACCATTGGTGAGTCCCACACTCTCAGTCTAGACTCCCATCGGGGCTGAGGTAAGTGATTAAATCATTTTCTCCTCCACTCGAAAAAAAGGGAAAAGATCTCAGCAAGCATAAACCATAAATGAGCCGTGTGCAATTGCCCGTTTCGCCTTCATGAAACATCAGCCCAACACTAATTGAGACGTCCCTACCTAAGACGTCCAATATCCCAATATATCCTAAGACGTCCAATATCTCAACATTTCCTAAAAACGTCCAATACCACAACTTTGCCTAAAACGTCCAATATCCCAACATATTTTAAGACGTTCAATATCCCCCAACACATCCTAAGACGTCCAATACCTCAACATATCCTAAAACGTCCAATATCCCAACACATTCTAAGACGTCCAATATCCCAAAACATTCTAAAATGTCCAATAACTCAACACATCCTAAGACGTCCAACATCTCAACATTTCCTAAAACGTCCAATACCCCAACATATCCTAAGACGTCCAATACCCCAACATATCCTAAGACGTCCAATATCCCAACATAGCCTAAAACGTCCAATATCTGAACATATCTTAAGACGTTCAATATCCCAACACATCCTAAGACGTCCAATATCCCAACACATTCTGCGACGTCCAATATCCCAAAACATTCTAAGACGTCCAATATCCCAACAAATCCTAAGACGTCCAATATCCCAACACATTCTAAGACGTCCAATAACCCAAAACATTCTAAAATGTCCAATATCCCAACACTTCCTAAGACGGCCAATATCCCAACACATCCTAAGATGTTCAATATCCCAACACTTCTAAGGCATCCAATATTCCAACATATCCTAAGACGTTCATTATCTCAACACATCCTAAGACATTCATTATCTCAACACGTCCTAAGACGTTCATTATCCCAACATATCCTAAGACGTTCATTATCACAACACATCCTAAGAAGTTCATATCTCAACATATCCTAAGACGTTCATTATCCCAACATATCCTAAGACGTTCATACCTCAACACATCCTAAGACATTCATTATCCCAACACATCCTAAGACGTTCATTATCCCAACACATCCTAAGACGTCCAATATCTCGTCGTCCTCTTGCTTGATAGTTCCTCGAATACTGGGCTTCTCTCCTCGATCATTCGGTTCAGGTGCTAAATCCATTTTTGTCTATAGCTCATTGCTTTATCACATAAAGGTTCTACTTTTAGTCCCTCTCTTATTTCTGCAACCTTTACTTGCCTAAGGAACCTGATCTCCGCCGTCTGAATTCTGTATTTCTGTTTTTTCATTGAACCCAAGTTTCACAGCCTTATAGTATTGTGGGGATAGAGCCTTAGACTATAGAGTCTTATTTTTATGTTTCCTTGGACTGGATTGTGAAGCGAAGGGAATTCGGTACCGATCTAGGTATGAGGATATTGTACCGATGCCCCACGAGGGGGCGCCTCCGGAAGGGAGGGATGAGGTGAAGGGAGAACCGGGTTGCCGGAACCAGTAGTGACGACACAGCAATGACAGTTTTCAGACTTAGATGCCCCAGAAGTCGGACAGCCAGACCGAGAACCTCGCCACATGCCCCCTCAAGCATGCCCTCCTTGTTCCCTGCCACGCTGCAGGATAGGGGTCACCGACAATTCCAACGTTTGAAATAGACCAAACTGGGTGAAGGATGAATGAAATTATTAATAGAACGAAATGGAGAGACAGGAAATTCGGGGGATGAAAATAACCACTCCAGCATTCGTATGACGACTCATGAAAACCGCCGAAAGAAAACCAATGGGTCAGAGTGGGCGGTCGTCGGGGATCGAACACGGCCTACAGACGTTACCGCCTGAGCCATTCCGCACTTTCTTTCGTTGCTTTTTTTTTTAAAATTTCTCTATATAATAGCAACATATTCTCTGAAAATTATGTATTCTAGAGTCAACATTAAAGCTGATATCACATCCTAGATATTTACAATTCGATACTTGTTCTAGACTTTGACCGTCTAGAACAATTTTAGATCTCACTGTAGTTTTACCTATCACCAACCTTGTTCTGCAAGGGGCTTCTAACAATTCAATTTTTTTTACATTCTCTTACTCTTTCGCACTTAGCAACTTCACAGAAATCAGCTGAATGTTTATTTATAAAGTATTATTCTTAATGCAGCTTTAATAATAGAAATCTATGACGGGAAATTCATTAAAATTGAAGAAAGAAGGAAACAAACTCACAAAGAAAAACTATTTAATACTTCAAGCACTTTAAGTATTCTGAATCCGAGAAATGAACAACTGGCTCCGGGATACCATTTTAAACCTCTTACTGGGTGCTTTAATGTGGTAAATATACTCGGTAGAGTCAGCCAGGAACGCCAGTAGAGCAAGATCTGTCTTGCATAATGCAAAGTAAGAAGTGCAGATCTGCAGAAGAAAGACAGTAACTAAAGAAAAAGGCAGTAAAAGCATCACAGCCTGGTGGATTTTAATGCATTTAGGCATTCAAGTTCTTTATCTCTGTTTTATATTGGTATTTCCAGCATTTTTCTTTCTATAAAATGCTACTTTCGGAGCAGTTTTGGTGATGAACTAAATGCAATTTGCCGCACAAGTTCGCAGAGGTATAGTAAATAAAACTTTTCCTACGTCTTATTGTATGATGCATTTAAGTAGACCTTTTTAATTTTCAAACTCAAAAATTGCAAAGTATAAGGCAGTAGTTTTAACACTTAAATGATTTCAGTCTAATTATATAATATAAAATACAATAACAGCCCGCCTTAAAAGAAAAATGTGTATAATATAATCTATAAAATGTAATTAACAGTCATTGTATTATGTTTATATTATTGTGTACATGTATAATAATGTTATGTGAATGTATTACGTAATTTAATAATGTTGGAGCTGTGAGAATAGAGGTCCAAAGTTGCTAACAATGAGGTAACCTTGAGGCAATAATGATTTGGAAAGTTTAATAATGCTACTAGTAATTCTTGGAGCAATAATAATGTAATATTTATAACAGTTTATAAATTGCCAAACAACAACTAGAAAAACCTTAAGTTAAATAAAAGTATTCTATTGGAGTAGGATTAGCCAATCAGAGGCTTGAAATAGAAAAATTTACAAATTTAAGCGGTAAACGACAGTTGCTAGAAGGCAACGTACCTGAGCAGTACATTCGCTCGGAACGAATCCAGTGTGAGACGAAAATTCATTATGGCGAGAATATTATAAAGTTTACGTGTTTATATGTGCAATTAATAAATAATCTCACAGCTCTCTATATCAGTGAAGTGTTATTTAATTATGTGAAGGATTAATAAAAGGAGTGAAGTAAAAATTATAATTTGTTTAAGACTACATTCTTTAGCCGCATCACCCCCTGCAAAGAGATACATGTTTCTGCAAATTACTACTGATGCAGCCGAGGCAAACCTAAATATATATATATATATATATATATATATATATATATATATATATTTAAAGAAACATTAAAATACAAACTTCATTCCTAAACGTTGAGGAGAAGGCTACGGAAAGTGAACGTTGGGGCGAAGGCCACCGGAAACTTTGTACCATAAGTGGGGCAGCTACTTCAAGTTTGACTCCCCAACAGTGGAACTACAATGCAACTCCTACTTCAAATTGGCTTTTCATACGTGAAGAAATAAACCTTTTTCTCAAATTGACACCTAAACGTGGGGCCAGAATAGGCGAGAATAGCACTACCACAGTCGACGAAACAACAAGACTTCACTTCAGAGATCTTCATAGAACTCCAGAGAACTTCAGAGAACTTCAAATCATCAACAATATCATCCAAGGACAGCAACAATTCTTTCAGGAGCACGGGGCACGCAGTCAACAATTCAACTACAATCTACGAGGGAACACCAGAATAAAAAGGTTTACTAACACAGCCAGAACAAAAGGTCAGAAAATTCCAATACTATATTTATATAATTGTCAAAATAGTTAAGAAAATATATTATTTTTAAGATAATTTCATACTGTTAAGAAGTGGTAAATTAAAATTGAGCAATTCCAAACCAAATATAACTAAAGAAAATATACAACATAAATTGGAAACAGAAAAAAAATGAAAATATGGAAGTAGGGGAGGATAGGTCAGCCATTACTGATTACAATGTAACTTTACAATCAGAGCTAGATTTAAATTGAGTTTTATTTATGGACGCTCTTTAACTACTATGGTTCTTAGCGTCCCATTCCATATTGGGCGTGAAAGACGGTAATTTTGCTCAGATACCTCTTTATCAGGCATGAGGTTATTTTACGTGTCGTAAATCTACGACACGGGACCACCGGCTTTACTTCCCTTCCGAAGGAAGCCATGCTAAGGATTTTTACGCCCGAAAAGAATCCATCGCCCTCCGCCGGGTTTGAACCCGCGAACTTGGGAACTAGAGGCTAGCATGATACTAGTCCAAGGAGGACGGCGAGAGGAAACAAATAGGTTAGATGTAGAAGAATAGTTATCTGTAAATCCTCAGGTAGGCATAGAAAGAGATAGCAATAGTATGCAAGGTCAATCACCTTTGCATATGATAGTGCAGGGAACAACAAAAGAAAGAAACCCTCACACACCTAGCCAACAAGAGCAAGAAAACTTATCACAACAACATTTTATGTGCCTTCTAAAAGCAATAAAAGAAACTTATACAGAAACGAGATAATAATTAAGTAATTAGTTAACTGAACAAAGTAATATGATAATTGAAATAAATAATGAGCTAACTGGAACTAATAATAAGGTAAGTGAAACTAATAATAAGTTAAATGAAACTACTAAAGAGTTAATTAATAAATTAACTGGAACTAATACAGAGCTGAGAGTAGAGCTAAATAATAAGATAATTGAATTTAATAAAAAGTTAACTGAAACTAATACAGAGTTAAGTAATAAGTTAACTAAAATCAGTAAAGAGTTAAATAATAAGCTAAATGAAACTAGCACAGAATGAAATAAACTACAAGAAACTAGTCAGGAAACTGAAGAATTAAAAACAATAGTGGAAAATACCAATGAAGATCTTGTACAAATACAAATAGATTTAACAGAGGAAACAAATCAAATGCATAATAATAATAATAATAATAATAATAATAATAATAATAATAATAATAATAATAATAATAATAATAGTAATAATAATACAAGAGCTGAAAGAAGTGTATCACCTTTGTTATCTAATAATACAAAAAACGCTATTGCTTTTTCCATAGCATCAGCCTCTCAAACACAAAACAATAATAGTGACACACATGTGCATGTACCAAATCCGATGTCAAACTATCATTCTGTTCTCAATGAATTATCTTTACCTTATTTTAATCCTTCCTCAAGTCCAATACAATATATTAATGTTTTTCAATGATCTAGTAGAATATTTTAAATTGAAAAAAGTGCCTGAAGCATTAAAGATGATACTTGTTAGAAAATTCTTGGACAACAAAATCTTAGAATGGTTACATATGCCAGCAGAGGGTGAAATGAATTTTGAAGCAGTTAGAGTTTTACTTATGAATAAATTCTGGGATGCTACTGTTCAACTTAAGATTAGGGCAAGTCTAAAATGTCTATGGCATAAGAAGAAGAAGAAAAAGAAAATAAAGTACGCAGGTTATGAGTGGAAACAAGAAGAAACAGAAAAAGAAAATAAATTAACCGGAATATAATAGGGGAAAGCAATGTAACTAAAAATTTATAATTATAACCTTACAAAATATTAAGAAATGAATATTTAATTACTAGAATATAATAAGCACAAAAACATTTAAATAATGTAAAGTAATATTTAAAATATCTTTACTAAATGTAGCAAATTATCAATATAACAAAAGAGAATTTAGATAATAAGATGTAATAGAAGAAAATCCATTGTTAGTAAAAAAAATATAAATCTGAATAGAAACTGCTTTTATAATGTATAAGATATAAATTGTTAGATATATAAATATGTTTAAGAACTAAATTGTAAAAATAAAAAGGTAACAAGTGTTAATATGCCTAATTGAGTATTAAATGTCTAGCAAATAGAATACTTAATAGTGGCTGTGTTAGTGAATAAACAAACTTTACTCAGGTCATTGAACAACAGATCATTGACCTTACACCAGGTTGTTGACCTTAAAAGTGTCAAACATGTGGCAGGAAAGATAAATTACTCTGTTACACGAGTGTAGTGAAAAGCGTGTTACATAAAAAGTGACAATGAAAAACATTAAGTGTTATAATAAAAAAAGGTTATGTTTCTTTCTTTCAGGAAACTTTCCGAAAATATTTAAAAATTTAAAAGAACAAAACAAAAAGAACAAAATGTTTAAATATTTCTAAAAGGGGGCAATCTAAAGTAGTATTTTTAACCCTTTAATGATTTTAGTCTAATTATATAATATAAAATATAATAACAGCCTACCTTAAAAGCATTATGTGTATAATATAATATATAAACTGTATGTAACAGCCATTGCATTATGTTTATATTATTGTGTACATGTATAATAATGTTATGTGAATGTATTACGTAATTTAATAATGTTGGAGCTGTGAGAATAGAGGCCAAAAGTTGCTAACAATGAGGTAACCATGAGGCAACAATGAATTGGGAAGTTTAATATTGCTACTAGTAATTCTTGAGGCAATAGTAATGTAATATTTAAAACAGTTTATAAATAGCCAATCAACAACTTGAAAAACCTTAAGTTAAATTAAAGTATTCTATTGGAGTAGGATTAGCCAATCAGAGACTTGAAATAGAAAAATTTACAAATTTAAGCGGTAAACGGCAGTTGCTAGAAAGCAACGTACCTGAGCAGTACATTCGCTCGGTACGCATCCAGTGTGAGACGAAAATTCATTATGGCGAGAATATTATAAAGTTTACGTGTTTATAAGTGCAATTAATAAATAATCTCACAGCTCTCTATATCAGTGAAGTGTTATTTAATCGTGTGGAAGATTAATAAAAGGAGTGAAGTAAAAATTATAATTTGTGTAAGCCTACATTCTTTAGCCGCATCACCCCCTGCAAAGAGATACGTGTTTCTACAAATTACTAGTGACGCAGCCGAGGCAAACCTAAATATATATAATATTTAAAGAAACATTAAAATGAAAAGTTGATTCCTAATTGTTGAGGTGAAGGCTACCGGAAAGTGAACGTTGGGGCGAAGGCCACCGGAAACTTTGTATCATACGTGGGGCAGTTACTTCATCAAGTTTGACTCCCCAACAGTGGAACTACAATGCAACTCCTACTTCAAATTGGCTTTTCATACGTGAAGCAACAACCATGTGCTCAAGTATTACACAAAAATGTTTATAACTTCAAAACTTTTTGGATCCCAAACAGGGAGAGACATACAGAAAGGTCTAAAGTGAATATAATGTGAACCTCAAGTTAAAATATGAGGCCAACATATTATTTCATTTGTAATACACAAAGTAACTTTTTAGTGACGTAACAAAAAACAAAACAAACAAGTAAATTTTACCATAATTTGTAAACCAGTCGAGGAAAATAGGTTAAGTTATGGCTGAAATATATTTGCATTATAATGCACTTATGGTATAAATTTAAAAGAAACTAGCATTATTAATTTAAAGTTCTAAAATTTCAGTAGAAGGTGTCCTTAACTACGTGATAATATAGAAAAATAGTATAATTTCCTTGGCACATGGATATATGTGTACCTACCCCTAGTTGTGCACTCGCCTTCCTGTGCCATAAGCATGGGTAGCTTGCCGTTGGGTGTTTAGTGTTACATTTTCACACTCTCGTTGTGGCATTCATTTTATCACTATTGATTTAAAAGGAGATTAAATGGCAAGAATTTCCAAAAACACTCCATATTTATTCTTTTGTGCAATCTTGAATTTACTCTTCAAATTTTTACGTAAATTATCAATATGCAGAATATATGTGTTTTAAATTGGTATTCCAGCTGCCGTTTTGTACTCTGAATTCTTACCACTTCGCATAAAATCATTACTCCTATACTTTTTGGAGTAGGGAAGTAAATCTTTTAGGGGAAGCTCTTCTCTAAAATTCGTACCGCTGCTAAATCCGGTAACTTCCGAATGTTCAAAACATGTGGCTTCTTTCTTTGCAAGTGTCTACGAGTTTACTTCTCCATTTTTACTTTGAACAGCGCTTTCCGTAAAATCAGTAGAAAAACAACCCGCGATTTAATAAAATGTTGAGCCTAGCTAAATTACATTTTAGTATCATAAAAGCAATACCTTAATGTTGTGAAATATCCTCTCTGCTAACATGCTTAGTCATTTTTACTTTCTCGACTGCGTATAATAAGTAGAGGAATTATTGCATTCCACTAAAAAATTCGATACCGAGATTTCACCGGAAATACATGTTTTGAGGCCTCCTGAATCCAAAGTATTTTTGGAAACATGTCCGTGTGTGTGTCTGAGAACAGCATAACTCAGAAACGAACTTTCGGATAAACACTAAACCTGGCATTTAGGTTCAGTATCTTCCAGAGATGCGACACGATTTTCAAGAAAATTCCCCCAGCCCAGGTTGCCCTTTACATGGAACATTTTTCGAAAATTTTAATTTTCTCAAAAATGGCCTTAACGATTTTGATTAAAGTATCATATATTTAAGATACTTTCAAGACAAATAAAATGTATAGCTCGAATTTTCTGGGAATGTCCCAGAAGTAATCTTCATTGTGAACCACTTTTGCATAACTGGTAAACCATAAGATATACACAAAAGTTTACTACACAAAATGTAGATCGCGTTAAAATACACAATTTATGTCATATACTTTTTTTTGTTGAGTGAACCGTTTTCGAGATATTGCTTGTTATTCCCTTACATTCGCCAATAATTATACGTTTTCTCAAATGGAAATACGTTATTCATTTTTTTGTCCCGGTAATGCAAAGAGAATGGAATACTCCACATAGCAACCAGCTCTTAAAATATTTGACTATCGCTTAAAACCTACCAATTTCCCTTGCATCTACAAGAAAATTAGCGATAAGTTTATCATCTCGATTACATGAAGCATATGGAGAATAAAGTTTGTAAAAATATTTTGTATAAGAATAGAGAAAGTTATGCGAGTGTAACACATCAGATTTTTTTAAGTAAAATGCAATTTAATAGAAATTTAACCAAACACTGTATAAATAGGAAAAAACTCCTGTATCCTTCGTAAATGAAATTACTGCATTAAAGTAGATCAATTAACTCAAAAGGCATGCAACTGCATCTTGTAAAATTTTCAGTCTAATATTAAGGCCATTTGGTCTGAGACAATGGATCATGAACGTAGTAAATTTAGTATTAACAATATAAGGTTTTTAATCTCCTCTTAATCAGAATGTGGGTACTTTTAAGATAGTGTTGGCCTGGTTGACCCAGGCGCTGGCCTTCTAATTCGAAGGTCGCTGGTTCAAATCCGGCCGAGATCAATGGTTTTTTAGTATACTTAAAACCGACAGCCCCATGTCAGTAGATTTACTTACGTATAAAAGAACTCCTGTGGAACAAAATTCCGGCAGCGCTGATATGATTCTGAAAATTGAGAGGTCGTTAACAAACAAAATTTATTTTAAGATAGTGGAAAGGTTACTCTAATTAATTCTGTAGACCTAGTCAATGTAAGATCCGTACCGAGATTACTTCATAAATACACACTTTAAGGTATCCTGAATAAAAACTAAATTACAATTTTAGACAAATTGAAAATTGAACTTTGAAAAATAAAGTGAGAAAGAATGGGATTATGAAGTTTTATAAAACCATGGCAGTTGTAGTTGCTCTATATAGTAGCGAAACTTGGACAATGACAAATAGAGATAAAAGCAGATTACAGGCAGCGGAAATGAGATCTTTAAGAACAGTATTAAGTGTCACTAGAACAGATAGAAGAAAGAATGATGACATATGCATACAATTAGGGATTTTTTACCTAAACGAAGGAATAGAGCAGAATAGACAAAAACCGCTAGAATACTTGGAGAGTATGAACGAGGAACACTACACAAGGAAAATATTCTAATACATGCCTAAAGGAAAACGAAATGTAGGAAGACCCAGGAAACGATGGATAAATCAATAAATTATACGTTTGGAGCGCGCAACATGCCTTAGGAAAGATACAATGCTTGGTGAAGAAGAAGAAGAAGACAATTTTAGACAATGGTCCTAGATGGGCCTGTGAGCAAACTCAAAATGTTGGATAAACACTAAACTTCGTATTTAAGTTCAGCATTTTCTAAGGATGCGACACGAAGATTTTGAAGAACGTCTTCCAAACTCAACTTCTTGCCCGTAAATGCTTTCGTTTTGGTTTTTTTTTTTTGATTATCTCAAAATGGCTCTAACGATTAAGAACATATGTTTAAAACACTTTTATAACAAATGAAATGCATATCTTACATGCTCTGGGCATGGCCTGTGAGGTCCCCTTTATTCTGAATGACTTTTATAAAATTGGTAAGCGATGGGCAAAAAGCTCACTACACAAAAAAATTTATATTTCGTTAAAAATGTATGCTAAATACCTCTTTTTTGTGGCATTAACAGCATCCGAGATACTTCTTGTTATTGGTTCCAGTTTTCAAACACACTTTTCTTACGTGATAAAGTTGTTTTCGTTTTATATCGTGGTTATGCAAAGAGCAGCGAATTTCCAAGCTATCACGTAGGGATACAATGTAATTATGTAGGGCGCAGTGCGTGAAGGTAAAGGAAACCGGGGCAGAGCACCACAATTAGGCTGCAACGGCCCTTTTTGCTTTAAATGTAACCCCTGGGAGGGAGGGATGAGGTAAGAGATCCGAAAGCGACCTGATCTGGATGCCGTCGGGCGCATGCATGGACGGCGTCCCTAACGTTTCCAGGTTGAACACATCCCGTACTGCCAGGTCCTACCCACAAGCAACTAACCCCCAAAAGTTTCCTATGGTGTGGATACCACTTAGAGGTAGAGACCTGAGAGTTCCCACAGCGACGCCAGGGTAGAAACCTCCATAGAGTGCAAACCACCGCCCAGCCGCAACACGCAGAACATCGTCGCGTGATCATAAAACAGATGATAAGGAAGATGATGGATAGAGGAAATGAGGGCAGTAAAGTCTTGGTGGAAGATAAACCACCTTAGCATTCGCTTGCCGACCCGGGGAAACCACGAAAAAGACATGGACAAAATGGGAGGCAGCCGGAGATTGAACTTGGGAGAGACATTACCGCCTGAGCCTTTCACCTGTATAATCTATGTATAGCTACAGTCACTGAAAATATTTATTTACTCTGATACCACCAAATATGCCCCATTTAGGTAACTTATATTTTGTGGTAGTATTATTAATGTTTATGTTTGTTTATTGTTGTTTATTGAGCCCCACGTTTGGAAAGCCATTTTGCGACGGTTTTACTTATAATGTTTGTGTATGTGTGTTTACTTCACGTGAAGCCATCTTGTGAGGTGATTCATTTGTTCGGTTTGTTAGCTCCATCTGGTGTTAGCAATTTGCGGCAGTATTAGTGTTAGTTTGAAAGAATTCTACTGTTATTTTATTTAATTTTTTGTTCACTGTCCTCCGGCTAGCTCTGATCTTTTGCTCAAGCACTTCTCTTTATACAGGTTGTGTAAACGGAAAGGAATCTTTTATCCAAAGATAACACTGATGAAGAAATTTGTTTTACACTTTTATTGTCGAAACACAGTCACTATCACATTTACACATTGATCTAGACACTCGCCAAACTGAAACTGTTATAATAACTTCATTACTGATAATTCTTAATTCGCGTACTTCAACTTTTTGTATAATTAACTTTATAACACTTGAGATTTTTCATAACTCTGTTACGCGTAACCTACAAATTGATATCCGACGTGTGCTGTACAAATACTTTCGACGAACTGACGGGAATGCGACGTGTAGTGTACAAAGAATTTTGATGAACTGACGGACTGAAGACGACGTGTAATGTACAAAGATTTTGTTGAACTGACGGCGATCTACCTCTAACCTACTCTTTTATACTCCTTCATCCAGATATGCCTAAAGATTATAACTGAACTGCAATTGGCTAATAAAACGCGCCAACATTAGCATCTATTTTTATATTCAATGAAAATTATGAATACATATGCTCTAGGGAAATGTTCCAGAAGATTCTAAAAGAAAAACGCGCCAATATTACGTAACTTCCTCGTTTCCAATAATGATAAACAGCGCACCCCCTCGCTGCATTATTGCACGCTATTATTGACAGTTTCAGTAAGGTCGTATAAACTTACTTCTCAACAATAATTACAGTCAACAAACATCTCAAATCAATGTTACGTAATAATGCATATTCATACTATAATCACTCTTTACATTTAAATAATTTGTGATACAAATTACTGCATCATATGCCCCATTAGAAACATAATTATAAATATTTACAACTTCATTGGAAATTTTATAATTGAGTTTTTAGTCTCCTAAATCTTGGAACAAACGCTATCACTTTCACTTAACATTTCACACGTATTTAACACACGACATATGTTTTTTTTTATCTCGCCACTACTTACTGGCTCTGGTTTAATGTGTTTAGACATTAATCTGACATCACAAAAAAAAAATTTTACAGCAAATACTTTACCCTGAGTTATTTAGTTACTGTTACAAAATTATTTACTTTCTTATATTGTTGACAACAATTTGTGCATTTAAGAATTTTAGTAATTACTATACATTTTTACCAAAAATATTCACCCTCTACACAAATATATTTACATCTATTAAATCTAGACACTGTTTCACATTTTCTGTTAGCTACATAAGTATTTGTTTTAATTTATTTTTACCCCATTTTTGTTCTTTTGTACTTTATATTTTTTTTAGTTTTTTTCTGAATTTATTTCTGTTTTCTCATGACATATATATATATATATATATATATATATATATATATATATATAGTTAACCCTCTTACATTCCAATACATTGCTCTGCAGGTCATCTTTAACTATCCAGCATTTACTTTGCATCTCATTACTATTCACCCTCCTGGATCAAATTTTCTGTGGCTAAGCATTACTCGTAGCTGTATCCTAACCTTCAAAAATTTGTTCATGAATAACCTCTTAAAGGATTCATATGATATTTCGTCCCCTGATAAGATTTGAAAACAATCTAAAGTTCTCTGAACAACACATCTTTTAACAACTGTCATTTTCAATTCTTCTACCATCTCTTTAATTTGAGAGTACTCTAACAAATCTGTCATAAGCTGTACTGGATTGGAGTTTTCATTTTGAACATCATGATACTTGTTAATTTCAGAAGTTAGCTTTTGATTATTTACAGGCAAAACTTTAACGTCTTCATACAATTTATTTCTTTGCAATACTGTCTCCTTCTGTATTTCTGATATCTCCCCTCTGAAATTAACTTGCGCCTGATTCACATCTACATTCATAACCTCTTTCATCTCTCTTATCTCACTTGAAATATTACTCATTCTACTACCTGACTCTGTACATTTTACATCAACATGTTCACTTTTAGTATTAACCTCACTTTTTTTGTTATCTATTTCCCTGCTCATGTCTAGCATTTTCTTTGAAATTTCTCCTATCTCACTTGATATTACTTCCTGATTTTCATCTCTCATATTTGGCATACTACTATCTAGCTTCATAACTTTCTTTTCAATTTCTTCACTGCTTTGATCTACTGTTTGCTCTAATTTCTCATTCCTCCTACCAATATTTTCCATTAATTTCCTATGATCTTTTTTTATAGCTTCTCTCAGTTCCATATAATTCTGATCTATTTTTTGTTCTAAGCTCTTTCCTAACTTTTCAAAACTCTGATCTATTTTTTTACCAAGATTACTCCACATTTTCATTACTTCCATCATCATACCAGCATCAATATTAATATTTCCTGCTATTCTATTCTTACTTTCTGTACTAAAATTTCCTCCCTCAAATCCTACATTGTTTGAGCTATTTTCTGTAACCTGTATTGAATTACAGCTAACTGTTACATTATCTCCCTCCATAATTATTTCTTCTGTATTATTAGTTGCCATTGTTTTCTTTATCCTACCGCTCCTTAAGTACATTTGATTGTTACAATTTTGTTTTCTAAAAAAAAATTACGATACTCTGACCTTTGTGATGCTGTCTGTTGCTGTTACTTTGATGTCCAGCTTCCTGCCCCTCTCTCCTAGGTTTGTATGTCGCTTCTGCGTCGTATCATGATGAATCTACGTCGTTTTGGTGTTCCGTATTTGAATTCCCCTGTTGCCTTTTAATCTCGGAATTACGATGTCCAATCATCCGCGTAGTCTGTCGTTCCTATAGTTGTTTCTGGAATCTGCGTCTTGTAGTTCAGTTCACTGCTCCATTCGCTCCACGTCCTGATTCCTTCTCCCCTTCCTGGTTATTTCACTCCTTTCCTGGTCACTCTGCCCCACGTTGGGCGCCAATTTGTGGTAGTATTATTAATATTTAGGTTTGTTTATTGAGCCCCACGTTTGGAAAGCCAATTTGCGACGGTTTCTCTTATAATGTTTGTGTATGTGTGTTTACTTCACGTGAAGCCATCTTGTGACGTGATTCATTTGTTCGGTTTGTTAGCTCCATCTGGTGTTAGCAATTTGCGGCAGTATTAGTGTTAGTTTGAAAGAATTCTACTGTTATTTTATTTAATTTTTTGTTCACTGTCCTCCGGCTAGCTCTGATCTTTTGCTCAAGCACTTCTCTTTATACAGGTTGTGTAAACGGAAAGGAATCTTTTATCCAAAGATAACACTGATGAAGAAATTTGTTTTACACTTTTATTGTCGAAACACAGTCACTATCACATTTACACATTGATCTAGACACTCGCCAAACTGAAACTGTTATAATAACTTCATTACTGATAATTCTTAATTCGCGTACTTCAACTTTTTGTATAATTAACTTTATAACACTTGAGATTTTTCATAACTCTGTTACGCGTAACCTACAAATTGATATCCGACGTGTGCTGTACAAATACTTTCGACGAACTGACGGGAATGCGACGTGTAGTGTACAAAGAATTTTGATGAACTGACGGACTGAAGACGACGTGTAATGTACAAAGATTTTGTTGAACTGACGGCGATCTACCTCTAACCTACTCTTTTATACTCCTTCATCCAGATATGCCTAAAGATTATAACCGAACTGCAATTGGCTAATAAAACGCGCCAACATTAGCGTCTATTTTTATATCCAATGAAAATTATGAATACATATGCTCTAGGGAAATGTTCCAGAAGATTCTAAAAGAAAAACGCGCCAATATTACGTAACTTCCTCGTTTCCAATAATGATAAACAGCTCACCCCCTCGCTGCATTATTGCACGCTATTATTGACAGTTTCAGTAAGGTCGTATAAACTTACTTCTCAACAATAATTACAGTCAACAAACATCTCAAATCAATGTTACATTATAATGCATATTCATACTATAATCACTCTTTACATTTAAATAATTTGTGATACAAATTACTGCATCAATTTCTGCAATTTCCTCAAGTTTTCGTTTAATGCTATCCTGAGAATATTTGTAGAAACAGCAGTCAGGATTCATACACTGCCATAGAAGTCGGCTATTTAAGATACATGTGTCGTTCAGCGGCATGGACATTTAAATCCTTTTGGTAAAAATCTTCAGAGCTACGAATTCTGCGGAACACTCTTCTTTTCGCAAAAACACGGCGTAACTGGGCCACGTGGTATATTTAAACAAGAAATATCTGAAGTCTTAAATCAACTGCCGAAAAGCTAAAAAGCAACCGGGGAAACTGCTGGAGACATGTACATCTAAAACATGAACAAGGACACAGGCGAACAAATTGGATTGAATTATCTTTTGCTCCATGCACGGTTTACTACTCTTTAGTGAGGAATTATCGCTGGTTCAGTGGGCATTAAAAGATAACGGGTTCTCTCTCTAAGCCAGCTTTCTCCCCCTTTTTTTCTTGAGTTTGAATTTTTTTTTCTTTTGCCATTCTTCTTTATTTCTACGTTTGCGGAAACCTGGTATTTGCATGACCTTACACGCCAGTACAGTTATCTGGGTTCACTTCTCCCTGCTGCAATCTTGTGCCTTGAGCAAATGTTGGAAGGGCGGCGCCTTTCAGTTCTTCAGCACATATCTTCAGGGCTAGAAGAATTTGCTTATTCCACTTCATCTTATCCTTTGATACCATGAAAAATTGATCAAAGGGAAAGCAGAATTTAAATGGCAGGATGAATACACACAAAAGTTAAGCAAAGCTGTCTGTAGACATAAAGTAGTGTCAGTTTTGACTACATTTTTCCATTCAAGGGGCGGCTCAGGCACCTTAGATATTCAAGTCCTATGAGCATTAATGTATGACACGACTCGAGGTTAAAACAAAGTTTGCTGCATGTGACAAACCTGAAGAAAAGAGACAAGAATAGTCACATCACCTTATTAAAACAGGTACTCTCATTGGAATTAGTAGTGTGACTTCATATACCGGTGAAACTAAAAGTATCTCAAATACCTACTGTACTATTAGTGATTGATACACGGTTTTACTAGATTGAAGGGCACAAAGGACCGAGATCTAAGTAGAATTCATAATCCCCCCCAAAAAATAAATATATACCTTTGTAAAGGTACATATTACGGAGGGGCCCACGGAAAGAGGCAGAGCACCGCACGCAGGTCAGTCGGCAATTGTGCTTCCAACGTGATCCCTGGGAGGAAAGCAAGAGGGGAGAAACCCGAAGGGCCACCAGATCCGGATGCCTACGGTCGCAAGTATGGACGGGGTCCCTAACGTTTCCAAATAGAACGCTACCGACGCTGCTCGGTCCCTGCCCACAAGTCACCAACCTCCAGGATCCCACAAAGCGGAGTCACACATTCACAGAGCGCAAGCCACCGCCCAGCCGCAAACCGCCGAACACCGTCGCCTGGTCCTACAACCTTGAAACAGATAACAAAAAGATGGAGGTACAAGAAAGAGAGGAAGGAGAGCCGTGATAGAAGATGAACCACCCCGGCATTCGCTTGGCGACCCAGGGAAATCACGAAAAACCCATCGGCCAGAGTGGACGGTCGCCGGGGATCGATACCGGGACCTCCCGAATGTGAGCCACAGACGTAACCGCCTGAGCCATCTAACTCGATTGTGTGTTACATTCACACTATTTTCCCTACCCACTATACTTTATTTTTATGTACCTTAAACTATTCATACAAAAGCTTATCTTTTAGCTATTACAAGTTCATTCATTTTCTGTTTATCCTCATCTTATGTACGACTTACACCCCCCAGGACTTACAGGCGGGTGCCTGGGGTCAGAGGCCCGTCGAGGAGCAGACACACAAGATCCAAGATGGGTGGTCCAGGTATGGGATGAACGAAGTAAATGAAACGAAATGAAGGCGAAAGGGGTGAAAGGAAAGGTGATGATGGAGCAGTTGGTGGAATGAATGGTGGGGGAAAACGGATAACCCGGAGAAAACCCGCCCAGACGCTGCTTCGTCCACTACAAATCCCACATGCGGGTCCCTGGGATTGAACCCGGGCCGCCTCGGTCTAACCACTCGTCCACGGCGCCGCCTATTAGAAGTTAATAGGATAAATGTTTGTATAAATAGCTTCACTACACATTTCGTTATAGGTACAAGGGAATAGTGATGGTTAAACGTTTAGAAACTGGAAACTAAACATTCCATGCTCCTTCCATAATATCACGAGAAACAACTGAAGTTAGCAATAATTTTAAAAATCTTATGCGGTACTTTCTATCACTTACTAGTGAGTATACAAAACATTATTCTAAAGCTTATTTTTCTATCTACTTCATTTTAATGCAAATAAACTATTGCAGAAAGATATAGATCCCCTATAGATTCATAGGGGACAGCGCTAGACGAATGTCTAACAGCTGGACACTATACGTGGCCTTAAAGGTCCATAGTGTTTCCACGCAATCGCGAGAAATACAGGACTTTAAAAGAACTACCAAATAATGATCAATAAGAAAATTAATAACAGATATCTCATAAATGACTCATGCCACAAAAAAGCTATTTGAAATAAATTCCATGGTTTTTTGTTTGTTTAGTATGTTTTTTGTACGTTTTCGTCTATTGTTTAACTTTTACCCGTTATACAATGCATATGGTGTTTCAATTAAAATCGTTAGAGCAACTTTTTAGAAAATAAACAACTTCACAAAATGGGCCATGTAAACGGAAGTTGAGGGGGGTTTCTTAAAAATCTTTGTGTCGCATCTTTTAAATTTACTGAACCTAAATACCGATTTTGGTATTTAGTCGACTTTTCGTTTTTTAGTTATACTGTTCACACACACACACAGGCACACTGACGAACCATTTTTATAAAATTGCTCTTTTATTCGTGCATGGGGCCTCAAAACATATATTTCTGGTGAAATCTGATATTCGAAGTTTTGGGTGGAATGCGGTATTTCCTCTACTTAACGTAGTAGATAAAGTAAAAGTTTAGTAAGAATATTGAAAATTCAAACCAATTATAATGGATATCTTGGAAACGACCGATGCCACAAAGAAAGTTATCTGAAATAAATTGTGTGTTTTAAAGTCATTTACATTTTTTGAGCAGTATTTTTTTGTTTATCTCTTACATTTGCCGCTCATCTAAAAGTATATAAAATTCCTTCCGAATGAAAAGGGCTTCACAATTTATTCCCAAAGAATTCAAGATATACATTTCATTTTTGTGTAAATATCTAAGATGTGGTTTTTTAATCAAAACTTCTTGGCCCATTTTTGCGAAAAGCAAACATATGGAAAAGTTTTCATGTAAAGGATAGTTTGCTTGGGGGGAATTTTGTTGAAAAAATAGGTTTGTTATAATCCGACTTTTCCTTTTTGAGTTATGCTGCTCAAACACAGACACACACATATGCAAAAGGGCGTTTTTCTAAAAAATACTGTCCTTCGGATTCCGGGGGACCTCAATACATGTATTTGTGGTAAAATCTGGGTATCTAATTTTTGGTTGGAGTATACTACTTTCCTTCCTACTTGGTACATGGCACAGAAAGTAAAACGGCATGAACTTGCACTGCTTTAAATTAAGCGTGACCACAACTGCAAGAGAAATCATACTAAGTAAGCTTAGAACAATAATGGTACTAACCGCGTCTTTATGGTGCAAATGGTTAGGGAAAACATTTTACCTAAATGACTGGAAAGCATGCTTCGCAACGACGGTCCACACCAGCCCCTGCATCAGTCCGCCTGGTATTGGTTTGATGTCAAATCCTGGAACTATGCTCGGAAAAGCCTGGAACTGTGAACACAGGTCTATTTCAGGTTTACACGCGAAGGAAAAGGGGGGAGTATGTGGAGTGCTATTACCGGGTAAGGAGTGGGGACTGGGCGTGGCAGAGGCGGCTTTGTGTTTCCTTACCAATATAAACCACTGCACATTATATGGGCACGATCCCATGCACTCGACTATATGTACTTCGATCGATGCAGTAGATGACCATAATTGGATATAGAACTGCAGTTAAATTTTCATAAGTGTCCGCTCAAACACAGTGAACACATTTTACATCTAAGTTCAACATTTTAAGGGAAATACTACTGTTGATATAATTAAATTTACACTACAACTCGTGACACAATCACTCATCGGGAAACTAAAGGTCTTAAATAGGGACATTTACCAGAATACAAATTACGTCATTATTCTCCAGCCTGTGTTAAAAGTACCTTATACACGATCATTAAAAGGTCGTCTAAATCAAGTGATAGCCCATTATAATTAATTAAACTTGAAAAAAGGAATAGTAAATGAGAGAGCCGAGAGAAAATCCTCGTGAATAATTGATAATTGTGACAGTGTAGAGGTCAGGGAGATTCTACCCTACAGACAGGGAGATTTCCAATATAACTGTCGGCCTCGTTTTCAGTATTAGTGCTAATGATGATGACTACGTCATTAAGGGGACTCCGACTGACATTCCTAGCCAATCACCACAATCCCCTTATCCCTTTTTTCCCTTCAACTTTCCGTCTTACTTGCACCACCTTCTTAATTGGCTCGTGACGCCAAGAAGATAATGCTAATTAGAAATTGGTCCTGCCTAATATCACAGCTTTTACCACAACGCTTCCTTCACTTGCAGCTGTAACTTCTCTCCTCACCTTTAAGTGCAACAATGACCCAAATGCTTGTCGGTAACTTGCAAGTGCAGCAAACAGTGTTTATAGTTTACACACTGGAACATTTGGTCAAACTTTCTACTGACCTCGAGAAATCAAAATACATAATATATTGCATTAAAAATATGGCATAAAATAAGAACAATCATTGTAATATTTTTAAAAAATGTTAATGAGTAAACGTACATAACAGAAAAATCATAAAGTTTTAATACAGACTACAATAGACTCAGCTCAAAACCGCTGAGTACCTCAAAACCCTTACACTATGAAGTATGAATTTTGTGAATTTACATAACGTTCCCTTGAACCCCTTACTTTTTGTTTATCCGGCTGTAAATACGCTTTTTTCCTCATTGGCTTGTATTATTTTGTTTTCTTTCTTTCAAAGCAAATAGTATATCATAATAACTGTATCTACTGTTCTTGCTCAACTATTCTCTATAAACAAATTACCCCATTTCAGTTTGCGAAGACCAATTAGAATGAAACTTCCTTCTTTACGATGGGAGAAGTACCGCAATAATTCTCCTTAGGACAGCAACCCTAAGCATGTCCAACCTCATCACATTCTTGATGACGTTATCAGTGAAAGCACGCTCTACATTCTAAAAGCCTTGTTCTGTCCCAAATTCCTCCCGTGTCTAATGTCTCATCTTAAAGCTGTACAAAGCTGAGTGGGTTTTGAAAGTTTCTATAATTTAGTTAGTCAACTTTATTTCCACTATTGTATCATGTAGTAACACCATATTGCGTATACTGTCTATGCAACAACACTTGTTTGTTGTACAAGATTATGTTTTACACTTTGGATCTGTTGATATAAAACTCAATACTATACAATGACGAAAATTATCGCTAAATATCATATGTCTGCACGTTTGTGAAGAAAATAGATATGCACAGGAGCGAACTTAAAGAATGGCTAAATGTAGGCAAAAAGACATTTTACAGAGTCTTTCCAGGTATCATAAATAGCCATCAGCAAGCATACGAGCGATACTGGATGAGTGGAATGAAGATTTCGAATGAGACGGCCAAAGAAAGTACCGCCAGTAGATCACAGATTGTGAAGATAGGAACTAATACACTACGTGATCAAAAGTATCCGGACACCTGGCTGTAAATGACGTACAAGTTCGTGGCACCCTGCATCGGTAATGCTGGAAGTCAATATGGTGTTGGCCCACCCTTAGCCTTGAAGACAGGCATACTTTCAATAGGTGCTGGAAGGTTTCTTGGGCAATGACAACCCATTCTTCACGGAGTGCGGAACTGAGGAGTGGTATCGATGTAGGTCGGTGAGGTCTGGCACGAAGTCGGCGTTCCAAACCATCCCAAAGGTATTCTATAGGATTCAAGTCAGGACTCTGTGCAGGCTAGTCCATTACAGGGATGTTATTATCCTCTAACCACTCTGCCACAGCTCGTGCAGTATGATCAGGCGCTCGATCTTGTTGAACGATGCAATCGCCATCCCCAAATTGCTCTTCAACAGTGGGAAGCAAGAAGGTGCTTAAAATAGCAATGTATCTCTGCGCTGTGATCGTGCCACGCAAAACAAGGGGTGCACACCCCTCCAGGAAAAACACGACCACACCATAACACCACCACCTCCGAATTTCACTGTTGGCACTACACACGCTGGCAGATGACGTTCACCGGGCATTCAGCATACCCACACCCTGCCATCGGATTACCACATTGTGTACCGTGATTCGCCACTCCACACAACGTTTTGCCACTGTTCAATCGTGTAATGTTGACGCTCCTTACACCAAGCGAGGCGTCGTTTGTCATTTTTCTGAGTGATGTATGGCTTATGAGGAGCCGCTAGACCATAGAATCCAAGGTTTCTCACCTCACGCCTAACTGTCATAGTTCTTGGAGTGGATCCTGATGCAGTTAGGAATTCCTGTGTGATGGTCTGGATAGATGTCTGCCTATTACTCTTTACGACCCTCTTCAAATGTCGGCGGTCTCTGTCAGTCAACAGACGAGGTCGACCTGTACGCTTTTGTGCTGTACATGTCCCTTCAAGTTTCCACTTCCTTATCACATTAGAAACGGTGGACCTAGGGATGTTTATGCGTGTGAAAATCTCGCATACAGACTTCTGACACAAGTGACACCCAATCATCTGACCACGTTCGACGTCCGTGAGTTCCACGGAGCGTCCCATTCTGCTGTTTCACGATGTCTGAAGACTACGGAGGTCGCGGATAATGAGTACCGGGCAGTAGGTGGCAGCACAATGCATCTAAGATGAAAAACGTATGTTTGTGAGGGTGTCCGGATACTTTTGATCACATAGTGTATGTTCAACACCAGCTTCTCAATGACTGCCTCAGATTATTGGAGCTGCCTCACTTGTAATAATGCATGATACTGCTAAGACAAATGACCATGCAAGCGTTTGACTGAGAATGTTCAACCGAGAACTCCACTGAGCTTAGTGTGAAGAATGGCTTGCAACGCTCTTTGATGAGTTCACACTTAGCTTACTTTCCGAGAGTCGTCGTCTTTCATACATGGATTTTTCGAGAAACCATAAGAAACCCTGCCATAATCGAGACATTGCAACTTTCAGAGACCATACCGCCGTGACCTGTGCTGATATCTGCTATCAGGGTCTTAGTTCTTCTCCGGTAGTAGCTTGAACAACGCTAGGATATATTGAGTTGATAGCAACTGAAAGCTTTTCCTGAAGCCATGAAGTAACACAGGCTACTACTACCAAACCAGTTAAAAGCAATTTTGTTCAGAACTATCTAGAATCTTTGTTTTCGAAATAAAAATGACACAACAGATCATATTGAATTATTCTGCGATTATCACACGATATGGGGGTGGCAATAATAAAATAAAGGGCTCATTTACATTACACTTTGTACTATAAGTATGTATAGGCAACTTTACAAGCAAATAGTTCCCACCGTATACATGGAGCACAAGGTTATTTCAACAATAGTTCAGAATGATTTACTCATAGCCCAGCACCTTAGGTACCCAAGAATTGCCGTTTTTTAATTTTTTATTTCCTCTACTGCTTAAAGTAAGTAGAAGTATTGCATTCCACCAACAATTTCGATATCGAGATTTCACCGGAATTACATGTTTTGAGGCGTCCTGAATCCAAATAAGGCACTTCTGAAAACTTGTTCGTATGTGTCTTTTCAAAAACGAGAAGTCGGATAAATACCAAACTTGGTATTTGAGTTTAAGATGCCACACGAGGATTTTCAAGAAAATCTCTCACCCCGCCTATCATTTTTCGAAAGTTTTTATTTTCTAAAAGCTGGCTCTAGAGATTTTGATTAAAATACAATATATGAAGGATATTTACATGACAAATAAAACATATATCTTGAATTTTCTGGGAATAGTCTAAGAAGTCCTCTTTATTCTGAAGAAACTTTTTATAATCTTGTAAGCGATAAACGAAAACATTCTTTGTGTGGTACAGCTTTAAAACTCACAATTTACTTCAAATAAGTATTTTGTGGGATAAGCAGTTTCTGAGATATCCGTTATTTAAGATTTGAATTGCTCATTTCTTGGTCATTCCCTTAAGTCCTGTCATCATTCAGTTGTTTCTCGCGATTGCATGGAAACAGTATGGAATTTAAGGCAGCGTATAGCGTCCAGTTATTAAGCATTTGACTTTCGCGGTTCTCTTTGTATCTATAACGAAATGTGTAACGTAGCTGTTTCTGTAAAGTTTATTTGAATTAAAATGAAGTAAATGGGAAAATAAGCTTTAATATGAATAGTTTGTATACCAACTAATAAAGATCGAGAATACAGAAAGTGATCTGAATGCATCACATAAGATTTTGTTCATTTATTTATTTAATGTTTACCTTGAGCTCAAATTCTATTTCAAACGAGTCACCAATACTTTTAAAAAGCTTTATGGTGCGTCTCTAACCAAAGAGTAAAAAAGTAATTAATTTTAAGGTTTACAAGATAACTATGTTATTCAGACGCCGTGTATTTAATATTCAGCTATAACGTTTAGCAACGTGATATATTGGTTAATTTATATCGACTAGTCACTATCGATATCTTATAATACGCATGCAAATGTGCAATTCTATCGAATAAAATACCAACTGGTTACTGAACCATTACAGTAATATTGTATGCTGAAATATAGTAGTATAAGTATGCAGTGATTAATAACCTATGTTGTCTAGCTTGACAACAGTATAAAAGCATTATTCAGATTAGAATAAAGAGAAAGGATTAATAAAAATAACAGATCATGCCAATATATCTTCACTAAAATGCAGATAAATCAAGAGCAACGTTCGTCACTTCTGGAGAAATCCTACTATCTCATCTTCCACTTCAGCATCCATTACCTAGGCTGTCTTATTAAATCCCATTATAGTTTACGAGCTTTAACAGATAATTTCGTAATCTCTCGTGGGATTACCTATGATGCAAACTATTCGAAAAGTCATCACTATACTACTGAGGCTCTGCAGATACCTATTAAAGGATATTTCACCTATTTTTACCCGCATCCATTTTTCAGTGCGTCAATTACCCAACTGGGGAACATTTTGGTAAATACTTTAATTTGAAGAAATTTTCAAACTGGAAGTTCAAAATGAAGGTTTGTCTGCAATTTTCTTTTTTAGAGCACAAATCACGCGATCACAAAATTTCACTGGCACTACGTTTTATACAATCTCGTTTTATCCTAGAAAGCTGAATTAGAATAATCGAAATATGGGTTCTGTATCAATATGCAATTAGAAATAATTGAAGATTGCAATCTATAACATTAAGCTTAAGCATATTTTGTTCATAGATTTAATATATTTTATACTCAAAAGTGGAATGAAAAGAAATCTTTGTGATTTTATGTGTGTTTGACTTTGAGGGAATGACGACAGATACTGCCTATTCAACCACATTTTAGCTAGTGGGTGGGGGTCTCCTTTCAAGAAGGTAGGGGTTTAGGTACTGAAAGAAGGAGTGTTTACTTAGTCTGAGGTAAGTGAGACTAAAAACGCGCGATAGTGAAATACTGTTGGCTGTTTTCCACCGTATGCGTCATGCGCGTCACGAGTAAAGCATACTATCCTTGCCACCAGCTACATATTTACCTGAGAGATAAGCCGACCCTCCCTCTAGCTAAACCATGGCTGAACAGACAGTAATTATAAGATAATACTATCAAATTAACTTCTGTTAACAACTAGAAGAAGCTGCAGATTGTCTCGTGATATTCTGTTAAGTTCAGATAGTCTTCTATCTCTTCCTCTCTCTTTCATTTATTCTCCCTTATCTTACCTTCTCCCTGTCATCCATATCCTTCTCATATCTACCACTCCTACTCACTCCCTCTTTATCCTACTATCTCAGCTTCTTTCTCTTCCGGAAACTAAATTAAATTGAGTTTTATTTATGGACGCTCTTTAACTACTGTGCTCTTTAGTGTCCCATTCTATATTGGGCGTGAAAGACTGGTAATTTTTCTCGGAGGCCTCTTTATCAGGCTTGAGGTTCTTTTACGTGCAGTAAATCTACGACACGGGACCACCGGCTTTACTTCCCTTTCGAAGGAAGCCATGCCAAGGATTTTTACGTCCGAATTCCTCTTCCAGTGTGTGCTATATGTCAGTAGTATTAGTCCCGGATGAGCCAATTGATTTAACGATAATCCTGCCGCTAGGGGCGCTGGTGTCGCTAGTGTCGGTGCGTGCGACGGCGGCGGTAAGTTTGAAAAGCGCCCTGAGCGTTAGGATTATCGTTAAATCGGTTGGCTCATCCGGGACGAGTTGAAAGAATTGAGGAAGTGACGTGGAGTGTTTTGATTGGTTCGTTAATTTGGGGTGGGAGATGGAGGAAGGGAGATGGAGGAGTATGGAGGTCGCGTGATGGAGAGGAGCTGGGTGGCGAGGTGTTGTCTGTGCGGAGGTCGGTACTGAAATGGGGGAAAAGATGGGGAGCGAGGGATAAAAAGTGTAAAGGAAAGTGACGTGTGAAGTTGTGATTGGTGGGAATAAGAAGTGATGTTATTGGTGGAAAGGAGCAAATGAAGGTTGTTGATTGGTAAGAATAAGAGAGATTATGATTGGTGGAAAGAAAAAGGAGTGGGGTATGTTGGAGGTGATGGGAAAGGTGAGTTTTGCTAGCAGCAAGATTTGCAAAAGCCTGTCTTGAACTGATCAGCAATTTTTGAACGTCGGATGGTAGTTTTCTTGAGTGGATAGAGAGATGGGGGCGATATGAGATGCGGTGGCGAAAATGGGAACTAGACAAGGTTGTTGAGACAAGAGGTTTAAGGACGAGGAAATTTGGAGGTTAGTGGTGAACACGGCTGTCGCAAGAGGTGGGGGTAAGGAGACGCAGTGGTGAGAATGGGAACTAAAAGAAGATGGGGGTAGCAAGAGTTTTAGAAGAGTAGATTTTGAGGTTAAAATAGTGGGAACTAAAAATGGCGGAGGGTCTGCGACAAGGAGATGCGGTGAGAACTAAACAAGATGGCGGATGCAAGAGGTGGGTAAGGAGGTTT
The DNA here is from genome assembly GCA_030765065.1 of Deroplatys truncata. NCBI lineage: Eukaryota > Metazoa > Arthropoda > Insecta > Mantodea > Mantidae > Deroplatys > Deroplatys truncata. The sequence continues at coordinate 163,281,283 of CM060979.1, forward strand.
GAGGTTACAGTACCAAAACACGAAAGGATATATTCCTACGCCAAGCAGGTCCGAAAAATAATTATGCGTGTGTTACTTACCTGTTACCGGTGTGGATGCGTCACCAAAAGCGCGGCACGCGAGACGGAAAAATAAAAGCAAACTGTTTTTGAAAATGCTTAACCAGCTTTAAGATCAACCAACATCACTACGCACTGATATACCTAGGTTTTTAAAGCGGTACAGACACCCTTTGCAGAGGCGTAATTTAACTATACCAAAAACCTGGTACTGGACCATCGTGATGGTCGCTAGCGTACGTAGGAGCAGGGTTCTCATAGCCGGTCGAAAGCGGTCAAAAACGTGTACGACGTAGGTGTTGACAGTAGCTGCTGTCGAGTCAACGGTCGAAGTGTGAATAAACAAGATCTGTTCTCGCCGGCAATTTGGTTCGGAGATGTGAGCAGCGGCGAGGTGTTGTCTGTGCGGAGGTCGGGACTGAAAGAGGGAAAAGATGGGGAGCGAGGGATAAAAAGTGTAACAGAAAGTGACGTGTGAAGTTGTGATTGGTGGGAATAAGAAGTGATTTTATTGGTGGAAAGGAGCAAATGAAAGTTGTTGATTGGTAAGAATAAGAGAGGTTATGATTGGTGGAAAGAAAAAGGAGTGGGGTATGTTGGAGGTGATGGGAAAGGTAAGTTTTGCTAGCAACAAGATTTGCAAAAGCCTGTCGTGAACTGATCAGCAATTTTTTGAACGTTGGATGGTAGTTTTCTTGAGTGGATAGAGAGATGGGGCGATATGAGATGCGGTGGCGAAAATGGGAACTAAACAAGGTGGTTGAGACAAGAGGTTTAAGGACGAGGAAATTTGGAGGTTAGTGGTGAACATGGCGGTCGCAAGAGGTGGGGGTAAGGAGACGCGGTGGTGAGAATGGGAACTAAAAGAAGATGGCGGTAGCAAGAGGTTAGAAGAGTAGATTTTGAGGTTAAAATAGCGGGAACTAAAAATGGCGGAGGGTCTGCGACAAGGAGATGCGGTGAGAACTAAACAAGATGGCGGACGCAAGAGGTGGGTAAGGAGGTTTGAGGTTACAGTACCAAAACACGAAAGGATATATTCCTACGCCAAGCAGGTCCGAAAAATAATTATGCGTGTGTTACTTACCTGTTACCGGTGTGGATGCGTCACCAAAAGCGCGGCACGCGAGACGGAAAAATAAAAGCAAACTGTTTTTGAAAATGCTTAACCAGCTTTAAGATCAACCAACATCACTACGCACTGATATACCTAGGTTTTTAAAGCGGTACAGACACCCTTTGCAGAGGCGTAATTTAACTATACCAAAAACCTGGTACTGGACCATCGTGATGGTCGCTAGCGTACGTAGGAGCAGGGTTCTCATAGCCGGTCGAAAGCAGTCAAAAACGTGTACGACGTAGGTGTTGGCAGTAGCTGCTGCCGAGGCAACCGTCGAGGTGCGAATGAACGAGATCTGTTCTTGCAGGCAATCTGGTTGAGAGATGAGAGGCGCGGTGGTAAAAATGTGAACTAAATAAGATGGCGGAGGCACGAAGTTGAGGTTAAGGAGCGGCGAGGTGTTGACTGTGCGGCGGTTGGGGTCTGAAAGAGGGGGAAAGATGGCGAACGAGGGATAAAAAGTATAACAGAAAGTGACGTGTGAAGTTGTCATTGGTGGGAATAAGAAGTGATGTTATTGGTGGAAAGGAACAAATGAAAGTTGCTGATTGGCGAGAATAAGAGAGATTATGATTGGTGGAAAGAAAAAAAGGTGTGGGAGTGGGGTATGTTGGAGGTGATGGAAAAGGCAAGTTTTGCTACCAACAACATTTGCAAAAGCCTATCCAGAACTCATCAGCAATTTTAAATAACTAGTGTTTCGGGGGTTTTCTCTGGTTGGTAGACGAATGCAAGCTGTTTCTACCATACTTATATTATTCGTCTTTTTCCTTTTTTTTTTTTAAAATGACTAGTTTTTTTTTTTTTTTTTTTTTTGGGAGTTTTCTGCGGATGGTAAACAAATGCAAGCTCTTTCTGCTTTTTCATAGGTTTTCCCTGGTTGGTAGGCGTTTTCTGTACTGGTTGACGAAGGCGTTTCTAATTTTGGAGGTTTTCTCAGGTTTTTAGCGGTTGTCCCTGCCCGGTAGGCAAATGATGAAGTTTTACCTTGTCGGCGCACGGATACTAGGCACGTACTGGCGCGCACACACACACACACACACACAGAGAGACAGACAGACACACAGACAGGCACACACACACGGACATGTTTCCAAAAATGCTTTTTTTTTTTTTTTTTTTGATTCAGGAGGTCTCAAAACGTGTATTTCCGGTGAAATCTCGGTATCGAAGTTTTGGGCGGAATGCAATACTTCCCCTACTTACTATACGTAGTAGAGAAAGTAAAAAAGTATTGAAAAATTTAAGGAAATAACAAGCAATATCTCAAAAGTGTACTATCTTGTTTTCAAGGGTTTTCCAGATCGGTAAGCGTTAGAATACTCTTAGAGCTTTTTTCAGGTTTTTTAGCGGTTGTCCCTGGCCGGTAGGCAAATGATAAAGTTTTTCTATAACGTCGTCGTTTTGGCTTGTGGCGCACGGTTCCTAGGCACGTACTCGCGCGCGCGCGCACACACACACACACACACTAAAATAGTAGCGTATAAAAAAAACTGATTTGTTACACTCACATGACTTTCTCTACTCTTGTACAATCTAATTGGTAGCTTTTAAGCGATAGTCAAATATTTTAACGCTGGTTGCTATGTGGCGAATTCCATTCTGTTTGCATGTTCAGGACATAAAAAAAATGAATAAACGAATTTGAGAAAAAGTATAAGTATTGGAAAATTTAAGGAAATAACAAGCAATATCTCGAAAACGGTTCACTCAACAAAAGAAACGTATATGACATAAGTTGTGTATTTTAACGCGATCTACATTTTTTGTGTAGTAAAATTTTGTCTATCTCTTATGGTTTACCAGTTATGCAAAAAAGTCGTTCACAATGAAGAATATTTTTGGAGACATTCCCAGAAAATTCGAGATATACATTTTATTTGACATGACAATATCTTAAACATATGATGTTTTAATCAAAATCGTTAGAACCGTTTTTGAGAAAATTAAAATTTTCGAAAAATGTTCCATGTAAAGGGTAGTCTGGGGTGGGGGGATTTTCTTGAAAACCTTCGTGTCGCATCTCTGGAAGATACTGAACCTAAATACCAAGTTTGGTGTTTATCCGACTGTTCGTTTTTGAGTTATGCTGTTCACAGACACACAGACACACAGACACACAGACAGACACACACACGGACATGTTTCCAAAAATGCTTTTTTTTTTTTGGATTCAGAGATTCTCAAAACATGTATTTCCAGTGAAATCTCGGTAACGAATTTTTGGGTGGAATGCAATACTTCCCCTACTTACTATACGTAGTAGAGAAAGTAAAAATGAATAACGCATTTGAGAAAAAGTATAAGTATTGGAAAATTTAAGGAAATAACAAGCAATATCTCGAAAATGGTTCACTCAACTAAAAAAAAATGTATATGACATAAATTGTGTATTTTAACGCGATCTACATTTTTTGTGTAGTAAAATTTTGGCTATCTCTTATGGTTTACCAGTTATGCATACTGAACCTAAATACCAAGTTTGGTGTTTATCCGACTGTTCGTTTTTGAGTTATGCTGTTCACAGACACACAGACGCACAGACAGACAGACACACAGACACACAGACACACAGACAGACACACACACGGACATGTTTCCAAAAATGCTTTTTTTTTTCTGGATTCAGTGATTCTCAAAACATGTATTTCCAGTGAAATCTCGGTATCGAATTTTTGGGTGGAATGCAATACTTCCCCTACTTACTATACGTAGTAGAGAAAGTAAAAATGAATAACGCATTTGAGAAAAAGTATAAGTATTGGAAAATTTAAAGGAAATAACAAGCAATATCTCGAAAAACGGTTCACTCAACAAAATAAATGTATATGGCATAAGTTGTGTATTTTAACGCGATCTACATTTTTTGTGTAGCAAACTTTTGTCTATCTCTTACGGTTTATCAGTTATGAAAAAGTCGTTCACAATGAAGAATTCTTTTGGAGACATTCCCAGAAAATTCGAGATATACATTTCATTTCTCTCGACATTATCTTAAATATATGATATTTTCATCAAAATCGTTAGAGCCATTTTTTAATACAAAGAGAACGGGATTTCACAAGTGAAACAGTACTGTGATAACGATACCACTGAAACAAAAAAAAAAAAAATCTGATGTGTAACACTCACATGACTTTCTCAACTCTTGTACAAAGTATTTTTACAAACGCTTATTCCCCATCTAGTTCATGTTAATCGAGATAAACATTTGCAAAATCTATTTTATTGCTAATTTTCTTGTATAAAAAAAAAATCTGATGTGTAACACTCACATGACGTTCTCTACTCTTGTACAAAGTATTTTTACAAACGCTTATGCTCCATCTAGTTCATGTTAATCGAGATAAACATTTGCAAACTCTATTTTATTGCTAATTTTCTTGTAGATGTAGGGGAAAATATATTTACAAGGGGAATATAGAAAAACAGTAGCCTTTAAGCACATACATATCTCTTAATAGCTGGTTGCTATGTGCAACACCATTCTTTTTGCCACAGATTAATACTGTTTGCATATCAAAGACAAAAAAAAATGAATAACGAAGTCCCATTTGAGAAAATAAATATTGGAAAATTAACAAACAATATCTCGAAAACGGTTCACTCAACAACAAAAATGTATATTACATAAGATGTGTATTTTAACGCGATCTACATTTTTTGTGTAGTAAAATTTTGTCTATCTCTTACGGTTTTTCAGTTATGAAAAAGACGTTCACAATGAAGAATACTTTTGGAGACATTCCCAGAAAATTCGAGATATACATTTCATTTCTCACGACATTATATTAAACATACGATATTTTTCATCAAAATCGTTAGAGCCATTTTTTTTAATACAAAGAGAACGGGATTTCACAAGTGAAACAGTACTGTGATAACGATACCAACAAAACTAATTATTATTCACCCACTGAAACACATAAAAAAAATCTGATGTGTAACACTCACATGACTTTTCTCATCTCTTGTACAAAGTATTTTTACAAACGCTTATTCCCCATCTAGTTCATGTTAATCGAGATAAACATTTGCAAACTCTGTTTTATTGCTAATTTTGTTGTAGATGTAGGGAAAATATATTTACAAGGGGAATATAGAAAAACAGTAGCCTTTAAGCACATACATATCTCTTAATAGCTGGTTGCTATGTGCAGTACCATTCTTTTTGCCACAGATTAATACTCTTTGCATATCAAAGACAAAAAAAAAATGAATAACGAATTCCCATTTGAGAAAATAACTATTGGAAAATTTAAGTAAATAACAAGCAATATCTCGAAAACGGTTCACTCAACAATAAAGATGTATATGACATAAGTTGTGTATTTTAACGCGATCTACATACTTTCGTACTCACCTATAAGATATAGAGGGTAGAGGTCGTACGAACGTAGCACTTTGAGAATTTATATTCAACAGTTGGTGTTACTCCTTAGAAAGGAAGTATCTGCTGATTTTTATTTAATTCTTTACATTTTACATAACACGTATGCACTGGCACAACACAAAAGCACTACACACGATACTCAGTTTTAATATTTGCACTAATAACATCAGGAATAACTGAAGTCTGCAAACAGTCATTTCCCATGTGCAGCCTTACGTACAGAGAACGTGTGTGGCTGATCTATGTGTAAAAAGAGCCTGAGAGCGGATGTACGTCAGCGGTAAAATCTTTTAAATGCATTTTTATTGGCGATGGTAGAAATCGTGCAGTGGTGGATCGTGAAAATTCATATAAATGGATGTATCACCTCATAATAAGCCTCTATATACCAAGAATATTGAGTTTTTAAAAAGTCAGCAACTGTACCTGTGTTTCTATACGTGAACGTCAGATGGCAGCTTCGATACGTGTCCACGGAGACCTTAGTGCTAGGCAACTGTACCTCTGTTTCTATACGTGAACGGCAGATTGCAGCTTCGATACGTGTCCACGGAGACCTTAGTGCTAGGCAACTGCACCTCTGTTTCTATACGTGAACGGCAGATTGCAGCTTCGATACGTGTCCACGGAGACCTTAGCGCTAGGCAACTGCACCTCTGTTTCTATACGTGAACGGCAGATTGCAGCTTCGATACGTGTCCACGGAGACCTTAGTGCTAGGCAACTGTACCTCTGTTTCTATACGTGAACGGCAGATTGCAGCTTCGATACGTGTCCACGGAGACCTTAGTGCTAGGCAACTGTACCTCTGTTTCTATACGTGAACGGCAGATTGCAGCTTCGATACGTGTCCACGGAGACCTTAGTGCTAGGCAACTGCACCTCTGTTTCTATACGTGAACGGCAGATTGCAGCTTCGATACGTATCCACGGAGACCTTAGTGCTAGGCAACTGCACCTCTGTTTCTATACGTGAACGGCAGATTGCAGCTTCAATACGTGTCCACGGAGACCTTAGTGCTAGGCAACTGTACCTCTGTTTCTATACGTGAACGGGAGATTGCAGCTTCGATACGTGTCCACGGAGACCTTAGTGCTAGGCAACTGCACCTCTGTTTCTATACGTGAACGTCAGATTGCAGCTTCGATACGTGTCCACGGAGACCTTAGTGCTAGGCAACTGCACCTCTGTTTCTATACGTGAACGGCAGATTGCAGCTTCGATACGTATCCACGGGGACCTTAGTGCTAGGGAACTGCACCTCTGTTTCTATACGTGAACGGCAGATTGCAGCTTCAATACGTGTCCACGGAGACCTTAGTGCTAGGCAGCTGTACCTCTGTTTCTATACGTGAACGGCAGATTGCAGCTTCGATACGTGTCCACGGAGATCTTAGTGCTAGGCAGCTATACCTGTTTCTATACGTCAACGGCAGATTGCAGCTTCGATACGTGTTCACGGAGACCTTAGTGCTAGGCAACTGTACCTGTGTTTCTATACGTGTCCACGGAGACCTTAGTGCTAGACAACTGTACCTCTGTTTCTATACGTGAACGGCAGATTGCAGCTTCAATACGTGTCCACGGAGACCTTAGTGCTAGTGCTAGGCAACTATACCTCTGTTTCTATACGTGAACGGCAGATTGCAGGTTCGATACGTGTCCACGGAGATCTTAGTGCTAGGCAACTATACCTGTTTCTATACGTGAACGGCAGATTGCAGCTTCGATACGTGTCCACGGAGACCTTAGTGCTAGGCAACTGTACCTGTGTTTCTATACGTGAACGTCAGATGGCAGCTTCGATACGTGTCCACGGAGACCTTAGTGTTAGGCAACTGTACCTCTGTTTCTATACGTGAACGGCAGATTGCAGCTTCGATACGTGTCCACGGAGACCTTTCGCTTCAGGTGACAAAATAACACTAGGCACTTGTGTGCCGTGGTGTAAGCCGCAATCACGGTATTGGTAGCGTGGATCTCCTTGGGGCTCTCCTCGGAGTTACCTCAACACCACGTACATGACCTGGTTCGTCACGGGTACGCAGGTCTGCACTACCACTTCCTCGGCGTTGAGCAGGCCCAGGAGGCGATCGTACCGGTACACCAGCTAGCACGTGGACATGTTATCGCGCTGTGGTGTTGCGTGTGCGAGGTATGGAAACTCAAGGACGCAAAACATGCACGACCGAGGGTTAAAAAGCAGAACAAGTAGTGACGTGGAGCGTTGTGATTGGTGTAAATAAGACGATCTCTGATAGGTGGACAAATTGAAATAACGTGATGTGATAGGCGAAAATAAAATCAAAGGTGATTGGATGAAAAATGACGAGAAGGAATTAGCGGTGAATTTGTGAACTAAGATGGCGAAGATTTTTTTTTTTAAAAAAAAGGATAATATAAGTACGGCAACTGTAACGGTTTACGGCAAACGCGCGCCGCGCAATGCGTCACGCCCGGGTAATAAAACAAAAATCATATTGAGCAAGATGCCCGGCGTGACGCATTGCGCGGCGCGCGTTTGCCGTAAACCGTTACAGTTGCCGTACTTATATTATCCTTTTTTTTAAAAAAAAAAAATCTTCGCCATCTTAGTTCACAAATTCACCGCTAATTCCTTCTCGTCATTTTTCATCCAATCACCTTTGATTTTATTTTCGCCTATCACATCACGTTATTTCAATTTGTCCACCTATCAGAGATCGTCTTATTTACACCAATCACAACGCTCCACGTCACTACTTGTTCTGCTTTTTAACCCTCGGTCGTGCATGTTTTGCGTCCTTGAGTTTCCATACCTCGCACACGCAACACCACAGCGCGATAACATGTCCACGTGCTAGCTGGTGTACCGGTACGATCGCCTCCTGGGCCTGCTCAACGCCGAGGAAGTGGTAGTGCAGACCTGCGTACCCGTGACGAACCAGGTCATGTACGTGGTGTTGAGGTAACTCCGAGGAGAGCCCCAAGGAGATCCACGCTACCAATACCGTGATTGCGGCTTACACCACGGCACACAAGTGCCTAGTGTTATTTTGTCACCTGAAGCGAAAGGTCTCCGTGGACACGTATCGAAGCTGCAATCTGCCGTTCACGTATAGAAACAGAGGTACAGTTGCCTAACACTAAGGTCTCCGTGGACACGTATCGAAGCTGCCATCTGACGTTCACGTATAGAAACACAGGTACAGTTGCCTAGCACTAAGGTCTCCGTGGACACGTATCGAAGCTGCAATCTGCCGTTCACGTATAGAAACAGGTATAGTTGCCTAGCACTAAGATCTCCGTGGACACGTATCGAACCTGCAATCTGCCGTTCACGTATAGAAACAGAGGTATAGTTGCCTAGCACTAGCACTAAGGTCTCCGTGGACACGTATTGAAGCTGCAATCTGCCGTTCACGTATAGAAACAGAGGTACAGTTGTCTAGCACTAAGGTCTCCGTGGACACGTATAGAAACACAGGTACAGTTGCCTAGCACTAAGGTCTCCGTGAACACGTATCGAAGCTGCAATCTGCCGTTGACGTATAGAAACAGGTATAGCTGCCTAGCACTAAGATCTCCGTGGACACGTATCGAAGCTGCAATCTGCCGTTCACGTATAGAAACAGAGGTACAGCTGCCTAGCACTAAGGTCTCCGTGGACACGTATTGAAGCTGCAATCTGCCGTTCACGTATAGAAACAGAGGTGCAGTTCCCTAGCACTAAGGTCCCCGTGGATACGTATCGAAGCTGCAATCTGCCGTTCACGTATAGAAACAGAGGTGCAGTTGCCTAGCACTAAGGTCTCCGTGGACACGTATCGAAGCTGCAATCTGACGTTCACGTATAGAAACAGAGGTGCAGTTGCCTAGCACTAAGGTCTCCGTGGACACGTATCGAAGCTGCAATCTCCCGTTCACGTATAGAAACAGAGGTACAGTTGCCTAGCACTAAGGTCTCCGTGGACACGTATTGAAGCTGCAATCTGCCGTTCACGTATAGAAACAGAGGTGCAGTTGCCTAGCACTAAGGTCTCCGTGGATACGTATCGAAGCTGCAATCTGCCGTTCACGTATAGAAACAGAGGTGCAGTTGCCTAGCACTAAGGTCTCCGTGGACACGTATCGAAGCTGCAATCTGCCGTTCACGTATAGAAACAGAGGTACAGTTGCCTAGCACTAAGGTCTCCGTGGACACGTATCGAAGCTGCAATCTGCCGTTCACGTATAGAAACAGAGGTACAGTTGCCTAGCACTAAGGTCTCCGTGGACACGTATCGAAGCTGCAATCTGCCGTTCACGTATAGAAACAGAGGTGCAGTTGCCTAGCGCTAAGGTCTCCGTGGACACGTATCGAAGCTGCAATCTGCCGTTCACGTATAGAAACAGAGGTGCAGTTGCCTAGCACTAAGGTCTCCGTGGACACGTATCGAAGCTGCAATCTGCCGTTCACGTATAGAAACAGAGGTACAGTTGCCTAGCACTAAGGTCTCCGTGGACACGTATCGAAGCTGCAATCTGCCGTTCACGTATAGAAACAGAGGTACAGTTGCCTAGCACTAAGGTCTCCGTGGACACGTATCGAAGCTGCCATCTGACGTTCACGTATAGAAACACAGGTACAGTTGCTGACTTTTTAAAAACTCAATATTCTTGGTATATAGAGGCTTATTATGAGGTGATACATCCATTTATATGAATTTTCACGATCCACCACTGCACGATTTCTACCATCGCCAATAAAAATGCATTTAAAAGATTTTACCGCTGACGTACATCCGCTCTCAGGCTCTTTTTACACATAGATCAGCCACACACGTTCTCTGTACGTAAGGCTGCACATGGGAAATGACTGTTTGCAGACTTCAGTTATTCCTGATGTTATTAGTGCAAATATTAAAACTGAGTATCGTGTGTAGTGCTTTTGTGTTGTGCCAGTGCATACGTGTTATGTAAAATGTAAAGAATTAAATAAAAATCAGCAGATACTTCCTTTCTAAGGAGTAACACCAACTGTTGAATATAAATTCTCAAAGTGCTACGTTCGTACGACTTCTACCCTCTATATCTTATAGGTGAGTACGAAAGTATGTAGATCGCGTTAAAATACACAACTTATGTCATATACATCTTTATTGTTGAGTGAACCGTTTTCGAGATATTGCTTGTTATTTACTTAAATTTTCCAATAGTTATTTTCTCAAATGGGAATTCGTTATTCATTTTTTTTTTGTCTTTGATATGCAAAGAGTATTAATCTGTGGCAAAAAGAATGGTACTGCACATAGCAACCAGCTATTAAGAGATATGTATGTGCTTAAAGGCTACTGTTTTTCTATATTCCCCTTGTAAATATATTTTCCCTACATCTACAACAAAATTAGCAATAAAACAGAGTTTGCAAATGTTTATCTCGATTAACATGAACTAGATGGGGAATAAGCGTTTGTAAAAATACTTTGTACAAGAGATGAGAAAAGTCATGTGAGTGTTACACATCAGATTTTTTTTATGTGTTTCAGTGGGTGAATAATAATTAGTTTTGTTGGTATCGTTATCACAGTACTGTTTCACTTGTGAAATCCCGTTCTCTTTGTATTAAAAAAAATGGCTCTAACGATTTTGATGAAAAATATCGTATGTTTAATATAATGTCGTGAGAAATGAAATGTATATCTCGAATTTTCTGGGAATGTCTCCAAAAGTATTCTTCATTGTGAACGTCTTTTTCATAACTGAAAAACCGTAAGAGATAGACAAAATTTTACTACACAAAAAATGTAGATCGCGTTAAAATACACATCTTATGTAATATACATTTTTGTTGTTGAGTGAACCGTTTTCGAGATATTGTTTGTTAATTTTCCAATATTTATTTTCTCAAATGGGACTTCGTTATTCATTTTTTTTTTGTCTTTGATATGCAAACAGTATTAATCTGTGGCAAAAAGAATGGTGTTGCACATAGCAACCAGCTATTAAGAGATATGTATGTGCTTAAAGGCTACTGTTTTTCTATATTCCCCTTGTAAATATATTTTCCCCTACATCTACAAGAAAATTAGCAATAAAATAGAGTTTGCAAATGTTTATCTCGATTAACATGAACTAGATGGAGCATAAGCGTTTGTAAAAATACTTTGTACAAGAGTAGAGAACGTCATGTGAGTGTTACACATCAGATTTTTTTTTTATACAAGAAAATTAGCAATAAAATAGATTTTGCAAATGTTTATCTCGATTAACATGAACTAGATGGGGAATAAGCGTTTGTAAAAATACTTTGTACAAGAGTTGAGAAAGTCATGTGAGTGTTACACATCAGATTTTTTTTTTTTTTTTGTTTCAGTGGTATCGTTATCACAGTACTGTTTCACTTGTGAAATCCCGTTCTCTTTGTATTAAAAAATGGCTCTAACGATTTTGATGAAAATATCATATATTTAAGATAATGTCGAGAGAAATGAAATGTATATCTCGAATTTTCTGGGAATGTCTCCAAAAGAATTCTTCATTGTGAACGACTTTTTCATAACTGATAAACCGTAAGAGATAGACAAAAGTTTGCTACACAAAAAATGTAGATCGCGTTAAAATACACAACTTATGCCATATACATTTATTTTGTTGAGTGAACCGTTTTTCGAGATATTGCTTGTTATTTCCTTTAAATTTTCCAATACTTATACTTTTTCTCAAATGCGTTATTCATTTTTACTTTCTCTACTACGTATAGTAAGTAGGGGAAGTATTGCATTCCACCCAAAAATTCGATACCGAGATTTCACTGGAAATACATGTTTTGAGAATCACTGAATCCAGAAAAAAAAAAGCATTTTTGGAAACATGTCCGTGTGTGTGTCTGTCTGTGTGTCTGTGTGTCTGTGTGTCTGTCTGTCTGTGCGTCTGTGTGTCTGTGAACAGCATAACTCAAAAACGAACAGTCGGATAAACACCAAACTTGGTATTTAGGTTCAGTATGCATAACTGGTAAACCATAAGAGATAGCCAAAATTTTACTACACAAAAAATGTAGATCGCGTTAAAATACACAATTTATGTCATATACATTTTTTTTTAGTTGAGTGAACCATTTTCGAGATATTGCTTGTTATTTCCTTAAATTTTCCAATACTTATACTTTTTCTCAAATGCGTTATTCATTTTTACTTTCTCTACTACGTATAGTAAGTAGGGGAAGTATTGCATTCCACCCAAAAATTCGTTACCGAGATTTCACTGGAAATACATGTTTTGAGAATCTCTGAATCCAAAAAAAAAAAAAGCATTTTTGGAAACATGTCCGTGTGTGTGTCTGTCTGTGTGTCTGTGTGTCTGTGAACAGCATAACTCAAAAACGAACAGTCGGATAAACACCAAACTTGGTATTTAGGTTCAGTATCTTCCAGAGATGCGACACGAAGGTTTTCAAGAAAATCCCCCCACCCCAGACTACCCTTTACATGGAACATTTTTCGAAAATTTTAATTTTCTCAAAAACGGTTCTAACGATTTTGATTAAAACATCATATGTTTAAGATATTGTCATGTCAAATAAAATGTATATCTCGAATTTTCTGGGAATGTCTCCAAAAATATTCTTCATTGTGAACGACTTTTTTGCATAACTGGTAAACCATAAGAGATAGACAAAATTTTACTACACAAAAAATGTAGATCGCGTTAAAATACACAACTTATGTCATATACGTTTCTTTTGTTGAGTGAACCGTTTTCGAGATATTGCTTGTTATTTCCTTAAATTTTCCAATACTTATACTTTTTCTCAAATTCGTTTATTCATTTTTTTTATGTCCTGAACATGCAAACAGAATGGAATTCGCCACATAGCAACCAGCGTTAAAATATTTGACTATCGCTTAAAAGCTACCAATTAGATTGTACAAGAGTAGAGAAAGTCATGTGAGTGTAACAAATCAGTTTTTTTTATACGCTACTATTTTAGTGTGTGTGTGTGTGTGTGTGTGTGTGCGCGCGCGCGCGAGTACGTGCCTAGGAACCGTGCGCCACAAGCCAAAACGACGACGTTATAGAAAAACTTTATCATTTGCCTACCGGCCAGGGACAACCGCTAAAAAACCTGAAAAAAGCTCTAAGAGTATTCTAACGCTTACCGATCTGGAAAACCCTTGAAAACAAGATAGTACACTTTTGAGATATTGCTTGTTATTTCCTTAAATTTTTCAATACTTTTTTACTTTCTCTACTACGTATAGTAAGTAGGGGAAGTATTGCATTCCGCCCAAAACTTCGATACCGAGATTTCACCGGAAATACACGTTTTGAGACCTCCTGAATCAAAAAAAAAAAAAAAAGCATTTTTGGAAACATGTCCGTGTGTGTGTGCCTGTCTGTGTGTCTGTCTGTCTCTCTGTGTGTGTGTGTGTGTGTGTGTGCGCGCCAGTACGTGCCTAGTATCCGTGCGCCGACAAGGTAAAACTTCATCATTTGCCTACCGGGCAGGGACAACCGCTAAAAACCTGAGAAAACCTCCAAAATTAGAAACGCCTTCGTCAACCAGTACAGAAAACGCCTACCAACCAGGGAAAACCTATGAAAAAGCAGAAAGAGCTTGCATTTGTTTACCATCCGCAGAAAACTCCCAAAAAAAAAAAAAAAAAAAAACTAGTCATTTTAAAAAAAAAAAAGGAAAAAGACGAATAATATAAGTATGGTAGAAACAGCTTGCATTCGTCTACCAACCAGAGAAAACCCCCGAAACACTAGTTATTTAAAATTGCTGATGAGTTCTGGATAGGCTTTTGCAAATGTTGTTGGTAGCAAAACTTGCCTTTTCCATCACCTCCAACATACCCCACTCCCACACCTTTTTTTCTTTCCACCAATCATAATCTCTCTTATTCTCGCCAATCAGCAACTTTCATTTGTTCCTTTCCACCAATAACATCACTTCTTATTCCCACCAATGACAACTTCACACGTCACTTTCTGTTATACTTTTTATCCCTCGTTCGCCATCTTTCCCCCTCTTTCAGACCCCAACCGCCGCACAGTCAACACCTCGCCGCTCCTTAACCTCAACTTCGTGCCTCCGCCATCTTATTTAGTTCACATTTTTACCACCGCGCCTCTCATCTCTCAACCAGATTGCCTGCAAGAACAGATCTCGTTCATTCGCACCTCGACGGTTGCCTCGGCAGCAGCTACTGCCAACACCTACGTCGTACACGTTTTTGACTGCTTTCGACCGGCTATGAGAACCCTGCTCCTACGTACGCTAGCGACCATCACGATGGTCCAGTACCAGGTTTTTGGTATAGTTAAATTACGCCTCTGCAAAGGGTGTCTGTACCGCTTTAAAAACCTAGGTATATCAGTGCGTAGTGATGTTGGTTGATCTTAAAGCTGGTTAAGCATTTTCAAAAACAGTTTGCTTTTATTTTTCCGTCTCGCGTGCCGCGCTTTTGGTGACGCATCCACACCGGTAACAGGTAAGTAACACACGCATAATTATTTTTCGGACCTGCTTGGCGTAGGAATATATCCTTTCGTGTTTTGGTACTGTAACCTCAAACCTCCTTACCCACCTCTTGCGTCCGCCATCTTGTTTAGTTCTCACCGCATCTCCTTGTCGCAGACCCTCCGCCATTTTTAGTTCCCGCTATTTTAACCTCAAAATCTACTCTTCTAACCTCTTGCTACCGCCATCTTCTTTTAGTTCCCATTCTCACCACCGCGTCTCCTTACCCCCACCTCTTGCGACCGCCATGTTCACCACTAACCTCCAAATTTCCTCGTCCTTAAACCTCTTGTCTCAACCACCTTGTTTAGTTCCCATTTTCGCCACCGCATCTCATATCGCCCCATCTCTCTATCCACTCAAGAAAACTACCATCCAACGTTCAAAAAATTGCTGATCAGTTCACGACAGGCTTTTGCAAATCTTGTTGCTAGCAAAACTTACCTTTCCCATCACCTCCAACATACCCCACTCCTTTTTCTTTCCACCAATCATAACCTCTCTTATTCTTACCAATCAACAACTTTCATTTGCTCCTTTCCACCAATAAAATCACTTCTTATTCCCACCAATCACAACTTCACACGTCACTTTCTGTTACACTTTTTATCCCTCGCTCCCCATCTTTTCCCTCTTTCAGTCCCGACCTCCGCACAGACAACACCTCGCCGCTGCTCACATCTCCGAACCAAATTGCCGGCGAGAACAGATCTTGTTTATTCACACTTCGACCGTTGACTCGACAGCAGCTACTGTCAACACCTACGTCGTACACGTTTTTGACCGCTTTCGACCGGCTATGAGAACCCTGCTCCTACGTACGCTAGCGACCATCACGATGGTCCAGTACCAGGTTTTTGGTATAGTTAAATTACGCCTCTGCAAAGGGTGTCTGTACCGCTTTAAAAACCTAGGTATATCAGTGCGTAGTGATGTTGGTTGATCTTAAAGCTGGTTAAGCATTTTCAAAAACAGTTTGCTTTTATTTTTCCGTCTCGCGTGCCGCGCTTTTGGTGACGCATCCACACCGGTAACAGGTAAGTAACACACGCATAATTATTTTTCGGACCTGCTTGGCGTAGGAATATATCCTTTCGTGTTTTGGTACTGTAACCTCAAACCTCCTTACCCACCTCTTGCATCCGCCATCTTGTTTAGTTCTCACCGCATCTCCTTGTCGCAGACCCTCCGCCATTTTTAGTTCCCACTATTTTAACCTCAAAATCTACTCTTCTAAAACTCTTGCTACCCCCATCTTCTTTTAGTTCCCATTCTCACCACTGCGTCTCCTTACCCCCACCTCTTGCGACAGCCGTGTTCACCACTAACCTCCAAATTTCCTCGTCCTTAAACCTCTTGTCTCAACAACCTTGTCTAGTTCCCATTTTCGCCACCGCATCTCATATCGCCCCCATCTCTCTATCCACTCAAGAAAACTACCATCCGACGTTCAAAAATTGCTGATCAGTTCAAGACAGGCTTTTGCAAATCTTGCTGCTAGCAAAACTCACCTTTCCCATCACCTCCAACATACCCCACTCCTTTTTCTTTCCACCAATCATAATCTCTCTTATTCTTACCAATCAACAACCTTCATTTGCTCCTTTCCACCAATAACATCACTTCTTATTCCCACCAATCACAACTTCACACGTCACTTTCCTTTACACTTTTTATCCCTCGCTCCCCATCTTTTCCCCCATTTCAGTACCGACCTCCGCACAGACAACACCTCGCCACCCAGCTCCTCTCCATCACGCGACCTCCATACTCCTCCATCTCCCTTCCTCCATCTCCCACCCCAAATTAACGAACCAATCAAAACACTCCACGTCACTTCCTCAATTCTTTCAACTCGTCCCGGATGAGCCAACCGATTTAACGATAATCCTAACGCTCAGGGCGCTTTTCAAACTTACCGCCGCCGTCGCACGCACCGACACTAGCGACACCAGCGCCCCTAGCGGCAGGATTATCGTTAAATCAATTGGCTCATCCGGGACTAATACTACTTATGTCTGTCATGTCATATTTTGAAAACCAGCAATAAAACGGATTTTTCTGGAGGTTCAATAAACTTGCAGTACATAAACCTGCGCACCTTTATTATCTTAGTTCTGTTATCGAAACTATACTGTCTCTCGTGGTAATCAAGGAATATTTCTAAAGGATCCAGAATTATTTTTATATATCTGATATACACAACAATTAGATTAAAACCAAACGGGATGGCTCAGGCGGTAACGTCGATGCCCCAATTCGCGAGGTCCTGGTTCAAATACTGTGGCCCGACCAATTTGACTGGAGATTTTCGTGATTTCTCTGAGTTTCCAAGATGATTACCAAATTGGATATTAAATATCGCGACCCAAAGTTCTACCATAAGTCTAAAGCAATAGTAAAAATGAAATAAATGGTAATAGCGAATGCTCTGCCATTATCCACAGACAATGAAAGCAGGTACACTGGATGGCTCCCTAAAGTTATCTGATCGGCACTACAGTTGCTTACCACTAAGGTCTCTATGAACACATCCGCCCATCACAGAAGCAGAAGTACAGTTGCCTAGCAATAAGGCCTCTGTAAACACTTGACGAAGCAAAAGGGTGATGAGACCTAAAAGAGTAACTGTTCACCTACACCGAGTCACGAGGTATCCTCTAACAGATGCGTAGCGATATGACCATGTTGTTAAAGCGACATAGCAAAAATAGAGCAAAGAAATATGATTAAACATAAATTAGAGTTATTTAAACATTAATACACAATATTCAACATTTGAAGTCTGAAGTTCATCGAAGTATTAAGAGATACATATATTCTACTGCCCACTGTGGCCCACTGGGCCACTGTTCAGGTGGGGAGTCCACTTTAATCTAGGAGCAACATGCTGTAGCTAATATAACTGCTCGTAAACTATTGTTCTTTTTCTCTTTTAACATTCCATTTCCATTTATTTTTAGCTTTTTCTAAAACTTTCCCCATGTTCCTACAGTTTTTGTCAATAATTTTATTTATATTAGATTCCCTATTCATTCTTGACCACATTCATTCTTTTCTCTATATCTTAGTTTTCTTGAATTCTTTCACCATGTAGCTAATGTTACTTGACCATAATATAAAATCAATTACACTTTTGCCATTTTTATTACAAATGTGAATTCTTCGGGTTTATCTTCTCCATATTTCCCATTAAGTATCTCAAGAGCGTTTAATTAACAAAAGACAAATTTGTCACTTCGTCTCTCTATAGCCTTATCCTTACTATGCGTAATATACTCATTTTTTCCAATTACATTGTTATTATCTAAACCATTTATAATACATTAAAATATCCCATAATTATAATCTCTATATTGAGATATTTGTCTCTTAACCTCCCTATAACTTTATCTAAGCGGTGTTAAAATTCCGGTTATGCAACTGTGAAGTAGCCGGGGTTATACGCTATACCTATGAGTATTATACTGACATTTAACAGTTTATCTTCCCTGTAGTTGTACCATGTTTCTTTGTTTTGCCCAGAGGTTTTATCGTAGGTATTTATTTTTAAATAACATCTGTCAGGAACATTGTATTTGTAAACTTCTGCATGTAAATGTTTTAAAAATAATCACTAATAACAGAGATAATTATCTTCGTCCTTCTTTGTGCAGTATTACATCCTCTCTTTGTGGAATGTAATTAAGCTGCCCGTTCTCTAAGAGGGTCATAAAGTATGTGGCATTAATAAAGAAAAAACAGACCTTTAGTTTTTATAACAAAGAATCTATGAAACACACAAACAGATTCTATATGTAACTGATGAAAGGAAACTTGAGGCTGTACGCATTTAAGAATATATAGCATTTTCTGCACGGAAACATTAAAACTAACAAAGCAAATAGATTCTGTTTATCAAATTCGTATGCCGTATACAAATTTGCTTATAAAGAAGTGGCTGTTTCTTTAGTGTATTGCAAAGGTGGTTTCTTGAACCGGAACAATTGTTTCATTGCAAAATTTGCCTTCTTCTTTTAACTTTTTTGGCTTTACAATAATAAAACTACAAGAAATATTAAAGAAATAAGCCTAATTAAAGCAGTTGAAACTAGAAATCATGTCACTCTACAATGGATCCCAGCTCATGTCGGACTTTTGGACAATGAACTTGCGGATCAATTAGCAAAGAAAGGTGCAATACAATAAATAAAACCTGTAGGACAATTAGAAATAAATAAACAATGAAATAACTTTAAACAACATTTCAAAAGACAGCAGAGCCTTGGTGAAGGAGATAAATTAAAAGATAAAGTTTATAAGAATATTAAAGATAGCGTTGATATACAAAAAATGCTAAGGAAAACTGCAGTGGCCTTATTTAGGATGACAACTGGCCACGATTGCCTCGCAGAACACCTCTACAAGATACGATGCCTACCTACACCCAAGTGCACTCTCTGTGAAGAAGATGTTATCCTGAACAAATATCTCGCCAAGTGCAAGGCCTTAAAAGTGGTAAATTGCAGGCTTTAAATTGAGAAGCCAGAGGGAAAATGATGCAGATCAATTAATCCCCAGTACCATTGGTGAACAGTAACAACAACAAATTCGTCTTCTTTTTAACTGGCTACCCTTCTCATTATAGGACTTACTCCCCCAAGGACTTACATCAGCTACCTTGGTCAGTATCCTGTCGAGGAGTAAGCAAACTCTGGATCATAACACATTCAGGATGTGGCATCAGCCCAGTGCCCGGTATGGTTGTGAAGAAGTAGGAAATGAAATGTTGTGATGAAAGGGATAATACGAAAATCTGCAGATCAAATTATACAGCCCAGCATTCGCCTAGTGACCGAGAAAACCGCGAAAATACCTTCGGTAAGATTAGTTTTCAACCCGGAACCTCTCGAATGCGCGCCACAGACATGTTCGCTCGAGTCATCCCATTCGATCACTGCAAAATTTAGCGCAGAAAATTATTTTTCCTGCACTCACTGCTTTACTATAAATAATTATCATTGCTTTATGACACTGGATGAATGTTCTGAGCCTGCTTTTAAAACCCTTGAATGTGAGGAATGTACAGTAGGGTGCAAAAAAGTGTGATATGAGGAACAGCTGTTTAAGTTGGCAATCACTATTAACACACCTTTGCCGCAACTTCCATCCCTCGTTCGATTACAGAGGTTAATGCTTGAATGCCGAACCAATAAGAGCGGATTCACTCAGAGGCTAGTGTGGACAGTCTTTGGAAGGCTTATTATTTCAACCATTCAGGTAACACATACCGATTCTCCACTGCTTTCATCCAACCAAGAAAGTAACCAAAAGTATCGGCACGCTTCTTTGCAGTCGTCTATACTTCACCTTTCATACTTATGTTGGACATAAATAATGGGTCGTCTGTTTTTGGCTAACATCACATTAAACTGCAGATTTACGATTGTATTCTGGCTGCTACTCTATATAAAACATCTGACTTTTGGACACTAGTTTGAGTCCCCCTCCTGAAACTGACGATACCAATAACGGAATGGTTATGCCAGAAATATTAGACACAGGAAAATACATCTCATAACTGCACATTTGTTTTATGGATTGACGTGAACTTATATCTGGAGGCACTAAAATTATTCTACACCAGAATAAGAATTTAGTTCACTGCAAAAACTATGGAAAGAAAGCTAAAGGTATATACAATGGAATACAAAATTAGTTAACCAAAATATATAGCAGTTGTTATTTTATTGCATAACGGATCATACTTTAAAAACGTTCCTCGTACCGTTTTTTCTAACTGGTTAGCCACTATTTGTTTTTTTTCTCGTAATCATACAACGAGAACACAGTTTCAAAGCTACGAAATGGGCCCACTTTTAAAGATTTGCCTATAACTGAAACCTTCTGTATCCCACTTCTAGCTTCAACGAAAAGTGCAATAAAACTATTTCTGGAATTGTTTATCTCAATTAACATGACACAGCTAGAAGAATAGGCTTTTGAAGGAATAGTTTGTAGAAGAGTAGTAGAGAAAGTCCTGTGAATGTAACTTTTCTTTCTTCTTTACCTGCCTAATTCTTCTTTAATTTTTACTTTCTCTGCCCACGTATACAGAAACGATCGGAAGAAGTCTACATGGCTTCGCTGGACAAACCGTATTTGTTACCGTTTCTAGGGTACTTCATGACGTCATGGTTTTGTATCATTGCATGGTGGTGTCACCTTGTAGGTGCTATCACGCCTTGTACTGTGTATCGCACCAATAAGCATACCTATGATAGTTCTACATCAACTCATTGGAAATTAATTACGAAAAGGCATAGGTGAGGAATGGCGACCGACTATGTTGATCTTTCGCGAGGTTAATTCCGAATATAAAGCAAATGTCTGTTTGGAAATGCTCTTGAATATGAGTCAATTATCGAGATGTTAGCATTTTGGTCCTCAAATATCAGTTGTAGGTCCTCATATAAATTAGTGTTTCCTATGTATCTACACATTCTTAAAGCTATAGCCTCCTTCCTCCTTCAAGGTAGAAGGAGGCGCCAGCAGATATCTTAAGTCACGCCCTATTAATGCCCTTACAGACGATCAGAAATCGGATGTAGATTACTTCTTGCGGGATGTGTACATAGTAGGTAGAGAAATTGAAATAAATCGAGTTTTATTTATGGACGCTCTTTAACTACTATGGTCCTTAGCGTCCCATTCTATATTGGGCGTGAAAGATCGGTAATTTTGTTCAGAGGCCTCTTTATCAGGCTTGAGGTTCTTTTACGTGCAGTAAATCTACAACACGGGACCACCGGCTTTACTTCCCTTCCGAAGGAAGTCATGCTAAGGATTTTTACGCCCGAAAAAAATTGATCGCCCTCCGCCGGGTTTGAACCCGCGACCTTGGGAACTAGAGGCTAGCACGGTACCACTAATCCACGGAGGACGACAGTAGGTAGAGAAGGTACTGCATTCCACCCAAATATTCGATGCCGAGATTTCACTGGAAATACATGTTGAAACTCCCTGAATCTACCCCCCCCCAAAATGAAAGAAAGAAAGAAGAAAAAAAAAGCATGTTTAAATAAAGATGCGCGCGCATGTGTGTTTCTGAGCAGCATAAATCAAAAACGAAAAGTCGAATAGATACCAAACTTGGTATTTAAGTTCAGTATCCTCCAACGATGCGACATGAATATTTTCAAGGAAATGTCCTACTCCAACTATTATTTTACATGGAAAAGGTTTCAAAATTTTTCATTTTCGCATAAATGACTTAACAGATTCATTAAAATACCACATATTAAAGACGTCTACCTAAGATATACAATGAATTATCTGGGAATAGCCTTTGAAATTCTATTGGGAAGGAATTTTGTATAATCTTATGTAATTGGGAAACATTAAGCAATAGACGAATTACTACACAAGAAATGTCAATCTGTTTAAAACACGAAATTTATTTCAAAAAACCTTTTTGTGGCATTATCCATTTCCAAGATCTCCCTTATTAGTGGTTCAAATTGTTTAATGCTTAACCATTCTTTAAAGTCCTGCCAAAATTTAGTTGTTTCTTGCGATTACATGAAAAGAGTATGGAATTTTAAGGCCAGCATATAGCGTCCAGTTCTTAAACATTTGACTATCGCTGTTCCCTTTGTACCTATAACGAAATGTGTAATGTAAATATTTCTGCAAAAGTTTATTTGGAATAAAATGAAGCAAATATAAAAATAAGATTTAGTAAAAGTAGTTTGTATACCCACTAATAAACGATAGAGAGTGGAGAAAATCATGTGAATGTATCACATTAGATTTTTTTTACCTTCTGTGCCACGTACAGAGTAG
This sequence comes from Deroplatys truncata, assembly GCA_030765065.1. Lineage (NCBI taxonomy): Eukaryota > Metazoa > Arthropoda > Insecta > Mantodea > Mantidae > Deroplatys > Deroplatys truncata. The sequence goes on from CM060979.1 coordinate 163,304,167, forward strand.
GTAGAGAAGGTGTTGCATTCCACCTAAATATTCGATACCGATATTTCATTGGAAAACACATTTTGAGAACCCCAGAATCCAAAAAAAGCAGTTTTAGAAAAAGGTGCATGTATGTGCCTGTGAGCAGCATAATTCAAAAACGAAAAGTCTGATAGACCCTAAACTTGGTATTTAAGTTCAGCATCTTCCAAAGATGCAACAGAAGAAAATCCCACACCCCAACTACCTTTTACAGGGAACACTTAAATAAGTTTTATTTTCGCAAAAACGGTTGTAACAATTTTCATTAAAATACCATATTCTTAAGAAACTTATATAACAAATAATATGCATATCTTGAATTTTCTGGGAATAACCTATGAAGTCCACTTCATTCGAAATAATTTTACATAATTTTGTATTATTAGTAAACGTTAAGTGATACACGAAGACGTAGTCCCCAAAAAATATAAATATCTTTAAAACACGCATTATATTCCAAATAACGTTTTTGTGACACAAGCCATTTTCCAGATATCCGTTATTAAAGGTTCGATTTGTTCAATACTTTTTCATTGTTTTTCACTCCTGTCGATTTTCAGTTGTATCTCGTGATTGCAGAGAAAGAGTATGGAACTTTAACACCAGCGTATAGCGTCCAGTTCTTAAATATTTGAATCGACGTTTCCTTTATATATATATATATATATATATATATATATATATATATATATAACGAAATGTGTAATTTAGGTATTCCTGCAAAGATTTATCTCGATTAAAATGTAGTATACAAAAGTAAAGTTTCGTAAGAATAATTTGTGCACCCATAATAAGCGATAAAAGCTAGAGGAAGTCATGTGAATGTAACGCACTAGGTTTTTACAAATTTATATCCCATGGTCCATTAGGCGTGTAATAATCCCTGCTCGTCTTTCCCTAACGAATTCCTTTCCTCTCTTTTCCAAGAAACCATTCCATAAACACAAGACAGAGCTGAGAAATGATCATGGCATGCGATATTGTTTTTCATTTTATACAACGCCTTACTGCTGCCGTAAGTTCTGCCCTAAACCTAGAAATATACGGTTTTAAGTAAGAGATACGGAATCTTTGGCATATGGGCCGAAGCAGGGATGTCAACAAACGCGCGTTTTATGTTCTGAAAATAGCAGCAGGAAGAGTACCATGATCATAAACAAAAGAAGAAAGGAAGACATCGAGGGTAGGGAATAAGGCGTGTACAATCTCTTAAAGTGAAAGGGAAACGAGTATAATGGGGCAGTATCCGTTAAGCCTGCGTAAACATCATTACGTAAGAGACTTGTATCAATTTCTTGATTTTCTTAAGTACCAATCATTTCCACCTTGTAGACATCTACCCCTGCTATCTAGATCGGAGGTAGGTACAGACAAGATTTTAAACTATGCCTTTGCATTCCATTTAAAGTGTCTATATCGAGATTTCACCGAAAATACATGTTTTGAGGTTCCTTGAATCCGAAAAAAAAATTACTTTCCCTATTACGTAGAGTAAGTAGGGGAAAAATTGCATTCCACTCAAAACTTCGATACTGAGATTTCACCTGAAATACATTTTTGAGGTCACATGAGTCCAAAAAAATCATTTTTGGAAACATGTCCGTATGTGTGTCTGTGTATCTCTCTGTGTGTCTGTGATAGCATAACTCAGAACGAACACTTGGATAAACACCAAACTTGGTATTTAGGTTCAGTATTTTCCAGAGATGCGACAGGAAGGTTTTCAAGAAAATCCCCTCACCCCAAATTACCCTTTACATGGAATATTTTTCCAAAATTTTAGTTTTCTCAAAAATGCCTTTAACGATTTTAATTAAAATATCATATTTAAATACTTTCATGACAAATAAAATGTATATTCTGAATTTTCTGGGAATGTCTCCAAAAGTCATCTTCATTGTGAACGACTTTTGCATAATTGGCAAGCCATAAGAGATAGACCAACTTTTACTACCCCAAAAATGTAGATTCGTTAAAATACACAATTTAGGTCATATACATTCTTTCTGTTGAGTGAACCGTTTCCGAGATATTCCTTGTTTTATATTTTTGTTCTTTAATTCTTCAACACTTGTGCTTTTTCACAAATGGGAATTCGTTATTCGCTTTTTTTTTACTTTCTCTACTACGTATAGTAAGTAGGGGAAGTATTGCATTCCACCCAAAAATTCGATACCGAGATTTCACCGGAAATACATGTTTTGAGGCTTCCTGAATCCATGACTGGTAAACCATAAGAGATAGACAAAATTTTACTACACAAAAAATGTAGATCGCGTTAAAATACACATTTTATGTCATATACATTTTTTTTGAGTGACCCATTTTCGAGATACTACTTGTTAGTCCCTTAAATTTTCCAATACTTATACGTTTTCCCAAATGGGAATTCGTTATTAATTTTTTTGTCCTGGTAATGCAAAGAGAATGGAATACTCTACATAGCAACCAGCTCTTAAAATATTTGACTATCACTTAAAGCCTACCAATTCCTCTTGCATCTACAAGAAAATTAGTATTAAGATTAACATCTCGATATCTCAATTAACATGAAGCATATGGAGAATAAGCGTTTGTAAACATAATTTGTAAGAGAGTAGAGAACGCCATGTGAGTGTAACACATCAGAATTTTTTATGTGCAAAGGAAATGAAATGCTCCACATAGCAACCAGTTCTTAAAAGGTTTGACTGTTGTTTAAAGTCTACTGTATTTCAATATGTACCTACAATACGCACCTTTGCACCTGCAAGAAAATTAGCAATAAGATAAATAATAAGAAACAATGAGTCTGTAAGGGTTCATCTCGGTTAACATGAAGTTGATGGAGAATAAGCGTTTGAAAAAATAGTTTGTACCAAAGTACAAAGTAGGGAGTAGAGAAAGTCTTGTGAGTGTAACACATTAGATGACTTTTTAAAGGACTAATACATGAACCTGCATAAATAGCAAACCATTTACTACACACATTTTTACGACGTAAGTAAACTAGCTTAAGCAACAAATTTCAAATTAAGTGGAAGGAAAGCAAAGGGAATCCATTATTGCTTATCACATCAGTTTTTTCCAATTCAAAGTAGTTACGTAAAAATAATGAGGTATTTTAAGTATTTATAACAAAACTTTTGGACTTACACAGCGTATTAGATAATTTTCGGCGATAGTGGTTTTTGATCCATTTTCCGTTCATGTTGTTCATTTCGGAAAGTTGAATTTCTTGCATTTAGTGCTAGTGATCTAAGCAAACTATTACCTATTTTACTTCGCGTATGTGCATCAGTTATATCAGATCCTCTAATTGTCGATATATTTACTATGGTAGACATTGAATATAAATATATTCGATAGTTAAACCTTACCATTTATATACTATTCGGGTATTTATTTCCTTTTTGTTTGTTTATATTTACTTACGATGTAATTCATGCAGAAGCTAAATATGAACTGCAAGTTCATGATTTTTTACTTTCTCTACTACGTACATAGTAAGTAGAGAAAGTACTGCATTTCACCCAAAGTTCAATACCGAGTTTTCACCGGAAATACATGTTTGAGGCACTTTGGATCCAAAAAAATATATCTTTTTAGATAAAGGTCCGTGTGTGTATCTGCGTGCCAGTGAACAGCAACTCAAAAACTAAAAGTGGGATAAACGTCAAACTTGGTATTTTGGATTCAGTACCTTCGAAAGATGCGACGGGAAAATTTTCAAGAAAATCCCCAACCGAAACTACCTATTTGGAAGGGATGTTGTATAATTTTATATGAATGGTAAACTTTAAGCAATCGACAAAAATGTAATATGCAAAAAAAAAAAATTTAAAACGCACAATTTATTTCAAATAACCTTTTTATGGCATTTCCGAAATATCAACACTTAAGGCTTGTCGATTTTCAGTTGTTTCTCGTGATTCATGGAAAGTGTATGGAATTTTAAAGCAGCATATAGTGGCCAGTTCCTAACTACCGCTGCTCTCTTTGTATGTATAACGAAATGTGTAATGTGCCTATTTCTGCAAGGATTTATCTCGATTAAAATAAAGCAGAAGAAAAATAAGCTTTTTAAGAATCATTTGTATATCCACTAATAAACGCTGGAGGGTAAAGAAAATCAGGTGAATGCAACATATCAGGTTTCTAAAGTCAACAACTAGGCGTGGATAATCGAACACCAGTTGGTGACCTTGTATTGGAGACTAGTAAGCAATACAAATGCCTTAAATGCATTGGAGAGGTGCAAAATGCAGCTCTTCCTCGTTCTCCTATGATGCACTTAGAGCAATTTTATCGCAATATATTACTGCCACAGTGTAATACCGGTTATATTTCTCCCATCTGCAGAGGAACACTGGTTTTTTTAAACTTAAGTTGTATATAACTTAAAACCGAAATATTTGGACCTGAAATAATTTACCACCGACGTAAATCTATACCAGATGCCTACACAAATCCTCCTTAGTTGAAATTAGTTTATACCGGAGAGTGCGGATGCTAAAAGGTTTGCCTAAGCACAACTGCAAAGCGGACTCCATACCGACTGACCAGTGCTTCAAAACGAACAATTTAACTAAGATTACTTGTCGCCTGATATATGTAGTTCCGGGTTCGATTCCAGTCTCGGCTCCAAAAAATTTAAACAAAAGCATTTCACGGTAAGATTCTGTTTGAATCTGAGAGTATGTATGTGTGTGTGGGGTGTTATCAGTTATTTAATGAGCAATTCGTCCATTAACAAGAATTCAGGATTTCCGTATGATGCAAATCTGAGCACACGTTTTAAGTCATTTAATTCCAATACAAGCATATGGCACCAATTGGTGCCGCAAAGTAAACAACACTAAAAAAATTTCTATCTTTATTATATTTATGTACCCTTAAGGGTGGGTTAAAATTAAATTATTCTACATTAGTACCCTATTCATAATAGCATGTACAAAAGCAATCCCGCCTTGGCGGACGAAATGATGTAAGGGTCTCTCAGGCCCACACTCTACCTGGAATGATCCATCATTTCTTAATATAATTTCTGTATGTCAAAAAAAAAGAAAGAAAAGAAAAAAAGAACAACCTGCGCAAAAGGCAGGTATGCCCTTTTAAAATGTTGAAAACACAGCCTTCTAGCCTCAGCTGCATTTTGTGCGTCTTCGCAAAGATCATAACCATATCTGTGTGTTCGTTATCGGTGAACGTTACTTTTTTTCTCTGAATGACTTGGATCAAACTACATGCAGGCGACCACGCGAAGCTTATCAGTACCAAAACTACTATGTAAACACTTGCAGACAACAGCACTCTACCTCAATGACCTTTCACTTGGTACTTGCAGTGTCCCTTTGAACAGCAGAGATGCGGCAACTTTTTTTGCACCTATATACATGCGGAAAACATAAAGCTGCAAAAGACGGTTTGTTTGGGCCAACTGGTATAATAAAGCATTTTTCTCGGGAAAAATACACGCGGTAGATTTCCATTATTTCCTACATATATCTCTCCCTCTCGCGTATAAAATATCCCAGGGATCAGATACATTAAGTCTGGGCTGTTAATGTTAGATGAGGTTAACCTAATAGATAACTGTATATGGAATACGTTCACAAGCGAGAAGGAATTATTTGTTCGTGAGCAAATTGCTTGATTTCAGCAGTAAGTAATTAAAGCTTGATTTCAACAGTAATTTTCTTGAATTTTATCAAGAATTTATCGCATAACTAACTACCTGAACATTTTATATTATATTTGGTCGTTTAACGAGCGATATGGTGCCTGAATAACATGTGCAACTAGAATTTGGGAGGTCCCGGATTCATTTCCAGTGACCGCACACTCTGACTTATGGGTTTTTCGTGGCTTCCCCGGGTTGGCAGGCGAATGCTGGGGCGATTTCTTCTCTAACACGTTTTCTTTTCCTTATTTTAATTTATTCCGTTTCTTATCATCTTTCAGGTGTGCTTCTAGTATTCGTAGCGTAAGGCAGTGCCGGATAGATGCCGCGGATGCATGCTCCAAGGAAAGTATACTCACCGTGGACACAAAGAGCTGTTTGGTCGTCGGTCGTTCATCGCCCCCTCTAGGCAGCTCCAGCAGTGGGGCGGATCTGCGAGCTTGGAAATATAGCGACTTCCGCGCCTCTCTGTGGCCTGTCTTCCTGCGACCTATAGCCTTCTGTGCAGGCCGCAGTGCGTCTCCCTACGTTGAGGAATCTATACCTATTCTTCAATTATAAAAATAGCACTTTCCACCTGCGTAAGACATTTTTAACCCTAATAAACCCCGTTATTACTATTTTAAGCTCAATATCTATAGAATTACTGGAATCAAACAATATTTTAGAATGCCATACATAAGCTGTTATGTTTAACCTGCGTGTTATATTCATATACATTTGCTGCGTTGCAGACTAAGTCCTAAGTCAGCAAAGTAGGAATTGAATTGGTGTTAGTAATAGAAATGCATAAACAAAATTCAGTACCGACCCAAAGAATCCTAAGAGGGAAATGAACACGACTAAGATGCTACTCAGACACAAACGGTAAAGAAAACTGTAGCTATTTTAATTTATTTTATCCTAATTGATTTTATTGTAGACAACAGCTATATAAATGTAGTTGTATTCTGAACTTGGATTCCATCAAATATAATATATTGGTACAATGTCTTCTTTAAGGGTATAAATTAAAGCTATGGTGGCGCAATAATACTGCCATATGCAGTAATATATCCTCATTCATAGGGAAACAAACCAGTATCCGGAAAGGCAGAATCATTCATTCATTCATTATCTGTTTACCCTCCTCGTATGTAGGACTTACACCCCCAGGACTTACAAGCGGGTGCCTGGGGTCAGAGGCCCGTCGAGGAGCAGACACTCATGATCAGACAGAGCATCCAGGATGGGTGATCAGCCCGATGCCTGGTATGGGATGAAGGAAGTAGTTGAAACGAAATGTTGGTGAAAGGGACGAAAGGAAAGGTGATGATGGAGCAGTTGGTGGAATGACTGGCGGGGGAAACCAGAGAACCCGGAGAAAACCCGCCCAGACGCCGCTTCGTCCACCACAAATCCCACATGCAGGTCCCTGGGATTGAACCCGGGCCGCCTCGGTGGGAGGCGAGCGGTCTAACCACTCGGCCACGGCGCCGCCAAGGCAGAATCAAAGGACTGCAAAATTCAATACCATAGCCTGAATTTGAACCACGGATCTTCCGGTTTCAGTCCGGTTGCTCTAACCACTGAGCTACCATGGTAACATGTCTGTGGGACATTAAAGCTCTGGCTGATTCGCATTTTTTCGGTAAACCACAAGGAGATCTGACATTGCTTTGAAATGACATACACCAATGGCGACTTACAATGCCCTAAGTACAGTACATTCGCATTCTCTTTGGCCAGGTCTGGGAGAAGGGGGAGCAGGTCCCCTAGCTCCACAAATGTGTCTTTACCACCCTTTCCCTACTTGCTGGCAGAAAAGAATGCCTATAGACTGTACTTTTAAGTACCGGGTTTCGTTAGTTTAGCCTCCATCAGGTCAATTAATGAATTCTTCCACACTGACATGTGTGTAGGACAAGGTTGGAAAGGTAGAATCAGAGGAATGAAAAATTCAATCTCACCTAAGGTACTGAATTTTTCAGTCCTCTTATTTTACCTTTCCAACTTTACGCCGCATATTTGATATTGACCAATAACATTTAGTATACTTCGGATATCGACCAATTACGGCCATTTGTCTTATAATATGCTTGCAAGAATACGATTTTATTGGATAACATGTGAGCTTATGACTGAACCGTAATCGTACCAACAGACAGTGATTAATAGGCTGCGATATCCATCTTGTCATTCATCAGTTCTGGAGAAATTGCCATATCCTGCTACCTCAACATCCACTTCAGTCCAATCTACTTTGATTTCCATTACCTTCAACTCTCAGCTTTTAAAACTGTGTTTGAGACAGCCGATTTGTCTACCACAAATCCCACTTGCGGGTCCCTGGTATTGAGTCTGGGCCACTTTGGTGAGAGGTCTAACCACTTGATCATAGCGCCGCCACTTTTACAGTGTTAGTCTCGTGTAATTTTACCACGTCCCCTTACCTCATGAGGGATGAGCTACGTATACATGCCTAAAAGTTAGTTAAATTTGGAGCAAGCGTGACTTGATTAACAGTTTATACAGCTTTGACATTTAATAAATGTCCTCACACCTACTCCCCTCGACGGTGCACACACCCCTTTTCTAGAATACGATATTCTGATTTTAAAATCTAAATTTACCAATATATCTCTGAAGAATCTATATAGACGAGGCCGCATATTTTGTGCCGCTATGAATATTTGTTCGACCAAGATGGAATCTAAGCCTTATTCACAGCATCTACCTGAAGCACTGCATCGTTATTCTTTGTGTATGTTTTACATACCAAATAATAAAGTCTCGACTTATTACAGTAGTGAGGCTTAAGATGAAACAAGACCATTTTGACGCTACCTGACTGGTCTAGGAGGGGGGTTGCACTACTGACATCCGAGTGTTGAGAAACCCTGTCAAGCCACCCTTCACTGCCTACTCTCTCAGTATCAGTTGTACTTGTAATAGTGTGGCGTATGTAAGCATTGTTGCGTACATGACCTAGGCCGCCTGGATCGGGTATTACGTAAAAGAGTGGTGGGGGTAAGCAAGCTTGTAGATAGCGTCCCACGCCAAGTGGCGTGCTTGCAGTCAGTCAGTAGAGTCGCAGCTAGCAGGCAGGTTGTGTGTACGTGCTACCCATACACAAAGCATGTATGGCGTCCTCACCGACGGACATGAAGCCAAGGAGGTATTGTACCCACTTTTATTAATACACCATCTTACCATCCACGTCTTTCCAGTGTAATTTATCATAGTAGATAGATCCTTTCTCCCATCTGAACCATGTAGTAATCCTTTTATTAGATATTCTCTAACATTTTTTCACTTTTCCTTTAGCTGCGTCCCTTGTCGTGACCTCGCCTTATATGAATTATTAACTTTCTGGTACCTCAGTAGCGAGTAGCCCTACCTCCCATTGAGTATTTGTTTAGAGATCACAATAGTGTTGATACCAGTTGCACTTTTGGCAGTGAAATTTGGAAAATATCCTGATATCTTCGGCCATCTTTGCCTCGCTGGCTTTCGTATTTGTTACAAGTGGATATTGGTTGTTCTCTTCTAAATTTCGCGTTTCTACCTAACTCAGATTTTAAATGGTAATTTTCAATAGGAGAGGTTTTGAGATTAGTCATTTAAGGACTACCAACTCGTGTGGAATATAGCGCTTTCTCTTCCTACATTCCATGTTTCAAATGAAAGCACTGTAGGTTTGAAAACTGAAATGGAAGGTGTTTAAGAAAGCAAAATTATACACTTTAAGAGCAGGTAACATAAATAGTGCTGCCATTATTATAATTTCACCACTACTGCAATGCAAAACACTAATGCAGGGTTATTCAAAAAGAAGGAACGGTTTTTAAATATTTATTTTTAATGAACGACAATATATAGAAACACATACGACACATCATTGAATAGAGGAAAGTTCAAAGTTTTAAGCTATTCAGTTCTATTCAGTGCCTACAGTAGCGCTGTGTTTATTTACGAGAAAATGGCGACGCCTAAGAGAAAGTTGTCTTGTGTGCTGCATTATGCAAAGAGTGACCATTGTTTCATTGCAGCGTTCATTTCGTTGTAAGTTCAAAAACGAGCCACCTCGTCATAAAAGATTTACAATTTATACAAGCATTCGTAGAAGATGGTTGCGTATGCAAATGGAAAAGCACTGTTCGTCCTCGCAAAAGAAATGGTGCTCATTTTGAACACATAAAATAACATTCTGAGCTTTTCATTATTCAGTGATGTATCGCATGTGTCGACATCTATAGTCGTGCATTAGAAATAAATACTTAAAGTCCATTCCTTATTTTCGAATAATCCTGGATATACATTTGTATGAAATAAACCAAGTCCTTCTACATATTATATGGTTTGTAAGTAATATAGAACATCGTGCTATTTTAACTAGGCTACAAAGGTCCCTGCAAACCATTCATCTGAATTAAAACTAAGAAACAAATATATAGCTACACAATTTATATTTTAAGTAGTTCTTATATAACACTATTCCATGTGTGCTGGTACACTCACTAGAACAATGGATTTTTTCTTGCACTAAGAGCTTCCTCTAAACTTTGGTAATGCCATAGATTACAGTCACTTGATACTGATGTCTGAATATACATTTGAATTTAAGACAAAAACGTTCATAATGATTTTAAGCTTCGGTTAAAATATGTAGCGTCTCTAAATTGTGGTAAAAGCACATTTTATTATAGGAGCCCTTGTTTATATAAACTTTTCATAGGCATTCCACTAAATTGTTTAGATACAAAATACAAGAGACGTGCGCACTGTGATCTACATAGATATATTGTGGCTACCACACACCAGGAGGAAGAGGTGAAGTGAAGGAAATACAGGAGGCTGCAGGCTGCAAGCAGACAGGTCACAGAGTCGCGCGGAAGTCCCTAATATTTCCGAGCTAGAAGACACGTCACCCTACTGGAACTGCTTCAAAAGGGTGATGAAGAACCCGTCGACCAAGCAGCCCTCTAGTGTTCACGGGAGTACTCTTTCCATTGAGAAAGCATCCGCACCATCTGTCCGGCACCGCCATACGCCTCGAAACCTACAAGCACACCTGAAAGGTGAGAAGGAAACGGAATGATGGAAAGTAAATCATGGTGGATGAGAAACCACACCAGCATTCCGCTACTGACCAGGGAAAACCACAAAAAACCCAAGATCAGAGTGGGCGGTCGATGGGAATAGAACCCTGGACCTCCGAATGCGAGCCTCACACGTTACCACGTAGCCATCTTGCTAAGTAAAGACGTGTAATACTATTTATGTCACTTGGCCAGTTGTTTAGCTGCTGCTCCTCCAAGCGTGAAAGTATTCAAGCTTTGAATATAGCCACTGCTGATGCAAAGACTCACTAGCATCACTTTTAGATGAAAATGAAACCATGCATGCCTGTACATTTGTGGGACCTTAACTTGTTGAGGGAAAAATTACTTCGTGGAAAAAACAGTACCCTACAACAGGTTGTAAGTAATTCTTGGAAAGAGTAACATTTTAATAAAAATATATAATTGTGAATTACAAAGGTAAAGAACAGCAGGGACATTATGCTTCTTCGAATATATGTTTTAATTTGAAAAAAGTCTTTCAAATATTCCAGGTATTTCAGTTTTCTCCAACCAAGCAGCTTATTGGTCTATTGTGAGCATCGCCTCCTTTTTCTGCGTCACATATTATTTCTTATTATTTTAATTATAATTGGTACTAGTAATTGTATTTTCAATTTATGACGTTTGTTGAAAGTTTTCCTGGAAATTCCAAGAAGAGATAAATACCACTTGTTTACCAAGAGGTGGCGAAGAAAGGATTCTTAGAAAAAGACTTCACTTGTCCAAAACCTACCAAATAGAGCTCTCACTTGTTACTTTTTCAAGATACGACTGTACGAGTAAAAAGTAATAACCGAGCGGAATGGCTCAGGCAGCTCAGCTGGCCCGCATTAGGTTCACTGGGTTCGATTCCCAGTGACCGCCCAATCTGACTATGAGGGTTTCTCGTCGATTCTCCTAAATCATGTATTCTATCAGCACTTCTCCTTTCCCCCATTACATCTAATGCCATCTCTTCCTTTCACGTTTCAACTGTGTTTTTCGGTCCAGCAGTGCTGGCGTTGACGGGCAAATGGCGTGGACGCTTGCGCACTGGAAAGATTTCTTCCGGTGAACGCCAGGGTGCGTTGTTGCCACGCACATTAGAATTGCTTCGTCGCCCTCTATCGTGATTCTTCACTTCTACTGATACTCGGGTTGTCAAACTGGAAACATTAGGGAGCTCTGCGCGTCTCTGCGGGCCTGTATACCTGCGTACCTGCGATCTCCTACGACTCCTTCGCCTCATCCCTGCCTCCCGGGGATGTAGCCACAATAGATCAAGCTGATCACAGTGTGCGAGGTGTCCCCTTCGATAAATACATCCTACGTCCTACACAAGCATTAATGAATGAGGATCAAGGTATAATATTTCTATGAAAATTATTTTGGTCTATATTTATACCCTGATGATAGAACCACAAACACAGTAACAATATGGGATACTATAATATTGTTTCTGAATTTACACAATGCAGTTCTGGAGGGTGTTATTGAATTTGTAACATTTCAGCTAAAAATACCATTTGTCCAAAAGGTTCTTCTCCCTAATTTTAATGATTTATTTCACGTTTGAACAGCACACCACAGGTAACTTAATCCTTAAGAAGCATATTCATAAATCTTAGCAACACTTGACGTCAATAAATTATCTTTTTTTTAAGTTTAGAAAAACCCAAAAGTTTGGTCAAAAACTGTTTTTACTGAGAATTCTTCAATTTTCACAACGTCTCAGCCGCAACAATATAAAAGCTAACAAATGTTTTAATGTGAAATGTGGATTATCAGGTAAACTTCTTGACTCATTTGTACCTTTAATTTTTATAGGACACTTTAGAAATAAATCTGAATTGCCTCTCAATAAGAGAGCTACTACTTTAAACTAAAATATGGCAAAAAAGGCTACTATTTCATAAAAATATAACATAATTGACTTTGTCTCACCAGTAAATCAAGAATTGCTCACGTGAGTGTTTCTTTCCTGGAGGGTCAAAGAAAAGCAATAAGCTGAAGTGCTCCACCTTGAAGCCACTTTCGCCATGCCCAGCATCCGCTGAGCTTTGCAGATTGAATGGCCGTTCGTTAAAACTGCCTAGCGAACATATAATATGCTTAATTGTTTTCTTAACATCGTCGTGGTAGAAAAAATGTCTGCAAAGCATAATTACCGGTTAGGTCCGTTATTACCACTTCAGTAAAATATTTGCGGTTACTCTACCAGCAGCTCGGTTTTACAATATCCGGTTAAGACATTATGTGAAGCAAGGTAGGGTCTAACTGACAGTTACCTTACCGAAGCCAGTAAACTCCTAATTGGATGATGTTTTGAGGATAAGTTCACATACTAGTGTATGAAGTGGCGGAAAGTAACTATTTTGATTTCTACGAAAGTGAGACTGATAATGATGAACAGTTGAAGATACGTTTAAGGTAGAGTAAAACAGTGAAAATGAGAACAATCTATTACGAGTCTTTGGATGCGTTGTTTTAACTCGTGGTCTGATATATGAACAAATTCCTCATTCCACAGAAAGATTAGCTCACACTTCAGAATAATTATTATATAATTAGTATATATAACACTTCTGTATATTATTTCCGTATTTAACCTAAACTTTTACCTTATACCCATATAGTAACACTAATGTTTAGAAACAATGTAGTGTTACCAATGAACTAGCTACTTCTGACTTTATGTTTTCATGCTCTTAACATTATGTTATTTGCGCTTGGTGGTTTCATACGTGTCAGTACAGCAACAAAATCATAAATACGAAAAACTTTAGCATGGCTATTGCAAACATTAGCCAAAGATAAGATTCCAAAAACTGAAGAATAAATTGAAAATAATAACTTAAGCTTTCTAATTTCGTAAAGTTTTAGGCGCATTAGATTGTATTCATGTAAGAATTCAGTCGCGGAGATGTTGACGAAATGTTGAGCAGAAAGGGCTGTTTTTGTACATAAGTGAAAGTATTACTAGCCTAGCTTAGCCAAGCCAAGCCACCTGACATATTCTCATATTTATACAAATGCTGTTTACAGGTCTTGTTGTACCACTCACTAGTAGTCCTCCGTGGTGTAGTGGTTCCATGCTAACCTCTAGTTCCTGAGGTACAGGTTCAAACCCGACGGAAGGAGATGTATTATTTTGGACGTAAAAATCCTTAATATAGCTTCCTTCTGAAGGGAAGTAAATCCGGTGGTCCCGCGTAATATATTTACGGCACATAAAAGAACCCCAAGCCTGATAAAAATGCCTCTGAGCAAAATTACTGCTCTTTCACGCCCAATATAGAATGGGACGCTAAGTACCACAGGAGTTAAAGAGCGTCCATAAATAAAACTAAATTTAAATTTCTACCACTCACTGCTTCAAAACCTTCGCTGACTTCATTCCAGGCTTTACATTTTTTCCTGTCATGTAGCGGTATCCAATTTTTTATTTTTTATTATTTAAGCCTTATCTTTACTATTTTTATAATCAATTCTTCCTCTTAACAGAAATGACTCATTCCTTACGTTTTCTCAGATATTATAAATTGACAATTATTCACAATAATAGTTAAAACAAAACATTTACAATACCACTGCATTCTTGGTTCTCAGCTTTACATGGACCATTAACAAAGCGGTGTCTGAAACGTAGGAGAAACATTCCTTGTAACTAATACAAATTTAGCATGGTTGTATAAATCTTGGAGATTTACCTAGAGCTGATAGGAACTATGAATTTTTTACTGGAACTTTGCTCCGATCGTAAAGAAAGTTGTTACTTAACGTTTACTCCTGCTTAACTGCACATTGTAAAAACGGGTCATAGTGTAGATATTTCAAACATTTTCAAAACCACAAAGTTGTTTATAATATATTTGAGTTAGCCCATGAGTTAATTTTATATTTTCCCTATACGGTCACACTACGCCCACCTGCTTTCCCCTCCCGTTTCATGGCACGTTCCCTCTCCTCCATACCGCAACGTTATGTCGCCTACATTCTTTCTTAACCCTGCGGTGTCTTCTATCCTCATCATATTGATAATAGCTTTTTAACTTCGTAATCATGTTTATGCCATACAATACAAATATTTCTTCATGCACATAATGCAAAAGATATTATACCACATTACAAAGCAGTGATGGGATAGAGATAAACCATTCCAAGCTCAAGGATTTAAAAATGAAGATACTTGTGGAAACATTAAGTGAAACAGATGTAGTGTCTCCATGTGCCACTGTAGCATCAACAAGGAGGTACTCGGGGTTGTCATTGTTACAGAAGCCGGTGACTCTCTTCCTCACACTAATTACAAGCAAGCCATCTGGAAGTGTGGGCTGCGACACCCTTAAGTTGCCTCACCCTTCCTTCTTATCCTTATGTAAATGAGAGACCAAACGGAAACCAACCGCAGGATTGCTTTTCTCCGGCTCTAGGTGGACCGTGGTCTCCAAAGTACCCATAATGGGCATGAATCAACCAGAAATTGCGGGTCTTAAATCATTCATTGTTCCCACAATTGAACAAGGAATGAACAAGTACTGTTGTTTACCTATTTAAATTATTATTTGCCTTCCTAACAGCACATTAATACCCCGCCTACCGCTTGGTTATTGAATCGGGACTATTTCACCCCAAAATTCTATATAGAGTTTTCGCCGGAAATTAGCATTTTAAAGTCCCCGGAAAGCATTTTTAGAAAATAACCCTTATGTGTAGTATTCACATGATTTTTCTCTACCTGTACAGTTTACTTTTATATGGCGTCCACAAACGTTTTTATTTGCGCTTATTTTCTACCTACTTCACATTAATCGAACTAAATCTTTGCAGAAATAATTTCATCTCACATTTTATTGAACGTAAAGGGGGGACAGAACAACCCCAACCAATAGTCAGATGTTTAAAAGCTTGTGTTTATATGTTGTCCTATAAATGTCATGCACCTTCCATGACATTAGATGAAACAGATGAATAGCTACAGCACTTTAAAAATGAAAAAGTATTGAAAAACTCAAATCAATAACAACCTAGATCTCCGAAATTGTCAACACCATAACAATGCTATTTAAATAAACTGTGTATTTTAAATATATGTACATTTTTTGTATAGTACGTTTTTGTCTGGTTCACCAGTTACAAACATTTATAAAAAAATCCTTCTAAATGAAGTGGACCTCACAGATTAGTTCCAGAAAATTCAAAACATAGATTTTATTTGTCAAGTAAATATCTTAAACATATTATATTTTAATTAAAATCATTTGAACCATTTTTGAAGAAATCGAAACTTTGGAAAGTTTTTTCATTTAGTTTGGAATGGGGAGATTTTCTTTAAAATCTTCATGTCATATTTTTGGAAGATGCTGAACCTAAATACCGAGTTTGGTAATAACAGATATTTCGCGTTTTGGTTATGTTTGGGAATTTTATTCTATAATGCACTTTCTAGGTTCAGGGGGTTTCAAAACATATATTTCCGATGAAATCTCGACTTCAAAAATTTGGATGGGTACTTCTTCTACAGGGATGGCTCAGGCGGTAACGTCTGTGGCCCGCATTCGGGAGGTCGTGGGTTCGATTCCCGGTAGTCGCCACTCTGACCTCGGGGTTTTTCGTGGCTTTCCTCTGGTCGCCTAGGCTAATGCTGAGGTGGTGTATTCTACCACGATTTCTCCTTTTCCCTCATTCCCTGTTAGTTCATCCCTCTCCTTTTCATCTTTCAGGCAGTGTCTTCGGGTTCAGTGTGCGTCTTGTGATAGCCAAAAGGCACGGTCGCTGCGCTTTACAAAGATTTCTTCCTGCTAACGACAGGGCGCTTCGTCGCTCTCTCGCGGGACTCCGCGTCTACCGGCGAGAGTGGGTGTTTCATACTGGAAATAATACGGACTTCCATACGTCTCTGACACCCTGTCTGCCTACGGACCTGCAACCTCCTGCGGCTCCTTCACTTCGTCCCTGCCTCCCGGGGTGTGTAGCCACAATAGAACCAGTTGATCGGAGGGCGAGATGCCTCCCTCGGTAATTACATCCTACATCTTCTACTTAACAATAAGTACGTAATAAAGAAAGTAATAAGAGTGCACGAGTGTTTATGTATCCCTGTACACAGGAAGAATCCCATTATTCTTTGTTTTCTCAAAAACTAGTAAGACAATATTATACTAAAATAATAAATATTTGAGATATTGGCATTACCAATAAAATATGTATCTTAAATGTGTAATACTTGTAGTGTCTGCACAGTGGCAGAGGTTTGGAGAGTGGTGTTCCAGCCTCCAGCCATGGAATGCAAGTGGTTTGAGACCACACAGCAAGCACGGATGTATAGGACCAATGCCCACTCAGTATCGTGATCCATTTGAGGAGCTATGAATGGCAGCAGTCTGTAGGTCATGAAAGCCAACGTTCTGGCCGAGGGAAGCATGGTACTGACCACATCATCTCGTATCTGTCTATAAGGTCGGTAGCTGGGTTTGTAGGCCAATGCCCACAAGGCCAATTTAACCTATAAGCTCTTCTTCAGTCTCACCGAATTTTATAAAACTAGACAGCTACAGAAACAGACGCAAATTGCTGCAGATAAAACCTAGAATTCATTAAAATGTGCAAGTTATACAACCTATTGTTTCGTGGCATTAACCGTTTTTGAAACATTCCTTGTTCTATATTTTTATTTTATTAGAATGAAAGTTGTACGGCGTAACATCCTTCAAAATGTGCAATTCTTTTTTATGTCTCCATTTTCTTCCCATATACTCTTACTAGCAAGAACGTAACTGTGTTATAAATAACCGAGTTTTTCCAGTATTGCATGCAGCTAATTTTCTATTACTTAATTTGAAACGGTTTCTAGATCTGTATTGTGATTGATACATCGTAGGTGTCTAACGTCTGTTCTTACTGAATAACGCATCACAAGCAGTGAGCACTGATAATTTAATACACGAAAAAACTGATTGGGAAAAGATTTTGTGAATGAAGCTTTCTTGACTTTAACTTTAGGTTACCTCCCCAGCATTTGTCAGTTATGAGGAAAACCAGGACAAATTCTTCAGGGAAGATAATCCCGGCAGGGTTTTGAACCGCAGAACTTCCGTTTACGAGTCCATATCCAACCTCGGCTACCCGTGTTGGTGCATTAATGTATCGTGTGTAGAAAACAGTGTTTCATATGCATGGTGCAATAGAAAAGAGTTAAATATGAAGAGAGAAATATAACTAACCTATATTTAAACTCAAAATATTTGTTAATGCTATGGTAATTATAACGCTGACATATAAGGAGAAATGGTAATTTTAATGCAACCGTATATATGGTCATTTCATCATACTGTTTTAGGTAAGGAATCAACTACAATCCAATATGAACATATTC
Organism: Deroplatys truncata; assembly: GCA_030765065.1. Taxonomy (NCBI): domain Eukaryota; kingdom Metazoa; phylum Arthropoda; class Insecta; order Mantodea; family Mantidae; genus Deroplatys; species Deroplatys truncata. The sequence goes on from CM060979.1 coordinate 163,322,309, forward strand.
GTTTCAACAGACATCTTTGTATCTGGGCAAAACATATCGGATGATCACCATTAAGGAACCATTGCCATGCAACGACTCCTGCAGTAAAAAAATTCTGATGTATAACACACACATGACTTTCTCTACTCTTGTGCAAACTATTTTTACAAACGCTTATTCTCCATATGCTTCATGTTAATCGAGATACCGAGATGTTAATATTATGGCTAATTTTCTTGTAGATACAAGGGGAATTGCTAGGCTTTAAGCGATTGTCAAATATTTTAAGAGCTGGTTTCAATGTGGAATATTCCATTCTCTTTGCATTACCAGGACAAAAAATGAATAACGAATTCCCATTTGAGAAAAAGTATGTTTTGGAAAATTTAAGGGAATAACAAGCAATATCTCTAAAATGGTTCACTCAACAACAAAAAATGTATATGACACAAATTGTGTATTTTAACGGGATCTACATTTTTGTGCAGTAAAATTTTGTCTATCTCTTATGGTTTACCAGTTAATTAAAAGTCGTTCACAATGAAGAACACTTTTGAAGACATTCCCAGAAAATTCAGATATACGTTTCATTTGTCATACAAATATCTTAAACATATGATATTTCAATCAAAATCGTTAGAGCCAATTTTGAGAAAATTAAAATTTTCAAAAAATGTTCCATGTAAAGGGTAATCTGGGAGGGGGTATTTTGTTTAAAACCTTCGTGTCGTATCTCTGGAAGATACTGAACCTAAATAACAAGTTTGGTATTTATCCGACTGTTCGTTTCTGAGTTATGCTGTTCACGGACACACACACGGACATGTTTCTAAAAATGCTTTTTTTGGATTGAGGCGGCCTCAAAACATATATTTCCGGTGAAATCTCGGTATCGAACTTTTGGGTGGAATACGATACTTCCCCTACTTACTATACGTAGTAGAGAAAGTAAAAATTAAACATTTTCTTCCTAAGGTTTCCTTTCAGTTTTCTTTATGTCCTCTACTTCAATACAGTATCTTGTTTATTGTGTAAGAATTGCACAAAATTATTTTTGGTAGCCCGCATCACAATATACTGATTACTTGTGACGTAACTGAACTGTCATGCTATTCATAATTCTTCAGCGGCTCATTATGATCTTATTCAGCGGCATGCTCAGCTCTCCCACACCTTTCAGCATCTTCAAAGTAGCAGTCCACTGAGATCCACTTCCAAGATATGCAATGGAATATTTGCATTAAAAACAAAATAAATTCTTTTCATTATACTTCTAATATTCTAATAAATTGAGTTCATGACCTTTGTTTCATTATGTGTTCCTTTCACGTTACCTCCAAAAAACAACAAATACGGTGTGGATTTAACAGTCTGCCATCTGTTACAATACTCGCAAACACTCTCAAGGTCTACCATTCCGATCAACACTTAATTACATACAATTAAAAAGGTAAGACCCTTAACTTTCTCTACTACGTATAGATTTCACCGGAAATACAAGTTTTGAGGTGCCGTGAATGTAAATAAAGAATTTCTAGAAACATGCCCGTGTGTGTATCGGTCTGTGTGTCTGAACAGCGTAACTCAAAAACGAAAAGTCGGATAAATACCAAACTTGGTATTTAAGTTTAGTATCTTACAAGGATGCTACAAGAATATTTTGCAAGAAAATTACCCCCAGACTACCCTTTACGTGGAACAGTTTTCGAAAACTTTAATTTTCTTAAAAATGGCTCTAATGATTTTGATTAAAATATTATATATTTAAGATTATGACAAATGAAATGTATATCCTGAATTTTCTTCGAATGTCCGCAAAAATCCTCTTCATTCTGTGTGACTTTCGCATAACCGGTAAACCGTAAGAAATAGACAAAGTTTTACTACACAAGAAATGCAGATCTCATTAAAACACACAATTTATGTCACATGCACGTTCTTTTTTTTTTTAGTTACCCATTTCCGGGATATTCCTTCTTGTTTGTTTGAAATTTCCAGTACTTATACTTTTTCACAAATCGGAATTCGTTATTCGTTTTTTTATGTCGGATATGCAAAGAGAATGGGATACTAAACATACCATCCAGCTCTTAAAAGATTTCACTATCGCTTAAAGGCTACCATATTCCCGTTGCATCTACAAGAAAATTAGCAGTAAGATAGTTTCTGCAAATATTTATCTCGATCAACATGATGTAGATAGGGAATAAGCGTTTGTAAGAATAGCTTGTACAAGAGTAGGGAAAGTCATGTGAATGCAACGGATCAGATTTTGTTTGTAAAAATTCAAAAGTTTTGAAATTATACTGTGATCGACCAAAAACAGTCTTTGACTTTAGTGGTAATTAAGAAAATTATAAAACTGGCTACCACTCGTTTGATACACATACTCGCGTCTTAATTACTACCACTATTATGAGTTATATTAAGCGAAAACGTATTTCCTGGGTTTTCTTCTCATGTTGTTAGTTCGTTCCCTTTTCTACATCCAAATGTTACACGTTTAAGCACTTGTATCCAATGGTGCCTCTTCTACTTGTAAACTTTGCAAAAAAAAAGTTATCACATGTTTATTCTGATGTACGATACCAGTTTCTTTTAATGAGCCAAACTGTTTTTGAGATATTCCTTTCCTCAATAGAAGCAAAATGTAAAAGGAAAGGACTTCTCATCTCATACCACAAGGGGCAGGCAGTGTTGGCGCCAGCTCTCGTCTTGGAATGATCTTTATTGGACTCCATCTCAGACTTCCCAACCTAAACCCATCAATTCTAAAAAAAACGAGGGAGACATGGTGTCCCAAATAACACAGCCTCCTTTTCCTGTCTCTGATGCTATATGTATGCATACTTTCCCCATAATGATATTCGCTCTTTAATAGCTTATTCATTTCGGCTAAAAACAGCAACGGCAAAAGAATATGGAAGAAGTGCATTGCTGTTCGAGCAGGGCGTTTATGTAGGGCAAGGAGAGTTATGCACCTTTGAATGAGAATCCCTTAGGCGTATTCTGCGACCACAGTAAACAAGCGGAGAAAAATACGGTTAGTGCTTTGTAATTATTTCGTTTCTATAATATCTTACACTATGTTCCTGAGCGGGATAGCTTCTATGGCCCGCATTTGGAAGGTCATGGGTTCAATTCCCGCAGCCGACTTTCCTGAACCGTGGCTTTTTTCGGGGCTTCCCCGGATCACTAGGCGAATGCTGGGAAGGATCACTGTCTCTCCCGAATTTCACTCTCTCTTATTCCCTCTCATTTCATCTTCCTTTTTCACGTTACAGGTTGACTCCGGGGCTGTTGTCGGGCAAATGGCGTAGATGGTTTGCGTGTTGGAGACCGCTCGCTGCTGGGTCGAGCTTTCCCCGGTCTCCGCTGGAGGGGAGCATGTAAGCCAACTTCACTGGCTATGGAGGGCTGCCTTGAGCGCTCTTCGGTTGGGTGGTCAAGTCTGTAACTGTTAAGGGTCTCTGCGTGTCTGTTACCTGCGTCGGCCGGTCCTGCAACCCATACGTCACCTGCGGTTCCTTCGTCTCATTCTTTCTTCCTGAGGGTGAGGTTACAGGTGTCCCCTCCGTAGCGTAATCTTAATCCTACCGTATATTCACCAAATTTTACATAACATTCATGTGACCCTCCAACTATTGAATACGTACAAAGCATACAAATACAAAGAATCAAAGCAATGCTAAACAATAGAGGATATTACCTTAGCCATTAACTCGTGACGTACGAAAGTTTTAGCATTACTGGTGACGTGATTTCTGATAGACAACTCTTTTAACGCTTAGAGTAAGGCTGCAACATCGGAGTCGTTACGCTTGTTTATAACGTCCTGTAGTCGACGTTTACAATGAGAGGGTTACCTATATAGTTGAGTCATGTGTATCGCCGCACAGTGTTCACGTAAACAAAATGCCAAAGGAAAGGGTACGAAAGTCCACAACGTTGCTGGATTATATATAGGAGTAGGAGGAAAATGTTTTTCTATCATTACTGAAAACCTTTATTGCAAACCGTGCGGTACTACAACAAACATACAAGCGTTGTATTGCATAATGTGAGGATAAACTGCTACAGCAAAAGTCACCTCCATCAAATAAAACGTTTAATGAAGAACTGTGCGCGGCTTTCATTTCTGTCAATATTCCCTTATATAAACTACAGGATAAAAAGTTGCGGGTTGTAATTTACTGCAATAAATTGACAAACTTTTATATGTGTGCACATTGTGACGTAGCGCCTATTAATGATTTAATAAAGACATTGCAGTTACATAAGTCAGCTGTATCTGTTATAAATAATATTGCAGAAATAAAATAAATATTCGTGAGACTGTACCGCGCGCAGTCAATGTCCGCCCTTATCGCTACACCCTACCTCCCTTCTATAGGCTTTCCTACATGTAGTGACTCCGATGTCAGAGCCCCACTTATACGACTAAGTGTTGGCCAATAAGCCTTATTGTTAGTTTTGTATTCAAAAGGCTATTTCCGGGTATATTTTATGGTAACTCAAATTAAAATGTTCATTAGCAATAAGATCTAGTATACGCGAATTTAAAGATGAAAAATAATCATTTGTAGGAAAAGCATTTTTTCTCGTCAGTTATAAGCATAAATTAAACTACATATTTTTTGGGATTACCTAGATATTAGTCTTTAAGATAAAGAATGATTTTTGAAAGTTCACTCAAATATAAGAAACTAAAGCTTTGGAAATATCGGCAAAATTGCACTGTGAATACACGTTCTAATTACCATGTACTCAAATAACACTATACTTATCTCTGAAGCTCTTTAAAAACTGGATGATCTTCTTCTTCTTCTAAAAACACGGTTTAGGCCAGATGACCTGTTCCGAGGCTAATTTTCAAAATTTTCCTTCCATATTCTTCAATGGTATATAAAACAATGCTTGTATTGGAAATCTTGAATGAGCCATTCTTAATGCATATTCTCCCTATTTTTACTTTCTTTACTACGTATAGTAAGTAGAGAAAGTATTGCATTCCACCCAAAAATTCGATACCGAGATTTCACTGGTAATGCATGTTTTGAGGTGCCGTGAATCCAAACAAAACATTTTGGAAACTTGTCCGTGTGAGTGTGTGTTGTGTATCTTCTGTGAATAGCATAACTCAAAGAAAATTCTTAATTGCCAAGCTTGGTATTTGAGTTTAGTATCCTCCAAGGATGCGACACGTAATTTTAAAGAAAATCCCCCAAATTACCCTTTACATGGTTTATGTTTCTAAAATTTCGATTTTCTAAAAAATGACATTTTGATTAAAATACCATTCATGAAATATATAAAATATTAATCTTGAATTTTCTTGGAATATCCTAGGAGGTTCTCTTCATTCGGAAGGTATTTTGCGCAATCCTGTATAACTAAACGTTAAGCGATACAAGAAAGTAGATCTCCTTAAAACAACAATTGAATTAAAATATGTATATTTTTTTTTTTTTTGCATAAGCCCTCTCTATGAGTTCCGTTATTAGCGGTTCGAATTGTTCAGCGCTTGTCATTATTTTCAAGTTCCGTCTTCCTAAGGGTTATTTGGATTAACTGTAGCAGACAGAAAAATAAGCTTTGGTAAGAATAGTTTGTATACTTGTTAATAAATATATAGAGGGTAGAGAAAGTCACGTAAATATATCACATCAAATTTTCTGGTTTATATTTCCTCGGGTATATATTCTTCTAGCAGCTGTTCTATCATATCCACATTTCTTAGTCTGTCTGCGTTTGTCACTCTTAGTACAGATCTTAAAAGTTTCATCTGTGCCGCTTCCAATCTTGATTTTTGTCTCTTTTTTAACACCCATTGTTCACTCGCATATCTTAACTATGTTGTATAGTCTTAATTTGATGTCTCTTCTCATCGTTTTAATGCATCCATTAATTTGATTAAATATTTAAATTTCATGATCAATATACTCATTTATGTTATCTAAAGATATTATGGAGGGAGATATTTGAAGGGAGATATTTGTTCAATTTATTCGTCTTCAATGACGATCTTTATTCTCAATTGGTTTTTCCCTTCTATGGCCATTGCTTTAGTCTTTTTGAAAAATATTTCCATATTATACACTTTGATAATCGTATTTATATTATTACCTGATTTCTGTAATTCATACTCGTTATCTGCCAACTGGACAGATTTTCAAATTAATTTACCACCTCATAAATATAGTAATTCTTTTCAACACCAAATGACAGGAAGCTGTTAACTTCGCTACACTCTCTTCAGTTTTTACCCCTTTTCAGCTGTTAGTGCTTAGAAAGAAAGGAAGAACGAAGTCAGGATCATCTGGTATAACGGGACGAGACAGATCAGCACCGTCAGTCATTGCTCGAATTTAAATAAAATAAAATTATCACCTTTTTTCTCATTGTCTACTTTTTATGGCAACTACAAAAGAAATTATATAACTTGTAACTATGGAGCCACTACGAAAATGAAATTCAGTGGAAGAAAACAGTAAGAGACTGAGGGAGCAGATTTGAGGACGAGATGATATTGAAATAAATATAAGAAAGTGTTTTAACAAAGGTCAGGGTGAGGAAAATCTGTTCAGAGGTGTACATTTTTGTGTTTAGAGGAGTCTGACAGACATCTCGTCAACATTTAAGGGTAAAGTACTCTATTCAAAGAAAAACAAATCAAATATTCCACTTACATGAGGTTCTCTATTCACTCTTCTAGAAGCTATTTTTACATAAACTTGTTCTTGTATTTACTTCTTGTTATTCGAGATAAACTTTCATTACATATGTTCACACTTTATTATAGGTATAAGAAGAATACAATAGATTAAGGCGATAGTGAGATTTTTTAAAAAAAAGCGTATCTCCTTGTGATGGCTCTAAAATTCTGTGCTCCTTGTATGGTCACGAGAAGTAAAAATCTTATGTGATACATTCACATGACTTTCTCTATCGTTTATTTGTGTGTGTACAGACCATTATTACTAAAGCTTACTACTGCCCCTACCTTCTCTCTTTCTGCTAATGACTTTGGTATCAAATGCAGCACATTCGAAAACAACTTTCTCTACCACGTACATTGGTAGAGAAGGTGTTAAATTCCACCCAAAAATTGGATTTCGGGATTTAACCGGAAATACAGAAGCGGTTTTTTAATAACTCAAAAAGGAAATATCGAACAAATACCGAACTTGTTATTTAATTTCAGTATCTTTAAGGATGCCACACGAAGATTTCAAGAAAATTCCCCACCCCAACTAAACTTTACATGGAACACTGTTCGAAAATGTTGATTTTCTAAAGAATGGCTGTAACTATTTTGATACAATACCACATATGAATGATATTTACATGAAAATTGAAATGTATATCTTGAATTTTCTGGGATGGACTAGGAAGTACTCTTCATTCGGAAGGAATGTTGTACAATCTTGTAACTGATAAACGTTAAGCGATAGAATAAAACGTAATGCACAAAAATGCAGATCTTTTTAAAACACACAATTTATTTAAATAATTATTTTTGTAGCATAAGCCGTTCCAGAGACATCCTTTATTAGAAGCTCTAATTGTTCATTACTTGTCATTCTTTTTAAGTCCCATCGATTTTCGGTTGCTTTTTGAGATTGCACCCACTTAAAAGATAGAGGGTAGAGAAAGTTATGTGAGTGTATCTTTTCTATCTACTACGTTTTAATCCATATAAACCTTTGCAGAAGTAAGCTACATTATACATTTTGTTAATGGTACAAAGGGAACAGCAATAAGCAAATGTTTAAGAACTGAAAAATTAAATTGAATTTTTTTTATTGAAGGTCTTTTAACTATAGGGTCTTTCAACAAGAGTGTCCTATCTTTATCATCTGATAGCTGTCGTTATTGAGTTACAGCAGTCATTTTTACAAGTTGTTACAGTTGTTATTGAAAAATATCTATAGAACGTTACAGCATTCAGCAACGCGTAGAAATTGTGCCAATTTATTATCAAAATGGATCATCTGTTCGCCAAACCTTCCGTGTAATGCGTGAAATTTACGGTGTGCATAATCGTCCCTGCGAGAGAACGATTCGGCGTTTGATCGATAAATTTGAAAGAAATGGTTCAGTCAGCGATCAAGGAACGCCTGTACGTAATCGACATAAGCGCTCCAACGAAAACGTAGGCGCTGTTCGTGAGAGTGTACGCGAGAACGGCAACAAATAAATTGAACGTCGAGCGCAAGAATTCGGGCTTTCGCCGACCACAACTTGGCGAATTCTGCATCTGAACTTGAAGTTTCACGCTTACAAAATGGTGTTAACTCAAGAACTAAAGCCCATCGACCATAGGTTGCGCCGTGTATTCGCTAACTAGGCTGTGGAACAATAGGAAGCTGACCCGGATTTTTGTCGAAAAATCATCTTCAGCGACAAAGTCCACTTTTAGATAGATGGTTGTGTTAACAAACAAAATTGCAGCTATTGGAGCAATCACAATCCAATTCAGAATCAACAACGACCACTTCATCCCCAAAAGTTTACTGTGTGATGTGTATTTTGGTATGGTGGAATCATGGTCCATATTTTTTCCAAGATGAAGATGGAGAAGCACTAACTGTCAATGGAGAAAGATACCGGACTCTTATAAAGGACTATTTTTGGCCTCAATTATATGGTGCGGATCTTAGAAACATCTGGTTCCAGCAAGATGGTGCCACATGCCATACTGCTCTCGAAACAATCGATATTTTGAAGGAGAAGTTCAAAGGTTTCATCATTTCCCGTGGTGATGATGTTAACTGGCCCCCTAGACGATGTGGTTTAACGCCGTTGGATTACTTCTTGTGGGGTTATGTTAAATTTAGAGTTTATTTCAACAAGCCAGAAACAGTAAACGATCTTATGAGTAACATCACGCGTGTTATTCGTGAAGTTGGACTTAATTTACGTTCTTCTGTCATTGAAAATTGGGTCAACCGTATACGCGCAACCCAACGAAGTTGCGGCGGTCACTTAACTGATGTTCTCTTCCATACATGACATTAATCATGTTCCAAAACAAAAAAGAAATAAACCTCTGTCATTTATAGAACGTGTTTTATTTAAGTTCTAAGATAGGACACTCTTGTTGAAATACCCTATACTGCGGTTCTTAGAGTCTCATTTTATATTGGGTGTGAAAGACCGGAATTTTTACTCAGAGGCCTCTTCATCAGGCTTAAGGTTCTTTTACGTGCCGTAAATTTACGACATGCAGCCACCGGCTTTAGTTGCCTTCCGAAGGAAGCCATGCTAAGGATTTTTACGCCTGAAAAAAATCCATCGTCCTCCGCCGGGTTTCAACCCGCGACCTCAGGAACTAGAGGCTAGCATGGTAGCCACTACACCACGGAGGATCAAGAACATCTCTGTTGTTAAGGCTTTCTAAAGTTGTCATAAAGCTATGTATAGTTATTATTTGGTTCTCATGAAAATCCTTTGCAAGTCAATGTATTTCTTGCCAGTAAAACACTCTCTGGTAATGCAGGTCTTGAAGAGAAAGCTATATGTATTGCACTCACATAACCCTCTCTATTCATTATTCCACAACCTGTTCTAACAATACTTACTCTACTATATGCGTCTTGTTAATCCAGATAAACTCTCCATTCACATTTACACTTTTCATTGTACGATACAGTAGGCTAAAGCGACAGTTCAGACTTTTACTTTCTCTACTACGTATAGTGAGTAGGAGAAGTATTGCATTCCACCCAAAAATTCGATACCGAGATTTCACCGGAGATACATGGTTATATTCAGGCCCTCTGAATCCAAAAAAGCAGTTTTAGAGAAAGGTGCGTGTGTATATCTGAACAGCATAACTCAAAAACGAAAAGTCCGATACATACTAAACTTGCTATTTAGGATCAGTATCATTCAAAGATACGGCAGGAACTTTTAATAAAATTCCCCCAAAACAGATTGCGCTTTAAATGGGGTATTTTTTGAAAATTTTGATTTTTCAGAAAATGGCTGCGACTATTTTGATTAAAATATCACATATTTAAGATATTTTCAAGACAAATAAAATGTATATTTTGAATTTTCTGGGAATGTCACAAAAGATTCTTTCAATGGCCTTGCGTATCTGATAAACCGTTAGAGATAGATAAAATGTTTCTACACAAAAGAAATATAGAGCTTGTTAAAAAACACAATGTAGTCATATACATTTTTTGTGGAGTCAACCATTTCCGAGGTATTTCTTATTATTTGCTTTAGTTTTCCAATACTTATACATTTTCTCAAACGGGAATTCGTTTTTTTATGTCCTGGACATGCAAAGAAAATCAAATTCTCCACATAGCGCTTAAAAGATTTGACTACCGCTTAAAGCCTACCATATACCCCTCGCAAATGCTTATTTCGATTAATATGAAGTATTATGAATAAGCGTTTGTAAAAATAGTTTTTACAAGAGAAGAGAAAGTCATGTTAGTGTAACACATCATCAGATTTCTAAAAAAAATGTCGCTATATGATGGATTTGAAATCCCGGAAATAATTTATTTGACATAAATTGTTCTTTCAACGGGATCTAAATTTTTTGTGTAGTAGATTTGTTTATTCTTATGGTTTATCAATTATGCAAAAGTCGTTTAGAATAAAGAGAACTTTAGACGCTATTCTCAGAAAATTCAAGATATAAATTTTATTTGTCTTTACAATACTTGAAACATATGATATTATATCCAAAATCGTTGCAGCCATTTTGAGAAAATAAATAACGAAGAAGTTTCTATGTAAAGGAGTTTATTACGAGGGATTTTTTTAAAAAAGCTTAGTGTGCGGGGGTATTTTTGTTCTTCGCCCCACATTGGGGAAACAATATGTAGTGGTATTAATGTTGGTAGTTTAAAGATGCTACTGTTTATCTGCCGCACGTATGAAAGACAATTTGTCGCGGTCACTTCGTGTTATCTTTTGCCAAGCGCCTGTTATTATATTTAATTTTTGGGTTCACTGTCCTCCGGCTAGCTATGATTTCTCGGTCAAGCACTTATCTTATACAGGATGTGTAAACGGAAAGGAGTTTTTATCCTAAGATAACACTGATAAAAGAATTTGTTTTACACTTTTATTGTCGTAACACTTTATTCACTTTCATCTATTAATCTTGACACTCGCCAAACTGAAACTGTTATAATAACTTCTTTACTGCCCATTATTAATTCGCGTACTTCAACGTTTTCTGTAATTAACTTTACGACACGAGAGATTTTTCACAAATTTGCTACGCGTAACCTTGATGAACTTCGTGCGACGCATGCTCCATGAATACCTCCGTTGAACTACGTGAAACTTGACCCTGACACTGGATTTATACTTCCTCGCCCCAATATGCCTAAAGATTATAACTGAGCTGCTATTGGTTAATAAAACGCGCCAACATTAGCGTCTATATTTATATCCAATGAAAATTACGAAAACATATGCTCTGGGGAAAATGTTCCCGCTAATTCTAAGAAAAACACGCCTCTCCGACGTCATTTGCTCGTCTCTAATAATGATAAACAGCTCACCTCCTCGCTACATTATTACACGCTATTATTGTCAGTTTCAGTAAGGCCGTATAAACCCACTTCTCGACAATGCTTACAATCAACAAACATCTCAAATCAATATCACACAACAATGCATATTCACACTACAATCACTCTGACATTTACATTTTTGTGATATAAATTACTGCGTCAAGTGTCACATCCTTGGAAGATACCGTATCTAAATACTAAGTCCTACTATTTATGAGAGTCTTCGTTTTGCTTTTCACAGATACAGACGCGCGCGCGCACACACACATACGGACTGTTTTCTTAAAATGGTGTTTCAGGAAGTTTCAAAACGTGTATTTTTTTTAAAATCTCGATATCGATTTTCTCTACTTACTATAGATAAGCTGTAGAGAAATTAAAATCCACATTTGAGGATTCTGACAGTGTATTACTCACAGTATTAAACAGAGTTTCTGTAAGAAAATGGCGCAGCAGGTCGTTTCTCGCTTGCTTGCTTGCTGCAGCAGCGTAAGGGGCCGAAAGTGAATGGAATAAGAAAGAATGAGAAAGTGCTTCTCTTTTAGGAGAGAAGTGCGGCGCAAAGAAGAGTCACTTCCAGATGTGGTTTACAAGGAAAGAAGAAATCACCCTTCAAGTGCCTCATAGGCCGGGAGCGAGAAACGGAACGGTTTGCAAACCCAAGTGTCGACTCTAAGGGTTTCTGTAATCACGCACAAATCCTTTTTTTTTTTCTTTCTTTTTGTTTCCAACCCTATATTCCATGGACTACATTCCTTAACTACTTTTTCTCATATTCAGAGCGTATATAATATTTCCTAGTATTTCAAACAACCTAAATAATGTGATATGAGAGGTGTTAACAGGTGCAAATTGCATTTTCCTGTACAAATAACGAAGCGGGATGGCTCAAGTGGTAACGTCTGTGGCCCCATTCGGGAGGTCCAGCGTTCGACTCCCGGCGACTGCGCACTCTAACTCCCTCTTTTTTTGAGGTTTTCGGGAATGCTGAATTGCTTCCATTTTATCCCCTGAATTTTCTGTCTCTCCATTTCGTTTCATTAAGGGGAGTCATGAATTCAAAAATGAAAAGAATTACATTTTTATCTTGTTTCGCATTTTATAAAAGTATGGTTAATTCTGCTTAATTTGGTTCATTAAAATATACAAATATTTACTCTTATAAATTACTTTCTAAAAATATTCTAATTAAATGAATTTTATAGACACTTTTACTTTAATTGTGATATACTCAAACAAATTTGTATGGTATAAAAGAAACTACGAGGTGTATCTGCATAAAAGTTTTACCACATAGTACAACTAATTCAATGATATGTGGAATTACTTAGCTGAAGTTACTCAAATAGTCTATTTTTAAACTAATAAAATGTCAGAAATTTCATTGAAAATTCTAAAGTTTACAAAAAAAGATAACTTTTTCCCAATTAGTATTTTAACATCAAAACAAATCAGAGTACTCAGAAGGAATGAATAAACATTATGTGAAAATATCACATTTCTATATCAAGTGGGTTATGAGAAAACGGTCATTAGCAGAGCTAATTTAATATCAGTGAGATAGGGCTTGAGGTTCCCCTTAATCGTTTCACCCATCTTTCATCCTGTTTGGTGTGCTTCAGGATTGGACGTGTTGGCGTGGTGTTTCGGTGCAGCGTAGCAGGAAAAAGGGATGCTCTCTGTGTAAATTTCTCCGACCCTTGGCTGGTTGTTTGGGGTAAAAGGACCGCCCCTTGAGGCGGGTTGGAGTCTGTGTGGGGCGGGGTTCTCGGTCAATCTGGAAACTGTAGGAATCCTGTCACAGCTGCCCCGTCACTCCTGATTCCGGCCACCCGGTGTCTTCTTTCACCTTATGCGTCCCTTCCCTTGGGGCGTCGGTAAAATATCCTCATTCCTGAATTGGTGCTGAATCCCCCCTTCACAACCCAATCGTGTACGAATAATGCTTTATAACGGTTTAATCTAACTTGTTTGCTTTTAATAAACTAAAGCATTCAGAGCCAAAAGTTAATAGGTCCAATTCCGTAATTTGCAGATGGCCAGTGCAACGAGATATTTTGTTCATGTAATTCACATGGAAAAATCTGATGTGTTACACTCAAATACTTTTCTCTACTGGTGCATAAACTATCCTTACAAAGATTATTCTCCATCTAGTTCATGTTAATCGAAATAAGCATTTGCAGGAACTTATTGATAATTTTCTTGTAGGTGCAAGGGGAATATGACAGGTTTTAAGCGATAGTCGAATATTTTAAGAGTTGGAGACTATGTGGAGCATTTCTTTCTCTTTACATGTCCAGGACATAAAAAAACCAATAATGAGTTCCCATTTGAGAAAAAATATATTAGGAAATCCAACAAATAATAAGGAATATCTCGGAAATAGTTCACTCGACAAAAAAATGTATATAGCATAAATTGCGTGTTTTAAAAACCTCCATTTTTGTGTAGAAAAATGTTGTCTATCTCTTATGATTTACCAGTTATGCAAACGCCATTCAGAAAGAAGGGAACTTTTGGGGAAATTCCCAGAAAATTCAATATATACATTTTATTTGTCATATAAATATCTTAAATATATGATATTTTAATCAAAATCGTAACAGCCATTTTTGAGAAAATCAAGATTTTAAAAATTTTCCTCGTAAAGGGTATTATGTAGTGGGGGAGGGAATTTCTCTAAAATCTTCAAGTGGCATCTTTGAAAGATGCTGAACCTAATTACCAGGTTTGATATTTATCCGAGTTTGGTTTAGAGTAATGCTGTTTACCGACACATGCATACACACGGACCCTCTTATAAAAGTGTTTTTTTTGGATTCAGGGTGCCTCAAAACATGTATTTCCGGTGAAATATCGGTATCGAGGTTTTTGGATGGAATGCAATACTTCCCCTATATACTCGTACTATACGTAGTAGAGAAAGCAAAAATTTGCTCGGAGAAAATACTTTGTCCATCTTAGAGGATATCTTGAATGAGACATGCGGTTTTTGCACCTTCTCTGAGTCACACATTGCTTTGTATGCAACAGACGAAGTGCTATGTGACTCGTTTTTCCAGAATGAATAATAGGTTATAGGAAACACTACGGAGGGAGACACCTCGCGCAATGCGATATTTTGCGGTATCTATTGCCGCTACCAGGAAGGGACGAAGTGAAGAAACCATAGGACAGGTCGCAGAGACGCGTGGAAGTTCGAGAGGTCGCAGAGACGCTTGGAAGTCCCTAAAACTTCCTGATTCGAAGACCCATCTCACTACTACAGCAGACCAGAGAGGGCAATGAATCGCCCGTCCAACCAGGCAACTTCCTGTGTACACGGGCAATTCTCCTTCCTTGGAGTGAGCATCCACACTATATGTCCGGCACCGCCACACACCCCAAACTTAGAATCAAACCTGAAACATGAGTAGGAAATGAAAAATAATGGAAAGAAAATCGTGTAAGATGTGAAATCACCCCAGCATTCGTCTACCGACGAGGAAAAACCATGAAAAATTACAGGTAAGTGTGAGCGGTCGACAGGAATCGAACCCGGGGCCTCCCGAATGTGAGCCTCAGACTGATGTCGCTCGGTGAGAATGAATGATAGAATGAGTATATTGCTGATTTATTATCGTAGTAGCAGTAGTGTCTAAATGTCTCATATTCTGCAGTTTTGACGCAGAAGTTTATAAGTTCATTTTTAATTTTGTTTTTGCATCAGGTGAATTGCTACATGACTCAGTTATTGAGTACAAATGATACGTGTATATATTGCTGATAAATAAATTATTGTAGTAGCGATGTTGTCTAAATTTCTCATGCTTCTCAGAATCCATGCAAAATGTTGGCATGTCCAAATGTTTTTTCTAATTTTTCTTCTCTCTTTTACATAAAAAATAATGAGAATGTCTCAGATTGTGTTACATATGAAGAATTTATACAACAACAAGGCTGTTTCAGAATCTATAGTAACGATTATTTATGATATTTTAAACATTTCAGATGCTTCTCCTGAAAAATAATATAGTTAGATTTTTTGGCTTCTGCATTCACTGATTTAATTCTAAAATAATCCAAGGATCTCTAATTTACTACTATATTAATTTGGGCTAGTTTAAATTCTATGTTATATGACTTATTTGAACACCCAAAGAGAATACTTTTCGAATAAAGGAAGTTAGTATCCTCATATCTACAGCACTGTAGGAGTAAAATCCTTATTTTTCATTTTAACGTGCTTTAAATAATTGTTTTTACTTATTCCATAGATTAAACCCTATTTCACTACTTGCATATTGAGTTTTAATTTTATAATTTAAATATAATTGAATTAGTATAATTATTTACATTTTACAATGGTCAATGGATGGTAAATAAAGTATAATACTTGTAGCAACATCTTCTACTAAACATTTTTACATTGATTTTATAAACTCTATATTACAGTGGTTTAAATGAAGTTTCAGACATCAATTTCTGTAGAGGATCCGAGGATAATTAGAGACTAACTGTTCTATTGCTTCTTAATTTCCGCAAGAGCAATCGAAATTCTTTTCTGTGATAATGTGAAATCTTCGGAAGTATTACCAAATTTGATGTAATCAGAAACAAATTGTGTTGGTTGGTAACAGTTTTACAATATAATATTGCAATAGAAAAATCATCCAACACTTATAAAGGTCAAAATGCAACAAAACAACTTGCTATTTTTCAATTAAACATGAAATATAAAAGTTATAATACTGTTCAATAGTAAGGTACTGTAAGAACGTAGGCTTTCACGGCCGGTGTCACAATTATAACCAATATAATTTTCCGGGCTGTTATGCCGTGGTCTGCTGAAGAAAGATTTCCCAGAAATTAGTTATAATTAGTTATAATTAAGTAAGGTACTGGTTACAAAATCTGAATCCAACACAGAGGTGGTCAAAATATGATTCGCAATGGCATTTAGATTCTTCCCCTCAGAAGGGCACTCTCTCAGATTTCCATATACTGTCTGTTCACCGACGTCTTAGCTAGTCGATGGGGTGGCTTATCTCTCAGGTAAAGCTTTGGCTGGTGAAAGGGGTCCACAGTATGTTTAACTCGTTCCGCGCGTGGCGTGTGGAGTGGAAAACACAAATATGTTTTCACTATCCAGTCTTTACCACCCACTCGCTTCCTTATTTCCTTCCGGTAGCTAAACCCCTACCCCAACCACTAGCCAAAACATTGCTGAACAGTAGTATATCTTTTATGCTGCTGGGTGATATCCTGTAGATTATTCCTTAGGCGGAGATTGAAGGCTTTTTTGCCACACCTAAGTCTTTTGATTTTTTGTTTGTTTGTTTTTTTTTGTCTAAGAGTACTAAACTAATTACTACCAAAATCTCCCTATTTAATTCAAAAAGGAAACTGTACAGCAAGTCGCAGTATTGAACCGAATAGAAATGAACCCTAGGATGATGTTAAAAAAGCGATTACAGTTAAAGACCAAAAAATCAATGGGAACTCACGAAAAATAACGAGATATCCTGAACTCAAAATGTGGCTCTCAAGCACGAAACTGTGCAGCAGGGCAGAACATGGCTTGCTCTGAGAGTATTGGAGCAGTTGAGGCAGTATTTTTAACATTTAAACGATTTCAGTCTAATTATATAATATAAAATATAATAACAGCCCGCCTTAAAGCAATATGTGTATAAATAACATAAAATGTACGTATCAGTCATTGTATTATGTTTATATTATTATGTACATGTTTAATAATGTTATGTGAATGTATTAAGTAATTTGACAATGTTGGAGCTGTGAGAATATAGGACGAAAGTTGCTAACAATGTGGCAACAATGAGGTAACCTTGAAGCAATAATGAATTGGAAAGTTTAATAATGCTACTAGTAAGGTTTGCAATAATAATGTAATATTTAAAAGCAGTTTATAAATAGCCAATAAAGAACTAGAAAAGGCTAAAAGTTAAGTAAAAATATTCTATTGGATTAGGATTAGCCAATCGGAGACTTGAAATAGATGAAATTTGCAAACTGAGGCGGTAGAAGTCAGTCGCTAGTAGACAGCGTTCACAAGCAGTTAAATACGTATTCAGTGTGAGACGAAAATCCATTACGGCCAGTATATTATAAAGTTTACGTGTTAAAAAGTACAAGTAATTAATAAACAATATCACAGCTCTTTATATAAGTGAAGTGTTATCTAATCGTGTAAACGATTAATAAAGGAGTGAAGTAAAAATTATAATTTGTGTAAGCCTACATTCTTTAGCCGCATCACACCCTGTTAAGAAATACATGTTTCTACAAATTAATACTGACGCAGCCGAGGCAAATATAAATGTATATAATATTTAAAGAAACATTCAAATTACAAAGTTAATTTTTTAAGCTTGGGGCGAATCCATGGGTTCTTCAAAGTTTCCCTGGTCTGCAGGCGAAACCTGAAGTAATTCCTTTTCCATCACGACTTTCCTGTACTTATCTCCTTCATTATCATCTGTTTCAAGCTTGTAGGACCATGCGGCAGTGTTCGGCGGGTTGCGGCTGGGCGGTCAATGTGGGTCTTCTAGAGGTTTCTTCTCTGGCGTCGGTCGGGGCCAGACTCAAAATGGGCCCCACCAAGGGGGAACTTCAGCGGTTAGGGGCTCGTGGGTGGGATCGGGCGTTTTATCTCGAAACGTTATGGACCCTGTCCATGCTTGCGTCCGTCGTCATCCGTATCTGGTCGCAATTCGAGTCTCACTCCTCATCTCTCCTTCGCCAAAAAGGGCCGTTGCGATGCCCTGCCCCGATTTCAGAGATACCTCCATAATATAAACCTTTTACCTTTTATATAGGTAAGTAGTAGACAGAATAATAAAAAACGTTAAAATCCTTGGAAAGCAGTAAAAATAAATGCAGAATATAAAAATCCTTTTGATCCTTAATCCATACTGGTTCTCAGAGGTTGCCTTATTTTGAAATCAAAACCAATGACGGCCATTATGTTCAAAATAACCCACAATGGAATAGTAATGAGCAGCTGTGTCAAATATAATAGCTGAAGTTAAATATGATTAGTTTTCTGGGAAATATTTATTTTACCGCCTTGAATGACACCATAAAGCAGTGACATACATATGTTTCTCTTTTTTATTTCGATGAACAGTTATTATGTGGCAAACTCAGACTTTCTAGTGAAAGAAGGTCACAAAAGAAAGCAGAAAAACCCATTCAGAAGAGCATTATCACAGGGAATTAGGTTGGAAAATGCCCCTTCGTTCAAAGGCGTCTGGTATATTTGTGTTCATAAAGACAATATTTTTGGCAATTTTATTGCTTGGGGACACTTAAAATGGTAATTTTATGAGTCTACTTTACACTTTCTAATTTACTGCAGTCTCAAATACACTTCCTAGTTCAAAACCACTCATAAAGTATTATTTTTGCATTAGGAATTTTATAAAAAGAAAAAGAAAGAAGACACCAGAAAATAAACATAGTTGCGTTGGATGGATGGATGGATGGATGGATGGATGGATGGATGGATGGATGGATGGATGGATGGATGGATGGACAGTTTTAAAATTAATTTATACTATTTGAAATTTATAATCTACATCCAATAGCTTTTTTATACACTACTTTTCTTCTTGCAGATCTGTAAAGATATTTTACTTTGATTTAATATTGCTTATAAGATAAAACAAGTCCCAATTCTCTCTCTCCGTTTACTATTTATTATATGACCATTGCTCTGAAAGAGGACTCAAAGTTTTGAAACGCAGGCTATAATTGCAATCGTTGATGAATCTTGAGAAGTAAACAGATAATTAATTATTAGAAATTCTGTCACAATCTTCTATGAGTATAGGTGCCTAGCCTTGCTTTGTTAATCTAGGTTTCATAACAACCATGCAACAAACAGGTCTTCCTTGCAGGTAATTCCGCAGAACTCGAAATACAGACCGCACTGTCACACTTCTGAAGCTCTCTAAACGGCTATTTGCTCTCCCATCGTAGTAAAGTCTACAGGATCCGGCGTTGTTACAATATCAATATACAATACTGCTTATGAAAATCGTAACACCATGAAAGAATTCCCCGAATGAATCCAAACGTGGTGAATGTGCAGAACAGGTACGAGCAATAAGTGTTTAGGATTGCAGAGACGTGGAGTACACGTAGGCCCAGCAGGACCCTGTTGTGTTTGTCTGAAAAGGTCGGTGTTACGCCAAGTGTAGTTGGCGAAGAGCTGTGAAAGAAGGTGTAAACGTATAAGTAAGTACCACATGCCTCGTCGACGTCAAAGGATTCAATATAAGCATGTGAGTGAATTCAAACGGGGCAGAATTATCGGTCTCCGGGAAGCGGATATATATACCGTGACATTTCGTCTCGTACAGGGCATGCTGCTACGACAGTGATAGAAGAGGGTCGTAAGCAGCGTCGAGATGGTACTGGAGCACACAATGTGACCATAGCTCGGAATGGCCGCCATCTTGTCCCATGATCATAACGCAAAGTACAGCTTCATCTACAGTGTTGGCTGAAACAGGAGCACTGCAACAGTTGTGGATCTGTCTGCATCGACGGTTCGTCGCCGTCTGCTGCGGATGAGACCGGTTGCACACGAGCCATTACGTCTTTTCCCATGTCCAGAAACCACAAGCGCCTCGCACTGCAACGGACATGTGAATGCCGTCACTGGCGAGTTGAGTGGAAGAAGGTACTCGTAGTCTTTTCAAACAAGCCCTGCTTCAGCCTGCCCTACGGTGACAGCCTCATCCGTTGTCAACAGTACCGTGACAAGCGGAATCCGGAGCCTGCATAGCGGACAAACACCAGGTGTAATGGTTTGGGGTGCATTTCGGTTGAAACAGCCGATCTTGCCTCCTGCGAATTCATGGCAATCTGAACAGCAACCAGTACCTGAGGGTGGTTTTAGAGCCGGAGGTACTCCCTCTGCTTCAGGCAACCTCACATGTCATATTTCAGCTGGACAATGCCCGGCCACATACTGCGAGGAATGCACAGACCTTCGAAAAACGATGGTGCCATTACTTCCCTGTCCTGCATGTTCTCCTGACATGTCGCTCATCAAACATGTCTGAAATATGGTTGTGGGCACTTACTTGTTCGTCACGGTTCTCCAGTAATCAGTGTCAATGATCTGTTGGCTCGATTGAAACTGCGAGGATGGAGGTTCCTCAGGAACACATCCAGAACCCTTTTGATTTCTTGCCATGGCGTTTAGCGCCTCTAATTGATGCGCGTGGAGGCTACACTCAATACTGAATATTCAGGCTCAAAGATCATGTAATATGTGTAAACTTACTCATTTGTGTATTGTCATGAATCTAGTCTGTGGTATAAAATTCATTCAAATCATGCGTTTCTTTCCTGCTGTTGTAATTTTCACAAACAGTAATGTAGGTACACAATATGACATACTGATATCAATTAAACAACAGACGATATTACTGTTGCAATTACCGAGAAAGAAATGCTAGGGCGTCTGATTACTGTGGCTTACGCGTCTAAGTTGGGATAAATGCACATTTGACTTAAACATATATGGTAATTTTTGCCCAGAAAGACGCGTACTGAAGTTACCTAAATTGAAAAAATGGCATATTTAGTCTTTTGCGTTAGCCTGAAGAACATAACTAAAATCTAAAATTCCGAAACTATAGCATTTTATTAACATATCTTTTACATTCTACACAAAAAGTGAAGACTTCCAAGAAATTCTCGAGACTCCGAAAATGCTTTTACGCGGAACCTTTTCGTATACTATATTTTAACAGATTAAGGTATCCTGTGAGACTTAGAATAAAATATTCATCTTAATCTTTTTGAAAATAGCTGTGAAGTTCTCTTCATTCCCTAGTTAATTTTAAATAATGTAAAATTAAAAAGTATACAAACTGTTACAAAGTAAAAAATTGTAGCTCATTTAACACTCGTTTCCAAAATTCTTAAAGTTGTTAGTTTAAGGAACACGAACTGCATTTTCTAATTTTTTTAATTTTAAAGCTACTCACTTGAACATTTACACAGTTAATGCTAGTGCGCTAAGAATTGGCTGTGCGAAAGCTCAAAGCTCTAGCTAAAACATATAATACAACTAAATATTATAATTAGCGAAAAAAATGCAATTTTCTCAAACGACCTTGTGCATTTAAGTTATCAGAGAAGTATGATGGCGACATTTTCTAATAGTTTAATACAGTGAAAACAAATATAAGAATTTGATTGAAGTTTATGTTATTAGTTGTAGATAACTAAATTTTTATTTTTATGAAGTTGTTGGTGTTAAAAGTTCCTTGTTTTCCAGTATAAATTATTTTTTGGGGAGCCAATAAATAAAGCAATCATAAAATGCGCAGTTTGGATTATGTATGCAAGTTTGTATGCTAATCAGAGCAAAACTGAAGTCGAAGAATAAATTACATGCGCACAAATGTATAACAGAAAAAACGCATACAGAAAGGGTTCAAGTTTAAAAGAAGTGCATGGTATTTACTCATGTTTTAAAAATGGCGGATCTTGAAACAAGTTAGGCCAAAATAATTCACACGTATCTAAATATTTATATGATACAACTAAAAATCGAAACACGTATAGTAAAATCTGTTCTGGTGAATCATTATCCAGATTAACAGGAGGCAGGAAGTAGACAGAGAAATAAACCTTTTATATTGTTGAAAAATATGTGTGTGTAAAGTGTGGAAGCTCATGTTAGTTTTATACATCACAGTATATATATATATACATCCATTATTATTAGAGTTTATTTACAACAAATGTGAATTGTGAAGTGAATAAAAAATTTAAGAGACATACTAAAGATCAGGATGACAGTATTATCTATTACCTTTTTTACCATTTAGGTATGAAAGTATTTTATTCCACTAGGAAGTTGGATATCGAGATTTCACCGGAAATACATGTTTTGAGTATCCCTAGAAAAAAAGGAATATATATATATATATATATATATATATATATATATATCAATTTATACAGTACTAGATTATCTTTTCGTGTATATATTGTGACATTATCCAGTTGGTTTTCACTGTCAATGTTTCGTTTTTATGCAGTTTACTTCCACTGGAGTTCATTAATGTTATTTCACTAAGGTGAACTTGTTCAATTCTATCACTTCACTTACTTCGTGACGTAGCCTCTTCACGCCGGACGGTTCACTTAACTCGGGACTCGAACACAGGACCTCCACAACCCGTCGCTCCGCAGTAGCACTCGCTGCACGTGGTCACCAATTCGCTCGAGGAATCGCTCTTAATGTAGCACCAGAACGTAACTTCTCATTGACTCAACACTCTCTCGCACTCGACTCGCAACTGACTGACTGACAACGTTCGCTTACATAGTCAGTGTGAGAAGGTTGTTTATTTTAAGAGGAGTTGTATTTTATTTCGACTGTTGGGGGGGGGCAAACTTGAAGTAATTGCAAACGCACGTATGGTAAAAAGTTTCCATATTAACTTTAAATTTAAACTCCCAAGTTTAAAAATATTAACTTTGTAATTTGACTGTTTCTTTAAATACTATATACCTATGTTTGCCTCGGCTGCGTCAGTATTAATTTGTAGAGACATGAATTTCTTAACAGGCGTGGTGCGGCTGAAGAATATAGGCTTACACAATTTTTATTTCACTTTTTTATTAATCCTTGACACGATTTAAATAACACTTCACTGATATAGAGAGCCCTGAGATTATTTATTAATTACTTGCACTTTTGAACACGAAAAATATTTCTTTATCTCACACTGAATACGTATTAAACTTCTCGAGAACGCGTCTCGCGTCCAGTTAGGAACGCTGTCTACTAGCAACTGCTTCTGAATTTGTAAATTTTTCTCCATTTCAGTTTCTGATTGGCTAATCCTACTCCAATAGAATACTTTTATTTAACTTAAGTTTTTTTCTGGTTGTTGATTGGCTATTTATAAACTGTCTCAAAAATTACATTATTGTTGCTCCATGAATTACTAGTAGCGTTACTAAACTTTCTAATTCATTATTGCCTCAAGGTTACCTCATTGTTAGCAACTTTTAACCTATTATTCTCACAGCACCTACATTATTAAATTACGTAATACATTCACATAACATTATTACACATTTATATAATAATATAAATATTAATACAATGACTGCAATATACACTTCTTATATACTATTACATACACGTATTGCTTTAAGGCGGGCTGTTATTATATTTTATATTATATAATTTGGCTGAAATCATTTAAGTGTTAAAAATACTGTCTCAAATGGACTCTCTCTACAAGGTTTTCGAACGTTCCAGAACTATTTCGACACCCTTTCTGGGGGAGAGGGTATAGTTTCCAGAAACTTCTAGTTATCACTGACAACGCGCCCGGTGTTTATGCTGGCAAGTGGT
Source organism: Deroplatys truncata (assembly GCA_030765065.1). Taxonomy (NCBI): domain Eukaryota; kingdom Metazoa; phylum Arthropoda; class Insecta; order Mantodea; family Mantidae; genus Deroplatys; species Deroplatys truncata. Next base: position 163,346,246 of record CM060979.1, read on the forward strand.
CGTTATCGGCGCCTACTGCCTATAACATTGGTCCATAGCCACTGCGTCACACAGCTGCTCCTCCACGATCTGTAGCAGGGCGATCACAATCAATTACCATTAGCCTCATTCGGGATTAACATCAAATGCGTGATGGGGGCCCAGGACCTGTGGCAAGGAAGTCGGATGGCAGGCAGCATCTCTCTTCGTCGTTTCGAAGATAGAATCAATATATTCATAGCTTCCACGGGTCTTGTTCACATACAGGTGCCCGTCGTTGATGCTGGCATAGGTTTCCTTGAGGACATTCTTCACCGTTTTCTTCGGGAGAACCAGCACTTCCATCCTAGACCTTCTGGCTACGAACTCCCACACACTCTTCGGTACACCGTTCCTGACCACCAGGATGTCCCACCGCTCGCAGCATCTCGGGCCTCTGGGAGAAACATCCGCCCACGCGACACGTACACCAAATTCTTTATCTTTCAGGATCGGCGCCATGTCTCGATCCTCCAGTTGCTCCCTCATCAAGGTCTCCGCGTTCCCACCAACTGCAGATTGCACCATGACTAGGCTTTAGCCAGTAACATTCTCCGTTCATCTGCTGGTCCAGACGATCGTCCATTGTGGTCTCTATCTTTCTTTCGTTGCCCGTCTAACCGTTTCCTTTGCTGATCTAGACACTCCTCCACCAAATTAATGTCATCTCTCTTGTCAGATTTAGTATCTTTTAACTTCTTTGCAAAGTCACCTTTCAGGGCTTTCACCGTTGCCCTTATCTCATATTTGACAGGGGCGATTCCACAACTGAGATCGCTTTTCAACTTCTCCATTGCGGTCTTCATTTATTCTCCCATTTTCTCCATTCCGGAATTTACATCCTTTATTTCCCTCTCCGTTTTCTGCATTCTGTAGTTAATTTTCTCCTTTACGCTTTTCAGTTCCCTTAACAATTGTTTAAGTATGTTCTGCATCGTGGCTTTTATATCCTACTTCTTACATCAGTGTGCTTTGTCCATCTTCTTTTCAAGTGTCACTCCCAATGTTTCGTTTTTACGTAGTTCACCTTCACGGGGAGTTCATATCACTGTCACTTCACTAAGATGAAATAATTAAATTCTTTGTCACTTTACTTCCTTTGTGACGTAGTCTCTTCACACCGGACAGCTCACTTTTCGAGAGTCGAATACAAGACCTCCAAACCCCGTCGCTACGCAGTAGCATTCACTGCATGTCACAACAATCGTCACTAAGTTGGTTGGGGAATCACTCTTGATGTCGCATCAGAAACGCAGTCGCTAACTCTCTCGCACTCGACACGCAAATGACTGACTCCCGCGAGAGCGCTTGCTTATATAGTAACTGGAAACTTTGAAGGTTCTCAACGTTCTAGAAGTATTTCGACATACTTTTTGGAGGAGGGGGAAATAGCTTCCAGAAGGTTCTAGTTATTCTACAGTTAATGCGCCCGTATTTATGCTGGCAAGGGACCGGTGTCGTTGTTTACTCAGACCGCTCGGCGCGGACCTCCCTATAACCTCGGGTCATAGCCGCTGCGTTACAATACCTATATATCGGATGCTGGTACGAGTATGCAATGAGATACTTCCGATATAAAACAATTTCTCTCTTAAAAAGAGAATAAACTCTTACTTTACTCCTGAAGACATTGCAGGTACGTTACATAAAGAATGAATAAACCACATTTATAGTGTTAGTCTGTCAAGATGATGAAAAAAATTATCGATTTAAATTAATATTTATAAGATAAATAAGCTCTATTTCTATTCCTATAAAACTAATAAGTTCTTTCTCCAATACTACCTATAGTTGAGGCAGTATTTTTAACACTTAAATGATATCAATCTAATTATATAATATAAAATTAATAACAGCCCGCCTTAAAAGCAATATGTGCAAGTAATAATATGTAAAATGTATGTAACACTCATTGTATTAATGTTTATATTATTATGTACATGTATAATAATGTTATGTGAATGTATTAAGTAATTTAACAATGTAGGAGCTGTGAGAATAGAAGCCGAAAGTTCCTAACAATGAGATAACCTTAAGACAACAATAAATTAGAAGGTTTAGTATTGCTACTAGTAATTCCTGGAACAATAATGTACTATTTAAAACAGTTTATAAATAGCCAATCAAATACTAGAAAAAGCTTAAGTTAAATAAAAGTATTCTATTGGAGTAGGATTAGCCAATCAGAGACTTGAAATAGAGAAATTTACAAATTTAAGTGGTAAACGCCAGATGCTAGAAGATAGCGTACCTGAGCAGTTCGTTCGCTCAGTATTCAGTGTGAGACATAAAAATTTATTACGGTGAAAAATAATATAAAGTTTACGTGTTAAAAAGTACAAGTAACAATAATCTCACAGTTCTACAGTAGGATATATCAGTGAAGTGTTATTTAATCGTGTGAAGTATTAATAAAAGAGTGTAATAAATAATTATAATTTACGCAAGCCCTATTCCTTAGCCGCACCAACCCCTGTTAAGAGATATGTGTTCGTGCAAATTACTACTGACGCAGCCGAGGCATACATATATAATATTTAAAATACTAAGTTGATTTTTTAAACGTTGGGGCGAAGGCCACCGGAAAGTGAACGTGGGGCAAAGGCCACCGGAAAGGTTGTATCGTACGTGGTTGCAACTACTTCAAGTTTTGGCTCCACAACAGTGGAACTATAATACACCTTCTTCATAGTAAACAGAAGAAGTATTGCATTTCACCCAAAAATTCGATAGGTACGGCAAATAAATTAAAAACGAAGGGTCGGATAATACCAAACTTTGTATTTAAGTTCAGCGTCTTCCGAGGATGAAACATGAAAATGACCAAGAAAATCCCCCAACACAAGCTATTCTTTACTTGGAAGATGTTTCGTTATTTTTTTTCTGGAAAATAACTCATAATTCTTATTAAAATATCATATGGTTAAGATATTTGTACCAAAAAATGTATATCTTCATTTTCTGCGAAAAACCTGTGAAGTCCTCTTCATTCTGAATAACTTTTGTACATCTAGTAAGCGACAAGAGTTAGGCAAATCGTACTACACTACATAAGTATATCTTGTTAAATCACACATTTATCGCAAATAAACTGTTTGTCGCGTTAACAATTCTATTCTGTGTTATTGGTTTGCAATGTTAAGTATTTATACTTTTTTCAAGTGGTAAGTTGTTATTTGTTCCTTCATATAGTCATGCAAAGAGCCATGACATAGCGATCTACTTTCTAAAAATCTGAATATCGCTTTAGCGTACTGCTTTCTTCTTACACCTAAAATAAATCTGTAAATGTGTAATGACAATTTATCTGTATTAATACGAAGTATATAGAAGAATAAGCTTTTGTAAGAATGTTTTGGAGAAGAGAACACAAGGTAAAGGGAATATAACACTGTTTTATTATTAAACTTATCCTTAAGTAACTTATAGGCATACATAATACGTACTTAAGGAACTATACAAACACGGTTTCTACAAAAATGGAGTGTACCTCAACTTTCTGAGTTCTCATCATGAAGAATAATTCTGAAAGTGGAAGAATTATGAGCCCACCCTCCTCTCTGAACGTAGTGGCATCGTTGGAACTTTTTGCTGCAGCTGTACTAGAAAAGATATTTCTGAAGTGACGCTTCAAGTGGCAAAAGTTTACGACAATTGAGGGAAGTTGGGGAAGAGCGACAGATCAGCGCAGGCACGGCGCTAGAGCCGAAAAAACGAGGGGAATAGAATTGTAAATTTGAACGAGTTAAAGACAGTTTGTCTCCGGAGTGGGGATTGTAGCTGAATGGAATGGAGCACGAGGAAAGGGGTTAATATTGTCGCTTGTCTGTAGCAGCATCCAGTCCAACCAAAACCGGACGTGACATCTGCAAGATTTTCCTCTCCATTTTATAGATCTCTCAGGGACACAAGCTGGCTCGAAAACGTTCCTTTACGTCATTAAATATATACACTTCAAGTAATTCATTTATTTACAGTTCTGTGACAAATATCCCGCCAACTTTGTTTATACGGTGCATTGCCTCTTCAACAGTTCACTGATGGAACCCAAGCATCACGTAATTTAACGAGTACTGTTACGATGTTTAATTTTAAAAGGAAAAACCAAATAATGATATCCAGTATTAATAAATTGTTCTTTCACATCTTGTTTGTATACGAGGCTAAATATTTCACCCGGAAATGCTCGTCGTGTGTCCTCCTGAATAAACAAAAGCAAAACAAAGAACAACAAAAAGAACACATTTTTAATTTCTCTACCAGTATATAGTAGATGGAGAAATTATTGCAATCCACCCAAAAATTCTATATCGAGGTTTTAGCAGAAACACATGTTTTCAGGCCCCCTAATCCAAAGAAAGCATTTAAGGAGAAGGTTCGTATGTGCAAATTGTTTTCTTCAAAATGGCTGTAATGATTTTGATTGAAATACCTTATATTAAAGATATTTAAGTGATAAGTAAAATGTATATCTTGCATTTCTGGGAATAGCCTGCAAAGTTCACTTCATTTTTTTCAAATTTATTGTTTTCAGCTATTAATCATATAAACATATATAGTATTAAAATATATTTTATCCAATAATAACAAATATATGCATAAAATAGATACTAAGAAGCCCATATGCCTTTTTTACATAATTCATCTAGAGTATTAAATAAATGAGTCCCTAGTCATTTTTTTGATTTACCATATCTCCTTTTTTAAGCATTGCATTTTTTAATGTTATACTGTTCATTATAACCTAGCGCACGCTCGTATTTCGGAATATACTATTTCGAAATTCGGAAGGAATTTTGTATAATCTTATATAACTGTTAAACGATAAGTGATAGACGAAAAAGTACATTCTTTATAATTCTTTATAAGTTCCGTCGACTTCCATTTGCTTCTCGCGATTGCATGGAAACAGCATATAGCGTCCATTTCTTAAATATTTGACTATCGCTTTTCCCTGTGTACCATAACGAATACGCTATATAGTCATTTCTGAAAATTTTTCATATCGATTAAAATGAAGTAGATAGAAAAATAAACTTTCTTAGGAATAATTTATACACCCACTATTAAATGATAAAAGGTAAAGCAAGTTATGTGAATGTAACATATGGGATCTTTTTGTAAAAGTTCGCTTGTGTGTGTCTGTCTGGAAACAGAAAGCTCAAAAACGAAAAGTCGGTTAAATACCAAACTTTGTATTAAGTTAAGCATCTTGCAAGGATGCTGAACGTGAAGATTTTAAAGAAAATTCCCAAACCTTTACATGTAACAACGATTGTTACTTCTGAAAACAACTAACGATTTTGATTAAAATAGTACATTTTTAAGATATTTACATGACAAATAAAATGTATATCTTGAATTTTCTGTAGGTAGCCTATGAAGACCTATTTATTCTTCAAGTAATTTCTATAATTGGTAAACAGTATACGTAGACAAATATTACTACACAAAAATGTAAATATTGTTACATGTTGGGGTAAAGGCAAAAAAGGTTACCAGAAAACAATTAATTTAGGTCACAGCAACACGCAAATGGGGGAGAGGGCGCAACTTGCTGGCAGCAAAACCTCCGGTACCTTGGTGTGCAGAATTAAGGGGAAGGCGTATGTTTTATATTACACTGAAGGATTACATAACACACATTGATTCACATACCTGGGATCTATTCACAAACGTTTGGCGACTCTACATAATTAACAAGGCAAACAAGATGGAGGGAGATGCCACAGACCGTAGCCTGGCCACACATACGTCTGGCTCCAAAGACCACTTCCACTCGAGTGACGCTATCTTACCCCACCATCCGTGTCTAGCCGAAGCCAGACAGGGCTGACGTCATACCTGACGGTTTCAAACAGATCCTTCCCTTTGGCTTGATCCTCACCGAAAGTAAAGACCGTTAAGCCGAAATATAACTAAGGAGATCCAATAATGCTACTTCTGGTAGCAGCAATACAACACAGAAGTGCTTCTGGTGATGACAATAAGATTAATAATACGCCACAATACTGTCAAAATACTCAATTTAAGTCAAAATTCTTTTTAGCATTAAGTATTTCCAAACCGAGCCGAATGGCTCAGGCGGCAACTTCTGTGGCCCGTATTCGGGAGGTTGTATGTTGGATTTCCTGACCCATGGGTTTTTTCGAGGTTTCCTCGGGTCGCTAGGCAAATGCAGGTAAGGTTCATTACATCCCTCCATTCTCATTTCACTTCACCTTTCATCTGCTTAACTGTTTCAGCGTTGCAAGAGTCGGAGAAAAAGTATGGGTAAGGAAGATCAGCCGCGGGAATCGAACCCACAACCTCCCGAATGCAGACCACAGACGTTTCCGCCTGAGGCATCCCGCTCGGTATGCTCTATGCCAGCCATGGCGAAACAGTGCTTCGCGAGTCAATTTGAGCTTCAGTTGACTCGCGCACTACCCCTCCGTAGCTTCTCCCCCCTCCTCCTACTCATGTCAGCGTGGTCAGTACGTCTCAAACAGTGGCGGCTAGCAATGCTGCTTGCAAAGCAACATTCGAAGAGCAGAACATTTCATGGAATGCGAGGAGAAGTTCTTCGTTGAGGATGGTGGCAATGCAAAATGTTTATGTCCAAAGTAATGCAATTCAACAGGAAACGCCATTACAATGCTTATCATTCCGAATATGCCAAGTTACAAGGGAAACTGCCTCTGTAATTATTATTATTATTATTATTAAACATTTTATTTAATGAGCCTTTAATTCTTATTTAAACTACAGGTCAGATTGCTAATTTTCAATATCTTCACAGGACGAGAAAGAACCCAAGAAATTTTGAAATTGATAGAAAACAATGGACCTAAACCAACTACAAAGACTCAATCTATGGCAGAGAAAAGAAATCACGCTAGTTATATTGTAACCTCGGAAATTGCAAAGACCTTAAGACATTTCAGGAAGGAGAATTTATTAAAACATGTTTAATGAAAATTGCTGGGATTTTATGTCCCCAACAGGTCCATAATTTCAAGTGTTTGCATATTTTCCGACAAACCATTGCAAAGAAAGTTGAAGTGCTTTCTGTCGACGTAATATGCGACGGTAACATTATGGTTTGTTTGTGTATTTGTGTTTACTCCACGTGGTGAATCCATCTTGTGACGTGATTCATTTGTTAGGTTTGTTAGCTCCATCTGGTGTTAGCAATTTGCGGCAGTATTAGTGTTCGTTTGAAAGAATGCTACTGTTATTTTATTTAATTTTTGTTCACTGTCCTCCGGCTAGCTATGATCTTTTGGTCTAGCACTTCTCTTTATACAGGTTGTGTAAACGGAAGGGAGTCTCTTATCCAAAAATAACACTGATGAAAGAATTTGTTTTACACTTTTATTGTTGAACACATTTACACATTGATCTTGACACTCGCCAAACTGAAACTGTTATAATAAATTCATTACTGATAATTCTTAATTCGCGTACTTCAACTTTTTGTATAATTAACTTTACAATATTTAAGATTTTTCATAACTCTGTTACGAATAACCTGCAAATTGATATCCGACGTGTGCCGTACAAATATTTTCGACGAACTGAGAGACTGAAGGCGACGTGTACTTTACAAATATTTTAGATGAACTGACGGGGTCTTTACCTCTAACCTACCTTTTATACTCCTACACCCCGATATGCCTAAAGATTATAACTGAGCTGCTATTGGCTAATAAAACGCGCCAACATTAGCGTCTATTTTTATATCCAATGAAAATTATGAATACATATGCTTTAGGAAAAATGTTCCAGCAAATTCTAAAAGAAAAACGCGCCAATATTACGTAAGTTCCTCGTCTCTAATAATGATAAACAGCTCACCCCCTCGCTGCATTATTGCACGCTATTATTGTCAGTTTCAGTAAGGCCGTATAAACTTACTTCTCAACAATAATTACAATCAACAAACATCTCAAATCAATGTCACATAAAAATGCATATTCATACTATAATCATTGTTTACATTTAAATAATTTATGATACAAATTACTGCATCATATGCCCCACTAGAAACATAATTATAAATATTTACAACTTGTTTTGAAATTTTATATTTGGGTTTTTAGTCTCCTAAATCTTGGAACACACGCTATCACTTTCACTTGACACTTTACACGTATTTAACACACGACATATGTTTTTTTTTATCTCGCCACTACTTACTGGCTCTGGTTTAATGTGTTTAGACATTAATCTGACATCGCAATTTTTTATAGCAAATACTGTACCCTGAAGTATTTAATTACTGTTACAAAAATGGTTTACTTTCTTATATTGTTGACAAAAATTTATCAATTCAAGAGTTTTTTTTGTAATTATTAAACATATTTACCAAAAATATTCACCCTTTACATAAATATATTTACATCTATTAAATCTAGACACTGTTTCACATTTTCTGTTTGCTACATAAGTATTTGTTTTAATTATTTTTACCCCATTTTTGTTGTTTTGTACTTTATATTCACACTACTCTTGGAATTATATCTACGTACTTTTACTTTAATATAACATCATGCTTAATTTCAAATGCTGTTACAGTTACTAAGAAAATGTTATTTTTCCCTTTAAACATTTAGTTATGTCCAGAATTTTATTTCTTCTTTCTCATGACGTACATACATAATTAACCCTCTTATATTCCAATACATTACTCTGCAGTTAAACTTTAACTATCCTGAATTTACTTTTTATCATCTTGGTCTTCTGTTTCACCTTTATCGTCATTGTTATATGGTTTCAGCATCTCAATATGGAACTTTCCAATGCTTTTTCGAGTTGTTGGGTTACATAATTCATATGTATTTGTTCCATATACTTCAATAACTTCATATGGTCCATGGTATTTGATAAACATTTATCAATAAAGTTTATTTGCTTTATCGGACAATTTCTTTGTTTTAACCAAAACTAAATCTCCTGTTTTGATCCTCCATTCCTTTCTTTTCTTTTCTTCATGTTTAATTTTTCTTTTTATGGCCTTTTTCTTCATCCTCTCGAATGCTTTTCGGAACATCTCTTCTTCTGTTTGTGGTATCGAGTGCGCATCTGGAATGGCTTCTGGAATTTTCTTACACATTGTATTTATCTTCTTTCCTAACTTAAGTTCACATGGTTTGTATCCAGTCACATTGTTTACTGTCTCATTTAGTAGATTCTGAACGAAATTCACGTATCCATACCATTTGGTTTGTTTTCAATGGCACAGCACCCTTAAATAATTCGAAATTTCTTTAATTTCCCTCTCCACTGGGTTGAAGTTCGGTCTGTATCTTGACGAAAAATATTGTTTAATGCCATTTTCTTTCAGTCCATCCATAAATTGTTTTCCTGTGAAGTACGAAGCATTATCGCTCAATACAGATTGGATCGGTCCTTCTTCTATCACATATGACTTGAGTAGTTTATTCAAACATGCTACACCTGTAGGTTTTCTCAAAGGGTAAATTCTTACATATTTGCTGAATATATCATAACAGACAAATATATATTTGTTTCCAAATTGACTTGGAGGCATCGGACCATGAATATCAATACTAATTACGCATCTCGGCTTATCCCTTATAACCGAATTAGTCTCAAATGCATATGCTGCATTTATTTGCTTTGCCTTCTGACACAGGTTGCAGCATGATATAAATTTCCTAACTTTCTGACGCAATTTGGATATGTATAAATTTTCTAAAATCTTAGAAGTTGTCCGGTCCGTCCCTGAGTGTGCTAACCCTTCGTGAAAATTCTTAATTAGTCCCTTTTCCATGCTTTTGGGAACCATTACTTTCCAACTAGGCATTTCTTTTCCATGCTTCTTGTATAATGTCCCATCCCGAATTGCTACAATTTCTTTCTTTGCCTCTTCAATTAGTGGTGCATTTTCTTTAAGTTCAAATAATTTTGCGTCCTCATTTTGAATTTCCCCTATATTTTTCAATTTTCTCATCATTTCTTTGCTTAAAGGAATTTCAATTGTCAATATTTTGACTTCATTTTTAGTTCTTTCAATATTTTCGGGAATTTGTGGGTTGTAGTTTAATCTTGATACCAAATCACTGAAGGTATTATTCTTGCCAGGAATGTGTATAATCCCAATATCGAATGCAGATATTGCATGAATGTATCTAGAAAGTTTTCCACTACATAATCTACACCGTTGAATGAAAGTTAAGCTGATGTGGTCTGAATATACTTTCACCTTTTGCTGATAAATATAGGTTTTAAAACGAATTAATGAGAAATATAGTGCACCAATTTCTAACTGAATCACTGAAGAATTCCGCTCAATATTTGTAAGTCCTCTAGAAGCTGTACTAATGACATGAGTCATTGTTGCTGACTCGCTGTCCTAAAATTTCGGCGTATCCTTGCATTGATGCGTCGACATAAATCTCATATTCCAAATCTTCTCTGGGCCTCTTGAGCAATATGGAATTAGCAAAGAGTTCTTTTACTCTCTCAAAACATTTTTGATGATCCTCTGTCCATCTCCACTTATTGTTTTTTCGGAGTAGCTGCCGAAGTGGTTCTATTTCATCCTAATACCTTGGTACGAACTTACTCTGAAAGTTCAATACCCCTAAGAGACGTCAGTAGTAGGGAATTGAGAGTTCTGTATCACTTAATATGCATGGAATGTCAATTAATATGCTAACAACACCCGCCCTCTCCCCCTCCCCCCGCTGTGCCTTGGTAGTTTTACTTGCACCTGAGGGTCATAAATCTTGTTGAGTACAATGGAAGCTTGACAGTTAAGCAATTAAGGCTGTCAATCAACTGTCAAAACGAACAAAGGGGTCATAAATTTAAGGTTCTGTAACAAAGGCGAGATGTTTTTCCTACCCATTCCACATCAGTCCACTTCTGCACTGTTGCAGTTACCCACTCCACTCCTATTGTTTGTTGAACACGTGGCATACTCATTCCACTAGCTTTTAACAAAAGAACAATGCTTACCCTCCAGCTGTCAAAATGAACAAAGCCCATGATGAATTAGGGTGTGACAAAGAGGAACCTAAGCCAGTTAACAGAGAAACAAGTTCTATTGTCCCGGGCAATCTTTATTTCTCATTCCACTGCTCCATAACAAAGCCAGTCCCTTTCTATTGTCCCGAGCAAGACTACTTTAGAAAGACCCCTGCGGCGTTCCCATTCCACAATCGTATAACAAAGCCTGACCCTTTCCATTGTGGAAGAGATTCTATTGTGTGCCTTTCTATTGTCCTGGGCCAGACTAGTTTAGAAAGACACCTGTGGCGTTCCCATTCCACTGCTCCATAACAAAGCCTGACCCTTTCCATTGTTTGAGCTTAACAAAAGAATCTGAAGGTTGCCTTATGCTCGTCCTGTCCTTGTTTGCGTGAAAGTGAGAGAAGTCTGTTTACCAACTCTGCGTAACAACGTCAGAGTCGGCCATCATGATTTTCCCTGAGGGACTGTTCTCTCCGATGTTTGACGAGATCCTACGAATATGTCCGAGCATAGTTAACAAGCATTCTGCTTGGTCCATTTAGGCAGGGACTCTGAAAAAGCGCCTAATATACATTTCATTACATGCATTAAACCTCTGTGTGGATATCCATAGATCGGTGCTCGATTCTTGCTGTAATCAAAAGTTTATTGCTAATGAGAAATTGATGATTGATATTATATCATTACCCTAATTAATAAAAGGGCGTTCAGAGGATTGTAGCTCGAATCTTACCAAGTGAAACTCTAACGCGTAATAACTATTAAACTATGCAAGGTCAGATTAAAAAAATGTATTTATCAAATATAATTTAATTTTTTATATATTATTACCCTAATTAATGAAAGGTTGTTCAGAGGGTTCTAGGTCGAATCTTACGCAGCGAAACTCTAATGCTTAATAAATATTAAACTATGCAAGGTCAGATTAAAAAATGTATTTATCAAATATAATTTTTATACATCATTACCCTGATTAATGAAAGACCGTTCAGAGGACCCTAGTTCAAATCTTACGCAGCGAAACTCTAATGCTTAATAAATATTAAACTATGTAAGGTCAGATTAAAATGCATTTAACAAATATAATTTAATTTTTATATATCATTACAATAATTAATAAAAGGGTGTTCAGGGGGTCCTAGATCGAATCTGCGAATCTCTAATGCTTAATAAATATTAAACTATGTGAGTATTGTGCGGTCAGATTAAAGCGTGTTTAACAAATATAATTTAATTTATACGCCATTACAATGTTTAACGAGCTGTATTCTTAGGAACCCAGAGGCTCCTAGTTCGAATCTTGCCCTGCGAAACGCTATAATAACTATTAAGTTATTGAAGCAGGGGGCGTTCGGATTAAAATTGCATTTAACAACTATCATTGTTTATATTAAACCACCGCGTATACTTAGATATCACGATGCCTAGACACCATTCTTTCTTCTTCTCCTCCTCTGTTTTTCTTTCTAACTATCTCTTTCTTTCTCCACGACTTGTACACATTCAGGCGTTCACATATACACGAGCACTTGTACACACATCAGCTAACATACACTGTTGCACGCATGCCCACACACGCACACACGTACATGCAAGTACACACACACGCACACACGCAAGCATATACACACACGCACATACATTCACCAGCACACCCACATACATGCATACACCAGTACACACACGCATTCACGCTCCTCATGCGTATACATACATACACCAGTGCTCTTTACACTCACACATACATATACATCGACGCACACACATACACGCACACACACTCACGTACATACATACACCGTTACACTTGCACATACGCACACGACCACACACACACACACGTACAAGCACATATGCCTGTTCACTTACACCCAACAGCACACGACCACACACAAACACATACGTGCAAGCACATATGCCTGTTCACTTACACCCAACAGCACACGACCACACACACACACACACGTGCAAGCACATATGCCTGTTCACTTACACCCAACGGCACCAACCCACACACGCACACACCAACTCACGCGCATGTCCTGAATGAAAAGAGACAAAATGACGCAATAAAAAACTAATTATAGCTCGGGATGCAAGGCTCCATTTACGATTTGCTCGAAACCGGTCTTGATGAATGGGTTCATCTTCTAATAACTCCAAAACTAATTAAAATAAAGACAGTAAATAAACTTTATTACTTTTATGTCATTAGTTCCTTTCTTGTGCTGGTATATTAGAGTCCAGGTGTCATGGGTTCGATCCTTAATTTTAAAATCTCAATTATCTCAGAAACTAGCAGGGATTAAGGTGCGGACCAAAGCACGATTTTTAGTTCCTACGATGAACAATTAATGCTTTATATAATTTCCAATCAGTTGTCCCTAGCTCGAATCCCGATCTTTCAGTGACTTCCTTAATTTTCCACTGTGTTCTAGAATATATCACTTAGATCGATGCTGTAACTGCATACAGGTCTTTTAAACACAAGCTAATATTATAAATAACTTTGTTTCTGGCGTTCTGAGTTCGAATACCGATTCAATGAAGTTTACTTATAAATTTAATAACAGTAAATAATTAAGACAAAGGTACCAAATAAACCTATTACGTTTATGTTATCAGATAATACATTGCGGTGTATATTAGGGTACCTGACGTCCAGGGTTCGATCCTTAAGTTTAAATCTCAATTATCGCAGAAACTATCAGAGATAGAGCTGTAGACGAAAGCATGTTTGATAGCTCATACAATGAACAATTAATGCTGTATATAATTTTCAATCAGTTGCCCCTAGTTCGAATCCCGATCTTTCAATGACTTCACTGATTTTCCTCTGTACTCTAGAATACATCACTTGGATTGATGCTTTAACTGCATGCAGCTTTGTGTAACGACATTATGGATGTACTCCGTGTGAGAGAGAGAGCGAGAGAGGGAGAGAGAGAGAGCGAGAGGAAGTGAAACAAGTAGTGATAGAAGTGCTGAGAGCCTCTGCGCATGCGCAGCAAGAAATGATGTCATTGGCTGCAATAATCACGTGAGTGTAAGCATCACAGCCATGATGACGTGACGGCATCGCCTCGAGGGGGTTTAGATCCTTATATAAACAGATATCTGCCCATGTTAGAACTGTTGTGTACTTATTAACTTTACATTCAAGTTTTAAAGAGCATTAAAAGCAACGTGAGCTGCAGGCCGTCTACACATTCAGCACATATCAAAACGTGACAATGCAAGGTGAGTTTTACATAACTATACAAAATCACTGTTGGCTTTTACAATACATTTAATTTTGTTTAAACGTTACAGTACATGAAAGACGATTCGTTACAAAGAGCATCATATTTTCTAATCTGTGCTTTACATTCACATGGATTTCACTGCATACTCTTCTCCAGTTCACATGATTTTCGCAACACATTCTTCTTACATAAACATTCATACGATTTTCCCCCTCATTGTTTGTTTCACTATACATCTGCACACGATTTCCTCTACTCATTCTTTGTTCCCCCTGCAGGTTCATGCTCTGTTAACATTCACACGACTTTCTCTGCACATTCTTTGCTTCCATTAACATTCACACGATCTTCGCTACACATTCTTCTTATATAAACATTCATACGATTTTCCCCCACTCATTCTTTGTTTCACTATACATTCGCACACGATTTCCTCTACTCATTCTTTGGTTCTCTGCTGGCTCATCTTCAATGAACATCCACATGATTTTCTGTACTTATTCTTTATTTCTCTACATATTCATACGCTTACATACAAAACATACACACCCTAGTTCTAATATAAAGATGTGTATAACTTGTTCTTCAACTTGAATAATGTAGTGAAAATAATAATTCATGACAATGTCTGTTACAGATTGTTTAGCTGATAGACTTAACAAGATGGTTGAAGAGCGTAGTTTCCTACCGACTCGTAGAGTTCAAGATCTCGAAATAGGTCTTAACTATGAGATAAAGTCCTTAAATAGAGTTCAAACAAGATATGGTACCAGGATCGTATCTTCGCTGGAGGATTGTCAAGTGTTCTTGCCAGAGCGCTATAATTCGTTAACCGATCAAGAGATTGCAGAAATACCTGGGAACGTATACCTCCAGTATAATGGCATGGCAGAGACGGGGAAATTTAAGACATGTAAATTGTCTTTTTTACATGCAAAGAAGGTGCGTAGAAGTGTCAAACTTAAGTATTGAATGTTCTCCTATTTCACAATGAAAAATTCATAAATAAAACAACTGACTCATTGATATTACATATAAAGATACAAAAGATGCATATTATAGAATTTTATAAAAAATTTACGAAATCACAATATCACATGCTCTGAGTTTAATTATATCTAGCGCATTGAAATAACTCTAAATATCCGAATGTTTATACAAATCTTTGTGCTTCATTTTACATGTATCATATTCTTCATTTTACATGTATCATAACAAAAAATGTAATTCTTTTCAGGTTGCCTTTACTTGGCCAAGATAGTTTTCTAAGACTTTCATTGTGCAATGTTTCAGGGTGTGCAATAAGAGGAAGAAGAAGAGGAATAGCCTGCTGCCATGCAAAGGATGCTGACGCTATTGGAGGGTGGAATAAGCACCATCGGCACCTACAAGAAACATTTCGGCAAGAAACGGGTGCTGAGACATCTACATCACCGAAACACATTAAGACAGGATCCTTATATAACATTACAGGGTATACGATGAAAAAATACCGCCAATTTTGTATACAATTCAATGCATAGCTGAGAGTTAGCTCGAACTAGTCTCCCTATATTCACTGAAATTAAGCATTGTGAGCAATAATTTAACTGACTGTGAAAATACTTTAAGTAATGGTGAAATTTGTAAAGTCCTAAAAGACTTGAGCCCTGTATACATTAACAGCATTAAGACTGTTTGCCACGCCGGAATACAAATTATGAAAATAAAAAGACTTTCATTTAAATAATAAAGAAATTTGCATAACCTGCTGTTACACGTGTAATGACATATACAGAAACAAGAGTCGGACGAGAAAGTGATGGAAATGTAGGATAAATAATAACAATAAAAGAATTAAGGTATGCTTTTACATAGTGTTTTTATTCATTAAAAATCCTTGCATTCCTAATGAAAAATAAATCATTACAATGATTAGTTTAAGTTATGTCACAAAGATCAAAAAGAGAACCGTCTTTAGATGCATTACTCGATCTTAAGTCAGAGCACCAAAAATGACAAACACGGCTTCTCCATTATAGATGTCGTGTCACTATTCAGGTAAATTCCTGTAACACAGCAGGTTGAGTATGCAGATCAGTGGTCCTAAATGGGTGAAACAGAGTCTTATCCAGCTTAACAGTCTTGAGCATCTCAGCATCAGAAAGTCGAATCACAAGCCTTCTCCACTCGATGAGTACAGGTTTAACAACAGCATTCTCTTCACCCTGAGACGGTGTAAAGTATATAAATGTTCAACTTGACAAGGGATTCTAAACTCGTTGTTAGAGTCCAGAGCTGATGTATTATATGGTGAAAACACATGTTTCTCTTCTTAGCGATCTTGTCCTCGAATCTCGGTGTCGGTAACATTGAAGATGTCCCATGATTATAGGATTCTGAAGCCCAATAACTGTAGGAACTGCTGATTGCGTGATGTTAACCTGATGGGCGTCAAGGGCAGAGCATGATATGTGCGTCGAATCATTCCATTATTATATCCTCGACGTCTTTGACTTCTTCTAAAATCTATGGGCATTATGCTTATATCCTTGTTTCTAAAGGCAATGATATTGCTGTTATGCTCCCCTGTTTGCTCTATGAAGCGGATGTTTATGAACAACAGGTAAAATTTGATTTGATGGTTCCTGTGAAATACGGTATCCTGCCGTAACTGATGGGAAAACTGGTAGATGGAGTGTCCACTTTTACTATAGAGGAAGGAGACTGATGCAATACTGCGCTAAATTCGTGTGATGCTCAACCTAAATATATTCACTAGGAAATCAGATTCAGACAGCTGATTAGATGGAATAACCTTGTCACTGAAGGGCCACAGAACGTTCCTATAGAACAATCACTGGGGAAAAATCAAGAGTGAAAGGACATTTTAATGACATTTTTATTATTATTATTATTATTATTATTATTATTATTATTATTATTATTATTATTATTATTATTATATTTATTCACTGATCTAATAAAGAAGACATTCGCGTCCTAATATGAGGAATCTTTCTAACTCTTTCATGGTTTCAAGGTTCTGCAGATGCTAATCACGCTATAAAACCACCCAGCTTTAAATCCTGAATAATGTCGCTAATCGCATCGGAAAAGTCATTTTTATCAGGTGTATGAAGCATCATGAGTACCCTTAGCATGTTTTCCAAATCATTAGGATCTGTGTAGCGGTATAGCATCTCCTCTGTATTCGCTTTGGATATATCTTCTAATCTAGGTGAGTTGACACTAGTATGCTTGCTTTCATTGGTGTGTTTATTCAGAGCTTTTTTCCCTTTGCTGTCACCTTTTTCCCTTTGCTGGTTGAACATCACACGAATTTAGCGCAGTATTGCATCAGTCTCCTTCCTCTATAGTAAAAGTGGACACTCCATCTACCAGTTTTCCCATCAGTTACGGCAGGATACCGTATTTCACAGGAACCATCAAATCAAATTTTACCTGTTGTTCATAAACATCCGCTTCATAGAGCAAACAGGGGAGCATAACAGCAATATCATTGCCTTTAGAAACAAGGATATAAGCATAATGCCTATAGATTTTAGAAGAAGTCAACGACGTCGAGGATATAATAATGGAATGATTCGACGCACACATCATGCTCTGCCCTTGACGCCCATCAGGTTAACATCACGCAATCAGCAGTTCCTACAGTTATTGGGCTTCAGAATCCTATAATCATGGGACATCTTCAATGTTACCGACACCGAGATTCGAGGACAAGATCGCTAAGAAGAGAAACATGTGTTTTCACCATATAATACATCAGCTCTGGACTCTAACAACGAGTTCAGAATCCCTTGTCAAGTTGAACATTTATATACTTTACACCGTCTCAGGGTGAAGAGAATGCTGTTGTTAAACCTGTACTCATCGAGTGGAGAAGGCTTGTGATTCGACTTTCTGATGCTGAGATGCTCAAGACTGTTAAGCTGGATAAGACTCTGTTTCACCCATTTAGGACCACTGATCTGCATACTCAACCTGCTGTGTTACAGGAATTTACCTGAATAGTGACACGACATCTAAAATGGAGAAGCCGTGTTTGTCATTTTTGGTGCTCTGACTTAAGATCGAGTAATGCATCTAAAGACGGTTCTCTTTTGGATCATTGTGACATAACTTAAACTAATCATTGTAATGATTTATTTTTCATTAGGAATGCAAGGATTTTTAATGAATAAAAACACTATGTAAAAGCATACCTTAATTCTTTTATTGTTATTATTTATCTTACATTTCCATCACTTTCTCGTCCGACTCATTGTTTCTGTATATGTCATTACACTTGTAACAGCAGGTTATGCAAATTTCCTTATTATTTAAATGAAAGTCTTTTTATTTTCATAATTTGTATTCCAGCGTGGCAAACAGTCTTAATGCTGTTAATGTATACAGGGCTCAAGTCTTTTAGGACTTTACAAATTTCACCATTACTTAAAGTATTTTCACAGTCAGTTAAATTATTGCTCACAATGCTTAATTTCAGTGAATATAGGGAGACTAGTTCGAGCTAACTCTCAGCTATGCATTGAATTGTATACAAAATTGGCGGTATTTTTTCATCGTATACCCTGTAATGTTATATAAGGATCCTGTCTTAATGTGTTTCGGTGATGTAGATGTCTCAGCACCCGTTTCTTGCCGAAATGTTTCTTGTAGGTGCCGATGGTGTTTATTCCACCCTCCAATAGCGTCAGCATCCTTTGCATGGCAGCAGGCTATTCCTCTTCTTCTTCCTCTTATTGCACACCCTGAAACATTGCACAATGAAAGTCTTAGAAAACTATCTTGGCCAAGTAAAGGCAACCTGAAAAGAATTACATTTTTTGTTATGATACATGTAAAATGAAGCATATGATACATGTAAAATGAAGCACAAAGATTTGTATAAACATTCGGATATTTAGAGTTATTTCAATGCGCTAGATATAATTAAACTCAGAGCTTGTGATATTGTGATTTCGTAAATTTTTTATAAAATTCTATAATATGCATCTTTTGTATCTTTATATGTAATATCAATGAGTCAGTTGTTTTATTTATGAATTTTTCATTGTGAAATAGGAGAACATTCAATACTTAAGTTTGACACTTCTACGCACCTTCTTTGCATGTAAAAAAGACAATTTACATGTCTTAAATTTCCCCGTCTCTGCCATGCCATTATACTGGAGGTATACGTTCCCAGGTATTTCTGCAATCTCTTGATCGGTTAACGAATTATAGCGCTCTGGCAAGAACACTTGACAATCCTCCAGCGAAGATACGATCCTGGTACCATATCTTGTTTGAACTCTATTTAAGGACTTTATCTCATAGTTAAGACCTATTTCGAGATCTTGAACTCTACGAGTCGGTAGGAAACTACGCTCTTCAACCATCTTGTTAAGTCTATCAGCTAAACAATCTGTAACAGACATTGTCATGAATTATTATTTTCACTACATTATTCAAGTTGAAGAACAAGTTATACACATCTTTATATTAGAACTAGGGTGTGTATGTTTTGTATGTAAGCGTATGAATATGTAGAGAAATAAAGAATAAGTACAGAAAATCATGTGGATGTTCATTGAAGATGAGCCAGCAGAGAACCAAAGAATGAGTAGAGGAAATCGTGTGCGAATGTATAGTGAAACAAAGAATGAGTGGGGGAAAATCGTATGAATGTTTATATAAGAAGAATGTGTAGCGAAGATCGTGTGAATGTTAATGGAAGCAAAGAATGTGCAGAGAAAGTCGTGTGAATGTTAACAGAGCATGAACCTGCAGGGGGAACAAAGAATGAGTAGAGGAAATCGTGTGCAGATGTATAGTGAAACAAACAATGAGGGGGAAAATCGTATGAATGTTTATGTAAGAAGAATGTGTTGCGAAAATCATGTGAACTGGAGAAGAGTATGCAGTGAAATCCATGTGAATGTAAAGCACAGATTAGAAAATATGATGCTCTTTGTAACGAATCGTCTTTCATGTACTGTAACGTTTAAACAAAATTAAATGTATTGTAAAAGCCAACAGTGATTTTGTATAGTTATGTAAAACTCACCTTGCATTGTCACGTTTTGATATGTGCTGAATGTGTAGACGGCCTGCAGCTCACGTTGCTTTTAATGCTCTTTAAAACTTGAATGTAAAGTTAATAAGTACACAACAGTTCTAACATGGGCAGATATCTGTTTATATAAGGATCTAAACCCCCTCGAGGCGATGCCGTCACGTCATCATGGCTGTGATGCTTACACTCACGTGATTATTGCAGCCAATGACATTATTTCTTGCTGCGCATGCGCAGAGGCTCTCAGCACTTCTATCACTACTTGTTTCACTTCCTCTCGCTCTCTCTCTCTCTCCCTCTCTCGCTCTCTCTCTCACACGGAGTACATCCATAATGTCGTTACACAAAGCTGCATGCAGTTAAAGCATCAATCCAAGTGATGTATTCTAGAGTACAGAGGAAAATCAGTGAAGTCATTGAAAGATCGGGATTCGAACTAGGGGCAACTGATTGAAAATTATATACAGCATTAATTGTTCATTGTATGAGCTATCAAACATGCTTTCGTCTACAGCTCTATCTCTGATAGTTTCTGCGATAATTGAGATTTAAACTTAAGGATCGAACCCTGGACGTCAGGTACCCTAATATACACCGCAATGTATTATCTGATAACATAAACGTAATAGGTTTATTTGGTACCTTTGTCTTAATTATTTACTGTTATTAAATTTATAAGTAAACTTCATTGAATCGGTATTCGAACTCAGAACGCCAGAAACAAAGTTATTTATAATATTAGCTTGTGTTTAAAAGACCTGTATGCAGTTACAGCATCGATCTAAGTGATATATTCTAGAACACAGTGGAAAATTAAGGAAGTCACTGAAAGATCGGGATTCGAGCTAGGGACAACTGATTGGAAATTATATAAAGCATTAATTGTTCATCGTAGGAACTAAAAATCGTGCTTTGGTCCGCACCTTAATCCCTGCTAGTTTCTGAGATAATTGAGATTTTAAAATTAAGGATCGAACCCATGACACCTGGACTCTAATATACCAGCACAAGAAAGGAACTAATGACATAAAAGTAATAAAGTTTATTTACTGTCTTTATTTTAATTAGTTTTGGAGTTATTAGAAGATGAACCCATTCATCAAGACCGGTTTCGAGCAAATCGTAAATGGAGCCTTGCATCCCGAGCTATAATTAGTTTTTTATTGCGTCATTTTGTCTCTTTTCATTCAGGACATGCGCGTGAGTTGGTGTGTGCGTGTGTGGGTTGGTGCTGTTGGGTGTAAGTGAACAGGCATATGTGCTTGCACGTGTGTGTGTGTGTGGTCGTGTGCTGTTGGGTGTAAGTGAACAGGCATATGTGCTTGCACGTATGTGTTTGTGTGTGGTCGTGTGCTGTTGGGTGTAAGTGAACAGGCATATGTGCTTGTACGTGTGTGTGTGTGTGGTCGTGTGCGTATGTGCAAGTGTAACGGTGTATGTATGTACGTGAGTGTGTGTGCGTGTATGTGTGTGTGTCGATGTATACGTATGTGTGAGTGTAAAGAGCACTGGTGTATGTATGTATACGCACGAGGTGCGTGAATGCGTGTGCGTACTGGTGAATGCATGTATGTGGGTGTGCTGGTGAATGTATGTGCGTGTGTGTATGTGCTTGCGTGTGTGCGTGTGTGTGTACTTGCATGTACGTGTGTGCGTTTGTGGGCATGCGTGCAACAGTGTATGTTTGCTGATGTGTGTACAAGTGCTCGTGTATATGTGAACGCCTGAATGTGTACAAGTCGTGGAGAAAGAAAGAGATAGTTAGAAAGAAAAACAGAGGAGGAGAAGAAGAAAGAATGGTGTCTAGGCATCGTGATATCTAAGTATACGCGGTGGTTTAATATAAACAATGATAGTTGTTAAATGCAATTTTAATCCGACCGCCCCCTGCTTCAATCACTTAATAGGTATTATAGCGTTTCACAGGGCAAGATTCGAACTAGGAGCCTCTGGGTTCCTAAGAATACAGCTCGTTAAACATTGTAATGGCGTACAAATTAAATTATATTTGTTAACCACGCTTTAATCTGACTGCCCAATACTCACATAGTTTAATATTTATTAAGCATTAGAGATTCGCAGATTCGATCTAGGACCCCCTGAACACCCTTTTATTAATTATTGTAATGATATATAAAAATTAAATTATATTTGTTAAATGCATTTTAATCTGACCTTACATAGTTTAATATTTATTAAGCATTAGAGTTTCGCTGCGTAAGATTCGAACTAGGGTCCTCTGAACGGTCTTTCATTAATCAGGGTAATGATGTATAAAAAATTATATTTGATAAGTACATTTTTTAATCTGACCTTGCATAGTTTAATATTTATTAAGCATTAGAGTTTCGCTGCGTAAGATTCGAGCTAGAACCCTCTGAACACCCTTTCATTAATTATTTTAATGATATATAAAAAGTTAAATTATATTTGAAAAATACATTTTTTTAATCTGACCTTGCATAGTTTAATAGTTATTACGCGTTAGAGTTTCACTTGGTAAGATTCGAGCTACAATCCTCTGAACGCCCTTTTATTAATTAGAGTAATGATATAATATCAATCATAAATTTCTCATTAGCAATAAACTTTTGATTACAGCAAGAATCGAGCACCGATCTATGGATATCCACACAGAGGTTTAATGCATGCAATGAAATGTATATTAGGCGCTTTTTCAGAGTCCCTGCCTGAAATGGACCAAGCAGAATGCTTGTTAACTATGCTCGGACATATTCGTAGGATCTCGTAAAACATCGGAGAGAACAGTCCCTCAGGCAAAATCATGATGGCCGACTCTGACGTTGTTACGCAGAGTTGCTAAACAGACTTCTCTCTCTTTCACGCAAACAAGGACAGGACGAGCATAGAGCAACCTACAGATTCTTTTGTTAAGCTCGAATAATAGAAAGGGTCAGGCTTTGTTATGGAGCAGTGGAATGGGAACGCCACAGGTGTCTTTCTAAACTAGTCTTGCCCAGGACAATAGAAAAGCACACAATAGAATCTCTTCCACAATGGAAATGGTCAGGCTTTGTTATACGATTGTGGAATGGGAACGCCGCAGGGGTCTTTCTAAAGTAGTCTTGCTCGGTACAATAGAAAGGGACTGGCTTTTTTATGGAGCAGTGGTTTGAGAAATAAAGGATTGCCCGGGACAATAGAACTTGTTTCTCTTTTAACTGGCTTAGGTTCTCTTTGTCACGCCCTAATTTATCATGGGCTTTGTTCATTTTGACAGCTGGAGGGTAAGCATTGTTCTTTTGTTAAAAGCTAGTGGAATGAGTATGCCACGTGTTCAACAAACAATAGGAGTGGAGTGGGTAACTGCAACAGTGCAGAAGTGGACTGATGTGGAATGGGTAGGAAAAACATCTCGCCTTTGTTACAGAACCTTAAATTTATGACCCCTTTGTTCGTTTTGACAGTTGATTGACAGCCTTAATTGCTTAAATGTCAAGCTTCCATTGTACTCAACAAGATTTATGACCCTCAGGTGCAAGTAAAACTACCAAAGCACAGCGGGGGAGGGGGGAGGGGAGGAGGCGTGGCTAATTAGCATATTTATTGACATTCCATGCATATTAAGTGATACAGAACTCTCAATTCCCTACTACTGACGTCTAATTTGCTTTACGTTCTTTGGTGGTGGAATTTTCATTATTGCTTCTATTCTCTTCTGATCAGGTCTTATACTTCGTTCGTCCACTACATAACCCAGAAAATTTATTTCCTTGACACAAAATTTTGATTTTTGTATGTTTACAGTCATACCATGTTGTTGCAGCTTGTTTAACACATAATGGACATTATTTATGTGTTCTTCAAATGTTTGACTAATGATTTGGAAGTCGTCAATATACTTTATTAAAAAGTCATCTGCAGAATTTCCAAAGATACTGTGAATGGCTCTCAAAAATCCACTTCCTGAGTTTTTTAAACCAAAAGGATTTACACAAAAACGATACTGGATCCCTGAGTACTGAAATGAAGTGTAATCACGCACTTGTGGATCTAATTCCACTTGCCAATATGAAGCAGTGAGGTTAATGGATGTTAAAAATCTCCTTCTTGAAAGTTTCGTAATGAATTGTTCAATTCCTTTACTTTGAAAATGATCAGGCTTTATATACTTGTTGACATATCTACTGTCTAATGTTAATCTCAAACTACCATCTCGTTTAATACTGCAACAGATTGAATTTATGTATTGAGAATTACTTTGCTCAATAATCCCATTTTCTAACATGCTATTTATTTGTTGTCTAGCTTTGTCCCGAAGACTTATAGGTAAATTGTCATACTTGTGTCTATATGGTGGTACGTCTTCTACTTGAAATGTATGCTGATATACATTACATCTGCCTGGGATATTACTAAATACTGAACTATTGTTCATCAAAACATCATGAAGGATTTGTTTTTGCGTTATCGTAATGTTATAAGCTTCTTCACACTTGTGTATTATTTCCTCATTTCTCTTCTCTTCCCAGCTGTTGTCTGTCTCGCTCACATGGTCGTCTTTTGTTTGGATTGTAACTTTCTCTACTTTCTCTGGCATTTCTACTAGCTGTTGAAAATATGGCGTGGTGTTCCCTTCATATTCTGTGACTACCTGCTTTATTTGACTATTTCTATCGGTCTCTGTTATTTGCACAAAAAAACTCTTGGTCACAAAGATTTTTCTCATCCTTTGTCATTTCAATCACAGAAACTTTCAGTTTTATAAATGGTACATTTATTTCTCTATCGTCTTTTGTCATTTTTAACTCTTCATGTTTAAAATCTATACTTGCTTCATATTCATGTAGGAAGTCACATCCTAAAATTATGTCACAAATCAGATGGTTTACGATTAGGAACATAACCTCAAAATTCTCTCCGCCGATAAGTATGTTAAGTAGAGCTTGTGTTTTTATGACCTGTGTCGTTCTTCCGATTGCAACACGACAAACTAAATTACTAGTAGGAAGAGCCATAATTTTGTTACCTTCATTAATCAAATTTATGTAAAATTTCTGTGAACAAATTGAAGCTGACGAACCAGAATCTATAGTTGCAATGATCTCTTTCTTCGCAATTTCCATCCTAACATGAGGTGACTCGAAATTTTCTCCCTTATCATTTGTTTCCCTTATCATTTGTTGCTGCAATCTTATTACAGGGTGTGTGTGTAGGCATATTATTTGTATTGGTAATGGATACTAAATTATTAAAGACGTCCTGAGAACCTACTGCACAGGAGTCTATTAACAGTTTTCCTGGTTACTTCCATGTTCACGTACGGGACTGCCATTCCTAACAGGCGCTAAATCTATCTCATTGTCGCTACCATTGTTTTGAGTTCCCTTTCCTCGAGTTCGAAATCCTCGATTTCTGAAATTATGTCCCCTTGGCACATAATTTTCTTGCCGTTCCTCAGATCTTTCCCGGTTATTGTTTTCCCTCCAGTGAGTGAAATTTCCCCTTTGTCTAATGTACCGCCTTCCATAATTTTGCCCTCTTTTCAGCAATCTTTCTTTCCTGACATAATTTATTTGTTCCTGTCGACCTGGTCTCCCATCTATCCTCGATCTTTCAAATTTTGGAACGAATGATTGATACCGTTGTCTGGTATTATTTTCATAACGTCTGTCTTGTCCTCTACTTTGCTGATAACTGCCTTGGTAATTTCTTCTATCTCGCACATCTAAAGATCTATGCTCCCACTTCCAAGATACTTCTTCCTCCTGTTGTTCCAAAGCTGTCATTAATTCTGTCATCTCATAGATATTATGTGGTTTTGCAATTAGTAAATAATTTTGTATCCTTAAAGGATAATGCCTTGTGAGCAAATTCACAAAATCTTCCTCATTGATTGGAGGTGACAAGTTCCTAACCTGACTTGCATGTTTCAGTAAGTAATCAGTCATTGATATTGCCTCTCGTGGATTAAATTGACCATGACTAAGCATTTCTCGAATCCTGTGCTGTACCGTAACATTCCAAAATCTGTTCATGAATAGCCTCTTAAAGGATTCATATGAAATTTCACCCCCTGATACCATTTGTAACCAATCTAAAGTTTTCTGGTTCAAACATCTTTTGACAACTATCATTTTTAATGCTTCAGGTATCTTTTTAATTTGAAAATACTCTGATAATTCTGCAATAAACTGTACTGGACTGGAGTTTTCATTAAATTTTGGAAGTGGAAAATCACTTAAGATATGATTGTAATTTTGCAAATTCCCTACTCCCATATTTAAATTCTCTAGTGTTACTTGTGCACTCTGAGTTTCAGCATTAGCTATAGATGAAGCTGCCGCATCACTCACATTATTAGTCATACCTGATGAACTACCTCTATCATTATTTTGTACATCAGATACATTATTATCACATATATTTACCCTTGAATTTAATTCTAACCTATTTACAGTACCTTGCAGATTTTCTATTGTCTGTTCCAATTTTCTATTATTCTCATTTTGAACAGCTTGGTGCTTATTAATTTCAGAAGTTAGTTTTTGATTCAAATCTATAGACAGAATTTTACCTTCTTCAGACAATTTATTTCTCTGTGTTTCTGACTCCTTCTGTATTTCAGATATCTCCCCTCTGAGATTAACTTGCACCTGAATTAAATCTGCATTTGTAGCCTCCATCATCTCTTTTAACTCACTTGAAATGCTACTCATTCGGCTACCTAACTCTGTACATTTTACATCAACATGTTCTATTTTATTATTAACCTCACTTTTTTGGTTAGATATTTCCCTGCTCATGTCTAACATTTTCTTTAAACTTCACCCATTTCATTTGCTATCATTTCCTGATTTTCATTTCTCATTCTCATCATACTACTATCTAGCTCCATGAATTTCTTTTCAATCTCTTCCCTATTTTGATCTAATTTATGCTCTAATTTCTCATTACTCTTACCAATTTCTTCTCTTAATTGATCTGTAATACTCTTACCAATATCTTCCCTCAATTCTTTCTTATTCTGATCTAGTTTTTGTTCTAAACTCCTATCAATATCTTCTTTTAATTCCCTATTATTCTTTTCCATATCTTCCCTGTTTTGTTCTATTTTCTTTTTAATTTCTCATTATTTTTACCAATATCTTGAGTTAGTTTTTCTAATTTCTCATTATTCTGATTGAGTTTTTGTTCTAATTTCTCATTATTCTGATTTAGTTTTTGTTCTAATTTCTCATTATTCTTACTAATATCTTCCCTCAATTTCTCATTCATATTTCTCAGCATTACCATCATCATACTAGCATCAAGATTAACATATCCTGTTATTATATTCTGACTTTCTGCACTAACATTTTCACCCTCAAATCCTACATTGTTTGAGCTATTTTCTGTAACCTGTATTGAACTACAGCTAACTGTTACACTATCTCCCTCCATAATTATTTCTTCTGTATTATTAGTGGACATTGTTTTCTTTATCCTACCGCTCCTGAGGTACATTTAAATTTTTACACTTTTTTTAGAATAAAAATCACACGTTTCTAACCTTGCTGATGCTATCTGCTGATGTTGCTTTGATGTCCAGCTTTCTGCCCCTCTCTCCTAGATTATATGTTGCTTCTGCGTTGTATTATGATGAATCTACGTCGTCTTGGTGTTCTGTAGTTGATTTCCCCTGTTGCCTTGTAATCTTGGAATTACGATGTCCACTCATCCGCGTAGTCTGTCGTCGCTGTTGTTGTTTCTGGAATCTGCGTCTTGTAGTTCAGTTCACTTCTCCATTCGCTCCATGTCCTGGTTCCTTTGCCCCTTCCTGGTTATTCTGCTACTTTCTGGTCATTCTGAACCTTTCCTGGTCAATCTGCCCCACGTTTTGGATGCCAATTTGCGACGGAAACATTATGGTTTGTTTGTGTATTTGTGTTTACTCCACGTGGTGAATCCATCTTGTGACGTGATTCATTTGTTAGGTTTGTTAGCTCCATCTGGTGTTAGCAATTTGCGGCAGTATTAGTGTTCGTTTGAAAGAATGCTACTGTTATTTTATTTAATTTTTGTTCACTGTCCTCCGGCTAGCTATGATCTTTTGGTCAAGCACTTCTCTTTATACATGTTGTGTAAACGGAAGGGAGTCTCTTATCCAAAAATAACACTGATGAAAGAATTTGTTTTACACTTTTATTGTTGAACACATTTACACATTGATCTTGACACTCCCCAAACTGAAACTGTTATAACAAATTCATTACTGATAATTCTTAATTCGCGTACTTCAACTTTTTGTATAATTAACTTTACAATATTTAAGATTTTTCATAACTCTGTTACGAATAACCTGCAAATTGATATCCGACGTGTGCCGTACATATATTTTCGACGAACTGAGAGACTGAAGGCGACGTGTACTTTACAAATATTTTAGATGAACTGATGGGGTCTTTACCTCTAGCCTACCTTCTATACTCCTACACCCCGATATGCCTAAAGATTATAACTGAGCTGCTATTGGCTAATAAAACGCGCCAACATTAGCGTCTATTTTTATATCCAATGAAAATTATGAATGCATATGCTTTAGGAAAAATGTTCCAGCAAATTCTAAAAGAAAAACGCGCCAATATTACGTAAGTTCCTCGTCTCTAATAATGATAAACAGCTCACCCCCTCACTGCATTATTGCACGCTATTATTGTCAGTTTCAGTAAGGCCGTATAAACTTACTTCTCAACAATAATTACAATCAACAAACATCTCAAATCAATGTCACATAAAAATGCATATTCATACTATAATCATTCTTTACATTTAAATAATTTATGATACAAATTACTGCATCAAATAAGGCAGATGGATTTGAAAATGGCTGATTTTGTGAAGTTTTCTCTTGCACTGGACGAGAGTACAGATGTAACTGACACCTCAATTGGCCATTTTCATTCGAGGTGTTATAAGGAACCTAATGTTGAAGAGTATTTTCTCGATTTAGTCCCACTAAAAGTCAGTACTACTGGCGAGCAGATATTTAAAGCTCTAAAAATTAGTATTTAAGGATATTGTTCACAATGGTCAAAATTAGTATTAGACGGAGAAAAGGCCATGGTTGGGGAAAAAGTGGGTTGATTGAAGGTTAAAACATTTTTTTCAGTGATAAAGGTATTTGGAGCAATTTTTATACTTGCCATTGTCTGTTGCATCAAGAAGCACTTTGTGCCAAGTCAGTTACACTACTAAAGTGATGGATTGTGTTGTGAACAAAATAAAAGCAAGTGTTTTGAAACACCGACAGTTTCGAAAATACGTACACTTAAAAATATGGGAGAATCATTTCAAGATATTAAGTATTTGTGTGATGTTAGATGGCTTAGCAGAGGTGCAATGTTACGTCGGTTCTTAGACCTCAGAGATGCATTCCCCCGGATTCATGAAAGAAAAAGCAATTTATTTTAGCTTTACATTTACATTATTCTCATATGCTTTAAGGCCATATTGTAATTTTATTGTTTCCTTATTTTAGGGAATGGAAATTTAGGAACTAAATAACGAGGTCTGGGTCTGCACTTAGCTTTCTTATGCGATATATGTACGCACTTAAACAAGCTGAATACTACACTTCAACGATTGATAAGATATTGTTGATAAGTATAGTTCAGTGCAGGCGTTCGTAAACACACTTTCACTCTGGGTAGCTCACTTGAAAGAGGGGCAGGTGTACTATTTTCCATGTTTAAATCTCCTTTCAAATTTCTGTTCAGATAAATTCAGTATTTACATTAGTATTCTAACACTTAAACGTGAATTTTGTAATTACAGATTTCGTGGTTTCAGGGTTTTTAAATATGATATATCAGTGTATGTCTATCCATTAAACATAGACGTAAGGCCAGAATCAATCTGCAAGAGGAGCTGATTCAGTTACAGTCTGACTAAATCATGAAAATCAAATGCAAGGATTTAATAGGAGTGGAATGTTTTAAATTCTTATGCAACAATAAATATCCGAAGCTTCGATCATATGCAATTTCCATGGAAGCAATGTTTTGTACAACGTACGTCTGTGAATAATTATTTTCCATGATTAAATTAGTAAAAAGCAAATGCAGATCCCGAGAGACGAACGAACACCTTCATGACCGGTTACGTATAGCTGTAAACAACATAATTCCCGATTTCGAATCTCTCATTGTAAAGGACATCGGAGAAGCTTAATTTACTTTAAATACAAGGTGCAGGACGCCACTGAATCATTTCGTTCTTTACCACTACCCCGCCCGCCTTCCAAATTCTCCCCCTTCCATAGCTTTGTTATCCAGGTTGCATCAAGGTGCTTCGGGGCAGGATTACAGTCTCGCCATGCCTGCTCTATGCAACACTCCGTCCACGGAATGCGGTCGGTGTTTGAGTCCCGGCCCTCACTGGGACCCCGCTGCCATCCGACGAATTTTGAATGTGGAGAAAGGTAGGAACTTGCCCTCTGCCCTGTCGTGCCACCTGATCCGACCGCTCTCACCTCTCCCCTTCCTCCTATGAGTACCCAGTAAGGGGCTTAGGCACTAAAGATCTTCGTAGGCTGAGGTGCTAAGACCCCCTTCGCTCCAAGTCCCAGTCCTGGCCCTAAACATTTCCGAGATATCTTTGTTTCTGTTTGAATTTTCAAAAACATAATTTTTTCAAATAGTGAGCCACTATTCGTTTTTTCTCGAGGCGATGCAAAGAGCATGGAATTTCAAAGCCATCACATAGCGAACGCAATATCATTATAGCTTATTCCCCCATCCCTCATATATTTGAAACGAATGTGTAATAAAAGTTCCTCTTCAGCAAGAAGTAGATTGAAGAACAAACTTTTGTAGGAATAATTTGTAGTGGAGTAAGAGGAGAAAGTCATGTAAATGCAACATATCAGTTTTACCATCTCCACCACGTACATAGTAGCTAGAGGAGGTATTGTATTCCACCCAAAAATTCGATATCCAAGATTTCATAGGAAATACATATTTTGAGGCTCCTGAATGCAAAAAAGCACTGCAAAAAAGGTTCGTGTATGTCGGCGGGTCTGTCTGTGAAGAGCATAACGCAAAAACGAAAACTTTACCGAACTTGGTATATAGAATCAGTATTTATTAAAAATGCGACAATGTTTCGTAAATTTTGATTTTCTCAAAAATGGCTATAACGATTTTTATTAAAATATCAGATATTTAAGATACGAGGGCAGTCCCTGAAGTACCCGACCTGACGTATATATAGTGGCTGTTGTTTGAAACAAATGACTGTGGTAGATTGTGCCAACCTTATAAAGCTGAAATCTGAAGTTAGATGATGCTACGTCGTTTAGTAATTGTTTGGCAGCCATTAATAGGGAACGCTCTCAGTGAATTTGTAAACTTGGATAAAACTGGTCATCGTTATGCGATACAATACTTTCATTTGAAAGGTCTTAGTCCAACTAATATTAAAGCTGAGCTAGATTCTACTCTGGGGGAGTCTGCTCCTTCGTTTACAACAATAAAATATTGGGTGGCAGAGTTTAAGCGAGCCGCCAAGACGAACATCGCAGTGGTCGACCAAATGAGGCATGCCAGAAATTGTGAAGAAAATGCACAAAATGGTATTGGATGACCAGCGACTGAAGGTGCGCGAGTTAGCAGAGATCGTTTTTATGTCGAGTCATAACCATGGATGAAACATGGGTTCATCACTTCACACCTGAGACGAAGGAACAGTCAAAACAGTGGATTGAAAGGGGAGAATCGGCTCCAAAAAGGTGGGATAGTTCCATCTGCAGGCAGGGTCATGGTGTCAGTTTTTTGGGATGCGCGTAAGATAATTTTAATTTATTATCTTCAAAAAGGAGAAGCTATCAATGGCGAGTATTATGCAAACTGATTGCAGCATTTGAATTATGAAATAAAGCGAAAAATGGCCGCACTTATTGGAAAAGAAACTTTTGTTCCATAAGGAAAATACCAGTTCATACATCCATCGCCATGGCCAAAATCAATGAGTTCAAGTTCGAATTGCTTCCTCATGCACCCTATTCGCCAGATTTAGCCCCCTTCTGATTATTTACTATTTTCAAAGTTGAAGAAATAGCTTGGTGCTAAAAGATTTGGCAACAGTGAAGAGCTGGAGTCTGCAGTTGATGGCTATTTTGCAGAACTCGATGGTTCTCAAAATAAACAGGGTATCGAAGTTATTGAACACCGCTGGGAAAAGTGTATCGAGCTGAAAGGAGACTATTAGAGAAACAAAGATGTTTTTCACCCAAATTTTTGTGTTTTCGTTGTTAGGTCGGGTACTTCTGGGACAGTCATTGTATTTCCATGAAAAATAAAGTTTATAACATGAATGTTCTGGGAATGTCCCCAAAAGTCCTCTTTTTTCTCAATGGCTTTTGTATAACCGGTAAACACAAACTGTTTGTACACAAAAAAATGTACATTGTTCGCAATTTATGTCATATACATTTTCTCTATTGAGAACCCATTTTCGAGATATTCCTTGTTATTTGTTTGAATTTTCTAATACTTATACTTTTTTTCAAATGGTAAATCGTTATTGTTGTTATGCTCCACATAGCAACCAGTTCTTAAAGCTTTGATTATGGCTTAAATTCTACCATATTCCCCCTTCACCTACAAAAATAGCCATAACATAGCTTCTGCAAACGTTTATCTGGACTAACATGAAGTAGATGAGAATAAGCGTTTGTAAAAATAGTTTCTACAAGAGTAGAAAAAGTCATGTAAGTTTAACACATCAGATTTTTAGAAAAAGGTCTGTGTGTGTGTGTGTGTGTCTGAACAGCATAACTCAAAAACGAAAACTTAGATAAATGCCACACTTGGTATTTAGGTTCAGTACCTTCCAAAGACGTGACACAGATTTTCAAGAAAATCCCCCACCCCAAACTACCCTTTACATGGAACATTTTTCGACATTTAATTTTCCACAAAATGGCTCTGACAGTTTGATTAAAATGCCATATATGAAATATATTTACACAACAAATAAAATGTATATCTTGAATTTCCGGGAAATAGCCTATGAAGCCCTCTTCATTCGAAAGGAATTGTGCGTAATCTTGTATCTATAACTGGTAAACGTTAAGCGATAGACGAAAACGTACCATACAAAGACTGTATGTGCCTTTAAAACACACAATTAATTTAAAATAAATTTTTGTCGCATAACCGTTTCTGAGATATCCGATATTAAGTGTTCGAATTGTTCATTTCTTAGTCATTCTCCTAATGTCCTTAAAACTTTCAGTTGTTTCTCGTGATTTCATGAGAGCATTATGGAATTTAAAGCTAGCATATAGCGTTCAGTTCTTAAACATTTGACCACCACTGTTAACTTTGTATCTATAACGAAATGTGTAACGTAAAGATTTATTTGGATTAAAATGAAGTGGATAGAAAAATAATCTTTAGTAAGAATAGTTTGTATGCCCATTAACAAAGATAGGGGGGTAGAGAAAGTCATGTGAATGTTTTCATTACGTGATTTTGTATCATAGGTGCGAAAGAATCTTTATCCTGTGCATAGACCAACACTAACATGTGAAAGTAATAGAAGATCAGAGCACAGACCTCATAGTCACTTTTCATTGTTTTACGTTCCGCTGTAACTTTCCGATTTGTGTTCCGGAGTGACCGCCTTCCCCATCTTCATCTTCCCGTTCTCCTCTTTCCATATTCGTTGGACCAGATCGTCTCCGATTCCGATACAATTCGCGTTTGGAAAATAAATGTGCCTTGCTTCTTTCTTCTCTTCAGGTTTATGTATTTTTGTAAGGCCCCTTTGGGGAAAATCCTCTCTCTGCGGATAATTTATTAAACAGTCCCTAGAGAGTCGCCGTTTGAGAGCACACATGCAGAATACCTTCGTTTTAAGAAAGGAAAAGCTTTTGCTGTACTTCATAATAGTTTTGTTACTTTTTCTGAATTTTCTCCGAGTATGTGCTTATTTTAGAAACGAATAATAACTCTTTGTATCGTCCTGCAGTTTACTTTAATATTCTTCATCTCGATTGTTTAGAAACTATAAGAATGTATAATGAATACATAGATATAAAAATACACATTTTGCGGTAAGAGGCTTTAATTATTATTTTATAGTTTTATTAATGGTTTGTATACTATTTGTAAACTGCAATAATATACACAACACCACTTCAATACATTTCCAGGTGTGTTAACACCGTCAACATATAATAAAACAAATCTGATATGCGCATCCATTTATGACCTTTCCTACCCTACGTCATCTCTATTTATCTACTTCTTTAAAGTGTTCTTGCAAAAGCTTATTTTTCTATGTAATTACGGTTAATATAGACATATATTCATTACACATAAGAAATATCGACTTCAAGTTAAAAAAAAATCATGTGTTACACTCACATGAATTTCTCTACCCTGTATCGCTTATTAGTGGGTATACAAATTATTGTTGTGAAAGTTTATTACTTATTTTAATGTAGATAAACCTTTCCGGAATAGCTGCATTACACATTTTGTTATAGATACAAAGCGAATTTCGTTTTAAAAAATAAAATAATTTTAGCAAACTTAGTGCTGATCCTAAGGAGCTGCTTAAATGAAGTCCTAATAGATAGCCATGGCATGTACTGGCCAATTTAAAACATATTTTTCTTTGTTTTCGAAAAGTTTAAGTTAAAACATATTCTATACTTCTCCAAAATTATATCACCAATTTTGTCAGCAGTATCAATACTTTTGTTGACAAGAGTAGTGCCATATGCATATTATAAACATCATATAGAAATAAGATATTACATTAAGATGTAGGTTAAAAGTCTGATGTTTTACACTCACATCAATTTCTCTACTGTTGTACAAACTTTTTACAAACGCTTATTCTATGGAGAATGCCTCATGTTAATCGAGATATCGAGATGTTAAACTTAATGCTAATTTTCTTGTAGCTGCAAGGGGAATTGGTAGGCTTTAAGCGATAGTCAAATATTTTAAGAGCTGGTTGCTATGTGGAGTATTCTATTCTCTTTGGATTACCAGGACAAAAAAAAAGAATAACGGATTTGAGAAAAAGTATAAGTATTGGAAAATTTAAGGGAATAACAAGCAATATCGCGAAAATGGATCACTCAACAAAAACAAAACGTATAAGACATATGTTGTGTATTTTAACGCGATCCACATTTTTTGTGTAGTAAACTTTGTCTACCTTTAGTGGTTTACCAGTTATGCAAAAGTCGTTCACAATGATGAGTACTTTTGGAGACATTCCCAGAAAATTCAAGATATACATTTTATTTGTCATGAAAGTGTCTTAAAAATATGATAGTTTAATCAAAATCGTTAGAGCCATATTTGAGAATATAAAAATTTTCAAAAACGTTCCATGTAAAGGGTAATCTGAGGTGGGGGGATTTTCTTGAAAACCTCCGTGTTGCATCACTGGAAGATACTGAACCTAAATACAAAGTTTGGTGTTTATCCAACGTTTCTGAGTTATGCTGTTCACAGACAGACACACACACGGACAAGTTTCCAAAAATATTTTTTTTGGATTCAGGGGACCTCAACACATGCATTTCCGGTCAAATCTCGGTATCGAATTTTTTAGTGGAATGCAATACTTCCCCCACTTGGTATACGCAGTAGAGAAAGTAAAAAGGGACAATCCAAAGCAGAGAGGAAAAAATCTTGAGGAAACCTTGTACCTTCATATAAAATTCACAACACAAATATAAAGAAATAGAAACACAAACACAAGCTAAACTAAATGACACCATAACCAATTTGGGTTAGTTTTTACCGTCAGAAACAAATACCAAAACGGATTATGAAAACACTAGGCATATATAATGTTTTAAATTTGTCTACTGGCTACCTACCAAGGAGGAAGAATTGCATTCCATTAAAAAATCGATACCTTGATTTAAACGCAAATACACGTTTAGATCCTCTATGATCCAGAAAAAATGTATGTTTACAATGTCTGTCTGTAAGCGGCATAGGATAGGATGGAATAGGACTAGAAGTGGAGGGGGAATTAGCACCTCGACCTATTCAGATCTTGTGTGTCTAACTCCCTAAAGGGGTGCCACCGGATGTAGGGATGAGGTAGAGAGAACAAAGGGCGGCCGGACCAGGAGGCACGACAAGCAGAGGGCAGGGTCCCTACGGTGGCTGGTGGCACCGGCTTCTCCTCTCTGTGGGATTACACATCCCTGGAGAGCCAGGGATCCGGAGACCGCTCGCGAGAAGAACTTCTACTCTGAGCATCATTTTCTCTTGCCATGCACATGCCGAGACCTCCTGCCGACACTTACAAACCTGAAATAAACCAAGCAGATGAAGGGTGAAATGAAATAGGAATGAAGACGAAACGAAGGGATAAGAAATTTGGGGGATGTAATGACCCTTCCCAGCATTTGCCTGGCGACCCGGGGAAACCCCGAAAAAAACCATAGATCAGGAAGGTCGGCCATGGGAATCGAATTCAGGACCTCCAAAATTGCAGGCCACAGACGTTTCCGCCTGAGCCATCCCGTTTGGTGTCAACAGTATAACACAGAAAGATTTTTTTTTAGAGTTTCCTTGTTTTACCGAGTTTATATTCTACTGTGTTTTTACTGTTTTCGTTACCGCTTATTTTCGAAATTACACAACATACAAACACCCATGCTCATGGTGGGAGTCGAACCCGCGACCCTTAGTTTGGCGGAGTGCCGGAGATATACTCTCCAGCGACCACGGCTACGAGGGCCGGCAAATTAAATGCTAAACCTGATATTTCACTTCTGCATCTTTCAAGGATAGACACGAAGGTTTTCAAGGAACTCCTTCATCCCAAACTACTCTTTAGATGTAAATTTTTGCAAAAGTTGTGATTTTCTCAAAAATGGTTTGAATTTTCGAACACTTGTGCTTTTCTCATGGTCATCCAAAGAGCAGAGAATTTCAAAGCCATCGCATAACGACAAGCTCTTTAAAAATCTGATTATCGCTTTGCCTATTTCTTTTTTGCCTATTGTATCTTAGAACATGCCTAAGTGTCAATTAAAAGTTCATCTGGATTAACGAGAAGCTAAGAATGGTTTGTAGAGTAATAAGTAGAGAGTCATGTAAATGTAACATAAATCTTTATTACATGTATAATCTTCATAATTATTTATATTACAGCAAATATGAAGCACATTTAAACACAGTTAACATAATTACTTTGAAGGGAAAGGTCGTATTGATAATAAAATCCTCCCTACGAAACGTTGAATTCCAATTTCACCCTGTACCTTTTTCTTTCCTTAACACGTCCAAGATTTTATTGGTAAAGAAGCTCTCTACAGATATGTTGCAATTGTTAGTCAAACGTTTACTCTTAACAATGTTTTAAGCTTCAAGATAAATGTAAATATGGTAGTAAGCAGGGAGTTGAAGAAGACCAAATCCAGCTGTCGATTACAGTGATTCTTCCGTGGCCGTAACATGTTCTTGATGAAACAGAATTTCTATTTGCTATTGCATTGCAGGCGAGGGAGTAATGGTGCACACCGCTATTCAGTTATTCTTTGACCTCTTTTTCAAGTAATGAACTTTAGAATTCTTCCAACAGCGTTGGCACTATAAACATGATTTTCTATGTTGATACTCTCAACCTAGAAATCAATCCACGTTCAAGTCTGCTAGGATACCCATGCAGTATAGAAGTATGTTATACTTAAATGCATTAATAAAAATTTCAACTTCTCAAATAGCTTCGGAAACAAAAACAAGTATTTAAGATTTGGATGTAGCTTATCACCAATTTGGAAGAATCTGGAAACAATTCAACTACAGGCGGAATTTTATTTCCAAAAGTTAAAATTTTAAGTAAATTGATGACATTATAAAACGAAGTAAAATATTTAAACTCTCTTATGACAGTTCGTGAAGACATGGTGGCCGCATCCTCCGTATCCGTCCAAACAGATTAGAGACAGCATTTGTGTGACAAGTCCGAGTCCAACAATGTTAATGCAGTATTCGTAGACCAGAGTCACTGCTTCTTAATCAAGTAGCTCCTGAATTGATACTAAAAGTCTACATGTGGCCCAGTGAACCCCGAACAAAAATTTCCAGCATGAAGAAATATATTTGCAGATTTCCTTGCGGTTCTGACAGTAGGGAATGTTTATAGTACAATATAGCAAGGATAGCGATTAAATATTCCAGCTTAAAAATAGTGCAAGAAGGATATTTAAAGTGAAATTTAAAACCCTATCACACTAACACAAAATGTGCTAAATTCATGACCCATTATCTAAAAGCCTATTTAAGATATCTACTGTTATGTTTACAGAATGTAGATGCAGTCCCTTAAGTTCATCGTTTAATTTTATCCACAAAGCTTGTACATGAATTCTATTACCTTTTAATAATATTTATCAGCAATTATTTAGCTATAAACAGGCCAACTGTGTTAGTATCATTAAAGTAGATCCAGAACAGATTTATAGTTTATTTTATCATCCCAATGTTTTTAAATTTAGTTATAAACTGGTATTTATACTAGAAAATATTATTCACAGAAAAGCTGTTGAAAGAAGAATTGTAGAAACAAACCTGCATACATTTGCAAATAAAGAAATCGCATAGCTTGTGCAAACAGAAACTGCCATGCTTAAAAGTAGCACCAATGTTTATACCAAAGCTTCCCCTAAAAGATGGGGAAGTGTTAAGTGCGCAGCAGTTGTGCTTTTTGTTTTTTTACTGTTAAGTTGTATAGAATTCCGAGTACAAAATGGCAGATTACGTACTACTTTAAAAGTATGTTTCACATATACCTATTGTGCCTACAATCACAATATATTTATAAAACTAAAGAACAAATCTGATGTGTTACACTCACACGGCTTTCTCTACTCTTGTACAAATTATTTTTACAAACGCTTATTCTCCATATGCTTCATGTTAATCGAGATATCGAGATGTTAATCTTATTGCTAATTTTCTTGTAGATGCAAGGGGAATTGGTAGGCTTTAAGCTATAGTCAAATATTTTAAGCGTTGGTTGCTATGTCGAGTATTCCATTCTCTTTACATTGCCAGGACAAAAAAAAGAATAACGAATTTGAGAAAACGTATAAGTATTGGAAAATTTAAGGGAATAACAAGCAATATCTGGAAAATCGTTCACTCAACAAAAAAACTGTATATGACATAAATTGTATTTTAACGCAATCTACATCTTTTGTGCAGTAAACCTTTGTCTATATCTTATGGTTTACCAGTTATACAAAAGTCGTTCACAATGAAGAATACTTTTCGAGACATTCTCAGATTATTCGAGATGAACATTTCATTTGTCACGAAAATATCTTAAATATATGATATTTTAATCAAAATCGTTATAGCCATTATTGAGAAAATTAAAATTTTCCAAAAATTTTCCATGTAAAGGGTAATCTGGGGTGGGGGGATCTTCTTGAAAACCTTCGTGTCTCATCTCTGGAAGATACTGAACCTAAATACCAAGTTTGGTGTTTATCCGACTGTTCGTTTCTGAGTTATGCTGTTCACAGACACACACACAGACAGACACACCAACAGACAGACACACAGAGGGACATGTTTCCAAAAATGCTTTTTTTGGATTCAGGGGTCTCAAAACATGTATTTCTGGTGAAACCTCGGTATCGATTTTTTGGGTAGAATACAATACTTCCCCTACTTACTCTACGTAGTAGAGAAAGTAAAAATGCCTATTCTTAAGATACATGAAGAAATAAATATATTGTTTGGCAATTCCACCATATAGCCTCCCCTTAAAATATCACAAAATAAAACAAAGTTTACGAATATTCGGAAGAAACATGAAGTCGTTTCCAGCGCGTTTCCAAGTTTGAAGTCGTTCTCTGCGTCACCTTTTGGCGTCGTCTACAATATCTGCTGTTGATTCTACTACCGGCTGCTACAGTGGTTGGCTATGAGATCTTTCTCTCAGGGTATGCGTGAACTCATTTAAATTGGCTGAGAAATTTAACATCATCTAATGCTTGAGGTATTCAAGATGAAGTTTGAAGATGAAGAATGAAACTGATTATGAATCGTAGCACTCGAAATTATAACACTTGACTTATTATACTTGCTAACATCTGCAGAATCAATTTTACTGTTTGAAATAACTTTTTCCGCGTAACTATAAGTGTAACTTGCCGTGAGATTTCAGGAATCTTTGTACTAACTCGTTCGCTTCTCAGTTATTACTAATGACTTTGCTCGCTAATTACCTTTTTTCCGGAAAAATCTCTTTAACTCAAGTTAACTCAAGTATTGATTTAATATACATAAATTATTTATTGCAGTTATTTCTTTGTCTCACTATCATTTCTTTAATTAATTATTAATATCTTTCTGTCAATAATTACTTTAACAAACATTAAACAGCAAAATAGAAACGTATGGTATACAATTCATTTTAGATAGCTTAATTCTATTATTAGATATAAAACACGAAAGAGTTATTTACCACATGGAGGGGAGAGAGGAAAGAAAATTTGAGAGAAAAATTGCCGTTCCCGGAACAACGCTAGCGGTGCTATGGGTTCTGCAAATGATGTAATAATTGAACTGATAAGTGCACTGAACCAAATTAAAATATTCACGATGCTGCAGTTTGGAAATGAGGCCTTCACATGCAGTAATTTAAACACAGGTATTCGGGCACATAAAACGACAATGTGCTGCATCTGCTATGCAGCCTAAATCAGGATAGCAAAACACAAAGATGGCTGATGCCGCATATCAGGGCGGTCAACGTTCTAACTTGAGACACTAGATATATAACCAGAGAAATCATCAGGCAATCTGTTTACAAAAGGCGCACTATTTCTGCAT
This sequence comes from Deroplatys truncata, assembly GCA_030765065.1. Classification (NCBI taxonomy): domain Eukaryota; kingdom Metazoa; phylum Arthropoda; class Insecta; order Mantodea; family Mantidae; genus Deroplatys; species Deroplatys truncata. The sequence goes on from CM060979.1 coordinate 163,387,393, forward strand.
TTTTCTGGTATTATGAGTCATAGTCATATCATATATAAAATTCTCTGTAATATTGTTACATGCTAAGTAGATGGCCTAAAATTTCACATGAAAATTAAATTAATTTTGCGTACCCAGCACGTATCGTACATTGTGGTGACGTATACTAATTTAGCTGCGCAGGACCGAAACGTGGTGTGGAGGTTAAGAGGAAGGCGTGGGTTTTTCACTCTACAAAATTCATAACACAAATTTACTTACATATTCCTGGGTTTATTTCCTTCATTATCAAATATGAAAGATGAGGGGAGATTTCCACGGATCCAAAAGCCAGCTTGTGCGCGCGATCCGCTTCTCACGGAATCCTAACTAAGACGGACGCTATATCCCCCACCATTCATGGCTAGCAAATCAACCAGCCAGGAGTGGCGTCATCCCAGTCAACATAAAAGGAAAACAAAAATATGACTTGTAATGACAATGAAAAACGACAATGAAACTCCAAATTATTAATACGCCACAATATTATGTTCTTCGGTGCAAAGCTTTGGTCATCACCTTCCTTCTCCATCATAATCGCTGGTTACCTACAACCTGGATGTGCCTTAAGGTTAAATTAAACACTTATATGTGCTAAGGCCTTAATTCATATAACATGCGTATGCTATTAAATATTACAAATTACTGTACTATAATGATATGAAGTGCATTGTAAGAAGCCCGGTGTCAGCAACAATAGGCGTTAATCATGGCGCTCGGCAAGAGTACGAATGTGGGATTGAAACTACAAGCTTACCGCGTAAGATTAGGGAGCCTTAGGAGGATGACAATGGTGAAAAAAGGGGTACGCTAATGGTAACAACCGAAATTTGATTGGCACTTGTGATGGCTGTCCTAAAACGAGAAATCTAGAGAAGCCTTGAAAATAAAAATTCCTTCAGTTTATATAGAGCAATTAAAGAAATTGGGGGAGAAGGTTATGTTGACTTAAGTCGCAGGGAGGAAGGGAAGGTTTAGCATGGGTGAGAAGAAGCGGCAATGATCCTTAGAGTATTATGAAGGAGTGAATGGAACATGTGTCATATGTGGGAAAAAAAAGAATAAGATACATTATTTGGTAGAATATAAGGAGTTAGAGAAGCATAGCCAGGATATTTGGGATCCAAAATGAGCAAGGAAATGCTAGCTATAAAAATATTAACAGTTAAGGGAGGAAACATAATCAAGTATATGGGGGAGTTTTCATGGAAAATCAAGGAAAATGGATTAAGGAAAGTATAAAAGCAAGGAGAAAGGGGCAGGAAGGGCAAAAGAAAGGAAAATAATGAGAAAATAGGACTCAGGGAAGTGGAAAAGGAAAGAAAAGAAAAAGGGCTAATTGAAAGCCAAAGTGGCAGGGTGCCAAGCGCAAAGTAGCCCTTAAAAGGAAGGAAAATCGGACTTAATTTGTACTAGATTGTAGGTAAATAAACGTATTTAAAATTTGTGTATGATGTTGGGTACAAATAAATGTTCTGTTCTATTCTGTTATAGTATGAACAACAACTTACAGTTAGGTTTTAAAGTGATTTCGGCGTACTTACCTAATTAACCAAAGGATTAATTTTTAGGCGGGGGGTCTTTCGTCTACGCAGATCATGTTTCTATAAAACTAAAACCCCACACCAACACACAACGCTTACACCAAAACTGCAAAATAAATTCAAATTTCTAGTTAAAACAAAAGTTAAGACCTAATAATTACTTATAACCTAAACTAATAAAAAATAAATTGTTAAATATCCCTATAAATAGTCTAATTAATATAACTATAAATAATCTAATATAAACATAATTATATAACATAGTATTAAAATCAGTGCGTCAGTTGGTGACTAAATGGTCGAGACACCTGAGAGTATAAAACCAAGGTGCCAATGTAACAAATAAAACATAATTAACCTTCTCAATCCATGTAACAGGTGAGTATTTGCAGAAGAGTTGCCAGTTATGAATGGAACCTAACAACTAAAATATCACCAAATTCTAGTGACATCCCATAATGGTGCGAAAATGTCAAAGATGCACTATAGTAACCTCTCGTAAATTTTAACCTCTATATGCAGTTTTCCTATCGTATATAGGAAATAGTACTGACCTACAATAATGGATTTTTTACTTTCTCTACACTGTGTAGTAAGTGGGGGAGTATTGCATTCCACCCAAAAATTCGTAATCGAGATTTCACCGGAAATACAAGCTTTGGAGCCCTCTGAATCCCCAAAAAATCATTTTTGGAAAACGTCCCAGTGTGTGCGTATATGTGTGTCTCTGTCTCTGTTAACAGCATAACTCAAAAACGAAAGTCGTATAAGTACCAAACTTAGTATTTAGGTTCAGTATCTTTCAAAGATGCGACACGAAGATTTTCAAGAAAATCCCCTCACTTCAGAGTACCCTTTACATAGAACATTTTTTGAAAATTTTGATTTTCTCAAAAATTGCTGTAACGATTTTAATTAAAATATCATGTACTTAAGATATTTTTAGATTCAATTAAGTGTATATCTTAAATTTTCTAGGAATATCCCCAAAAGTCCTCTTCATTCTGAATAGCTTTTGCATAACTGGTAAGAGACAGGCAACGTTTTTCTACACAATGCGGGGGTATTATTGTTGTTCGCCCCACATTGGGGAAACAATATGTAGTGGTATTAATGTTGGTAGTTTAAAGATGCTACTGTTTATCTGCCGCACGTATGAAAGACAATTTGTCTCGGTCACTTCGTGTTATCTTTTGCTAAGCGCCTGTTATCATATTTAATTTTTGGGTTCACTGTCCTCCGGCTAGCTATGATTTCTCGGTCAAGCACTTATCTTATACAGGATGTGTAAACGGAAAGGAGTTTTTATCCTAAGATAACACTGATAAAAGAATTTGTTTTACACTTTTATTGTCGTAACAAATTATTCACTTTCATCTATTAATCTTGACACTCGCCAAACTGAAACTGTTATAATAACTTCTTTACTGCCCATTATTAATTCGCGTACTTCAACTTTTTGTGTAATTAACTTTACGACACGAGAGATTTTTCACAAATTTGCTACGCGTAACCTTGATGAACTTCGTGCGACGCATACTCCATGAATACCTCCGTTGAACTACGTGAAACTTGACCCTGACACTGGATTTATACTTCCTCGCCCCAATATGCCTAAAGATTATAACCGAGCTGCTATTGGTTAATAAAACGCGCCAACATTAGCGTCTATATTTATATCCAATGAAAATTACGAAAACATATGCTCTGGGGAAAATGTTCCCGAAAATTCTAAGAAAAACACGCCACTCTGACGTCATTTGCTCGTCTCTAATAATGATAAACAGCTCACCCCCTCGCTACATTATTGCACGCTATTACTGTCAGTTTCAGTAAGGCCGTATAAACCCACTTCTCAACAATGCTTACAATCAACAAACATCTCAAATCAATATCACATAATGCATATTCACACTACAATCACTCTGACATTTACATTATTGTGATACAAATTACTGCGTATGTATATCTCGTTAAAACACACAATTTATGTGATGTTATTTTTTTTGTGGAGTGAACCATTTCCGAGATATTTCTCGATTGTTTGAATTTTCCAATACTTATAGTTTTTCTCAAATAGGAATTCGTTGTTAGTTTTTTTATGCCCTGGATATGCAAGGAGAATGGAATCTTCCACATAGCAATCAGCTCTTAAAATATTTGACTATCGTCTACCATATTCCCCTTGCACCTATAAGAAAATTAGCCATAAGATAGTTTGTTAAATGTTTATCTCGATTAACATGTAGTAGATAGAGAATAAGCGTTTTCAAAAATAGTTTGTACAAGAGAAGAGAAAGTCGTGTGAATTTCACACATCATATGTTTATTATCTATATTCTAGTATGTAAACACCAATGGCAAACTGGGCGAAAGCAAAGAACGCATCCAGAAGCGCAATTTCTCCCATTGTTGTTTTTGGAAAAGGAGAAAACATGACGATTCAGCACCTTACAAGAATCAATATTGGGAATGGAGCTGTAAATTACATAAAAGTGGATATCCAATTGCGTCTAGCGGTCCTTTCATTTTATTGGTTTTTTTCTTCATCGTAACCTTGCCACAGCACCGCCTCCTTTCCTCCATCTTAGCCTTCTTTATATGTCTTGTACTAGTTGGCGGGAACCCAGAATGAAATTTTGTCTGCGCTGGAAAGCGACACCGTTAGGGAAAAATTATTTCCAGCCTTCTTGCTTATATCATGTAGAACCTCAGGCCTGGAAGAAATAAAGGGGATACGGAAGAAACGGGAGGGAGTATACTATAAGAAGGGACAATGAAAGTGAAGAGGAAAGGCAATAACGAAAGGATGAAGAACGGGGTTGGTTTTGTACATGCAAAGTGAAGATAATGCATATGCACTGTATGGTTTCATAAATTGTACTGGCATTTAAATTGCGCAGCCTGATTTTTGATAGGCCATTAAATGCAGTGAATACATATTACAAGGTACAGAGAACCTTTTTACTTTCTCTACTACGTATAGTAAGTATGGGAAGTATTGTATTCCACCCAAAAAAACGATACCGAAATTTCACCAGAAATACATGTTTTGAGGCCCCCTGCATCAAAAAATGCATTTTTGGAAACATGTCCGTGTGTGTGTTTGTGTGTCTGTCTGTGAGTGTGTCTGTACACAGGATAACTCAGAAACGAACAGTCGGATAAACACCAAACTTGGTATTTAGGTTCAGTATCTTCCAGAGATGCGACACAAAGGTTTTAAAGAAAATTCCCCCGCCCCAGATTACCCATTACATGGAACATTATTCGAAAATTTTAATTTTCTCAAACATGGCTCAAACGATTTTGATTAAAATATCATATATTTAAGATATTTTCATGACAAATAAAATGTATATCTTGAATTTTCTGGGAATGTCTCCAAAAGTATTCTTCATTGTGAACGACTGTTACATAACTGGTAATCCTAAGAGATAGACAAACTTTTACTACACAAAAATGTAGATCGCATTAAAATACACAATTTATGCCATATACATGTTTGTTGTTGAGTGAACCATATTGCTTGTTAATCCCTTAAATTTTTCAATATTTTCTCAAATGGGAAGGCCGCTGTATTTCTATATTGCCGTTGCAAATACAAAACAAGGGGAACATAGTACACCTTAAGTGATAGACAAATGTAATTCTGTTTGCATGTCAAAAGATCGTTTCTGCAAATGTTAACCTCGATTAATATGAAATAGATGGAGAATGAGATTTTGTAAAAATAGTTTGTACAAGAGTAGAGAATTTCATGTGAGTGTAACACATCAGATTTTTTACTTTTTCTACTATGTATAGTAAGTATGAGAAGTATTGTATTCCACCCAAAAATTCGATATCCATATTTTACCTTAATATGTTTTGAAGTACTCTGAATCCAAATAAGCATTCTTAAAAAGGACCGTGTGTGTGTGTGTGTGTCTGCGAACAGCATAGCTAAAAATCGAAAATTCGTGTAAACGCTAAACTACACTTTACATGGAACATTTTTCGAAATTTTCGAATTTCTAAAAATGGCGCTACCATATATTAAAGATATTTACATGACAAACAAAATGTATATCCTGAATGTTCTGCGAATATCCTGTGAAGTCCTTCATTCAAAAGGAATTTTGTATAACCTTATATAACTGGTAAACGTTAAGCGATAGACGAAAACGTACTACACAAGAAGGTAGGTCTCTTTAAAACTCACGAGATATTCGTTATTGATGGTCAAATTTTTCAAATTTTGCCATTCTTTTAAAGCCCTGTCGATTTTCTATTGTTTCTCGCTACGTCATGGAGAGCATATGGCATTTTAAGGCCAGCGTATTGCGTTCAGTTCAAAAACATTTGACTATCGCTATTCTCTTTGTATCTATGTATCACGAAACGGTTTTGCAGCTATTTCCTGAAAGGTTTAACTGCATTAAAATGAAGTAGATAGGAAAATATTCTTTCGTAATAATAATATGTATACCAACTAATAAACGATATAAGGTAGAGAAAGTCATGTGATGTAACATATTACATTTTTTCATTTCAGTTTAACATCTTTTAACCGGTTAGTTTAAATTGGATGGAGAATAATTGAAATGTGTGAAATGATTCTCAAATGAACCAGGGATCGAAAGAACTAAGTTTCCCGATACTTTTTTTCCGAGGATAAGAGAAAACCCCAAAATAATCCTTTTCCAGGTAACGCAACCTGAGTTTTGAACTCTAAAACTATTTAATGTGAAAAATAAAATTAATTCGGTTTTATTTTAGACGCTCTTTAACTACTATGGTCCTTAACGCTCCATTCTATGTTGGGCGTAAAAGCCCAGAAATTTTGCTGACAGGCCTGTCCATCAGGCTTGAGGTTATTTTATGTGCCGTGAATGTACGACAGGGACCACCGGCTTTATTTCTCTTCCGAAGGAAGCCATTCTAAAGATGTTTACGCCGAAAAATCCATCGCCTTCCGCGGTTTGCACCCGCGACCTCGGGAATTAGGCAGGCATGCTACCGCCAAATTGCGGAGTTGAGCAGAGAAGTGTTGTAAACATGGCGATCATAGAAGCTTCAGAGATCGAATTGTAGTATATTCTTTCATTTCCTTACATACACTGTTATTTTGGTCTCAAACAAAATTATATAAACTACAAGTATATGCAATTTGTTCTTACCTACACTTATTGCTGAATTTTTTGCTTTAAAGCGATCTAAAAGGGCTATCTTCTAAGAGTTAAGTTAGCTAAAGGCACGTTTTTTTATAGAACCTCTGCAATCGTAAAACCGGAATTTGGACGGCTTACACTACGTGATCAAAAGTATCCGGACACCTGGCTGAAAATGACATGCAAGTTCGTGGCGCCCTCCATCGGTAATGCTGGAAGTCAATATGGTGTTGGCCCACCCTTAGCCTTGATGGCAGCGTTCACTCTCGAAGGCATACTTTCAATCAGGTGCTCGAAGGTTTCTTGGGGAATGGCAGCCCATTCTTCACGGAGTGCGGAACTGCGTAGAGGTATCGATGTAGGAGGGTGAGGCCTGGCACGAGGTCGGAGTGCCAAAACATCCCAAAGGTGTTCAATAGGATTCAAGTCATGACTGTGCTGGCCAGTTCCTTACAGGGATGTTATTGTCGTGTAACCACTCCACCATGCTTAAAATATCAATGTAGGTCTGCGCTGTGATCGTGCCACGCAAAACATAAAGGGGTGCAAGCCCCCTTCAGGAAATGCACGACCACACATAACACCACCACCTCGGAATTTCACTGTTAGCACTACACACGCTGGCAGATGACGTTCAACAGGCATTCGCCATACCCACACCCTGCCATCGGATCGCCATTGTGTACCGTAATTTGTCACTCCACACAACGTTTTGCCACTGTTCAATCGTGTAATGTTGACGCTCCTTACACCAAGCGAGGCGTCGTTTGGCATCCTCTTCGTTCCTAAAGAATTTTATATAACAATATATAACTGGTGAGTATTAAAGGATAAACAAAACACGCTACACAAAACAATGTGTAGATATCTTTAAAGCACACAATTTATTTCAAATAACTTTTTTTGTGACATAAGAAGTTTACGAGTTATCCGTTATTAATGGTTCAACACTTTTGTGTTTCTATAAGGTCCTGTCGATTTTTAGTTCTTTCTTGGGATTGCATGGAAGGAGTGTTAATGCCATGGCCGGGATTTGAATCACCGATCTTCGGTTTCGTGCGGTTCTCTAACCAACTGAGTAATCATGGCAACATGACAGCACGGCATTAAGTTCCCTGACTCGCATTTTGAAGGAGTAGGAGTTGTATTTGGAGGAATGTTTATTTTAAGGGGAGTTGTATTGTAGTTAACTGTTGCAGTTGGAGAGCCAAACTTGATGTAGTTGCAACCACGTACGATAGAAATTTTCCGGTAGCCTTCGCCCCAATGTTCACTTTCCGGTGGACTTCACCTCTACTTTACTTTCCGGTGACCTTTGCCCCAATGTTTAAAAATCAACTTTGTATCTTAATATTTTCTTTAAAATATTATATATACATGTTTATGTTTGCCTCGGCTGCGTCAGAATTAAATTTGTAGACACGTGTGTCTCTTTGCAGGGGGTGATGCGGCTGAAGAATGTAGGCTTACACAAATTATAAGTTTTACTTCAATCCTTTTATTAATCCTTCACACTATTAAATAACACTTCACTCATATAGAGAGCTGTGAGAATATTTATTAATTACTTGCACTTTTTAACACGCAAACATTATAATGTTCTCGCCGTATTGAATTTTCGTCTCACACTGGATACGTATTAAACTTCTCAAGGACGTGTCTCGCGTCCAGTTAGGAACGCTGTCTACTAGAAACTGGCTTCTGAATTTGTACACTTTGCTCTGTTTCAGTTTCTGATTGGCTAATCCTACTCCAATAGAATACTCTTATTTAACTTAGGCTTATTCAGGTTGTTGATTGGCTATTAATAAACTGTTTTAAAAATTACATTATTGTTGCTCCAAGAATTACTAGTAGCATTATTAAACTTTCCAATTCATTATGGCCTCAAGGTTAGCCCTTTGTTAACATATTTTGACCTATATTCTCACAGTTCCTACACTATTAAATTACGTAATACATTCACATAACATTGTTAAACATGTACATAATAATATAAACAGTAATACAATGACTGTTACATACATTTTATATGTTATTTATACGCATATTGCTTTAAGGCGGGCTGTTATTATACTTAATATTACATAATTAGGCTTAAATCATTTAAGTGTTAAATATACTGCCTCAATGTTTTCCCGGAAAACCACAAGTAAATCTCAAATTCATCTTGGGATGACATATCCCAATGGCGACTTACAACGTCGTAAGTACTTTACGTCCAGCGTTCATAGCTTAACCAATTATTAGGTCAATTAATGGTAATTAATTGATGTTTAACACAAGCCATATGTACGACGAAGTTGAAAAGGTAGAATCGGACTGAAAGACGGACGATCAGTAGTCAAATCCCGGCAACGCATTGAAATTTTCAGTCTGAATGTACATTACAAACTTGTTCTACACACGTTTTGTGTGGGAAAGAAGAATTAGTTGTCAATAATTCTCATATTGATGTATAATATTTACCGACGGGATGGCTCAGGCGGTTACGTCTGTGGTCCGTATTCGGGAGGTCCCGGGATCGATCCCCGGCGACCGCCCAAATTCGTCTATGGGTTTTTCGTTGTTTCTTCGGGCCGCCAGGCGAATGCTGGTGTGATTCATCCTCTACCACGACTTTGCTGCACTTTATTTCCTGTACCCATCATCTTCCTCGTCATTTGTTCAGGGTTGTAAGACCAGGCGACAGTGTTCGGCAGGTTCGGCTGGGTGGTGGCTTACGCTGGCTGCGGTACCGCTCAGTTAGGTCTCTCAGGGTGGAGCTCCGCTCCAGGAAACCTTGGAGGTTGGTTACTTGAGGGCAGGGACCGTGCGGCGTCGGATGCGTTCCATTTGGAAACTTTAGGGACTTCGTCCACGGTTGCGCCCGTCTGCATCTGCATCTGGTCGCCCTTCGGGCCTCTTCCTTCATCCATCCTCTCCAGGGGTCACGTTGGAAGCAAAAAGGGCCAAATGGCCTGCATGCGATGCTGTGCCCCGCTTCCGGGGGCCCCCTCCGTGATACGTACTTTATCATATTTTAAGTTTTTTCTACCAAACATATAGGATATTTAAAAAAAACGTATCTCTACTATTTATTAATACACTAAAAGGAGTTCAGTTATAAATAACTACTTTTTTCAAAGAATACTCCATCTTATGTAGCAACTTTTTAAAATAGTGATAAAAATAAATATGCATGATATTTGGTGTACATAATATACATTAAACCTTGATTTATGTATAAACATTTGAAATGAATCAACAAAAGTTGTGTATTTTAAATCTTTCACTTACAGATATACTTCGAAAATCAACACGTTCAACTAAAAGCGCCAATAGAAGCAGACAAAGAAACTTAAAACATAAACACATGTCGAAGATGTATATAAAGCGTGTCACTTTAACAGAATTGGCGGTAATAGTTGTTAACTATTCCGCCAGTGTTGCATAAAAATAATGAATTTTGGTACATTTACCCATTTATAAACTACTTGTAAAGTATAAGAGTTGTCGCGGTTGTTTTTGCCATTTCAGCTAGTTTTCAAGTTAATTCCTATTATTTGTTTTCAAGAAATCTGCAAAGGGAACTTGTGAGGCAAAGAGCAAGACTATACGTTTCCCTATCCTCTTTCCTCTCCATGGGTATATCTTTGAGTTGTAATTTAAGGTGTAAACTAAAGTTTGCCCTCTAATTTGCACACAATTCCCAATTACTAGAGACTCTCCCACCATCATTCCTGTGCCTTACTTATCAAGCCTGCTGGAACAACACCTCTCCATTAATTACTCCTCCCTGTGCTCCCTTCGAACCTCCTGTATACCTAATTCCTTTTCACCACTGGGGAACGGGTTCTTGTTTTTCCCTTGCCGAGTTGGCTGTTCACTCAAGCATTGTACAAATTGTCTTGCATCTGTAAATGGTTATATTTATAATCCTGCATCAATTAAACATTGTTATCATTGGACTGCATATTTCAAATTTGTATTCGTCCTTCGTGGTGTAGTGGTAACCATGTAGTGGTTACCTCTAGTTGTTGAGGTCGTGGGTTTAAACCCTGCGGAGAACGATGGATTTTTTCGGGAGTAAACATCCCTAGCATGGCTTCCTTCGGAAAGGAAGTAAAGCCGGTAGTCCCGTGTCGTAGATTTACGACATGTAAAATAACCTTAAGCCTGATAATGAGGCCACTGAGCAAATTTACCCTCATTCATGCCCAGTATAGAATGGTACGCTAAGAACCATGGTAGTTAAAGAGCATTTATAAATAAAACTCAATTTCATTTTAATTTTTGTTACAGACGGTATTCCATTCAACCCAAAAATTCTATATCGAGAATTCACCAGAATAACATGTTTTGAGGTCCCTCAATACAAAAAACATTTCTAGAATTAGGTTCGTATGAGTGTGTGTGAGTGTGAGAGCTCGTATATGAACACAATAACTCAAACGAAAAGTCAGATAAATACCAAACTTAATATGTAGGTTCAGTACCTTCTAAGCATTCGACAGGAAGATTTTCAAGAATTTCTCCCACCCAAAACTTCCTTTAACATGGGACAGTTTTCGATATTATTTATTTTCTAAAAATGGCTCTAACGATTTTGATTCAAATGCCATATAATTATATGACAAATAAGATGTACATCTTGAATTTTCTGGGAATAACCTTTAAAGCCCTCTTCATTCGTAAGAACTGTTGTATAATCTTGTACGAAGTGTGATCAAAAAGTTTCCGGAATGGCTTCACAACAATGCTGACACTGAGATTTCTTTAATTCTTACCCAGACTGTACATGCAGCGCTCCTTCCCGATAAAAATGAGAGATCACGTGACTTCCTGTGACCATGCAGTGACGAGGTAGATGCTCTAAAGTGAACACGTGTTGTGCATGTGCTGTGATTTTACCGCGTAGCAAACATGTCAGATTACGAAGAACAAAGGAGGAACATAAAATGTTGCTTTAAACTCAGTAAAACTGCAACAGAAGCCTATGAAATGTTAAGAACAGCTTATGGGGAGGACGTACCGGTAAAACGCAAGCATTTGAGTGGTTTTCGAAATTTAAAAGTGGTGTGACATCCGTTAAAGATGCAGATCGTTCGGGGCGACCCTGTTCCAGCAAAACTATGAAAATACCAATCAGGTGAAGGAAATGGTCTTAAATGAATACGCGCATTGCAATAAGAGAACTTTCTGAATCATTAGGACTCTCCTTTGAAAGTGTTCAAAGCATTCCGAAAGACAATTTAGACATGAGAAGAATTGCCGCCAAGTTCTTGCCCGCCTGCTTTCAAATGACCAAAAGGAAAGCCGTGTGATTGCCTGCGCAGATCTTAAAGAACAGCTACAAATTGGCCCACAGTTTATGGAGAAAATTATTAATGGTGATAAAACATGGATATATATACGATCCAGAAACGAAGCAATAATCTTCTCAATGAAAGAGTCCTTCATCTCCACGCCCGAAAAAGGCCAGAGAAGTTCGATCCAAAGTGAAGTCAATGACGATTGTCTTTGTTGACATTGAAGGCATTGTACACAAGGAATTTGTGCCACAAGGTCAAACAGTGAATCAAGTGTTCTACAAACAAGTGCTGCAAAGATTAAGGAGAATGTACGACGCAAACGGCCGGGATAATGGAGGAGTGGTGACTGGTTCCTGCATCATGACAATGCGCCCGCGCACAAAGCCCTTTCTGTTCGCCAATTTTTGGATAAAAATAGGATGAATTCTGTTCCCCATCCCGCCTATTCTCCAGATTTGGCACCAGTGGACTTTTTTATTTTCCCGCGACTTAAAATGCGGCTCCGAGGACACCGTTTTGAGGGCATTGATGTCATTCATAACAAATCGCAGAAGGCTCTGAACATGTTGAAAGAAGAGGACTTCCAAAGGTGCTTCCAGCAGTGGCAGAAGCGCTGAGACAAGTGTATTAAGTCCCAAGGAGACTACTTAGAGGGTGATAGTGCAGATTAGACAAAACAAACTGCTGTGTAATATTTATGACGCCATTCCGGAAACTTTTTGATCACACCTCGTATAACTAATAAGCGTTAAGAGATAAACGAAAAGGTACTATGCAAGAAATGCAGTTAAAACACACAACTTATTTCAAATAACGTTTTTGCTGCAAAAGTCATTTCCGAGATATCATTAATTACGGTTCGATTTTTCTTTTATTTGGTTATTTTTTAAAGTATTTTCAACATTCACATGTTTCTCGCGATTCATAGGAACAGTAGGAATTTTAAAGCAGCGTATAGTATTCAGTTCTTAAACATTTGATTATTGCTGTTGTCTTTGTATTTATAACGAAATGTGAAATGTACCTATTGGTGCAAAGGTTTATTTGTATTAAAATGAAGTAGACAGAAGAATAAGCTTTAGTAAGAATAGTTTGTATACCTATTAATAAGCAATAGAGTGTAATCATGTGAATGTATCACATTAGATTTTTCAATGTAGCACAATTTAGGTATGTAAACCATAGCATACGGAGCGCGAATTACACCTAAATGTGTCGGGTTGGTCAGTATATAGTCATGTAATGCCACTTTCATGAAAATATGACATTGTGATTTCTGCAATTACATTCCACAATCACCTAATCGTTTGCAAATTTGCATAATTTACACATTTTACGTAAAAAGATAACATTCATATGACGATCTCTACTCATGTTTCGACAAAATATTCTTACGAAAGCTTATTCTCCTGCCCACTACATGTTAAATGAGACTAACTTTTCATTTTACACATTCGTTGTAGGTGTAAGACGGATACAGTAGACTAAAGCGGTACTAACATTTTTTAAACCTGGATTTCTTTAATGACTAAATTCCATGCTCATTGCATGACCAGGAGAAAAATGAATAGGAATTTACCGCTTCAAAAGAATATTTGAAAATTAAAAGCATAAAAACAGTATCTTCGAATGGAATTAATTGTTCTTTCACACAAGCCGTGTGTTGGACAATGTTGGAAAGGTAGAATCAGATGACTGAAAAATTCAATGCCATAGCCGGGATTTGAACCACGGATCTCCCGGTCTCCGTCCGGTTGCTCTAACCACTGAGCTACCATGGCAACATGCCGACACGACATTAAATTCTGCAGCTGATTCGCATTTTTCCTTGTGGTTTACCGGGAAAAATAAATAAATGGTAGGGCTGTAAATATCACTCACTGGCACAAGCCTCTTATTTCGTATACACGAGTCCAGCAAGAAAACCTTAAACATTCAACTCCCCGCGATGCATCGGCAACTTCTCCGACACCTTGTTATGCGGGTATATCCACCAATTAGGGGTTAAAACCACCTCACAGGTATTACCTCGCTTAGGATTGCGGTTTCGGCGAAATTTTGAACTTCAGGATAACAGATTGAACATTCACAGAGGGCTTAAATATAGAAGAACCTGAATAACAAATGAGCACAGTGGAGTATGAACTTAAAGAACAAATGCTATAATTCAAGATTTGCACCTTTTTCCCGAAAATATCCAATAAACTAAAATACATATTTGCTTAATAAATGTATATGCATATTTAATTAAAGTCCTATGCTATGCACACCCCTTGAAGAGATGAATATTAGTGGAATCGCGAAGTGGAAAGCTGTAACAACGGGCTATTTTTGCAAATATTTGTATGTGTCATTACGGTGAGGAAATACACTTCTGAAAAAGGCTATATTTCAAATGTTCCAGGAATTTTATGTAGCCCTAGGCATCGGTACAGGAAAAAATTATGATTTAATTAAAGTACGTGGCAGTAGAAAAAGTTACATTTTTCCTTATTAAAATCATCAGGGTTTCATTGCTAACAAAGTTGTACTTCGAGCTGCAAATTTCTTGCAAAATAAGGCAGCAGAATTCCTTTTTCACTTCTTGTAATAAACAGTGTACAGGAAAAAGCGTAATGAAAGGAAGAGTAAGTGAGAGAGCTCGTAATGAATGCCACTACATATGCTTGGCCCTTATTCTCCTTCCGGTATTCTTATTAACTACACAAAGGGCGAGGAGATACATCTGTCATAACGGCTTATTTATTAGCTGTTTTATACTGAGATAAAGCTCTGTTTACATTTAAGTACGTTCATTTGTAGATATATGTTTATGCAGGAGTGTTTTACACACTGCAGTAGCAAATAATATATATTCATGTATTATACAGTATGTTCCAAATGAATGCTCTAAACGTATATGCTTAAAGGGTCCACATGGGCTCTCACAGTTATAATAATTTATCATTTTGAGAGAAGTAATTAATCAGAAAAGACGAGATAAAGTCGTTATATACGGGGTAAGGCCAAAAGGTTTGGAGCTATATATTAAATTTAGATACCCCAGCATAAACATTGGGAGACGTAGCTACAGAGACAACGATAGGACCAGGATTTTATCTGAACATTTTCGAGCAGGCTTTGGATAGTTATCACAAAAGTACACGAGTCTTCACATTAGCACATTACCTGTGGTTTATTAAATACAGAACTTGGTGGCTTTAGATCGTTCATAAAAAGATTAAAGTGAAAACATTGGTGGGAGATGTTTCACACTCACACGATCCATGCACGCTTCCATACAACACTCGTCCTGAAGAGACATACCACGACTGACTGGCTACTACTGACCCCACGCTTACACTCAAGAAGCTAGTAACGCTCGATTCCCTCCCTTTCCTCTCTCCACCTCTGGCCAGGAGGTGGGGAGAGATACCACGTCGGACGAACTTCAAATCCCAGCCGAAATAATTAGACCCAACAATGTCGTTGTGTCCGACGCGACAATGCACACACGTATACGCCACAATATTTCTGGCAAGAACTAACATTTTAGTTTCTGTAACCGTAACTTATCCGAGAATTCAATAGTGAGGTTTTACTGGAAGTAAGTGTGTTGGGGCTTGCACCGCCCCCTACTTGATTAGCTATTCTAAACTATTCGGGGGAAGATGGAAGCGTTCAAAGAAAACCACGGACAAAGGCTAAGAAGTAACGGCTAATCCCTTAGTAAAGACTAGGAATGCCCCCAAAGCATATATTATAAATAGAAATCAAATCGTAGGTCCTGGGTTTATTAGCCTTCACCTAACATACAATGTTGGATACAGATAAAGTTGCGAGTTTATCGGTGAGGTGGTTGACAATCATGACATGATATTGTAAACATTAACTCGACGAGATAGCACTACTTTACTTGCCCCGAAATTACAAGTGTACATACTGTGTTTCAGCAAAATCCACCTCATGCTAGCCTAGTATGATTAAACCACCCAACAAATCCCGTGAAGTAATAAATAAATTATTTACAAAGTAACCCTTGATAAACTCTGGAAACTTGATCAATTAATTACTGCAGATAAAATAACAATTTCGTAAACACTTGGATTATTAGAAGTTTCAATAATCATCCCCATATAACATGTTGCCCATAATCTCCCAGGCTACAAATATATAAATATTACAAGCACGTAAAAATATTTACAGGTATTTAAAATGATTTAAATCTCTCAGGAGGACTAACCAAATTACTTAAAGATCATGTGTTCCAGATTACTCATATTAACACACATGACCGAGTTACAATTATACAAAATTAAGGAAAAAACAAATCTCGACTCTGGCTCCGTTAAATTTCTCCATCTATATAGCGGACGGCAGGCAGCAAAACACAACGACCGAGCCCGATGAAAAAATGTACCGGTCAGAAAGCCTCTAGAAAAACCTGATGTGTTACACTCACATGACTTTCTCTACTCTTGCACAAACTATTTTTAGAAACGCTTATTTCCCATATGCTTCATGTTACTCGAGATATCGAGATGTTAACCTTATTGCTAATTTTCTTGTAGATGCAAAGGGAATTAGTAGTCTTTAAGCTATACTCAAATATTTAAGAACTGGTTGCTATGTGGAGTATTCCATTCTCTTTGCATTACCAGAACAAAAAAAGAATAACGAATTTGAGAAAAAGTATAAGTATTTGAAAATTTAAGGGAATAACAAGCAATATCTCGAAAATGGTTCACTCAACGAAAAAAATGTGTATAACATAAATTGTGGATTTTAATGCGATCTACATTTTTTGTGTAGTAAAATTTTGTCTATCTCTTATGGTTTACCACTTATGCATAAGTCGTTCACAATGAAGAATACTTTTGGAGACATTCCCAGAAAATTCGAGATATACGTTTCGTTTGTCCTGAAAGTATCTTAAACATATGATATTTTAATCAAAGTCGTTAGAGCCTTTTTTGATAAAATTAAAATTTTCGAAAAATGTTCCATGTAAAGAGTAATCTGGGGTAGGGGGATTTTCTTGAAAACCCTGGTGTCGCATCTCTGGAAGGTACTGAACCTAAATACCAAGTTTGGTGTTTATCCGACTGTTCGTTTCTGAGTTATGCTGTTCACAGACACACACGCACAGACACACACACACACGGACATGTTTCCAAAAATGCTTTTTTTATTCATGGGGCCTCAAAACATGTATTTCAGGTGAAATATCCGTATCGAATTTTTGGGTGGAATACAATACTTCCCTTACTTACAATACGTAGTAGAGAAAGTAAAAAAGTAAATTTCATTGTTAACAAGTCTTTCGGGTACTCACCAAGGTTACAGGTTACCAGTTTCTGGCACAAATAAAGAAAAAATCTTCGCCCGACGTAAAGCGAAGCACAAACCCGCGGAGAAATATTAAATTATCAAGAGCGAAAGGCCACCTGACGTAATCTAAAGGAATTACCATTCACGATTTGTGCAATCAGCACAGGCTCTCTGGATTTAAAGTGGCAAAAAATGTCGTAAGTGTGTGTGTGTGTGTGTGTGTGTGTGTGTGTGATATACCTTGAAGACGAAGAGTCAGATAAGTATCAGTGAATACTAGAGTTTGCATTTTAATTCAGGAATAGCGATTAAGGCGGTGCCATGGCCGAATGCCTAGACTACTCGACCCTCACCAGGCGGCCCGGGTTCGATCACAGGAAGCCGTATGTAGAACTTGTGGTGGAAAAAGTGGCGTCTGGGAGGGTCTTCACCAGGTTCTGCCGTTTTCCCCGGCATTCATTCCACCAATTCCTTCATCTTCATGTTTCTTTTTATGTATTTCATTTCATCTCTTTTCTCGCTTTCATAGTGTAGCGTGTATGTGTGTGCATTGTCACGTCGGACACATTATTGCTTTGTAGGAATAACATTTTTGGGTATAATTATTTCGATTGGGGTTTGAATTTCGTCCGACGCGGCATCTTTTCCCACCTCCTGGCCAGAGTTGGAGAGAGGAAAGGAGGTGAGGGCAGGTAGTGTTACCAGCTTTCTTTGTCTGGTGGCGTCAGCCAGTAGCGTGGTTCAGTCGTGGCGAGTGGTTGTGTATGTAGTGGCGTGTGGCGTGTGAACGTGGAACATCTCCCTCCAATGTCTGTTCTGTATTTTTTGTGAATGATGTAGAGGCACCAAGGTAAATATATAATAATCCACAGTGAATGTGAAACTATGTGTATTTTATTATGAATATACCACGCATGCTTTAAAATGTAGCGTTAACGTTCCTGGTACTCTAGTTGCCTCTGAGTGTACGTCCCTCAATGTTTATGCCGGGGTATCTACATTTAATATCTAGCTGCAAAACATGTTGGCCTCATCCCGGTATACAACAATACCAGACTTCGGGCCGATCACCCAACCTGGCTGTTCTATCCGATCCAATTAGTCTGCCTGCTCCCCGACAGGCGTCTGACCCCAGGCACTCACTTGAAAGTTATGGGATATATAAGTCCTCCTAACGGGGAGGGAAAAACAGAGAAAGAAGGAGAAACAGAAGAGCACCTACCATAAGCTAGAGATACGGGCATGACAAATCAAAACGAACGTACTACCGCTCTGAAGAATAAAAGCAGACGGGTGGCAGAGGACACTCCCGCAGAAGCATAAAAAACAGGCTGTATTACGTCACCATTTTCGGTGCGTAAGAGCAGCATGTACAGAACTGCAGTAAAGAGATGCAGCAGTTGACTGTTAGTCAGAGTGGACGGGTTTGTAAACAAGTTAAAACGCAAATACCATCATGCGATGTCATAGCTCAGAAAGTAGAAAAATAATATTGAATGCTTTAAAGTTTTGCAAAGAAGAGGTCTAACTGTTTTGTTACGTACGTTGTGTTATGGTTTGATGATCACACTGTACTGTACTCTCTTTCGCCCGCACTAGCGACCTCGCCTGAAAACTGCACTCTTCGTCAGACAGGTAGTATGCCTTTTATTTTTCTGTACACGCCGGTGGAGCTCCTTTCATTCTTACCGAAGTCCAAATAACAAAAATACTAACAAGAGAAGTCTCAAACCCTTCATACCCAAACCTGACTTGAAATTTTGGCGACAGACGTGATTTATTTTAAAAAGCCTTCATGCAAAATTATAGTTGCACACCAACACATTATCGGTTTATACCCTAGGGAAGTAAGACATTAACTGAGAAATGGACAGCCCTGGAAAAGCGAGAGAAGCGACAAGACAGCGGTACTCTGCACTTAAACTAGGGATGTCCATCTACATCGAATATTGCGCTGCCTTTGGAGGATTCTGGCTTCAATGGCTAAACAATACGGTTTAAACTGGTACATAATGTTTACCTTCTCTACCACGTTTTTATCTTTCGTAACGTAGGGGACTCGACACCGATACAGAGAGGACATTATACCTACGCCCCAAGAGGCAAGGATAAGGTGAGAGGAGACACTGGGCGGCCAGATCCAGAAGTGACGGTCCCTAAGTTTCGAGAAGTAGACACCCTGTCAGATGGACAGGCAGATTGGGCACCCCGCCCCACACTGAGGGCAGGCAGCCGAAAGATTAGGAACGGAGATATTTCACAGAGAGCATCCTTTTGCTCTCCCAGACTGCAACGAAACACCATCGCAAGGAATGGGTGGGTCGGCGGGGATCGAACTCGAGACCTCCCGAATACGAGCCACAGATGTTACCGCCCGAGTCATTCCGCTCGGTACCACATACTTGAGCGAAGTATTGTATTCCAAACATCGATACCGACATTGCATTACAAATACATATTTTGAGGTCCCTAAACTCCCAAAAAATAGTTTTTAGAAACAGTTCGTGTGAACAGCGTTACTCAAAAACAACAATTTTGATAAATATCAAATTTTATGTTTAAGTTCTGTATCTCCCAACGATGCGTCACGAAGATTTTATAGAAAATTCTGCAACCCTAACCACACTTTACAACACACTTTATGTTTTATTTTCTCAAATGACTCTAAAGATTTTGATTAAATTACCTACCATATGTTTAAAATACATTCATGACAAAGCAAATGTATACCGTGAATTTTCTGAAAATAGCTTGTAAGGCGCTCTTCATTCTCAATGAGTTTTTCTATGATTTGTAAACCTCAAGAGAGAGAGAGAGAGAGAGAGAGAGAGCGAGATAAAATCTTACTATAAAAATAATACACAGGTTTCGTTAAGGCACACAATTTTTGCGAAATAAAACTTTTGTGACATCAACCATTTCCGAGATATTCTTTGCCTTTGGTTTCCATTTTCAAACGCTTATGTTTATGCTTATTCCTTTTTTACCTTCTCTCCCATGTGCTTACAATAAGTAGAGGTTGTATTATATTCCACGCAAAAATCAATGTCAGCATTTCACCTAATTAAAGGTTTTGACGCTCCTGATGAAAGCATTTTTAGGAAAACGCGGGTGTCTATGAACAGCATAACCCCCCCCCAAATACCAATAAATATTAAGCTGTGCATCAAGTTCAGTGTCTTTTAAAGATTCGATACGAAGATTTTTAAGAAATTCCGCCACCCAAACTACCCTTTACATGTACGAAAATGTACCGAAACTTTATTTTCTCAAAAATGGTTCAACCATTTTTTATTAAAATACTACATATTTTGATATTGATATGACGAATAAAATGGGTATCTTAAAACTTCTAGGCATAGCCTGTGAAGTTCTTTTCATTATGAATGCGTGTTATATAATTGGTAAACCGAGAAGAGAGGGGGGGAGAACATTAAAACAAAAAGACCATATCTTTTGAAAACAAACAATCAATGTCCAAAATATTTTTATAGTGCTAACCATTTCCAAGATGTTCTTTGTTATAGATTTGAATTTTCGAATACCTATACTTTTTCGAGCATGAAGTCACAATTCCCCAGTTGCTTATTAAAAATTTGACCATCAAGGCTTCTTACACCGGCAGTGGAATGTAAAATGCGTCATGAAAGGTTATTACAATAACAAGAAGTAGATAGAATAATACGCATTTGCAAGAATAGCTTATAGAAACAATGCAATTTTTTTTCTTTCTTTTATGGTAGCCATGCAAGGACAACGGAATTTCAAATCCATCACACAATGGCCATCTCTTAAAAGTTTTCACTATCACTTTATTCCCCCAATTCCGTTGCATAAGGCCTAAACCTTTATCTCCATTAATATGAATCAGATAGAAGAATAAGCTTTTTGGAATAATATTTAGAAGAATGGATAGAGAAACCATGTGAACGTGGCATCATTTTAAGTGTTAAATGGCTATCCAAGCGCTTTTTCATGTGCAAAGAGCATGGGACTAATTTCTGTAAAATTGGTGTCTAAGAGTATATATAACAAAATCCAATGTGTTACATTCACATTGCATTCTCTGCCGTTTATTAAAGGGTATACAAACCTTCATACTAATGGTTATTTTTTCTATATACTTAATTTTAATTGAGATAAACCTTTGCAGAAATAGCTACATTACACATTTCGTTACGGATACAAAGGGAACAGCGATAGTCAAACGCAATCGCGATAAACAACTGAATGTTGACAGAACTTTAAGAGAATGACCAAGTAATTAACAATTCGAATCATTAATAACGGCTGATGCCACCAAAAGTTATTTTAAATAAGCTGTGAATTTTAAAGACATCTATACTTCTGTGTAGTGCGTTTTCGTCTAACCTTAACGTTTCAGATATATAAAATTATACAAAATTTCTTTCGAATGAAGTGGACTTTACAGGCTATTCCCAGAAATTTCAATATATACATTTTATTTTTAATGTAAATAGCTTTAATTTATGGTACTTTAATAAAAATAGTTAGAGCCATTATTTATAAAATCAAAAATTTCGAAAAATCTTTCATGTAAATGGTAGTTTGGGATGCGAGAGTTTCTTGAAAACCTTCGTGTAGCATGTTTGGAAGATACTATATCAAAATAACAAGTATGATATTTTTTGTTTTTGAGCTAAAAATCCTTTTGGAACCAGGGAGCCTCAAAACATGTGTTTCCTTTAAATTTCGACATCGAATTTTTGGGTAGAATGATATACCCTCTCTGTCTACTGTATACGTAGTAGAAAAAGTAAAAACTTGACTATGGCTTTGGCCTTACTGTATCTCCCTTATACTTGCAGCGTGTTTACAGGTGTAATGAAAGTTTATCTCCATTAACAAGAAGCAGAGCCCTTTGTAAGAATAGTTTTTAAACGATCGTGTAGAGAAAGTGATGTGAATAGACACACACAATTTTGTTACGGAGAGTGAATGTCTGGTTCTGAACGCTGCCTTGTTGAATGGAAGGGTTATACAGTAAAACCTGCCTTCAACGGACCCCTTATTATACGGAAATCTGTCTTAACGGAAATATTTCATGGTCCCATGAATTTGGGATAAAAGGCATGCTAAATTCCTTTTATTAATCGGAAACTTTCCTACGCGGGCAACGGAAATCAAAATACGCCTTTTAACGGAAACTTTCTAGTTCCGGAATGCAGAGTTCAGAACATTTTCAGGCACCTTGTAAAAATCTGCGTTGTCTGCTCTAAGTACGTGATGTTTAAGTTGAAAAGTGACCATTTTTCTGCTACCTGACCAGCGAAGGAGGGGGGTGCGGTCCGAATATTGAGAAACCTGTCACGCTAATCCTTCACTACATAGTTAAGTTAACAATAAGCACGAATGATTGTCTTTTATTGTTGTCTCTTCCCTTTTCGTTTCCTGCTCTAATGACTTGTGAGCTCTTAACAGTACACCTCTAAATTTACATAGGTGATGATTTAGTTCAGTAAAAATCACTATGGCTTCGGAAACAAGAGTTGTGCTAGATCTAACACGAGAATGAAGGTGATTTATGCTAGTGAACGTGATAAATTGTGTGTAAAGAACTAAAGGTGTTCAACGTAGGCAAACTCAAGTTTACTAGATTCTAAAGAAGAAAACAGAAATTCCGAAGCGGTGGGAAAATTGTGCTAATGGAAAAATAAAGAGATAACTTAAGAAAACTGAAAACCTGGACATTAATGAAATAGAGTGGAAGTGGTTCGTTAGTGCTAGGGCAAAATATCAACGCATATTGGGGCCTATGTTACAGGAATATGCCAAAAAACTGGATAAGACTGAATTCTAATGGATGGTTAGAGAGTTTCCGCAAAAGACAGCAGATAGTGATTAACGAACTTTGTGGTGAATCGAATGACGTTAATATTGCAAACATCGCTGATGGAATTCAAAACTACCTTCAATAATCTAAGGATACGAACCTGAAAACATAGCAAACGGCGACGAGACGGGCTATTCTTCCGCGCGTTACCGAATAAATCATTGTGTTTAAAAGGTGAGAATAGGTGTATGTTTATGATTAATTTTGTTAATAGCCTAAGCCTATCTTCGTTAAACGCAAAATTATTAAAAATTTTGGCGAGACCCGTTCAATTCCGCTGAAGACAGGTTTTACTGTATTACCGGATGGAATAGGCATTGTATCCAAATTGTGAAGTGGTGATGACGTAATTATACAGCAGGTGCGGTTAAAAACACTGAGCGTTTCCCGCTCTGGTGCGCAGACCACCGTGAATGTACGAGAGACCGTTCTTTCGTTGACAGAGGCTACATATATTGTCGTGTACACATGCGGGTTGCGGACTCGCAACCCAATTAGTACCCACAATGCATCGAATTCGGCTTCATGGCATACAGAATGCCCTCGCAGTTCTCATTTGTGTAACCGAAAGCCCTTTGACTTTACGAAAAGAGACCAGAGAGCGCATGGTGGCTACAAACCATGTCAATGTAAAAACTGTCCATCTCCAAACGGTCTCTTATTTCATTATGAGTTATTGTTATTTTTGAACTTAGGTTCTACAAAAAAAAAATCATATTCTTTACGTTAACAACTGTACTTGATATGATTTGAAATTTTTAATATTAGTCATGTGGTAAGCAAGCGTTAAGCAGGAAAAAAACACGCAAATTACTTTAAACAAACACTTAATTCTAAAAGAAGCTTGAGTTACATTTATATGATTCTCTCTACCCACCATCGTTTATTTTCACATAACCTCTACAAATAGTTCTTACAAAAATTACTTTCCTATAAAATTCATATTGAGATAAGCGTTTACAGAATTAGCTTCATTACAAGCCGAATAGTTAGACAGCACGCCTCCCACTAAGGTGGCCCAGGTTCGCTTCCAGGGACCCATATGTGGGATTTGTGGTGTACAAGGCGGCGTCTGGGCGGTTTTCTCGGGTTTCTCCCACCGGTTTCATTCCACCAATTGCTCCATTATTGTCCACTTCGCCTTCATTTTATATCATTCACTTCCTCGCTCTTATACCTGGCTACGGACAGATCCACCGTCCCTGTTCTTCATCCTCTGTATCAACGTCCATCTCCTCCTCGACAGGCGTCTGACCTTAGGCGCAGTTGTAAATTTTTGGGGTGTAAGTCCCACATAAGAGGAACGTAAGCGGACTAAATAAGTAAGTTTCATTACAGGTGTCTTTGAAGCACAAGAGAGATACATAAACCGGAAGCGATAGTCAAACGCTTTAAGGCAATACAGTCATAAAAGTTGGTAAAACAATGTGAAACTTTTCGATGTTTAGTTCTTGCCTCTTTATTACACTTCATTGTACTTTCACGTTACACAATTTATTTAATGTCAGCAATTTTAAAGCAACAAATGGCAATTTATTTGGTCCTGTAACATTTTGGTCAAGTCCAGCGCTGAACCTTGAACCCAGTTTTTTTTTCCATTTCTCCTTTTTAGCATTTTTACCTTCTCTTCTACGTACAGTAAGCAGGGTAAGCATTGACATACACACAAAAATTCAATACCAAAATTTTTATCGGAAATACATGTTTAGAGGAACCCTGAATAAAAAAAGCCTTTTTATAAAATGTCCGCGCGCGTGTGTGTGTCTACGTGGATGTGTCTCTGTGAACAGCATAACTCAAAAACGAAAAGTCGGATAAATAGCAAAATCGGTATTTAGGTTCAGTATATTTCAAAGATGTGATACGAAGATTTTAAAGAAAATCGCCCACCCTAGACTACTCTTGACATGGAACGTTTCTCGAAAGTTTTGAGTTTCTCAAAAATGGCTCTAACTTTTTTGATTAAAATATCATATTTATTTAAGATATTTTCGTGTCAAATGAAATGTATATCTTGAATTTTCTTGAAATGTTCCCAAAATTCCCCTTCATTGAGACTGACTTTTGCTTAATTGGTAAGTAAGAGATAGATAACATTTTTGTACACAAAAAATGTAGATCTTGTTAAAACACCCAATTCGCCAAATACGTTTTTTGAGTAATGAGCCATTTCCGAGACATTCCTTGTTATTTATTTGAGTTTTCCATTACTTATACTTTTTCTTAAATGAGAATGCGTTATTCACTTTTTTATGTTCTTGGGCATGCTACGAGAATGAAATGCTCCACATAGCAACCGGCTCTTAAAAGATTTGACTATCGCTTGAAGCCTGCCATACTCCCCTTGTAACTACAACAAAATTAGCAATAAATTCAACTTCCCGATATCTTTATTAACATGAAGTATATGAAGGATAAGCGTTTGTAAAAATAGTTTGTACAAGAGTGGATAAAGTCATGTGAGCGCAACACATCAGATTTTTCATTACTCAAAACACTCGTTGGTCCACACTTTATGACCTATTAGCTTGAAATGTTCTGGTGATCTTCAGGAACTACAGATTTATAATTTGTTGTGCACTAGTTCAGTTGAAATTATTCTCCATTTTGAGTACGTTGAAAAATCCAATAATTATGCAAAAACGTTTATTTTGCACTAATTAAAATTAAGAAATGCCTACTTGGAAGCAATACAATAAACCTTAGGGTCTACTTAGTATTTCAAATTGCCATATAAAATAATGATTATTTAATTGTGAATAAAAATTAATATCTTAGAAACAGATTGACATAATTTTTAAAATATTGTATGCATTATGTATTTTGTGTACGGCGTATTAATGTCAAACCAATCAGAACAAATTGCGAAATTTTTTATCATTATAAATGCATTGCCTTAAAATAGAGTACCTATATGACGGCCTAATTTGGAGGGACCCTTTATCTTAGGGCCAACTACCCATCAGGATATCATATTTTTGGCCTCCTTCTTACTTTCTCTACCACGTACATATTAGGTAGAGAAGGTATTGCATTCCACCTTCAAATTGTATACCGATATTTCACTGGAAATACATGTTTTGAGTCCCCTGAATCCAGAAAAAGCATTTAAAAATGGTTCGTATGTGTGTGAACATCAAAGTACAAAATGAAAAGTCGGATGAATACCACCTTGGTATTTAGGTTCAGTATCTTCTAAAGATGGAACATCTTCTAAAGATTTTCTAGAAAATTTCCTAACCACAACTACCCTTTACATAGAATATTTTTTGAAAAATTCGATGTTTTAAAAAATGGCTGTAACGATTTTTATTAAACTACCATATGTGAAAGATATTTACATGAGAAATAAAATGCACATCTTGAATTTTCTGTGAATAGTATGTGAGGTTCTCTTCATTCGAAAGGAATTCTGTATAAACTTGTATAACTGGTAAACGTTAAGTGATAGACGAAAACGTACCATACAAAAAATAGTGTATCTGTTTAAGACACAATTTACTCCAAATAGGTTTTTCTGTGGCATAAGCCGTTTCTCTGATAGATATCCGTTGTTAATGATTCATATTATTCAATACTAGTCATTCTTTTAGTCTCGTCGATTTTGATTTGTTTCTCGCGATAGCATGGAAAAAGTATGGTCCATTTCTTAAACATTTGGCTGTCGCTGTTCTATTTGTATCATAACGAAATTTGTAATGTAGCTATTTCAGCAAAGGCGTATTTGGATTAAAATTAAGTAAATAGAAAAATAAGCTTTAGTAATAGCAGTTTGCATAAGCACTAATAAACGTTAGAGGGTAGAGAATATCAGTGAATGTATCACATCAGATTTTTATAATTAATTAGCGTCCTTTAATCGGGTAGGTCATAGCGGACGGGAATAAAGGAAATGATGCTCAAATCGGTCCGGAGGCCCTAGAGCTTAGAGTTACCCGACATTCCTCTTCTAGGATAAGGGAAACCCTCGGAGAAAATCATATCCAGGTAACTCAAGTAAACCGAGATTCAAACTCGGAGCATCTTAAGTGCGAGGCAAATTCGCTACATACTTAACCATAAAGGTGGGCAATACTGGCCTTGAATTTTCATACTCTTTCCTTGACATTGCGAGAAACAACCGAATGACGACATAAAAATAAAGGTATTGAAAAATTTAAACGAATAATAAATATTTTGGAAATAATTAATGCCACAAAAAATCTATTTGAATTAAAATTTGTGGTTTAAAGAGATTTATATTTTCTGTGGTATAACTATTTGTCTATATGTCATAGTTTACCAGTTATATGGCGGACCACTAACGCTAATTAATGCTAAATACGCCAAAGGAAAATGATCAGATTCTGTTAACTGGCTCCGAAAATGTTCTGTAATACAATATAACAAAGTAAAGTTAAGTTCTAGCAACCTTAAATATGACAATCTCAATTAGTAAAACCAAAGTTATGGCCATGGAAGATAGACACAGCAGAAGATCTAAAATTATGATAAAGACCAGATAACAGAAAAACTTAATTACTTTAAATATCTGGGATGTAGCATATAGATTTACGTTGAAATCAATGTCTAGATAACGTAACAATATATTTTAATAAACTGATGTATTAACAGATGCCTGGGAAAATGAATGAGGAAGGAAGTCAAATTCAGACTACAATATATCGAAACAAATGCCACATTATGGTAGTGAAACTGGATTATGAGAAAAAGTACAAATAAAATTGAACGCGCAGAAATGAGATTCCTGAGAAAGTTACTAAGGCTATCTATAAGGGCTATAATGAGTAGTGTAGGTATAAGAAAGGAACTGATAAAAAAAATCTAATGTGTTGCAGTCACATGACTTTCTCTACTTCTACAAGCTATGTTTTTAAACGCTTACTCTCCATCTACTTCATGTTAAGCGAGATATCGAGATGTTAATCTTATTGCTAATTTTCTTGTTGGTGCAATGGGCTTTAAGCGATAGTCAGATCATTTAAGAGCTGGTTACTATGTGGAGCATTCCATTCTCTTTGCATGTCTAGGACATGAAAAAAACGAATAACGAAATCCCATTTGAGAAAAAGTATAAGTATTGGAAAATTCATAAAAATGACAAAGAATATCTCGGAAATGGTTCACCCCACACACAAAAAAATTATATATATGACATAAATTGTGTGCTTTAACGAGATCAACTTTTTTTGTAGTAAACTTCTGTCTATATCAAGTCATTCAGAATGAAGAAAACCTTTGAGGACATTCCCAGAAAATTCAAGATATACATTTCATTTGCCATGAAAATAACCTAAACTATGATATTTTAATCAAAACCATTAGAGCCATTTTTGAGCAACTCAAAGTTTTCGACTATTTTTGCGAAGCAGAAACTCTTTACATAGGTGAAGTTTTCAGACACGAGAGCTCAAGATATTTTACACAGTTATTTACATTGCATTTTCTTCACAACGGACATTACATTCCAGCAGTTGTTTGTTTACTACCAAATAAAAAATTATATAATGCATACGAGGTGTGATCAAAAAGTTTTCGGAATGACGTCATAAATACTACACAACAGTTTGCTTTGTCTGATCTGCACTGTCACCGTCGAAGTAGTCTCCTTGGGAGTTGATACACTTGTCCCAGCGCTTCTGCCACTGCTGGAAGCACCTCTGGAAGTTCTCTTCTTTCAACATGTTCAGAGCCTTCTGCGATTCGAGATGGACGACATTAATTCCCTCAAAACGGTGTCCTCGGAGCCGCATTTTAAGTCGCGGAAAAAGAAACAAGTCCGCTGATGCCTAATCTGGAGAATAGGCGGGATGGGGAACAGTATTTATCCTATTTTTATCCAAAAATTGGCGAACAGAAAGGGCTTTGTCCGCGAGCGCATTGTCATGATGCAGGAACATGTCCAAATTGTCTTTCAAAATGCTTTGAACACTTCCAAAGGAGAGACCTAAGGAGTCAGGAAGTTCTCTTATTGTAATGCGCCTATCATTTAAGACCATTTCCCTCACCTGATTGATATTTTCATCAGGTTTGCTGGAAAAGGGTCGCCCCGAACGATCTGCATCTTTAACTGATGTCACGCCACTTTTAAATTTCCAAAACCACTCAAATGCTTGAGTTTTACCAATAACGTGCTCCCCATAAGTTGTTCTTAACATTTCATAGGCTTATGTTGCAGTTTTATACAGATTAAAGCAAAATTTGATGTTCGTTCTTTGTTCTTCGTAATCTGACACTTTTGCTACGCGGAAAAATCGCAGCACGTGCAAAACACGTGTTCACTTCAGAGCGTCTACCTCGTCACTGCATGGTCGCAGGAAGTCACGTGACCTCTCATTTTTATCGGGAAGGAACGCTGCATGAATTAAGAATCTGGGTAAGAATTAAAGAAAGTTCAGCATCAGTATTGTTGTTAAGCCATTCCAGAAACTTTTTGATCACACCTCGTATTCATTGCTGTTTCGTTTCATAGTTGAAAAGTGCCAGTGTTTAGGGTTCAAACTTCAACCTAAGAAAATAGTCCAGATTTCGAGGTGCTACATATGAAGCAATTAGGTCAGCATGGAGTGACACAACTGAACCATTGGGTTGTAGGTTTCATCTCGGCCAGGCATGGTGGCGTAAATTACAAGGCATTGGATTGCCAAATGTGTTCAAGGACAATTCGTCTGACGCTGGTAAGTGGTTTA
This sequence comes from Deroplatys truncata, assembly GCA_030765065.1. Lineage (NCBI taxonomy): Eukaryota > Metazoa > Arthropoda > Insecta > Mantodea > Mantidae > Deroplatys > Deroplatys truncata. Next base: position 163,417,255 of record CM060979.1, read on the forward strand.
AGCATTGTTTTTGTTTGTCGTATTTATCTCCACATGAAGTAAGTGAATATTTTGTGTTTTATATGACTAAGAATAAGCCGTTAGCCGTAAGATTGAACAGCTTAGCGACTATCTTGTTGCTTATTGTGAAGCTAAGGAGGCCATATTTAATCCTACAGTATGGGCCGAGCTGTGTCTGAAGTCACTCACACTACGAACGCATGTGAGGCATTTCATAGTAAATTGAAAGTTTTACTTTTCAGCTCGCATACTGACATTTTCAAAATAATTTTGGTTTTAAAAACATTCAAATGGAAACGTATTTTGAAATTAATGGAATGCATCTTCAGGCCGATAAAAGAAGGAAAGTAGAAAACAAAGAAAAGAAAATAGAAAATTGCATAAATAAATACAAAGAAGGCCAATATATCGTACTGCCTTCGTAAATTACATTTCCGCTTTCGCATGACAACCTGTAATCGAAAATATGAAGTTATGACAATTTACCACTGACGTGTACACAAGTATGCAAGTTTTATCAGTTTAATTTTTAATATGTATGCTACGACAATTTTTAACCACACCACGCGCATTTTCAAGTGTTATTCCGCAGTTTGTAAGTGGAACGGAAAATTGTCGTACCACTCTAAGAATGAAAATGTACACATTAAGTTTGAGTTATTGGCGCAAACCCATTCACGGATATGCAGCAACCCATTGTAGCAATTACAAGTGGCGCAATCATGGTGCCCAGAAAAAATGCGATGTGTTACATTTGCATGATTTTTTTTCTACCTTCTCCTCTACAAGCGATTCTTACAAAGGCTTACTTTTCTACTCATCTCTTGTTAATCAAGATAAGGATTTGCACAAATGCTTTTATTCAACATTCCATTGTGGGCACAAGAGCGATACAGGAGGCATAAATGATAGTCACACCTTTTAAAAGAGCTCGCAATGTGACTAATGGATTTGAAACTCCACTCTTTGCAACCCTACGAGAAAAAAATACCTGTTGTTGCTTATACGTGTATTTCTCTATCCCTCTTCTATATATCATTCTAAGGAGCTTGTTTATACTTTCTCTAGCACGTATAGTATATAGAGGAAGTATTGCATTTCACTCAAACATTCGATACCGATATTTCACCAAAATACATATTTTAAGACGGGCTGAATCCAAATAAAGCATTTTTGGAAACATGTTCATGTGAGTGTTTATCTGTGTCGTCTGTGAGCAGCATAACTCAAAACGAGAAGTCGGATAAATACCAAAGTTGCTATTTGAGTTTAGTATCTTCCAAGGATGCAACACTAAGATCTTCATAAAAGTCCCCCACTATTAACTACTGTAATATTTTTCGAAAATTCTGACTTTCTAAAAATGGCTCTAACGAGTTTGATTAAGATATTTACATGAAAAATAAAATGTATATCATGACTTTTCTGGGCAAAGCCTAGGAAGTCCTCTTCATTCGGAATTTATTTTGTATAATGTTGTATAACTGAAATATTAACCAATAGACAAAAACTTACCACACAAAAAAATGTAGTTCTCTTTAAAATACACAATTTACTGAAAATAATTTTTGTGGCATAAGCCGTCTCTAAGATATCCGTTTTATAGGTCTGAATTGTTCAATACTTTTTATTCACTTAAAGTCCCTTCAACATTCACTTAGTTCTCTGGATTGCATGGAAACAGTCTGGAATTTTAAGGCCAACATATTGGTCCAGTTCTTAAACATCTGACTATCCCTGTTCTCTTTGTATCCTAAGTAAATGTGTAATGTAGCTATTTCTGCAAATGTTTATTTGGATTAAAACGTAGTACATAGAAAAATAAACTTTAGTATGAATAGTTTGTATACCCACTAATAAACGAAGAGGCTAAAGAAATCTAACACATCAAATGTTTAGAAATACGTCCGGATCTGTGTGTCTGTGACCAACATAACTTATAAACGAAATATTCCATGAATACAAACAAACATTTAAGTTTAGTACCTCCGAATATACACCACTAAGATTTTCAAGAGGATACCACCCCGCCAAACTAGCGTGGAAAAATTTTGGTTATTTTGATTTTATTAAAAATGGCTACAACGTGTTTAATTAAAATGCATTTTAGATGTGACAATAAAACTTGTATCTTGTATTTTCTGGGAATAGCCTGTGAAGTCCTCATTTGCTAAGTTGTGTACAGTGTTGTGCAACTGGTTTTCCTCTACCTTTCCAAGAATTTAATTGCAATCCGTGCCAAAAGTATTTATTTAAATTGATCTTTCTATCTGGTCCTCAGTCGCCCTATATCTCGTTTTCCCTTTGGGTTACAACTAAAAGGTTGCTTCTGTAGTCTGTCAGAGTATATTCGATTAACATGCTCTTGGCATTTCTTTTAATATTTAACTATCTCTTGTGCTGTACTATTAGTTTCTTCAGGTATAGTAAGTAGGGAAAGTTTTGTATTCCACCCAAAAATTCCGTACCAAGATTTCACCGGAAGTACATGGTGAAGAAGTATTTTATTGGTTCCGCGTATGGGCGCCAATTCGAAGTATTTTGTGTTGAAGGAGTTGAATTATATTTCAACTGTTGGCGTTGTAATAGTTGCAACCGCACGTATAGTAAACAGTTTCCGGTAGCCTTCTCCCCAAATGTACTTTCAGGTGGCCTTTGCCCCAAGTTAAAAAAATAGTAACTTTGTAATTTGACTGTTTCCTTAAATATCATATTTATGTTTGCCTCGGCTGAGTCAGTATTATTTTGAGAGGTATGTTTCTCTTTGTAGGGTTATGGTACGACAAGAATGTAGGCTTACACAGATTATAATTTTACTTCACTCCTTTTATTAATGCTTGACACGATTTAAATAATACTTCACTGATATAGAGAGCTGTGAGATTCTTTTTATTATTAAATACTTGCACTTTTTAACATGTAAACTATTTTCGTCTTACACGGATACGTATTATATTTCTCGAGGACACTTTTTCCGTCTGGTTAGTAACACTGTCTGCAGGCAACTGACTTCTGAATTTGTAAATGTTTCTCCTTTTCATTTTCTGTTTGGCTAATCCTAATGCAATAGAATACCTTCATTTAACTAAAGCTTTTTTGGTTGTTTTTGGCTATTTTATAAACTGTCACTAAAATTACATTATTGTTGCTCCAATAATGACTAGTAGCATTATTAAGGATTCTTACTCATTATTGCATCAAGCTTACCTCCTTGTTACCTCATTGTTAGCAACGTTTAACCTATTATTCTCACAGCTCCTACATTATTAAATTACGTAATACATTCATATAACATTATTAAACATGTGTACAATAGTATACAATAGTATAAACATATATAATGACTGTAATATACACTTTTTATGTTTTGTTAAATACACATGTTGAATTTACATATTATAATTACACTGAAATTATTTAAGTGTTAAAAATACTGCCTCAATGGTAATGAATCCAAATAAAACATTTTTGGAAACATATCCGTGTGTGTGTGTGTGTGTGTGGGGGGGTCAGTCGCCTATAAACAGCATAACTCCAAACCGAAAAGTCTGATAAATACTAAACTTGGTACTTGAGTTTACTATCTTCCAAGGATGCGACATGAAGATTTACAAGAAAATGCTCCAATCCCTAACTACTATTTACATAGAACATTTTTTCGAACACTTTCTTTCTTCTAAAAATGGCACTAACGATTTTGATTAAAATAACGTATATTAAAGACATTTACATGACAAATAAAATGTATATTTTGAATTTTTTGGGAATGGCCTGTGAAGTCCTCTGCATTCGGATGGAGCTTTGTATAAACTTATATAACTCGTAAACATTAACCGATAGACGAAATAGCTCTACACAAGAAAAGTATATCTCTTTAAACCACACAATTTATTTCAAACAACACTTTTGTAGAATCAGACATTTCCGAGACACACGTTATTAACCTTTTTATTTTTTCAATGCTTTGGTTATTCTAAGTCACATCAATTTTCAATGTTTCCTCGCGATTGCATGGAAACGGTATGGAAGTTTAAGGCCAGTATATAGCGTCTAGTTCTTAAAAAATTGACTATCGATGTTTCCTTTGTATTTATAACGAAATGTGTAATGTAGCTATTTGTGCAAATATTTATATGGATTAAAGTGAAGCAGATAGAAAAATAAACTTCCGTAAGAATAATTTGTATACCCTCTAATAAACGATAGAGGCTAGAGAAGGTTATGTGTATGTAACACATCAGATTTTCTAAATATTTAATAATTAATTGAGACTACTTGTGTAATAATATAATTTCTGTAACCCTTTATCTCGATTAACATGAAGAGTACATTGGAATAAACTTTTGTAAAGTTTTTAGCAAAGTGGATTGAGAAAGTCATGTGAATGTAAAACATGGATGTTTCAGAAAAACTTTCTGAAATCGGTGAAAAATTTATGCGGTTTTACATTTTAGTACAAATTGTTATTTCATATCAACAGCCATAGTAAAACCGAGGTTCAGTGATTTTGTAAGAATGTACAGTTTTAGAGAAGAATACATTTTGTGAATGGTGATACGTCTTCAGTGATTAGTCTTAATCTGCCAAATAACCTGAATAAATGTTTAAAAGAACAATGAAAACAGATCACTGAAAGTTTTATACCTTATCAAAGGCCTAAGTATTTGAATTTTCTGGGTTCAATTGTTCAAAATCTTCAAATTTCACTTTGGTGTAAGCTTAAGTACTCATCTTAAAAACATTTTGTAAACAAAAACACTTGTCAGAAGAATGCCTTAGCCAGCGTGCTAACCATCGATGGGTAGTTAGCACACTAGCTTCCCAATTCAGAGTTCCTGGGTTCAATTCCATGCTGGAGGATGGGAATATTTCTTTAGCCAACATTCTTCCCCATTCTCCCTAGAGTCTGGAAGTATGAGTGAGAGTTCAAATATGTATGTGTGTGTAAATTTAATATTCATAAACAAAACTCATAGATTAACACATTGCCAGTGGGTATTTGTTCCAAAGGCAAAGCCGCCGATATGTCCTTAGATGTTAAAGGCGGTATATCAATTGGGGAAAAGAACAGTCAGAAAAATAATATTTAAAGTCTAGTACCACCGTTTCTGTAATTGCGTCCTAATCGTTGCTATATGTCACGTTTTATAACAAGGAGGCTATGGCTGAAATGTAGCCATTTAGTTATGGGTATAATTTTAACTAGGGCTTTCTAAATATTAAGCAGAAGTAAGAAGCTAAAATATTATTTTATTGCCATTGTGCAGGATGTAACAATAAGGTAAAGCTTTCCGAAGAAAATATATAAAAGAATAAAATGGATTATATGGAAATGGGTTCGTAAACGCTTTAGTCCCATGTTACAACTAATTTTCTAAACCCTCCATAGTACATTAATAATGGGAAACACACAGAAACACATACTACGGGTAAATAAAATGAAAACCTTACTTACATGACATGTTCAAAATACTCATCTTTAGCATTGATACATGCATCCATCCGTCGTCGTATTGCATCCCGGATGCGCTGATGCATCCCTGGAGAAATGGTATTGTTTCACAACCTGCCAAAATACGAAGACTCACTACATCTTGTAGCGGGGTTCGATACACAGGAGTTTTAAAATTAACTTAAAACTATCGATTAACCTAGGAATCACAAGTTAACCAAACATAACTAGAAAGGCATTTTGAAGATTTCATGTGGTATACTGGTACGTTGTCTTCCTGTGTGTTCCCATGATTAATTTACTATGAAGAGTTGCAACAAATGAGTTCTAACATGGAAATGAAGCGTTTATGGACCTATGTCTATATAACATATTTTATTTTTCAAAGTGTATGCCTCAAATAACTGAGACCGAATTATTTTAATAGGAGAGTTTCAGTACATAATAAATAAACTTTATAACAAATAACGAAAACGTTTTTCAATTAGACGAACATGTATTAGCGTACTCGTCTGCTTTAAGTCCATTTCTATGCATTCACAAGGATTTTATCCTATAAAATAAGAAGTGAAAGTATCACGCAACATTGCCTCAGGATATCGGAATGCCCGTTGCAAGCAGATCAATCAGTGTTCACTGGAACAAACCACCGATATGCTGGTGTGGAGCTCGCTTCAATACACTGCCTAAGGCTCCCAGAACTCTTTTTATTCTGTTTGGTTCTATCTTCCACCATTCTGTTTTCCATTTGTAGCTCAAGCAACACACCGAAGAGCATTTAAATGTAAGAGAACGCCGTATGCAGAATATATACTTTTTACTTTCCTTACCACGTACGTAATAGGTAGACGAAGTATTGCATTCCACCCAAAAATTCTATATTGATATTTCACAGGAAATATATATTTTGAGGTCCCCTAAATCTAAAAATGCATTTTTTAGAAAAATCTCCATGTGTACGCGTACGGGTGTGTGTGTGTGTGTGTGTGTGTGTGTGTGTGTGTGTGTGTGTGTGTGTGTGACAAGTTCCATGTCGTGAACATCAACACAAATATTAGCAATGTGCTCCTCATTCAACATATCGGTCGCTCTTGGCACAGTTGGAATTTTATCTGTTTGTGGATTTGACGAGGCAGACGATTTACCAGTGACGACGAAATGAAAGACGAAGCAGGACTACACTTTCTCTTATCAGGAATGGGAAAACCTATATTAAGTGTCTGAATGCAAGCTAGCAATCTAATAATAATAATAATAATAATAATAATAATAATAATAATAATAATAATAATAATAATCACCATCATCAGGACCCAGATTTTAATGACTTAAAATGTCTATTCACTTCAGAGTATTAGAATGCAGCATAATTCTTGCTTCTGTAACATTAGAACTGAAATTAAAAATTAACATTAACTTAAACTCGCGAATTTGTACGTTCTAAGAAGATGAATTTATAAAAAACCTTACCTTATTCAGTAGTATATAGTATTGCAGTAGGTAACCAGCAGCATGCGCAGGTTCTCGAAAGTTAGGGAACGCCTGTTGGAGAGCACATTTTTACACTATGAGAAACGGATTTGCACATCCACTTATACAACTGGAGAATATGTGAAATATGCTAAATCGCGGCAGTGAGATCTTCTTCAGTGCAGGAAGTATCGAATGCTTCACGGTTAGCACTTGAGAAATGCGATAAAAATTTTTGTATCCACAGTTTTTATCAGCAAAACTTTCCACTTTCTTAGGTGCCCTTCCTCCAACTTCTTCCCCTACACTTTTCAAATCAGATGTAATTTTGCTAACTAGAGTTAGAGAACTTTCCAGACTTGCACCTTTCTCTTGTACACGAGTGATTCCTTGTGTTGAGCAACTGAAATTTGCCTTTATGAACGTTAGCTGTCCTTCAATTTCACTGCTTGAAAATACTGTTTTAGCCCTATCAATTGCAGTAGAATCATCGGGATTCAGTGTTTAGATAACACGTTTCACCATCTAGAAATGATGTAATATCAAATTACTGAATCTATTCAGGCGTCCCATCGGGTAATGACAGGTTCTGGTGGGAGCCATGGACATGAAGATCAGTTTACGAGAGGGAGCGTTGACAAAAATTTTCTTCGTCTTTTACACTAGGCATCCACTTGAAAAAAATGTGCTCCAACTTTCTCTACCACCCTATACTAAGCGTGTGTTTAGCAAGTAATGTGCACCATTTACGGATAAAAAGCAAAAACATCATTTTTCAAAGAGTCTACAAATTGTAGAGTGATTAACAGCTTCTACCTCACTTGTAAGGAGAATCACTTCACCTGGTCCGTCCATCTCCAATATACCAATGATTACATCGAATCATCATTATACACTATGTGATCAAAAGTATCCGGACACCCCCACAAACATACGTTTTTAATCTTAGGTGTATTATGCCGCCACCTACTGCCTGTTAATCATTACCCGCGACCTCAGTAGTCATTAGACATCGTGAAACAGCAGAATGGTACGCTCCATGGAACTCACGGACTTCGAATGTGGTCAGGTGATTGGGTGTCACTTGTGTCAGAAGTCTGTATGCGAGATTTCCACACTCCTAAGCATACCTAAGTTCACTGTTTCTGATGTGATAGTGAAGTGGAAACGTGAAGGCACATGTACAGCACGAAAACGTACAGGCCGACCTCGTCTGTTGACTGACAGAGACCACCGACATCTGAAGAAGGTCGTAAAGAGTAATAGGCAGACATCTATCCAGACGATTACACAGGAATTCCAAACTGCATCAGGATCTACTCCAAGTACTATGGCAGTTAGGGGTGAGGTGAGAAAACTTGGATTCTATGGTCAAGCGGCTGCTCATAAGACACACATCACGCATGAATATGCCAAACACTAGGTGTAAGGAGCGTCAAAATTACACGATTGAACACTGGCAAAACGTTGTGTGGAGTGACGAATCATGGTACACAATGTCGCGATCCGGTGGCAGGGACTGGGTATGGCGAAAGCCCGGTGACCGTCATCTGCCAGCGTGTGTAGTGCCAACTGTGAAATTCGGAGGTGGTGGTGTTATGGTGTAGTCGTGTTTTTCCTGGAGGGGGCTTGCACCCCTTGCTGTTTTTCGTGCCACGATCAAGCGCAGACCTACATTGATATTTTAAGCACCTTCTTGCTTCCCATTGTTGAAGAGCAATTCGGGGATGGCGATTGCATCTTTCAACACAATCGACCACCTGTTCATACCGCACAGGCTGTGGCGGAGTGGTTACACGACAATAACATCCCTGTAATGAACTGGCCCGCACAGAGTCCTGACTTGAATCCTATAGAACACCTTTGGGATGTTTTGGAACACAGACTTCGTGCCAGGCCTCACTCATCTACATCGATACCTCTCCACAGTTCCGCACTCCGTGAAGAATGGGCTGTCGTTCCCCATGAAACCTTCCAGCACGTGATTGAAGGTATGCCTGCGAGAGTGAACGCTATCATCAAGGCTAAGGGTGGGCCACACCATATTGACTTCCAGCATTACCGATGGAGGGCGCCACGAACTTGTACGTCATTTTCAGCCAGGTGTCCGGATACTTTTGATCACGTAGTGTACACAGAAACGTATACTTATAAAATATACGAGGGGTAGTTTAAAAGTAAGATCCGTTTTTTTAATAAGGCGCAAACTACAAAATAGTTTACGATAGTTTATCTTCTACCAAATTCCTTTACTTACACCACTTTTCTACCAGTTATCAATGTTTTTCAAAGATTTGTCTTAGCGTGGCATAAACTTTTTAGAGCCTCGTCATAGACTCCTGCCACCAGGTCATCTAAGAAACGTGTAAATTGCTTTTGGAGGTAATTTTTCTGTATTGAAAATGAGCTCTTAGGGGAAACATGCGGTTTATGTAGGAAACATAAAAGCTTCTTAAAGAACAAATAGTGAGGCTGTTTTAGCTAACACTACATTAACTTGCAGATGCACAATTGTTTCCTTTCAGCGACTCTGTGACTTCTGGACCACCAGTTTCAATCCATGTCCTCTAAAACCAGCCATATCAATAACGTAATTTGTTCTAGCATGGAATCTTAGACGCAGAAAAATGAATTTTAGTTAACTGTACGATGGTTTTTGAATAGGCGACGAACTTCTATTATAAGGAGCCACCAAAATGCATTCTATACCAGAATGAGAATTTAATTCATTGTGAAACTGTGTGGAAATAAAGCTTAAGTTACATAGAATGGAATAAAAAAATCTGATGTGTAAAATTACAAAACTTCCTCTACCTTCTATCGCTTATTAGTGGGTTTACAAAGTGTTCTGACTGAAGCTTATTACTTTCTCTACTACGTGTAGGAAGTAGGAGAAGTATTGCATTCCACTTAAAAATTCCATACCGAGATTTCACCTGAAATACATGTTTTGAGGCCCCCTTAATCCAAAAAAGTATTTCTGGAAGCATATCCGTGTGTGTGTCTGTGTGTGTGTCTCTCTCTGTGAACTGCATAACTCAGAAACAAACAGTCGGATAAACACCAAACTTGGTATTTCGGTCCAGTATCTTCCTAAAATGTGACACGAAGGTTTTCAAGAAAATTCCCCGACCCCAGATTACCCTTTACGTGGAACAGTTTTAGAAAATTTTAATTTTCTCAAAAATGGCTCCAACGACTTGGATTAAAATATCATACATTTAAGATATTTTCATGACAAATGAAATGAAATTTTACTACACAAAAAATGTATATCGCGTTAACATACACAATTTATATCATATACATTTTTTGTTATGTGAACCATTTTCGAGATATTGCTTGTTATTCCCTTAAATTTTCCAATACTTTTTTTCCGGGTAATGCAAAGAGAATGGAATACTCCTCATAGCAACCAGTTTTTAAAATATTTGACTATAGCTTAAAGCCTACCAATTCCCCTTGCATCTACAAGAAAATGGGCAATAAGATTTACATATCGATATCTCGAATAACATGAAGCATATGGAGAATAAGCGTTTGTAAAAATAGTTTGTACAAGAGTAGAGAAAGTAATCTGAGTGTAGCACATCAGATTTTTTTCTCTATTTACTTAATTTTAATCTAAATAAACCTTTGTAGAAATTTCTACATTACACATTATAACATTCGCTATAGACACAAAGGGAAGAGCGATGGTCAAATTTTTAAGAACTGGACGCTGTTCTACGCTTTACAATGCCATACTGCTTCCATGCAACCTCGAGAAACAATTGAATGTTGAAAGGACTTTAAAGAATGACCAAGTAAAGGGCAATTTGAACCATTAATTTAAAATGGCTGATGCCATAAAAAAGTTATTTGTAATAAATTGTGTGTTTTAAAAACTTGTATCTCTTGTGGTACGTTTTTTTCTAACGCTTAACGAATACTAGTTACACAAGATTATATAAAATTCCTTTGAATGAAGAGGACTTCAAAGGCTATTCACTCATAATTCAACACATACGTTTTATTTTCCATGTAAATATAACCAATATATGGTATATTAATCCAGTTTAAAAAAATCGAAAAGTGGTTCATGTAGTTTGGCCAGGAGGGAATTTTCTTGAAAATTTTTATGACGCATGTTCAGATGGTACTGAACCTAAGTACCAAATTTGGTGTTTATTCGACTTTTTGTGTTTGAATTATGCTGTTCACAGATACACTGAGCTTTTTCTAAAAATGCTTTTTTGGACTCAGGGGGGCCTCAAAACATGCATTTGCTTTACATTTCGTTATCGAATTTTTGAGTGGAATGCAATACCTTTTCTACCTACTAATGCACGTGGTAGAGAAAGTAATTATTTACCCAAAATATTTTATTGCATAAAGGACCCTACTTTAAAAGCACCCGTGCTGTTTTGTGACCGGACTGTACGGTAGCTTTTGGATATAGGTATAATTCTACATTGCCATGCCTTATGAGTTATAACTCTCCTATTTTTATAACTGCGACCTTCCCTTTTGTCCCATGTGATAGTTCATTCAAGGAGCATAGGAAGGCACGCACTACGGTATTCCTAATAGAAATGTATAAAATAGTTAAAAAAAACTGGAGAAACTCTTGAGTATCTATAGATTATCTTGGAAGAGCTTCTTTCTGAGTATATTTGGTCGCTTAAAGCGTGCTTTTTTTCTTCTTTTTTCCATTGAGTATTTCTGTCTTCTGTCTTGAGTGTTAAGCAGGCGACGAAAACGAGACAAAGGCACATCTATCTCCGAGAAGGTTGCAGAAATTAAAACTTGGCAGGAATAGGGTATATTTAAACAAACATTAGCGTTTTTATTTGTCAAGAATTAATCTTTGATTTTCAACAGAGAGGAATAAATTCCTCTTACAAATGCTCCGAAGGATTTATGCCAATGTCTCTCTGAGGTTGTATTTAAAAGAATAGCATTATTGGTGCACTTAAGTGGCTCTATAAACTGATAATACATTTCAAACCTGTGCCTTCATTTGGACGCGTGGCCGGACTAGCAGATACTTGCTTAGTACCGGGAAGCATGCTATTTGCCGGCTTAATCAACTATTTACAGCCCTCTAAATTCAAGAGAATACATTTCTTGTTCCTATATAATTTCTCTGAATGCGGGAGACCTTAAAATATTAAGCCGCATAAGTGCCACCGCAGTAACGTGTGTGACTTGCATGTGGGAGATCCCGGGTTCAAACCCCGTGGCCCGTGTTTTTGCGGTTTTTCTCGGTCGCTAGGCGAATGCTGGATTGAATAATTTAGTCCACAATTTTCTTATCATCACTTTCATCATTACATTTCATGTTCTTCTTCTTCACCATCATGCCAGACTGATTCTGGATATGTTATGATCAGGCAGAGGAGTTGTATAAGTATTGTATAAGTAAACCATCAAGTTAAGCACGTACCGAGGGTTGAAGGCGAGAGAAGGTGCAGTGTTCTCTGTAAACAAATATGATTACTTGAAGGACACACCCGATTCGAAAGCAAGTTGATCAGAATTACTCAGTATGGAAGCCCACAATGTGAATATATCTAGTTGTTGGTAGTATGCAATAAGGTCATAAAGTCACTTCATTATTTTATTAAGTTATTAATGTACAGTTATTTGAGTTGCATTGGATTTTCCGTTAAATCGCGAGTTTTACAATGTTCAATAATGCAGTTTCGAAATACATTGAACATACATCGCATTCGATTAGCACGTAGACAGTTGTTATATTTTGAAAAACTACGTCCCATATCACCCGACGTAGTAGGAGCAAAAAAAAAAAAAAACATATCAGCCTTGCTTGAGATTCCCTGCCTCAGCAACGCTCTCTCGTTTTACACGTTCCTATGTTCCCTGAATTCTTCTCTAGAATACTTTTAAGTTTCTTTGCCACCCTTACTTTAAAGTTCCAACTTTAAACCTTACTCAGTGTTTCTGAAACCTGTTCTATTGCCTCAAGAAGTTCTGGTATTTTTAGTGTCTATGCTTGCAAATGCATATTTATTATAGTTGTAATATTACTAAAATTTGTATATATGAAAAATCTTAAAACAAAGCCAGTGATATTATTTCCTTCACAGTACGTATAGCAGCATTTTTATATCGTCAAAGACATTAATTAAATCAACAACTTTGTAGTAATACCTATTGATCATAGTATACTACAACCTGTAGCCATGTCCCCCACCGAGTTAGAATTGGTTATGGGCCCAGTCTCAAATATTTTGTCTCTTGAGGGTGTCTTGCGAAATATGTTTTACACGCTGGCTATAAAAGTATCAACATCCAGAAAAGCGGTTCTAATTTCTTCCGCAACTCGGTAACGGCTATGTGCTAGACATGTTTAATATATTAATATGGCAAAATGTTTAACATCATATTTTAAATGTGACAAAGTTACTGATGATTTCGCCATCTGTACTGAAGCTATTCCTGCCAAATTCCACCACAAACGATGCTAATTGTGATTATGGTTTTGGTGAATGATTCTTCTTTGCTTTAGACATGTGACCGCAGTTCTCCACTGGTTTGTATGCAGTGAATAAATGGAACAGTTGCAACGAAACTGGATGTTGTGAAGGGAAGGGGAGGAGTGCGTCCATCACAGAACCTGACGTTACCTATACTCCGTGTAGTAACACATTGCTCTATTTACTTACTATAGATAGTATAACACCTTAGTAAAATCCCTCGGTGTACGGATTGCGCCATTATTCAGGAGGGATAAATCGCCCCCTCTTTTGCCTTTAGCTATTGAGTTATTCAATGAGGTGTCTTAAAGCGGAAGTGGGAAAATACACGGAAAACAAGTGCCACAACACTGTTGGGAGCACAGGAATTTTATAGTGTAGAACAATTTAATACATCGTGATAACTCAAAAACTAAAATTTTTATTCCAGTTCTATAAAAGGCATGAAAAATAACACAGATTCAATATGATTATGATTGGTCTCCTGTAGAAAAAATTGAAGCCGCTAGTTTTCTTTGTAAAACTTAAATTGAAGTAATTTGTATTACAAAAATCAATCAGAGGAACGTTTTTCCTTGATGAGATAGATGGGGGAGTGAAGGCTATGAAATACCCTAAAAATTGTAATTTACTTTTGGAAGGTATCCCATGATATACCGCATGTATGTGAAATGTTATCGCTAGTTATATGCAAACACTTGCTTTCACACCCGCTGCACCTTGCTGTCACACCAATCTACAAACATAGTATTGTTGTTACAATGCCGTGTGTTGTAGTCCTGCCTCTACAGTTGGATAGTTACAACAGTGCTGTTATTAAGTGATAAACGATTTTGTGAGAATATAATAAAAAACGGTCTAGGCGAAATTATGACTTGTGGTGTTTAAGTAGCGACACAGAGACAGAGTAGGAGAGGCATGCCGGTCCAAGGCAGTTAGAGAGGGGGAATACATATCGGGTGAGTTATCCCTCCCAAGGGTTGTTTCTAAGTTGTTGTACTATAAAATCCCTTTGTCTTGTTATGATTTTGCGTGCTACTGACCCCAAGGCATTGGATGTAAGGTCCTTGGGGATGTAAATTCTAAAACGAGGAGGGCAGTCCGTTAAAAAAAGGAGAAATAGCCGCCTAGAAATTACCCATTAATGCCTACCATTGCCGTATGATAACGCACGTAACACGTTCTTAAAGTTGTTATTGTGCTTTCAAAAATAACTCTGGAGGTTTGGTACTACTGCTAATCACCCTGTAAAGGAACCAAATTTACGACAATATAGTGTTTATTGTCGTGTTTGTTACAATAACAACGTACAGAATGTTAGAAAACTGCTATCCTTGAATGTGATGCAGAAATGGCCATCCGTTTCGAATAAGTATATTTTGATATGTTTATAGTTATTATGTGAATTATTTATTCGCAGTATATCTCTTTGTATAGTGCAATATATATTCTCTGGGAGTTACAAGGTGATTCAGAAAAAAATAGGTGAAATTATGGCTTCCTAATATGGCAAGCGTTAGGCGGATATACTCAGTAAGACGTATATTTCATTATGTTTTTTCAGGAACGGTCTTTCACCTTTCTGAAACACTGGAGATAATTTACAGTGATGATATTGATGGTGATGTGTTTATTGAGTCACCAGTATCAAACGTAGACCAGATTAGGATGCTGGAAATGAGGATAAAGGTGGATCATCTGACAACCTCACATCTCGCCAATTACTGGCTAATGCTGAAATGAGGTTACCAAACAACGCAAGAATAGATGTTGACCAAAACGAGTACAACGAATCGGTACAGCCAGCAACACTAGAGGCAGCTGCACCCATGATGCTAGATGTGGCCATTCAGAACAGCTGGATTTTGTACAATAAAGCCAGAAGACAAAGAATACCTCAGCTGGATTTCAAAAGAGAAATGGCTACCATATACCTCAAGAGATACCACACTGTATCAAAAGCAGTTGGAAGACCAGCATATCTCTTAGTGACCGCATATCAGATTGTATAAGATTTGGCAGAACTGGCCATCTTGTCTAGCCAACGGAGGGAGGAAAAAGGAAAAGGTGTGCTAATGACAACTGTAAATCAAGTGTGAGAATAATGTGCTTGAAGTGTAGTGTTGGATTGTGCATCAACTGCTTTATTTTCTTTCGTAATCATTAGATTTTTTATTTTACAAATGAAGAAAGTACTGATGTACCTATGTATACTATAAGTGCATTTTTGTGGAATTACACAATATGTTTTATACTTAGTTCAAATTGTTAAGTTTTTGTGGTAGACGGTATTACCTTTAATAATGATGTAGAATAGTAGCGTACTAAAGATTCAGAATACAATTCTTTAATGAAAATTATACATCATAGGTAGTGGAAGCGCCTAGCGTTGGTAACGGCAAATATGTTCAAAACTGAGTCATGAATACTTATTTTTGTATTTTATTCACTACATTTATGTTACATGGAGACATAATAAACTAGAAAACCAATAGAAATTAACGAACAATTTTATTTTACATATTTTTAGGGAATTTTAATTCCAACTTTATTTTCAATTTTGGGTTGAGGATATCAACCTGAACAATTATAATCGGTTAAAGACAGCATAAGTAGAGAAATTTCTACATATATCAGAAGAAGTAAATATATGTTAATGTACATTTTCTTAAAGGTTGCGTGGCAGCACAAGCACATTATTACCAACATCGCCTATAATGAAGGTATGTGGCTATTGTAGTTACAATCTTCATGAGAAATCTTTGATTTGATATGCATTTTATTACTGTAGGCAAAATATTTATGTTTTAAATGCAGTTTTAAAAATGGGACTGCATCTGCCATTTTCTAATCGGAATTCTGCACCACTTCTCATAAACAAATCTGACGCGACACATTCACATCACCTTCTCTACCCTTTTCAGTTATTAGTGGGTATACAAACTATTTTTACTAAATACTATCCTTCTATCTATTACATTTTGGTATTGGGTGGGGAGAATATTCCTGAAAATCTTTGTGTCGCATTCCTGAGAGATACTAAAGTAAAATGCCAAGTTTGGTATTTATTCGACTTTTCGATTTTGGGTTATGATGTCCACAGACAGACATAGACACGCACACGAACATATTTCCAAAAATACATTATTTGGATTCAAAACATATAATTCCAGTGAAATCTCGTATCTACTACGTGTAGTAGAGAAAGTAACATTAATTTAATCCGCAAGATGACAAAAGTTAGGGTAATGATGTGTTCTTATGTAGCAGTCCTCAATGCAAATGTTACATACTAACAATATAATAGAAAACATTGCTTCATTATGGTGCCCCCACAACAGAAATAAAGAAAACTTGTGGCCACAATCTTCTCATGCAAATAAATTAAAACGATTCGAAGTAAACAATTGGTGCAATCCTTCACAATCTTCAAGAGGAGAGAGAAAGATTGCTTAAAGCCAGACAGAATAGTTCAGTGTGAAGATAAAGATAATTAAAAGTAAAGCCAGCACCCTGTAGGAGCCGTGAAATGGGGAAGAAGCAATAAATTAGATATATTTATGTGGTGGGGTAGGCTAGGATGCAGGACAATATTGTAGGCCAAGAAGAGAGCGAACAAATGGCTGGAGACATTTGCAAGAAGCGAATGGGCGAAAGGGTTGACTACTGCGGCGGCTAGTAAAAAAGAATAGAATTTTCCACTGCTCCTATTCAGAGAGAGGGAAAAGGCGCCGCCAGCAAAAGAAGAAGGAAAGACTTGCCCTCAAGCGTTGCGGACTCACATAAAGTTTCTCGCAAGGTGAAGGAAAGAATGGGATAAGGGTAGAAGGGGAGGGGGAATGTAATTATGGAGATTTAAACAGAACTGGCCCTGGTGGTGGGGTGTTAGGATCACTAAAGTTAGAGATGGGCGAAAAAATATAGCTCTCAGTCCGGAGGAAGCGACAGGCCAAGGGGTACAAGATTTCAAAATACATCACTGCACAGTTGAGGCAAGTTTAGGAGACCTTTATTGGCTCCATTCCCTCTGCTAGAGGAGAGTATGTGTTGTGTCTGTCTTATTGGTCGTACGTTTGCCAGGAATGTTGGCGAAACTTCTACCAAACCGAGATTACACGTGTGCTCTATAACTAACTTAATATAACAGCAAGGCTCTAGATCAATGTTTCCCAACATTTTTGGCCTTAGAACACTTTTCATTTAAGGTGAAACTGCTTCTGTGAAATTTATAAAATTCACAGTATGAAAGATATATAATTGAAATTTATGCCATGTATTATACATAAGAGTATTATTTTTTTATGCTTCAAAAATCCAGCTTGAATAGTTATTTGAATATTAATTGTTATTGTATAAACTAGTTCTAATATAATGCTCCACGCAATACATTTTTCAAAGTATTCACATAAATATTGAGCTTTTCCATTAAATGAGTATGGAAACAGATTTATTATGTCAAACGTTTCATATTAACCCTTAATTATTGTAGTAAAATTAGTACTTTTTGTGATCTTTAAATTCCTTTTGAAGAGATAATTTAGTTCTTAGAATTGGAGTATTATTTAAAAAGCGTATAGGTTATTTTATTTAAAGTACCTTTAACAGACAATATAAAAACATTGCAACAAATTATTAAAAAGTTGCATTGTGTGGATAATTTTGAGTATAGAAAAATGCTGAAAAAGTGTATGCGAGTAAACCACGTTTAAAGTTGGACTTACCTATTAATAAGTACGCAACTGTCCATTTATAGCGTCAATTAATTAGTAGTTTAAATGCTCCAAGTGCAAAAAACTATATATTTTCTTAAAGTTCATAAATAATATGTTATTACGAAAACAATTAATGTTTTTTTCACAATTTCTGACCAAATTTCACATATTCATTATATTAAAAGAATATATATGGCACTCATACTCGCAGTATGATACACCCTCCAGCTTTATTAGCGGGTATACAATCTACTCTTATTAAAGCTTTTTTTCCCTTCAACTAAATTTTAATCCAAATAAACCATTGCAGAAATAGCTACACTGCACAGTTTGATGTAGATGCAAAGAGAACAGGGATAATCAAATGTTTAAGAACTGAAAGCTATATGCTGTCCTTTAATTCCATGCTGTTTCTATGCAATCGCGAGAAGCAACTGAAAGTTAAAAGGACTTAGAAGATTGACCAAATAATGAACAGCTCGAACTATTAATAATACATGTCTCAGAAATGGCTTATGCCACAAAAAACTATTTGAAACAAATTGTGTGTTTTAGAGAGATCTACATTGTTTGCGTAGTACGTTTTCGTTTATCCCTTAACGTTTACCAGTTAAGCAAGATTATACAAAATTCCACCCAAATAAAGAGGACTTCATAGTCATTCCCAGAAAATTCAAGATATAGATTTCATTTGTCATGTAAATATCTTTAATACATAATATTTTAATCAATATTATTACAACCGTTTTTTAAAAAATCAAAATTTTCGATAAATGTTCCATTAAAGGGTAGTTTGGAGTAGGGGATTTTCTTAAAAATCTTCGTGTCACATATTTGGAAGGTACTCAACCTAAATACTAAGTGTGGTATTTATCCGACTTTGCGTTTTTTAGTTATGCTGCTCACACACACAGGACTTTTTTCTAAAAATGCTCTTTTGGATTCTGGAGGCTTCAAAACATGTATTTCCGGTAAAATCTAGTATAGAAGTTTTTGGTAGAATGCAATACTTCTCTGTCTACTATGTACTTAGTAGAGAAAGTAAACAAGTAAGCTGCATTATACTCACATGACTTTCTCTATTCTTGTATTCTACTATTCTATTTTTACAAACGCTTATTTTCCATCTAATTCATGTTAATCGAGATAAACATTTGCAGAAACTATCTTATTGCTAATTTTCTTGTTGGTGCAAGGGGAATATGATAGACTTTAAGTGATAGTCAAATGTTTTAAGAGCTGGTTGCTATGTGGAGCATTCCATTCTTTTTACATGTCCAGGACATTAAAAGTGAATAACGAATTCTCATTCGAGAAAAAGCATAAGTATTGGAAAATTCAAACAAACAACAAGGAATATCTCGGAAATGGTGCACTCCACAAAAATACATATTATATGAATTATGCGTTTTACTGAGATCTACATTTTTGTGTGGAAACATTTTGTCTCTCTCTCTCTCTCTCTCTCTCTCTCTCTCTCTTAGGGTTTCCATTGTGCAAAAGCCATTCAGAATGAAGAGGACGTTTGGGGATACAAGATATACATTTCGTTTGTCATAAAAATATCTTAAAATGTATTACACTTCAATCAAAATCGTTAGAGCCATTTTTGAGAAAATCAAAACTTACAAAAAATTTTCCATGTAAAGAGTAGTCTGGGATGGGATTTTTTTTTCAAATTTTTGTGTCGCATCTTTGTAGGATAGTGAACCTAAATATCAAGTGTGGTATTTATCCGACTTTTCGTTTTGTTCACAGACACACAGATACACATCCGCATAGACTCACACACCAACCTTTTTCTAAAAATGCTCTATTTTATTCAGGGGGCCTCAAATCATGTATTTCCGGTGAAATCTCGCTATCGAAAATTTGGGCGAAATGAAATACTGTACTTAGTAAAGAAATTAAGAAAAAATGGCGTTTCATTAGTCGTACATCTAAAACATGCAGTATTTTAAACAAAACCTTTTTGTAAAATATAAAAACAAATCCATACAAAATGTCGTTCAGGATGGAGGAACAGAGATTATAGAATAGCTGCCCGTTAGACGTTAGGCAACAAAACGTGGAAGAGTTAAACTTCGTGTCCGCTCCAAAAGTCCTGTTCTAAACCTTACAAGAAATATTTGGTATACAATATTTTGATGTCCAAGCCTGAAAGATAATAACTAAATGACTTATATTGCGTATTTCAGTATTATCCTTATTTTCTACCACATTAAATATTTCTGGAATATGGAATAACTGAAATGAAATATCGTTTCATCGCGAAGGGATGCGGAGGTAACACGTTTGGGTATTGTAAAATGTGTGATAATATTAGAACATATTATCGGGAAGAGTTCTAATGAAAATAAATGGGAATTGTACGCCCGTGATTTTATTCTTTGCTGAAGACAGTAATAATTTGCATTTAACACGCATATAAAGTTCAACTGAAACCTCAGCGCTCAATTTCTCACGCTTCATTAGTTATTCGTTAATAATTTATTGCTAATGAAGTGCAAATGTGAAATATTTCGTGTTATTATCGCAAACCAAAGTGTTGTGCATAGTTATAATTTTATCATCATCAACAACATTCACGGGTTAAGCCTTCTACCCTTGTTCCGGTCTCATAGGTTTTCAATCAAAAATTGGATTCATCTCTTCTTCGTACCATTGTCGTTCCTTTAACTTTTCGGCTTATAATCCAATATGATATTCGGTATGCAGTCTTTTTTCATCCATTGGACATGTTCTTTCCAGATATTTCTCAATTGATTTACTTTATCCATCAGCTTAACAATTTTTAACTCATTTCTGCTATACTTATATTTTCTTTTATCCAGGAGTGCATACTTTTCAAAAATCTCATTTTGCCTGCCTATATGATCTTCTCAAGTTAAAATCCAAAACTCGCAAGTATACAGTAAAACGGCAACTGCCATCACCGTGTAATGCCTTAGTTTATTTTCTAGCATTTTTTAACCTTCTCTTGATTGTCCCAATGTACATTTATATTTGCTAAGTTTATGAAACACATCTTTTGTTTTAAAATACAAGAAATTGCAACCCAGTAATTAAAAGTATTTCCTGTTCAATGGGTTTTCAATTCAGAATTATCGTAGCTCTTAAGGGATCTAGGCCTTTAAATGCTATAACTTTGGTTTTCTTGGTTGATAGGTATAGTGGTACCTCACCACAGATAAATAATAATTCACTACGTGGCAATAATTTGCTTTTGACACACGCTATAATGCAGCAGTAATTGCAATATACACTAACAGATAAATAAGTCATTAGCAACTAAATTTCAACCGCTAATGTAAAAATAGTTTAAGATCAATAAACTAGATGGCGGCACCAGTTCTTTGTGTTCACCACGTTACCAGCGACCACAGGTATTAATAGGCCGATCCAGGCGACAGTGATTCAGTCAAAAGTGGCTCCTCGCCTCGCACGGTCACTAGCACAAGCCGCCGAAACGAGAAGACACGTGAAACGGTAAAGGTTCATCTTTTGAGAACAAACCTTTCAAACCTTTTTATCCTGTCCCTGCTCCCAGGTACCTGACATGACCTTGTTTCACTAGGTGTTGGAGCTCAGTAGGCTTGCCAACTAGCGTTTTCGCATTGTCAAGCGGAACTGACCGTGCCTAGCAGATCACCAACACCCTTTCGGACCGGTGTGATGAATCCTAGTCGATACCTCGGAACCCTCTCACTCGCGGAAGCACTCAGGAAGAGCAAGCAGTGCCTAACCGGCGGATGGGGCTTCTCCTTGTATCAGAACTCTGTAGTAACGAAAGCAATCATGGACGACGCAAAGTCCACAACAATATGTATATTCCAATAGTAATTTTTATATTATTTAATTGATATAGAGCTTTCTGTAAACCATATTCTGAGCCGGATATGAGAATCTGGTCATTCGCAAAAATTAATGTCTAAAATGCAATTCTTTATTTTATTTTTATAGCATTGTCATTATATAAATTAATTATATAGAGTACATATTAGTATTTAATTTATATAGTTTTTACAAAAATCTGCCCTACAAGAGACCGTCTCTACAGACACGGTCTCGTACAGGGAGAATACAAGATTTTGAGGGCCAATGAAGCAGCTACTTCACTGAGAAGCACGGCTTCTGGCTTGGGACTCGAGTGACTCGGCGTGTTGACCACATATTATGACTGTACGGACTTCTGCCGGAGGGCAAAGGGTGTAGCGATCGGCCTTGGCTCTTATGAGCTGCCATCCCATGAATTTACAGTAGTACACTACTATTACGGTAAAATAATCCAGATTATCGGCGCTAATTAAAGAAAACTAATCAATACGCATATAAACAGAAACAGAAAGCAGTTGCACTTATAAGTAATCAACTTCCGGACCGATTTAACGATATACATGTTTACAGTTTGCTGATCTCATATTAAATCACTCACGCCTAAATTACGTAAGTCTATCCATCAGGCTCTCTCGTATTTCCGTTATGCTGCACCATGGGCGCACTGTATTTCGTTGGTTGCCGCGTGTAGAACCTTTTGGGAGCTTGTCCAAGCCGGTCGGTTTTTTGAGCAGAAGAGTGTAACTTTTGGCTGTCTTCTAGTGCGTAAGTGTTCTCATTGACTAGTATGGCGAATTATTAATGGCTTTTCGGTTTTCTGAAGTGATTGCTCTCTTACCTGTGGCGAAGGCGGTATTATATATTTTGATCCTGGCACTCCCATTTTGAGAAATTCAAAATGTGAATAAATTTGGCCCATGGCAGTGAACAGCTTAGCACGTATTTCGCACTCTAAGCTCCTGTTACTTGTACAATGTGGCAGAACAAAAGCAACAGGATGTTGGTAAGACTGAAAGTCTCTGATAATATCTTTGTTATTGTTATGAGTTAAATGTTTCAGAGTAATTCTTTATACATTCTAAACAATTAACCCAGAGTTTTAATCGCATAACTGTGTTAACTAATTTCCAATCTGAATTTCTCCCCTCACTTTCATTCCTATTCTGCTTCACTCTCTTTCTATCTTGCTATTATTTTATCCCTCATTCTCTCTTGCTCTTTCAACTTTTCGACTTCCCTTTTGCTTCCTCTCCCTCGGCATCTCTCGTCATCCCTTTATCATCTCACTATCTCTCCCTCCCCCTCTCTTTTTGAAAGTATACTTTCATGTGCACAAGGTTATGGTGTATCAAAAGTTAAGTGACTCGTGTATGTAACAAGGCATCAAAAATAAGCCTTCCTAATGGTTTTAGGTAGCCCGCACAGCAGCTCATAGGTAACCATAGACTCCTTTCGTCTTGAAATACTTTACCTTGAGAAGATTTTGTCTAGTTTAAAGTATATTCTAATAGATACACCAAAGTGAACTGCTTTACTTGTTAGACACGCACAATGTATATGATAAAGGCATGCAATTCTAAGATATTCTAATCCAACTATGCTCACTGCCAGCATAAATGATCCGTATAAATAATTCCACAGTCTGCGAGTGATCGATTTTAGATCACTCTTAATAGTTTCCTTCTTTTTAATTTCAGATTCCAATTCCAAATTCCAGAGGTTTCAAGAAGCTACTGGTGGGTATTACCTCTTAAGCCGAAATGTGTAATCAAGAGAAAATACACTAAGTACTAGAATCTTCTGCCGTGATAGATATTAAAACTCAAATTCTGGCATCGGATTTATTTCATAGTTTGAATCATTGCAAGTGAACGACAACGATTTTTCAATTAGTTGAATATTCCCATATGATCCCATTTATCACAGGCTGAAGGTAACGTTTAGGAGGCGAGAAGACGTTAGAGGGAATGGTTTCTAGGTTAACGCATATACAGCCGCAAATGGTTTGACGCACAGTGGCTCAACTTGCTTACGTCAGCTACTAGCTAGATACTAATCAGTATTTTGTAGGATGTTTAAGCTTAGCAGCAAATACTTTACAGCTAGCTCTCGACCAACCGCGTGCCTAGCTGGACCCTCTGCTAAATTTATTTAGTGTTAATTTACAATCTTGACGTAGGCGTTAGGCCCGACGAAGACAACGCAGGGTCTTCTCTGTCACGCAGGTAATCCCCCAACTGTATAATTCCTTCATTTTGAAATGTGATTTAGGTTATATTAGACAAATAAAAAATTAGAAAAATTGGGAAGAGAAGTTACATGTCTTACCTATAATAGCACTCTTTCACCACCCTTCCAGCTACAGCAACTGAAACCCCCTCAAGGTCATCCTGTTCTACATTCGCCCATCCTTTATGTAATGTCTGCTGAAGGCGCTGGTGGCGTCGTCGCCGGGGTTACGTCACAATATTTACACGTAGCTCTACAGAGAGTATACTAAATTCATTTTTACCACTCAACTGTTGAATATTACTAATTATAAAATACCTTAGGTACCTTAATACACCTTCTTGTCCTTTATTCATCAACATCGTTGTCAAATAAAGATTAATTAATGCTTAATATGTGGCGTCTTTTCTCTTTTGTAGCCATCTTTGAAATATGTTTCTTGAGTATTGATTCTCCCTAGCAACGGATAGTATATCTACCTTTTTGTTTCATAGGTATGACATACTACACAAATTTAATTACATGAAATATCTTATGTTTCTAAAATGAGAATATAATAATCATCTGCGTATGAAGTCATTTTAAAATCATTTAGCTAAAGCTTTTTACAGTTATTAAGCAATTAAATTTGCTCGGGTAGTTTCACAAATCCTATATGTTTTACATTGTTTATTTTTCGTCTCATAAATTCTTCTTCTTTGTCTTTTTTAATAATTACATTAAATATAATGAAACATTTACTGACAATAGTTTACGTATTGTTTCTGCTGTAACATAGCGTTATGTTTTTGAAAACTACTACTATCGCTTTAGGCCTACTGTACACCTACAACGGGTGTGTAAGTGTTATCAAGGTTTATATTGACTAATCAGAAACGTAATAATAATAATAATAATAATAATAATCATCATCATCATCATCATAATCAGTCATAAGAATAGCTTGTAAAAGATTAAGTAACATCAGATTTTTCGATAAAGAGATTCAACGAACTCCCATTTCCTGCAGTAAGGTTCACTTTCCCTATAAGTTATAAAGTGAACAAGCAAAGTGGCATGCAAACATGCATTTGATCTCATGTAAATGAGATTATTTCTTAATGATTTGCTCTTGTGGTAGATAAAGGACACACACGCATTGAGCCTTTACATTTCTAAGATGAACTCGGGGAATGATGTGTAACGGTGCGGGCGATAATGTAGACAAGGGCAAAGGGGTGAGACCATTCAAGAGGTTTAATGATGCTTCAGAAGATGAGGGTTTCCCTTCTAAGGATTAAGAGGGTGGTGAGCTCTAACAGGGTGCGATGGTGGATCACATACACGCACTGAAAACCACAACTAAAAGCGGAAGATCTCGCGGAAATTCCTGGGATTGGGTAGCTGCTCATTATACTTGGCCCTAGGCCCACGATTGGTGGCCTTAGCTTTCCACTTGAAGTGGACCCCAAACCTAAACCAACTTCCATGGACTTAGAATACAGCTTAAATTACGATATTTGGTCTCTCCGATTTGACTTAACAAAATGATGTTCTAGTACCTATTCCAAGAAGCGGTCATTATTAGATGGAATATCATCTGCAGGACTTGAAGGTAAGGCGTTGAAAATAAGGATAAGGTTAGCCCTTATTGTTTTAAGCTAATTAAACCCGAGTCTTACAGCAGTGTTGCTCAGAAATTCCTTTCAATTGCTCAGGCGGTGTGGTTTTGTAGATATAGGGTTGAAAAGAAGGGTAAGGGTAGTTTTCAAAAACTGCATGGCACTTGAAAATACTTCACGGATTCAAAATAAAGGTTAGTGTAGTTTTTGAGAGTTATATACTCATGAGTTTTGCTACTAAATGCTTTGGATTACTGCAATAGAGTTAAATTAATATACGTAATTACACCCTAGCGCTTTTTAGCCAATATAAATGTTCATTGACGCTCTATTCATTAATAAGAATCGAAATTAATCGATATTTGTAAAGCATGGTGCTCGAAAACTAAATAACTGATAATTTCTTTCTCCTACATTCAATTTTACTTTCTCTATCACGTATATAGTAGGAAAAGAAGGCATTGCATTTCACCCGACAATTGCATACCAAGCTTTCACCGTAAATAGTGTTTTGAGACCTTCTGAATCCAAAAAGCACTTTTAGAAAAAGGTCCGTGTGTATCTGTGAAATTCATAACTAAGAATTAAAAGTCGAGTAAACACCACACTTGGTATTTAGGTTCAGTACTTTCCAAAGATGCAATATGAAGATTTTCAAGAAAATATCCTACCCCAAGTTACATTTTAAATGGAACTTTTTTAAAAAAATGTTTACTTTTTAAAAATGAATCTAAGGATTTTGATTAAAATGTAATATATTAGGGATATTTACATGGCAAATAAAATCTATGACTTGAATTTTCGAGGAATATCGGAAGGAATATTGTATAATCTTGTATAACTAGCAAACGTCAAGCGATAGACGATAACGTACCATACAAAAATGTATTAATGTATAAATTTAAACGCCCAGTTTATTTAAAATAAGCATTTTGTATCATATTCCGTTCGAAGTATATTAAATGTTCGAAGTATTCAGTGCTTGTCATTCTCATAAAATTGCATCGATTTCCAGTTGTTTCTCACGATTACATGGAAACAATATGGAATTTTCAGGCCAGCATATAGCGCCCTGTTCTTAAAAATTTGTCTATCGCGGTTTCCTTTGTATCTATAACTATATGCGCAATGTATCTATTACTGCAAAGGTTTACTTAGATTAAAATGTATTAGTAAGAATATATTGTATACCCACTAATAAAGATAGAGCGCAAAGAAAGTCATATGAATGTTTCACATTAAAAATTGTTATTCCTATAACGCTCGATTAGGGATTTAGGAAATCTATTCTCATTGATTTTTCGTTACACTATTTGGGGTAAGTACAAACTGTAAAAACGGCGAAATTTGGTGATCTCCGGATTCAAAGTATAAAAAATCTGACATGTTACACTCACATGACTTTCTCTACTCTTGTACAAACTATTTTTACAAACGCTTATTCTCCATATACTTCATGTTAATTGAGATATCGAGATGTTAATCTTATTGTTAAATTCCTTATAGATGCAAGGGGAATTGCTAGGCTTTAAGCTATAGTCAAATATTTTAAGAGCTGGTTGCTATGTGGAGTATTCCATTCTCTTTGCATTACCAGGACAAAAAAAAATGAATAAGTATAAGTATTGGAACATTTAAGGGAATAACAAGCAATTTCTCGAAAATGGTTCACTCAACAAAACAAATGTAGGTATATGACATAAATTGTGTACTTTAACGCGATCTACATTTTTTGTAGTAAAATTTGGTCTATCTCTTATGGTTTACCAGTTATGCAAAAGTCGTTCACAATGAAGAATACTTTTGGAGACAATCTCAGAAAATAATCCCCCTTGGTACTAATAGTAATATTGATATAATTCTTTTTCAACCTTATTTCAACTCGACGATATTCAGATTACCCCGACGCTTATACATCATGAAATTTCTTATCGATTTCCAATCAAAAAGCCTAGTTTAATTAGAATAAATAATTAAAATTTAAGTTTAATTTTATCATTTCATTTGTCACGAAAATATCTTAAACATATGATATTTTAATCAAAATGGTTAGAGACAGTTTTGAGAAAATTAAAACTTTCTAAAAATGTTCCATGTAATGGGTAATCTGGGGTGGGGTCATTTTCTTGAAGACCTTCGTGTCGCATCTCTGGAAGATACTGAACCTAAATACCAAGTTTGGTGTTTATCCGACTGTTCGTTTCTGAGTTATGCTGTTCACAGACACACACACACACACATGTTTCCAAAAATGCTTTTTTTGGATTCAGGGGGTCTCAAAACATGTATTTCCGGTGAAATCTCGGTATCGAATTTTTGGGTGGAATACAATACTTCCCCTACTTACTATACGTAGTACAGAAAGTAAAAATGTGGTACATGTTTTTAGGCCGCATAATAGGAGATGAAACTTGCAACCCACTTCAGTGATTATATAAAAAGTACAAAAACTCGTATGGCTCTCGTATTGTAATTCTCTTACTTTATCTTAACCGTCCGGCGGAAAAAGTGTGCGTGAACATCATAGCTCAAAAAAAAAAAGTGGCATAAATATTAAGCTTGCTATTTATGCGAATTTCCTGCTTTGTATTTAAGTTGAGTATTTTCCAAAGACGCAACACAAAGAACCTACCTTTCAACCTACCTTTACAAACACACAAACACACACACACACACACACACACACACACACAGGAAGCTTTTGAATTTTTTGTTTTCTGAAGATGTGGCTCAAACTATTTTGAGTATAACACTATAATTAAGATATTTACATGACAAACAAATTGCCTGGAAATAGCCTATACAGTCGTCTTCATTGGTAATAAATCTTGCAAAAAGTTGTATAAGGGATAATCTGTAAGACTGTAGTGGGGGTATACGTGTTCTCGTGTACAGTCGGATCTCCATAGGTAGTTATAGATGTTCTATGCCGGCTCCTAGTCGGAAAGTCGGGGAAAATTTCGTTTGATTTTGATAATGTGACCTCAAAGATTTTGTAGGTGAAGATAAATGGTAAACTGATTCCCCTTAAACTTTTATGTATTAAAAGAATGGTGCCTACTAGGGCGGCTAGAAATTTTCCCTATGAATTTTATAAATATTTATATTTTAAATCTTGCCGCTACCATTGAAGTTATTCTGTGGACCTATCTAATGCGTCACACTATATTTCCACCCATACACACCATACACAGAGAATCTTCCTCTCACATCACTGGTGAATACGACTGCCACGTTGGTAGCAAGTGTAACAGTATTTGAGTTCGGAGAAAGAACGAAGAGTGACGAAACTCGGGGCCTCCCACCCCTTTTATCTATTCTCCTATGACGACAGAATTCACGTCTTTATTTTTTAGAATTATTTGTATTGGTTTTTACGTAGCGTTACCTAGCATGCTATGAAAATAAAATGTGCCAAGTTTTGGAAGTGACGGGTCCTGATGACTTGTTTGGTAAAACAAAATATATTCATCTTACTCTAAAACACACGTTTCTCATTCTATTGTACTGACTCCCTCGAGTTCCAGGAATTGGGACACTATTTCTATCTCTTTCTATGCTCAGCCCTCTCTTTCTATTTTCTGAAGTGTAGTCTGAATCCTGTGCGCATTAGAGTGTATGTGCTGGTGGGCTTTTATCCCTGTTTGCTAGCTGACCTGTTCACTAGTTACAGCTGTGTTACAAGCTAATTTTACATTCAAGGCATTCTAAATACTCTAACATTCATTCCTTTTCCTATTATTTCCAGTATTTATATATCATCGTTTTCCCATACTTATTTTCTATCAAATATGCCTCCTTACAGGAGATAGACGAAAACACTGTACACAGAATTGCAGGGTCATTTAAAACCTATAATTTATTTTCAACAAGCTTTTTTTTTTGCATCAGCCATTTCCGAGACGCCCGTTGAAGTTAGTTTAACTTTACTACCACTCTGTCATTTTCTAAAGGCTTATCGCTATTCATTTGTTTCTCGTGATGTCATGGAAATAGCATGGAATTTCAAAACAGCATACTGCGACCACCTTTCAATAAGCCACTATTGTTTCGGGTTCCTCCACTCTCTTTGTACACATAGGAAATGCCTAAAGATGCTATTTCTGCAAAGTTTAATATCCATTATTATGTGTCTACAAAATCTTCCTACAAAAACGTATTAATCTATCTGCTTCAAGTTAACTGAGATATTTGTGTCTATAAATAGTTTCATTGTAGATTTATCTATGGGTATAAGGAGAATATTGAGTCATATGTTTAAAAACTGGTCAATATACACTGACTTTGAAATTTCATACTCTTCACACAACATCGTGACAAACATCTAATAGCGACATTACTTTAAAAAATCTGATATGGTGTATTCACATGACTTTCTCTACCCTCTATCGTTTATTAGTGAGTATACAAACTATTCTTACTAAAGCTTATTTGTATATCTACTTAATTCAAGAACTGGACGCTATACGAGTATCTTAAAATTCCGTACTGTTTGCATGCAATTGCGAGAAACAACTGGATTCTTAAAGGAATTTAAGAGAACCAAGGAATGAACAATTCGAACCTTTAATTACGAAAATCTCAGAAACGGCTTATACCACAAAAAAATAAATAAATTGTGTGTTTTAAAGTGGTCTACATTTTTGTATATTACTTTTTCGTCTATCGCTTAACGTTTAGCAGTTATACAAAATTATACAGAATTCTTTATAAACGAAGAGGACTTTAAAGGCTATCTACAGGAAATTCAAGATATACACTTTATTTGTCATGTAAATGTCTTTAATATATGGTGTTTTAGTAAAAAGCGTTAGGGACATTTTTTAGAAAATAAAAATTTTGGAAAAATCTTCCATATAAAGGTCACTCTGGTGTAGAGGGTTTTCTTGAAAATCTTCGTGTCGCATCTTTGGAAAATATTGAACTTAAATACTAAGTTAAGTGTTTATACGACTTTTCGTTTTTGAGCTATGTTCATAACACGAACCATTTCCTAAAAATGCCCTTTAGGATTAGGAGGCCTCAAAACATGTATTTTCTATGTAATCTATAGATACATAGAATTTTTGGGTGGAATACAATACTTCCCCTAATTACTATACGTAGTAGAGAAAGTAAAAATTTAGAAAATGTTGCGACATCCACACAAATAATTCTGGATACTCCGTATCTCGGAAATAGGCAATGCCACTAAAATCTTATGTGAAATACATTCTGTGTTTTAAGGAGGTATACACATTTTGTGAAGTACGTTTTTGTTTGTCTCTTTTGTTTCATCCGTTATACAACATTTATAAAATTCCCTCCAAATGAAAAGGCTTTATAGGTTATTCGCAGGGTATTCGGGGTATACATTTTATTTGCTACGTAAATGTCTTAATATATGACATTTTAAGTAATATCAATACACATTTTTGAGAAAATTCAAAATATCAAAGTTTCGTTCATATGAGGTGGGGATGTCTTAAAAAATCTGCTTGTGGGATCCTTGGAAGATGCTTAACTTAAATACCAAGTTTGGTATTTATCCAATGTTTCCTTTTTGTGTTGTCCAATTAACACAGACACACACGCGCGCGCTCTTTTTTTATATTTCTTTTAATTCGGAGCCTCAAACACGTATTTTTGGTAAAATCTCGACATGAAATTTTTGGGTGGAATTAATACTTCCTCTACCATTTACGTACGCGGTAGAGAAAATAAAAGGGTGTTACCACACCATTTTTAAATCAAACTGCGTCAGCTTACTGGCACAGACAGAGAATGCTACCCTGTATGATACTACTTATATTTCGAATGAGTAAGGATTTTTCTCTTGACAGTTCCCTTAAGCATTAGAGATTCTGCAGTAAATGCTGTGGAGATCAGTGTCGATACAAATTGCTTTCCAAAGTCTGCATTCACAAGCTACCTGAATCTTCTTCTTCCCACATGGATTGGCCTACAGCCGTTCCGGTCTCACGTGTTTTCTCCAACGCTTCCTTTGCCTTCCAAAGAATCTGCGTCCTGTAGGCTTATAGTTTAAAACTTGTTTTGGAATTCTTCTGTAGTCATTTGTAAAAGATGATCCATCCATTTTTGCCTATAATATTGTATTAGTTGGTGTAGTGGTTTAACCCCTATTTCTGCTCTTATTTCTTCTCTTGTACATCCCTCTAACGCAACTAGCAATCTCACTTCTACTGCTTGTATTTTGATTTTACCTTTGGCTTGAAGAGTCCAAGTTTCGATTCCATAGAGTATTACTGGTGGAGCCATTACTCAATACAATCTTAATGTTGTCTGTTTTATAGACTTATTTTTAAATGTTTTATGTATTGTTACGCAATGCTTGGAATTTATGTAGATTTTTATCCATATCCCGACCATCCTCATACGTCACGTCACAGCCTAGATACTGGAAGTGCCTTGTTTGTTCTATTGGAGTGTCATCCTATCACTATTTTTGTTCTTTTCTGGTCCCTACCTTTGATCGCCAATGTCTTTGTTTTAGTTTTTAAAATTATCATATTATTGTTTTTGGTACAACCCTCCTGCCCTATTGCCATCACCTTCAAGGGAGAAAAAGACATCCAGAGACGTCATAAAAACATGGAAAATATAATTTGGGAAATATATTTCGGCCTCATAGAAAATTCATACGGAGCAAACATAGATATATCTATAAGACTTACAAAGTTAATCTCGAGGCATCTTGTTAAACATGTATGATCTTCATGTAAGTCTTTAGCTTGCCAACACTATACAATAAAGAGTAGGAATGAGTATTATAACTGGCTATAAATCGTTTCACATTGTCAAACCTTTATATGGCTGCCATTAATTACATTACCCCCCACTGGGTAAAAATTAAAAGCCATAAATACACGGTTAAATTGGTGATTCTGAATTACATGAAACTTCCGAAAAATATTAAAACATCACAAAGAGAGCTATCACACGTACTAAATAGGAACAAACAAGAGGTCAGGTTACATTATGTGGACAAAAAAATGTGTGGGGGAACTTAACAGATCGCGCACTGCGCCGGACGACGTACAAGTGCGCACACATTGCCAGATTATTCTGACAAAGCTGCCGAACGCCGGAGCGACGGTTTCGCCGCCGCACGGCCGACCCCCGACGTCGAACCGGCCAACGAACAGTAAGAATACAGCGAGCGGTACGCGAGAAAAACAAAATATGTAGAACCTATCCTCATTGTTAAAAGTCAGAACTACGTTTCCGCAAATGCCTAATGATTTATAGTTTTATTTTGACGTATTTCTATTACCTTATGTGCTTACTAAAGGTATCCATTCTTGAAGAATGTTATCCAGATAAATACTAAAAAGCACTGGGGATAGACTGCATCCCTGTTTTAAGCTTGATTTATTTAAATTTATTTTGTTAATCTTCCGTCATATTCAATTAATATTCTGGTGTTTTATATAAACTCTGTATTACTTTCTGCAGATTTAATGGATACCATCTGTTATCTAGAATCTTCCATAATATTTTTCGATATATTTTATCAAAAGCTTTTTTTAAAACCGATGAATGACATGTGAGTTGTATTCTCTCCTTTCTTATATTATTTGTTTTACGGTAAATAGATTATCACACATGCTCGTCCTGGTCAGAATTCTTTCTGTTTTTCGCTCAACTGCACCGAACTTTCACTCCACTCATTATTCGTGCATATACTTAGCACATTACATCCAGCAAGCTTATTCTCTATAATTTGTGCATTTATTTCTCTGGCCCGTTTTACTTCCTCCACTACGTTTAGTAAGTAGAGGAAGTATTGCATTCCACCCAAAAATTCTATACCGATATTTCACCCAAAATGCGTGTTTTGAGACGCCCTGAATCCAAATAAATCATTTTTTAAAACATGTCCGTCTGAGTCTCTGTTTCTGACTGAGAACAGCATAACTTAAAAATGAAAAGTCGTATAAATACCAAACTTGGTATTTGAGCCCAGTATCTTACAAGGATACGACACGAAGATTTTAAATAAAATCCCCCACACAATATTACGCTTTACATGGAACATTATTCGAAAAGCTTTTATTGTCTAAAAAAAGGCTCTTAATGATTTAAATTAAAGACGACTAATAAAAACACAAATAAAATGTATATATTGTATTTTCTGGGAATAGCCTAAGAATTCTTCTTCATTCGGAAGGATTTTTGAATAATCTTGTATAACTTGTAAACGTTAAACGATAAACGAAAATGTATCACACAAAAAATGTAGCTATATTAAAACACACAATTTATTTAAATTAAGTTTTCTGTGGCATATCGTTTCTGAGATATCAGTTATTAAAGGATCGAATTGCTCACTGCTTGTCATTCTTTTAGTCCCATCGATTTTCAGTTGTTTCTCGCGATTGCAGCTAAACAGTATGGAATTTTAAGGCCAGCATTATAGCACCAAGTTCTTGGAAATTTGACTATCGCTCTTCCCTTTCTATCTATAACGAAATGTGTAATGTAGCTATTTCTGGATTAAAATAGTGGATAGAAAAGTAACCTTTAGTAACAATAGTTTGTATACCCACTAATAAAGATAGAGAGTAGAGAAGGTGATCTGAATGTATCATATTAGATTTTTTTTAAAAAACGGAATAACCTTAGCTATTCTCCATTCTTCTGGTATTTAGTTTCCAGCATATATTCAGCAGACGTAACAGTCTTATTTGTAAAATCATCTCCATATTCAAATACCTCGAACGTGATAAAATCTA
Organism: Deroplatys truncata; assembly: GCA_030765065.1. Classification (NCBI taxonomy): domain Eukaryota; kingdom Metazoa; phylum Arthropoda; class Insecta; order Mantodea; family Mantidae; genus Deroplatys; species Deroplatys truncata. The sequence continues at coordinate 163,451,773 of CM060979.1, forward strand.
CTCCAGCTGCTTTCGTATTTTTCGTTCCGGATTTCTGAGTTGCTAGTATTGGTTTCTTTGTAAAAAGAAAGTGTATTGTCACTTTAATGGTGTGAGAAACATACACGTCAATTACGACTATAAACTTTAGCTTGGGTCTGTATGAGGTTACACTAAATCGCATGTATTTAATTTTGGTTTAGTTGATCTTGGAAGTGAAAACTGCTGAGTTATTGCGCATTTATGGGCGTAAACTTTCATGGCTGGACTCGTAAGAATTATAACTAGAGGTCTGTTCCAGCTGAATGCACATCAATGAGGTTTCAGTCACACCATGACGATGAAGCGATGGCAGGCTGACGGTTAACCCGAGAGATTGCTTAAGGTGTACCTACCCCTGATAGGGTTTAATCGCTTGTTGACGGAATAGGGTTGTAGAGTGGCGGATGTGACTGAGGTAGGGGGAGTGAAAGGAGAGAGTAGGTTTGTTCCTCAATGGCTGCTGGTCAGGGTATAGTGGCCCTTCTGCACTGCTGGTGTGTCGAGTTCCCCAAAATATTGCCTTTTAGAGTTTATTATTTTGAATTTGTATATCCAAGCATTCCTTGGAGGGTTGTATAGGAGCTCATCTTTTGCTGTTGGTGTGTTATAGAGAGAACACCTACACTAAATTCTATAATTTAACAGAAACACTATGATCACATATGTGTAAATAACGATAGGGAAAGTGATAACAGTGAAAGAATACTGGTATAGAAATGGAAATAATTGGGAAAGGGGAACAGCTACAAACAGTAAAAAAACATTGTCAATGTCATGTAATACAAAATGTCATAATGTTATTATGTGAGAAGGATATTAAATACGTTGTACAGGAAGGCGTGCTAGTCATTTGAAGCAATTAATAAGTTGGAATTACAGAGACCGCCAAATAGCCCCACAACAGGATTAGACAAACGCTGGCCCAAAAGTACAGGTAGCTAGTAAACGTGACAGTGAGAGACAGACAGAAAGATAGGACCTATGGGAGGAGACAAAGTCCATGATATTTTCAAATATGGCAGTATTAGCGCGAATGCAGGAAAATGAACGATTGGATTCTCATACAACACTATGAAATGCACCATAAGAATAAAGACACGGAATGTGTGCGTCACAGCATTAATAAATGAAAGGGGAACTTTTACCAAGCGAGAAGTTCGATTTATTGTCATTCAAAAGCTGAATCCACGACAGTGCTTGAGAAAAGCTTTGGGGTATATGGTGTATGATTACAATAATTTTAACTTTCCACTAACATCTTTACAAGTAACGAATAACGGGAAAAGAATCATGAATACAGAGAAAAGGTGCAAAACAAGTAAATAAAGGAAATTAATTTGGCTAGCTACTTTCGGATATTTGTTTTGCAGCTGGAATAAAATCCAACTAATAACAAAAGGTTCCACGCGCGCGCGCGCGCGCGTGTGTGTGTGTGTGTGTGAACAGCATAACGTAAAAACGAAAAGTTGGATAAGTACCAAACTTGGTATTTAATTTCAGCATGTACCTAGGACGCGACACAAGATTTTCAAGAAAGTTCCTCAACCCCCAACTACCCTTACATGGAGCATTTTTAAAAAATATTCATTTTTAAAACAATGACTACCGATTTTGATTAAAATACCATATATTAAAGATATTTATAGGAAAATATAATATATATCTTGAAGCCCACTTTATTCGGAAGAAATTTTGTATAATCTTGTATAACTGGTAAACTTCAAACGATAAGATGAACACGCACTACACAATCATGCAGATCCTTTTAAAACAAACAATTTATTGGAAATAATTTTTTGTGGCCGAAGCCGTTTCTGAGATATCCGTTATTAATGGTTCTAATTCATTTCTAGGTCACTCCTTAAAGTCCTTTCAAGATTCAGTTGTTTCTCGCGATTGCATGGAAACAGTATGGAATTTTAAGGCCAGCGTATAGCGTTCAGTTCTTTAACATTTGACTGTCGCTATTCTCTTTGTATGTATTACGAAATGTATAATGTAGCTATTTCTGCAAAGATTTATTTGGATTAAAACGCATTAGATATAAAAATAAGCTTTAGTGAGTATTGTTTTTATACTCACTAATAAACAATAGGGGTAGAGAAAGTCATGTAGATGTATCACATCAATATTTTTTTTCAAAACTCTACCTCTTTCCAATGACGTTGAGGTGTGGGCTAACGTGAAGCCAGTTTACACTTCTGAAGGTTTAGACGAGGTACATGACAGAGTTAGGATTTTTAGGTGCAAATTTCAGATGAAAAAATGAAGGGAAAAGGTGTTCAAATAAGGTGAAAAGGGGACAATAAGGTGATGGTTTATTTAAGGGGATTCACAACTGAAATTGCTGTTTTCTAAACTATCCAATCAATTGAGCTGAAATTTTAACCACATGTCAGTATTCCTTAGATATAATTGTTTTGTGAATTTCAATCCAAAATCATAATTACTGTTCAAGTTATTAAGTTTCAAAATATAAAATTATGGTTAATGCAAAATGCAACACATGAAGCACTTTTAAAAAAAATCTTATGTTGCTTCTATGTCAAGAAACTACAAATCCGTCATATAAGTTTTTTTCTTCCATTCTTAGTTTAAGAGAAAAAAAGTTTTGCAGTTTTGTATTTGCATTTTTCATTTTTTGTATGCATTATCATCTTCAAAAATTAGTAGCGCAAAAACTATACATTACACAGAAAAATTATATGACTGTTTTATTTATTTAGGTTTTTGAAATAAGCATAAAAATGTCAATATGAATGGATGAAAGCCACATCGTGTGGAACATTTTGAATATGCAGAAATACTGAAAATAACTCCTTAAAATGAAGTTTTAAAAATATAAACAGCTGGCAACCAAATGCGCAAGGGTATTTAAAAAGTCTCGTAACGATTCTGAAGCGTTTGTTAGGTCAAAAATAAAAGTGGATTATAAAACTACAAGCAATGGAGAATTTTTTGGGAACATAATTTTGTTTTAGATTTTACTTTTATATTTTGGGTTAATTTCAGTTGTGCATTCCCTTAATTAATTGAACGATTTCTCTTTCCTCTATTCCAATTTATTCAACTCAAACAAATACATCAAATTATCACTCATCAAAAGGAAAAAACATGAAGCTGTTGTACTTCAAGACATTAAGCATCTCCACATTTTTAAAAGCAAATCTGTTTCTATTAGGAGATATAATGCCTTGTAGATGCTAAAGCTTTTTTCAACATCCGCAGAAACCAGTGGGCACGCCTTGTATTCACTCGGAATGGCAACTCTACAGATGTGGCGAATTCCTCAATGTCTGGATTCTTCTGAAGACTAGATTCAAATTTGTCTTTGGCAAAGCCATCTAAATGCTCCCTCAAGAAATTAAAAATATCCCATTGTTTTTCTTTTCCAGACCTTGTTCTTCCAATCGTTTAATAGCTGCATGCAGGTACTTGTAACTATGGACACAGTATAGTTCTGTCACAAATTATGTATTTTCTCCGCTAACAGAAGTTGCTGTGCCTTGGAAATAGCACCTGCGTCGGATGAATCCAAAGAAAGCACAAAGTCCTTAATTTTGTCAAAATTCTCACACAACATAGCAGCACACACAACGCAAGATCCCTAGCAGATCCCCAGTGATTTCCCTCTAGTAAACAACACGGATCGGAGCTTTCAGTAGAATCTTCTTCAGGGCAAAGATGAATTGATTTGCGATGTCGTTTTCGTTCCTTATGTATTCATAAACCCTGTGAAGGGCATGAGCCAAGCATGTCACATGCTCCAAGTTACGAAATAAATTTTTCAATTGGTTAACAGCTGAAACCATATATTGAGCCTGTCCGTAACCACAAGTAGGCCAGGGTTTTTGTCAGAATTCCATAATGTATTGCATTACTCTACTGGCATTGGCTTTCTGCAGCTCGTACATTTTTAACAACATGGGTTTAACTTCCTCCCCTGGTAAGGAAAAACTAACATGTTCAAAACATATCGTACCATTGAGTCTATGATTTCATCCACAATGATTCCCACATCGCAATCAAACACTTTCTCCTCATTCATTCTATAGTTTCTTGGTAAACAGGCTCCATGTAGTTTTTTCTTAAAGTACTCTCATCGGGCATTGACATCTTTGTGTATTTTACAAGAAATTCCTTGAAGGCTGGATGATTCACTTTATTGAGTGGAATTCCTGCTTGTGTAAGAGCTGCACACAAATTCAATGTTAAATTCCTTCAAATTTTGACTTTTTGAAGAACTTTGTTGAAACGCATTTGAAACGCATTTCGTAATAGAGGTTTCCGTGGTTTGTTTGCTTGAAGAGTCTTGTTCATTTGATGCTTAAAGCTAGAAATGTGTTGTTTGATGCGATCTCGCTGGTGTTTTTCATCTATCAAAATTCCTGAATCACAAATAGTACATCGCATAACAGTTCCATCAGTGTGTATGAAATCTTGTTTGAATTCATCAGCTAGAACAATAAATCGAGCACTGGACACCTTTGGCATGGTAAAATCTAGTACTAGTACACTCGTTTGGAGAGCTAACACAATGCGACTGTCACACAACTCACTCTTGCGCCCATTCGCTGTACACGTTCTCTTATAACACCGCGACAATTACCATAATGTTCTCATTCATGCTGGAACTTCAGTCTCAGCGATTTCTAGTAGTTTCGAGCAGAACCCAGTCTTAATAATTCTCGGAACTGCGCGGGTGAGGTTACTGCCGTCTCTGCGTGACCAACCTTCGCCTCCACGCAAACAGATGACGTCTCTCACAGTAACAAACTCACATTCACGAACAGCAGGCTACTGACTCTGGTGGATAGAATCACTCATTGTCAGTTGCATTATTACGGGCTACTTTATAGCGGTAAAGCGAGAGAAAGATGTTTTCGTCAAACACACAATTATTTTCCATTGTTACGGATATGCTTTCAATTCCCGCGCGGCGTTTACTGAAAGAGGTAGGCTTACTATCGCACGCGCACAGCAAGCTGAGGAGACGTTAATTAAAAGTTAAAGAATAAATTGGAATGAAACTTAAAAGAAAAAAGGGGAAAAGGGATTATGGGCATGGTTGGGCATGGGATAAAGGTGCCAAAAAGGGGTAAAGGTCCCAAAAAAGGGAAAAAGGTGCGAGAAAAAATGCCTCTTTTCGCAACTAGAAACAAAATTTCACACTGTGATATCTTTCCGCACAGCTTTAACTTACCCTAAGAAAAAAGGGGCGCACCTAAAAATCCTAACCCTGGTAATTACATAACGCTGGCATAACTCATGTGTTTTAAGAAGCTATGGACAATAGCCATATAGCATGCAGTCATCATTAGCATGTAAGTAACACTTCGCAGCTCGGGGTGTACTCATATAAAACTTCTTTTACCTCAAAAATGGCTGCACATCTGTAAATGCTCTTCCTCGAAGTGTAGTAATAGTAAACAATACCAATGTTACACAAACTTTCTGATACACATAAACGGCTAATCATGCATGTGCATGCGTGTCGTTTGCGTCATTTTTACACGGAAAATGCCTGATTTAAATACTACGAGCCTTAGAGCACAGTTTTTAGACAGTACGCTGCATTACGTTTTAAGTATTACAGGAGGGAACTAGTATAATGAAATGTGTGCATGTCTGTGAACTACATAACTCAAAAAGAAAAGATATGTAAATAACAAATTTCACTTCTCAGTCAGCAGTTTTTTCAGAAAGAAAAGCGTGGTTTTCTGGAAATCCCCTAGCTCCAAACAGTCCCTTGGATTGAAAAACAGCTGTGAGGATTTTCATTAAAATATTGCGTATTTGAATAGCTGCAATAACATTTTGGCTTCTGTTAACAACTTGTAAATTCCTCCTCTCAATGAATGGTTTATGGCTGGGAAACAAGAAGGAATAGAATAAAATATACAACAGAAGAAATAAGAATTTTATTAAAATATACAATTTCTACATAATAAGATAATTTTGTATAGATAACCTTTAAATAAATAATGTTTCTTGTATGCTCACATTTTTCCAAGTACACATTCCTTTGTCATTTACGCACTTGTTTCAAAACCTACAGTTATTTTCCCCCACGTAACCTCATTTGTATTTAAATTCTATGTTTCAGTTTTGTTTTCGTATCATGCATGTGAGTTAGTGGATATGAAAAAATAATAACCTTTCTAAGGAATCACTGTTATTGTGATTGGAGTAAACTGGAGAAATGAGTAACGTTTATATCAATTATATATAACGGTTACCTTTGAATAGATTAATAAGTAAAAAAAATCCTATGACTGAAATACATCAAATATCTTCTTTCAGATTTGTCTTTTATATGCGTTTGCATCAACAGTTTATCTAAAATCTAAAAGTATCAAAAAACGTAGTTTTAATTTTGAAGATATATAGCAATCTGAGGTCATTGATCCCATATTTCGTTTTATAGTAGGTCCATCATACTGTTTTTGCTCATCAGTGCTAGAAGATTCGTTCGTGACTATTGTCATCTTTATAATATGTCCCCAGGCGCCAGTACTAACTGTTCTTTATAGTTGGGCAATCGTTGATAGTGGCATTTGAGAATGGAAAGCCCTCTTTTGCCTTCAAGCAGCTCTTAAATTGTGCTCTCGAGGATTATTACAAACATCCTTACTGACCTCTTGCTTCACGAGCGTCCAAAAGAATGTACGGGGTTCAAATTCCCTTCTCGATCCGTAACTAGCAACTCGCAAACAAGGACAATACAGAGGTCCCCTAGCTGTTGGTTTTCACATTACTTTCTCCAGATCTATCTTTACAAGTGGTTATAGTTCTTATTAAACCTATTTTTATATCTACTGCATTTTAAGCTAAATAAACCTTTGCAGAAATAGCTACATTACACATTTCGTTATAAATACAAGAGAACAGCGATAGTCATATGTTTAAGAACTGGAGTATGCTGGCCTAAAAATTCCATACTGTTTCCATGGCATCGCGAGAAACAACTGAATGTTGACAGGATTTAAACAGAATAACCAAGTAATGAACAATTTGAAGCTTTAATAACTGATATTCAGAAATGGATTACACCACAAAAAACAATTTTTTTAAAATACAATGTGTGTTTTAAAAAGATCTACAATTTTTGCGTATGTTTTTGTCTATCGCTTAACGTTTACTAAATATACAAGATTGTACAAAACTCCTTGCGAATGAAGAGGGCTCCACAGGCTATTCCTAGAAAATTCACGATATACATTTTATTTATCGTGTAAGTATGTATAATGTATACTTTTAAACCAAAATCGTTAGATCCATTTCTTAGAAAATCAAGATCTTAAAAAGTGTTCCTTGTAATGGGTTGTTGGGGTGGGGGAATTTTCTTGGAAATCTTCGTGTTGCATCCTTGGAAGATACTTAACTTAAATACCAAGTTTGGTATTTAACCGAAATTTCGTGTTTGAGTTATGGTGTTTACAGACACACAGACACGCACACACGGATATATTTTTTCTATAAATTTGGTTTTTTTGATTCGGTGGACTGCAAACATGTATTTCCGTTGAAATGTCGGTATCGAATTTTTGAGGGGAATGCAACACCTTCTCTACCTACTAGGTACTGGTAGAGAAAGCAAAAATACGCGCGTGATTGTAAATATGCATTATTAAACAGTATGAACTTGCACAAGTGCTAAATTTCATTCTTAAATGCAACATCTTCTAGGGAATTGAGGAAAGTATTTTGATTATTTATTTCGTAAACAATATTTAACGATTCTGGTTATAATGATGTTATTCCTAAAGATTGGTATAACAGATAAAACGCAATTTTTGACGTTCTGTAAATCGGGGACGAGGTCCCGTTCATTATCACAGAAACAAAAATTACTACGGGAAAATGTAGGTCGCGTTAAAACGTACAACTGTTTCTTTTTTACTTTTAAATCTATTCAGCATTTGGTGTGGCCTCCATGCACTGCAATTAGAGCTGCTATACGCCGTGGCATTGAATCAAACAGGCTCTGAATAAGTTCCTGAGGGATTTCACTGCACGCAGTATGTATTCGAGCCCACAATTCCGAGACACTGGTTACTGGAGGACCGCGACGCACCAGGTGCCGAACAACCATATCCAAGACATGTTCGATGGGCGACATGTCAGGTGAACGTGCAGGCCAGGGAAACAATGGTCGCTCTTCGAAGAAGGCTTTTACATTCCTCGCAATATGTGGTCGGGCAATGTCCTGTTGAAATGTGGCCTGTGGAAATGCCTGAAGCAGGGGGAGTACCTCAGGCTATACAACCACGTTAGTTACCGGTTGCTGTTCAAAGTGCCCTCAATTCGTAGGAGGCGAGATCTGTTGTTGTAACCAATGGCGCCCCAAACCATCACACCTGGTGTTTGTGCGCTATGCCATTCAACGATGCAGCCCTCCAGGCTGCGCTCAACACGGTACCGCCGGACATGTATGCGGCCATCACTGTAGGACACGTTGAAGTAGAACTCGTCCAAAAAGACTACATTTTGCCACTCAGCACCCCAGTGACAGTGTTCAGATGCCCATTGCAGTCGGAGGAGCTTGTGGTTTCTGTACAGTGGAAGCCGACGGATTGACATGCATGCAACTAGTCCAACTTGCAGCAGACGGCAAAGAACCGTTGATGCAGACAAGTTCACACCTGCTGCAGTGCTCCAGCGTCGAACCAACCCTGTCGATGAAGCTGTACGGTCTGTTATGGCGGACAACATGACGGTCATCCGGTGCTGTGGTCATGTTCCGTGGTCCAGTAGCCGCCCTTCGATGCGTACGATTTTCATCTATTCACTACTTCCACACACGCATCATTGTCGTAGCAGCATGCCCTGTACGAGCCGAAATGTCACGGTATGATAAAGCCGCCTACCGGAGACCGATGATTCTGACCCGTTCGAACTCACTCACATGCCGATATGGCTCAGTTTGATGTCGACAAGGCATACAGGCATTCACTTTATTGTTTCCACCTTGTTTGACAGCTCTGCACTGACTATACTGGGCACAAGAGTGGCCTTGTCGGACCGACACGAGAGGGCTCTGCTCTGCCTACGTGTACCCCATCTCTCTGCAAACCTAATCACTTATTGCTTGCACACTCTTCTACACTTCCACCAAGTTTGTAGTTATTCGGGAAATTCTTTCTTGGTGTTGCAATTTTCACAAACGCCAGTGTATATTGTTTATTGGTGTGAATTTTTAATATTTATACTTCTTTCAACTGCAAATCGTTATTTATTTCTTTTTTTTCGTGAACATGCGAAAAAACGTATTTCAAAACCATGATATAGCGACCCACTTTTAAAAATTCTGTATAGCGTAACGACATAACTAATCGAAAATGTTATTTCAGGTTTGCCATGATGAGGAAAAAGCTATCCACTGCTTAGGTGATGGATTGCAAACGAAAGAGATTTTGCTCGAGAAATGTGGAGAAGCTTAGTCTGCGTCATTAATTCAACGATAAGAATTTCTAAGGATTGAAGGCAAATGAAATGAAATGAAGTTGAACTATTGCAGGACTTAAGGCAATGACGTTGCAGGTTACAAACAACCCCAGCACTCACCAGACCGTGTTTGCTTGACCTTCAGTGACACATAGCCAATGTTATATGCATTCTTTTATTGATATTGTAAGGCAACGGTTATGGCATAGGCTTACCGGGAGTTTGGTACTGATCAATGGACAGTTGGAGAGACAAACAGGGATAAGTAGACGTGGTAGCGTTGTTGCCCAGCGTGAACACTAGAAGCTCCATCAACAGATAACAAGAATCCCCTGAAAGTTTCCTTTTCAAATGTTCTATGGAAATTATTTCCAACTTCCAAATAAGCAAGTTTTCTCGCGAGCGAGTTAGCGAGTGCGTTTCTGGTACGATAAAATGTGCTATTCTCCGAGCAAGTTTGTGACGGCTGCTGCGACGTGCAGTGAGCTGCTACTGTGAAAGCTTAGAGAGGTCTTGTATTCGATTCCCCAGCGGATGAACCGTGCAGAAAAAGAGGCTATGTCGTGCGTATTTCATTGTGTAGTGAAAATTTGACAAAGTCACAATATACGAGGTCTTCACATTTATCCGGCATTCGCCGTCAACGGGTTGTCTACGTCAGTACTTTGAAGCGAGTTTATCACTATTGCCTCTAGTGGAAAGGTTAGATGTTAACTGTCACAAGGTCAGGATAGTGAAATGGGACTTGTATCGTACCTTTCCAGTATTTACGTTTGCAACTTGTTTTGCTTGCGTCTCGTAAATTCCCAATCTCAGCATATATGCTGACAGGTAACTCTTTGACGGTTTTTGTAGTGTAGTGTGTCTCATTTTTAATGACAAAAATTTACCTTTTAAGTAAAAACAAGTAAAGCAACCTTTATAAGTATTTTATATGTTTTAAACAGTTACTTATTCCTTGTTTTTTCTTAAATGGAAAACTTTTTTGTTGCTTTTTTTTGCTATCATGATGGAATGTGATGCAATTCTGGGCAAGAAAGGAGAAAATCTTTCACACAGTGGCCAATATAGCAACGACAGACTCCTCGTATCCTTCCAATGTTGACGTAGCACTCAACCATGCAAATTCTGTCACTAGATCTCGCAAGCAAAGAACGCACAAAATGTCCTAGTGAAAATCAGTTCTGCACTACCGCTTTGCATCAACCTGTTTACGAATTCTGAAACACATGCAGTTCGAGGTTCAATCCCGCCCTTCATCTTTGAGACAAGGAGCTCACTGAATTAATGACAACATTCATTTAAACCTACTGGGGGTAATGGCCGGATAAACCTGAAGACCCGTTGTATAAGGGTTTGAATAGAAATACCTTTAACTGCCAGCTGCTTAAGAACTCCTATACTGGTCATTAGCTTCGGAAATTTACAAATTCATTGCAACGGGTGGTCGGTTAATTGTTCGCTTGAGTCAACCCACCCTATTGTTGCAGCATTTAAACCAGGCGTGCCGTTTCGTGTCTCTCAGTATTATTGCGCTCGTATCAACCCTCTAACTTTGTGTCTAGCGGATGGTCGGACTGTACGGCAACGCGATGTTAATATTAGAATAGGATCCCACATAAGGAAGTGGGTTAAACCCTGTTTCCTCTCCAGCGGCAACCCTGATTCACACTAAGATTTCTTGGTTCTCAATTTTATTATGAGAGAACTACGTCATACAGGTTATTGATTACACCTTTTCCGTCTCAATCCAGGGTATGACGCACAATTGTGCCCTCTTTAATCAGCTTCAAATACTAAATTATGTATTTTATACTTTGCCCTTTAATGTTGCTCTCATTTCTTATGTTCACATGGCGGGTAGGTCTAGCTCAGATAAATTTTAAATTATGGAATTAGGATAGACGGGATTATTGAATTAAGATACGAGTAATTGATAATTACTGATAATGATTGTCTATTGAAATACATAAATTCTTAGCCATGCTGTTAACATGACAACTAAGTACCAAATATAGTGGTCATTTTCTCCGTTATTTCTAAAAAAAATTCTATATAAAAAGTTCACTGCAAATGCACGTTTTGATATACCCTGATTACAAAAAGAAAGGACTTTAGAAAAAACGGTCCATATGTTTGTGTGTGTGTGTGTGAGAGAGAGAGAGAGAGAGAGTATGCCTGTAAACAGTATAACTAACAAAGCAAAGCTCGGTAAAATTCCAAAGTTGGTATTTAAGTTCAGCATTTCCAAGGATGCGACAGCAAGATTTTTCAAGAAAATTCCCCCAACTCAAAGTGCCCTTTACATGAAAACCTTAAAGGTTTCTATTAAACTACCGTATGCTTAAAATATTTGGATATCAAATAAAATGTATATCTTAAATTTTCTGAGAATAACGCGTGAGTTACTTTTGTATTATGAGGATTAGGATTAGATAAGGGATGGGATACCTGGTTCCTCGACCCACAAGGGATCTTTTGTGCCTACACCCCCGGAAGAAACGGATAAGATGAAAAAACCGTTGGAGACGTATGGGCTGGAGAACCGGTCGACTCCGACAACAGAGACGCGCAGAGTTACCTAAAGAGTTAAGACTTGACTACCTGGCCAGAGAGTGCCCAACGGGGCCCTCCCAAGCCAACGGATGATATCTCACAGGCTCCCCTCCAGCAGAGAGCGGTGAAAGCTCGACCCAGCAGCGAAGGTTCAAACGGCCGCCGTCTGACGGGGCCGAGGAGTTCCAACGCGCAAGCCTCTGTGCCATCTGCACACAGCCCCGGAGTCAACCTTTAACGTGAAAGAGGAAAATAAAATAAGAGGAAATAAGGGAGCGAGAAATTCGGGGGAGGTAATGATCCTTTCCAGCATTCACCTAGTGACCCGGGGAAACTCCTGAAAGCACCAATGGGTCAGAAAGTCCGGCCATGGGAATTGAACCCACTCACCGGACCATGTTTATCTGCACGTCAGTGACTCATAACCGCTATTGTTCACATTCTTTGTATTGACATAAAGCTTTAAGTGTGGATAACTTGTAGGTAACTAATTAAGAATTCCTATGCGTGCTTACAGTATTACCTTTTCCTCCAAAGACATGTTGGAATCTGAAAAATTCATAACTATTAATTTACAATCTTACAATTCTGCTTTTGCTACTGATATTCAAACAATAACTTTTAAAAATGTATTTTTCTTGAAGGGTATTAATGCTGCCGCGACTTCTGTTCATCATTTTCTTGTTGGTATTGTTTCGGCATGTGTTTCTAGAAACTGCTTAGGCAAAGCTTTTCTCTGAACCTTTATATTCTATCAACCATGCAATGATCCGTAACGTCGTTATTCCTCACTTTAACATGGTTTTAAGGCTACTAATTTAAAATGCCGTAACCCTGAGAATACAGCTACAATACAGTTGTATGCTGTGGAATGTAACTATCAGAATTCTATTGCTTAGAAAGGAAGTGCTGATTACAATCCTACATCAACTGAATAAATCATATTATATAGACGAATATAAATAACCAAAAGATACCTACATGTTGTTCCTTTGTCTCCGCTTGTGGAATGTTTGACCGTTATCACTCCAGTGAGTGTTGCATTGTTGCATAAGTATGGTTGCACCCATCAACGTTTGCACCAAAGGAGAACAGCGTGCGCTTATCCGGTTTTTGTCATTTGAAGGTAACCAGGAGCCGAACTCCATCGAAGACCTTGCGCACAAAATGGGGGCAATGTTTTACCACTGCGAAGTGTCTACGAATAGACCGAAAAGTTAAAAAAATGGTCGGGGAAAGGGCAGAAAGCCCATTCATACGCACTAGTGACAACAGCATTGAGCAAGTCCATATCCTGATTCAGATGAACCGAAGAGTGACTGTCGATGAAGTGGAAAACCATATGCAAATTAGTCATGGTTCTGCATTATTCGTAACAGGCTTAGCTTTCATAAAGTCTGTGCAAGATGGGTCCCAAAACAGCTCACTGAACAGCACAAGTTACAATCGTGTGTCCGTTTGCCAACGCTTACTGGATCATCATGCTAATGAAGGTGAATCTTTTTTGAAGCGAATAGTCACTGGAGACGAAACGTGTATCCATCATTTCGAGCCTGAAAGCAAATGCCCTTAATCTCCAGTCAAAAATAAATTCAACAGACAACCCTCCGCATGAAAAGTGATGCTCACACTTTTCTGGGACACTCTAGGGCCAATACTGCAACATTAGTTGGAGAAGGGCTCAACAATAAACGAGCACGTTACAGTGAGATGTTGAGCAACGATCTGAAGTCTTTAAATTTGCAACAAACGTCGAGGCCTATTGTTGAAAGTTCTTTGATGCATAACAATGAGCGCTTACATACTGCCGTCCACACTACTCAAACTATTGAGAAACTGGGTTTCGAGGTGTAAGAGCATCCTATATACAGTCCTGATCTTTTCCGGTCTGATTTCCATCTTTTTGGTCCACTTAAAATGCCTAAATGATGTTGATTCATCACAGACCAAGAAATGAAGGCAGCGGTGCATATATAGCTTGCTGCTCAGCTTGCTTCTCATCAGGAAGCTTAACAACGATGGACCAATTGCATTGAGAAGCAAGGGGACCACGTTGAAAAATTAGGTATTTTTAAGCTTCTATTGTTGTTATAATAAATTTAAGAAATTGTTTGCGGATACTTATTGACTTACCCTCGTAATTCCAAAACTTTAGATCGGATAATTCACAGTGCGGTTTTGGAAAACTAACTATAGTTGCCCTAGTTATTGCTGTGTATCACAATGATTAATGAGGTATTAAGATGGGCCCTGGCGGTAACTATGGAGTCTATATATTAAAAGTTGAGGCAGTATTTTTAACGTTAAATGATTTCAGTCTAATTATATAATATATAATTCAATAACAGCCCGCCTTAAAGCAATATGTGTATGTAACAATATATAAAAGGTGTATATTACAGTAATTGTAAAGGTTTATATTATTGTATACATGTTCAATAATGTTATGTGAATGTATTACGTAATTTAATAGTGTAGGAGCTGTGAGAATAATAGGTTAAAAGTTGCTAACAATGAGATAACAATGAGGTAACCTTGAGAAAATAATGAGTAAAAATGTTTAATAATGCTACTAGTCATTATTGGAGTAACAATAATGTAAATTTCGAGACAGTTTACAAAATAGCCAATCAACAACCAGAAAAAAGCTTAAGCTAAATAAAAGTATTGGATTAGGAATAGCCAATCAGAGACTTAAGATACAGAAATTTACAAATTTAGGCGGTAGAAATCAAGTCAGTTGTTTGTAGACGGCGCTCATAATTGGACGCGTTGCTTGCAGACAGTGTTCCTAACCGGACGCGAGATGCATCCTTGAGAAGTATAATACGTATTCAGTGTGAGATGAAAATAGTTTAGGTGTTAAAAAGTGCAAGTAATTAATTAAAAAAATCTCACAGCTGTCTCTATATCAGTAAAGTGTTATTTAAATCGTGTCAAGCATTAATAAAAGGAGTGAAGTAAAATTATAATCTGTGTAAGCCTACATTCTTCATTTGCACCACAACCCTGCAAAGAGAAACATGTCTCTAACAATAATACTGACGCAGCCGAGGCAAACATAAATATATAACATTTAAAGAAACAGTCAAATTACAAAGTCAATATTTTTACATTTGGGGGGGGGCAAAGGCCACCGGAAAGTACATTTGGGGTGAAGGCTACCGGAAAGCGGGTACTATACGTGCGGTTGCAACGCACTTCAAGTTCAGCTCCCAACAGTTGAAATATAATATAACTCCTTCAATACAGCCTACTTCAAATTGACGCCCAAAACGTGGGGCATATAACGTAAAGATATCATCTACTTCAAAGTAACAGGAAATTTTGACTAGTAATAAATACTAATTTATTTCAAAATGAGCAATGCAGGAATTCATTAATGTTTATAAGTAACAATTGTTAATTATTAATTTGTAGTTCCGATTATTTGCGCGATTAACCAGTGCTCAAGTGAATCTATCAATATAAATGTGGAGAGTTTTTGAGTTGCTGAGTGAATGTAAACACAAAGCGCAAAAGAAAGTATAATTGGTAACTGTCCTTACATTCGGTGAGATGTAATTTCACCTTTAAATAAATTTTAAAATAATTTGTTGAAGTTTACACATAAATGGGCTTTAAACGGTTAAAATAATAAAACACTGTAATTTAAATCAGTACTTAAACTATAATATTTTTGGAGTCATCAACATTCAACCTTAGGTAGGCAGGGTAGATGTGGAGTTTTAATATTTGTGCTCTCCCAAGAAGAGAGCCTTAAATGAAAAACTGAAGCCTGGCCACAATGCAGGGTCACATCGAAGCCTGAATTCCAAAAACGGGGTCCATCATTTGATTATGATTGGTTTGGTATGTAAAAAGTAACAAAGTAGCGATAATAAAATGTATTCAAGGTAACACGAACTTCCAAACATGCAGTTTTGTTAATCATGGATGCTTGGCCAGTTAACGTATACATTTTTGTGGTATCAGCATAATTGAAAGTAAGTCTGTTGCTGAAACACAACGTCTACTTTGCCATAAGTTTAATGTTTGGAAATACAGAATTTCTTCGATGAACACAATAGTGAGTTGTTTTAATAGCTTTAATATCATAGACAGTTTAAAAACTTCATTCGTTATGTTCGAAATGCAGAAGGTATCCAAAGAGCGAGATTAACTGTGCAACGAAGTCTGACAAGATCTGCATGACGACATGCTGTGGCCTTGTGCATATCTGATAGGACATTTTCGCATTTTGCAGAGGGGTCTAATGTGTCATGTATACAAGATTCAACTTGCTTGAAACCACAAGATAGGCTCTTCTGACTTCATTTTGTAAGAGAATTTAGTTTCATTCTTCAAGAAAATTCTAACACTAAACAGGGATATCATTTGGTTCCAACAAGATAAGCTACGGCCCATCGTGCTAGAAACATGTTGAGCTTATGGAGAAATTCCTTCACAGGATGCTTAATTTCTCAGTTTGGGATATCAATTGGCACTTCGACCTCCTGAGTTCTTTTCTTCTTTTTCCTCAAGGGTGTTTCAAACCAGATAACTCTCTATACAGGATCTGAAAAACAGGATACAGGTTGAAATCTAATAAAGTAAGAAACTCCAGGTTTATTACAAAGTATCACGAACAACTTTCAATCAAAATAACACAGGACAATAGGACACAGAGCGGAAAACTCAAAATATGTAATTTTCAAAAAATGAAGACATTGCAGTAAATTGTATTCTTTAAGCTATATACTGCCTATTATCTAATTCACAAATCTAATTGTACATTTACAGCAGCAAGTTGAAACATCAGAACCAAATGTCGGACTCAATGAGTGACTGCAAGCTGGGTGGCTGTCTTAACTGTGCGAGGCTGAAATGCAGATACAAAACAGTATTCCAAACTGATAAGTGGGTGTAGGAATTCTTAAGCACATGCCTTCAACCTATCTGCACTCAAACCATTATCTCAACATAAAGAATATAAACAATAGCCAAATCACCGTGTAATGTCCAGTGACAGTACAACTTCATAGCCTTTCGTCCTGGATTTAATGCTTCAAAACTCTTATGCCTGCTGATAGCCTAATAAATAATTTTAAAATCAGGTTGTCGAGTTACCAACTACGAATAGTAACGACACAAGGCTTGGCGTGATGAATATGTATACCGCAACTTCTGTTTATGGTTCGTGGTTTATAACAAAACGAACGAAGGAACGAACGAACGAACGAGGACAGTTAAGCAGTTAACGCACTCCACCTCTGCTTCACGAACTTCAGAACAGAAACAAAGGCATTTGAACTTCTCAGTCTGTGAGATCTCCTCGATGAGTGGACGTTACAGAACCTTTTCTTCTGGCATGGAATAAAAGGAAGGCGAAGCTCCCACTTTCAGTTACTTCCACCCCCGTCCCTCTCTCACTGTCTCTCTCCAACTCTTTTGAAGCTGCACCGCAACGATAAGAAGCCAAAGGAAAAGAGAAGAGATGCAATTGGCTGCTGTTCTCAAAGAGAAAGAATGGTATCGCTCCGCCATTGTCAGGGACATGCACAGTTATTGTCCCACGACACACAACCTCTTACAGATCTCACAAAACCAAGTAAATGATAGAATCCATGGAGGCTCAAGTGGAACAGGATTGCAATATGTTCTCCAATCTTGAAATTTGTTTAAGTGGTACTACAAAAAGAGCTTCTGCTGCTACATCAGGCACGTTCGAATATCTCCAACTCTTGCTTCCTTAGTGTAGTGCCTTTCGAAAGTCAGTATAAGCTTTGAAGTATTATACATGATATATAAAATAGTAAGTAGACAAAAAGGTAACCATTTTGATCAAACAGTGGCTTTTTATTCTTAAAAAGGTTTGGGAATCATATTTATCGTTCTTTCTGCAATACCGTGCACAGAAATTTGTGGTTAATTTCTTCGAGTGTTGACAATTTCTCGTGATATATCATTTTTAAGTTGCAATGGGGTTGTTTTATGTACAGGAAAATTCCTTTTAAGGTAACCTCAACTAAAAGGGCCAACCATAGGCATACTGTAGGAAAGTGTTAACGAATGAATGGTCGACAAAAACCTGTTTCTGAAGCTTTCTGATTTAATCACTATAATTAACAACTGAACGTGGACGTGCTATAAAATTGTCAAGTTATAATTTCTCTTAGATCTTGAGAAAGGCTACTACTGCTTTCATAATAGTGTTGTATCATCTGCATTCGAACATTAAGTGACAGAGTCATGGCTTGCAAATTACAAATCTTTAGTATTTTATTCAATAAATTGGTAAATATATTAACTGTGGAATGTATAAAGAAACAAATGAAAACAAAACCTCGATGACTGATCAACACATTGAGGTTTTCAGTTTTACCTAACTCAAATATTACGATACTTATAATGCTTAGAGTTTGAAGTGACTTTTGAAAGGGACTATATAACTTTGGTCCTTATTGGTACTTATAATGCGGTAAACATTAATAGATTGGGGTTTTGAAAAATTATTTTTGGTACCTCAAACCATTTATAAAACAGTAAACTGCGATTATTCGTGCTAATTAGGATCAAGACTACCTCTGATACGAAAAAACTACGATAATAAGGAGAAAATGTGCCAATATGTCATACATTATGAAGAAAAGGCCTGAAAACGGTATAGTAGTGGTTTATTACAACATAATTATTTAAAATTTTAAAATATGTTGTCTTTTAATCCAGCTGTATAATCATATTGCAATACTGTATGAGAAGATTACTTCTTGAAAAAGTCTTTCTAAGACCTTTGGGATAACTTCCGACTCTTTGTGACGTTGAGGTGTAACGTCAACTCTGTAGGAACAGTAGATCAAGCGGTGTAGATTCTTCTTCTTGTACCTACTTGCCTAGAATAGGTATATGAGGATTTAAACATTAGCGTAACATTCGGATACACGACGATGTAATGAGGATTTCACTTCAACTGTCAGAACACAAGCTGTTCCCACGCATCGCTTTGGCTCCACTCAACTTCGTTGACATATGCCGCCTAGCATCGCATTGATATAAAAGTACACTACATGATCAAAAGTATCCGGACACCTGGCTGAAAATGAAGTACAAGTTCGTGGCGCCCTCCACCGGTAATGCCAGAAGTCAATATGGTGTTGGCTCACCCTTAGCCTTGATGACAGCGTTCACTCTCGCAGGCATACCTTCAATCAGGTGCTGGAAGGTTTCTTGGGGAATGGCAGCACATTCTTCACGGAGTGCGGAAATGAGGAGAGTATCGATGTACTTGGAGTGGATCCTGATGCAGTTTGGAATTCCTGTGTGATAGTCTGGATAGATGTCTGCCTATTACCCTTTATGACCCTCGTCAAATGTCGGCGGTCTCTGTCAGTTAACAGACGAGGTCAGCCTGTACGCTTTTGTGCTGTACATGTCCCTTCACGTTTCCACTTCACTATCATATCAGAAACAGTGAACCTAGGGATGTTTAGGAGTGTGGAAATCTCGCGTACAGACTTCTGACACAAGTGACACCCAATCACCTGACCACGTTCGAAGTCCGTAGGTTCCACGGAGCGTCCCATTCTGCTGTTTCACGACGTCTAATGACTACTGAGGTCGCGGATAATGACTACCAGGCAGTAGGTGGCAGCACAATGCACCTAGGATGAAAAAGTATGTTTGTGGGGGTGTCCGGATACTTTTGATCACATAGTGTATGCGTATATTTTCCAGTAACTACATCGGTAGAGCGGGACTGGAACCGCGAGTCTATTGTACACAGTGTTTCCAAATACCGGTCCACTTCTTGTTATATCCCGTAGTTATGCACAAATATGTAGCAATAATACAAAATAATGAAGACCACTTGCACTTAAAGTATGAACTAAATCAGTGATGTAATTTTGTTACACTTGGTGTGATACTGCTACTTTCTCCCTCTAACTTCCTGTGTTGGGAGGGAGTGGTCTGACTTTACGGTGACACAGTGCTAATAGAATAGAAGCTCCTTGGACTATAGGGCAAACGGGAGAACAAAATAGGGAAAGGCGCAAGGGTTAGATTGGCAATATTATACAACATAAAAATATCAGAATAGAAAGCCAAAGCAATAACTCACCATGTAAAGTACACTGTAGTTAAACATTAGTGATATAAAACAAAATGTTCAAACAGTTTTAACAGTTAGTACGACACTTCAAAAGAAGATACGAAAATACACGTTTTGTAAACCGATAACACATATTGTGTCTACACTAATATTTGGCAGTGAATCATGGATAATGAAAAAAGTAATATGTAAAAAAATCTCATGTGTTGCGCTCACATGACTTTCTCTACTCCTGTACTAACTATTTTTACAAACCCTCATTTCTCACCTACTTCATGTTAATCGAGATAAACGTTTGCATGTTGCTAATTTTCTTTTAAGTATAAGGGGAATATTGTAGGCTTTAAGCGATAGTCAAATCTTTTAATAGCTGGTTGCTATGTGGAGCATTCCTCCGTGGTGTATTGATTACCATGCTAGCCTCTAATTCCCGAGGTCGCGGATTCAAATCCGGCAGAGGGCGATCGGTTTTTTGGGGTGTAAAAACCCTTATCATGGCTTCCTTCGGAACGGAAGTAAAGCCAGTGGTCCCGTTTCGTAAATTTACGGCATGTAAAAGAACCTCAAGGCTGATAAAGAGGCCACTGAGCAAAATTTCCAATCTTTCACGTCCGATATAGAATGGGACGCTAAGGAGCATAGCAGTTCAAGAGTTAGTTTAATATGCTTACGTCAAGTGGATATGAAAGCACTAATTGCTTATTCATCTGTAGTTCATATAGTTTTAGTTGTAGGAGGTTTAATAACACTAAATAACCTTTGTTTTGATAATTGCTCATGGATTGTGTTCTTCTGGTTTATTTTGTTTAGCCAATATTAGTTATGAACGCTTAGGAAGACGAAGATTGTTAATCAATAGTTTATTGAATTTAATACCATTCATAAATGAATAAAAATCAATTTTCCTTGCATGTCTACAACTAACAAGAAGGGTTAATGAATTCCAATTTGAGAAAAAGTATAAATATTGGAAAATTCAAACAAATAATTCGGAATATCTCGGAAATGGTTCAATCCAAAAAAAAATGTTTATGACATAAATTATGTGTTTTAACGAGATCTACCTTTGTAGTGTAGAAAACATTTGTCTATCTCCTAAGGTTTACTAGTTATGCAAAAGCCATTCAGAAAAAGAGGACTTTTGCGGACATTCCCAGAAAATCCAAGCCATACATTTCATTTATCATAAAAATATTTTGAATATGCGATATTTTAATCAAAGTTGCTAAAGCCATTTTTGAGAAAATCAAAATTTTAGAAAAACTGTTCCATGTAAAGCGTAGTTTGAAAATCCTCTTGTCTGATCTTTGAAATATATTGAACCTAAATAGCAAGTTTGGTACTTATCTGACTTTTCGTTTATTGAGTTATGCTGTTCACAGACACATACACGGACCTCTCTCTAAAAATGTTTTTTTTCGAGTTAGAGGATCTTAAAACATGTATTTGCGGTGAAAATCAAATCAACTACATTCGATACTCGGTATTGAAATTTTGGGTGGAATGCAATACTTCCCCTACTTACTATACGTAGTAGGGAAAGAAAAATATTATCACCAAAAACGACACTTTTCATATAAAGATTCTACCAGACTACACAGACTATAAGAATATAGACAAAAGCGCGGGCACAATGTAAACCGTATGACAGCCAAAGAATACCAGGGAAGGAGACACATACAAACGCGCCCAAGGAAACGCTGGGAACTATTAAATAGACATATATTATAGTGAAGACGGAACAGACATATGTAGCTGCCTAATACATGTAGTGAAGAAGAATAAGGGTTATCGCGGTCGCCGATAATGTTGGTTATATGTTCCCAGAGTTTTAGAGGTGGCACAAATTTTAATCAGTTATGAGTTACAGCTCTATACATATGCTTACACGTAAAGTACAGTATGTACTGCAGATATAAAATTCTTCAGATGGGAGCTAGGTATTTGAACTCGTAACCTCTTCGTTAAAACCGGCAGCCCTAACCACTCGTATACAAATACAGCTGGGGTTATTAGTTCACAGCAGCTAGTTAACAGGTTATCTTCGGATATATGATTCATGATGGACAGGACGTATTATTATTCTTATTAAGTTATTGTTAATCGATTATTATTACCATAAAACTATTGTTGTTGAATATTGTTATTATTAACTATTATTATTGTCGGTTAGACGGATGCAACAATTAAAGCTAACCGTTAGTACAACAATTAATACATCATACGGGTGACAGTGTTAGCATTACCAGAATGCTTTTAAATAAAATAATTGAAAGAGAAGCAAGTAGTCCTTCGGAATGTAATTTTTAAAACCTTAAAGAGAATTTTACCATCCTTGATGTTGCAATTTGGGTTGCCTTTCGAAACAAGTGGACGGGGATTCCGGAACATTGTATATATGTATCATTTTATTAATGAAGCAATAATAATTATATTTTATAGTTATAAATATACGGATATTTAAAAATAGTTAAATAATTACATCTTAATAGTGATTATAATATCTCAATAGTAAGCCATATTGATTTAAGCAACGCCAAAAGAAATGTAATTTTACTAAGATTATAATTTATTGTCACTAGAAACCGCTTCTCTCAGAGCCTTTGTCTATAATAAAATTGTGATGCGACAATCGCTGGCTCATTTAGCCACGCGGTCCTTGTTAAAACGGATTATGTGCTTACCACTATTTATAAACGGAATTCAAGGTTTCTATAACTCTTGTTACATTCGTCACAAACCAATTCTTGTAACATACTTTCAAGACCAAAGCCAATCAACATTCGAAATGAAAATTTATAAAATATGTCGCTGAGTGTCTATTTATAAGAATAAACTGTTAAATACGAAATTTATCCTTGAATTTTAATAGTAGGTGTAATTTTGGAATCACGAGCAGTTTAAAATGGCATCTTCTGAAATAAATGTTATTTTATAATGTTAAAAAATGAGCTAGTAATAATGGGTTACATTTATCAATAAGTTTTATTTCGGAGAAATTCTGGTTAGTAAATATAATTAAAAATAAAATTTTTACTCAAGACTTTAACTTAATTATACACAATCTGAGGCAGTATTTTTAACACTTAAACGATATCAGTCTAATTATATAATATTAAAAACACAAGAGCCCGCCTTAAAGCAATATGTGTATAATAGAATATATAAAGTGTATATTACAGTTTGTAGTGGGAAACGACATTCGTTGGTCAGTAGCATCTGTAAAGTGTCGATCCTTGGGTTGCTGCTATCTGCTACAGTGTTCTCGTCCTCGGCTATGAATGCTCGTCGGCTGCTGTGTTTTCCATTCCTAACCTTTCCGTATATAGCTAATTCTTGGTTCTCAGGGTTATCGTGGGTGAGGCAAATTAAAATAATACCGCACTTCGCTTAATAAACGTGGTGTATTAACAATTTAAATATTTATGGGCGGCCAGCTTTTCCCACCTTACCAATCCCACCATTTGAATAAATCAGGAGCCTTAACTAACTGCACACGTGTTCCCACCCAAATGCACGCACGTGCATCTGTCGTCAAGAGCGTAGCACTTCGTGTCGACGAAATTTTATAAGAGAGTGAAAATCTAGTTCTTTACCCTCCTTTATATACCTGAGCCTAGTGACGCTCACCTCTGCGTTTCAAAATGTAACGACGTTTCTAACTGGTCCTCAGACCGCGTTACCTTAACAGGTATGAGAATATTCTACTGCAAAGTTTTGCGCTTATGCGACACCATGACACGTTTTTGAAGCGGGCTCAATATCTCCTCTCTTTCTTTTCTCTACCTGTCTCTTTCTATTTCTCTTACCGCTATCGGATCCTTTTTCATTAGCTTGGTGAAAGTTGGGCTCTACTTAGAATTACCTTTACCTGGAATTTGCTACCTCGCCCGTTTTTTATAATCTTCTTTGTACAATTCTTGGTTGTTGAATATTTGAACATGTTTCTTGGTGAATTATATTATTACTATGTACAATTCTTATTTATGTATGGTATATTCCCTTTCAAGTCATTGCATTAGGTTTATTTTATCATGTACATGCATAAAAATGTTATGTGAAGCTATTATGTAGTTTAACAATGTAGACGTTGTGAGGATAAAAGCAAGCTGTCTTCCGTAGCAAACTGAATTATAAGTAGAAGCCGAAAGTTGCTAACAATGAGGTAACCTAGAGACAACAAAAATTAGAAACTATAATAACGACTACTGGAACAATTATTCCTGGAACAATAATAACGTAATATTTGAAACAGTTTATAAATGCCAATCATAAACTAGAAAACGCTTCAGTTAAATAAAAGTATTCTATTCCAGTAGGCTTATCCAATCAGAGTCTTGAAATAGAGCAAATGTACAGATTCAGGTGGGAGATGCTACAAAGAAGCGTACCCAAGCAGTCAATTAGATTTGGCACGGGTTCAGTGTGAGACATAAAAAATTCATTTACCTGTTAAAAGTGCAAATAACAATGATCTCGCAGCTCTATAGTAGGATATATTAGTGAAGTGTTATTTAATTTGATTAATAACCAAAGTACAATACAATTATAATTTGTGTAAGTCTTGTTCTTTAGCCGTACCAGCCCTGCTAAAAGAGATACGCCTTCTGAAAATTACTACTGACGCAGCCGAGGCATACATATATAATATTTAAATAAACATTAAAATACAAAGTTGTTTTTAAACGTGGGAGTAAAGGCCACCGGAAAAGTAAACGTGGGGCGAAGACCAGCGGAAAGTTTGTACCGTACGTGGAGCAAACACTTCTAGAAACAATCTCCCGCAAAAATGTGCATCCATTACGTGTGTGGGGCTGCAATTACTGCAAGGTTGGATCCCATACGTGGGGCTGCAACTACTGCAAACTATATAAAATTCCTTCCGAATGAAGTAACTTCACAGATTCTTTCGGAAAAATTAAAGATATACATATTATTTACTATATAAATATTTTAACATATGGAAGTTTAATCAAAGGCTTTGCTGTCTTTGAGAAAATATAAAATTTCGAAAAATCTTCCATTCAAGGCTTAATTTGGTGTGCGGGAATTTTCTTGAAAATTTTCGTAAGGTACTTTTGGAAGATTCTGAAACTAAATAACAAGTTTGCTATTTATCAGACTTTTTTTTTAATTATACTGTTTTACACACACACACACACACACATACACGAATCGTTTTCTAAAACTCCGATGTGTTACATAGACATGACATACTCTACCCTCCAGCGCTTATTAGTGGGTATTTAAATTATTTTACGAAAGCTTATTTTTCCATCTTCTTTTAACTAAGATAAAACTTTCCGAAAATGGCTGCATTACACATTTCGTTATAGATATAAATGGAATAGGGATAGCAAATGTTTAAGAACTGGACGCTATGTACTGGCCGTAAAATTCCATGCAACATCCATAGGACTTGAAAAAAATGACAAAGTATTGAACATTTCGAATCATTAATAACGGATATATCGGAAATGGTTGATGCCACAAAAAATTGCTTTAAATGAATTAAAAAGATCTAAATTTTTTATGTAGTACGTTTTCATCTATCACTTAACGTTTACCTATTATACAAGATTATACAGAATTACTTCCAAATGAAGTGGACTTCACAGGCTATTCCCAGAAAATGCAAGATAAACATCTTGTTTTTAATGTAAATATTTATCATATATGGTATTTTAATCAAAATTATTAGAGCCAGTTTTAAGAAAACAAAACATTTATAAAAATTCCCTACGCAAAGAGTAGTTTGGAACTGGGGAGTTTTTCATGAAAATCTTAGTGTCATATTTTTGGAAGGTTATGGTTAACGCCAAGATTGGTATTTATCCGGCTTTTCGTTTTTGAGTTATGCTGTGCACACACAAACACGGATTTTTTCTAAAAATGCTTTTTTTTATTCAGAGGGCCTCAAAACACTCTTTTCGTTGAAATCTCTGTAACGAAATTTTAGGTAGAATGCAATACCTTCTCTGCTTACTATTCACGTAGTAGAGAAAGTAAAAGTGATTTTGGGAGAATTCATGGTGCCTCAAAACTTTTAATCCTGGCGAAATCTGTGTATTCAACTTTCGGGTGTAATTCAATACTTTCTCTATCTCTAGACAAGTGGTAAGGAAAGTAAAAATCGTTAAATACGTTGTTATTCTGTATTTCGTTAATATTTGGCCTGCCCATATATTTGCGCACTAAACTTCTAACCATTAATCATTATCATACCTATGTTGACATTATTTATGTTTTTGACTTTACAATATTAATATAAATGAAAGTGTATCCTGTCAACCGTAAATCTTAACACCTTATAAGGAATTTTATCCTCTGCCTCATTTCGAAGTTCAAGTTAATATTCTCTTTTAGTACAAAACATCGAAAGAACGTTCAGATTGAACGACTCGTGTAATGAAATCTCGGTTCATCCCCTCGCTTACTGCTGTCCTATTGGTTTCTGCCATAACAATTATTACTTTTCGATATTTGCAGACCTGTTAAATTAAATCTGAAGTTGAAGTCGAGTCAAAAAGATACAACCGAAGTTTTAGTACTGTTCGCTTATATTTCAATGCTGTCAATAAAGTTGAAGAGAAGTTTAACTCTACGCATAATTATAAATGTGGAAAACACAAACTATCAGGCAGTTTATACCTCTGGTTTTATTACATCCCGTTGTAACGCCTTTTATCGGTCGGTCTTATTTTGAGAAATCAAATTTTAACACAACCAAATTGTGAGAGTGAATGAGACAAAGAAATCATTATTACAAATAAAATTAACAGTAGCTAGTAAACAATATATTAAATTTTGTACAATATTCATTCATTCATTATCTGTTTACCCTCTTCTTATATAGGACTTACACCCCCCACTTACAAGCGGGTGCCTGGGGTCAGAGGCCCGTCGAGGAGCAGACACTCATGGATCAGACAGAGCATCCAGGATGGGTGATCAGCCCGATGCCTGGTATGGGATGAAGGAAGTAGATGAAACGAAATGTTGGTGAAATGGATGAAAGGAAAGGTGATGATGGAGCAGTTGGTGGAATGAATGGCGGGGGAAATCGGAGAACCCGGAGAAAACTCGCCCAGACGCCGCTTCGTCCACCACAAATCCCACATGCAGGTCCCTGGGATTGAACCCGGGCCGCCTCGGTGGGAGGCGAGCGGTTTAACCACTCGGCCACGGCGCCGCCTTTGTACAATATATTCGAATTAAAATTGCAAATTCGTACTGTAATGAGAGGAACTAACAATGAATTTCTCTTTACCTCCTCTAGTAGGTAGAGAAGGTATTCCATTCCAAAAAAAAATTCCTTACCGAGATTTCAACGAAAATACATGTTTTGAGGCTCCTCGAGTAAAAAAACACTTTTAGAAAAAAGGTATTGTATATGCCTGTCTATGAAAACCATAATTCAAAAACGAAAAGTCGGATAAGTACCAAACTTGGTGCTTGGGTTCAGGACCTTCCAAAGATGCACATGAAGATTTTCAAATAAATCCCCCACCCCAAACTATCCTTTACATGGAACATTTTTCGAGATTTCTCAATTTAAAAAAAGAATGGTACTGAAGATTTTAATTAAAATACTGTATATTAAACATATTTGCATGAAAAATAAAATTATATCTTGGAGTTTGTAGAAATAGCCTGTAAAGTCCTCTTCATTCGAAAGGAATTTTATATAATTGGTAAATCTTAAGCGATAGACAAAAACGCACTATACAAAAAAGTAGAGCTCTTTAAAACACACAATTTATCCGTAGTAACTTCTCTGTGGCATAAGGCATCCGAGATATCCATTATTAATGGTTCGAATTATTCAATACTTAGCATTATCTTAAAAGTCCTATCGATTTTCAGCTTTTTCTCGCGATGTAATGTAAAGAGTATGGAATGTTAAGGCCCGTTCTAAAACATTTGATTATCGCCTTTCCTATGTATCTATAACGATATGTGTAATGCAGCTATTTCCCGAATGGTTTATCTCCATTAAAATGAAATAGATAGGACAATAACCTCTCCTAAAAATAATTTGTATACCACCAATAAGCGATAGAGCGTAGTGAAGTTCATGTGATTGTAACACATACTCTTATAATTTTCTGAAGTGGGAAACCTTTAAAAGGATTTATAGCATTAATTAAAAAATGATAGTAATTCGCTGCGCAAGCAGACACTGGGTTTGCCACCATCAGGACGTCGAACAATAAGTTTTGGCCCCTGCTACATTCAGTGCAGCAACCAGTGTAAGAAGCCTCCTTACTGACTGAAAGAGATTTCCTCAGTTCTCACCAGGATGCGCGCTGTCAGCTAGGATAGAAGGCGCTATCGTCGCGCAGCGTCATTCCACGTGACCTACTTTCGTGTGTGCCTCGAGGATGAGCCAACGACCAAGAGAAACAGAAAAACTTTGATTTCGGCCATCGATTGGGTAAGACATCTCCGCGCTCTGTCTCTTGGAAGCGACCGGCTCCACAATATTTCGTCTTTGTCAAAATTATTTACATTGTATTCTGGCCGTAAGTAGCTTTCTAAATTCATTTTCTTATGAGTGGAGCGGTTAAAATATATTTCACCAGAGTGAGCTCGTAACGATTTAGTACTTTGAAATTGTATTAAATTTGCAAACCTTGTGCAAGAACAGAACTTAAAATATTTACTAAGAATATGGCAAGTGTAATGTTAAAGATTTGCATTAATATATTTGTTGTTATTCAGCTGCAAGAATACTAGTTGTTTTATTATAAGAAAGTGTACTAAATCCTTATGTTAATTCCTTCCTAACATTTCCTGTAAAATAATTATTTCTCTGGGAATGTTTCATACGTGAATGTGTTCTAGAAATGACCCAGTACACACTAGTTAATGCTTGTTATTCTCTGCGATTTGAACTCGTTAGATTGCACATAATCATTATGGTTTAGGAAAGTTAACAAATTTAAAAATTTGTAGCAGGAACTGCAATGACTGCATATAACTTTGGTAATTAAAAATATATTCCATTGCATACATGTTACAATAGAAATAGCCATATTTGTCATTAAACATTAATACATGTAATAAACCTTGCCAAAATGAACATAGAATGTATAACCATTTACAATTATCAAGTATTTAATATTAATGCTTAATCTTACGGCGTATGCTCAAAATGAAGCTTGTAATATTCATTATGATCTCCTGCAGTACAATTGAATTCAACTATATTCAGTGCAATTATAAAATAAATTCTGAGTTAAGTTATAACCCACAAAATATGAAATCAGGCCCCCAAAATATAAGGTCACTCTTGTTTGATGTGAAGAATTATTCATTATAGTAAAACGCTTTCTTAATTAGTAATTGTTTCAATTTACTTTTAAATATATTGCTGTGCATCGCTTATCCTGAGGTGAAAGTTGAAAAATATTTTTTGACCAAAATAATTATATGCTGTTATTGATTTCCTTAAACGCACATATGGTGTAGTGATATTGTTCCTTAATCTGATTTAATATTTGTGTATTTCGTTACGACATTAGTAATTCCCTAGTTTTTCCTTCACCTGCAAAAGGTTACACATATATACACATACTTCGTAATGCCATAATCTTCAGTTGTGAAAAAATTAAGAATTTCCTACTAATTGCTCTTATAATTAATCTAAGCGCTTTCTTTTGCGCAAATAAATGCATTTTTTTACTCGGGGACTATTCCCCCATAGTAGTAAACCATATTGTAGGTGTGGGTGGAAAAGCCTAAATATGCCATTACTACTTCGGCCATACACACAAAGAGTTTCAGTTTCCGAAGCAAGAACATTATGCTTGGTAATTTAAATATGGGGTTCCGGTTTAATTTATCTTATTCACAGCCGTCTACCTCAGTGCTCACAAAAAAGGAACTGCCTCGTAAACCATAGCAGCAATAGGGCTTGCAGCAGGAAATGAAAGCAATTAATAATAATGATAGTTTCCGATCACATAAGTCTAAGATGCTTATTTCAGTTCAATTTAGGACTATTTGGAAGTCAACCTCCAAATGCCTAAAGTTGCTACAGACATGCGAACGAAGCTCATCGCAAACTGCCTCTGTTACAAAGAACGTTCGCAACAGTGTTCAAGCTGAAATGCTTTCAGCCCAACTACGTATCAGTAGTTCATGAAGCGACGCATAAAAGGCCGAATGCTCTATACATGTTCAGACGTTTGTGTCGGAACACACATGTGAGGCGAACACTGTTGCGAACTAAGGATCTGCGGTATAAAACTTGACCGCTCGCACGGGGTTTTGCGTCTGGGTAACACGACATAATACAACCGGCCGGGCTAGCACTCTGTCTTCGCTTCTTAAATCTGCATTCCTGTAAACCTCTACGTAAAATATAACAAAATAAGTTCTTATCTCATAGCAAATGCTATATGTGCAGAAGATACTGAAACCATATTTTTTTTCTAACTTCAGCAGTTATTTTCGTAGCGAAAGATCAAGATTTTCACCAGTTTCGTTTAATGCTTCTTCTGTTATCGCTGTACGTCTTCGCATGTGTTTATTGTTTTGCCCTGAAGCACTAGTCCCGAATTTATTAAATGATCGTGGATTGAAGTTCTGCAAGCAGGCAGCTGTGCAGGAAACTTCATGGTGAATTCTTCACGAACGCGACGAGCCCGATTCGTATGAAATAACATTTACACACAAATATACCTCTAATGATAACTGCCTTCCCATCTTCGCAAATGAAAGTGGACTACTGAGAATAATGAGTACGTGGTAAATAAATTAAATTAAATCTGAATATCCTACTCCGGCATCTAGTTATCTGCACCGATTTATTTATTTCCAATATAATGATACCTTTATCAATTATAATTACATAATTCTTTGTTTCAGATTTATACTACAACTACTAACTCCGTCTAAATATAAACTAGAAAAAATTACATTTATAACTAAAAATACTGGTAAGCAGCATTTATAACCGGTATCCAGCTACCTAAACGATATTTAATATACATTTATATATATATATATACTAAATACTAATTAATATTAATTACTATAAGTACTGGTATCCAGCACTATAATCTTTACTAAGTTTATTCAAATATTTGATTAAGTACTGAAAGTATCACAAAATTTGTTCTTTGTTTTTAATTTGCAATCAATTCACACTTAAAAAGAAAATTTTAATTAATCAATTTATCCACTATTTAGTTTATTAATAGTAAGGCCTGGCACAACCCACCTATTTCTTCTACTCCATCGCCTGAATTAATACTCCACCCTCCATTCTTCACATCAATCATAACCGCCTCTGGAACTACACCGTCACCTTCTTCTTCCCATCCCTCCTCAGCTTCCTCAATTGGAACACCTCCCCGGTAAGCTAAAACGGCCTGGCACGGCCCATCTACTGCCTCTCCTCGATCAGGTAAATTAACACTCCATCTTTCATTCCTTTCATCTGCTATAACCTCTCCTCCAATTATACCTGCGCCCAACTTCCCATCTCTCCTCTAATATTATCTCCATCTGTGACGGTATAATTCATTTTTGTTTGTCGAGCCCCACGTTGTGGTAGCCAATTTGTGACGGTATAAAGTTTATTTAAGTTTGTTAGCTCCACGTTGTGGTAGCCAATTTGTGACGGTATTATGGTTTGTTTGAAAGATGCTACTGTTTATTTGCCGCATGTATAAAAGACAATTTGTCGCGGTCACTTCATGTTATCATTTACTGAGCGCCTATTATTGTATTTAATATTTTTTTGTTCACTGTCCTCCGGCTAGCTATGATCTCTGGTCAAGCAAATCTCTTAATCAGGTGTGTAAACGGAAAGGAGTTTTTATCCAAAGATAACACTGATGAAAGAATGTTGTTTTACACTGTTATTGTCGTAACATATTATGCACTTTCACATATTAATCTTGACACTCGCCAAACTGAAACTGTTATAATAACTTATTTACTGCACATTATTAATTCGCTTACTTCAACTTTTTGTGTAATTAACTTTACAACACTTGAGATTTTTTTATAACTTTGCTACGCGTACACCGTAAATCGATAAACTATGCTATGTATTCACCATGACTTTTTCTGTTGAACTCGACGACGTGTAATGTACAAATGTTTCCGATGGACTGAACGAATTTGACTCTGACCTAGCCCTTTTTATACTCCTACACCCCGATATGCCTAAAGATTATAACCGAGCTGCTATTGGTTAATAAAACGCGCCAACATTAGCGTCTATTTTATATCCAATGAAAATTACGAAAACATATGCTCTAGGGAAAAATGTTCCAGCAAATTCTAAGAAAAACGCGCCAATATTACGTCATTTGCTCGTCTCTAATAATGATAAACAGCTCACCCCCTCGCTACATTATTGCACGCTATTATTGTCAGTTTCAGTAAGGCCGTATAAACCCACTTCTCAACAATGCTTACAATCATCAAACATCTCAAATCAATGTCACACAATAATGCATATTCACACTATAATCACTCTTGACATTTACATAATTTGTGATAC
Organism: Deroplatys truncata; assembly: GCA_030765065.1. Lineage (NCBI taxonomy): Eukaryota > Metazoa > Arthropoda > Insecta > Mantodea > Mantidae > Deroplatys > Deroplatys truncata. Next base: position 163,484,409 of record CM060979.1, read on the forward strand.
AAATTACTGCATCACATCCTGCTTCTATCTCCCCATTCTTGTCTGCCCATAAATACTACATAATATTGTCATCTATTGAAATTTTCTATCTCTGTATTAATCACTTCAGTTTATTATTCATTTCCTATTTCATTCGTTAGGGTCCTTAAGTTGTCATCAGAATTTATTTAATGAATGTTGTTGTATTCTCAAAGACCTTCTTATTTATTGAGACTGATCACTTTCAGATTCAATGTTTTGTTGTGCAATTAAATCTTCCATGCCACTTTGCTTATAAAAATACGTAGTTTTTGTAAGTTATTTATTAAATCAGGACTCTTATAATATCATACAACTACTTTCTTTCTAAAACTTTTCGATCTTCTAAGTTCAAATAAGCATATTTATTGCATTCAAATACCGCATGCTCTGGAGTATCCTTAACTTTACAAAAATCACAAATATAATTATTGTTTTCTTAATGTTATACCAAAATCTTTTATAAGGCCCGTGAACCGTTTAGAAATGTACTAAACCTTCTTTTTATTGGTAATATGTATTTTAGTCCATATCTTTCGTTAATATTGTTAAAAAATCCATAAGTTCTTTTTCCTGCTTCCATCTCTTTCCATTCATGTTGCCATTGAAATTTTAAACTTCCTTTTATTTCTAATAGAGTATTACATCTTCATTTACCATTTCTAAATTACCATTCTTAAACCAAAAGTTGGCCAAATAGCAGTTGTTACCAAAAGTGCCATTGTTGGTGTTGTATTAACCGCCCCTGTTAATCTTAAAAGTATCCTCCTTAGTGATCCTCTCAATAGTTTTTGGCGACATTTTTCATTCTATCTGCCCATATTGCTGCTGTATACGTAATTATCTATGCAAATTTGTATTATGATAAATCCGCATGCTGCTCACAGATATATTAACATTTAGTAAAGTTATTCTTGCTAATTCCATCATAATTTTTTTCGGATTTTTGACGTACATACTCTGTATGTTTCCGAAAGGTAAATGTTTCATCAATTATCAGTCCTAAATATTTGGTTTCATTTTTACGCCCTTATTACTTGATGATTTATATTTACTGTTGGGTTTCTTTTAAAATTTACTTTAAATAACATATAAGTGGTTTTGTTAGAGGAAATTCTCAATTTAGTTTTTGGGCACGGATTACTTAGTTGAAATAAAATATCTTTAGCTTTGGATTCCAATCCGGAGCTACTCTGTCCCACTATGATGATTGTTAGATCATCAGCATATGCTATAACATTAGATACATGAGCATCTGCCTCCAATTCTTCTATTAATGTTTCAACAATAATGTCCCAAAAGAGGGACCCCAGAACAAAACCCCGGGGGCAACCTTTTGTGATATCTTTCCTTATTTCGTTATTTACTCCACTTATAAAACCTTATCTATCGATGCAATAATCTTTCAAAATATTATACAGGGTACTTGGATATTTCCTATCTCTTAATATGTTAACAAAATGTGGCCACCAAAACTTATCAAACGCGCCAGATATGTCAATAAATATACCAATAAAGTAATTTTAAGCTATTGTTCACTGTTTTATGAACTTCCTAAATCCATACTCTTTATTATTCAATCCAATCATAATTCGTTAGTAGATAAGTTGTTTAAACATTTTGTCCAAGGAATTCAGCAAACAAATTGGCCGTTAGGATTTTGGTTGTTTCTTATCTTCATCTACTCCTTTTGTCAAAATAATAACTTTAGCTTTCTTCCATAGGGTAGCATACCCCCTTCTATACAGACAGTCATTAAATAATAGATATAAAAGAGCAATAATTTCTTCTTTACAGTTGCGTAATACGTCGTTTATTATACCATCCAGTGCTGGTTCTTTATTAGGCTATTTAGAACTAATTTAATTTCTATAATGTCAAAAGGGATATACATTTCTTCTATATTCCAAGTTCATAACCACCACGTAGTAAATGAAGGAAAGAAAGCCTGTCGTGAGTGCGGGGTGTGGGGAGAGAGTAAGTCAGTCGACATTGACTCTTACGCACTCCACCGCACAAGCGGTCAAACTTTAGGAGCCATTCACAATTAAATGTAAGCGCAGACATAGCATAGGTGCAAGACAATGCATTCGTGTTATTTGATGGAAGCATTCACATAGAGTCACGCAACGCGCTACACAACGCGCTACGCAACCCAAGAGATTGCAAACTCCAAACTTTACCCTTGTGTTGCGTGCATAAAGGAAGAACTATGCATTTCTTCTCTTTGCATTGTCTGCTGTTCAACAGCAACCGATCGGGATGCGAGACTTTAGCACTCTAATGTATAAACGTGCACTCTTCCATTAGGCCGTGCCACACAAATTGTGGGTCACCATCTCTCATTTCTCTCAAGAGGTTATGGTAGTCTCCTTACTGAATCCTCTTTTATTTATTGGATGAACCCGGCATCTGCGCCTAGATTTCTTGGCTCACAAATCATAAGGCACAAAGAGATAATGAACACTGCATTAACATAACTTGTGCAGCTGTATCATCATACACATAATTACTGCACTTTCCAGACATTATTCCATATACGGGAACGAGGTATGAAATTTTAAGAAACTTACAGAATCGGGGTTTTTTAATACGCAGAGTTTATTGTGTGGTATCCTGGGTTCGTAAATTGTGTAGGAGTTGATGATTTATCGAAAATATTGGACCCTTCTTGGCGACCGCTTAGCCTTTGCGGAGATCTTGTCAGAAGATATTGCGAACGTGATGAAAAACATATGGCCAACGGAATGTCGGGAAGCAAGGAAGATATAGCTAAAGTGGATCATTCGAGTTTAGACGCGCAGATCCTAGGGCTACGCCCTGTCGTCGCTTCGCAGCTGCGGCTACTTCACTCCAGTCCTTCTAAAAGCTCCTTCGGCTACGCTTTGAGGCTGAGGATCACTGAGGGTCCTAGATGTTGGCAGCAGAATGCCAACGACAGCAACGCTAACAGAATGCAAGTGCTCACTACCCACATACAGAATAATGGCCCAGTTTCCATAGTACTTGCACAACTACTTTCAATGGTTTGGTCAAACAGTCGTGATATCACTAACGCTACGGGCGGCTGTTGGGCTTAATTTTTTGTGACCTACTCATTTATCAAATATTGAGTGAACGTTTCTTATTTGGTATTGTTGGTTATATTATTCAATTTGAAACTTAGGGTGCACTTGGAACATTTCCGCAATTAGATTAAGGGTCTAGAAGCCCGTGCAAACTTCTTGCGTCATGCCTACGGCAGCATTGTGAATGTTGTTCCCTCACGCCTGTGCTTATGCTGCATTGCGTTAGCGCTTACATTTCATTGTGAATGTAGCCTTATACTGAAGACTCAGTATGACCCATGTTCTTTTCCCAGAATTCTGTAGTGTAATCCGAGTCTGACCTTACTACTTGCAAACAATGGCAGTGTACAGAAAACGTTCGTCCCGACCCACACCTGGTCGGTTTTCCCTCAACACATGGACTGTTCGCAATACATTTCCCATGCGCCTGGACGTGTATAGAGAGAGCATGCTGCCTTCTATGTGTCCCTTCCTAACCTAGAGAAACGTTCAAGTGTTTGCGGTATGGTCGATCGGCTCGGTCGGTAAACATTAATGCAGCTTGTACAATATAACGAACATCGGGCAGCTCGTGACGAGCTTCACTGGTATATCTGCACGTGAACATTCCTTTGATGTCGCGAGGGAAAACAAACCAGCACTCGATCGAGGTGAACGTCTCTCCGTACGCTGACATTGATTACAGGTGGCAAGGTTAGGCTCTTGATAACACTACAGAATCCTCAAAAGGAACACTGGATATAGTTTGACAATGTTCGGTTCGCTTGTTTATACCGGCCTTAATGAGCACCTTGGTAGTAGTTGCAATCGCAGACGGCAAGTCTCAAAAGAGTTTTCCCTGCTAAGATTTCAAACGTAACTCCATTCTCTCGCAGGATTGACAATCAGCAATCACATGGTAAAAAAACCTTTCAGGTATACCAACACACCGTTATCGAAATGAATCAACATCATCTGAAAATTGTGCCAACCGAAGGAAAGCATTACCAAAATATCTCTTAATTTTTTGGAAATGGTAAGAATTTTAGACTTTCAATCAAACGCGTCTTCAATATTTATCTAATGCATGAAATGTTTTATTATTCCTTTATCCCTCGCATTCTTTCCTTTAAGTAACTTGTTTTCTATTGTAAAAATTGAGTTCATGTGGGCCCCAAATAATATTACTAAGTCTTTTAAGATTAAGAAGCAGGAACAGTACATACGTGAATGATGAATAATTAACAAAAGACCGTTCTTTCATTTACCATCAAAGATTTCTTTGAAGTATAGGCTCACGTTCTTGAGATTTCTCAGCAGCAAAGCGTTATATTTAAATGTTTCCCTGTGACCTCATTCTCAACAAAGTATTTATTGTTTTGTATTCTACTTACGTTTTTCCCTCAGCGAAAGCCTCATTCAATTATCTTCTTTTTCTCCTTTTACTTCCTCGCTGCGGGAGTCAACCATTATCCTTTGCTTTATATTCTTAACACAATCCTTTCTTTCATCTACGCCTTAGATTTTCTCTGCGAATTCTTAAGAGGAGTCTAATGTCATTTTTGCTTTTCTTTGGAGTAAGAAAGCATTGTGCAGGAAGAGATGTTAAACTCCAGTGCACACTTATAAATCTTCCACACACATACACACAGGTTTACTAGAAAATCTGACATTTCAAATGTTTTTGTTCATTAGAGGCCTAGGAATAGAAATAAGTACAAGTTCACAGTGTGAATAAAATACGTATATAATAACCTTAGATAAATTTCAATCCTTTAAAAATAATATTTTAAAATATATAGTTATTCTGAATGAAAAACGCATTACTGCTTACATTCTGAAAGGAATGATGAATTTTGAACTATTGGAAATGTAAAAATAGGATGGGACTTCGATACCATCGATACCTCGATACTTTCGATGCTCAGTGGTATCGAAATATGTCTAATGCTCTGAGATAAACCTTAGATACTTCTAATTTCTTATGTTTTGCATTATTAAAAGTAGTTGCACTTAACTTTATGCTAGATAAGGAATGAAAGGAATTGAGACTTCATGTTATTGCCTCCACGTGCCCCCAAAAAGTTGCTGGGCTATAGTTCTTGAAAGACCTTAGTTGCGTTTCCTGTGGGTGAAAGAATGCAACATTCCATGGACCCTTGTGTCCAAGCGAAAGCATGCAGTGTTAACTGAGTTGTGAATAAAGACTCTGATTTACCTCACGCACTAGATCAGTCTTTGCAATAGCCTGGTTTGGTGACTCCCTGTCAGCCATTATACGTATTTACCTACTCCGACGAACAAAGTTTGTTAATCCAGCAGAAACACAATAGAACTTAGCACGTGAGATAATGCAGCTGATGGAAATATTTTTTATTTGTATTTGGTTGAGTTTCACGTAAAATACGTTTGTTTATATTATCAAGATTCCATAATAAAGAATTTCTAGAGCATGCATTTGTATGGATATAAAAACGTTAAAATAAAAGTTTTATACACAAAATATTGTGACATTTGTAATATCATTAGCATTATTGCGTACGTGACCTGGTGGCCCAGATCGGATATTGTGCAAGAGTGGAGGGGATGAAAAACCGGTTCCTAGAGTAGCGTGCCCACGCCGAGTTTAGCGTGGGTTAAGTCAGTCGAGTCGAGGTTCTGCTAGTAGCAAGGTCAGAGTGTGTGCCGCTTGTCCATGCGTGCAGCATGGCGTCCCCACCGACAGGCAAGGAGGCAAGGAGGTATTGTAATTTCTTTTTGTAATAAATATGCGCCATCCGAGTGATCTTAGTATGAATTTCTATAGTAGATAGACCCTTCCCTCACCCACATCATGAATTAAGAATATTGCTAGGGACTTTTTATTTATATTTTCAGAATTTCGTTGAGTGCGCCTCGTCGAACCTCGCATAATGTGTGATAGAACATTTGATTTGTTCACGGTACCTGTTGCTCTACCTCCCATTGAGCTAGAATAGTAAAGAGGTTACAACAATTAGTGTGGCGCCGGGTAATTTGTGCGAGGCACCGGGTAATTGGAGGCTGCAAATGTTTTTTTCTCTGAAATGTAGTGTGTTTGGCCCTCCACGTGTTCGTTAGAAAATGTAATTTTTTTTATTGGCTTAAGGGTAAGGGTTTTGTTTCGTAGTTTGTTGTTTTATATTCTAAATTCATCTTGCATAGTTTCTTAAAAGTCCCATGTCTGTATCTTAATTTCAAGCTCACTTGTAAAATTTTTGCATCGTCTGTCGGTGGCTCCATTTTTCCTCTTACCATGGCTTCACTTCTGCTAAATTCTGTTTCGGTGATAAATTTTTTGTACTGTCCATTCTAAATTAATTATTTTTGTGAATTCTGTAAAATGTACTGATATTTTGGAACTTTGATAATATAGTTGCATGTGTTAGCTGGTGTACGTAACATTGCGTTATTGATTGGGTGATTTTGTAATTTATTAACGACTCTGGTGTGAAGCAAATATTTTACAGTTCGCGTGTTGCGTGTTTAAAGTTGCGGGTTAATAAGAAGTGAGGCGCATCTGTTTAAAATAATAAAACAAAAAAAGTAAAAAGGAGCATATATATTAAAAATTCATATTTGTGCATCGTACGCTCGTCGTGGTACGCATAGTGGTAGTACTAATAATAATTTTGCTTCACCGTTGCCATGTTTGGTATATCTAGATACGCAATAAATTTCTTTGGGGGAAAGTGTTTCAAAATGACTAATTTGAGTCAAAGTTTCAGCTACCACCAACTGTGCCAGAATCTTCACCTAAATAGGTTTAATGTGCCTCCAATATGGACCAGTAGGACTTGGATGTTGTTGGATCAGCTATATGTGTGTTACCAGATTTTGGAAAGTTGCACCATTTTGTGGTAAAAAGAAAGAAAAAACTAAGTATGTGAACATTGTGTGTGCCAAAGTTTGAACAAATGAAAAAGTTTCACAAATCAGACAGGTATGCTAAATTTTTATTTCACAGACTATGCTTAATTAAGCTTTGCTTTTCAGGAATAATGTGTGCTATGTATGTCTCTGCTAAATTGAAAGTTTATTATCATTTTGTGTAACTAAAATTTTGAATTCTGTTTTTGGGCATTGGAAATTATTTGTTTTGTCATGTTATGCTGCAGTGTATGTGTACTTTGTGCTTAATTAAGCTTTGATTTTCAGGAATGTTATGTGACAGTATTGTTTTGGTAATGACGTGCTTTGTTCTGTTGCATTCGTTTGGTTTGATTTTGGGTTTTATTATGATGCTGTGCTCTTTTTCTTTGCAGAAAATTGTTGCATGACTAGTGTGTGTGTATGTTTGTGAGGTTATGTGAGTAGCGTATGGAAGATTTGCCTCGGTGGAAGTGCCGAAGAGTAACCCCGACGGTGGTAGTTTGAGAGATGAGTTAATATTTACCTCGCTGGAAGTGCCAAAGAGTAACCCTGATGGTGGTAGTGCGATAGATGAGATGAGTTAATGTCAGCCTCGGTGGGAGTGCCAAAGAGTAACCCCGATGGTTGAAGTGAGAATGTTTGAGTTTTCAGGAGGGCTAACATGTACCTGGAAATTTGATTCGATGTTATTGATGAGTTGAGAGATTTCTGCTTATTGGTGTTGCTGCAACGTGCCCAGTTTAGCGTGTGTGATGTATTCGTACAAGAGAGTAAACGCAATGAGTTGAATGCAATGAGAATAATTTTTTTTTGTGTTTATGCAACAAGTTTATTACCATCTTATATAACGAGTTTTAATACCATCTATTTTCCAGCTTAATTTTGATTCGGTAGATGCGTATGCAACAGTATAATACTATGTTATTTGTGTCATTCCTGAAATGTTAATGTGATTTCTTTAGTTTATACCTATGTCAGTATTTTTCATTTTTGCAGCTAGTTGAATGAGACACGTCACTGAAGATATTTTATTTTCTCAGTAATTACTGTGTATGATAATGGTGAAAAATAAGATGATGATTGAAATGACGATAATAATGATCATAATAAGATAGTAATGTAGAGGAGAATTTATGTTATTGACAGTAAAGCATGAGTTTTTGTAGTTGAAAGATGTAATGAGGTGTAGTTTGACGCATGTAATGTGGGTTTATTTTGAAGTATGTAGCAATGCTCATAGTAGTTTTGGGTAGTTGTTCCAGTGAGTGTTGTGTATTATTTGGGCCATGGTCAGTATGAATGATTTCATTTCATTGTCATGTATGAATGTATTATAAGTGCACTTATTCCTTCTCTTTATTAGTAGTACCAGCTGGTTAAATATATTATTGGGATCCCAAATAATTTACTATATTTTTGTTGTGTTATTCTGTGTAAACAATGGATGTAAGTGATACAATATTTATGTATTCTGGCCCTTTTATGTCTCCTTACTTGGATTCTAAAGCAGTTTTTGTCAAATTTTGGATGGTAACCCCTTGCAAAATTCAGTTTTTATGTCAATGTGTAGTCATTTTTTTTCTTTGCTAAACACTAAAATTGTCTGCTTGTAAAACTTTGTGGCATTTTCAATTCACATTAGTGTAAATGGCATACTACTTGTTTTTTATGTATCATGATCTTCTGGGAGCACAAGTTCTATTCTTTTGTGATTCATGTTATAGTGATTCTGGTGATTCCGGAGCTCGGGTGTCCAGAGGAGTAACCCCGCTCTACAGACACGCCAGAGGTTGCAGATACACCAAAGGAGAGCTGTCTTTCGTCCACTACACTGCAGTGGGATAAGGAGCCACTATCTCGGGAGGCAGTCCAAGTCAGCGATTGCCACCCCTCACATCTTCAGCGACTTGCAAAACAGGGAAGACTCTGCAGCTGAAATTTCGTCGTTGTGGGTGATGTGGAAATTACACCCACAAAGAGTTACGTCGAGTCTTGGTGCAGTGTATTGCGTATGTAACAGTGGCAGTACGGTGTAGTGTGCGTGTACGGGGTACTCGTGACTAGGTAATATATCTTGAGTTAAATCATCGGTGGCACTCGAGACTCCATAATGTTTCAATTAGCTTCACATACATGTAAAATAGATATTACCAAACCTTCAACTTCTTCTTTGAGAGACATTTCTGCTCCATCTTACCTTTGTAAATACCCAGATGTTGTTAATTTTGTAAAGTATGTCATATTTTTTTTCTTTCTTTCTTTCTTTCTAATTCTTTGTCTACACAAAAAACATAAAAATCCTCCATGTTTCGACGGGGACGTCGATCTGGGTAGCCAGGGCGAGATGTGACATTTGTAATATCATTAGCATTATTGCGTACGTGACCTGGTGGCCCAGATCGGATATTGTGCAAGAGTGGAGGGGATGAAAAACCGGTTCCTAGAGTAGCGTACCCAAGTCGAGTTTAGCGTGGGTTGAGCCAGTCGAGTCGAGGTTCTGCTAGTAGGAGGTCAGAGTGTGTGCCGCTTGTCCATGCGTGCAGCATGGCGTTTCCACCGACAGGCAAGGAGGCAAGGAGGTATTGTAATTTCTTTTTATAATAAATATTCGCCATCCGAGTGATCCTAGTATGTATTTCTATAGTAGATAGACCCTTCCCTCACCCACATCATGAATTAAGAATATTGCTAGGGACTTTTTATTTATATTTTCAGAATTTCGTTGAGCGCGCCTCGTCGAACCTCGCATAATGTATGATAGAACATTTGATTTGTTCACGGTACCTGTTGCTCTACCCCCCATTGAGCTAGAATAGTAAAGAGGTTACGACAATATAATTACATACAAAGGGATGCAAATGAATATTATTATTATTATTATTATTATTATTATTATTATTATTATTATTATTATTATTATCATCATCATCATCGTCATTATTACCATCAGTCTTTACTAAAAGCAGCGGATATTTTATCAAGATAAAAAAAGTCTGATGTGTTGCACTCACATGACATTCTCTACTTTTGTGCAAATTATGTTTACAAACGCTTTTTCCCCATCTAATTCATGTTAATCGAGTTAAACATTTGCAGAAATATTATTGCTAATTTTCTTGTAGGTGCAAGGGGTACTCGTCCTCCTCAGTGTAGTGGTTACCATTCGCCTTAGTTCCCGAGGTTGCGGGTAAAAACCCGGTCGAGGCTGATGGATTTTTTCGGTCGTAAAACTCCATAGCATAGCTTCCTTAGGAAGGGAAGTAAAGCCAGTGGTCTCGTGTCGTAGATTTACGGCACGTAAAAGAACCTCAAGCCTGATAAAGAGGCCTCTGAGCAACATTACCGGTATTTCACGTCCAATATAGAATGGGACGCTAAGAGCTATAGTAGTTACAGAGCGTCCATAAGTAAAAACTCAATTTAATTTAAGGTGCAAGGGGAATATGGTAGGCTTTAAGCGATAGTCAAATCTTTTAAGAGCTGATTGCTATGTGGAGCATTCCATTCTCTTTGCGTGCCCAAACATAAACAAACCAATAACGAATTCCCATTTGAAAAAAGTTTAATTATTGGAAAATTAAAACAAATAACAAAGAATATCTCGAAATTGTTCACTGGACAAAAAAACGTATGACATAAATTGTGTTTTAACAAGATCGACATATTTTTGTGTAGTAAAGCTTCGTCTATCTCTTACGGTTCACCGATATGTGAAAGTCATTCAGAATGAAGAGGACTTTTGGAGACATTCCTAGAAAATTCAAGATATACATTTCATTTACCATGAAAATATCTTAAACCTGTATTTTAATCGAAATCGTTAGAGCCATTTTTGAGAAAATAAAAATTTTCGATAAAAGCTCCATGTAAAGGGTAGTCTAGAGTGGGGAGATTTTCTTGAAAATCGTGTCGCATGCTTGGAAAGATACTAAATTCAAATGCCAAGTTTGGTATTTATCAGACACACGCGTGGACATGTTTTCAAAAATCCTTTATTTGGATTCTGGGCACTTCAGAACATACATTTCTGGTGAAATCTTAAGTATCAAATTTTTGGGCGGAAGGCAATGCTTCTCCTACTTACTATACGCAGTAGGGAATGTAAAAATTGCTGCCAATTGGAGAATATCAAACAGGAATAATTTCGGAATTAGCATACATTACAAAATTGGTTATATGCGTTTATGCACAGAAAACTACCATAAAGAAGGTATTGCAGTGACAAGCTATTGCCTTTACAGTTATTATAAAGGGAGTATCGTGTATCGGTGCTCAAAAATCAGTATCGGTATCGAGTAATAGTGGTATCGTTCCATCATTATGTAAAACCAAATAACATTAAATATAATGTTTGCTATAAAGACTTCATCTCAATTTCAGCTTACAAATCTCAGTTGCATGTTTCATGCGATAGCGTTTAAAGGTCCTGAACTTCCACACCTCTGTACATAATGGTAATGCAAAAGGTATTAAAAAACCGAGAATTTTTTAGAAAAATGGTTGTTGCTTCACGTATGGAAAGCCAATGTGAAGTAATAGTTGTATTGTAGTTCGACTGTTGGGAAGCCAAACTTGATGAAGTAATTGCCCCACGTTTAAAAATGAACTTTGTATTTTAATGTTTCTTTAAATATTATATATATTTATATTTTCCTCGGCTGCGTCAGTATTAATTTGTTGTACATGTATCTCTTAGCAGGGGGTGATGCGGCTAAAGAATGTAGGCTTACACAAATTATAATTTTTACTTCACTCCTTTTATTAATCCTTCACACTATTAAATAACACTTCACTGATATAGAGAGCTGTGAGATTATTTATTAATTGCACTTTTAAACACTTAAACTTTATAATATTCTCGCCGTAATGAATTTTCGTCTCATGTTGAATACGTATTAAACTTCTCGAGGACCCGTCTTGCGTCCAGTTAGGAACGCTGTCTACTAGCAACTGACTTCTACCGCCTGAATTTGCAAATTTCATCTATTTCAAGTCTCTGATTGGCTAATCCTACTCCAATAGAATAATTTTATTTAACTTTTAGCATTTCTAGTGGTTGATTGGCTATTTATAAACTGTTTTAAATATCACATTATTGTTTCCAAGAATTACTAATGGCATTATTAAAATGTACAATTCATTATTGCCTCAAGGTTACCACATTGTGATCAACTTTCGGCCTCTATTCTCACAGCTCCTACATTATTAAATTACGTACTACATTAACATAACATTATTAAACATGCACCAATAATATAAACGTAATACAATGACTGTTACATACATTTTATATGTATTTTAGTATACACATATTGCTTTATGGCGGGCTGTTATTATATTGTATATTATATAATTAGATTGATATCATTTAAGTGTTAAAAATACTGCCTCAAAGTGGAATTGGTACCGCACTTGGCCCGTGTTATATTGCGCTCTTCGCTAAGGCTAGGCAGTTAAGTTATTCTGAGAGCCATTGTTGGCATCATAGGCAGTTTATTTTGTGTTTCCAATTGAGCCAAATAGCAACATATTGCAGTATTTCCTGCTAGATGTCAAACATTCTTTTATTGCGCAGCCAGAGGGGCTATTGTAAGTGGTTTCTGAGAACGAAGCATGTCCGTTTCCTTCGCTAAACCTCTATTTTCTGACCCAAACTGCCCCAAAAGAATCTTGTTATATAATTGAATGAATGGGCGATATATAACTGTGTATGTGGCACACAAGGGAGGTGTGTGCTGGTGAAAGGCAGAACACGTGGGTATGAATGGCTGTGTGGGCGCCAGTTACCTCCCCGTTAGCGCTGTACAAACCAGAAATTCGTGGAACCAACTCTTAAATGGGAAAACGGAGTTTTCAGATAAATATATCGACTGCCGCCATTCCCGGATAGCTTTGTGAAAGCTGAGCTTTGGAGGCTTTTGGGATTCCGCTTTCTTCTCTGGTTCGTGTCAAGAGCACGAAGAGTTTAAACGGCGATGCAACTTACTATGTTTGAAACTACTCTGTTTTTGAAACAGGAAATGAAACACAAAGAATCTGATGTGTTACAATCACTTAAATTTCTCTACTCTTGTACAAACTATTTTTACAAGCTTGTACTCTCCATCTACTTTATATTAATCGAGATAAACATTTGCAGAAACTATTTTATTGTTTTATTTTTATTTTATTGCTAATTTTCTTGTAAGTGCAAGGGTAATATAATAGGTTTTAAGCGATAGTCAAATCTTTTAAGAGCTGGTTGCTATTTGGAGCATTTCATTCTCTTTGTATGTCCAGGACAAAAAGATTAATAACGAATTCCTATTTGAGAAAAAGTATAAGTATTGGAAAATTCAAACAAATAACAAGGAATATCCCGGAAATGGTTCACCCACACAACAGCAAAAAATGTATGGCATAAATTGTGTGTTTTAACTAGATCTACACGATTTGTATGTAAACATTTTGTCTATATCTTACGGTTTACCAATTATACAAAAGCCATTCAGAATGAAGAGAACTTTTGGGGACATTCCCAGGAAATTCAAGATATACATTTCATTTATCATAAAAATATCATAAATATATGATTTTGTAATAATCAAAATCGTTTGCGCTAATTTTAAGAAAGGGTAATGGGTAGTCTGTGGTAGGGAAATTTTCTTGAAAATCTTGGTGCATCATGTTTGAAAGACACTGAACCTAAATGCGAAGTTTGGTATTCATCCAACGTTTCGTCTTTTAATTATGCTGTTCACAGACACATCCACGCACAGACACACAGACGTTTTTCTTAAAATGTTTTTTCTTTAAATCAGGGCCTCAAGACATATATTTTTAGTTAAATTTCATTATCGACGTTTTGGATGGAATGCAATGCTTCCTTACAATACATAGCAGAGAAAGTAATAACCCTGACAATCAACTGTCTTCGGCTTGCAACAATCACGTTGCGTCAAAACTTATCTCATTTAAGGTATGATATTTCTAAATCTTACAGTTTTTATTCAAATGTTTTCAAACTTTTATCACATGATTGTCTACCATAATATAATGTACTTTAAATTATGTTGCTTTTATTATATTAATTAACCAAGTGTTCCACAGGACACAAATATCATAATTTTTAAGAAATAAAAATACTATCACATAATCTAACTACTAATACCCAAAAGCGGTATATAGAATTTTGTTCACAATTCTGGTTGTTTCAGAAAATGTTTGTAAACTTTTGAATATAATTTTTGTAACAATTAATCCTTAATGCTCGAAATATATAGTATATTGAACGGTGTTGCAAAAACCATTTACAAGTTTTTTAATTCCTTCTCTCCAAGCTTCTGCAAACATTTTGAACAAGATGGGTCGCAAATTGTAACGTATAGTACATTTTAAATGCGCAAATGTGTAAGAAAAATCAAAGTGAAGTAAATGGCATGGAGAGTGAGTACAGTCCATTAGAGTTTGTACTCTAATGTTGACGTTTTGAATCTTTAAAGGGCTCCGAGAGCATACTTTGTACTACGCAGTTGAAACTAAAGGACAAAAAACCTAATGTTTTAACTTTTTTAAAACTTTAACCAAATTTCTGCTATGAGCAGCCTTAACATTTAAGTACCAAGATGTAACTGTTGTACTCTGTTTACTTTTTTCCGACGAGTGTTTTCACTTTCTCTACTACGAATAGTAAATAGGGGAAGTACTGTGTTCCACCCAAAAATTCGATATTGAGATTTCATCGGAATACGTGTTTTGAGGCCCCCTGAATAAAAATAATACAATTTTTAGCAAAGGTCCGCATGTATGTGTGCATGTATGTGTGCGTGTGTGCACGCGTCTTTCAATAGCTTAGCTCAAAAAGGAAAACCTGAATAAATAACAAACTTGGTCTTTATGTCCGGTGCCTTACAAAGATGCGACACAAGGATTTAAAAAAAACTCTCAACCTGGACCACCCTTAACATGGAAGGCTTTTTGAAATTTTTTATTTTATAAAAAAAAGTAAAGCTAACGATTTTGTTTAAGATAAGATATTTACATCACAAATTAAATGCATATCTTGAAGTTTCTGGGAATAATCTGTCAAGTCCATTTAATTTGGAAGAAATTTGCTATAATCTTGTATAAATGGTAAACATTAAGCGATAGACGAACGCGTACTACAAAAAAATTTTGATCTCTTTAAAATACACAATTTATTCCAAGTAAGCTTTTTGTGGCATAAGCCATTTCTAATATCCGTTATTAAAGATTCAAATTGTTCACTTCTTGATCATTAAGACCCTTCAACATTCAGCTGTTTCAGCATGGAAACAGTATGGAATTTTAAGGCCAGCGCAAAGCATCCAGTTATTAAACATTTTATTATAGCTATTCTGCAAAGTTTATTTGGATTAAAATGTAGCAGACAGAAAAATATGCTTTAGTAGGAATGGTTTGCATACCCACTAATAAACGGTAGAGGGTAGAGCAAGTCATGTGAATGTATCACATTAGATTCTTATTTACTTCCCGTTCATACTGTAAGATGAGAACTAAATTTCTAGCATTCAGTGCTGATAACCAAACCTGTCTGCGTGTTTTGTCTATTTTATTGCAGTATGTGCATGAACTATGTAAAATCCTCTAGTTTTTATTAGTATTTATGGAATATAGTTATTTTGTTAAAATAATTTTATTATTTATATCTTATTAATATTCAGGTTTTAAGTCGTGTATCAGTTAAGCATGAGCTGAAAATAATTTATTTTTTTGCCGTGTTAAAACACAGATATAAAACATTAGCTTTTTATATTTATTTCAAGAAATAATAATTACTTTTTATAATAATATAAAAGGAATTCAGTAAAGGTTCTACAATTACATATGTGAAAATCACAAATTCTTTTAAAGTGGAATAGTTCTTGGATAAACAGCGATAAAGGACAAATCACCCGATATATATTTTTCCCCACTGTTAATGATCCTATAAGCTGTAAATACTTTACACCTAATTTTATTTTCACGCAGTTTGCTACCGATCATGGTAAATTTAAGTTACTTTCAAAGATTTCACATAGACTTTCCAGATGGACACCTATGCAAAGGTGAAAGCTCTGAAAAAAGTGTTGAGCATTTAATATATAGATGTGATCTTCAATCAAGAAAGAGATATAGTCTTATTAAACATCTATCATATTATAATAAGGATCTTCAAACACGGTTGACTAATGAGTTCTTTAAAAAATGTTTCACTTAAGCTTTTGAATATTTTATTGCACAAATTTTCAAATAACTTTAATTATAATCGGGTTTATGTTATTTGCTTCTTTTCTATTCATGTGTTTTTTTGTTAAACTAGAACCCTCGCGTACCTTACAGTTCAAATAGGGTTATTCAATTTGAGGCAGTACTTTTAACACTTAATGATTTCAGTCTAATTATATAATATAAATTCAATAACAGCCCGCCTTAAAGCAATATGTGTATGTAAAAATATATAAAAAGTGTATATTACAGTCATTATATATGTTTATATTATTGTATACTATTTTATACATGTTCATAATGTTATATGAATGTATTACGTAATTTAATAATGTAGCAGCTGTGAGAATAATAGGTTAAACGTTGCTAACAATCAGTTAACAATGAGGAAACCTTGAGGCAATAATGAATTTGAAAGTTTAATAATACTACTTGTGATTCTTGGAAGCAATAATGTAAAATAGCCAATCAACAACCAGAAAAAGTTTTAGTTAAATCAAGGTATTCTATTGCAGTAGGATTAGCCAATCACAAACAGAGAAGGAGAGAATTTTACAAATTTGGAGTTAAGTTGCCTGCAGACAGTGTTTGTAACCGGATGCGTGATGCGTCCTCGAGAAATTTTATATGTATTTTGTGTGAGACAAAAATAGTTTGCGTGTTAAAAAGTGCAAGTATTTAATAAAAACATCTCATAGCTCTCTCTCTCTATATCAGTGTAGTGTTAATTAAATCGTATGAAGCATTAATAAAGGAAGTGAAGTAAAATTATAATCTGTGTAAGCCTACGTTCGTGGTCGCACCACAACCCTGCCAAGACATCCATGTCTCTTAACAATAATACTGACGCAACTGAGGCAAACATAAATATATAATATTTAAAGAAACAGTCAAATTACAAAGTTAATATTTTTTTTAAACTTGGGGCAAAGGCCACCTGAAAGTACATTTGGGGCGAAGGCTACCGGAAACTGTTTACTATACGTGCGGTTGCAACTACTACAAGTTCGGCTCCCCAACAGTTGAAATATAATACAACTCCTTCAATACAAACTACTTCAAATTGGCTAATACATACCTAATTCAAGTTGACGCCCAAAGCGTGGTGCAAAAAACGTAAAGATACTATCTACTCCAAATTGGCGCCCAAAAATGAGGGGCTAATAAATAACTATTTCAAATTTGGAGAATAAGTAAACAAATAAATAATTAACTGTTATCTTTTGTATAAATAACATGTATCTGGTTTTGAAATGGTAACGGAAGAGAGAGCTTTATATGAGAAAAAGAGAATGTTAGAAAGTGACATTCAGTATCATATTTTAAACTATACAGCTTTCTGTGTATGTAATTGTATCCTGTCTATCAAGTAGGTCGTTAGAAGTAACAGGATCTGAACACCGCACTTTATTCCAAGAAAAAGAAAGACAATTGGGAATCCAGGGTGAAAATTCCTCTCCTCTTGTCTCTTGCCCATTTGAATACTTCAATTTTCCCAGCAGGGGTTGGGGAGATCTTGCGGCTAGAAACGAGAACGTGCGACGGCCTCGCTGCGCTCTCAGAATTTCTAAAACCCGCCCCAATTTCCACCGAGACGAAACCCAAGCGAGTGAATCTAACTTCATTATAGGGATTAGAGTAGGAGGAATGCTCCTTAGGATAGGGAAGACGTTCAGTCCATTCCTCTGCAATCTCCGGAATCCTGCGCGCTGCGCACACTAATGCACATCACCTTGCCCTTGACCTCACAAACACAAAGTCTATTTAAACCGCATTGCTAAAGCTTTGAGAACCGGAAGAACCATGTGAAACAAATATCATGTTATATTTGTGATTGCTTCGGGTACGTTCGCTATTGCGGAGCTCCCATTAGTGTAAGTTTGCCAGTAAGAAACACTTCAAGAAAGCTCCATATAGAGAGTTAAAATGTATATATATATATATATATATATATATATATATATTAAAACGGTCTCAAAGGGGAGGTGCGGAATTGAATCGGAAATGAATACAATTTGATAGTTGAATTGTATCATTTGAAACTTACCTGGTTCTACCCAGCGAATTGGCTCAGGCGGTAACGTTTGTGCCCCGCATTTAGGAGGTCGTGGGTTCGATTCTCGCGGCGAACTTCTTGATCCATGGGTTTCTCGGAGGTTTTACCGTGTCGGTAGACAAATGTCGGGAAGATTCATTACATCCTCCAAATTTCCTGTCCCTTCATTTCACCAATTTTCCCATATCACTTCATCTTTCATTGGTTTGATCCCTTTCAGGTTTGAAAGTTCGGCAGGAACCTCGGCATTGCATGACAAGGGAAAAGGATGCTCTCTATAACCCTACGTCACCCGGAATGGGGACGGTCTCCAAGTGCTGGACCCCCCAGTGGGATGTGCAAGCCTACAGGGCGAAGGGAGACACTTGCACCAGCTGCCATTCGGGGAGTTTCAATCTGTGAAAGGTAGGGATCACGCCCTCTGCTTTGTTGTCTCTCCTGGTCGGACGCCCTCTGTCTCCTCTGCAACATCGCTCTCCGTATCTGGTCCTACTCCTACTACCTGGGTCTTTACTTTTTTTTCCAATGTTTACTTGCAATTTAATCCATGTAGCAGCTAAGTATGAGCAACAAGTTATTTATTTGTTTAAAGATCAACAACCAGGCGTGGATAATCGATCGCCATTTCTCCCCAAATTTTAATGTTGACCTTGTAACTGGAACCACCATGCTCAACAGCTGTTAGTAATTAATTTTATTTTCGTGTAGATACTGCTTCTATTATTGACTATCGTTGAAAATATATGCGTTAAGTGCAATGTAGAATCTCAGTACTACATACTCACTTCGTCTCGTATTTTCAAGCTTTTCCTCGTCCTCCATTGAGGCACTTACCACATTTGTATTGTAATATGCTACTATTGCTTCTTCTTCTGCACTTCAGGAATTAGACAATGCTGCCTATTCCTGCTTCAAAACTGTCTGGCCATCGATTTCTTGGTCTTGCCGGATATCTTTTGCCTTTAGGCCTATAGTAAAACACTTTTCTTGAGATTCTCTCTTTCGACATTCTATCAACATGCTGACTCCATTCATTTCTACAAATTATAATTTTTTTCTGCCAGAGAATTTATTTGTAACTTTTCCATTATTTTTTCATTTAAAATTTTGTCCAAATGTGTACATCGTTTTACCGTTCTCAGGAATCTCATGTCGTCAGCCTGTATCTTACTTTTATCAGCTTTCGTCAACGTCCATGTTTCAGATCCATAAAGAAAAGCAGGCAGGGCCATCACTTTGTAAAACTTCATTCGTGTTTCTTTTCTGGTTTTAGTTTTTAAAGTTGTGTTATTGAAACATGGGAAGTATTGCATTTCACCCAAAAATGCGAGACCTAAATTTCGCCACAAATACATATTTTGAGGTCCCTGAATCCAAAGAAAAGCATTTTTAGAAAAATGTCCGTGTGTATGGATGTGTGTTCATACACACGAAAAGTCCAAGAAATACCAACCTTGATATTTAGATTCAGTAGCCTTCAAAGAATTACGACACGAACATTTTCCAGAAAAATCCTCTCACCCCAGACTACCCTTTACAAGGAACAGTTTTCGAAAATTTTGATTTTCTCAAAAATGGCTCAAACGACTTTGATTAAGATATTAAATATTTAAGACATTTTCATGAGAAATGAAAGGTACATCTTGAATTTTCTGGGAATGTCTCCAAAAATCCTCTTCATTCTGATTGGCTTTTGCATAACTGGTAAACCGTAAGAGTGACAAAATTTTACTACACAGGAAATGTAAATCTCGTTAAAACACACAATTTATGTCATATACATTTTTTCCAGTGACCCATTTCCGAGATATTTCTTGTAATTTGCTTGAATTTTCTAAAACTTATACTTTTTCTGAAATGGGAGTTCATGTTTATCTCGATTAATTAACATGAAGGAGATGGAGAATAAACGTTTGTAAAAATAGTTTGTATAATAGTTTGTCATTTGAGTGCAACAAATCAGATTTTTTTAAAATAATTTTCATATTTATAGTTGGCATACGTTCCAAATAATTTTAAACCCGTTACTTGCTCTCATATAGTATAATTAATTAGAATTTCGGTTATAACAACACATCTACCTTTGAAGCAAATTGGTTTTGTTTTATTTGTCGAAATTTTAAAATAATTATTATCGCATAACTTCTGTAACATATATACTGCTCGTTGCAGCTTGTCTTCATTTTTACTTATAATTATCTGGTAATCCGCAGATATCATCGTCTTAAACATACAATTTGGTGCAATAAAAGTGCCTCCATTAATTTTAAAGGTCCATTCTCTAATCAGATGGTCTATTTAAATTGGAAACATAGGAGTAGACACACTACAACCCTGCCTTACGTATCCACTTACCACTATTACTGCTCTGTACTTAATTAAACGTTAATATCTATGTTAAGGTTACAAAAAGTGTTTTCTGGGGCACATTGAACAATATACATTTAAGTTGAGACTGTAGAATATCTAAAAAACTAAGCGTTGAAACAAATGCCTTTAATAAAAGTTACTTGATATTATGGAGAAAATTATATGCTAGTAGTCGTGTTTTATTTGGCGGACGTTGTGATGTCATTTTAGAGTCAGGTTAATTTTTCAAATGGGAGGCTACCTTTTTTACGTTGTTTTCGTACTCATAAAAGACTAAACAACATTTGTATAAAGTGCTCTGCAGATGTTCTTACACCAACATAAAAATAACAACAAAAATTCTGAATAGTTGTGTACGCAAAACACAATGAATGGTTGGACCATTTGGTTGGTTACCTTTCGTAATTGGGGCCAACATTTTTTTTTACTTTGGTTCCTTATTCAACAGCCTTTTATTAACCACCTTTTATGAGAAAAAGCATACAAAATGTAGGTTCCCATTTAAAAAAAATTAAATTGACCCTAAAATGACCATCACAATGCCCTCCAAACCAAACACCAAAAATGGCATTTACTTTCCCCCATAATATCAAGCAAACTTTTTCACGATATTTCTTTCTACAACGCTTAGTTCCGAGATATTCTACACTCTCAACTTAAATGGTCCACCCTGTATATATACTTTGTTGTCAGGAGTAGTAAATATAGAGTACTTCGTATAAACATTCAATGGCTAAAGAAAGTTTACACTATGGTGATGGAGGCAAAATGATGAATCGCATAGAAATATGGGGATTGGAGACAGGTTGGGAGTCTATTGATAAGGTGCATAGGATGTTCTGCAGAGAAATGCTGTGGTTACCGAATGCAGTTGTAATACAAGTAGCTCAAATATTGAAATATTGGTTTATAATCCTGAACTTATACAAAACAAATAGGTTTAGGCAAGGTGTAGAATATCAAGAAAAAAGCTTAAGGAGTAGTGGATGAGTAAACAGTTTACGCAGTAATTTGGAGAATAATGGGTAAGGGAGATTTGAAGAAGGGTAAACAATACAAATAGCTTTTGTAAAACGTCAAGGGAGAGATTTGAAGATACAGAAGTACAAAAACTATTTAGCGAGTTAGCTGAAAAAGATATCTGGTGTTTTATATCCAATGAAAAACACACGCGGAAGGGAAAAATATATAGACATAGTAAATAAAGAAGAACGAGGGAGCATTGCATGGCTAAGAAGAACTAGTGTCAATGTCCCATGTGTGGAGGAGATGATGATGATTTTGAACATATAATATTCAAGTGCAAAGCAACAGAAATTTGGGGAAAAGAGTGTAGCAGAAGAAAATGGTTTAAGACAGATATTTGAACAGTGAATAGAGATAAATGAAGTAAGAATTAAACATTAAAGGAAGTTGACCAAGGAAAATATTGTAATTTATGAATATGACAAGGAAAGAGCCAGGGCTGAATGCCGGTCCTATTTTCTTTTTATGTTTTGTATATGCCCAAGTACAATAAATTTATTAATAAATTAAATTAAATATTATCCACATAGGCAATTAACAATATAGAATTCCATTCAAAAAATGCCTAAAGCCTATTTAAACGGAAATAGAACTGAAACCAGACATTCGAACCAACTTGTTTGATACGAAATCTCTGGTGGTTAAAATCACTTTAGGATTCTGTAAGGATTTGCATTCCTAAGCAAGGAGGAATCAGTAAATTGCAATAACTGCTTCAGAGAAATTTGCACTTACATGCTAAATAGTGGTGGTACTTCCAGGAAATCTCTCCCATGTAACACCCACGTTCAGTTGTGTTCCGGCTTTTAACCTCGTCCCAAATAAATACCCGGAAACTGCTATTCGGAACTGTATCGTTCTCCGTATGATCAAAGTATTTAGACGACTTGTTAAGTTGCTGCCATTTGTGTTGGTTGGGCTGAGCATTGTAGCATTTGTCCTTTTCGAAATAACTTTCATTGCCCTTTACCGCTACAAGTTTGTATTTACTTGCCAGAGTGCCAAGCTTTTACCGAGTTACCCGAAAAAAAGATATTTTCATATTGCGGACGCTACTTTCACACAATTACTACAGTTTAACATATAGTTAAAAGGCCCTTACACCGAATTTATATCTCCGAAATATCTGAGCTGATAAATAGCGCTAATGCGTAGAACGAGTCAAATGTGTTAAATACTTGAAAAACACACACTTGATTTCGAGATCTCACATCTGAATGAGTGCTAAATGCCCAAGCCGCGTCGACACATGCATTTTTATTTCAATTAGATTCCGTATCCCAACAAGTTCAAAACTTTCGCAATACTGATAAATTATCCCCCACCCCATTGCTTACGTGTTACTACCATTACCGGAAATGGGAATTATTCTCAAAATCCCCAACTCTATATGCATCAACCTGGAATTTACTTACTCAAATACAGAACACTTTAACTTGAATTTCGATAATAGTCAACACAGTCTGAGTCCCTGATTAATTACCGACTATTAAAACGTCCATTTACAGTTTCAGTCCTTATATACAACATATTACATGAAGTTTTATGTACAAATTGTTATACAAATATTTTAACTGCTTCAATAATATTATATATTGTGACGTATGTAAGCATTGTTACGTATGTGACCTGGCTGCCCGGATAGAGTATTGCGTAAGAGAGTGGTGGGGATAAACGAGTTTTAGATAGCGTCCCACGCCGAGTAAGCGTGGGTTCAGTCAGTCAGCAGACAGAGTCGTAGCTAGTTACTGGAAGAGGCAGGTTGTGTTGTGTACGCGCTACCCATGCGTTCAAGCATGGCGTCCTTCACCGGAAGACATGGAAACAAGGAGGTACTGTATCCCCTTTTATTAATAAACCTCCTTGCCATCCACTTCTATTCTGTTTAATTTATCATAGTAGATAGATCCCTTCTCTCAACTGCACCATGTAGTAATCCTTTTACTAGGTATTTCCTAATATTTTTCACATTTCTCTTAGCTGCGTCCCTCGTCGTGACCTCGCATAATGTAAATTATTAACTTTCAGATTCTTCGATACCGAGTTGCGAGTTGCTCTACCCCCCATTGAGCTAGTGTGTTTAGAGGTCACGACAATATCTATATTAATATTAAATATTCAATTTTTATTATTGAAATTACTATTTGCGTTGCTATTCTCAGACTTTAACATACTGTAATTGTTTAAAGCCACGAGAGTTGAGATAATGACAATGTGTTCGGAAGTAAGCGGCTACCCACAATCGAAGGGACAGCTGTTAGCAGGAGTAAAGCAGATATCAGCTCTTGGTCGAACATTTCCTCCAATACCCAATGAGATTCATTTAGCAGCTTACCCGCCAAGACTAGCCTACAGCAGAAACAAACTAGAAAGAAGTCCAAAAGAACAGAAAATCATCATCCCATAGATGAACTACTTCAGCCAGTAAAGAACGTAATAGAATCATCACGTGAAGATTATACATTAAAGTTCGTCCAGTCGAAGGGCCTTTGGGAAAATGCATAGAGTGCTGCAGATCCTTTACATGCTGATAAGAGTTACAGGAATAACACTGAAGGTCTAATTGAGACACTTAGAAGTTCTTACCTCCGTTACAAGGAGAGGAGCATTAAAAAAAGAAGCTCCCCAATCTAAAAGAAATTGTTAGCAGTATTCTTAATGATGAAATTTCCGAGGTCATTCAGAAATAAAGCTTTAACTGCTAAGACGACAATAGTAACTACTTATATATACTATGTGATCAAAAGTATAGGGACACCCCCACAAACATACGTTTTTCATCTTAGATGCATTGTGCTGCCACTTACTGTCTGGTATTCATTATCCGCGACCTCAATAATCATTCGACATCGTGAAACAGCAGAATGGGACGCTCCGCGGAACTCACGGACTTTGAACGTGGTCAGATGATTGGGTGTCACTTGTGTCAGAAGTCTGTACTCGAGATTTCCACACTCCTAAACTTCCTTAGGTCCGCTGTTTCTGATGTGATAGTGAAGTGGAAACGTGAAGGGACATGTACGGCACAAAAACGTACAGGCCGACCTCGTCTGTTGACTGACAGAGACCGCCGACATTTGAAGAGGGTCGTAAAGAGTAATATGCAGACATCTATCCAGACCATCACACAGGAATTCCAAACTGCATCAGGATCCACTCCAAGTACTATGACAGTTCGGCGTGAGGTGAGAAACCTTGGATTCCATGGTCGAGAGGCTGCTCATAAGCCACACATCACGCAGGAAAGTGCCAAACGACGCCTCGCTTGGTGTAACGAGCGTCAACATTACACGATTAAACTGTGGCAAAACGTTGTCTGGAGTGACGACGAATCACGGTACACAATATGGCGAACCTATGACAGGGTGTGGGTATGGCGAATCCCGGTGAACGTCATCTGCCAGCGTGTATAGTGCCAACAGTGAAATTCGGAGGTGGTGGTGTTATGGTGTGGTCGTGGTTTTCCTGGAGGGGGCTTGCAACCCTTGTTGTTTTGCGTGCTACGATTACAGCGCAGACCTACATTGATATTTTAGCACCTTCTTGCTTCCCACTGTTGAAAAGCAATTCCGGGAAGACGATTGCATCTTTCAACACGATCGAGCACCTGTTCATACTACACGGGTTGTGGCGCAATAACATCCCTGTAATGGACTGGCCTGCACAGAGTCCTGACTTGAATCTTATAGAACACCTTTGGGATGTTTTGGAACGCCGACTTTGTGCCAGGCTTCACCGACCTACATGGATACCTCTCCTCAGTTTCGCATTCCGTGAAGAATGAGCTGACATTCCCCAAGAAACCTTGCAGCACCTGATTGAAAGTATGCCTGCGAGAGTAAACGCTGTCATCAAGGCTAAGAGTAGGCCAACACAATATTGACTTCCAGCATCACCGATGGAGGGCACCACGAACTTGTACTTCGTTTTCAGCCGGTGTCCAGATACTTTTGATCACATAGTGTGTAATCGATTCGTTGGTATTCCGTGGAAAATAAATTAGAATAAATAAATTACAAAACAATTAGAAAAATAGTTTCTGTATATACACAGATGGTTTCAAGGTGCGCTATAGTATGCAACGATGACACTTTTCTCTGTACAGCCGTGAGGTTTATGCCATTAAAAAAGGGTTATTAAAAATAAGAAGCAAAGTTTAAATACTTATTTCCAACGAACGGTAATAGACAGAGATACATACGCTGCATCATTAAACAGGGGAAAGTTCAAAGTTTTATTTTATGCCTTCAACATAAGCACCATTAATTGTTATGCGAGGACACCGATGCTTTTCCCTTTGCATATGCAACCATCTTTCTCGAATTTCTTTTACCAGCAGTAAATCTGTTTATGACGAGGCAGCAATTTGTTTAAGTTACAAAGAAATGCACGCTGCATGAAACAATGGATTCACTCTTTGCATATTGCAGTTCACAAAGCAACCTTGCCGTTTTCTCGTGAACGAATCACAGCGCTGCTGTAGGCATGGAATGAAACTAATAGGTGAGGGCTTAAAACTTTGAATATTGCTCTATCCAGTGTAATATTGTATATGTCGCTGTCTATCGTCGTGCATTAGAAATTAATATTTAAAATCCACTTCTTCTTTTTGAATAACCCTGTATATATTCTACTAACCATGTTGTTCAAGACCTCTATGCACTCTGTAGCACTCTATGTAATCTGAGCAGGAACATCGGTATTATGTGGACACCTACCCACCAGGGTATTACGGGAAACGAGGAAATGAGTGCTGCTGCAAAAGAAGCAACACGTTTACATGCATAGGATCCAGCCATAGCAACTCCATATTACGATACTGTTACACACTCAAGTGACTGATGGTAGATTAATTAGATAGACAACTGGTCTCATTCATACCTTACCCAGTTAAAAATCTCCAGCGTAAAGACCAAATAGTGATAACCGGCCTGAGATTTGGTCTTGCTAAAATTACGCACTCTTACCTGTAGAAGAGAAGCCGTCCGCTAGTCTGTGAGAAGTGTCAAACAACGCTAACAGTACTCATCATGTTGACATTTGAAAACATCCAGACAATTTGGTATTCCAACAACAAGTCATGCTGCACTTTATGACGTCTCTATCTTTCGAAATACAATTAATTTTCTCAAAGCATTGTATTGTGCAAACAAGTTTAACCAAAGCAGTTTTATTAATTATCCTTGTGATAATGTGTTATATTTGTACAGCCTTCCCGTAAACGTAAATTGTAAGAAATTTAAATCGGTTTTGATAAGACCAATGTGGTTAAAGCGACCTTAACTAAACTTCATGAAAAATAATAAAATTTACATGGGTATAGCTTGTGAATCTTTTTCATTCCCAACAAAGTTTATACTTTCATATAACTGCTATACCATATGAGATGCATGAAAACTTACTACAAAAATGCAGCTGTTGTTAAAACACACAACTTATGCCAAAAATATTTTTGTGATATTAATCACTTTCAGATATTCGTTGTTACTGGATTGCATTTTCAAACGATCCACATTTTAAATATTTAACTATTGTTTCCTCGTCTGTACCCTTCTTGTAGCCAGAACGAAATGTACAAAGAAACCGTTCCTGCAAACACATTTCTGCAAATGTTTAACGTGAAGTAGATATAAAAATGGATCGCATTGTTACCTTGCATGACCTACTTCATCCACCGGTCTCACAAACTATTTTTACAAAGAAGTATTCTTCTGTCCACTTCGCATTAAAAATGAACATAAATAATGTAACCAATGTAATACCTCAAATTAACGTCTCCGGCGGACAATTAATTGGGCAAATGGTAAGATTCCTGTTGCTGGTTGCATCCCCGAGAATAAATATAATACGGTGAATAAATACAGCAACTTCTATCTTCAATACATTACAGTGCATGTGGCATATTGTGGCGTACTAATAATTTGGGGGGTTACATTATTGTTCTACATTGTCATTGAAGACACATTGTTGTTTACGTCACTCTTGGCTAGTAGCTTTGCTAGCCACGAGTAGTGGGAGATAGCGTCACTCTCAGTTAGGATTCCGTGAGAAACGGACCGCGTGTGTAAGCCGGGCTTTGGATCGGTGGACATCTCCTCCCACCTTCCATTTTTAATAATGTAGGAACCCCAAACGTTTGGGAAATAAATCTAGGAATGTGTGAGTAGATTTGTGTTATGGATTTTGGGCAGCAAAAACCCACGCCTTCCTCTTAACCTCCACACCACGTTTCGGTCCTCGCAGTCAAGTAAGTATACATCCTCTCAATGTGCGTGCTGGGTATTATAAATTAGTTTAATTTTCATGTGAACTTCCATGCCATCCACCCAGCATGTAACAATATGTTATAGTAACTTATATACCAAGACTATAATGATAATAATTAAGACAGCGAATTTTAATACGAGCGTATTAATTACCATTACAGTCAAGTTACATACGACTGTTTTGATCGATCTCACGATAATTTCAAAACCACGAGTATTTACAAAAATATCTTACCTTGTTAACTGTGCATAACTAAATGCTGATCGAATGGCAGAACCTTGAGCGTGTTGGCGACTAGTGCAACAGATGGCAGTATTGTTGAGTACAGACCGTATTTATTAATTTTTGCAGGTAACGTGAAAGAATCATATGTTAAAGCAAAGAAAATGAACTGCACTTATTAGAGAATTAAAATTACAATAAAAGGAATGTACTTTATTTTAAATACCCATATTTCATTGTTTCACTGGGAAATGTATGCTAGTGGACTGTTGCTTTGAAGGTGTTAAAAGATATGTGCGAGGCGAGCGCCACCGCATAAGATTATGGGCCCCTAAAGTACAGGCTGATCCGTGTGAGAAGTCGGAAAAGTAAAACATTATATATAAGAGGTTAATGCACACATTTCTGAGAAGTTTGCTGTAATCAGAAAGAATGGAAGACAAGAGTGACTGATATTTCAAACTTCATCTGAGGGGTATGGCAGCACTGTAATTATAGAAGACAAAATGGTTGTCACACCACAACAATGCACTTAGTGAGTCGTTTGGTATGTGAAATGTGTCATATAAGAAATATGGATTCTCGGTTCTCCAAATAATGCACTTATGCTTGTTAACTCGACCACTCACATGAAATGTGTCTTTGCACATAAACATTCATCAATTGATCGTCCGCTTCCTGCTTCTCGCAGATCATGACAGCAAACTTTAGATGAATTTCGTAATTACACTGCATCAAAGCTTGTTTTCGCTGAATAAACTATGATAACATCTTAAGGTACTGTCTAACAATCCGCTGATACGTTTTGTATGGCATATTCTGCTCTGCTGGCTCTGAGTCATGGCTTCACACATACTTCAGTCAGTGCGAGGTAGTTTGAGACCATTCGCCAAGAACATGTACCAGAAAACAATGTCTCGATGTGATGGGGCATATTGACAGTTGTACTAAGTCTGAAGGCTCGCTGGGTCTGTGTTACTCTCGAAACGTTCACGTACCATACGACACACTGACCGTCATTTTGCTTCCTATGCATGATAGCTGCCATACCATGCATCTTATATGTAACGTTTTACTTTCCTGAATTCTCAATCAGATCACCCTGTGTAATGGATACCATTATAGTTCAATTACGTCACATGTATCATAATATGGTTTACCGGAAAGAAATATAAGAGACGGGTCCACATGTTATAGACCGAAGATAGTAATAAACAGGCATTGGATATTCAAAGCTTTAAAGTTAGGATGGAAGGAAACGTTAAACTGTTACTGGTCTGATGGTGTTTGTAGACAGCACTTGCTAGACCGTGTTTACCTGCCCTTCGGTACTCATGACCGCTACTGTTTATATGCCTGTATTGATTTAGTGGTTTGAAAGTAGATAACTTGAAGCCAAGTGCTTAAGAATTCCTATGTTTGATAATTAATTTGTCACACTCTAAAGCTCGAAAAGCTTTCCTGATGATATCTTGAAACTTAGACCAAGCGAAAGTGTTAAGTGATGTTCTTGTTTATCTTATTACTGTAACCAATGCCCACCGAAGTTTATGCCTCTGCAACAGCAAGACACTATCTAGAATTAGCTTCCCTATGGTACCATTCCCATTAAAAGCATATGAATGTTTCAAACTCTGAAACAAGGCTGAAGCCATCAAGTTTTCAATGCATATTCACACAGAATTTCAGATAATGCAGGATTACAGACACAGGTTAATGCCATGTTGTTATATTGCTTTGGGGATTCCGGCTTTCAACCAAATCCAGCTCAATACTTTATAGGTTGATCAACCCTATTTACAATGAAATTCCAGCTTGATTTTGCGTAGACTTAAGACATTCTCACGAGGAAAGCGAAAGAATAAATCTAGGTTTCCACTCTAAATGGCAAAAGAAAGATGTATTTTCATGTGGGAGAATGAGATTCTGGTTTGGCCCAAATAGAAAAATGCGTTTGGTAAAAGCTAAGATCTAGAGATCTTTTCTTGCTTTCCTTTTCAGAGTTCTTCGCTTTCTTTCAATATCTGTTATTTTGATCCATAAACCTGGTTGATGCTACTGTGAATTCTTGTGGTTAGCAGGAATGAAAGTTTATTTCTAAATAAAGTTGCTACTGGTTGGGCCACAGCTCCTGTATCCCTCATTACCATCATCACCTACCTCACGTTATGGGTCATTAAGGCCTGCAAATGTTGTAATTCGTGAGTCCCTAAATAGACATTCAATTATAAGATTATCATCTTGAGACAAAGTAATTCCTGACATTCAAAACTGTTCTTCCTTCTCTAACTTTGCCACATTAATTTGGTAGTGTATAGCATTAGGCTGTAGACCCACGGGAAAACAAAACTATATAAATAAGAAAATAAAAAATCCGATGTGACACATTCAAAGGACTTTTTCTACCAACAAAAAATTCACATATATCTGTTATATTATTTATATAAAAAGTGATTCTTTTATCAAAGTTTCCATACCCACGATATATTTTTGCTTTGAAATTATTTCGAATTAAGTAAGACGTGCTCAGTTACAACCTGCGAACTGAGCAGGATGGCTCAGGCGGCAATGTCTCTGGCCCGTATTCAGGAGGTCCCGGGTTCGATTCCCGGCGACCCCATTCTGAATCATATTTTTTTTCGGGATTTTCCCGGTTCGTCAGGTGAATGTCTGTTTTAGGGTTGGAAGTGTCGGCGATGATTTTCGGGGCAGCGTGGTAGGAGAAAAGGATCTCTGTAACTCTGTCCATCCCTCGGCTTTCGGCTGGCTGCCGGGGTATCCTAGTCCACTGAGGTACCTTGGACCCCCTCTATGTGGGGCAGGGTAATGGGTCTGCCTGTCCGTCCGACGGAGTGTCCATTTCTGGAAACTTAGGGAACCTGTGATTGCTGTACCGTCGCTTCTGGATACGGTCACGTCAGTTTTTAAATATTGCACTATTACCTCTTCAGTCTTCTGAATTCCCTTTGTTCTTACAACCAAATGTGTAATGAAACTATTTCTGCAAATGTTCATCTCGACTAAAATTAACTAAATAAAAGAATAGGATTTTGAAGAATAGTTTGTAAGGAAATAATATACAGAAAACCTTGGGGATATAACACTACAATTTGGTAAGCTCGATAAATTATGATAATAATTCGACGAATTTTGTTAGCTATTATACGTTTCGTAGTAAAATCATACAATACATCACAGCTAAGGCGGTTAAAGCGTATACTTTTTGTAGTAAAAACTATTGTTCCCAATAACCTTGTTTTGTTATATCCAAGAATCTCGAAAGGCTCTTTCCATATGGAAGAGTATTCTTATGCCTTGACATAACTTCTTTCTAATGCAAACGATTACTCTCTATAACATCCTTTCCTCTTAAACAATTAAAACCTTAAGAGTTTAATAATAAAAGGAATAAGTGGTATAAAAACATTCAAGAAATTTATAATTAATTGTGAATTTCGAAAGATGCTTTCTCCATTAATTACAAATTACGAATTTATTTTATCTATCAGGTTTACTTTCTAGTTGGGTTCTTTACAAATCAGCTAAATGTACAGAAAAAAGTTAACGAATATGGTTACATTTGTTACGAGATTTATAATTGTGATTCAGCGATTAGCTTGAATCATTAATGTATTACAATTTATCTGTAGTGTATTTGTATTAATCATTTATATGAAATTATCTATCTTTTGCAAAAAACGAAGTAAAGTTGCTTTACTAACAATTAATGAAAAGCACTTATGTTTAAAAATGTAAGGCGCATCTGCTATGTATTATAAAGGGTGGACCATTTCAATATCTTCAAAACTAAGCGTTGTAGAAAGAAATGCCTTGAACATAAGATGCTTGATATTATGGGGAAAAGTAAATGACGTTAGACGTGTTTTATTTGGAGGATGTTGTGATAATTATTTTAGGATAAATTTATTTTTTTTAAATGGCAACCTACCTTTTTTATGTTTTCTCACACTTCATAAAAAACTAAAAAACTTTTGTATTAAAGCACTTTGCAATTAAAACTTAAGTGTGAGCAAAGACGATGAGCGGATCCTACTCAATGGGAGGCACTTTTTAGGCTTGCAACAAAGTGTATAGTCCGTGATGATAAACAAGAGTAGACCTTTGCATTAGTATGTATGTCCGTGATGATAGACAAAAATATACCGAAAAGGTCTTAGAATATTTTCCGTTTCAGTTACACAGGTTTTATTTTCGAGGGAACACATACACGTTTTAGATTGACAAATAATTATACTGTCTTTATTTGACCTATCCGTATACGTCCATAGTTATTTTTAATTGTGTCCGTGTTGTTCTTTAACATTACGGACTATAAGCAACAAACATGAGAGCACGCAGTTTTTCACTCTCATTTTTTCGCTTGCAATTATAAATGCTTTGTTACTATTAATACTTTCATCATCGTCGTCTAACTGTGCTGTTACGCGACTTCCCTTATTGAATAGGTGTTCGAAATCCTTCTCCTGTTGCTTGATATGAAGTTTCCACCACCTCCGTGCATCCATATGTATTTTCTGAGAACCTCAGGTATAGTAGTAGTAGTAGTAGTAGTAGTAGTAGTAGTAGTAGTAGTAGTAGTAGTAGTAGTAGTAGTAGTAGTAGTAGTAGCAGTGGTGGTGGTGGTGGTGGTGGTGGTGGTCTTTTGGAGCCTAATGCGCCAGTCGCTGACTGACTTGTGTTTACTTGAAATTGCCCGTCGAGTTCTACTACTCTTTTAACACACTAAGAGTTATCTACAATACGGCGCTGTTGGGACATCTGGTATAGTTATCAAGATAAATGCATACTTATCAGAAATGATTTCAATTACGTAAATTTCCTGTGGTATGCAACATAAGATAAATAGAGACGAGGCTTAGAAAAGTTAACTGTATTAAAAGTAGGCCCATATGAAGTTAATGCTGGAAAATCGTTTATAAAAAAATAATGAATACTTTGGAAATGTTAATTTTATAAAATAATTAGTTTTGAATAAATAAAATTGTATATTTTGATGTGATTTCTCTGTTATTTCCACAGCAAATTAAGTGCATTGTGAATGAAGAGAATTCCATAACCTAACCTCAATGTTGTGATATTTTAATAAAAATATTTAGATAAATATTGAGGAATATAAAAACAGTGATAAACAACAATAATTATTGGTTAGAGAGGAGGTATTCCTTGAAAATCTTGGCTTTCAGTTCTTACAGTAAAAGGGTGAAAGGTAAATCTACGGAGAGACTCCCACAACTGGGGCAGACCATTGCACGTAGGCCAATGGTGCTTCTACCAAGACCGCTTGGGAGCGAGGAATGAGGCAGAGAGTCGAAAGACGACCAGATGCAGGTGACGACGTGCGCAAACATGGACGGGGTCTCTAAATTTCCAGTTCGAACGCGTCCGATGCCGCTCAAGCTCACCCACAAGCCCCTGTGACCCGGGAGTCCCCCGAAAGGGCGCACGCTCCAGAGCACTTGAAGGCAGGACCTAACTGAGCACTTTGACTGAGACCAGGAAGAAACCTCCACAAAACGCACCTCAACGCCCAGTCGTAACCCACCAAACACCATCGCCTAGTCAACCCTGAAACAGATGATGATAATGAAAGAAATAATGGTTAGGAAATGAGAAACAGGAAAGTCGTGATAGAAGAAGAACCGCCCCAACATTCGCCTTGAGATAGGTGTTGTATTGTATTTCGACTGTTGGGGAGCCGAACTCGAAGTAGTTGCAACCGCACATATGGCAAAAAGTTTCCGGTAGCCTTCGCACCAAGTTTAAAAATATTAACTTTGTAATTTGTCTGTTTCCTTAAATATTATACATTTATGTTTGTCTCGGCTGCGCCAGTATTTATTTTTAGAGACATGGATGTCTTAGCAGGGAGTGGTGCGACTGAAGAATGTAGGCTTACACAGATTATAATGTTTTTTTCACTCCTTTTATTAATGCTTGACACGATTGAAATAACACTTCACTGATATAGGGAGCTATGAGATTTTTTTTTATTAATTACTTGCACTGTTAAACTATTTTTGTCTCACACAAAATACGTATTGAATTTCTCGAGGAATCATTTCGCGTCCGGTTAGGAAAACTATCTACAAGCAACGCGTCCGGTTATGAGCACTGTCTACAAGCAACTGACTTCTGAATTTGTAAATTTTGCTCCATTTTAGTTTCTGATTGGCTAATCCTAGTCCAATGGAATACCTTCATTTAACTAAAACTTTTTCTGGTTGTTGATTGGCTCTTTTATAAACTGTCACAAAAAATTACATTATTGTTGCTCCAAGAATTACCAGTAGCATTTAAGCTTTCTAATTCATTATTGCCTCAAGATTACCTCATTGTTACCTCATTTTTAGCAACTTTAACCTATTATTCTCACAGCTCCTACATTATTAAATTACGTAATACATTCACATAACATTATTAAACATGTATACAATAATATAAACATATACAATGACTGTAACATACACTTCTTATATATTGTTACATACACATATTGATTTAAGGCGGGCTGTTATTGAATTTATATATTATATAATTTGACTGAAATAATTTAAGTGTTAAAATACTGCCTCAGCCTACCGACCCGGAGAAACCAGAATAACCAATGGTTAAACTAGGTGGCTGCTGGAAATCTAACCGAAGACCTCCCAAATGCAAGTCTCAGACGTTACTGCGAATCCATTTCGGTGTTCTTAAAGTATGCCGCACTTAGATAGGAAATCTGGTGCTTGTCAGACTTTTGATATGGTGTAAATAATCGCAAACACATGCTGTTTTTCCAGTACTCATTTTTTTCCGAACGCAGAGGCCTAGTAACCTACATTTGAGAAAATCTCGGTACTGAATTTTGGAAAGATTACAATGCTTTTTCTTCATTAAAAAGCAGCAGAGAAAGTAAGTACAAATATTTTCTTTCCCTCTTACTTTATTTCAAAGTTTGTTCATCAAATTTACCGGCAAAAGACGGTATGAATTTGAAGAAATCCTGTGCTTACTTTAGATTAGCTAGCCCTTCCCTGACACCATTCTTTCAAGGCAAACATTTTGGCACCGAGACGATCTCAGAGAGTACTGAACTTTCGAGAACTGAATTACAATTTACTGGAATACTTCACAGAGTACCTTGTGTTGTGATAAAAGTATGTAAAACTAGAGATTTTTCTCCTCTCAGCAAACGGGCTCTGCTTGCATGCTAAAGGGTTAGCAATCTTTGCATAACCTTGCTGGAGCATGCAGACCCTTGAAAAAGTAGGTTCCATAGTTGCGTCCACTTGAGCCTTCTGCTCAATCTAAAGTTTTGATGTTGAAACTCGGGGAAATGGAGTGAAGAACGAGAGAAAGATGACAGGCAATTTACCTCAAGGTAGAAGTGGGAGGAGGCAAAAAGAATAGAGGATGAAAAATAAAAGGAAGAAGTGTGGAGTTAGTTTTCTGGCCTGCTTCATGCTGGATGGCTGCAGTTAGCGGTGTAGACAAGAAGGAAGGATAGGTCGTGAAATGAGATGAGAAGTGTAAGTGTGACGGAGTAGAAAGGACGAGTGGATTGATCTCACAAAAAAAATGAGAAGCCTGATAGCATCATATTTTTTACGCTTCCTTTGAACATTTCTCTGCATGATGGTTACCCAGGCGGTGATTTAGACTTTCACATTGGAAACCTCATCTTTGTAGTTAACACTCCATGATACTTCATTCTCTTATCACAAAATTGAATGATTCTTAAATAAAAAAATCCTGATATGATACATTCACATGACCTTCTCTACCCTCTATCTTATTAGTGGAGATACAAGAGATGCAATGAGAACAGTGATAGTCAAATGTTTAAGAACTGGACGCTATATGCCAGTTTAAATTCCATACTGTTTCCATGCAATCGCCAGAAGTAAGACATGAGAATCGATGAGACTAAAATAATAAGTATTTAACAATTCGAAACTTTAATAAAGGTATCAAGAATGGCTTATGCTACAGAAAAACTTGTTTTAAGTAATTTGGTACTTTAAAGAGATCTACATTCCTTGTATGATACGTTTTCGTGTATTGCTTAGCGTTTACCAGTTATACAAGATTATAAAATGGTTCCTTCGAATAAAGAGGCCTTCATAGGCTATTCCCGGAAAATTCAAGATATATATTTTATTTATCGTGTAGATGTCTTTAATATATTATATTTTAAACAAAATCGTTACAGCCATTTCTTAAAAAATAAAAATTTTCGAAAAATTTCCATGTTAGGGGAGTTGGGAGTACGGAGATTTTCTTAAATTCGTGTCGCTCTTTGGAGGTACTGCATCAAAACACCAGGTTTAGTATTATCCGAATTTTCGTTTTTGAGTTATGCTGTTCACAGACACACACACGAACCTTTTTCTAAAAATGCTTCTTTGGATGCAGGGGCCTCAAAACATGTATTTCTGGTAAACTCTCGGTATCGAAATTTGGGTGCAATTCAATACCTTCTCCCCCTGCTATGTACGTGGTGGAGAAAATGTAACAATCATAATAAATCAAAACCATCTTTAAAGGACCTTCCAACAGCGCTACAGCCTTTCGTTTCAAACTAATTAGTATTTGTGTCTAACCTCTTTAATATTTTCTAATTTTCATTTATTTATGTCATTCTCTATGTGTTATTGGAATAAAACTTAAAGCTGTTAAAATATTAACGTTCTTATGTGATCTTTATAAGTAGAATCTATGACATAACATAGCAACTCATTTAGGACTGAAGGTTATTAAAGTATCTCTTTGGCAATACGCACGTTTCTGAGTAATAAAATAAAACTGGAACTATCATTATTTTATAGAAGTTAGTTATAAAGTACTTTTCCTTCATACTGTACCCACCACACGGCTACTCGCGCAGCGGCCGCCGCTATTCGAATCTCCGCCGAAACAGTTTTAATATTCCCGCAACCATCTCACCTCATAATTTGAAGAAGGTTTATTTTAGGAGGATTTGTATTGTAGTTCCAGTGTTGGGGAGTCAAACTTGATGAAGTAACTGCCCCACGTATGGTACAAATTTTCCGATGGCCTTCGCCGCAACGTTCACTTTCCGGTGGCCTTCGCCCCAAGTTTAAAAAATCAACTTTGTGTTTTAATGCTTGTTTAAATATTATATATTTATGTTTGCCTCGGCTGCGGCAGTATTAATTTGTAGAAACATGTATCTCTTTGCAGGGGGTGATGCAGCTAAAGAATGTAGGCTTACACAAATTATAATTTTTACTTCACTCGTTTTATTAATCCTTCACACGATTAAATAACACATCACTGATATAGACAGCTGTGAGATTATTTATTAATTGCACTTTTAAACACGTAAACTTTATAATATTCACGCCGTAATGAATTTTATGTCACATACTGAATACGTGCCCAGCGAACGAACTGCTCAGGTACGTTGCCTTGTAGCGATTGGTTTTTACCGCTTAAATTTGTAAATGTTTCTATTTCACGTCTCTGATTGGCTAATTTTACTCCAATAGAATACGTTTATTTAAATTTAGCTTTTCTAGTATTTTATTGGCTATTTATAAACTGTTTTAAATATTACATTATTGTTTCCAAGAATTACTAGTAGCATTATTAAACTTTACTGCCTCAAAGTTACCTCATTGTTAGCAACTTTCGGCCTCTATTCTCACAGCTAAAACATTATTATATTACTTAATACATTCACATAACATTATTATACATGTACACAATAATATAAACATAATACAATGACTGTTACATGCATTTTATATATTATATTATATACATTTTGCTTTAAGATGGGCTGTTATTTTTTTATATTATATATTAGACTGAAATCATTTAATTGTTAAAAATACTGCCTCAAATTATATATGTAATAATAAAAACCGCACATCTTATTATAAGAAATATGGAAATTTTGCTTCTTCTATGCACACATTTCTGGTATTTTTTCAGGGAATTTTAAATCACACTCGGGAGTTCAATATCCGAAATAAAGTGAATTTTTCTTTTAATATATTCTTTCAGTTGTCCATTTTAGTTTTGTCTTATTTTGGCAAGCAGCCATGTGCTGGCTCTAACTGTAATGTACGAAGAGTAATACGTTTAAATTATTGCTTTTATATTACTTTTTAACATTCTATTGTAACAAGCATGCGTATAAGTCGCACAATCTTTGTCATCAATTATACTAAAGTTACAAATATTCAGATTTCGTTGATATTCAATTTGATCCCTAAACCTTAAGTTTATGTTTAACCTGGTCATTTTCTAAGGTACACCTTCCTATACCCTACTTCGTCACGACAAATCTACATTTAATTGTCCTTTGCTCCTGTTTAAATACTGGGTTCGTCTGACAGATCATAGTAAGGTAGCCACGGTCTTCAAGAAATGTTAATGTGAGCATGGCTTCCTTCGGAAGGGAAGTAAAGCCGGTGGTCCCGTGTCGTAGATTTACGGCACGTAAATCTCAAGCCTGATTAAGAGGCCTCTGAGCAAAATTACCGGTCTTTTACGCCCAGTATAGAATGGGACGCTAAGGACCTTAGTAGTTAAACAGCGTCCATAAATAAAAAAAACTAACTCACGCACTAGAGCTGTCCATCGAATGACTTTTGGCTATTATTTTGTACTGTTCATGCCTTCGAACACAAATGAATACGGGCAAGGTAGGTTTCCTGGATTTCCGCGGTATCCCTCTCTCTGACCACAATTGGTTTGGTGTATGTCTCAATTCCTGTTCACACGCCCACACCGACCAGACTCATGAGGAACACTCAGTCTGTTTACTTCACTAGCACTGTTGCCTTCCTATACGCAGCTCAAATTCGCGTGATAATGGGGTTGAATGATACAAGTGTATTGTTCGGCATTGTGTATATAGATTGTGAGGTATATTCTTGTTTTGAAGCCATGACAAAAATTCAGCTTTCCTAGATATTGCTGCTCGCAGATTATAGGCGTCTCTTAATAATCTAGTACCATGGATTATCAACTGGAGGACTTCTTTGAACCACAAGAAACGTCAAACCATGATTTTTACATTGCGTTGTTCCATTGTTCCCCCTCCTATTATTTTAAAAACTATTCCTATATCCTGGAAACGAGCTGATGACACTGTTAAATATCTTGGCCTACATTTTGACCGTCGACTGACCTGGAACTCACCTTAATTTAAAATTAAATCTCGCTTACTCCTGATTATGTAAATTGTATCCTATTCTCAACCGCAAGTGTTCTTTGCAAATATCATATGGTTCTCTTCTGTACAAGTCGATGTGTACTTACATATGCTTGTCCAATTTGGGGAGGTGCAGCTGCAACCAAAATTAATCGTCTGCAGGTCTTTCAAAATAAACTTTTAAGGCATATATTGAACGCACCTTGGTACGTCAGAAACACACATATACATCATGAACTTTTATTCATGATGAATCTGGCTCAGTACTATTTATGCACAGATTCGCTCTCAGGCTCACACATTTTTTCACCATCTTCACTCAGTATCTGGCACACTATGTTTTTTCCTGGGACGAAGATCTGGTGCGGTTTCCCGGAACAAAAGTTGTCTGCCGCAGAACAGCATTTCTAACAATAGCATTTCTGATGTTGTACAAATCTATCCAATAAAGAAACAAAACAAAAAGAGTTATATTAGAAATCCTTTTATTTAAGCATAGAGTGGCAGCTCACATTGTCTTACTGTCACGCCCCTTTCACTCTCTGAAGCAGAACAGTAAACAATTCCCTAAACATACATTACTCATGTCTTTATGATAATCACCACCACTTTTTGACAGAAACACTAAATCTGCCCTTTCTATGAAACCATGCTCGTCCTATCTGGCATGCTGGCATGGCAGATTATTACGTTATCCTTTACCTAATGGAATCTTTAGATCACTGTTTCAGTTAGAATTCTGTCGGATAAAACTTCTGGCATGGTTTTGGTTTACCTGAGTGTCGTCAGTGTAAATAATAGGATGAGGGTGTTCTTCTGGACTTTAAAGAATGACCATTATTTCATTTGTAATGTTTATTTTTATATTTATTTTGGAATATGTGGTGAACCTATGTAGAATGCCTAGTTCGCATTTTCCAAATGTACACTCGGTCAATTTAAAACTGGTCAGCTTTGTTCACAAAACTGCGAATATTCTTGTAGTAGCTATAATGGGGAACACATTTCTATAATCACAAAAGTGTTCCAAAAATAATTCATATACCAGATTTCAAAGAGACAGATGTTTCAGAGTGTTTAACACTGAATATTTGTAACCCAAACACACTTTAGTAGTTTATAGTTTTCATGTATGGTATAACTAAAGCGCATTATAATGCCACGCTTACTGCAGCACTCTTAGCTTAATGGTAAGAGTTAGCTTACTGCTCCAGAGGTTTGTAGTTCAAATGTTCGTGGAGATACTCAGTTTATTTTCCCCCCTTCACTTTAAGTAAATCAGAATGTATAACAGGTTTTCTTCATTTGTTATGTATGTAACGTTTATTTAGTAGTCCGTCATACCGGTAGATGGCAACATTAATTACGGTTTGCGAGGAAGTTTCACACTCAGTTAATTTAATTTTACAACCACAACCTTATCATTATTGTAACTATATCTGTAAGTAAAATGAAGTAACACAAGCAATACTGCAATAAATCAAATTGTAAAAACTAAAAGATAACAATACACTTCGAAGAATCGAATTAGAGCTGCTTGCGTAGAAGTTAAGTAGCTTAATCACTGTTTCACATAAAGCACGGTGTAGAAGTAGCCCAAATTAGTGCCTTATGGCTTGTATTAGAGAGCTAGCCAAAGCGGCGCACAGAAGTTGGCGACTGTGAACCGCGTGCTCACTCGAAGGGACCTTGAAAACATGTAACTCCTCAAGAGATCGGGCACTTTTAGTTTGACAGAGTGTATCCAATCCTGTTAAGTTTTACCGCTGCATTGCGAGATGAAATATTTTATAAATACATATGTATGTACAGTTTCTCGTATTTGTATTTGTTTCAATGGCAAGTTTTTCATTGCGTTAATTTGAGAAAATACCTTTAGGAGTGCCCATACACATGTGGCATTAACGGGTACATTCTCATTGGCCTTAGATGCTTTCATGAAGTCTCAATTCTGAGGCAGTATTTTTAACACATATGACTTCATTCTAATTATATACTATATAAATTCAATAACAGCCCGCCTTAAAGCAATATGTGTATGTAACAATATATAAAAAGTGTATATTACAATCATTGTATATGTTTATATTATTGTATCCATGTGTAATAATGTTATGTGAATATATTACGTAATTTAATAATGTAGGAGCTGTGAGAAATAGGCCAAAAGTTGCTAACAATGAGGTGACAATGAGGTAACCTTGAGGCAATAATGAATTAGAAAGTTTAAATGCTACTGGTGATTCTTGTAAGCAATAATTAAATTTTGATGACAGTTTATAAAAATAGCCAATCAACAACCAGAAAAAGCTTTAGTTAAATAAAGGTATTCTATTGGGTTATGAATAGCCAATCAGAGACTTGAAATACAGAAATTCACAAGTTTAGGCGGTTGAAATCAGTTCAGTTGCTTATAGACTGCTCATAGTTGGACGCGTTGTTTGTAGGCAGACGCGAGATACGTTATAAAAAAGTTTAATACGTATTCAGTGTGAGACGAAAATAGTTTACGTGTTAAAAAGTGCAAGTAATTAATAAATAATCTCATAGCTCTCTATATCAGTAAAGCGTTATTTAAAGCATTAATAAATGGAGTGAAGAAAAACTTATAGTCTGTGTAAGCCTACATTCTTCAGTCGCACCACAACGCTGCAAAGAGAAACATGTCTCTAACAATAATACTGACGCAGCCGAGGCAAATATAAATATATAATATTTAAAGAAACAGTAAAAATTACAATATTTTTAAACATTTGGGGCAAAGGCCACCGGAAAGTACATTTGGGGCGAAGACTACCGGGAAGCGGGTACCATATGTGCGTTTACTCCTACTTCAAATCGGCTTGTTCATACTGCAAACAAATAACTATTCTTAATTTATGATAAGTAAAATACAATAGCTTTGTCCAATGTTTAGTTGCATTGGTTATGAATGCAGTTACTTCATGTAAGGCTTAATAAGAGCGTTTAAAATAATTTTACCCTACAGTGGAGAATCTAATTGCGACCTCTCTCCAGACACGCATGAATGCTGTTACATTGTAACTCCGAGCAACGGTTTGAAAGTCGATAAATATTTTAAACGTTTTTCTGCTACCGCACTGGATTTCGTTATGAGGGAGTTCCTATCAAAATAAAAATGCAGTAACACAAGATATATTTATTTCCTCCCGTCGAGTTTGCTTACACAGCTATTTTCTTTATCTAGCGAAGTCTCAAAGCCTTTAACTTCGATTCAAAAGCACTCAGCAGTAATCTGCCGTTAAAATTGTGCAGTTTGCAATCTCTTGTAGTTTATATGCTGTTTTTACTTTCTCTACTACGTATAGTAAGTAGAGGAAGTATTGTGTTCCATCCAAAATATCGATGCATATATGTTTTGAGGCCCCCTTAATCCCAAAAAGAAGCATTTTTAGAAAAAGGTTCGTGTGTGTCTGTGAACAGCATAACTCAAAAACGAACAGTGGATAACTACCAAAATTGGTGTTTAGGTTGTCGCAGTTCTCAGATGACTCGTGTTATCTTATTTGTTGGGCGCCTAGTGTTTTATTATTTTAAATTTGGGTTCTTTGTCCTCCGGCTGGCTATTGTAACTCAGTCGAGCACGTATCTCTAAGCAGGGTGTGTAAACGGAAAGGAGTTGTTGCTAAAATATAACACTTATGAAAAATATCTAAATCTAGACTTTTATTGCCGTCACGCTTAATTTATAATTGACATATTTAATTTTTATACACGCCTGACTGAAACTGTGATATTTCTGAATGTAACTACAGTCGTTTTAGTTGCCGCGCACCAATTACTTCGCGTACTTTACATTTTTATCTAACTCTACGACGTGTACCTCTTGAGAGATTCTTCAAAACTGTACGACACTTCCTTGTGGCTCGAGAATATACACTCCTTCACCTCGAATTGCCTAACATTATAATATAGTTCGTATCAGCTACCAAATTGCGCCTACTTTAGCGTCTCTTTTGGTCAACCAATCACTACTACTGACATATCTCCTCTAAGGAAGATATTTCCAAAATTAGTATTATTAGGAATGTTAACATTAATTCTAATTAACATTCAATGATGACGAGATGTAGCTTCATGAGGAGTTTAAATTATTAATAGGAAAAAAAATTAATAAAAAATAAACATTTATTTTTATTTCAACATTTTCAATTATTCTATATAATAATGTCATAGGATTATTACCATTTCTAAAAAAAGAAATGATCTCAATTTGGCTTTCTCTTCTTAGTGGCAAACAACTTTACCCTCGGTTTATTGTTACCCACTTCTATTGTCAGCTTCAGTTAGGCCGTACAAACGTATTTCCTAACAACTCCTAATGGCTAACAAACATCTAAAAGCATATACATACAATAATATCAATTTACACTGTAATCACACTAGCATTCACAGCATGCTGTGATATAAAGTATTGCCTCAAGTTTCGGCACTTCCAAGGATGCGACACGAAGATTTAAAAAAGAAATCCCCATCCTAAATTAACCTTTGTATGAAACATTTTTGAAATTTTTTATTTTCTAAAACATAATATTATCGATTTTGATTAAAACAACATTTTAAAGATATTTGTATGACAAAAATGTTATCTTGAATTTTCCGGGCGTAGCCTATGAAGTCCACTTCGTTGGAAGAAAGTTTGTATAATCTTGTACAACTGCTGAACGTTAAGCCATAGATGAAAACGCCTATACAAAAAAATAAGATCTGTTTAAAACAAATAGTTAATCTCAAATAAGTTTTCTTGTTGCATAAGTCATTTCTGAGATATCCGTTATTAAAGGTTCCAACTTTTTATTACTTGGTCATCCTTTATGACCTTTCAGCATTCAGTTGTTTCTCGCAATTGCATGGAAACAGTATGGAATTTTAAGGTTAGCGTACAGCGTACAGTTCTTAAACATATGACTATCGCAGTTTCCTTTGAATTTGTAACGAAATGCGTAATGTAGTTATTTGTGCAAAGATTTTTACTTTCTCTACTACGTATAGTAAGTAGGGGAAGTATTGTATTCCATCCAAAAATTCGATACAGAGATTTCACTGGAAATACGTGTTTTGAGACCCCCTGAGTCCACAAAAAGC
Source organism: Deroplatys truncata (assembly GCA_030765065.1). Classification (NCBI taxonomy): domain Eukaryota; kingdom Metazoa; phylum Arthropoda; class Insecta; order Mantodea; family Mantidae; genus Deroplatys; species Deroplatys truncata. The sequence continues at coordinate 163,528,831 of CM060979.1, forward strand.
ATTTTTGGAAACATGTCTGTGTTTGTGTGTCTGTGAACAGCATAACTTCGAAACGAACAGTCAGATAAACACCAAACTTGGTATTTAGGATCAGTATCTTTCAGAGATGCGACACAAAGGTTTTCAAGAAAATCCCCCCACCCCAGACTACCCTTTATATGGAACATGTTTCAAAAATGTTAATTTTCTCAAAAATGGTTCTAACGATTTTGATTAAAATATCATATGTTCAAGATATTTTCATGAAAAATGAAATGTATATCTTGAATTTTCTGGAAATGTCTCCAAAAGTATTCTTCATTGTGAACGACTTTTGCATAACTGGTAAACCATAAGAGATAGACAAAATTTTACAACACAAAAAATGTAGATCGCATTAAAATACACAATTTATGTTATATACTTTTTTTCGTTAAGTGAACCATTTTCAAGATATTGCTTGTTATTCCCTTAAATTTTTACTTTCTCTACTACGTATAGTAAGTAGGGGAATTATTGTATTCCATCCAAAAATTCGATACCGAGATTTCACCGGAAATACATGTTTTGAGACCCCCTGAATCCAAGAAAAAGCATTTTTGGAAACATGTACGTGTGTGTGTCTGTGTCTGTGTGTGTGTGTGTGTGTCTGTGTGTGTGTCTGTGTGTGTGTCTGTCTGTGAACAGCATAACTCAGAAACGAACAGTCGGATAAACACCAAACTTGGTATTTAGGTTCAGTATCTTCCAGACATGCGACACGAAGGTTTTCAAGAAAATCCTCCATCCCAGATAACCCTTTACATGGAACATTTTTCGAAAATTTTAATTTTCTCAAAAATGGCCCTAACAATTTTGATTAAAATATCATATGTTTAAGATATTTGTATGACAAATAAAATGTATATCTTGAGTTTCCTGGGAATGTCTCTAAAAGTATTCTTTATTGTGAACGACTTTTGCATAACTGGTAAACCATAAGAGATAGACAAAATTTTACTACACAAAAAATGTAATCGCGTTAAAATACGCAATTTATGTCATATACATTTTTGTTGTCGAGTGAACAATTTTCGAGATATTACTTGTTATTCCCTTAAATTTTTCAATACTTATTTTATCAAATGGGAAATCGTTATTCATTTTTTGTCTTGGATATGCAAAGAGCATTAATCGGTGGAAAAGGGAATGGTGCTGCACCTAGCAACCAGCTATTAAGAGATATGTATGTGCTCAAAGGCTACTGTTTTTCTATATTGCCCTTGTAAATATATTTTCCCCTTACATCTACAAGAAAATTAGCAATAAGATGGAGTCTGCAATGTTTATCTCGATTAACATGAAGTAGATGGAGAATAAGTGTCTGTAAAAATAGTATGTACAAGAGTAGAGAAAATCATGTGAGTGTAACACATCAGATTTTTTGGACTAAAATGCAGAAGATAGAAAAATAAGCTTTATTGAAAATAATTTATATACCACTAATAAATAATAGAGGGTAGAGAAGGTCATGTGAATACATCACATCAGTTTTTTTTGTTGGTAAATTAATTACATTACTTTGAAAACTAATTAATCGTCAACATAATGCGTTTAAGTATTATATGGATTAATGACAATTCCCCTATTCGCATACAATTTCCATTTTTTTATCAATGGATGTGGATATATTATGACTTGTTTTACCAACAACTTTTAATTCAATCTTTATATGTTAAACGTATGATTTGCACGATTAAAATTTTTTTGCAGCACCGCTTTCAAAACACATAAAACGCTTTGTATCTCTTGTGGCAAAACATCGTAAATAAGACCCTTGGAAATACCCATTTGAAACGCCCAGAGCCCTATTTTGCGCTTTAAATACAAGAATGGTTAAGTTTACATTTACTCGATCATTTCTTGAAGAAACATTCTTAAAGTGTTCTTAGTATATTATCTTTAGGTATTTTAGTCATACGAGACATCCATGCTTGCCATTCGACCGAATATTTTTCATTACCTCTGTGAGAGAGAAAATAAAATACAGGTGCATCGAAGTTGGAAGGTATATCCATATACAGGAGAGACAAAAGACTGGGAACCGGCTGTGCAGTGTTTTTCCTGTGCGCCTCCTCGGCCCTCGTTGCCGTATAACGCTATCATAGAAAAGCACGGATGAAACCATACAAAATTTTTAAAACTACTTTTAAAAGGCTCTACTTTATGAGAGTGTGTTTGAAGACAGATTATTAGCACAGATTTGTGGCCCCCTCGGTCCCCCGACCTAACCCCCTGCGATTTCTATCTCTGGGTTAACTTAAAACAAAGTGTACAAGACAAACCCACACATCCTGGAAGAATTAAAAAAAAATATCCGCCAGGAAATTGCCAGCATTTCTCAACGTGAACTACTGCGAGTGATGGATAGTTTCCTAAAGAGCTGGGAAAAATATATGGACAAAGACGGTGGCCAGTGTCAGCATCTCCTTTCATAAAATTGGTAAGTAAAGCCTTTAAAAGTAGTTTTAAAAATGTTGTATGTTTTTTTTCGCTCCTTTCTATGATAGTGGCAGACGGCAATGAGCGCCGAGGACACGGACAGGAAAAACACCGCGTAGCTGGCTCGCAGTTTTTTGGCTCTCTCTGTAGTAGTCGTGATACGAGTATATCTATTTCGCATTCTAATGTAAACGGAAGTACTAGTTTGTAAAACAGTTATTAATACATAGTTCTAAAATACATAAGGCGTAAATTGTTCCAAGGAGATTGATGAAATTATTTCTCAAAAGTATTATGATGTCAAACATTCACATGAACTTCTCTACTCTCTGTCTTTATTAGTGGGTACAAGAACTATTCTTACTAAAGCTTATTTTTCTATCTACTACATTTTGATCCAAATAAACCTTTGCAAATATAGCTGCATTACACATTTCGTTATAGATACAAACAGAACAGCGACAGTTTAAGAACTGGACGCTATATGCTGGTCTTAAAATTCCATACAGTTTCCATGCAATCGCGAGAAACAACTGAAATTCGACGAGACTTTAAAAGAATGGCAAGTATTGAACATTTTGAACCTTTAACAACGGATATCTCAGAAACGGTTTATGCTATAGAAAAACTTATTGGTAGTAAATTGTGTGCGTTAATGTGTGGTGCGTCTTCGTCTATCGCTTAACCAGTTATACAAGATTATACAAAGTTCCATCTGTTACATGTTGTATTTTCATGTAAATATTTTAAATGTATTATATTTTAATCAAGATCGTTAGAGCCATTTTTTAAAAAATTAAAATTTTCGAAAAATGTTCCATGTAAAGGGTAGTTGGGGAATTTTCTTCAAAATCTTAGTGTCACATCTTAGAAATTTACTAAATACCAAGTGTGGTATTTATCGAAATTTTCATTTCTGAGATATGCTGTTTACAGACACACACACCCACACACACTGACCTTTTTTTAAAAATGTTGTTTTTTGATTTCAAGGGCCTCAAAATATCTATTTCCGGTGGAATCTCCGTATCGAATTTTTGGGTGGAATGCAATACCTTCTCTCCCTAGTGTGTACGTGGTAGAGAAAGTAATAACTGTAGTAAAATGGCTGAGAGCAAGAGTGGCGAAAATGCCTTTCTCTCTCGAGTCATCAAATATGCAACTCGCACTACATTACTCAGCAGCATAGGGAAAACAAATTAATATATAGCTAAAAAAGAGTGGCGCTTGCGAGTCACACTGCCTCGCGAGTCCCGTTTTCGCTACCACTGGCTTAGAGTATGTCCTGATCAAACCGAGCGACGTGGCACCGGGGATAAGGAACGACATGCGTGCGACTCACATTCGGGAGGTTTCGGGTTCAATCCCTGGCGACCCCCCCCCATTCTAACTTGGGTGTTTTTCGTGATTTGCCCTTGTCGCTAGGTGAATGCTGTGGTGATTTTTCTAATTCCAGAATTTTTTCTGCCATCATTTCATTGCATATCAGCTTTCGGGGTACGGGGCTTGACTTAGTAGACAGTTGGTGGTGTGTGGTACTGGTGGATATGCGCTCTGTGACTGTTTCTTCCTCTTCTGGTACGGAACAAGGACAGTTTGGACCTGCTCGTCAGGAGGAGTGCTAGGGAATCAGTGGAGCAGTGTTTCTATCTATGAACTTGACGCAGTAATTTGTATCACAAATTATGTAAATGTTAGAGTGATTGTAGTGTGAATATGCATTGTTGTGTGAAATTGATTTGAGATGTTTGTTGATTGTAATTATTGTCGAGAAGTGGGTTTATACGGCCTTACTGAAACTGACAATAATAGCGTGCAATAATGTAGCGAGGGGGTGAGCTGTTTATCATTATTAGAGACGAGCAAATGACGTCAGTGTGGCGTGTTTTTCTTAGAATTTGCTGGAACATTTTCCCCAGAGCATATGTTTTCGTAATTTTCATTGGATATAAATATAGACGCTAATGTTGGCGCGTTTTATTAACCAATAGCAGCTCGGTTATAATCTTTAGGCATATTGGGGCGAGGAAGTATAAATTCAGTGTCAGAATCAAGTTTCACGTAGTTCAACGAAGGCATTCATGGAGTATGCATCGCACGAAGTTCATCAAGGTTACGCGTAGCAAATTTATGAAAAATCTCTCGTGTCGTAAAGTTAATTACACAAAAAGTTGAAGTACGCGAATTAATAATATGCAGTAAAGAAGTTATTATAACAGTTTCAGTTTGGCTAGTGTCAAGATTAATAGGTGAACGTGAATAATGTGTTACGACAATAAAAGTGTAAAACAAATTCTTTTAGCAGTGTTATCTTTGGATAAAAACTCCTTTCCGTTTACACACCTGTACAAGATAAGTGCTTGACCGAGAAATCATAGCTAGCCGGAGGACAGTGAACCCAAAATTAAATACAATAACAGGCGCTCAGTAAAAGATAACACGAAGTGACCACGACAAATCGTATTCCATACGTGCGGCAGATAAACAGTAGCATTTTCAATTACAAACATTAATAATACCACTACAAACTTCAAGGAACCCGCAATATCCGCACCTGTCGCTACTTGATCCGGGCAACAAGCCTTGGGATCATTCATGTCATACCTTCCTCCCGGAGGTTGTATACGGCACAATAGGCTTCTGGCTACAGCACCTAAATCCTCTTCTGCCCTTACGAGAAATAAAACTCCCGGTAAAGGAATAATACCATCATCATTATCATCTACCTCAAGTTAAACCCTATGGCCTGTTCCGACTCAGAAGTCGTCTTGTCCGATATCTCGTACTCCCCGTGGGTTGTATGTATACATTACTTGGTAAATCATGTAGAAGACATTCTTTCAATCTGTGCTTTCCAGCATTTTTAATTTCTGTTATTTCATTTTTTAAATTATAAATATCCAAATGCTCTCATATGATGTCATTTGTTACGTGATCGTGAATCCAGCCACATATCTCAACAATTTCAATTCAGCTGCCTCTATCTGTCTTCTGTCTGATTATTTTAGAGCCCAATTCTCTCCATCATATGTCATAACAGGTACAGTCATACTTTATAAAATGTTACGATGCATTTCATTTAAAGCCGGACCACATATCGCGTTTATGATTAGTTCGCTTTCAATGCAGTGACCTCGGTATATTTCTACAGGATACTAGCGGTGAAAGACTCGCTCAAGGCTACATTTATCAGTTGTGTTATACCGTGTCGGTTGCTGCCCTAAGTTCGAGCTGTAAAGATTAGAGTTTGTTGATTGTACAGCTATAAAGTGAAAGTTTATTCAAGAGATCTATGTTATGTGTGAATTTCATTAGATTTGTCTAATTAGTCCACTTAAATACCTACTAAAAATTCACGCTTGAATAACGAATTTTAATGGAAGATACATTACAATCATTTAGGCGCGTATGAAGACAATTTCGCAGAAATTTCCAGGTATTCCGGTTCCAACTAGAGAAACTGGTAGATGTCTGGTTAATAAGTTTAAGGAAATGTGATCGCTAAACGCTAAACCTAAGAAGCAAAAACAAATTGTTCCAAGATAGGAAAAATTGACGAAATTGGTGCATGATTCGAACGCTGTCCAAGGGAGTGCCAAGACGAATTGTGCCGTATTAATAATTGGGGGGTTACAGTATTATTCTACATTGTCATTACCAGACACATTGTTGTTTATGTCACTCTTGGCTGGTAGCTTTGCTAGCCACGAGTAGTGGGGGATAGCGTCACTCTCAGTTAGGATTCCGTGAGTAACGGACCGCGTGTGTAAGTCGGGCTTTGGATCGGTGGACATCTCCTCCCACCTTCCATTTTTAATAACTTAGGAACCCCAAACGGTTGGGAAATAAATCTAGGAATGTGTGAGTAGGTTCGTGTTATGGATTTTGTACAACAAAACTCCCCATGCCTTCCTCTGAACCTCCACACCACGTTTCGGTCCTACGCAGCCAAGTAAGTATACGTCCCCTCAATGTGCGTGCTAGGTATTATTAATTAATTTAATTTTCATATGAACTTTTAGACCACCCACCCAGCATGTAACAGTATTGCACAGCAAGTGATTGTTTCAGAAACCTCATTCATAGAGCAGCAAACTTTTAAAATAACCCTGCAGAAGCAAGGTAGTTCATGAATTACAAGCTCGAAAAGACGAGGAATACCAGGAATGTCTTAACGCAGATGGATACCACTTTAGACACATAACAAGTTTATTACTTGTTATAACGCATGTTAATATTATTCATAAATACTGTGGAAGTTTTGGAACGGAACGGAAAACCCCCATAGACAGTGCACGGAGCACACATACGCGCGATCCATAGCCCGGTAACGTAAGGAACGTATATACATATCTATAAGGTAGATAAGTCTATGCTATTATTTTATTTTACTGCACGAATTTCCGTTTATCCATAATTAAAATTCATACAAACTCATGTATTTGGTAAAACAATTGCTAAGAGTTAACGATAGCAACTGCTCTATCTTTTACTCCAGGTTGGAGATAAATTTGTTATACAATGTTCAATTACTTCTCGTCTCCAATGAAATTTTCAGAACATGGGTCAATTTAGACATACTGCATGGAAATGACCGGGTGAAATTACTTATGTTTTTGAGTAATTCTGCCTGTCGTCTCACATTCTCTCTCTCTCTCACACACACACATACAAGATAAACAAATAGACACACGCCATTTTGGAAATAAAGACTTCTTTGGGCAGAATGCAATTTAAATATTTTAAATACCTGGGTGCGGGAGCAGATTTTCCACTGGAGGGGACACGGGGTTTAACCCATCCTCCCGTCTTGTTCTTCAGTTTGCCTACCGTCCAAGGAGTTTCTATTCTACTAGCACTGTATCGCCGTGAACTCCGACCATCCACAACACTCGAAGTTAGAGGGAGAAAGGAGAAGAATGACACCGAATGTCACACTATGCCAGCACTGTTCTAGAGAAAATAATACAAAGTGGACAATTAAATAAATATTATTTCCCTCCCCCAGTAAGATTATCCGTTTTGAAGAAATTCCCCAGAATTATACTTATTTACATGTACAGGAGCTCTGCGTTTTAAAACTGACTCATATCATAACAACATTCTGTGATACTTCTCAGGTAAATTACGAGCAGATGGTTGTATTTGTTTGCTGTTAGTGTTTCATGGTGAGTTTTCTTGTTGTGCTGAATAAAGCAAAAGTTTCTAGTGTGTGCATCACTTGCCATGCTCTCCCTTTCTGGCTGGAAATGACGAACGCAATCTTGTCAATTTTCCTCCGTCACACGCCGAATTTCCTTCTTCATTAACTCGCCCACGTAACTCATATTGAAATACTAGAGGCGTCCATTGAATTTCGTGTCTCTAGCGCCTTTTTCTTTTTTGTCATTACGTTCTCCATCATAACATGGCTATGGACAGACTACAGGGTTTCAAAATTGATTTGAAATGAATTTACAAGCTAATAGAGGAAGGTACTACATTATTATGAAAGCTAAACCAATACTTGTTTAACCTAAGTCAGTGTGTTCACAAATATGTTTTTGTACGCGAATACCATTTGAGTGATATATATAAATGCCTGTCTGTATAGTTTAGCTTTTACTATCTTTATTTTATGTGGTATGTGTATTCATAATATATCAGATGTTTAAATACTTCCTCTATTACTTATCTCAATTTAAGGAAGTTTTTCATTTCATAAAAAATGATGTCGATATTTTAACAAAAATAAATATGCTGAGAAATTCTGAATCGAAACAAAAGCACAAGCCAAAAAAAGAACTTTTTTCCCAAAACATACTTTTGAGAATGTACAAGGCCAAGTTTCGGAAAATTCTTCTTCTTCTTTCTTGGTTTACCCTCCCCGTTTGGAGGACTTTACACCCTCCAAGACTTATAAAGCAATCCCTGGAGTCAGACGCCTTTCGGTGAGCAGACGTCTTGTTTGGATCGGACAGAAGAACCAGAATGGGTGATCAATCCAAAAGCTGGTATGAGAGCGAGGAATATGGATAAAAGGAAGTAGTTGGAGGATTGGTGGAATGAATGGCGAAGGAAACCGAAGAACCAGGAGACAACCCGCCCAGACGCCACTTCGTCCATAACAAATCCCACATATGGTTCTCTGGGATGAACATGGACTGCCTTGGTGAGAGGCGAGTGATCTAACCACTCGGCCAACGCCGCCTTCGAAAAATTCCACAGCCCTTTCAAATGCATTTAACTTATAAACATTGAATTTAATAACTTTATTGCAATTTATGTATATTAGCTATTATTATGTAAAACAAAAATTATACTTCAGGTAGTTTTTGTGCAAATCTTTCACAGTGCTCTTTATTTTCATTGAATTTTAAGTTTAATATTTTAAGATGTTGCCAAAACGTACAATAGTATATATAGGTACCTTGGGGTCCTTCAGTCATTCCTTATGTTCATGCTCAAGATGAATAATGTATCCTTTATGCATATGTGGTTCTAGCATGATAGGGCCCTGTCACACTTCAGCCATCAGAACTTCTCAAAAACATCTACAGCAAGAAATGAACAGGAACAGGAGAACCTGATGCACAGCCAGCACGATCGCCCGACTTAACGCCGCTTGACTATTTGTTTGTCGGAATGTGAAAAGTGTTGTGTATGCCATCCCAGTTGACAACAGGGAAGAATTAATTGTGCGCATTTGACCCTATATGTTGAAGAGTCAATGGAACGACGGTGTCTTGAATGTATTCAGGCTAAAGGTGAACACTTTGAAGAACTCTCCGAATTACTTTTTCATTTATTTTACATTCTTCTTACAGGATAAATGAGCTTGTATATCTTCTGGATCTTGTCTAAATCATGTGCTTTTAAACAACGCATCACCAACATCGGTTGTTTGAAAAAACAAATTATTCTATTTGTGATGCCTATCATTACAGTCTGCATATATGATCTAGTAAAACATATGATGTATCTCAAACATATTTCTATAACATTAACCATTTCCATAATATTCATTCATGTTCTTATAAAACGTCAATACTTTAAATAACACAGTTTAAAATGTAAATGTCCCTTATTTTCCTTACACATTAGCTCATGTGAAGAATATGTAATGTTAACGAAAACACTAACCTGCATTTCAAACAGTCGACTGTCATCTAATTCCATGTTATGCTCCTATATATACACAACAAAATGATATTGAAAATCATTTGTGCGAATATTTATTGTGATTAGCATGTGTATATTATAAAAATCTGATGTGATATATTCATATGACCTTCTCTACCCCATATTTTTATTAATGGGTATACAAACTATTCTTACTAAAGCTTATTTTTCTGTCTACTACATTTTAATTGAAATAAACCTTTGCTGAAATAGCTACATTACACATTTCGTTATACATACAAAGAGAACAGCGACAGGGAAGTATTTAAGAATTGGACACTATACACTGGCCGTAAAATTCCATACTATTTCCGTGCAGTCTGAGAAACAGCTGAATGTTGACAGGACTTTAGGAGAATGACTAAGTAATGAACAATTTGAATCAATAATAAAGGGTATCTCAAAAATGGCTTATCCCACAAAAAAGTTATTTAAAATAAATTTTATGTTTTAAAGGGATCCACATGTTTGTGTAGTATCTTTTCGTCTATCGTTTAACGTTTACTAGTTATACAAGATTATACAAAATTCTTTCCGAACGAAGAGCACTACATGGTTTATTCCCATAAAATTCAAGATATACATGTGATATGTCTTGCAAGTATCTTTAATATTTGATATTGTTTTAACTTAATATTTCTTTGACGTACTCCCAAACGTATTTTCCAATTTCTCTTTGTTCTGCCAATGTAGGAATCCTCAGTGTCTTGACATTGAGCAATTGAATAAATCTGTCATTGCCCCACTTCTAAATTTCAAATCATTAGATAGGCAGTGGCATCAAGCTACTCAAAGCTATTTATCTTTCTTCACAATTGGAAATCTTGGGAGAAAATATATCCACCATAATATCAAGAAGGTTTTTAACCTTGAAACCCCACCATTCAATGCCATGATGCAGCTCATCCAGTTTGCTCGGTGAAGATGGGAGGGAAAACATAGGTGTTCTCAACCTTGACTGCTGATGGCAACCAAAGAAAATGCTTCAAGAAGCGGGAGAGGCAGTGAAGTTAGTCGACAGCTTCGACTGAGGATGAAAGGACCTCTCCTACCAAAAGTACGGCTGCTTCGGCCACCAAGTGCCTTTATGATGTGAATAATAATAAGTCGAATCAACACATTTTAATAATACTCGTGTACATATACGCACAGCAGAGGTGGCGAACATTCAGCAAATACGGGCAGATGATGTGGTTAGCACCATGCTTCTCCCATGGTTGGGCTAATAATTCTACAGATAGGTACCTATCTGGCCACTCATATTCCTCACGATGCTGAATTACCACCGCGAAAAATACATTCCGTAGGAAGGAATCAGAGCACTATGGTTCTACCGCTACATCACGGTGTAGAATATATATTATTGTGAAACCATTTAACATTGTCCGTGAGTTTTTCAAAGTGTACAACAGACAAAGATCCGGAGAATACATTCTAGTGTAGAACCAAGTGGAGGCCATTTTGAGAATTTGTTATGAGCAGGCATAGGGATTATAAGCAGTCATGAGGCATTGTAGCCAATGAGTCACTGACGGGCAAAAAAACATGGTATGTTGAGCGCCAACAGACTGTATGAACGATGGAGTGGATCTGTATCTTGCGACGTTCCTGCCTGAATGCTAGTGACCGTTCAACTTGACTTCCTTTCGTACTAACGTTTACTGCTTAGAAATTCCTATGCCTAATTATGAGTTTCTGAGTTGAAGTATAGCCTTCATTAGTAACCTACCCTAAAAGGCATTTCGGACAGGTATTTTAATCAAACCCGGTAGAGCAATTTTTGAAAAAATAAAAAATTTTGAATTTGGGGTGGGTAATATTCTCTAAAATATGTGTGTCGTGTCTTTGGAAGACCCTGAACTTAAACACTAAGTTTGATATTTATTAAATTGTTAGCTTTTTAATTATTGTGCTCACAGGCACACTCATAGATCTTTTTCTAAAAATACTTTTTAGGTTCAGGGAACCTCGAAACATGCGTTTCCGGTGAAATCTAACACATGAAATTTTTGGGTGGATTATAAACTTCTTGCTTAAGTATGTAATAGAGAAAGTAATAAACTTACGTAAGAGGAGTTTGTAGAAGCTACATAAAGATAAATGATAGAGAATGGAGAAAGCCATGTAAATGTAACATATCAGTTTTCTCTTCTTCTCCTCAATTCTAAAAAAAACACCTTTTCTAACCCAATACCTGACATACTACAGAGCAGATGCTGTATGGGTTGCAGATCGCATGTATGCATGCTCCGCCTGCACTGAAGTGTCATTTGTATTCTTCCGCTGCGCTGAATGACCCACCCAAGGCAACTATACTATTGCTGCCTCCGTTTCTACCTTTTGTTCGATATGTAAGAACTGGAGTTTGTGCATTGTGCATTTCAAAGGTGAAAGTTTATTCAAGACAGCTGTGTTATATGTGACTTGCTTAAGAGTGTTCGCATTATTCTTGCTCTTCTTGTCTTGTTATTAGTCCCATGAAACGCCTACCGACAAATTCACTCTTGAACAACGAATTTTCATGTACGATACATACGTCAAAACCGAATTATGTAGACAGGTGTGTAGACAATTTCAGGACAAATTTCCTGCTACTCCAGTTCCAGGTAGAGAAACTATTAAATGTCTGGTTAACAACTACTGTGTGCTTACTGTGCGAGACTTCTATTTGTGAAGGACCCTCAAAAATAAGGTTTATAGGAACAATTGGCACAACGCACACGAACTTAAGTACAATATAAGAACAAAAAGTATAAGAATTACGCAAGAAGAACTATAATACATATTTCGTCCAAAGGTGCCAGAAATGCATCAATACAGATAGATACCATTTAGCATAACAGGGTTAGTACTCGTTATGGTGCATGTTACTATCACTCAAGAGTAAGTAACGCGAGAGTTTCAGAACGAGTAAAACCCCAGTTTAATAGACTGTCTGCGGAACACGCATAAGCCCGAAGGGCGGCCACGCAATATAGTGACGCTCTGTATTAGTATATGAATAATCTATATACTTGCTACGTAATGATTACACTAGTCTGGATGATATCGGATGACTGAGAACTAGTAAGTGATTCTGACTCACTTTTTTATGCTCATTTCAGAACTGCTTTTAGTTTTTTTTTTTCTATCACGTACAGTTTTTTCACAATTACACTTCAAATATACAGAGATATACAGATAAAAGATATTGCTTCCGCCACTACACATAAAATTGGGCTTGATGAAGCAATTTGTAAGGGCTCTACCACAGGATGGACCATGCTTCAAGTACCTGTCCAAGAAATTCCCCTTCATTATACAAGACAAATTAAAGTCTGGAATTTTTGTTGGTCCTCAAATAAAGAAATTGATGAAGAATGAACATTTTGAGAAGACAATGAATAAGAGAGAAATAGAAGCACGGACCGCCTTCCGATTAGTTACTAAAAACTTCTTAGGCATTAATAAAGATCCTAATTATAAGGGTATTGTCGAAACAATGCTGGAAAATTTCAAGAAGATGTGTTGTAACATGAGTGTAAAGGTGCATTTTCTGCATTCACATATCGACTACTTTCCAGAAAATCCGGGACGTTATAGTGAAGAGCAGGGTGAACGTTTTCACCAGATATTAAGGAAATGGAGTGGAGGTACCAGGGGAGATGGAATGAAACTATGATGGCCGACTACTGTTGGATGTTGAGGAGGGACATCTTCAAGGATCTGCAAGGAAGTCAAAGAAGAGAAAGTTTGAAAAAAATTAAATGAAACACTTTGGATTCTTGTTTTGTAAAATGTAGTCATGAAATAAATTAGGGGAATTCTTGAGAGTATTCTTAAAATGTTTCTTGAATAAAAACTTACCTTGTGTGAAATGGTATTTAAATACTTTACTACGCTCATTAGTAAAATTGTCAAAACATTAATTCTTATTTTGTGTAAAAACCTGACGTGATAGAATGCAACGGAAGTTATTTATGGAATCAGCATAAAAACCTGATTCAAGAATACCTACTTTTAAGAAATCATCTGACAAAAAGTTTGAAAATGCAGACTAGTGTATTAGGTACATTCATGCGATTAGTACAAACTAGAGTGTTTTTAATTGTACCTGTCTAACAAAAAGATTAAGGATATTGTCACAGTACGAAAAGCTGTGAGCTGTCAAGGCCACTAGGATATTGCGCCGGACATCTTCTCACTAACGATCCGCAGCCTTTCTTTTTTCCTTGCCTTAAAAGCGGTTACGGTTTGAGGGTGAGTTAAGAGCGGAACTGTGTTGTCATATTTCTGCGGCGTCGAGCTGGGAACCCTTTCCGTAAATCAAAGCCATGACGTCCACGACGCTGTGGTGATCAATAAACCTGCCGCAGACTAAGGAAGGTAAGTTAAGAAAAGTCTTCCTGCAGTTCAATTTAATAAGGACGCTCATCCTCTGAAAAAGAGTATGGGTGAAAGAATCTTTTTTGGGAATCGGGGAGGGGAATTAGAAAAACATTAATACCATTTATATCGAGCGGGATAGCTGTGGTAACGTCTGTGGTCGGAATTCAGGAGATCGTGGGTACGATTCTTGCGGCTGACTTTCTGATCCATGGGTCTTTTCAGGGGCTTCCTCGGGTCGCAAGGCGAATGCTAGGAATATTCATCATATCCCCCGAATTTCCTGTCCTACCATTTCATCTACATTCCCATTCCACCTCACCTTTTATCTGCTTGGACTGTTTCAGGGCTGAAAGTGTCGGCGTTGCAAGGCAGGATAAAAGGACACTCTATGTAAGCCTTCGTCCCCGGAATGAGGGCGGTCTCCGAGTCCCGGGGCACCTACGGGATGTGTAAACTTGCAGGGGCAGAGGAGCCAGTTGTATCAGCCGTCCGGGGAGTCTCAATCTGTGAAAGGGAGTTTGATTCAGGAGTTGAGCTATGACTTTGTGTTTGACATAAGCGAACTTCGGTCGGCCTGTGTTGCTCTTCCCTCTTGCTCTATTTTTGTACTTAGCCTTTCCTTCCCGGAACAATAAATACTACCGAAGCAGTATCGGTAATGCATTATATTAACGCATCAAACAAAACAATCATGATGATAATTTCTGTAAAACCTGCACACGTGTAAAGAAATATAATTAAGGATCTTTCAACAAGAGTGTTCTATCTTTAACATGTGATAGCTGTTGTTATTGAGTTACAGCAGTCGTTGTTTTCATATGGTCACAGTTGTTATTAATAAATAGCCATGGAACGTTACAGCATTCAGCAATGCGTATAAATGGTGAAAATTTATTATAAAATTGGATCAACAGTTCGCCAAACCTTCCGTGTATTGCGTGAAGTTTACGGTGTGCACAATCGTCCCTGCGAGAGAAGGATTCGGCGTTTGATCCATAAATTTGAAAGAAGTGGTTCTGTCAGCAAACAAGGAACGCCTTACGTAATCGAATTAAGCGCTCCAACGAAAACATAGGCACCGTTCGTGAGAGTGTACGCGAGAACGGAAACAAATCAATTGCTCGTCGAGCGCAAGAATTGGGGCTTTAACCGACCAAATCTGGGCGAATTCTGCATCTGGACTTGACGTTTCACGCTTACAAAATGGTATTAGCTCAAGAACTAAAGCCTAATGACCATAGATTGTGTCGAGTATTCGCTGACTTGGCTATGGAGCAATTGGAAGATGATCCGAATTTTTGTCGAAAAATCATCTTCAGCGACGAAGCCCACTTTTGGATGGATGGTTGTGTTAACAAACGAAATTGCCGCCATTCGAGCAACCACAATCCAATGCAGATTCAAGAACGACCACTTCATCTCCAAAAGGTTACTGTGTGGTGTGGATTTTGGATAGGTGGAATCACTAGTCCATATGTTTTCCAAGATGAAGATGGAGAAGCTTTAACTGTCAATGGAGAAAGATACCGGGCTCTTATAAGCGACTATTTTTGGCCTCAATTGGATGGTAGGATTCTCAGAATTATCTCATTCCCGCAAGATGGTGCCACATGTCATACTGCTCTCGAAACTATCGATCTTTTGAAGAAGAAGCTCAGAGGTTTCATCATTTCCCGTGGTGGTGATGTTAAATGGCCTCTGGGGTCATGTGATTTACCGCCGTTGTATTACTTCTTGTGCAGCTATGTTAAATCTCGAGTTTATGTCAACAAGTCAGAAACAGTAAATGATCTTATGAATAACATCACGCGTGTTATTCGTGAAGTTGAACCTAATTTACGTTCTTCTGTCATTGAAAATTGGGTCAACCGTATACGCGCAACCCAACGAAGTCACGGTGGTCTCTTAACTGATGTTCTCTTCCACATATAATGACAATTATGTTCCAAAATAAAAAATTAATAAACCGCTATCATTTATAGAAGGTATTTTATTTAAGTTCGAAGATACGACACTCTTGTTGAAAGTCCCTATATATGTGGAACTGCACTTGAGAACAATACCTTCTCTGAACTGCTGGTGTTACACTGTTTCCACCGTAAGCAGGAAGCTCTTTAGTTTACTGCACGCTTCCAGCTCAAGGACAAAACCATTTCCTGAGTCAAACCGAGTAGGGACCCTGCCATTTTCCATGTTGTGCATCCTGGTCCCACGGTTCTCTGTCTCTTCTCACCTAAACCCTCCCTCTTGGGGGCACCCGTGAGGCGCTTCACGCACAAAAATCTTGAAGATCGAGATACTAAGTTCCCCTCTGCTGTTACTCCTAATCCTAGTCCTAATACTGTTTCTGCCAAGGTCTGATTAACTTTCTATTAAAACATTTTCTAACCGAACAAGATCGTTCGACAGTAGCGTATGAGGCTCGCATTTGACAGGTCCTGGGTTCAACACACATTGTTTCAGCGATTCTTCCGTGGGTTCTTTCATGGTTTCCCCGGGTCATTAGGCGAATGCAAGTGATTCTCCTTCTATCACGAATGTTCTGTCCATCATTTCCTTTCATCTGCTTCAGAGTTGTACGGCCAGGTGAAGGCAGTTGGTGTGTTGCGACAGGATGGTGCAATTTGTCTTGTTGGGACTGCTGGGACCCCCTTCATTCCTAAAAGTGTCTCATTTACACTCTAAACCTTCAGGTCGAGGGTGGCTAACCCGTCGTCAGCATTAGTGTAATATTGGAACCATTAGAGACTCCGTCAATGCTAACATACATTGTCGTCCGCATTTGTGCACCCTTAGTCTCTTCCCTTCATCCTTCCTCCCAGGGGTCACATTGAGAGCACAAAGGGCCCACTATGGACACATCTGGACACATACACATGACCTTCTCCCCTCTATCGTTTATTACTTTCTCTACCACGAGCATAGTAGGCAGAGAACGTATTGCATTCCACCCAAAAATTCGATACCGAGACAGCAAAAATACATGTTTTGATACCCCATAATTCCAAAAAAGGATTTTTAAGATAAGGTCCGTGTGTGTGTGTGTATGAACAGCATACCTCAAAAACCAAACCCAGTCCATTACAGGGATGTTATTGTCACGTAACCACTCCGCCACAGTCCGTGCAGTATGAACAGGTGCTCGATTGTGCTGAAAGATGCAATCGCCATCCTCAAATTGCTCTTCAACAGTGGGAAGCAGGGAGGTGCTTAAAATGTCAATGCAGGTCTGCTCTGTGATCGTGCCACGCAAAACAACAAGGGGTGCAAGCCCCCTCAGGAAAAACACGACCACAGCATAACCCCACCACCTCCTGCGAATTTCACTATTGTAACTACACACGCAGGCAGATGACGTTCACCGGGCATTCGCCATACCCACACCCTACCATCGGATCGCCACATTGTGTACCGCGATTCGTCACTCCACACAACGTTTTGTCACTGTTCAAACGTGTAATGTTGACGCTCCTTACACCAAGCGAGGCGTCGTTTGCCATTTTTCTGCGTGATGCGTGGCTCATGAGCAGCCGCTCGACCATGGAATCCAAGGTTTCTAACCTCAAGTCTAACTTTCATAGTACTTGGAGTGGATCCTGATGCGGTTTGGAATTCCTGTGTGATGGTTTGGATAGATGTCTGCCTATTACTCTTTACGACCCTCTTCAAATGTCGGCGGTCTCTGTCAGTCAACAGACGAGGTCGGCCTGTACGCTTTTGTGTTGTACATGTCCCTTCACGTTTCCACTTCACTATCACATCAGAAACAGTAGACCTAGGGATGTTTAGGAGTGTGGAAATCTCGCGTACAGACTTCTGACACAAGTGACACCCAATCACCTGACCACGTTCGAAGTCCGTGAGTTCCAAGGAGCGACCCATTCTGCTGTTTCACGATGTCTGATGACTACTGAGGGCGCGGATAATGAGTACTACGCAGTAGGTGGCAGCACAATGCACCTAAGATGAAAAATTTATGTTTATGGGGTGTCCGGATACTTTTTATCTCATAGTCTACATGAGTGAATAAAAGAACGCATTTTTAGAAAAATGTCCCCACGCACGCCTGTTGTGTGTGCGTTTGTGAACAGCATAACTGCAGAACGAAAAGTGGGATAAATATTGAATTTGGCATTTAGGTTCAGGACTTTCGAATGATGCGACACCAGAATTTTCAAGTGAATTCCTCCACCTCAAATACCTTTAAATGGAATATTTTTCGAAATGTTTGCTTTTCTAAAAAGGTGCTTTAATGTATATGATTAAAATACCATATTAAAGTTATTTACATGAAATATAAAATGTATACCTTTAATTTTCTGGGAATAGCCTGTGAATTCCTCTTCATTTGTAAGGAATTTTATAGAATGTTATGTAATTGGTAAACGTTATGGGATAGGCGAAAACATACTACACAGGAAATTTAGATGTCTTTAAAACACACAGTTTATTTAAAAAGTTTGTTGTGACATAAACAGTCTCTGAGATATCTGATACTAATGTTCCGAATTGGTCATTACTTGGGTCATTCTTTAAATTCTAGCCAACATTCAGTTATATTTTGCAATTACATAGATTTCATGGAATTTGAAGCCCAGTATATATGTAGCTTCCAGTTATTAAACATTTGACTAACGCCGTTCCCTTTGTATTTATAACGAAATTTTTATATAGCTATTTCTGCAAAAGCTTTGTGGATTAAAATATAGAAGATAGAAAAATAAGCTTTAGTAAGAATAGTTTGTATATCCATAATAAAGATAGTGACTAGAGAAACTCATATGAATGTACCGCTCCAATTTTTTGTTTTGTATAATATCTATATAGATTGAGGAAGACTTCAAGGAATTTGCATAAAATCCAAGATATATATATATATATTCAAGTTAGTAACTTTGAATCCAGCATTCTGTTTCTTAACTACTGACACATTGTGGGTAATGTTGTTGTAATTCCGCTTGTGTCCAGTTTTCCAGAGATACACCTTAGTAGGGAATTATTAAGGCACTTTTTTGTTTCATTTGTACATTGAGGTCATTCACTTCAGAAATAAGACGATGTTCGTTACTCATTTACATTGGATTAAATGAACTTTAGTTTGATACTTTAAACATTGAAGCACACACTCCTTCACTTTCCATTAGAGGGGTGTAACAAATTTAATTATAGAGGAACTTCCCCCTGGCAGTCGGAAATTGAACCTATGACCCTTGGGATGAGAAAATAGAACGCTGAAATTCGACACCAGTGACAGTACGTTTAAGCAAAATTATATTTTTATTTCTTAATTCTTGCATGAAGTTTTATGGAGTATTTAAATTGAAGTGGAAAATTTATACATTTGGTTTTAAATTGTTTCTATAATCAGTTTTTAAAACTATAAAAGAAACACCAAATGTCAAGTTCCCCCATGGAAAAAAATCACATATAGTTAAATCAGGGGATTAGGACGGTCATAATGCTTTACTAATTACCCTATCTTCAAAAACTTCCTTATTTAATTAAATGGCTCATCAGCTGTATGGCAGTAGCAAAGTCTTGTTGGAAAAATCCAAATTAATAGTCAGCATTGGTCAGCTGTTCAAAAAAGTGTGTAAGTCATTCCTGCAACTCTTTGAATTTATTGTTTTTTAACTATAGGTCCAATTATACTGTGTACATTTATGCACATCAATTTTCGAGTCGTGGAAGGGAATCTCGTGTGTAAAATCGGGTTTCTCTGTGCTCCAATATCTGCTATTTGACGACGAAACATAGCTATAAAATAGAACTGTGCTTCGTCAGAAAATAATAACAAGTGTGGATCAATTGCTCTGTCGTTTAGTAAAATCCAATTACAGATATTTACTGGACACTGATAATCACATAAAAAAAAATCTGATGTGTTACACTCACATGACTTTCTCTACGCTTGTACCAACTATTTTTACAAACGCTTATTCTCCATATGCTTCATGTTAATCGAGATATCGAGATGTCAATCTTATTGCTAATTTTCTTGTAGATGCAAGGGGAATATGGTAGGTTATAAGCGATAGTCAAATATTTTAACGCTGGTTGCTATGTGACGCATTCCATTCTCTTTGCATGTCCAGGACATAAAAAAATGAATAACGCATTTGAGAAAAAGTATAAGTATTGGAAAATTTAAGGAAATAACAAGCAATATCTCGAAAACGGTTCACTCAACAAAAGAAATGTATGTGACATAAGTTGTGTATTTTAACGCGATCTACATTTTTTGTGTAGTAAAATTTTGTCTATCTCTTATGGTTTACCAGTTATGCAAACGTCGTTCACAATGAAGAATACTTTTGGAGACATTCCCAGAAAATTCGAGATATACATTTCATTTCTCATGACATTACCCTAAACATATGATATTTTTATCAAAATCGTTAGAGCCATTTTTGAGAAAATTAAAATTTTCGAAAAATCTTCCATGTAAAGCGTAGTCTGGGGTGGGGGGATTTTCTAGAAAACCTTCGTGTCGCATCTGTGGAAGATACTGAACCTAAATACCAAGTTTGGTGCTTATCCGATTGTTCGTTTTTGAGTTATGCTGTTCACAGACACACACAGACACACACACACACACACACACACACACACAGACACACATACGGACATGTTTTCAAAAATGCTTTTTTTGGATTCAGGAGGTCTCAAAACGTGTATTTCCGGTGAAATCTCGGTATCGAATTTTTGGGTGGAATGCAATACTTCCCCTACTTACTATACGTAGTAGAGAAAGTAAAAAAATCTTATGTGTTACACTCACATGACTTTCTCTACTCTTGTACAATCTATTTTTACAAACGCCTATTCTCCATATGCTTCATATTAATCGAGATATCCAGATGTCAATCTTATTTGTAATTTTCTTGTAGATGCAAGGGGAATATGGTAGCTTTTAAGCGATAGTCAAATATTTTATCGCTGGCTGCTATGTGGCGCATTCCATTCTCTTTGCATGTCCAGGACATAAAAAAATCTGATGTGTTACGCTCACATGACTTTCTCTACTCTTGTACAATCTATTTTTACAAACGCCTATTCTCCATATGCTTTATGTTAATCGAGATATCGAGATGCCAATCTTATTGCTAATTTTCTTGTAGATGCAAGGGGAATATAGTAGCTTTTAAGCGATGGTAAAATATTTTAACGCTGGTTGCTATGCGCGCATTCCATTCTCTTTGCCAGTCCAGGACATAAAAAAATGAATAACCAATTTGAGATAAAGTATAAGTATTGGAAAATTTAAGGAACTAACAAGCAATATCTCGAAAACGGTTCACTCAACAAAAGAAATGTATATGACATAAGTTGTGTATTTTAACGAGATCTACATTTTTTGTGTAGTAAAATTTTGTCTATCTCTTATGGTTTACCACTTATGCAAAAGTCGTTCACAATGAAGAATACTTTTGGAGACATTCCCAGAAAATTCGAGATATACATTTCATTTCTCATGACATTATCTTAAACATATGATATTTTAATCAAAATCGTTAGAGCCATTTTTGAGAAAATTAAAATTTTCGAAAAATGTTCCATGTAAAGGGTAGTCTGGGGTGGGGGGATTTTCTTGAAAACCTTCGTGTCGCATCTCTGGAAGATACTGAACCTAAATACCAAGTTTGGTGTTTATCCGAGTGTTCGTTTTTGAGTTATGCTGTTCACAGACACACACACAGACACTCACACACACACACACACACACACACAGAAACACACACGGACATGTTTCCAAAAATGCTTTTTTTGGATTCAGGAGGTCTCAAAACATGTATTTCCGGTGAAATCTCGGTATCAAATTTTTCAGTGGAATGCAATACTTCCCCTACTTACTATACGTAGTAGAGAAAGTAAAAATGAATAACGAATTTGAGAAAAAGTATAAGTATTGGAAAATTTAAGGAAATAACAAGCAATATCTCGAAAACGGTTCACTCAACAAAAAAAAATGTATATGATATAAGTTGTGTATTTTAACGCGATCTACATTTTTTGTGTAGTAAAAGTTTGTCTATCTCTTATGGTTTACCAGTTATGCAAAAGTCGTTCACAATGAAGAATACTTTTGGAGACATTCCCAGAAAATTCGAGATATACATTTCATTTCTCATGACATTATCTTAAACATATGATATTTTCATCAAAAATCGTTAGAGCCATTTTTGAGAAAATTAAAATTTTCGAAAAATCTTCCATGTAAAGGGTAGTCTGGGGTGGAGGGGATTTTCTTGAAAACCTTCGTGTCGCATCTCTGAAAGATACTGAACCTAAATACCAAGTTTGGTGCTTATCCGATTGTTCGTTCTTGATTTATGCTGTTCACAGACACACACACAGACACACACACACACACACACACACATACGGACATGTTTCCAAAAATGCTTTTTTTGGATTCAGGAGGTCTCAAAACGTGTATTTCCGGTGAAATCTCGGTATCGAATTTTTGGGTGGAATGCATTACTTCCCCTACTTACTATACGTAGTAGAGAAAGTAAAAAAAATCTTATGTGTTACACTCACATGACTTTCTCTACTCTTGTACAATCCATTTTTACAAACGCCTATTCTCCATATGCTTCATATTATTCGAGATATCGAGATGTCAATCTTATTTGTAATTTTCTTGTAGATGCAAGGGGAATATGGTAGCTTTTAAGCGATAGTCAAATATTTTATCGCTGGCTGCTATGTGGCGCATTCCATTCTCTTTGCATGTCCAGGACATAAAAAAATCTGATGTGTTACACTCACATGACTTTCTCTACTCTTGTAAATCTATTTTTACAAACGCCTATTCTCCATATGCTTCATATTAATCGAGATATCAATCTTATTTGTAATTTTCTTGTAGATGCAAGGGGAATATGGTAGCTTTTAAGTGATAGTCAAATATTTTATCGCTGGCTGCTATGTGGCGCATTCCATTCTCTTTGCATGTCCAGGACATAAAAAAAATCTGATGTGTTACACTCACCTGACTTTCTCTACTCTTGTAAATCTATTTTTACAAACGCCTATTCTCCATATGCTTCATATTAATCGAGATATCAATCTTATTTGTAATTTTCTTGTAGATGCAAGGGGAATATGGTAGCTTTTAAGCGATAGTCAAATATTTTATCGCTGGTTGCTATGTGGCGCATTCCATTCTCTTTGCATGTCCAGGACATAAAAAAATCTGATGTGTTACACTCACATGACTTTCTCTACTCTTGTACAATCTATTTTTACAAACGCCTATTCTCCAAATGCTTTATGTTAATCGAGATATCGAGATGCCAATCTTATTGCTAATTTTCTTGTTGATGCAAGGGGAATATAGTAGCTTTTAAGCGATGGTAAAATATTTTAACGCTGGTTGCTATGCGCGCATTCCATTCTCTTTGCAAGTCCAGGACATAAAAAAATGAATAACCAATTTGAGAAAAAGTATAAGTATTGGAAAATTTAAGGAACTAACAAGCAATATCTCGAAAACGGTTCACTCAACAAAAGAAATGTATATGACATAAGTTGTGTATTTTAACGAGATCTACATTTTTTGTGTAGTAAAATGTTGTCTATCTCTTATGGTTTACCACTTATGCAAAAGTCGTTCACAATGAAGAATACTTTTGGAGACATTCCCAGAAAATTCGAGATATACATTTCATTTCTCATGACATTATCTTAAAGATATGATATTTTAATCAAAATCGTTAGAGCCATTTTTGAGAAAATTAAAATTTTCGAAAAATGTTCCATGTAAAGGGTAGTCTGGGGTGGGGGGATTTTCTTGAAAACCTTCGTGTCGCATCTCTGGAAGATACTGAACCTAAATACCAAGTTTGGTGTTTATCCGACTGTTCGTTTTTGAGTTATGCTGTTCACAGGCACACACAGACACACAGACACACAGACACACACACGGACATGTTTCCAAAAATGCTTTTTTTGGATTCAGGAGGTCTCAAAACGTGTATTTCCGGTGAAATCTCGGTATCGAATTTTTGGGTGGAATGCAATACTTCCCCTACTTACTATACGTAGTAGAGAAAGTAAAAAAAATCTTATGTGTTACACTCACATGACTTTCTCTACTTTTGTACAATCCATTTTTACAAACGCCTATTCTCCATATGCTTCATATTAATCGAGATATCGAGATGTAAATCTTATTTGTAATTTTCTTGTAGATGCAAGGGGAATATGGTAGCTTTTAAGCGATAGTCAAATATTTTATCGCTGGCTGCTATGTGGCGCATTCCATTCTCTTTGCATGTCCAGGACATAAAAAAATCTGATGTGTTACACTCACATGACTTTCTCTACTCTTGTAAATCTATTTTTACAAACGCCTATTCTCCATATGCTTCATATTAATCGAGATATCAATCTTATTTGTAATTTTCTTGTAGATGCAAGGGGAATATGGTAGCTTTTAAGTGATAGTCAAATATTTTATCGCTGGCTGCTATGTGGCGCATTCCATTCTCTTTGCATGTCCAGGACATAAAAAAAATCTGATGTGTTACACTCACCTGACTTTCTCTACTCTTGTAAATCTATTTTTACAAACGCCTATTCTCCATATGCTTCATATTAATCGAGATATCAATCTTATTTGTAATTTTCTTGTAGATGCAAGGGGAATATGGTAGCTTTTAAGCGATAGTCAAATATTTTATCGCTGGTTGCTATGTGGCGCATTCCATTCTCTTTGCATGTCCAGGACATAAAAAAATCTGATGTGTTACACTCACATGACTTTCTCTACTCTTGTACAATCTATTTTTACAAACGCCTATTCTCCAAATGCTTTATGTTAATCGAGATATCGAGATGCCAATCTTATTGCTAATTTTCTTGTTGATGCAAGGGGAATATAGTAGCTTTTAAACGATGGTAAAATATTTTAACGCTGGTTGCTATGCGCGCATTCCATTCTCTTTGCAAGTCCAGGACATAAAAAAATGAATAACCAATTTGAGAAAAAGTATAAGTATTGGAAAATTTAAGGAACTAACAAGCAATATCTCGAAAACGGTTCACTCAACAAAAGAAATGTATATGACATAAGTTGTGTATTTTAACGAGATCTACATTTTTTGTGTAGTAAAATTTTGTCTATCTCTTATGGTTTACCACTTATGCAAAAGTCGTTCACAATGAAGAATACTTTTGGAGACATTCCCAGAAAATTCGAGATATACATTTCATTTCTCATGACATTATCTTAAAGATATGATATTTTAATCAAAATCGTTAGAGCCATTTTTGAGAAAATTAAAATTTTCGAAAAATGTTCCATGTAAAGGGTAGTCTGGGGTGGGGGGATTTTCTTGAAAACCTTCGTGTCGCATCTCTGGAAGATACTGAACCTAAATACCAAGTTTGGTGTTTATCCGACTGTTCGTTTTTGAGTTATGCTGTTCACAGGCACACACAGACACACAGACACACAGACACACACACGGACATGTTTCCAAAAATGCTTTTTTTGGATTCAGGAGGTCTCAAAACATGTATTTCTGGTGAAATCTCGGTATCGAAATTTTGGGTGGAATACAATACTTCCCCTACTTACTATACGTACTAGAGAAAGTAAAAATCTGATGTGTTACACTCACATGACTTTCTCTACTCTTCAACAAACTATTTTTACAAACTCTTACTCTCCATCTATTTCATATTAATCGAGATAAACATTTGCAGAAACGATCTTTTGACATGCAAAGAGAATTACATTTTACACATAGCGACCAGTCCTAAAAATACTTGACTATCGCTTAAAGCCTACTATGTTCCCCTTGTTTTGTAATTGCAAGGGCAATATACAATTACAGTAGCCTTTAACCATAGACATATCTCTTAATAGCTGGTTGCTAGGTGCAGTACCATTCTCTTTGCCACAGATTAATACGCCTTGCATATCCAAAACAAAAAAATTCTGATGTGTTACATTCACATGACTTTCTCTTCTCTTGTACAAACTATTTTCACAAACGCTTATTCTCCATATCCTTCATGTTAATCGAGATATCGAGATGTTAATATTATTGCTAATTTTCTTGTAGATGCAAGGGGAATTGGTAGGCTTTAAGCGATAGTCAAATATTTTAAGAGCTGGTTGTTATGTGGAGTATTCCATTCTCTTTGCATTACCAGGACAAAAAAATCTGATGTGTTCAACTCACATGACATTCTCTACTCTTGTGCGAACTATTTTTACAAACGTTTATTCTCCAGATCCTTCATGTTAATCGAGATATCGAGATGTCAATCTTATTGCTAATTTTCTTGTAGATGCAAGGGGAACATTGCAGGTTATAAGCGATAGTCAAATCTTTTAAGCGCTGGTTGCTATGTGGCGCATTCTATTCTGTTTGCATATCCAGGACATAAAAAATTGAATAACGAATTTGAGAAAAGTATAAGTATTGTAAAATTTAAGGAAATAACAAGCAATACCTCGAAAATGGTTCACTCAACTAAAAAAATGTATATGACATAAATTGTGTATTTTAACGCGATCTACATTTGTTGTGTAGTAAAATTTTGTCTATCTCTTATGGTTTACCAGTTATGCAAAAGTCGTTCACAATAAAGAATACTTTTGGAGACATTCCCAGGAAATTCAAGATATACATTTTATTTGTCATAACAATATCTTAAACATATGAAATTTTAATCAAAATCGTTAGAGCCATTTTTGAGAAAATTAAAATTTTCGAAAAATCTTCCATGTAAAGCGTACTCTGGGGTGGGGGGATTTTCTTGAAAACCTTCGTGTCGCATCCCTGGAAGATACTGAACCCAAATACCAAGTTTGGTGTTTATTCGACTGTTCGTTTCTGAGTTATGCTGTTCACAGACACACACACAGACACACAGACACACAGACAGACAGACACACAGACACACACACGGACATGTTTCCAAAAATGCATTTTTTGGATTCAGGGGGTCTCAAAACATGTATTTCCGGTGAAATCTCGATATCGAAATTTTGGGTGGAATACAATACTTCCCCTACTTACTATACGTAGTAGAGAAAGTAAAAATCTGATGTGTTACACTCACATGACTTTCTCTACTCTTGTACAATCTATTTTTACAAACGCCTATTCTCCATATGCTTTATATTAATCGAGATATCGAGATGGCAATCCTATTTGTAATTTTCTTGTAGATGCAAGGGGAATATGGTAGCTTTTAAGCGATAGTCAAATATTTTATCGCTGGTTGCTATGTGGCGCATTCCATTCTCTTTGCATGTCCAGGACATAAAAAATCTGATGTGTTACACTCACATGACTTTCTCTACTCTTGTACAAACTATTTATACAAACGCTTATTCTCCATCTAGTTCATGTTAATCGAGATAAACATCTGCAGACCCTATCTTATTGCTAATTTTCTTGTAGATGTAAGGGGAATATATATTTACAAGGGCAATATAGAAAAACAGTAGCCTTTAAGCACATACATATCTGTTAATAGCTGGTTGCTAGATGCAGCACCATTCCCTTTGCCACAGATTATAACTCTTTGCATATCCAAGACAAAAAAAAATGAATAACGAATTTGAGAAAAAGTATAAGTATTGGAAAATTTAAGGAAATAACAAGCAATATCTCGAAAACGGTTCACTCAACAAAAGAAATGTATATGACATAAGTTGTGTATTTTAACGCGATCTACATTTTTTGTGTAGTAAAATTTTGTCTATCTCTTATGGTTTACCAGTTATGCAAAAGTCGTTCACAATGAAGAATACTTTTGGAGACATTCCCAGAAAATTCAAGATATACATTTCATTTCTCATGACATTATCTTAAACATATGATGTTTTCATCAAAATCGTTAGAGCCATTTTTGAGAAAATTAAAATTTTCGAAAAATCTTCCATGTAAAGGGTACTCTGGGGTGGGGGGATTTTCTTGAAAACCTTCGTGTCGCATCTCTGGAAGATACTGAACCTAAATACCAAGTTTGGTGTTTATCCGACTGTTCGTTTTTGAGTTATGCTGTTCACAGACACACACACACACAGACACACACACAGACACACACACACAGACACACACACACAGACACACACACGGACATGTTTCCAAAAATGCTTTTTTTGGATTCAGTGATTCTCAAAACATGTATTTCCGGTGAAATCTCGGTATCGAATTTTTGGGTGGAATGCAATACTTCCCCTACTTACTATACGTAGTAGAGAAAGTAAAAAATGAATAACGAATTTGAGAAAAAGTATAAGTATTGGAAAATTTAAGGAAATAACAAGCAATATCTCGAAAACGGTTCACTCAACAAAAAAAATGTATATGATATAAGTTGTGTATTTTAACGCGATCTACATTTTTTGTGTAGTAAAATTTTGTCTATCTCTTATGGTTTACCAGTTATGCAAAAGTCGTTCATAATGAAGAATACTTTTGGAGACATTCCCAGAAATTTCGAGATATACATTTCATTTCTCATGACATTATCTTACACATATGATATTTTCATCCAAATCGTTAGAGCCATTTTTGAGAAAATTAAAATTTTTGAAAAATGTTCCATGTAAAGGGTAGTCTGGTGTGGGGGGATTTTCTTGAAAATCTTCGTGTCGCATCTCTGGAAGATACTGAACGTAAATTCCAAGTTTGGTGTTTATCCGACTGTTAGTTTTTGAGTTATGCTGTTCACAGACACACAGACACACACACAGACACACACACACACACAGACACACACACAGACACACACACGGACATGTTTCCAAAAATGCTTTTTTTGGATTCAGGAAGTTTCCAAACATGTATTTCCGGTGAAATCTCGGTATCGAATTTTTGGGTGGAATGCAATACTTCCCCTACTTACTATACGTAGTAGAGAAAGTAAAAATCTGATGTGTTACACTCACATGACTTTCTCTACTCTTGTACAATCTATTTTTACAAACGCCTATTCTCCATATGCTTTATGTTAATCGAGATATCGAGATGTCAATCTTATTGCTAATTTTCTTGTAGATGCAAGGGGAATATGGTAGCTTTTAAGCGATGGTCAAATATTTTAACGCTGGTTGCTATGCGGCGCATTCCATTCTCTTTGCAAGTCCAGGACATAAAAAAATGAATAACGAATTTGAGAAAAAGTATAAGTATTGGAAAATTTAAGGGAATAACAAGCAATATCTCGAAATCGGCTCACTCAACAAAAGAAATGTATATGACATAAGTCGTGTATTTTAACGAGATCTACATTTTTTGTGTAGTAACATTTTGTCTATCTCTTATGGTTTACCAGTTATGCAAAACTCGTTCACAATGAAGAATACTTTTGGAGACATTCCCAGAAAATTCGAGATATACATTTCATTTCTCATGACATTATCTTAAACATATGATATTTTAATCAAAATCGTTAGAGCCATTTTTGAGAAAATTAAAATTTTCGAAAAATTTTCCATGTAAAGGGTAGTCTGGGGTGGGGGGATTTTCTTGAAAACCTTCGTGTCGCATCTCTGGAAGATACTGAACCTAAATACCAAGTTTGGTGTTTATCCGACTGTTCGTTTTTGAGTTATGCTGTTCACAGACACACACACACACACACACACACACAGACACACACACACACACACAGACACACACACGGACATGTTTCCAAAAATGCTTTTTTTGGATTCAGGAGGTCTCAAAACATGTATTTCTGGTGAAATCTCGGTATCGAATTTTTGGGTGGAATGCAATACTTCCCCTACTTACTATACGTAGTAGAGAAAGTAAAAATGAATAACGAATTTAAGAAAAAGTATAAGTATTGGAAAATTTAAGGAAATAACAAGCAATATCTCGAAAACGGTTCACTCAACAAAAAAAATGTATATGATATAAGTTGTGTATTTTAACGCGATCTACATTTTTTGTGTAGTAAAATTTTGTCTATCTCTTATGGGTTACCAGTTATGCAAAAGTCGTTTATAATGAAGAATACTTTTGGAGATATTCCCAGAAATTTCGAGATATACATTTCATTTCTCATGACATCATCTTAAACATATGATATTTTCATCAAAATCGTTAGAGCCATTTTTGAGAAAATTAAAATTTTCGAAAAATGTTCCATGTAAAGGGTAGTCTGGCGTGGGGGGATTTTCTTGAAAATCTTCGTGTCGCATCTCTGGAAGATACTGAACGTAAATACCAAGTTTGGTGTTTATCCGACTGTTAGTTTTTGAGTTATGCTGTTCACAGACACACACACAGACACACGCACGGACATGTTTCCAAAAATGCTTTTTTTGGATTCAGGAGATCTCAAAACATGTATTTCCGGTGAAATCTCGGTATGGAATTTTTGGGTGGAATGCAATACTTCCCCTACTTACTATACGTAGTAGAGAAAGTAATAAGGTGTATACAACAAATTCCATACATAGGAAGAACTATAGAAAACATCAGGAGACAAATTCACTAATTTCGGATATTGAAATCTCCAGTTTTTAAAAGGATGCCATAGATATGCGGATAGAGGACATTATCACCATTTCGTATGTTAATGCATGTCCTTGTTATTATTGTAATTGTAAATGTAGCTATAATAACGTGAGGCGGTTATGGGGATATTGTGACCAGGCAGAAAGGTTGTACTAAGTAAACCGGCAAGTGAGGAATGCACCGAGGGTTCTTGGCGAGAGAAGGTGGCACCTATTGCGACCTTGCAGTGTTCTCTGTAAACAAATATGAACATTTAAAGGTACTACACCCTGCTTCGAAAGCAGATAGACCAAGATTACACAGTATCGGAAGAAAACAATCTAGGTATGACTCGCTATTGATAATGTGCAATAAAGTTACTTTATTATTTAAGTTATTAATGTGCAGAAATCCGAGTTATATTAGTTGCTATATTTTGAAAAACTACTTTCCACAATACCCAACGTATTAGAAGGAAATACGCACTTGCTTGAGATTTCCTGCCTCAGTAACGCGTCTCTCGTTTTACACATTTCTGCGTATCCCGAATTCTTCCCTACTTTTAACTTCTTTGCCACCCTTTCTTTAAAGTTCCAACTTTATAACTTGTTCAGTGCTTCCGAAAACTGTTCTCTTGCCTCAACAGCTCCTTATATTTTTAGTGTCTAAGCTTGCAAATACATATATTGTAGTTGCAATATTACTAAAATGATTCCGAATATATGAAAAATATTATTACAAAGCTATAGAAATTATTTCCTTCTGTCGTCCAAGGCAATTACATTAACAGCTTTGTAGTAATATTGAGTTTGGTATACTACAGCCTATAGCCCTGTCCCCCACCGAGTTACAACTGGTTTTGGAGCCAAGGGAATGCCAGGTTCCGTTCCCTTAAGTATTTTGACTCTTTAGGGTGCCATGCGAAATAATTTTTTCACGTTGGCTATAAAAGTATCAACAACCGGAAAACAGACTCTTCCGCAACTCGGTAACGACCATGTGCTAGATATGTTTAATGTATTAATCTGGCATAATGTTTAACATAGTATTTTAAACTTCCTTGAGTTCTACGTGACAAAGCTAAATCTATGGTTTCTCCATTTGTGCTGAAGTTATTGCTACCAAATTCCGCCACAAACGACGCTAATTGTGATTATGGTTTTAGTGTATTATTCTTCTTTACTTTAGACATATTGCTACACTTCTCCACCGGTTTGTATGCAGCGAATAAATGGAACAGTCGCAACGAACCCGGGTGTTTGAAGGGAAGGGGAGGAGTGTGTTCGCCACGGTACCTGACGTCACATATACTCCCTTCGGTAACATGATTGCTCTGTTTACTTACTAAAACCCTTCTGCCCGATTATAACTGTTCAGTGGGAGGCCAACCTGCGGCGGTCAGCGCGTAAACAGCCGTGCGGTGGCCACAGTGTGAAGGAAAAGCACATATGAAAAACATATTTTTAACACTAATAATTTTTCTACCCACAGATGTGAGCTATTTCAAAATTAAAACGCTATTATATTAGTTGAATCGAATGATATTGTGAAGCCAATAAGCTACCCTTCATTGCTGGTATCTGCAATTGATATATGGGCTCTGTTACGCAGTATCCAGTCACCAATATCTTCAAATAGATGTTCTATTCTGCAGAGCTGAATTGGAAAAGTTAGTAAAGAGGCAAAGGAACGAAGAAATCAGCTAAGTGAGCTAAGAAACGGAAAGAAGGAACAAAAAGAGAATCCGAGTATTTGTAAAAAACTGCAGTTTCTAATTTGAGACAATGAATTTTGATCTGGTGTTTAAGGTCCAATTCTTAGGAGACACTGAGGAGGCATTGATTACCACTGAAAACAAGAAAAGTGAAGAATTTCCTGCTTGTTTCTTTAAAATTTTTAAAACTAATTTTAAGAATAGCTTTTGGCGTTTCTAACTAAAATATACGACAGAAGCATTAATCACTAGGTGTAAAACAACTTTTATTAGAGTTAGATATAACTACTGCTCCCATAGCTTTCAGCGTTTAATTAAATAGGTCTCTTATTTAAAACATTTACTTATTATACTCGTAAGTTCATTATCAATAAAACTTCATTGTCCTCAGATTACTCACAGTACAAAATATACAAGATAATTTTATAACGGCTTAGTTGTTGTCTTTTAAGAGTGAACAAAGAAGTTTTTAAAGGAAATGGATGAAAACTATCTTCGGGGAGGGAGGCTTTTATTGCTGAAAGTGCTGAATATGTTACAGAAAGGAAGTAGGTAACTTTTTTGGTAAAAATATTCAATACGCAGAAAGAACGTTGAGTATACGGAAACGTGGCGATGCGTTTGATTTCCAATACTTTTTTTTAAGAATCTCCTTATCATTTATGTCCCACACCAACCCTGACTGGGCCAATCTCATATAGGTTTCAATTCAAGTCCGATACATACGTGTTAGCCTTTGAATAAAGGCCGGGCCCAAGTCAGAGTTGAAGGGGGGCAGTACCGAAACATTTCCTCTGAATGGCGGAAAGCGTCGTCCGTCTCGCATTGGTTCGATGTCAAAATCTGGCTTTAAAACGTTAACCTATGAACAAAGGTCAGCTTCAAACTCAGGAGCGAAGGAAAAAGGGAGAGGAAAACAAACATTAATTAGAGTGCTAGAACCAAGCTAAGGTGTGGGCGTGGCAGAAGTGGTTAAGCATTTCCTCATCAATATAAACCACTGTATATTATATCCACACGATTCCATTATCTCGACTATACATACCAGAGTAAGAAATGTAAAATCTTCTAAATCAAAAACTTTACGAAAGGGCATTTCTCTGTTTTTTCCCCTTGCTCATTCCAAGTTCCATCTTTCTTTCCTGTGTATTCCCTTTACTTAAGTATATATTATATACTATAAAAAGCATCTATAAAGACAATTTGGAGACAAAGCCATCTACGTATTTATAGCATCTCAAACCGCTTTGTATCCTCCTTGTTCTTGATCGTCGATTATTTTAATGGCCATAAAAGCAAGCTCTAAGCAACTCCATTTCACTGAGTAAGGACTCCCGTTTCTGCACTATTTTACCGGACATAGTTAATGTTTATTTGTCCAGTTTAGTAATTACGCTGCTTGTAGGACGAATAAATTTTACGTTCAGTTGAGTTTTTCTCTTTGTAACGAAAGCAACTTGTTATGGTAATGGGCACTGTCAAGCTATTGCAAAGCATGTTACGTTTAAAGCAGTACTGCTGGGCTGGGTAAGACTGCTGCGCCTGAAATGAGGCCTCCTATCTCGAGAATTCCAGTTAAATTCCAAACGGAAAATTGCCTTCGATTAATCGAAAAACAATAAAAGAAAAATTCCTAATGTGCACCAGTCCCATATCTTTCTGCTCGTTTCATTTACTCTCAAAATAAGTCCATAAATTACCCTTAAAAAGCTTATTTTAACTTTCAAGCGTTATCGTGGCAATCAGAGAAAGTATGGTATTCTATTAAAAATTTTATATCCATAACACATCGAAAAAATATATTTATCCACAAAAAATATTTCAGATTAAGGTCCACACCCGTGTGTGTGAAAAGCGGATCTCAAAATATCTTATAAATGCAGAAGTTAATTTTTAAGTCTAATGCTGTTGAAATTATCATTACCATCATTGCGTGAACATTAGAAGGAAATACACAAAGAATATTGAATATTTCTTAAATTTATTTAGGATTTGTTAAAATTGCTTTAAAAAGTATTTCACTATAACATATTTGTGTTGTTAATGCTTTTAGGTACTCCATATGTCCAGAATGACATCAGTTCTTAATTTTTATGTTTTATTTCCTATAATTATCTACCTAGGTACATCCAGTTCCTTTTATCGCAAACATAACTTAATGCATCGATTTAAAGTAACCAGCACACAAATACAATTGAAGAAGAATTAAAAAAACTTAATTATTTTTGTGGAACAATTAGAAGAACATTAGGAAATAGGGTAACAAATGACAAAAAAGCAGCAGAAATGAAGTATCTCATATTTGCAACTAGATATATCCTATTGGATAAACAAAGAAGTGAATATGTTAGAAACGATCTCAAGCTATGTGGTTTTTTCTTTATATATATATATATATATAGTTTGTTTTCTTCATTTTTGTTTTGAACAGCTATTTCAATGAAGGGTATAAATGACCCGCTTATTTTAGAAACTGCAGAATATAACTTAATAAAATTTTATGGTGATAAAATAACCTTCAAGTTCTGTTATGGGTATGTTTTAGTCTTAATAAGATATTTGGTTATTTAAGGCTTTCATCTATATCCTGTAATATTTCATTCCGATATCATTAGTTTCCTAGATAATGGCTCATGAATTTATAAAAGATAATATTTACAGAATATGCGTTTAATCTCCTCTTAAATAGTGCCTTAATAATTTCTATTGAAAACTTCGAAGTTTTGAACTTCTTAGTCATTAGTTTTCCTTTGCAAGGTGCAGCTCACATACGAAATACAGTTTAGGTGTCAATGTTCCCTCGGTTTGAAGCGACACAGCTGTTTATTATAGCAATAACCTTCAATAAATGTTTCAGAGAGAGGTTGGGTGTTGACATCAAAAGCCTAGGACGTCTCTAATCTGTGCGTCCATTTACTTGATTGCCAGAGGCCCAATACCAATGACTTGAGAATCGTGCAGTGTAAATACCGAGAGGGCCCGCTTAATTCCTTTGCTTATCTTTGGCGTGCGTACACAGCCATTCCATTAGTGCTCCCAACTTGGACAAGTCCATAGATGTGTTGCTCTCCTTCAACGCCAGGAGGTCAGCCTGGACTAGGTGACGTCACCTTATGTTCCCCGTAAATACGAGCATGCCACGCGGACTCAGAAGATAAAGCTAGTTCAACATTTCAAACAGAGAACACAATAAAACAATTTAAAATATTTAACATATTGGCAGTTTTTATTTTCTCTACTACTTACGTGTAATAAGCAGCGGAAGTATTGTATTCCACGCAAAAAGTAGATACCGAGGTTTAACTGAAGCACACGTTCTGAGACGCCTTGTACCTCCGCAAAAGGATTTTTAGAAAAAGATCCGAGTGTGTGTGTGTGTGTGTATGTGTGTGTGTGTGTGTGTGTGTGTGTGTTTGTCTGAACAGCATAAATCAAAATCAAGATTCGTGGCATCTTGGATGTAGCTGAAATTAACAAAAGCCTCCCAAACCAGACTACCCTTTACATAAAAAAGTTTCGGCATTACTTCCCCTACTACGTACAGCAAGTAGGGGAGGTATTGCATTCTACCAAAAAATTCGATACCGGTATTTCACCGCAAATACATGTTTTGAGGCCCCTGTAATCCAAATAAAGCATTTTGGAAACGTCCGTGTGCGTGCCTGTGAACAGCATAACTCAAAAACAACTCGTAACTCAAAAAAATCGGATAAATACCAAACTTGGTATATAGTTTCAATATCTTCCAAAGACGTGAAACAAACATTTTCAATAAAATCCCCACCCCATTGAACGTTTTCAAAAACTTTTATTTTTTAAAAAATGGCTAATGATTTTAATTAAAATATCACATATTAAAGATATTTACATAACAAATAAAATGTATACATTAAATTGTGGAGGAATAGCCTATGAAGTTTTCTTTATTCGAAGGAGTTTTGATAATCTTGTACAATAATAAACTTTAAGCGGTGGACGAAAACGTACGACTTTAAAACACACTATTTATTTCACAGAACGTTTTTGTGACATCTACCATTTCCGCGATATCCGTTATTAAAGGTTCGAATTGTTGATTTCTTGGCCATTTTCTTAAAGTACTTTCAATATTCCATTGTTTCTCGTGATTGCGTTGAACTTTAAAGGCAGCATATAGCCAGCACTGTTAAACATTTGATTATCACTGTTCTCTTTGTGTCTATAACGAAATGCGTAATGTAGCTAACTCCACAAAGATTTATTTGGATTCAAATGGTCTATATAGAAAAATAGGATTGAGTAGTAATAATTTGTATACTCAATAATAAATGTTAGAGGTTAGAGAAAAACATGTGAATGTATTACATCAGATACTTTTTCTTTATTTTCTGAAAAATGACTAACTTTTTCATTAAAATACCATATATTTAGGATATTTACGTGACAATTGAAATGTATATCTAGCTTTTTGAGAATAGGGTGTAATTCCTTTTCTTCTGAATGGCATTTGTATAACTGATAAGTCATAAGAGAGAGAGAGAGAGAGAGAGAGAGATAAAGTATTACTGCACAAAAAATCTGATGTGTTACACTCACATGACTTTCTCTACTCTTGTACAAACTATTTCTACAAACGCTTATTCTCCATATGCTTCATGTTAATCGAGATGTTAATATTATTGCTAATTTTCTTGTAGATGCAAGGAGAATTGGTAGGTTTTAAACTACAGTCCAATATTTTAACAGCTGGTTGCTATGTGGAGTATTGCATTCTCTTTGTATTACTAGGACAAAACAAATGAATAACGAATTTGCGAAAAAGTATAACAATTGGAAAATTTCAGGGAATAACAAGCATTATCTCGAAAATGGTTCACTCAACAACAACAAAAATGTATATGACATAAATTGTGTATTTTAACGCGATCTACATTTTTTGTGTAGTAAAATTTTGTCTATCTCTTATGGTTCACCAGTTATGCAAAAGTCGTTCACAATGAAGAATACTTTTGGAGACATTCCCAGAAAATTTGAGATATACATTTCATTTATCATTAAAATATCTTAAACATATGATATTTTAATCAAAATCGTTAGAGCCATTTTTGAGAAAATTAAAATTTTCGAAGAATGTACCATGTAAAGGTTAATCTGGTGTGGGGGTATTTTCTTGAAAACCTTCGTATCGCATCTATGGAAGATATTGGACCTAAAGACCAAGTTTGGTGTTTATCCGACTGTTCGTTTCTGAGTTATGCTGTTCACAGGCACACAGACACACACACGGATATGTTTCCAAAAAGGCTTTTTTTTTGATTCAGGGGGTCTCAAAACATGTATTTCCGGTGAAATCTCGGTATCGAATTTTTGGGTGGAATACAATACTTCCCCTACTTGCTATACGTAGTAGATAAAGTAAAGAAAAACGTACCTCTTGTTAATGCAAACAACCTATATCAAATAAATTTTTTGTAGCGTCAACCGTTTCCGAGATATTCTTTG
The DNA here is from genome assembly GCA_030765065.1 of Deroplatys truncata. Classification (NCBI taxonomy): domain Eukaryota; kingdom Metazoa; phylum Arthropoda; class Insecta; order Mantodea; family Mantidae; genus Deroplatys; species Deroplatys truncata. The sequence continues at coordinate 163,566,499 of CM060979.1, forward strand.
TAACTGGTAGAATTTTCAAATACTTATACCTTTTTTCAAGTGTTAAGTCACTATTCGTTACTTCATTTCATGCAAAGAGCATGGAATTTCAAGGCCATCACCCAGCAATTCTTTCTAAAATTTTCTTTACAAGAATTTAAATATCGCTTTAGCCTGAGGTATTCTCCTTACAGCTACAACGACATATATAATGAAAGTTTTTTACGATTAAGAAGGCGTAGATAGAAGAATGAAAAGAGAAAGTTATGTGAATCCAACAAAAGACGTTTTTCCGCACTGTGAGACCAACATAATAATACTAAGAATTAGATGAGGCTCGAAATGTTACCATCGCTGTCATAACCACCATGTAGAGCCACGCATCTTCACGTACAAATGAATCAATAATGACTAAAAAATGTGTAATGCAACTAAATTAAATTTCGAGAGGTTTGAAGTTTTGACGACATTGCTAATCGACCCCCCCACGGCTTACCAACAAGTTCTAATAGTTACTAGAAGGACAATATATAAAGCATTTAGCTCATTTCGATATTGACTGTTGTTTACAAGTAATTTCGCCTGTGTTAGCACCAATTTATGCAAGCTCAAAATGAGCTATTTATATGGGTGTGCTGAAAGTATATTACACAACAAGACTATAATGGTACTAATTAAGATGCAATTATGTTTATGAGAGTCCTAATTACCATTATTCTCAAGTTACATACAACTGCTTCTCGTCGATCATTTAATCATTTCAAAACTTTGAGTTTTACAAAAAGATCTTACCTTGTTAATTGTGTGTAATGAAATGCTCATCGGATGGCAGGATTGTTGAGTCCACGCCTTATTTATTGATTTTTGCAGGTAACGTGAAAATAACACATATTGAAGCAAAGGGAATGAACTCAGTTTATTAGAATACTAAAATTACAATGCACACAATTTATTTTATTTTAAATACGCTTATTTCATTGATTATCACCTGCTTTGAAGGTGTTAGAAGGTATGGGCGAGCTGCGCGCGCCGCCGAGTAAGAAACATAATGACTCTGTGAAATATTACACATGCCATAACTGTTCAGTTATTCCACATGTAATCAGCGTATTAATTATAGTGGGACGACCAAAATGGTTTTTAATATTGTCGTATTACTCCAATTCCTAATAATTCATTAAGCCCTTTTTATTTAGCAGTCAAAGTTTATTGGTAGAGAACTGATTTACCTCACCTAACCACATAGCTTTCACAACGAAAATCCGGAATTTAAGATATTTGTCTAATATGTTCATCAAGTCAAAAAGGTAATGCAGCAATTTTATGTACTTCTTCCTGTGGAACATCAGTATATCCATGAAACGTAAGCTGTCTCGACACTTTGAGGCACTCTCCCTGTTGGAGGCTGCAGCAAATCCTTGGAACCAATAGATAAATCAATTTTTACTTTTTCTACCATATACATACAGGCAATGGAGAAGGCAATGGACTCCACCCAAAGTTTCGATACAAAGTTTACACTGAGAATGCATGTTTTGAGGGCTCTGAATCAGAAACAAATAATTTCTAAAAAGTCTACGCGTGTGTTTGTGTGTGTGTGCGGGAGAGAGAGAATAAGACAGAGAACAACATAACACAAAACAAAAAATTGTATATATATATAATGTGTTATATTTAAGTTCAGTATCTTCCAAAGATGCGACACTAATATTTCAAAGACTTCCCTACCCCAAATTACGCTTTATATGAAACACACTTCAAATTTTGATTCTCCCAAAAATGCCTCTAACGATATTGATTAAGGTAGCGTGTATTAAAAATATTTACATGGCCAATAAAATGTATACCTTAAATTCTCTGAGAGTAGCCTTCATAGTGCTCTTCATTCAAAAGGATTTTGTATAATCTTTTAAAACTGGATAAACGTTAAGCGATTGACGAAAATGTACTACACAAGAAATGTGTATCTCTTTAAAATACAGAATTTATTTAAAATATATTTTCTGGCATCACCCATTTCCAATATATCCCTATTAACTGCTTGAATTGTTCAATACATTTTAATTCTTTTAAAATCCGTCGATACTCACTTGTTTATGGCAATTTCATGGAAAGAGTATGGAATTTAAAGGCCTGCATAAACCGTCCAGTTCTTAAACATTGACTGTTGCTATTCCCTTTGTACCTGTAAAGAAATGTATCATGTAGCTATTTCTGCAAAGGTTTATCTGGATTAAAATGAAGCAGATAGGAAACAAAGCTTTCTTATGGGTAGCTTGTAGAAGTTACATTAAAATAAACAATAAAGGCAGAGAGAGTGGAAATGTACCACAACACCTTTAAATAATTAGTAATTGTTTAAAATTGGGTCGCCGAAACAGTAGCTTTAGTTAAATGGACTTCATATTAAGATACAGGGGTCGACGATTTTACCGAATGAAAATTAATTATCTTCCTCCTGACTAAACATACTTTGAATAAACCTGTTCCAAGGTTGTCAATTGATATCTTTGATATCGATACGCGCCTCTTGAATAACCTTTGGAGAAAAAAGCCAAAAGTTATAGCTAATGATAATAAAGTTAACATCGAAAAATAAGCCTTTTCTGTTCGTGTTTTACTTTCTCACCACGTACCTAGAAGATAGAGGAAGTATTGCACTTCACTACAAAATCCAATTTGATTTCACCGAAATACCCACTTGTTTTGAGGCGCCTGATTAATAACCCAAATTAAAAAAATAATAAACTATGTGGTGTGAACAGCATAACTCAAAAACTAAATATTCGATAAATACCAATATTGGTATTTAAGTGCAGTATGTTACAAAGTTGCTTTCAAGAAAATCTCTAAATTCTAAACTACCCCTTGCTTGGTATAATTTTCGATTATTTTCAGTTTTAGCAAAAATGACTAAGATTTTTTATTATTATATCATATCTTTAAGGAATTCACATAAAAATACAATTTGTATCCTAAATTTTCTGGGAATAGCTTGTGAAGTCCTGTTTTCTCGGAAGGAATTTTGGTAATGTTGCTCCAGAGGTCGACATGTCATGGCGGGTCTGCGCAACGTCAGTTATGCTACCCTATAGAAAAAAAGTAGCTAAAATTCTGCGAATGTGTGGCATTTGTCTTATTAAATGCCCCAAAGCTGTCTAAAAACTTCCAATTATGTATTCTGGAGGGATTTATTGAATTGATTATGTATTCCGGCTGATTTTGTCAGCAGTCAACAATCAACATGGAGAGCTTACGCACCGTTGCGGAGAATGAGATCTTAAGCGGACAAGATAGTCTGCACACATGGAAATTACACCTTAAATGTGTTAAATTACTACCGCTCTTAAAGTTCTCAATGGTTTTTTCTAAATTTTTTACTAATTATTGTATATATCCTGGCAATTATTTCAAGTGGTTGCGTGCATTGATAGTTTATGTAGTTGAGTCCGTAAAAATTATTCCATTCAGCAGAAAAATAATAAAATTTACTCTTAAAGCATGTGAATTCCTGAACCTTTTTCTCTGATACTACTTGCAATACAGAATCACACTTTTGCATGCTTGTTATTAGTATAATCAGCTATCTTCTAAACCTCAATTATATATGTATATTAGTTCACTAGAAATTTAGAACAAATTATTTGCAAAGTCATAAAGGTAAAAATGTGGAAGATTTGCAATGTTGGTGCTTTCTTAATATCACTAATATACATTATACAATAATGATTGTGGTTCAGAAAGTTTAAATGTATGTTTTATACTACATGTACTGATAACGTCAGCTCTCTATCTCTCATACTTTCTCAGAAAAAGGCACACAAATATCCAAAAATGTTGTTTTGAGAAAACTGAATTTAAAGTTTGAACATTAAAATTCTAACACACTTCAGTACATCTGCATCTGCATCTTTATTTCTGGATTCCTTCAGCTTTTCTGATTGTCTTTTCTTGATCCTGGCCTCTTTTGTTAATTGCTGAATCGCTTTCTGGGCATAATATAGTCGTTCGATGTTGAAAGATAAAAATATGTTCTAAAAAGGGGCGTTGCATGCCGGATTTAAAGGCATGCATACTAGCATTTAGATGGTATTTAAATGTCTTAAAAGCCTCTTAATCCCCAAGAAGTATATATTTTCTGAAACTGGAAATAATAGAGATTTTATTAGTTGCTAAAACAAAAAATGTGATGTTTTACCATTCCAGAGTACCTTGTCCCCTTAAATAATGACGCAGTCCTAATGGAAAATTGGAACATTGAACAATTTACAGAAGTGCTAGCAAGCTTTGGAGGCATTTCGGCACTTCTCAGGAGCTCTTCTACTCATACTAGCATGAGTTCATGTACAGGAACAGCCGTCCCAATCGGAGAGTGTTTCTCAATTTTCTTGTGATACTTTCCAAGAATTATCCTGCGGCATAACATCTTCGCAGCTCTCTTCTGGTTCGTCTTCTCCCTCAGAACTTCCTTTTCATAGTTCTTTTCTTCCAAAATTTCATATTTCTTCATCGTCTATCCTACAGAACTTCATCTTTTTTCTACATCTCACAGAACATCTACATCTGTCTTCTTTATATACATCGATGCCTTTATTAAGGCTAACAATAGCAACGTGAAAGAGTAGATATAGTAACATTCATTATTGTTTAGTTGCATTACATTTTCTTACTGTTGCACGGTAATTATACAGTTGTATTATATTTATTTAGTAGTGCACGAGTGCTATGGTAATTACTAAACGTCAAGCATTAAATAACAATATTTTTTACTGCTTCGCGATTTTTGTTAAATTCTATTGAATTTATATACTATTTCGCGGTTAATATTAAGTTTTATTGCATTTATTCACTATTTCGCGCTTTTCTGTTACGACAGTGTATAACAGTTCGTAACAATACCAAACTGTTTCCGTTTTACTAACGCGGTAGCGTTCTTTCCGTTTAACAGTTGGTACCTGTCATTGCGCATTTACATCGTCTGCCATGACACGTCGACCTCTGGAGCAACATTACGGACTTTTTTATATGTTTTATAACGGATGAACCATGAGAGACAACAGCATACATTACAAAAAATGTAGATCAGTTTAAAACACAGTTTATTTCAAATAATCTTTTCTCGTTATTAGCTATGTCCTAGATAGTCATTGTTATTAGGTTTAAGTTTTTTAAAGTGCTGTCACTATTTAGTAGTTTCTCGCGATCATGGAGATAGTATGGAATTATAAGACCAGCATATAGAGCACGTTTTCAAATAACTGGCTCATCTTGCTCCTATAACAAAGTACAGGGTGAGCCAAAAGACTCCGAGCCACCTGCACGGTGTTTTTCCTGTCCGCGTCTTCGGCGCTCATTGTCGTCTACCGCTATCATAGAAACGCGTGGACGAAACCATGCAATATTTTTAAAACTACTTTTAAAGGCTTTACTTACCAACTTTACGAAAGGAAAATCCTGAAACTGGCCTCCGTCTTTGTCCATTCATTTTTGACACCTCTTTAGGAAACTATCCATCATGGAATTTTGGGGGAAAATTTTCCAAACGATGAGCGATGTCGTCTAATGTTTCTTCGGTAAGAACCGAACGCCGTCTTTTTCATTTCTTAGCCTGAACACTTCCTGTGGCCTGAAATTTACTGTAAAGTTCGTGGATTGTTGTACGGCCTGGAACTTTTACACCTGGAAATCTTTATGCAAATCGTACTTTCACTTGACGAGCTGACGAGCTGACATACGAATCATAAATAAATACACGCTGTGCAGTAGAAAACATATACTGAGCCATAATATACTTTGTGACTAAGTACAGAACAAAATAATAAATGACTCTTAATAACTGAGCTACATCACTTCACCGTCAACTCAAAACTGCACTTCACACTGCAGAGCAAAACCACAACAGCGTGACTGTTTATAACAGCAGTGCGTTACCATGTTTTTATCATATTTCCACACGCCCAGTGGAAAAACACCACGTAGCCGATAATAATGTTCATAAAATACCCCTCCCGGGTAACTTAAAACAAAGTGTACAAGACAAACCCACACACCCTGGAAGAATTAAAACAAAATATCCACCTGGAAATTTATCAACGTGAACTACCGCGAGTGATGGATAGTTTCATAAAGAGGTGCCAAAAATGTATGGACAACGACAGTGGCCAGTTTCAACATCTCCTTTCATAAAGATGGTAAGTAAAGCCTTTAAAAGTAGTTTTAAAAATGTTGTATGGTTTCATCCGCGCCTTTCTGTGATAGTTGCAGATGGCAACGAGCGCCGAGAACGCGGACAGGAAAAACGCAGCGCAGCCGGATCGGAATCTTTTGGCTCACTCTGTATATTGTAATGGCAATTTTCTGCAAATGTTTATCTCGATTAATACAGTTACACAGAAAAATGAGCTTTAGTAAGGACAGCTGTAGAATATATGTAAAAATAAAGTATAGTGGGTAGAGAAAGTTACGTGAATGTTGCATTTCAGATATTTCTTCCGGACTGTTTACCAAATTTCAACACTGTATTCTGTATAAATATATAACAGAGCACCTAAACTTTTCAACAAACTTTGGAGGTCCCGACTGAAAAGTCCCAAAGCCAAGCTTATAATCTGGGGAACACATTGTCCTCGGCAAGTTATGAAGGAAGGTTCGCTTTAAAAAGAATAAGCCGCACGCCACTGACCCTCATCTTCTCCTGGTATAATGGGTTACCCCAGGCGGCTGCTATCATCGCCTCGGTCATCATCAAACGGCGTCCCTCCGCACATCCGTTTACGAGCTGTGTTATCACGTACAGGCAAGGCTCACCCCTCGCTCTCGGTGCACCCCCTCTATAAAAAATTGCGAATCGGCACGTTGTCGAGATCCTCCTCAGAGTTTCCCTGCCTCACATTTAGAGGACCTTGGCAGCGCCTCGCCCTTATGGCCTATTCGCACTTTATTTGCATAAGGTTGATGAAGTTATAACAAATAAAAGGCGTAGACCGAATTTTTAAATTTAATTATTCAACGCGATAAAACGCTTACAGCTACGCACTTACAGCAAAGATATTAGACGTGCTTCCACTGATGAAAAACTAAGATTTAACTGAACAGTATCAGTATAATAAGGACACCCTGAGCTCAAATTTAAACTAAAATTACCTATGGTCCTCTCCCTCTCTCTCTCTCTCTCTCTCTCTCTCTGTCACTCTCTCGTTTTTGTTCATGCTCGTAATATTTCTAATATCAAGTGAGTTGACTCCGTGGCAACGCGAAAGACTCGCATTCGGGAGGTGCCCGATTCAATTCCCGTCCACCATCCACCTTGGTATTTATCACATTTCCTTTCTCTTATTTCCCTTTCCTTGAGTTTTCTTCTCACGTTTCAGACGTGGTTTCAACGTTCGTAGACAGATGGCACAGTTGCTTGCATCGCCCACTCTGGGAACCCCCGACTGTGGTGTTCGAGCTAAAATTGTCATAGACTTCTGCGCGTCTCTGTGGTCTCTCTGTCTGCTAACTGTAGCCTCCTGTGGTTCCTTTACTTCATTTCCTCCTGGAATTGGTAGCACAATAGACCTGTATAGGCTGTATCTATATCTGTTGTATATCCTATACTAATACCTAAAGTTTCTGCGAGGGTCGTTTTTTAAGAAAGAACCCTTTTGTTATAGCGCAAAAAAAATTTATGAACATAACCTTTATAGGAAATGAAAATATGAATATCATTTTATTTTTCTAAACGTCACCATTAATGTCAAAAGACCTGTTCAGTCCTGGCATGAAACGATACGTTGAAGCCATAATATCGATTATACATAGTCTATTTGTGAACCACCTAGAAAAGTGTGGAAACATTTAACATGTCTTTATAAGACTGTACAGAGTAGGTATACGACGGGAAATGAACGTACCGTTAGGGGATTGGAATGCGGGCTGAACATGCCCATTGTAACGACACATGTGTGAATTGGGGGAAACAAGGCAGGCAAAGTTAGGGTTAAGAAACTTTCAGGAATGCGAACCGAAGGGTAAATGCAACACTTGTACTCTGGAATTCGAGGTGAGCAGACGTGTGAAACACCACAGGGTATCATGTGGCTATAGTTTGATTTGGCGATTACATAGTTCGATATATTTGTGTGGTCGGACATTAAACATATTTGTGTGAACGGATCGGTTATGGGAATGGTTTTTAAGGAGGTCAGAATAAAACGTAATAAAACCATATAAATATCATCGGTTAACACGACCCGAGATCAAGAGAACCTACTTGTATCCATGCTCTTCCGACATCTGACCGATACCTTTCCTTTTCCCTCTACAAAAACACTGATACCGTACATAAAAGGAAAACACACAATAAAGTCCATCCCACTAAGGCGCCCAACGAAGACAACACCCAAAGAAGCCGTCCCAATACGGCGCCCAACGATAAAGTCCATCCCAACATGGCACCCAACGTGTCAGGAGAACTGCCGATGACAACGATCCAGTGACAGCGAGCATCGAACCCCAGGCCAGCAGCAGCGGATGAACGTGCCGATCGCCGGAAGAAATCCCCACCATCCAAGTCAACAGATCAACCCGGCATCCAGATCATCGCAGCAAGGGTCAGCACAGTGCAAGTCAACGGAGCCAACTCAACGCAGCAAAAGTAACGTACACATATGCTTCTATAGTTTACCCGAACTAAATCCATGCATGTAACAATTGAATAATAATAATAATAATAATAATAACAATAATAATAATATCACTAATTAATGTTACTTAGAAATAAAAAGGTTTTAAAAGAACTTTTAAGTGTAAAAGAGATGGAGAAAGGCTTAATTGAAGCTGAAAACATGCAGGTAGAGCAGGTAGAAAGTAGGTCATTAGACAGTAGGGAAACAAATTTTCCGGGAAATATGCAGACAATAGAGGCTAGCACTATGACTGAAAACAACCTTGTTTTGGTTATACAGCAAATGTTCGTGAATTTAAGTGAAAGTTTACAAAATCAAAACAAAGAATTGCAAAACCAAAATAAAGCATTAGAAGAGAGATTAAACAGAAATTTGCAATGTCAGAATGAGGTTTTGGAAGAAAAGTTAGGAAATAGATTAGAGCAGATGATAGGAGCCAGGTTTGAAGTACAGCAAAGAGAGATTAGGGATCAATTAGAAGAAATTAGATCTTATCAGAATGCTATGCAGGAAGATTTTTTGTTAAATAAAGCTGAGGTCAAAGAATCACAGAATGAGGTTGAGAAGCTCAAAGGGCAAATAGTAGAAATTAGAAGTAGTACCTTAGCAGTACAAGAGGGGCTGAATGCTGAATTTCAGCGCAGTTGCACAATAATGGAGAAGCGGCAGCGCACATTGGAAAATAATGTGGAGGCAGAAATGACAGCCGTAAAAAAGATTATTCAGGATCAAAAAGAGTCACAAGTAAATGATATAACTAAATTGAAAGACAAAATTGCGCAACTGTCTGATACTCAGCAGACAACAAACCTCAGAGTGGAAGCCTCACGTGAGCTAGCAGGACTACAAGACAAAGCACAACGGTTCGAAATGGAGCCGATAAATAATCCAAGCCAGAACATACGTTCCGCCAGCTCACCTGATGTTTCGGCAAACATACGACCAACGGAGCATATGCATGGTGGTGTATTTTCTCCCATAACCTCTTGTAATAACGACACGAATGTAATTCCAATATTGTGTTTGAATAATCATATGTCCGTGCCATACCAATTGCTAAACGAAATTGCGATACCGACATTTGATGATTGGCATGATAATGCCCGCCGTTACATTATGGATGTTGAGGCGTATTTTACATTAAAGGGTATCCCGGAACAGTACAAAATGCTTATAATTAGGAGAGGTTTACTGGGCTAATCTTTAGTTTGGTATAGACTAACGCTGGGTGATCACACGTCTTACGCTCAATTCCGACAGGCTTTTCTGAGCAAATATTGGAACAGCAGCACACAATATGCGGTGCGCACGCAGATCAACAATGAGAGATATCAACACCATCGAAGTGAAACCATGGTGGACTATTTTCTAAAACTAGCGCAACAGAGCCAAATGCTTGAACCACCAATGAGAGAGGAGGAATTCATCTCCTTGATGGCCCACCATTTCAATGAGCACATTAGAAATCATTTAATTGTCGCTAAACCAACAACAATAGCAGAGGCACTAGAACTGTTAACAGCTTTTCAAAGCCATTCAGGCGAAGTAAGGGGCACCAATATTTTCCACCAAAGATCCAGTGAGGAACGATACATTGCTCAAAATTTCCATGGGGCGGGGGCACGTTCCAATGAAAATCACCGTAGGGCAGATCCTTATCACATCCGGAACAGATATCAAAATCAGGCTCCAAGAGATAACCAGCGACAACATAGAACGAGAAACGAGCCAGATTTTGAACGACAAAACCGCCAACATAATGGCCGTTCTCACCATATAAATTACATAGACTTCAATCCCCACAGGCGAGGCGGAAATAGGCCGCGCGGAAACTATGGCAATAATGGCTGGCGGCGCGCTTATTCAAATAGCCCCCTAGAACGAACCCAGGACCCGGCGTGAGAGACGGAGGACGAATGTCGCCGAACTGGAACAGACAAGAATCACGCCCCATTGAACAGCATCAAGACGCACAAAACAGTGTCTCAGCCACAAATGTACTGAATAACCAAAATTTAAACTAACTAGGGGCCGTCTCAAGTCCTCTGATATGGCCGTGAAGGATACGCCAAATTCATTTACAGCAAACGAGGACGACAAAAGTATGAATACTGTAGGCATAGAGCATTATCAAAGAGGCTCTGCGACAGAAAGTGATAACCGGGAGGAATACTATGATAAAATTAGTGAAATAGTGGAGGCACCTAGAATTGCGATGAAAGTGAAAGATCAGGTCTATGAGGCGATTATCGACAGCGGCGCATCTTCTTCGGTATGTAGCCAGGAATTATACGATAACCTGATAGCAACGGGGTGGAAATTACAGACATTGCCAGTAAGAAACGTGTGTTGTGTTACGGCGATAGGTAGGAGCAAGCAAAGAATTAAATACCAGGTGATGATAACATTTAAGATTGAAGAGGTAGAAATAGAGTTTGTTTTTCTGGTAGTGCCACGGCTTATATTTCAACTTTTAATTGGAAATGATTTTCTAGATGCAATGCGAGCAGAAATAAATTATGAAAGCAAGGAGTTGAGTTTTTACATAAATAACCGCTTGGTTGTAACACCTTTCATACAAAAGACACAGCAGGTAAACGATCCCGAGACCCCTGGAGAGAAAGACTTGATGGGAGATTATTTTTTCGTTGAATATTTGCAGATTGAGGGAGGAGAAATATACCAGATCAATAACGCTAGAAGTGATCTAAACAGAGCATCCGATGCCGATTGCGACGAGTATAATCAGGATGAGGAATCATTTGAAGATATTAGTAATGCAAGTATTGTCCCGAATGAATCAGTAACTGTTAGTTATTACGACTTAGAGGTACGGGAAGAAACAGGTTTGTTCGCCACTGACAGAACTGCCCGGTTTCAGGTAGAAGAACACGCTGATGCGAATATCTCCCAAAAGATCCGAGAGAAGATAAGGGATATAGAAATATTGACGGCGGAACAGAAGGAGAAACTATTGGAGGTGTTCTACCGAAATCGCGAAGTCTTCGCGGACAGAACCGGTTTATGTAACATTTACGAATATGAGTTCCAGATACGACAAATGGAGCCCATTAGACACAAATGTCGAGCTATCCCTTTTGATATAAGAGAAAGCGTCGAACTCACAATAAATAAAATGCTTCAATATGGTATTATTGGGTTATCAAATTCCCCATATTTAAACCCCCTGTGCATAATTAGAAAAAGAAATGGGTCTGTTAGAATTACCATCGATGCACGTCGACTGAATAAATACATATCGCCTGACAATTTTAGAACCGAAAGTATAGACCAAATATTAGGCAAAATAGGTCACAAAAATGGTTTTCTACATTGAATTTAAAAAACTCTTATCTTCAGATAGAACTTAAGGAACATCTGAGAAAATATACCGCCTTCCTTTATTGTGGGCGTGTCTATGAATTTCACAGAACACCATATGGCGTCGCGACCAGCTCTAGTGCATTTCTGAGAGCCATGCATGCAGTTTTCGGTGACACTACGAATGAATTTATGACGCAATACGTAGATGATTTTTTAATACATGATACTGATATTTCGGAGCATAAGGAACATATTGATTCTATTTTACAACGTCTGATACAATGTGGCATGACGATAAATTTAGAAAAATCTGCATTTTTCGCCACTCAGGTGCGATTCGTTGGTTATATCATCTCTGATGGCGGCCTATCAGTTGATCCACAGAGGGTTGAAGCCATACAGAAAATACCAGCACCGAAAAATCTGAAGCAGCTCAGGAGGATTTTTGGCATGCTAAATTACCAAGTACGATTTGTATACAATTTTGCGAAGGAGACTGCACCGTTACGGGCATTACTGAAGAAGGGAACAAGATGGCGGTGGACTGAACACGAGCAACGCGCCTTTGAAGATATAAAACAACTGTTTGCGCGGGCGATTTTATTAGAAAGGCCAAACATGAACCAGCCATTTGAGATTTACTGCGACGCCTCAACTATTTCTTTCGGCGCTGTATTGACGCAGCGAGACAATAATGGCGGCCTACACGTCATATCCACATGTTCCCGACCTTTGACACATGCAGAAGCAGTTGCACCCATCACGGAGCACGAGATATCTGCAATTTATTATGCACTGCAGAAATTCAAAACATATATCCTTAACAAAAAGATTACTATATTCACAGATCACGTTAGCCTGTCTTTTATAAAGACATGTAAATTAACGAGTTCTAAAATATCACGATACATTTATGAAATAACCTCCTATGACGTGGAAATTAAGCACATTCCTGGAAGTGAGAACATTTTTAGTGACATTCTTTCCCGACTGAGTCCAGGCAAGAATTTACCTGAGTGCCAAACCGGTACACAAAGAGAGGTAACGGTCCTCAAACTGGATCTTAGCTTAAACAAGCAGCTAATAGCTGAAATGAAAAATGTTAAAAAAACACAATATGAAGATGCAAGGTTACGTCAAATAATAGAATCAGCGCCAGAAATAAACAAAGACATTTCAGGAACCCTAGGGGTATGGATGGGAGTGTTGTATAAATTACAGGGGAGAGATAGACCCAAATGGATAACATACGTACCAACTAAATTGCAAAATTTGGTTATCAATGCGTATCATGTCGCACTGATACATGCAGGAAGCGAAAAGACATCCCTTGTTGTGGGCGAGTATTTTTATATACCGCGGTTAAGGCATAAGGCCAGGAAACTGACAGCAACATGTGAAATCTGCCAGAAGGCTAAGCCAATAAACGTGAAATTTGATCCACCACCGCAAGCGATATTAAGAGACAGACCAGGAATTCTGGTTGCCATTGACTCCCATGGACCATTACCGGTAGGTAGGGGAGGTAAGAGACACATGTTTGTAATGGTAGATATTTTTTCAAAATTCGTCAAAATCTATCCAATGAAGAAATTGTCTAGCACGTTATGCGTAGCAAAAATCATGGACGATTATGTGCCTAAGTATGGTAAGATGGATGCTCTCATAGCTGATAACGTTTCGATTCACAAGTCAGAGAAGTTTCTAGGTCGTCTTCGGGAAGCAGGGATAAAAGTTTATAACTCCACATCATACCACCCCCAAAGTAACCCTTGCGAGCGAATTATGAGAGATATTTCGATTTTTTTCGAGTGATATGCCATAAGCGGCATTCTCTCTGGCCAAATTATTGTGAATACGTGCAGACAGTAATAAATAATACCCCATGTCCATCTACGGGATATGCACCAGTGACCTTACAAACAGGAGAGATAGCCCGCAACATAATACCAAAATTACCTGAACCGATTAGCGCAGCAGAAGCCGAAAAGGACGGAGAAATGTTTCAAAAATCATTTAACAGGCTAAAAGAACGCGCAGAAGCACGAAAAAGGCGTACTAAAAGAAACAGTAACATATGGGACCCACAAGTAGGTGAAAAAGTATTATACAAGAACCACCCTCGTTCATCACTAATTGGAAAAAGATACCATAGAATGGAAAACTTATGGAATGGGCCATGCGTGATCACTCAGAAATTTAACGCTAAGGCATTTGAAATTACGGATATAAAAACGGGGAAAGCAAAGGGGCGATACAATATTGCTTTACTAAAACCTTTCAAAGAGTTTAGAGTAGCGTCGTCGGATACATAAAGTAACTGCGGGTACATGGAGGTACTATCAATAACACAAATAATAAAACAAAACGGACAGGATGGTAACAAAAAACAAAAAAAAAGAAAAACATTTACTTAAAAAAAATGTCAGTGTAATTAGATGGCACGCACAGTTGATTAGGGATAAATCATTCTTTGTAAACCAAATATCCAATCAAACACAGTTATTAGTGATGTACTCATTATGTATGTTATAGTGTTAAAAAAAATGTTTTGGAAGACAAAGGCAATGAAATTTGTCGTATACGGCCCAGTCGGCCAGTGAAAGTTTGTGGCGAGTGTAGTGCTTGTGATAAACGAACAGTACTGCGTGTGCCGCTATCAATTGTGAGCCCGTGATTGTGAAATAAAAAGAAGAATAAACATACATTACATCACAACCAACATACAATTTCATAGGCATTAGCGCCTAAACCATGTCTATCTCGTCTACCTATAAATGTGTAAATTATGTACATATTCAAGATTTCTGTTCCTTGTTTGAAATACTTGTAAATAATTGTTTTCATTCTAAGTTATCAGTGCTATAAATTTGTGTAATCAGTCAATACTGTGGATATCTAAACTGTCATCATTTTAGTAGTAATTTTCTTTTCATATGTGCATTGTAATTTCAAGGATGTTGTGTATATATGTTTATTGTAATTAAATGTTATTATCGTACATTCTCAAAATCGATCCGACACACAAAGTACATATACTCTGAGTCACATTTGGATATAGTAACAAAGATACAAAAATTTAGGTATGGGGACTTCCGAGAAAATCCCTGTCGTTTTCTTCGAAGCAACAGCGATTTCCTCGTGGGGGCATATTGAAACGATACGTTGAAGCCATAATATCGATTATACATAGTCTATTTGTGAACCACCTAGAAAAGTGTGGAAACATATAACATGTCTTTATAAGACTGTACAGAGTAGGTATACGACGGGAAATGAACGTACCGTTAGGGGATTGGAATGCGGGCTGAACATGCCCATTGTAACGACACATGTGTGAATTGGGGGAAACAAGGCAGGCAAAGTTAGGGTTAAGAAACTTTCAGGAATGCGAACCGAAGGGTAAATGCAACACTTGTACTCTGGAATTCGAGGTGAGCAGACGTGTGAAACACCACAGGGTATCATGTGGCTATAGTTTGATTTGGCGATGGCATAGTTCGATATATTTGTGTGGTCGGACATTAAACATATTTGTGTGAACGGATCGGTTATGGGAATGGTTTTTAAGGAGGTCAGAATAAAACGTAATAAAACCATATAAATATCATCGGTTAACACGACCCGAGATCAAGAGAACCTACTTGTATCCATGCTCTTCCGACAT
Source organism: Deroplatys truncata (assembly GCA_030765065.1). NCBI lineage: Eukaryota > Metazoa > Arthropoda > Insecta > Mantodea > Mantidae > Deroplatys > Deroplatys truncata. The sequence continues at coordinate 163,582,138 of CM060979.1, forward strand.
CTGACCGATACCTTTCCTTTTCCCCCTACAAAAACACCGATACCGTACATAAAAGGAAAACACACAATAAAGTCCATCCCACTAAGGCGCCCAACGAAGACAACACCCAAAGAAGCCGTCCCAATACGGCGCCCAACGATAAAGTCCGTCCCAGGCACCAGCTTTTGGATACCGTCAACACAGAATCCTGCCGCCAGTCCATCTTACATAGGGGAGGCCGGGGCAAGTTAACGAGCGGGCCAAGATGACGACTGACTTAGTTCAACTTTATATTAATAGGTAACACCACCTTACGAATACTACCAGCGCTCCACACTGTTAGACACTAAAAACTCGTACGCGAAGTCGCTGCCGCCATTTCATTGTTTGTTAGATGACATTCATTTATTTTGTCTCTGGTGTTGTAATTTTCAAGACCTTCACCATAAGATCTCGTGGTCTAACAGGTAATATATCTGGTTATTCTTTGCTATACATTGATACCTTAGATAATATGCTTTTCACAACCGCTATTTATTTAAATTTAATTCTTGTTAATCCTACCACAAAAATTAAAGACTTCTAGCGTTCCTGATCGGGGCAAGTTGACTGGGGCAAGTTGACGATCTCGTCATTTTGCCCCAAATGCTTTTCACTGATTTCTTTTTGTGTTTATATGCAGTTTATTTCGTTTTGTGATTTTCTTGAGCTACATGATCCCCAAGCTGTTCCATAACGCGGCGTATGGACACGTACATAATATTTTAATTCTCTCTTTTGGGCTATTTTAGTAATTCCTGGCGATTTTGAATTTTCAGATATGGTTAGGGATTATAAAAAGGTCTTCTAAAGGGAGCTGGGACAGAAATGATATGGCTGCTGCTTTGGTAGAGGTCAAAGAGGGAAGAATGGGTTGTTTGGGTGCAGCAAAAGCCCGAACCTCCGACTCCTATGACGTCCGCCCAAACTTCCAAAGAAATAGTGCAATGTCCTGCTTGTGATGAGATCTATGTTGATCCTCCATCAGAAGACTGGATAGAATGTTGCAAATGCCACATATGGTGGCACGATAACTGCTCAAACTTTGAAGGAGGAATATTTGTTTGTGACTTTTGTTAATTAAAAACCACAAATTATGAGTTATATTAATTATTATGAAGTAAAATGTTCAACATATTAACCATGTAATTGTCTGCTATTCAAGATAAGATACGTAACAATGTATAAAATAATTACTGTACTGTTATGCTTTCTAATAATAAAAATGTATTCAACTTTTATCAAAATTGTCACCTTGCCTGTTGGTCAAAGTCATCTTACCCCGGTATCGGGGCAAGATGACACTTTGTCCGTTTTTTTTTAAATGGACAAAATAATTCTGATTATATCAAAATAAAATTTTATCCAACTAGGTAGAGTACAACAAAAGGCCATCCTAATAATACATGCAAAGGAAAAGAAATTACCTTAAAATGAATTTATTAAAAATGGTTAAATATTAACATCGTCAACTTGCCCCGGTATCCCCTATATTTTTTTGTATTGAAGTTTTTCAGTAACAATTGCATAAATTACAGACCTTGAAACTTGAGGGAAATGTTGATGAAGCTCGTTAATGGCGAAGCGCCTGTTTTCACGAATCTTCTCATGAACATTTTGTGTCAACTCTTCACTGATGACAGTAAGCCGTCCAGATCGATCCTTATCATGAACGTTCGTCCTTCCTCAGAGAACAGTTTACACCACTGACTGACTCATATTTCTCTCATTCATCACAATTTTCCATTAACTGCAATAATTCCCTCCTAAATTTCAGCACGACGAATTTATCTGCGTTTAAAAGCCGAATGACGGAATGCACCTCACGGTCAGCGGGATTATTAATTGGCATTGCGGCAAATAATACAGCACAGCTAAACAACCAACAGTGATAGAGAGTTGAAACTTACTGGCAGAGTAGTGGGGGGCCGGCTGACCTTGAGTGGCTGACCTAGAATCGGTGTTAACTGACACCCTGCGTGAACACTATACGCAATCGCTTCTTACTTAAAAAGACTACCCTTGTAATTTTTGAGGGGTTAATAGTACAAGTAGTAGTAGTAGTAGTAGTAGTAGTATTAGTAGTAGTAGTAGTAGTAATAGTAGTAGTAGTAGTAGTAGTAGTAGTAGTAGTAGTAGTAGTAGTAGTAGTAGTAGTAGTAGTAGTAGTAGTAGTAGTAGTGGGGTTTTAGGGCGCACGACTGCTATGGTCATTAGCGCCCAGACAAATTTAATAGTACAAACAAACATAAACCTATTATATATAATAAAACTGATTTACCACTACAATATTTACTCACTAAAAGCGTGAAGCAAATCGAAAAAGAAAACCAACTTTCGTAGAGTACAGACTTTATTCAAGAAAACTGTCAGCTTTCCCAAAAGTAAGAATTACCAAATAGACAAATCTGATATTTTACAAATGACTACACAAGGTGCATCATTTAACTGGAGACATACAATACCTTCAAAACTTAGCGTTGTAGAAAGAAATGTCTCTAATAAAAGCTGCTGGATATTATGGGGGAAAGTAAATGTCATTATTCGCGCTTTGTTTGGAGGAAGTTATGATAGTCATTTTAGGGCCAACTTCATTTTTCTAAATAGGAACCTACAATTAGGGTCAAATTAAATTGGCCCCAAAATGACCATCACAACGTCTTCCAAATAAAACACGACTAATAGCATTTACTTTCCCCCATAATATCAAGGAGCTTTTATCTAAGACATTTCTTTCTACAACGCTTAGTTTTGGAGATATTGTACGGTGTCAACTTAAATGATCCACTCTGTGTAAAACAAGAATAACACAAAAAGGCAAAACATAGTTATCACTGAAATAAAATCCAATCTTTAGTAAAAATAGGGGAAACTGCTATTTTAGGCGAAAAGCAGTGGGAAAAATTATAAATATGGTTTTTCTTCTTTTAAACATAGTCTAAAAGCAAAATTAATGTAGATGACCTTGGAGAATCTTGATTGAGTCTTTTAAGGGCAAAAACTGTAATGTTGTGCATAAATTGGTCTCGAGACTGATCGTTTTGCAGAACTTAGCAAAGTGGCTAAGTACGATGTTTGCTGTTGCTCCAACCTTCAGGCGAGTAGGTCAATCCTACGAGAGCAGCCGTCTTTAGAGTCCATAAAGGTCAAAAGTTCTTGAAGCGAACCCGTAGTTCAACTTCAAGCAGAAAAATCCTAATTCTGCAATACCCATACAACTTTCTCTACCCAAGAAGAACTCACAAGTATAGGTTACGATATTCACGATATACGTATTTCTGCTCAGGAGCTACTTCAAAATTAAGTCAGATCTCCTCAGTGCACGTGGAAGCAGCTTATTTCATTCGTAGTAACAAAAAGATGAAAAAAGGAAACAAAAACGGAAGTATCGCAATTCTTCACTTCACTTGGGAAGTATAAACTTGTAACATGGAAAATTTCAAAAACTGCTAACGTTAATAAATGAGCTCAACGCTTTTCCTGTGATATTTGACTATTTCTTGGTCTCCCCGCTATACAATATTACAAAAAAGCTTAATTAGATGGCACTTCGCGTAGAAAATTCAAGGTGTATGTTTTGTTTGTCATACAAATGTCTTAAGTATCTGTTGTTTTTATTCAAGACCGTTAAAGTGATTTTTGCGAAAATCAAAGTAGCAAATCCGTTCCCTATAAAGAATGCTTTGGGGAGCGGAAATTTTCTTGAAGTTCTTTGTGCGCACTCGCGCCCCCAACCCCCACACAAATACACGCGGACCTTTTGTAAAGCTGTTAATTTTTATATTCTGAGAATTTCAAAATATGTATTTACGTTGACATCTTCATATCCGATTTTGATGAAATACAATACTTCCTCTGCTTACAATAGGCAAGTGGTAAGAAAAAATACTAATTAGATCATAAGGCTTATTATTGATTTGCATTTAAATTACGATGTTTTCTATAATAAACAGAATTGATAAGGATGATAAGTTTGTTAGCTTGCTTGAAGTTAAACGTTTTTTAGCCTAGTAGATGATATTGGACGAAGAATGAGTGAAAATAGATGAAGTGATATTCAAACGTACCCGGTATCCCTAAGACTTAAGAGTTAATCGACATTCGTCTTTCCAGATTAAGGGAAAACATTGAAAAAACTCTCACTAACCGAGATTCGAACTCAGGATCTTCTTAATGTAAGACAGACACGCTAGCTCCACATTCACAGCTGGTGAGCAAATTGTTTTATAGGTAGATAAATGACGATGAAAAAGCGACAAAATGTTTAAAAATAGATTGTCTTCAAATATCGTGGGGCTACACTTCATGGCATAAAAATCTGAGTGTACATTCGCATGACATTTCCTAACCACTGTCATTTATTTGCACCCATATAGCTTCTACAAACTATTTTTACGAAAGCTTAGTTTTCTATCCACTTCATGTTTGATAATCGAGGTAAATATTTACAGAAATACTTTCACTACACAGTTTACAAGAGGGATAGAGGAAACCTAGTCGATACTCAGATGTTTAAAGGTGGCTGGCTATATGCTGGCTCACTATACCTGTCACACCGCCGCCGCTTCTGCGCCTCATGTGGGGGAAGGGGCACTTCACCGGCCAGGCCGTCTGCCCACTCTACCCACGTAGAGCATCGCCGACCAGCACCATCCACAAGACGCCGCAGACCAACTTTCCACCGCCGCAGTTCGACGCCTCTCAACTAGGGCACCAGTTGGCGAACATCAACGCGCTAGTTGAGAAAAACATGACCAGCAACAACAACATCATTGAATCAATTCAGGACCTCCACGCAGAGTTGCTGGCCGTGTCTTCCAGACTCACCACACTTGAAGACCGACTTACCGCACTAGAAGACCGGTTCACCACACACTACACCGCACTGAAAGAACAGTTCACCACCAAATTCACCCGACTTGAAGAACGGTACGTCACACACTTCTACTCCATCATAGAAACCATACAGACACAACACGCCAAGACCATCAAGAACATCGACACGACACACCGCACCACCATTCGCATGGGAAACGACTACCTGCGGGATAGGGTCGCAGACCATGCGACCAGGGTGATCAACACTCTCCAACCGGACATCACGACACCTCCAAGATCATCACCGCAGCACCACACGCGACAACGCTGTCCAGAGTTCCCTGGACAAAACCCGAATGCCCGGAGTAACAGGCCCGGGCGCGGAGCCTTCATCAACTGTTAAAGTCACCCCATTTCACAGGTCCCTGTCAGGGCTTCGGCCATGTCAGATACCTGATCACCACAGCGGATTTACTCCTCCACACACATGTCATCACCCACGAGCCTCCGGGGCGCTTCGGCGGAACGGACACCAAGTATGTCACAATAAATTGTGTCACCCCAGAATAAGATCCCTTCTATTCCTCTCCCTCTTTCCTCTCAAACACCCCTTATATCTTGTTTTCCTGTGTACCTTTATTCCTGTTTTCCCTAAAATAAACTGGCGGCTATTCTCCGCATTGAAGCGTTGGAGATTCGGCCGGAAAAGCTCTCCCGGTGCTGGCTTGAGCTGTGACGACTGAGAATGAACTTAACCGTCGTAGAGGTAGTGGCAGAAAATCTGCGTACTGGAGTTCCGAAGAACTCTGTCATCTAAGCGCGAGCTGCGATCGCATCCCTGCCGAGGACCAGAAAAACTGCTAATCGCCAGCATGAAGTTGGCGCCGTGATCATCTACTCTCGTTTCACGTTGAGCACCGTGGCTGGGAGCAGCTAGGGTGGTGTGGTAGCGCATGGATGAATCCACTACCATCCCTGCAGAGTGTTGATAGACACGGAATAATCTTCTCCAGCAGGAGAATGTTTTACGTGATGAAAAGCAGATCCTTATACACCTAGCTGAATTCCAGGACATCTTAAGACTATCAGAAGACATACCGATAGAGCGATGAATCACATTAACAACGGCGATGATCGGCCGATTAGACAGACAGGCAGCCACCATGTTGTGTCCCGCTAGCGAAGCAGAAGAAAGTTGAGGCAATATTTTTAACGCTTTGACTTCAGTCTAATTATATAATATATAATAACATCCGCCTTAAAGCAACATGTGTATAAAATAACATCAAAATGTATGTAACAGTCATTGTATATGTTTATATTATTATGTACATGTTTAATAATGTTATGTGGATGTATTATGCAACTTAATAATGTAGCAGCTGTGAGAATATAGGTCAAAAGTTGCTAAGAATGAGGTAACAACGAGGTAACCTTGAGGCAATAATGAATTGGAAAGTTTAATAATGCTACTAGTAATTCTTGGAGCAACAATAATGTAATTTTTGAGACATTTTATAAATAGCCAATCAACAACCAGAAAAAACTTAAGTTAAATAAAAGTATTCTTTTCTAGTAGAATTAGCCTATCAGAAACTGAAATAGAGCAAATTGTACAAATTCAGAAGTCAGTTGGTAGTAGACAGCGTTCCTAACTGGACGCGAAACGCGTCCTCGAGAAGTTTAATACGTATCCAGTGTGAGACAAAAATTCATTAAGGCGAGGATATTATAAAGGTTACGTGTTTAAAAAGTGCAAGTAATTAATAAATAATCTCACAGCTCTCTATATCACTGAAGTGTTATTTAATCCTGTGAAGGATTAATAAAAGGAGTGAAGTAAAGTTATAGTCTGTGTAAACCTACATTCTTTAGCCGTATCACACTCTGTTAAGAGAAACATGTTTCTACAAATTAATACTAACGCAGCCGAGGCAAACATAAATATAAATAAATATTTAAGGAAACATTAAAATACAAAGTTGATTCCTAAACATTGGGGCGAAGGCCACTGAAAAGTAAAATTGGGGCGAAGGCTCCCGGAAACTTTGTACAATACGTGGTTGCAACTACTTCAAGTTTGACTCCCCAACAACGGAAATACAATACAATCCTAAAATTAACCTCCTTCAAAGTGGAGAACCACATAGCAAACATATAGCGGACCAGAGGCACAATAAAGGAATCCGAATCCAGAGGTCTTCACCGGTAGTGTTAACAAAACAGAAGAATGAGGATCTGTGCTTCTGCATTGTCTAATGGATGCTGAATGACGTTGCTACGTAAGATTATTTTCCGTTGTCCCGAATTGATGGAACCGATAATAAGAAGACAGCGTTTTCTACTGAGCACGGATTGTGGCAGATCACGGTAATTCTTTTCGGACTCTGCAATACGCCGGCAACACTCCATTGATTCATAGAGTCCGAAATGAAGAGCTTCATCTACGTTTGTCTCTTCTTTCTCGACGACATCATTGTTACGGCTAGACATTCTATAACCTTAGGAATGTGTTTTAAACGTTTCACAAAGTCAACCTCAAGCTCAACCAATTTTCTTTGTGGCCTAATTGTATATTTGTGCAAATTTGCTTCCTTTACATAGAATTACGTAATATCAGCAGATATCAATATCCATCCTAGTTGTATATAGTTGTAACCCTCAAGGCAGTTAGCCCCGGGAATTGATTTCAACGGGGGAGTATATTCAGGTGGTAAAGCTGGTGGTACCGGATGGTAAGTTACCATGGGGTTGTTCGGGTCTCTAAGGGGAGTTAAATAAGAACTCGGGGGTTATTGTCTATATTCTCAGATAACGTAGTTGGCGTTGGGGCCCCTCAGTGCAAGAACTTAAACGTATTCAAACATTCCTTACCTGTAGAGTTCTGTCGGACTTGCTCATACACATGGTTAAATGTTAACTTATTAGGGTGGGGCGTCGGAGCCCTGACGAACGTGACCTCGGCGTCGTGGCGTGTGGAAGGGAATTGAGAGCGAATGACCTACATTTATACAAATATATATGTATCTGCAAGCTAAGTAAGCAACCTGATGCCCTGAAAATCGGTTCTTTCTACATTAACACCTTCGAAACTTAGTGTAATCTCATGTAATTCCCCGACCATGGTTCGAACTCCACACAGGGTGGCTACACTATAATGTATTGCATCTCTTCCTTATTCAAAAAATAAATAAATATTAGGTTTCATATTCTGCCTATTTTTGCATTCATTTCTATTATATTTTCCCTATATTTTTCCTTGTTCCTAATGAGTTTCCTCCACGATTTCTCTCTTATCTATCCTACATAATAACCCAGTTGTTTCAGATAACTTACTTATATTGTCAAACAATATTGAAACCAAAATGTTAAAGTTACTACCAGTAGTAGTAGTAGTAGTAGTAGTAGTAGTAGTAGTAGTAGTAGTAGTAGTAGTAGTAGTAGTAGTAGTAGTAGTGGTAGTGGTAGTGGTAGTGATAGTAGCATTCCACTCAAAAATTCCATGCGATTTCGCTGGAAATATATGTTTCGAGACCCCCTGGACCCCCTGAACTAAAAAGAAAGCATTTTTAGATAAAGGTCTCGTGCGTGCGCGCGCGCCTTGAACATCATAACCGAAAACTACGAAGACTTTAAGTACGTCCAAAGATGTCACAATAAGATTTTCAAGAAAATGCCTCACCCCAAGCTACCCTTAATATGGGACATTTTTAGAATACTTTAATTATTTTCTAAAAAATGGCTCTATCTGTTTTGATTATAATACCACATATTAAAGATATTCGTATAAAAATTAGCATATATATTGAGTTTTCTATGAATAGCTTGTAAAGTCCTCTTCATTCGGAAGGAATTTTGTATAGTCGTGTATAGCTGGTAAGCTTTAATCGATAGACGAAAACGTACTGAACTAAACATGTATATCTCTTAAATAAATAACTTATTACAAATAACTTTTTTATCGCAAAAGCCATTTCTTTTAAAGTCCTGTCGATTGCCAGCTGCCTCTCACGATTACATGGAAACAACATGGAAATTTTAGGCCTGCGTCCATTACCTGTGTACCCATAACGAAATCTGTAACACATCTATTTTGAAAATGTTTATCGCAATTAAAATAAAGTACATATGAAAATAAACTTTATATACACATTAATAACCAATAAAGGGTAAAGAAAGTCATATAAATGCAACACATCAGATTCATATCCCATACTTTTTCTGTCAATTGTTTGTTTTCAAAGTCGCTTCTTAGTTTGAAAGTTTCCTAGGATACCTAAGAACATCCCTTTTCTGCATTACAAACATATATTGTCGACAAGAAAATAAAGCAAATACGAAAATCATGGTCTCGTGCAATTACTCTTTGTATTGAATGCTCCAGATATGAAAGGTCATTAGTTAAGGAAAGGAATTACAAAGTTCGCTTTGTGACAGTAGCGTGTTGTCCAACAATCCATATTCCATAGCAGGCTTCCTTGTAGTTTGCTGAATGTACATCCACATATAGCACAGCTCTGACAAACAGAATGTCTGTAACAAAGTGGCCGATAAAATCAAAAGTAGTTCTCGGATTGTCACAGGTATAGGCAGTTAAATAAGATTGCAAACGCAATATACAGCCTAAGACAAGATAAATGATCAACAACCAGAGAGGAATTCGGTTCCGAAAACGTCGGAAACATTCGCTGACGCTGCATTCACAATATACGATTTAATAACACACTACGTTCCTTTCAAAGCTATGCGATAAGTAGGAAGATGCCCTTCAGTTTGGTTGCATGCATGACAGCCGAGCCTTGAAACGTGGGTATACCTCGTAAGTGGAACTATATGGTTTCAAATCCTGGGTGTAAATGCTTTTTTAACATTTAAATTTTAATTTGTTAAATATATGGCAATGCGGTATGTTTTCCATGCACGTGTATAGGATGCCTATTAATTTTAAGTTATTCCTGCATAAAAACACAAACACATACACTTTTTTTTTTAAAATAAGTGCCATATTAGTAAGAATTTAAAGTGCTTTCCATGCGATCGCATGGAAACAGAGTAGAATTTTTAGACCAGCGTATAGCGTCCAGTTCTTAAACATTTGAGTATCGCTATTCTCTTTGTATATTTAACGGAAATGTGTAATGTAGCTATTTCTGCAAAGGTTTATTTGGATCAAAATATAATGGATAGGGAATAAGCTTTAGTAAGAATAGTTTGTATACCCACTAATAAAGATAGAGGGTAGAGAAGATCATGTGAATGTGTTACATCAGATTCTTCATTTAAGACTATCATAACTAAAAGTCTGATATGTTGCATTGACTTTCTCTGCTATCTATCGCCTATTAGAGGGTATATAAATTATCCTTACGAAACCTTATTTTCCTATCTACTTCGTTTTAATCGAGATAAACTTTTCCGGATATAACTACATTATACACTTGTTACAGATACAAAGGGAACAGCGATAGTCAAATGGCATTGAAAGAATGTCTAATTATTGCAAATTTCGAACCATTAATAATAGATATTTCAGAAATGGCTTATGTCATAAAAACCTTATTTGAAACAAATTGTGTGTTTTAAAGAGATCTAGAATTTTTTGTATAGTACGTTTTCGTCTATCGCTTAACGTTTATCAGTCATACAAGATTATACAAAATTCCTACGGAAGGAAAATGATTTCAAAGGCTATTCCCAGAAAATTTAAGACATACATTTTATTTCTCATGTAAATATCTATGGTATTTTAACCAAAATCGTTAGATATTTTTAGAAAGTAAGTAGTTTCTAAAAATTGTTCCATGTAAAGGATAGTTTGTGGTGGGGAGATTTTATTAGCCATCTTTGTGTCGCATCTTTAAATAAAATTAAATTGAGTTTTATTTATGCACGCTCTTTTAGCGTCCCATTCTATGTTGGGCGTGAAAGACCGTTAATTTTGCTCAGTGGCCTCTTTATCAGGCTTGAGCTTCTTTTACGTGCCGTAAACTTACGGCACGGGACCAGCAACTTTACTTCCCTTCCGAAGAAAGATATGCTAAGGATTTTTACGCCAGAAAAAATTCATCGCCCTCCGCCGGATTTGAACCTTGGGAACTAGAGGCTAGCACGGTACCACTAGTCCACGGAGGACGACATTCTCGAAGGTACTGAACTTAAATACCAAATTTCGTGTTTTTTTTTTCAGGGACCCTAAAACATGCATTTCCGGTGAAATCTCGGCATGGAATTTCTGGATGGAATACCTTCTCTACCCTCTAGTTACGTCGTAGAGAAAGAAAAATCTGATTTATTACACTCACATGACTTTCTTTCTCAGTGCTCTTCAAATATTCCTATAGAAACTGATTATTCTATATGCTTCTTGTTAATCAAGTTAACTTTAAATACACATTTACGCATTTCGTTGTAGATATAAGAATGCAGTAGGCTAAAGTGTCAAAAAACTTTTTTAAAAAGTGGGTCACTATATGATACACCGTGAATGTTTATGATCCTTCATTCACGTACGGCGGTGTCCAAGTTTACCATGTGTATAAGTGGTTCTCTCCATTTGAGCGCTGCTTGGCTTGATAAACTTACTTATATGTAATGTGTTCTCCGTCCTTACTCCTACGTACCCCTGAGTACTGACTTCACAGACATAACCGGGGAATCATAGCAGGGGAGAGTTAGCGGGCAGCCAAATAACCCAGTTCCTGCCACCACAGAGCTGGAAAATCATGCACCGCCATTTCACAGAGAAAAGTAACGGAAAGACCGCGACGACATGTTTGGTGGATACATGGTCATCACTATGGCGACACCGCGCTATCAGCTGTTGATCAGTAGCGGTGATTCCAAAAAAACCGCTAAGGTTTGTATACACAATGTTAATTGTTATAAATATCTGCATAGAAATGTTTCGGTTTCTTGACACACAATCTGTTATACCTACGAAGGGATATGAGGCAACAGCCAACTGACTTACGAAGCAAGTAGGCCAATGTTATGCGAGTTCATGCAAAAGAAAGGATTGATTATTTTCAGATACATTATAAACGTGGGGCATCATCTAACGGACTTAATTCTGAAATACTTGAGCCACCTAAGACTGCCACACAAATATCTCTGAAACAAAAAACGTACCTAATTGAAAAACGACTTTTACAGGCATGAAGATAGGGGAAGTATTTAACGACATTTTTGGTATAGTAGGATTTTGTATCTCCTGCAGTTTACCAATTATAGAAAAGTCATTCAGAATGAAGAATACTTCACACACTATCAGCAAAAAGATCAAGATATACATTTTATTTGTCATACAAATAACCTAAGCATATGGTAGTTAATGAAATATTCAGCATTTTCCTTGGAAGATGCTGCGCTTAAATACCAAGTTTGGTATTTAACCTACTTTTCGTTTTTGAGTTATGTTGTCCACAGACATACAAACATACACGAAACTCTTTGTATATTTTTCTGTTTTGTTTGTTATTTGGTACTTGATTTACTTTCTCTACCACATACATGGTAGGTAGAGAAGGTATTGCATTCCACCCAAAAATTCTATACCGATATTTCACCGGAAATGCATGTATAAATTTTTTTAATAAAAAAATTAGAAAAAGGTCCGTGTGTGTGTGTGTAAATGTGTGTGTGAAAAGTATAACTCAAAAACGAAAAGTCGGATATATACCAAACTTGATATTTAGGTTCAGTATCTCGCAATTCTTGCGACACCTCAACTTACATTTCATAAAACGTTTTTCCAAATGTTTCATTTTCTAAAAACTAGCTCTAACGATTTTGATTAAATTATCATATATAAAAGATATTTACATGCCAAATAAAATCTATAACTTGAATTTTCTGGAAATAGCCTTTGAAGTCCACTTCATTCGGAAAAGATATTCTATAACTGGTAAACCTTATGCATAGACGAAAACGTAGTATGCATAAAATGTAAATCTATTTGAATCACAGAATTTATCTGAAAAAAAATTGGCATCAGCAATTTCCGAGATATGCGTCACTAATGGTTCAATTTGTTCAATACTTTGTCATTCTTTTTTACTCCCGTCGATTTTCAGTTGTTTCTCGCGATTGCATGGAAGGAGTAAAGGTTTTTAAGGCCAGAATATAGCGTTCAGTTCTTTAACATTTGACAAACGCTGTTTCTTTTGTACCCTTACGAAATCTGTAATATAGGTATATCTGCAGAGGCTTATCTCGATTGAAATGAACTAGTTAGAACAAAATCTGATGTGTTACACTCACATAACATTCTCTACTCTTGTAAAAACTATTTTTACAAACGTTTATTCTCCATATGCCTCATGTTAATCGAGATATCGAGATGTTAATCTTATTGCTAATTTTCTTGTAGATGCAAGGGGAATTGGTAGGCAAATATTTAAAGGACTGGTTGCTGTGTGGAGTATTCCATTCTCTTTGCATTACCAGGACAAAAATAAATCTGGTATACTACTTTCTCTATTCTTGTACAAACTAATTTTACAAACACTTATTCTCCATATGCTTCATGTTAATCGAGATGTTAACCTTATTGCTAATTTTTTTGTAGATGCAAGAGGAATATGGTAGGTTTTAAGCTATAGTCAAATATTTTAAGAGGTGGTGGCTATGTGCAGTATTCCATTCTCTTTGTATTACCACGACAAAAAAAGAATAACGAATTCCCATTTAAGAAAATGTATAAAGTATTGGAAAATTTAAGGGAATCACAAGCAATATCTTGAAAATAGCTCACTCAACAAAAGAATGTATATGACATAAAATGTGTATTTTAACGCGATCTACATTTTTGTGTAGTAAAATTTTGTCTATCTCTTATGGTTTACCATTTATGCAAAAGTCGTTCACAATGAAGAATACTTTTAGAGACATTCCCAGAAAATTCGAGATATACATTTCATTTGTCATGAAAAATTTTTAAACATACGATATTTTAATCAATATCGTTAGAGCCATTTTTGTGAAAATTAAAATTTTCGTAAAATGTTCCATGTAAAGGTAATCTGGGGTGGGGGGATTTTCTTGAAAACCTTCGTGTGGCATCTCCGGAAGATAGTGAACCTAAATACCAAGTTAGGTGTTTATCCGACTGTCCGTTTCTGAGTTACGATGTTCACAGACACACAGACACACAGACATGTTTCCAAAAATGCTTTTTTTGGATTCAGGGGACCTCAAAACATATATTTCCGCTGAAATCTCGGTATCGAATTCTTGGGTGGAATGCAATACTTCTCCTAGTTACTATACGTAGTAGAGAAAGTAAAAATGAATAACGAATTCCCACTTGAGAGAAAGTATAAGTATTGGAAAATTTAAGGGAATAACAAGCAATATCTCGAAAATGGTTCACTCACAACAAAAAATTATACGACATAAATTGTGTATTTTAACACGATCTACATTTTTTGTAGTAAAATTTTGTCTACCTCATGGTTTACCAGTTATACAAAAGTCGTTCACAATGAACAATACTTTTGGAGACATTCCCAGAAAATTCAAGATATACATTTTATTTGTCATGAAAGTATCTTAAATATATATTTTGATCAAAATCGTTGGAGCTATTTTTGAAAAAATTAAAATTTTCGAAAACTTCTCCATTGTAAAGGGTACTCTGAGATGGGGGGATTTTCTTTAAAACCTTCGTGTCGTATCTCTGGAAGATACTGAACCTAAATACCAAGTTTGGTGTTTATCCGACTGTTCGTTTCTGAGTTATGCTGTTCACAGACACACAGAGACACACAGGAATATGTTTCCATAAATCCTTTTTTTTTTGGATTCAGGAGGTCTCAAAGCATATATTTCCGGTGAAATCTCGGTATCGAATTTTTGGGTGGAATGCAATACTTCCCCGACTTACCATACGTAGTAGAGAAAGTAATAAACTTCCATAAGAGTGATTTTTATACACACTGATAAACGATGGAGGGTAGAAAGGTTATGTGAATATAACATATCAGAATTTTTTATTCAGAGAGCCTCAAAACGTGCATTTCCGGTGAAATCTCGGTATTGAAATTTTAGGTGGAATGCAATACTATAGATAAGTAGTTAAGAAAGTAAAAGCGTTTGAGAGGAGTCATATGTGATTGAATCTTGCCGGTACAAGATGTGATTGAGTAGAAGCGCTGTTGACGCTATCCCGATGATCGTAAGACGATATGGCCTGTGATGGCTGTTCCGTATATCAAAAGCTATCCCCTGTGTTATGACCCATTCATAAACAAGTTATGATATTAAAATTATACATTATTGCATTACACCTTGATCAGATACATCCTAGAAGATTGCCTTTATCATACATGCAATACCAAAACTAACGTTAAATAAAGTACTGACTGCAAAGACAACTGTATGGGTAAATTAAAGTAACGAAACAAAATAAATATTAATAGATAGGAAAAATTAATGTGGTTATGAAACATAAGTCAACAAATTACAGTACACTTTTGTAAATCAGATGATATTTATAATAATAATAATAATAATAATAATAATAATAATAATAATAATCCAATAAGGATGCACAATAAGCGAAGTAAAACATCCTCTGAAGGTGTACTAAAACTAGATATATCCCAAATAAATCTAAAAACTGGACTATTTACGGGACATTGTGGACTAACAAGGGTATAGGACTGGCCACATCACCTTACCGTATCGCTTGGATGTTCAACCACCTCCGCCATGCGTAAGTGAACGTGAAGCCGGTAGTCGGGTTGACTGTCCCAGCCCCCACCGGGCTACAGCTCACAGGAAAAAACCCGTCGAGGGGTTACGAATTTATGCAATGAAACTAATAACCCAAAATGGGATTTAGTAAGACCATTCCGTAAATAAAATTTAACAGATTTTAATAATTAAAAATTACTTGTTTTGTTTAAATCACCATTGTATAGGCTGCCACATCATGTGAATGTAATAAATCACTAATTGTATGTGTTACAGAATACTAACCAATACTATCAAAAGTGAGAACGAAAAGATGGTTAACCTTAAAGTTAGATAAGCTAAAATAAGAACACAATAAATACACTTTTTTCAAGAACGTAATTTATTTGGAAATTGACATTTATGAACGTGTATCATTAAAAACACAAAATTCAATGTTAAATTTTGAAGGAATCTGCTGCCTTTGGGTATGAAATCTGAAGTGGATTGAACTGAAATACATAGTGATACTATTACGGCTCAGTAACGAGCTGACGTTTCATCGATAAAATCGTATCGATATTGCAAGATTGAGTATGATTCGTAGATAGTTGTATCTCCAAACGTTATTGGTCTATATCAAATACGCGGTGAAGGAGAAAAATTTTGTGTGGCTGTCTTCGCCCTCCTGGTTACAAAGGCTTGCTTGTTAATTTTAATATTTCCAACTATTAGCCGGCCACGATACGAGTGCGTACGGTGAGAAGAGGAACTATACATTTACGGAACAAATGAGTAAGGCATCGAAAGGACAGTCAGGTAAAGAAAACATTCTGCAGCTCCGAATTCCATTTATTAAAAAGACTGAGGCCAGCAAATGTAGCACTGTTTTCATTGTGCACCTGTGCAATCCCCAGCGTTACCAACTAGCATCTGAATTGTTTAATTTCTCTAGTATTTATCTATAGTAAGAAGAGGAAGTATTGTACTACATCGAACAAATTCAAATCCATATGTAACTGAAAATACACGTTTTAAAATCACCTAAATAAAAAATATCAGAAAAGGTCTGAATGTGGTGTGTGCGCGCGTCTTCAAAACTAAAAAGTTGGTTGCATACCCAACTTGGTACTTAACTTCCGCATCTTCCAGGGATACAACATTAACATTTTCAATTAAAATACCTCCTATTCAAACTATCCTTTACACGGAACATTTTTCGTAATTATTTTCTCAAAAATTGCTCTAAGCATTTTGAGTAGCTCTGTATAACCAATCAAATGCATAACTTGAATGTTCTGCGACCAGCCTTTGAAGTCCTCTTCATTCTGGATGAAGTCTGTACAGTTGGTAAACCGTAAGAAGTAAACAAAATATTGCTTCACAAAAACTGTATAAATTATTCTTTATTACTGGTTTGAATTTTCAAATACCTACTCATATTTGTAAGTGTTAAGTCGCTATTTTTACTTTCTCTACTACGTATAGTAAGTAGGGGAAGTATTGCATTCCACCCAAAAATTCGATACCAAGATTTCACCGGAAATACATGTTTTGAGACCTCCTGAATCCAAAAAAAAGCATTTTTGGAAACATGTCCGTGTGTGTGTGTGTGTCCGTGTGTCTGTGTGTCTGTGAACAGCATAACTCAGAAACGAACAGTTGGATAAACACCAAACTTTGTATTTAGGTTCAGTATCTTCCAGAGATGCGACACGAAGGTTTTCAAGAAAATCCCCCCACCCCAGACTACCCTTTACATGGAACATTTTTC
Organism: Deroplatys truncata; assembly: GCA_030765065.1. Taxonomy (NCBI): domain Eukaryota; kingdom Metazoa; phylum Arthropoda; class Insecta; order Mantodea; family Mantidae; genus Deroplatys; species Deroplatys truncata. The sequence goes on from CM060979.1 coordinate 163,599,422, forward strand.
GAAAATTTTAATTTTCTCAAAAGTGGCTCTAACGATTTTGATTAAAATATCATATGTTTAAGGTATATTCATGACAAATGAAATGTATATCTTGAATTTTCTGGGAATGTCTCCAAAAGTGTTCTTCATTCTGAACGACTTTTGCATAACTGGTAAACCATAAGAGATAGACAAAATTTTACTGCACAAAAAATGTAGATCGCGTTACAATACACAACTTATGTCATATACATTTTTTTGTTGAGTGAACCGTTTTCGAGATATTGCTTGTTATTCCCTTACATTTTCCAATACTTATACTTTTTCTCAAATTCGTTAGTCATTTTTTTATGTCCTGGACTTGCAAAGAGAATGGAATGCGCCACATAGCAACCAGCACTTAAATCTTTGACTATCGCTTAAAACCTACCATATTCCCCTTGCATCTACAAGAAAATTAGCAATAAGATTGACATCTCGATATCTCGATTAACATGAAGCATATGGAGAATAAGCGTTTGTAATAACAGTTTGTACAAGAGTAGAGAAAGTCATGTGAGTGTAACACATCAGATTTTTGGTTATGTAAACGTCACAGGGTTTCAAAACCATTACATACTGACCCACTTTTTAAAAATTAATCATTTAAGCCTTGTGTAACCTTCTTGTACCTACAGAATCAAAGTTTATATCATATGTAAGTAAATAGAATAATACATTTTTATTAGCATAGGGCATAGAAGAGTGGACAAAGACATATGAAAGCAACACGTCACATTGTGTAGGTAGCTTTAGATACTTCCATTCGGTCACAAACTTAAACTATACACGGTAAATATTGCTTTTAATTCGCAGTCAACCCTTCTCTACATTGCGTTATCTTCAACGAACAATACAAACGTGTTGTGTCATCATACTGACTTTAAGGGTAAAGATGATAAGTATGTTTAGCCCGGTTATCCTTTGGTTTTAATATGAGGCTTTTACAACAAGCCGCTACAAAGAGTTTGTAGTTTTTTCCGGTTACATGAACGTGCCTGATCTAAGCCGCATTAGTAGTGGCAATGTTTTTGTTCAGTGACAACGAATGGCAGGTCCTCTTGCTGCATTTGCAATTCCGTTTGGGCGGGTCTGCTCGCCTTCTCATAGCAATATGTTGTCCGTACACAAACATCGGACCATAAAGTCAATACACAAACACTCTTAAACGCAGAACACAGATATCGTTTCCCCACACTACTTTTGGAGCTTGGAGTATCATGAACTTGGCTAAGCTTGTTGTCACAAAGTTGTTCATTATGTATGTTGAACCTCGCCAATAAATCGAAAAGGTTCCACAGTGATTGTCCTAAAACAGGTTGAAAATTATACAGAGAATGAGGTTTGAATGGAAGAAGATGCAGTGTAACGTTCTATCAGAGTCGATAACTTACACGAATAACATCCAGTGATTTGTAGCGCAAATACTGGGGCAGAAATTCAGAATTGCTTACATTTTCCCCTAAGTTCACAACAAAAACGAATAGAAGATGATAATAATAGCAAAATAATATTAATAATAATTTGGCGTTGCCTTCCTACCTGACGTTCAATATAACAAACGCTGGAGATAAATTTCAAGTTGTTAGGTTCTCGTCTCGCCCCGGGTCCGATCCTCACTCTGACTCATTGGTTTTTCGTGATTTCTAAGGGTTGGTGGGCGAATTCTGGGGTGGTTCCACTTCACCACGGCTTTCCTGTTCCTCACTTCCTGCACCCATCATCTCTTCCATTGCCATCTACTGAAGGAAGTAGGACCAAGTGGTGGTGTTCGGCGGGTGGTGGCTGGACAGTGGATGTGCGCTTTGTAGAGGTTTCTTCCCTGCTGTCATTGTGGGATTACTCAGTTAGGACACGCCTCCGAGAGGGCCCCATCAGGGCCCTTCGGGTCTCTTCCCTCATCTCTTCCACGCATGGGTCACGCTAGAAGAAAAAGGGTCGTTGCGCTCCACTTGGGGAGCTCTGTCCGGTTGCGGTGACCCCTCCGTTCGCCCACACCTATACTCTTTACCCGTAAAGGCAGTTTGTTTACCAAAACCGCTACGTCTAGAGCAGTCCTGCCATTTTGTGGCACTCGCTGTCATTCTCCTCCTTCCTCCCCCAACTTCGTGCATTGGGTTGGACGCACTTTACGGCGGCATGGTGCTAATAGAATAGAAACAAGCCCGTTGGACGTTAAGCAAACCATCGAAAATAGGATATACCCCTCCACTGGCAAACCTAATCTACGGAGTGGTGAATCAGTTCGATTCGGACGACGAGGCGGAGAAGATCTTTTACTATTCTTTTGTGTGTATCCCAGGTACGGGTGTGTGATTTGTGGTGGTGGTTAAAACTTTCTAAATTCCATTTGGGTCAGAAGTTCCTTTTATGGCTCTGCTAATTCTGTACCATAAAAGCTTTCAACATAGAGTGCTCTCTTTTAGTATCAAAACCTTCGGTTCTTTGGCAGATGCTATAAGGTTATTTTGTAGGGAATATATAAATCCTTTAGTTTCGAATTATCTATTATATTATGTATGTCCAATTAGAATTTTAATTATTTATTCTAATTAAGTATAGACTTTTTGATTGGAAATCAATTGTACTTTTATACTAAATAAATTGGATTTATCTTGTAGATATGAATAAATTATTAGTGATTAGAATTTGCAGCCCAAGTTTTACTCCCCTCTCCCTCGTCGTGGAACACCTCGGCAGCTCAGGAACACTCAGAATATTCTAGAAGGATATCATCATATCTGACGTAGCGCTGGTAGAATGACGAAATGGTCATCCAGTGCTACTATTTGCTGGCTTATCCACATCACTGATCACAGCGCTCTCCTAGACGTGAGGAGGAACGAGAAACTCCCGGGCAAGAGGAGAAACCAGGTATCCACGGGGAACAGAGCGAGCAGACTGCCAGAGCACTTAGCTCTGCTTTGGCTTCGACGAGATTTCGGTATAAGGTTACCAAGGGTAATGTTTCGATCATTTCTATATTCTACTATATCACTTTGGTAAGCGATTCAAAATCTATCTTCTTACCATTAGTCTTCAAAATTAAACTCGCAAGAGAAGCTTTCTTATTCGTGTTTTTATTTGTATTTCATTTTGCAATGGCAGGTAATAAAGTACTTGAAACACTGTAAATCAGATTAGGTGGTGGATTAGAATGGAAAGAGAATACACGATAATCTTGTACTTGAAAGCTATTAACCTTGGAGTTGTGCAACCTTTACTGAAACTTTGTAGTATTGTTAAACATATAAGAGGTTTTCTATAATAAACCGCTATTACATTGGGTGGGAATAATTTAAATATTAGCTCTCCCATAACCCACATGATCCACGTTATGTAACTAAACCAACTTAATGTTGCAAATGGGTCAAGTACGTAACAGTGTTTAGCGTGTATGGTAAAACTTGTGAGAGTAGGGAAATAATGATAATGTGGCAAGCATTTGTTTATATGATTCATATTGCAATAAGACCTTTTCGCGCTTCTCTGAATTTTCGCGCTGTTGACGTGAAGTTTTAAGTGGATTCACGATATTACCATGAACCTGATTAAGAAGGTTTAGCAATTTGATACTTTGGATACTTATGGCCGTCTTTACCAACTTTCATTAAAACGCACCAAATGAGGCAGTAGCAATTGATCACTAAAATATTTACAGTTTCATTAAAATATGCATGCTAACCATCAACTTAATGGCTTTATTTACTGAACAGCAAGTAATGATTCATTAAGGAAAAACTATTGCAGTCAATGAATTTTTCATGCAACCACAGCTTAAAAAAGGTGAAATCATAGCTAATCCAATGCCTATTTGGTGCAAAATCATCATGAAAAACAATGAAATAAGAAAATGGAGGGGAAAACTAAACGTATTAGAGCCAGTAATTTTACTAATATAGAGACGCAAATTTTTATATGTACTTCATAAATATACCAATATCATTGAGGAAAAAACTGATAAGAGTAACGATAAGGCAGAAATAAGATTGTTGGAAAAAATCTGTGCAAGAAATATAATTTCCACCAGGAAGTTACCAAACCCATGGGATTAGACCCCTTAAAAATTATGCTCGTTTTGATAAGCCATAAAATTCCAGAAATTACTTAATTTTCGAAACAGACTCATTTAGTACAAGCAAAGTTGCATAGATCTAGTTAGTACGGCAATTTTATCCGATTGCTAACTTCTGCTTATCTTGTTTAACATAATAACGAAGCATTATGCAAAGAGATAATACTCTAACATGCTTATGTTAAGCATACAATATACATATTGCAGTAGTATAGCCCCACGTTTAGTTGCCAATTTGTAGTAGTAATTATCTTTACGTTATTGGCACCACGCTTTGGGCGTCAATTTGGGGTAGGTTGTATTGTAGTTCTACTGTTGGGGAGCCAAACTTGATGAAGTAACTGCCCCACGTATGGTACAAGCTTTGGCTTTCGCCCCCAACGTTCACTTTCCGGTGGACTTCGCCCCAACGTTTAGGAATCAACTTTGTATTTTAATGTTTCTTTAAATATTATATATATTTAGGTTTGCCTCGGCTGCGTCAGTATTAATTTGTAGAAACACGTATCTCTTTGCAAGGTGTGATGCGGCTTACACAAATTGGAATTTTTACTTCACTCCATTTATTAATCCTTCACACGATTAAATATTAGTTCACTGATATAGAGAGCTGAGAGATTATTTATGAATTACTTGCCGTAATGAATTTTATATGTCTCACACTGAATACATACCGAGCCAACGAACTGCTCAGGTACGTTGTCTTCAAGCGACTGGCGTTTACCGCTTAAATTTGTACATTTCTCTATTTCAAGTCTCTGATTGGCTAATTTTCCTCCAATAGAATACTTTTATTTAACTCTCAGCTTTTCTGGTTTTTGGTTGGCTATTTATAAACTATTTTAATTATTACATTATTGTTCCAAGAATTACTAGTAGCATTATTAAACTTTCCAATTAATTATTGGCTCAAGTTACCTCATTGTTAGAAAATTTCAGCTTCTATTCTCAGAGCTCCAACATTATTAAATTACGTAATACATTCACATAATATTATTATACAATGTACACAATAATATAAACATAATACAATGACTCTTACATACGTTTTATATATTAATTTATACACATACTGCTTTAAGGCGGGCTTTTTTATATTATATAATTAGACTGAAATTATTGAAGTATTAAAAGTACTCCCTCAATATTCATATTATAATTTGCTTTTATATGGAAGAAAACGTTAGAACATGACTCGCTGTTTTTTATTCTTCCAGTTCATTCGCCAATCCTGCAAGACAAGAGCGTCCTCCACAGTATGCAGAAAAACCGGAAGTCAACAGCGACATACTCAGCCCTGAGCTTTACTTACGATGCTCTATTTCCGGCCCCGCGGGGCCTGGGCTGCAAAAATAAGTCAAAAGGACGTTAGTGAGGTCCTTCCGTTCTACTACATCAACTAAGTATTCAGCCAGTGGAGGACTGGCTGCAACTATTAAATGAAACTGATTAAAACATAGATATTTTTGGAGTGGTAATACTAATTTTTGTTCAAACTGTGTAAGAATCAACATTATAAAGTTTGATTTTTTTAGGGGCTTCAGGTAATAATAACTATAATAACCATTGATTTTATGTGCTTCTCCAACACTCTGAAACAATTTTGGAACTATTCAAGCTTAAGCAAGGAACCGGTTTCCCCAATACATTTACTATGAAAAAGACTGACTTCTGACAAAAAATATAGTATTGCTTCTAAATCCGTTTTAAAAAATGCATATTATAAACTTTTTCACAACTTGCTTAGCTATGGTGTAGTATTATGGAGCAACAGTAGTGGAGTCAAGATTGGACTTTTATTGCAAAAGAAAGCCATTCATGTCATTGCTAATTTAACATTAAAAACTTCTTTTAAAGAGCCTTTTATTATGCCCCTTCCATCCATGTACCCTTTTAGCTGTATTGTGTATGTTCATGAACATTTTAATGAAGAGACTTTACATAATGATGTACACAGTCATAACAAGACGATGCAGTAACTTAATAATACCAACATATAGACAGAATAAGACATTGAATCAGTTATGCTTTACAAAAAATTACCAACTGGCCTAAAACGTAGTTTCAATTTTAAAAATAGACTTAGAAAATTTTTAATTGAAGGTTGTTTTTATGGCTTAAAGGAATACTTTAATTTATAATCTTTATAGATTTGTTGTTATAAAATTATTTGTGTTAGTGCTGTAGGACAAAGCTATTACAGATTATATTTGTTCAATGGCTGATAAAAACCTATTTACCAATCATCAACTTTTGCCCTACAGTTTGATATATCCAAAAAGACTAACAAACAAACGAAAAAAAAGGGGGAAAGGAACGCTTCTAGCTATCCTATATTGCAAGTGTGTTTCTTCTCAAGGATTCTACACTTATATAGCTAACAATAGATTATATACAATAACACAAAACATGTATATTATTATTATTATTATTTTATAATTACGACACTGATATGAACCTGGTGGTAAAATTTTAGAACTGAATATCAGCATACTTAAACACATAATTAGCTCCCCATTTGTGGGTTTGGGCACACATGCAATGATAAAACACTAATACAAAATGAGCATAGAAATCTCCGACGATCAGATTAGACATGAGCTATCAAGTTACATTTAGGGGAGACCGGAGTAATCCCGAACGCTTTTAGATTTTGTGCTCAGTCATAGAAAATAGACTGAAGAAAAAGCCAACAAGGTGTTCCGAAGTGATGTTTCGGAACACCTTGTTTTCCTTTACGTACCCATCAGAGTAATATTTCAAATATAACTTGGTTAACTGAAAAACAAGTTTTAGGAAATATGAACAATTTTATTATTATTATTATTACCCGGCTACTAGGGTGATGGGGAATATCTTGGATAAGTATTCTATAAATTGATATAAATGCGAAATGCATATAATTTTGAAAACAATCAAAAGAACTGACACCTCTGTAAACATAACGAACTATTTCTATCCAACTATTGAGTTACTGAAAGCGTAACCAAGTTGCATACGTATGCCTCAGGCTTTCTTTTCCTAGGAACTGCAGTCTTTGTGAGTCTAATTTTTGCAAGCTGCATTAGAACAGTTGTGCCGCAATTCGTTGTCTCGTCCAAATTCTCCACAAGTGCAACAGAAATATTTAGAATCCGCTTTCAAATCAGCGTCCATCTCAAAATCATCAATATCATCAAAATAGTTGTCTGTATATCCTCTCGTTCTGAAGATTCGAAACTGACTGCTTTCTTGCAAGATGGATATTATTATTTCCAGACTTTACTACTTATGCCTTATAAGTTCTTTTGGGAAACAAATTTTCTGCTTGCAGCTTCTTTTGCGTTCCTTTTCCTGCATTCAAGGGAGTTACTTCAATTGTTCTTAATGCTTGGATTCTTTGTAGTTCTGTGTTCAAATAAACTGGGTTTTATTTATGGACGCTCTTTATTTGCTTAGCGTCCCATTCTGTATTGGGGTGAATGACCGGTAATTTTGTTTTAAGAGGCCTCTGTATTAGGCTTTAGGTTCTTTTATCTGCTGTAAATCGATGACACGAGACCACCGGCTTTACTTCCCGTCCGAAGGAAACCATGCTAAGGAATTTTACGCCCGAAAAAATCCATCGCCCTCCGCCGGGTTTGAACCCGCGACCTCGGGAACTAGAGGCTAGCATGGTAACCACTACACCACGGAGGACGATTTTACTGAGTGGCATGGATCAGGCGGCAACGCCTTTGGTCCACATTCGGGAGGCCTCGAGCTCTATCCCCGGCGAACGCGGGTTTTTAGTGGTTTCGCTGGGTTAGCAGGCGAATGCTGGGGTGGTTCATCTTCTACCACGACCTTCCTGCCCCTCATTTCCTGTACTTATCATATGATTCAGGGTTATAGAATCAGGGAATGGTGTTCGGCGGGTTGCAGCTGGACTGTGGCTTTCGCTCTGTAGTGGTTTCTTCTTGTCATCGTTGCGGAGACTACACGGTTAGGTCTCTCCCCCGAATGGGGTCCACCCGATAAGGGACTGCCGAGGGTTTGGGGGCTTGAGGTTAGGACCGGGCGGCGCTGGATGTGTTCTATCTGGAAACGTTAGAGATCCAAAAATTTTTGCGCCCGTCTGCATCCGGATTTGGTCGCCCCGGCGATCTCTCCTCGTCCCTCCCTCTCTCCCTCCCAGGTTCACGTTGGAAGTAAAAAGGTTCTTTACGGCCTACTTGTGGTGTGCTGCCGGTTCCGGGAGCCCTTCCGTGATATGTAACTACCTTTACCTTTACTGAAGGGCTTGGAATGGGTATTAATTCAGGCCATAGTCAAAGACGATTTTTTTTTATTATTGCAGAATAAATCAAGGAATTAAATCGCATCGTTTTAAAAGTATGAAGTACAACATTCAAGCTCATGGGGCAATGCCGAACAAATCGTTTGCCGTTTACTGTGCTGACGTCATTACGTTTTCAAATCCTAACTTCACACGAGAATTAATGAAAGAGCTATCAGTGTGTTGGACATTATTGAATGGCTGTGTTAATTTTAGTGACAGTATTAAAGGAAGCAAAGCTAGCAAGCTTTGATTTTAGCTTGAACTAGGCCACTAAATGTTTACAGAAGGAACAACTGAAAACACATTCCACCTTCTAACAATGACCTCTCGCTATGTGATCACTGAACTTCAGTGACTGTGGCAGTTTTTGTACTTTTGGCACTAGACAGCAGTAACAACATGCCCACTGTCGCTACCACTAAACTATATACCTTACTTGGTAGTGTCCAGTGTTTGCGAATCCTCGGCCTCTACAGACAAAATTACTATTGGCGGGAGACTCGCCTAGCAGGTGTAAACAGACCTATATCAGTCATCCAGCTAACAGAAGTTTGAACCAAACGAACGCAAAACAAAGGTGAAACAAAAGGCACGACGATAACAATTTAAATGAGAAATCAACCTTTAGAATTTTGGCGAGTATTGCGACATTCCAATATCTAGGATCTAAAATATCAGTTAGTGAGCTGAGAAGAAAATATTGAGAAATGTAATGTTACATGCTGGGGTGAGGGCCAAAATATTTCCAGAAAATGATTAAATTTAGATCACCCCAACACGCACATGGGGGACGCAACCCGCTACAACAAAAAGACCGAGACCTTGGTGTGTAGATTTAGAGAAAGACGTGGGGTTCCACATTACACAAAACATTATATAGCACACATTACCTGCAATTTGTTAATAAACGTTTGGCGACTCTATATTATGAACTAAGGAGGGAGGATGGAGGTAGACGCCTCGAAGTCGTGGACTGAGCACAAACACGTCTTGCTACAACGACCACTTTCACTCAAGTGACGCTATCTATATCCCAACTTCAACCGTGACTAGCACGCCAGTCAGGTTTGGCGTCATACCAGACGAATTTTAAACAGATCCCTCCCTTTGGCGTGATTCGCGCCAAAAGGGGGGATCGTTAAGCCGAAAAATCAAAGAAAACCAATGATGCTAAGTCTAGTAGTGACAACGCAACACAACAGTGCGTCTGGTAAAGACAATAAACTTACTGATACACCACATAATAAGATTAATGGTTGTATAAAAAGAAATTTTGGAAAACCTATGAAGAGGTAAATAAAACTAGGGAGCCATAGGATAGTAGATAAGCAGGCATGGAAATATGGTTGCGAAACATGGGTGATTAGAAATCGTGAGAAGTGAAGGCTGGAGGCAGCATAGATGAGATTTTTAAGATCAACGAAAGAGCAAATTGACTTAGGAGTGTTGATATAACGGAACGATTAGGTGAATAATATGTGGTACAGAAAATACAGCTATATCAGCGGAAGTGGAAGAATCATGTGCAAAGGTTGTGACCTGCGAGATTTCCTAGGCAAGCATTATTATACAGGTTGGGCCAATAAAGTTGAGACTGCACAATATCTCCAAAACTAAGCGTTGTAGAAAGAAATGACTTTAATAAAAGTTACTTGATATTATGGGGGAAAGCAAATGCCATTAGAAGTGTTTTGTTTGGAGGTATGTTGTGATGGTCATTTTAGGCTCAATTTAATTTCTTTAAATGGGAACCTAACTTTTTACTTTCTCTACTACGTACAGTAGGGGAAGTATTGTATTCCACCCAAAAATTCGACACCGAGTTTTCACCGGAAATACATGTTTTGAGATCCCCTGAATCCTAAAAAAGCATTTTTGGAAACATGCCCGTGTGTGTCTGTGTGTCTGTCTGTCTGTGTGTGTGTCTGTGGTCTGTGAACAGCATAACTTAGAAACGAACAGTCGGATAAACACCAAGCTTGGTATTTAGGTTCAGTATCTTCCAGAGATGCGACACAAAGGTTTTCAAGAAAATCCCCCACCCCAGACTACCCTTTACATGGAAACGTTTTCGAACATTTTAATTTCCTCAAAAATGGCTCTAACTATTTTGATTAAAATATCATATGTTTAAGATATTTTCATGACAAATGAAATGTATATCTCGAATTTTCGGGGAATGTCTCCAAAAGTATTCTTCATTGTGAACGACTTTTGCATAACTGGTAAACCATAAAAGATACACAAAGTTTTACTACACAAAAAATGAGATCGCGTTAAAATACACAGTTTATGTCATACATTTTTTTGTGGCGTGAGCCATTTTTGAGATATTGCTTGATATTCCTTCAAATTTTTCAATACTTATTTTCTCAAATGGGAATTCGTTATTCATTTTTTGTCTTGGATATGCAAAGAGTATTAATCTGTGACAAAGAGAATGGTGCTGCACATAGCAACCAGCTATTAAGAGATATGTCTATGCTTAAAGGCTACTGTATTTCTATATTACCCTTGTAAATGTATATTCACCTTAGATCTACAAGAAGATTAGCAATAAAATAGAGTCTGCAAAAGTTTATCTCGATTAACATGAAGTAGATGGAGAATAAGTGATTGTAAAAATAGTTTGTACAAGAGTAGAGAAAGCCATGTGAGTGTAACACATCAGATTTTTTTTGTCCTGGTAATGCATAGAGAATGGAATACTCCACATAGCAACCAGCTCTTAAAATATTTGACTATCGCTTAAAGCCTAGCAATTCCCTTGCATATGCAAGAAAATTACCAATAAGATTAACATCTCGATATCTCGATTAACATGAAGCATACGGAGAATAAGCGTTTGTAAAAATAGTGTGTACAAGAGTAGAGAAAGTCATGTGCGTATAACACATCAGATTTTTAATATTGTTTTCTCAGTCCTCATAAAAACTAAACAACATTTGTATAAAACATTTTGCACTTGTGTTTATAAGTGGATTTTTAACAACGAAAACTAAATGGCTGTGTACGAAGAGCGCAGTAATAGTTAGACCAGTCATGGATGGTCATTTGTGGGTCAAGTCAATTACGTTTCGTAATTGGGAACCAACATTTTTTATTTTGTTTCCTTATTCCTCATCACAAAATAAACTGGTTTTTATAAACCATTTTGTAATGAGAAAACAATACATAAAATGTAGGTTCCCATTTAAGAAAATTCAATTGACCCTAAAATGACTATCATAACGTCCTCCAAACAAAACACGACTAATGACATTTAATTTCCCCCATAATATCAAGCAACTTTTATCCAGGACATTTCTCTCTACAAGGCCTATATTGTAGAGATATTGTACAGTCTCAACTTAAATGTTCCACCCTGTATATATAACATGGCCAGAGAGACATTCGACGACCACGAAGAAGATGGATAGAGAAGATTCAAGAGCCTCGTGACATGTCGTAAGTAGTAGTATTGTCTGTATACCGAAAGCAATTGAAAAGATATAAAAAATAAATATTTCATAATTTTATCAAAATCTGAAATTAAACTTCTAGTTTCAAAATTAAGCATTATACATTCTTTCAACCGCAAAAATAAAACTTAAATGATTTAATTTAGTTATAGCATAATTTCAATTAAGATGTTGCTTCTAATAGCTCTCACCACAATTGTTAATAATTTATGAAGTTTTCCTCCAGATATTCATTTCCTTGATACAATGATGTCCACCTTAGATAGTTTATGCTTCTAAAAGGCGAGAAGATAAGCAAGTATATGCAGCAACTTCACGTGAACTTGATGTCTAAAGATTTAAGGAGATTTGTTTTTCAATAATTCTATGAGCATTCAAGTTTAAGACCAGCAAAACACACACACACACACACACACACACACACACACACACACACACACACACACACACACACACACACGTGCTTCACGTCTAGAGGTAATTTTTACTTTCTCTGCTACGTACAGTAAGTAGTGGAAGTATTTATTCCACTCAAGAATTCGATACCGAGATTTCACCGGAAATACATGTTTTGAGACCCCCTGAATCCAAAAAAAACATTTTTGGAAACATGTCTGTGTGTCTGAGTGTGTGTGTGTGTGTCTGTCTGCGAACAGCATAACTCAAAAATGAACAGTCGGATAAACACCAAACTTGCTATTTAGGTTCAGTATCTTCCAGAGATACGACATGAAGGTTTTCAATAAAATCCCCCAATCCAGATTACCCTTTACATGAACAATTTTTCGAAAATTTAATTTTTTTCAAAAATGGCCTAACGATTTTGATTAAAATATCATATGTTTAAGATATGTTTATGGCAAAGAAAATGTATATCTTGAATTTTCTGGGAATGTCTCTAAAAGTATTCTTCATTGTGAACGACTTTTGCATAACTGGTAAACTATAAGAGATAGGCAGACTTTTACTACACAAAAAATGTAGATCGCGTTAAAATACACAATTTATGTGATATACATTTTTTTTTTAGTGAACCATTTTCGAGATATTGCTTGTTATTCCCTTAAATTTTTCAATACTTATTTTCTCAAATCGGAATTCGTTATTCATTTTTTTTTGTCTTGGATATGCAAAGAGTATTAATCTGTGACAAAGAGAATGGTGCTGCACATAGCAACCAGCTATTAAGAGATATGTCTATGCTTAAAGGCTACTGTATTTCTATATTTCCCTTGCAAATACAAAACAAAGGAAACATAGTAGGCCTTAAGTGATAGTCAAATATTTTTAGAACTGGGCGTTATGTGTAAAATGTAATTCTCTTTGCATGTCAAAAGATCATTTCTGCAAATGTTTATCTCGATTAATATGAAATAGATGGCGAATAAGAGTTCGTAAAAATAGTTTGTACAAGAGTAGAGAAAGTCATGTGAGTGTAACACATCAGATTTTTTCATAAGTAGTGAAGTTTGTGCTAGTTGTTTGGTCCCGGTAATATGATCAGCATTAGCTTTATGCAAATAGCTTCCAGCGACATATCCCGTTATTTAAGCCGAACGTCAATAAAATCCCCTGCGGCACCAAACGCCAATACAAAATGTTTGAGCTATAATATCTGAGGCACGTAGTTACCTGTGCACGTTTGCGGTGAGCTGCCGGATTACGTACGTTATACTGAGTGAGTGAGATTTTGTTACAACAAATCTCGGCAGCGACTGCTGCTGGGTAAACAACAGATCTGGTAGCCCGGCATTTTGTGTACAGAATATTGTATGTTTTAAATCTGTTTGCGAGGAAAAGATCTTCAGGGTCAACTTTATCGAAACTATGCTAGTTTATATTCGTATGATGATTGAAAAGTCACAGTGAAAATAATATACGCATACATAAGTTCAAACTGATAGAACCGGCACAAAAAGTAATTGGTGAGTTGCTGTTCTAAGCAGAAATAAAACAAGATGATCGACCGAAGCCGAAGCTCCCCTTCTTAAATAAGGGGAGGCGCCAGTTGGTTAGCCTTGCCGTAGTTTTTTCCATTAAGCCAATCCCTGCTTTCCCAAAAAGCACCCTTCCCCTGTTTTTGCTGGGATGGATACGGATAAGCTAAGCCATTTACACGCATCAACCCCGAAAGGGAAGACAACCGAAAACCTGGGTAGGGTTAACGGCGTTTTAGCTGCTCTACAGGTTGAAATCGTAGGATAATTAAGTGCATTAGAACCCCATCCGGGCATCGCCGCTCAGATATACCCATCTCCTATGAATATGAGGAACCATTGTCCCGCCGAGTCCAACTCAATTCGAAAACTCCTCTTCGGAGGGGCTCAGATATTCAGCCCACATACTTCTAGCGCCCTTTCATTAGTAGTGCTCAATACCCATTCGTACTACAAACGCAACACAGGCGGTGGGCACTGATCATGCATGTGTCCTCCATGGTGGAGTGCTTAACATGCTAGTTCCCGAGGTTGCGGGTTCAAACCCGGCGGAGGGCGAGTGATCTTTTCCGGCGTAAAAATCCTCAGCTTGGCTTCCTTCACAAGCGAAGTAAATTCGGCGGTCCCGTGTCGTAGAGTTACTGCACGTAAAAGAACCTCAAGTCTGATAAAGAGGAGGCCTCTGAGCAAAATTACCGGTCTTTCACGCCCAATATTGAATGGAACGCCAAGGACTACAGTAGTTAAAGAGCGTCTATAAATAAAACTCAATTTATTTTACTGGTCATGCACGAAATAAATAACTGGGGAGGTAAATTTGGAAAGGAAACGTTCCTGGCCTAAAATTAGGGTATACCTCCAAGGAATTTCCAGCTATGAAAACCTGAAGAATACTTCAGGGAAGAAGGTCTTGGAGGGTTTTGAACTGCAGACCTCCCATTCACTAGTCCAAGTCTTAACGACCTCGACTACCCATTTCGGCACTTGTAGTGGTCGGCACTCCCCTATGGGAAGATGACCATGCGGTCGAAGCATCTCTACTAGATCACAGCCAATAAGCCCAAAATTGAAATTTACTCCACTGATTCCAACCGTGGAAGCCTTTGGCACTTCGTGTAACTCTTCTCACAGTTCTTTCCTCTTGGATTTAATTTTACTGTCAGTACTATTGTGAATATGCATCTCCGTATCACATTTATTGCATATAGGAAACAAAAACAAGTTATCTGCGTAAGGTGTTTTATATGTATTCATTTTAATATAATGTTTTCTTTGGAAACTGTTAAAATTATTTGCACCAAGGATCTAAAGGTGCATCTAACATATCTATCACGTTATGATTGCATTATCCATACATTGTCAAACTGGCGCTGTATTCTGTCAAATGCTCTCTAAATACTTGTTCTGTGTTTTATTAGATACTTATTGGATATTAAATGCAAAATGTTAATTACAACCGTGGTCGCCATATGCTTCAAAATTAAATCATACTTACAAGCTCGGTTTCAAAGAACTGCATATAGACAGGATTTGAACCATGGATCTGCCGATCTCTGCCCGGTTGCTCTAACCATTAAGCTACCATGGCAACATGCCGGCACGACATTAAATTCTCTAACTGATTCGCATTTTTCCCGGTAAACCACAAGGAGAACTCAAATTGTATTGAGATGTCATACTTCAATGGCGACTTACAGTGATGTAAATACTTTAAATTATTACTTTAAGCCATTATTCTTCCACACAAGCCGTGTGTTAATTCCATTAATTGACCTAATAGTGGTCGAAACTATGAAGCCCGAGACTTTAAATTTTGCTACACAAAAAAATGTATATCTCGTTGAAAGACAATTTATGTCAAATGCATCTTTTTGTGAATTGAACCATTTAAGATATTTCTTGTTATTTATTTGAATTTTCCAATACACGTTTTCTCAAATGGGAATTCGTTATTTATTTTTATGTCCTGGACATGCAAAGAGAATGGAATGCTCCACATAGCAACCAGCTCTTACAAGATTGGACAGTCCCCTTGCACCTACAAGAAAATTAGCAATAAGATGGTTTCTGTAAATGTTTATCTAGATTAACATGAAGTAGACGGAGAATAAGCATTTGTAAAAATAACTTGTGCAAAAGTAAAGAAAGTAAGGCGAGAGTGACACATGAGGTTTTTTTTCTAACGGCCATGCAAAGAGCATGGAATTTCAGAATTTCAAAGTCATCGCAAAGTTACGCACTGCTTAAGAATCCATCTAAATTAAATTGAAAGAAGTAGTTAGAATAATACACTTCTGTAATAATAGTTTGTAGAAGAGTGAGTAGATAAAGTCGTGTGAATGTAACATCATATTTTTAATTTCAGTAATGCAAGCTAATACTACACTCCGTCACTGGTCTATGAAACACAAAATGATCAAGACAAAAGCTCATATTAGATTATATTCGCCGTTTAAATTCTTATAGTTGTCCCTTTACAATTTCTGTGCTTTGAAAGGAATTTATAGGTCTGTAGTTGAGAGCCCGCAGTTCGGAAGGTTGACAAAGGACGGAAATTGCCCTAGTGTAGGACTTAAGTGCTATCACTTTGGCAAACGGCCGGATCCTCCACACGACTAATGTGACTCAGTGGCACTGTTCAGCACATAAGCTCTAGGAAACTCTACCCAAATTACTACCGACAAAGTCAGGGTACCGTCTTAACTGCAATGTTTCTAGGACGTTCTACAGAACCGCAAAAACTATGATCGAAAGCACCTAACTTTCAAAACTTACCTCTAATACGGTCAAGAGTTTGGGATTCAAGTCTAAGGTACATTGTTTCATGGAATGTTTTTATAAATATGTTATGGTGGATCTCCACTTACCCTCTGCTATATGAAATCACTAACATTTATACTAACATACGGAGTATAAATACACGGTAGACCATTTTAGTTAAGTCTGTACAATATCTCCAAAACTAAGCGTTGTAGAAAGGAATGTCTTTAATAAAATTTGCTTTATACTATAGCTGAAGGTAAATGTCATTAGTTGTGTTTTATTTGGGGGACGTTACGATGGTCATAAAATGACCATCACGACGTCCTCCAAACAAAACAAGACTAATGACATTTGTTTTTCCCATATCAAGCAAAATTTATTAAAGACATTTCTTTCTACAAAGCTTAGTTTTGGAAATATTGTTCAGTCTCAACTAAAATGATTCAATACCTACAAATGTGCGTTTTACTCCAAGTTTTTGGATGTAGAATTCTTAAAGTGAATTAGGATATGTATATGAATATTTTCATTTAGTTTTGAAACACAAAATACGGGGTAGGGACTTAAATAATTCAAACTTTTGGAGCTTTCTTTTCAGAATAATATGCATATCTGATTTATCATATTTCTAATGTACTATGAAATAAAATTTAGTTGGGGTAAAGAGGCATATATACTTAACTTAGGAAGAAAGGAAGGATCAGGAATGGCATGGGGCTGGAAGGCACAGAAAATGACTGAGGATTCTGGCAGGAGAATCTGCCCATTCTGTGATTTGGATCAAGAATGGTGCATATTTGGCGGAATTTGCACAGTGGGAGAGCCAGCGAACAATTAAACTCAAAGAAAAATTCTAAGTCCGTCAAGAAAGAGATTGGCATGTTGGGATCTACTGGTTGACCAGAGGAACTGGCAAAATATGGGCAATTTCTTGGCTAAAGTGCGCGAAGCTAGGTCAAATTTGTTCAGTTAGTCAAAGGTAATTTATCTCTATTTTCCTTTTTCTTGTTTGTTTTTGTTTTGTTTTCTTTTTCTGTTGTTTATTTGTCACCATAGCTTGTATCTTAAATATGCATGTACGGTCAATGACCCATGCACTAAATAGTTGTGTAATAACTTGAATAATTTGAAACCAATAAAGATACCTTAATCTATCTATCTGTCTGTCTATCTATCTATTTTTTAAATTAGGTTTATTGAAATTCAATAGCAGAAGGTGGGTCTAAGCCAATTCATGTATAGACAACTCGTGGCTTAAGTTATGTCTTTTACATGATAGTTTCACCTTGCAGCACATCAGACCGCATACATATTACTCTGCAATTTGAGGTATGGACGCTGGATGCGGGGGGTTTTATTTTAAGGTTTTAGGACAGCCAGGGTAACGTTGCAAATATGGTAGATCCACATCTTCCCAATGCCTACCTACACCCAACTGCACTCTCTGTGAAGAAGATGTCATCCTGAACAAATAGCATCTCGCCATATGCAAAGGCCTTAAAAGTGATAACGTACAGAGTTTATATTGGGAAACCAGAGGGGAAATGATGTAGATCAATTGATCTCCAGTGCTATTGGTGAACAACATCATCTTCCCAAAGTTTGGTAAGTTTTAGAATGATATATTTCTAGATCTTTCTAGGTATAAGAGAACCTAGAGCAAGGGAATAAGCATGCGTTGGTAAAGCTGGATATGGATAACTTAGAGCTTCCGTAATGCCAACAGAACGCGCAATGCGAAACGCGAAAAGGAAAGTGCAAGAAGAACTGCAGAATTTCGACAAGAGGACCAAAGAATGGCAGCAACTACAAGGAGCTGATAGAGAAAGCAATAACGGAAATTGGATTGTCTCGTCCGCGACGGCGACCACAGATAAATTGCAAATTCTGAGTTTGCCAGTACGGCACTGCAACGTTGCAAAAAAGTCATAATAACGGAGAGTAACAACATGTGGGCGTGTAGCCTTACACACAGGAAATTCAACGAACATTATTTCAGTACAACGGCAACAACAATTGCTGCACAGTTTTGCATAACAATGGAATATCATCACAGCACAACTTCTCTAGGCACGCTGTGCGTGGCAAATGAGATGAGTCTGCGATGGTCGAGTATTCCGGGAACAGTTGACGACCACATTACGTTCAAAACACAAATCTCCAATGCAAGAGAATGCCTTCTGTATTTAATTAAATTAATAATAATAAATTACAAATGACAAATAACCCTAAAATGATAAAATAATGCTTGTTGGCGTCAACGTGAACCTCAAGGGACGAAAGGAAAAGAAAAAGGTAAGAATGTTCTTAAAGGCACGTTTTAGCCACTGGCTATATCAAAATACAATTCACTTGGTTTCTGCTTAGTTTTAGTACCCTGGATGAGAGCTTAATAATAATAATAATAATAATAATAATAATAATAATAATAATAATAATAATAATAAAGAAGTAAGAAAAAAATAACCCTTAAATGGTGGAGTAATGGTTGTTGGGTTCAACTTGAACCTCAGAGAGAGGGACAAAGAAAAAATCTGATGTGTTACACTCACATGACTTTCCTTACTCCTGTACAAACTATTTTTACAAACGCTTATTCTCCATATGCTTCATGTTAATCGAGATGTTAATCTTATTGCTAATTTTCTTGTAGATGCATGGGGAATATGGTAGTATTTAAGCGATAGTCAAATATTTTAAGAGCTGGTTGCTATGTGGCGCATTCCATTCTCTTTGTATGTCCAGGACATAAAAAAATGAATAACGAATTCCCATTTGAGAAAAAGTATTGGAAAATTTAAGGGAATAACAAGCAATATCTCAAAAATGGTTCACTCAACAAAAAAATTGTATATGACATAAATTATGTATTTTAACGCGATCTAATTTTTTGGGTAGTAAAATTTTGTCTAACTCTTATGGTTTACCAGTTATGCAAAAGTCGTTCACAATGAATACTTTTGGAGACATTCCCAGAAAATTCGAGATATACATTTCATTTGTCATGAAAATATCTTAAACATATGATATTTTAACCAAAATCGTTAGAGCCATTTTTGAGAAAATTAAAATGTTCGAAAAATGTTCCATGTAAAGAGTAATCTGGGGTGAGGGGATTTTCTTGAAAACCTTCATGTCGCATCTCTGGAAGATACTAAATCTAAATACCAAGTTTGGTGCTCATCCGACTCTTCGTTTCGGAGTTATGAATTTCACAGAAACACACACACAGACATGTTCCCAAAAATGGTTTTTTTTTTGATTCAGGGGGTCTCAAAACATATTTCTGGTGAAATCTCGGTATCGAATTTTTGGGTGGAATACAATGTTTCCCCTACTTACTATATCTAGTAGAGAAAGTAATAAATGGGTGATGTAGTCTATTAATCATTGAATACCGATACCCTTACGGCCCATTAATGAGCTGACGTTTTATCCAATAAAATAGGATCTTTGGAAACAAAACATAAGATAAGCGACCAACCCTGATTGGTCGATATCCGAGGCATTTCCATAAGTTATTAGTCAGTATAAAATAGTGGCGTATGACTGGAATAGCTGGACATATATCATCATGGAGACTATGCCCCTTGCGGCCATGGAAGGAGGGCGTTATCCGGGGAGGTTCTCTCCCCCCCCGAGAGCTTTTCCAGTAGGCCGGCACCTGAAAATTAAATCCGGTCTCCATTACAGGGTAGAAGTAGATACTCCACTTCCGCGCGTCAACCCACAAAAAGCGAAAGACTACCGAACCTCGGTGGGGACGACAGAAACCTAGCAGACTGTCTACCGGCTCTCCAGGGTGGTAACGGAGGACCTTGAGGCGTTCACAAACTGCCTGAACGGAAAACCGCATAGACGTACCCAATCTCCAAAGAGAACCGCTGCCCGGCTGAGTCCAACCCAATTCAAACGACACCCTACTGGTGGGGCTCGGAGGTTTAACCCAGTGTACTTCTAGTAACGTCAGAAGTACTACGAGTGCTCAGGGTCCGCGGCGCCCGCATCACGGCAGCTAAAGGGACGTAACCTCCCCCTCTTGTGGACGGAATATTCGGACAGTAATACGAGGGATATTTTCAAAGTAAGATCCGATTTGGCAATAAAGTACGAACTAATAAAAATTCTTCTGGTAATTTATTTTTTACCCAAGCCTTACACTACTTTTCTACCAATTATCAGTGTTTTTTGGACATTTGCTTTAGCGTAACAGAAATTTTTTGGAACCTCGTCACAGACTTCCTCTAGGAAATATGTAGCAAAAGTTTACTTTTTCTGTATTGAAAAGAAGTGTGATAATCTCTTAGGGGACACATTCATCACATGTACGAAAGCTTCTTGAAGGACATAAGTAATGTCTGTTTTGGTTAACAAAACATTAACTTGCAGATTCACAATTGTTTCCTTTCAGCTACTCTGTGTAAATATCTGGCTTCTGGACCAATAGTTATAGTCTCCGAAACCAACGATATCATAAAGCAATTTTTTCTACCATTGAATCTCAAACAAAGAAAAAAATCCATCTCAGAAGCTGTGCGATTATTCTATAGATTGGCGGTGAACTTTTATTAATAGGAGTCAGTAAAATGTATTCTACACCAGAACGATAACATAACTGATTGTGAAAAGAGTGTGGAAATTATATAGAATGGAATAAAAAAATCTGATGTGCTTCATTTACAATATCTACCCTCTATCGTTTATTAGTGAGTATACAAATTGTTCTTACTCAAGGTTATTTTTCTGTCTACTACATTTTAATCCAAATAAATCTTTCAGAAGTGGCTACATTACGCATTTCGCTATAGATACAAAGAAAACGATAGTCAAGTGTTTAAGAACTAGACTGTATGCTAGCCTTAAAATTCCATACTGTTTCCATGCAATTTTGGCAAACAACTGAACGTTGAAAGGAACTTTAAGAGAATGGCCAAGAAATGAACAATTCGGAACGTTTAATTATGGATATATCTTCGAAACGTCTTATGCCACAAAAATATCTAAAATAAATTGTGTTTTAAAGAGATCTAATTTTTTGCAGTACGTTTCTATCTATCGCTTAACGTTTACCAGTTATACAAGATTATATAAAATTCCTTCCGAATGAAGAGCACTTCAGAGGCTGTTCCTAGGAAATTCAAGATTTACGTTTTATTTGTCACGTAAAAGATGTTCCATGTAGAGGGTGGATAAATTTTGTTCAAAATCTTCATAACGCATCTTTAGAAAATATTGAATCAAAATACCAATCTATTCGACTTTTCATTTTTGAGTTATGGTGTTCACATTCACACAGACAGACACACAGATACACACACACACGCGGACATGTTTCCAAAAATTCTTTATTTAGTTTCAGGTGCCTCTAAACATTTATTTCCGGTAAAATCCCAGTATAGAACTTTTGGGTGGAATGCAGTACTGTCCCTGCTTACTATACGTAGTAGATAAAGTAATTATATAGCCACAATATTCAGTAGCTGTTATTGTATTACATAGTGGGCCCTGCTTTAAAATATCCCTCGTATAACAGTATATAATTTGGAAAATTTAATATATTACTTCGATATGTCTCATTTTTATACGATACTAATACAGTCATTCGTGTCGAAAAAGGTGCAGAGTCAGCGGAACCTCGATAAAGCTTACTTAACCTTTCCATTTTGATAAAATGAAACAACAATTTTGTTAAAGAAGTATTCAGCAAGAAGTGCCGTCCTCACTTATCGTTTGTACGCCCTGTCAAAGGATAAGCCAAGGAAAACGAGCTCACGCCATACTAACAATTTCCATAAGGCCATATTCACTTTATTGAACAGCCTGTGTGGTAAAAAGAAACCTATATATGACGGCAATTCTCCATGGAAACACTACCCAAATTGCTGTCATGGAGGGGGAAATACCATCTTGTCTGTTAGTACCCAAGAACTTTATCCTACGTGAATGTGCACCGGGACTGGATTCAGCTATGCCAGAGCACCTATTTCGTAGCCATTAAGTTTAAGTTTGATTTAAGCAACGTATCTAGGGAGCACGTTCAAGTGATTCAACAGCTAGTATATAAGGATGATGGTTTCAGCTGAATTGGTCCTTTGAAAACTGACAGAACCATCTTGGAATGGGAGTTGGTTTGGTTTCATGATTTACATGTTAGCTTACCAATCAGAAAAGAATTGGCTCGATGATGTGTGCTTCTCCTTGGGTGTAAGGTTAGAACGTAGAGTTTAGTGTAACCCTCTTCTCCTTTTAAGGAGTTTAGAAGGAATTTCAGCGGGAAGTGGGTGGGGTTCTCTCTCATCATACCTGTCACTGATGTCTTCGTAGTGGGTAAAAGCCCTTTTTGGTGCCCTGGGGGTAAACGTTAAACTTTATTAAAAATAATAACTGTGCACTTTCTTTCCTGGAAGAAGTCGGCGGTGTCTATTTTTGAGAAGTTTTTCAAGGTTTACAAGGTTGCCTAATGTTCGTTCGTGCCTCTGTACACAGATTGCTTCTATGATTTGGATATCTGGAAGTTCAAAACCTGCCCACTTCAAAGGTGTGCTTAAAAGAGACAGCCCCATGACCGTAGATTTACTACCATGTAGAAGAATTCGGTGGGACAAAATTCCGGCACACCGGTGACGCTAATACAACCCTGGCAATTGACTTTTTTACGCCTGAAAAAATCCATTGCTCTCCACCGGGTTTGAACCCGGGACGTCGGGAACCAGAAGCCTAGATCACGGAGCACGACAATGAAAGGTGAAGCGTGGGCCTTCGTTATACAGGAGGACATAATTTCAGGTATGCATTCCCCATATGTAGACAAACAATGCCCATTACAACATGTGCCCGGAGATGCTTAGTTTCTGAGTTATGGCCTTCAAAACAGTGATATTTATCGGAACGTTTTTCTGCATTGAAATTGCTGCGTAAGAGCTGTTAAAAGTAGCAAAATACTGTGACGTAAGATCACTTTGCCCAAACTGGCGTCCATACCAGATATCATGGAAGCCCTTGGAGTCTCAACCAATTGCAGCATAAGGCCTGTTGGCTCCATCAGATGGGACGAGGAAGGGGACTTAGAACATCTTCAAACGTCACCCTTAAGAGAGAAGCGGAGAGACGCGAAGGGACACCAGATCCGAATTCCGACGGGCGAAAGCACGGAAGGCGTCCCTAACGTTTCCGGATTAAACACATCAGGCGGCGCCTGGTCCTACCCACAAACCACCGGAACCCGGCAGTCCCCTATCGGGTGGAGCCCACTCGGGGGAGAGATGTGAGTAGCCCCCTTAGCGACGCAGGAAAAAACCTCTATAGAGCGCAAGCCACCACCCAGTCGCAACACGCCGAACACCGTCGCCTGGTCCTACAACCCTGAAACAGAAAACAAGGAAGATGGTGGGTACAGGAATGAGAGGCAGATAAGTCGTGGTAGAAGATGAACTACCTCAGCATTCGCCTGCCGACACGGGGAATCCACGAAAAAGCCATGTATCAGAGCGGGCGTGCACCGAGGACCTCCCAAATGCGGGCCACAGACGTTAGAGTCTGAGCATTCCTACTCGGTACCTATAGTACTACTCTACACTACAATAAACCTGTCGGCAAGACTTCGAGATTCTACTCTACATTGCCACAAATATTAACCAATAATAGACTGCAACAGAAAAATATACCTACCTGGGGTAGAGAGAAGGTTGGGTTTTCCTTGTTCCGGAGGTCATAGTAAGTTATACATTATATTACGTTAAGGATTAAAAGAATTATCTGTTATCTTATGCACAGGATATTTTAAAAGTAAAAAATTCTGATATGTTACACTCACATGACTTTCTCTACTCTTGTAAAAATTATTTTTAAAAACGCTTATTCTCCATATGCTTCATGTTAATCGAGATATCGAGATGTTAATCTTATTGCTAATTTTCTTGTAGATGCAAGGGGGAATATGGTAGGCTTTAAGCAATAGTCAAATGTTTTAAGAGCTGGTTGCTATGTGGAGTATTCCATTCTCTTTGCATTACTAGGACAAAAAAAATTTCTGATGTGTTACACTCACATGACTTTCTCTACTCTTGTACAAACTATTTTTAAAAACGCTTATTCTCCATATGGTTCATGTTAACCGAGATATCGAGATGTTAATCTTATTGCTAATTTTCTTGTAGATGCAAGGGGAATTGCTAAGCTTTAAGCAATAGTCAAATATTTTAAGAGCTGGTTGATATGTGCAGTATTCCATTCTCTTTGCATTACCAGGACAAAAAAATCTGATGTGTTGCACTCACATGACTTTCTCTACTCTTGTACAAACCATTTTTACAAACGCTTATTCTTCATGTTAATCGAGATGTTAATCTTATTGCTAATTTTCTTGTAGGTGCAAGGAGAGTATGGTAGTATTTAAGCGATAGTGATATCTTTTAATAGCTGGTTGCTATGTGGCGCATTCCATTCTCTTTATATGACCAGGACATAAAAAATGAATAACGAATTCCCATTTGAGAAAAAGTATTAGAAAATTTAAGGGAATAATAAGCAATATCTCGAAAATGGTTCACCCAACAAAAAAATGTATATGACATAAATTGTGTTTTAACGCGATCTACATTTTTTGTATAGTAAAATTTTGTATATCTCTTATGGTTTACCAGTTATGCAAAAGTCGTTCACAATGAAGAATACTTTTGGAGACATTCCCAGAAAATTCGAGATATACATAGCATTTGGCATGAAAATATCTTAAACATATGTTATTTTAATCAAAATTGTTAGACCCATTTTTGAGAAAATTAAAATTTTCGAAAATTGTTCCATGTAAAGGGTAATCTGTGGTGGGGGATTTTCTTGAAAACGTTTGTGTCGCATCTCTGGAAGATGCTGAACCTAAATACCAAGTTTGGTGTTTATCCAACTGTTCATTTCTGAGATATGCTGTTCATAGACACACAGAAAAACACACGGACATGTTTCCAAAAATGCTTTTTTTGGATTCAGGGGGCTCAAAACATGTATTTCCGGTGAAATCTCGGTATCGAATTTTTGGGTGGAACACAATACTTCCCCTACTTACTATACGTAGTAGAGAAAGTTAAAATAAGAAACTGAAATGTTCACCATTTCTGTCATTCTTGCAGTAATTATTTATTCGACACATACACACATACAGAGAGATAGATTGAATATGCCTTTATATCCATAAAGCCTTAAAAACTACTTACATAGTCGGCTTGCTCTCCTCGTATGCACAACCCCCTAGGACTTACTTAGGCATTGCCAGCACTTACTATTACTTGGAGTTTTAATTTAGTACCAATATTTAAATTGGGAGAAGAGAATTGAATAATGATTTATAGAATATTAGGTTTAGTAATGTTTGCAGTAATTGGAGAAGAATATTAAATTGAATATTTGTTTTAACTTCCTCTATGGTCAGAGGCCTGCAGAGGAGCAGATGAACTTTGGATCAGAGAATGAAGACCCCGGATCGACCCGTACAGGAGAGTGAGGAAAGAAGACGATATGAAATTAAGGCATGGATCAAAAGAAAGGTGATGATGAAGCAATGATGATGATGGAGCGACCGGAGAAACCCCACCCAGGTGCCGCTTCCTCCACCACATGCGGGATTGCACCCGAACACCCTTGATGGCAGTAGAACGGTCAAACCACTCGGCCATGGCGCCGCCCTGAAAAGCA
This sequence comes from Deroplatys truncata, assembly GCA_030765065.1. Lineage (NCBI taxonomy): Eukaryota > Metazoa > Arthropoda > Insecta > Mantodea > Mantidae > Deroplatys > Deroplatys truncata. The sequence continues at coordinate 163,625,663 of CM060979.1, forward strand.
ATAGTCCTGTAAAATCTCATAATCAAACTTGAGGCAGTATTTTTAGCACTTAAATGATTTCAGTTTAATTATATAATATAAAATAAAATTAATAACAGCCCGCCTTAAAGCAACATGTATATAATATAATATATAAAAGGTGTATGTTACAGTCATTGTATTATGTTTATATTATTGTGTACATGTATAATAACGTTATGTGCATGTATTAGGTATTTTAATAATGTAGAAGCTGTGAGAATAGAAGCTAAAAGTTTCTAACAATGAGGTAACTTTGAGGCAATAATGAATTGGTAAGTTTAATAATGCTACTAGTAATTCTTGGAAATAATAGTGTAATATTTTAAAACAGTTTATAAATAGCCAATCAAAAACTAGAAAAGCTGAAAGTTAAATAAAATTATTCTATTGGAGTAAAATTAGCCAATCAGAGACTTGAAATAGAGAAATTTACAAATTTAAGCGGTAAACGCCAGTCGCTAGAAGGCAACGTACCTGAGCTATTCGTTAGCTCAGTGCGTATTCAGTGTGAGACATATTAAATTCATTACGGCGAGAATGTTATAAAGTTTACGTGTTACAAAGAGCAAGTAATTAAAAATTAATCTCACAGCTCTCTATATCAGTGAAGTGTTATTTAATCGTATGAAGGATTAATAAAAGGAGTGAAGTAAAAATTATAATTTGTGTAAGCCTACACCCCCTGCTAAGTGACACGTGTTTCTGCAAATTAATACTGACGCAGCCGAGGCAAAAATATATAATATTTAAAGATACATTGAAATTACCAAGTTGATTCTAAAACGTTGGGGCGAGGCCACCGGAAAGTGATCGTTGGGGCGAAGGCCACCGAAAACTTTGTACCATACGTGGGGCAGTTACTCACCAAGTTTGGCTCCCCAACAGTTGAACTACAATACAACCTTCAAATTGGTGCACTTAAACGTGGTGCGAATAACGTAAACGCTACACCCTGCTTCAAATTGACGCCCAAAGCGTGGTGCAAATAACTTAAATAATAATACTTCTTCAAACTTTTGGTCAAATTATTAGGTTGTCTCATAAGTAATGACGGTTTTTAATGGGGTTTATATCGTATGTATACATGCTTTTATTTTGTCAATACTATTTATAGGATGCTATGGTTATTGTTCCTATTGTTAACTTGTTGGTAGCAGTTGGTAATACAAGATTTTAAAAAAAGGCAACGAAAATTGAGGTTAGAGTCCTTCTGAAGCACCACTGGAAACAAGAATATAATGCTGCTGCCACGGTTCGAAGAATACGTAAAGTCGAAGGTGAAGGTATCGTTAGTGAGCGTTCTGGAAGACCCAAGTTATGGAATATTGAGAATATAGGCAGAGTTTTGGAATAAAATCCACAGACGAGACTCGGAGATTGTAGGAAATACATTCATCGCCATATTAAGACACTTAAAAATCGTACCACAATTTGTACCACATGAATTGATACCTGATCAAGCTCAACCTAGAGAGGATATCTGTCTTCAGCTTATCGCTAATCCAAGGATGATGGATTTATCTGGAGAATTGTTACACGTGGTGAAAAGTGGGTGTATTACCGTAATCCTTACACCTCGAAACAGTGGTTCGATACCCGTCAGCCTGCAAATGTTGTCGTTAAAGCAATCAGTTCGTTCCCAAAATAATATGTGTCTGGTGGAGTTTTGAAGGTGTGATTCACTCCAAATTTTTTCGCAACCGGATCTTTATTCTCAACAACTGGAACGAGTTCACCAAGGTTTGAGGCAGAGGTTCCCGACAATAGTTAATATAAACAGAGTTTTTTTGCGGCAGGGCAATGCGAGACCTCATAGAGCTCAAAGAACAATGGACACAATTCAGGAATTGGAAGGAATCAAACTGCTATCACGTCCAACATATAGTCCTGATCTTGCGCCATCAGATCACCATCTGTTTGGATCCAGACCCATTTCCTACGTGGAAGAAACTTAGAAAACATTGAAGTAGTTGAAATGGGTATCAACGAATTCTTCGCTTCAAAATCCAGAAACTAGTACCGTTGCTGGATAGCAAACCTCCCGAAAGGTGACTCAGGACTATATAATCTAATGGTCTTCACTTTGAAGATTAGAGTCATTTCCTGTAACAACACATTTAAAATAATATGTTGCTTAAAGACCAACATTACTTATGAGACATCATCTATAATATTCCCATAATCCTAAACGGTAGACTAAATAAAAAATAAGACAAATGGAAAATAAAATTGAGAGTCTATAGCATAGGAAAGAAAAGGGGTCTCCATATTTCTCTCCGAATTTCTTGTACCTCACATTCCTCCCTCTTTACCTATCTCTCTCCTACTCACCCCTTCCATCACCTCCCTCTCCCTTCCTCGTAACTTACAGAATGTTTTGTAAAACCGATAATAAAATTGATTTTCTGCTATATCAGTAAACCTAAAACTTTGTGGTATCAATTGTTCATGAATGATAACAGGCACATTGAGGACTATTATGAAAATGTTTTCCATGTACAAACCTCCAGTTCCACGTCATGAGGATTTGTGCACAAGCTACACAGAGATTGGCCTTCGAAATTATTCACAGATCCTTCGTGTAAATACAGCACAAGTTTGACCCACTGAAACGAAAACTACAATTGCAGTATAGATATACATAAACCGAGAAGGTCATAGTTCAGAGCGATTGCTACTAAGACGAATACGTAGTTGAGCATCACGACGGACTAATACATAGAGCTAATTAAAACACAAACAAGTCTGTTCCGAGCAAATAAAAACTAAACTTTTTAGAAAAAACAGAAATAATACCATACTACATGCGCGATAAATAAAACAAAATGAGCTAGGCAATTTTACGCGTTCCTGGGCTAGTAAAAATGGACGTAGAACAAATTAAATAGAAATAAAACAAATTGATAAACACTTCATACATTCTACAGCGGCTTGTGAGCCAGAAAACAAATAAATAAAATACCTAATATGTGACAACAACACGGTTTTCTCTACCCATTGTCAATTTTCAGATATGTTTTACAGTTCACATAAAAGGTTATTCGATTTACCACTCTACATGAATATTTTCCTAGAAATTGCTACAAATTAGACAACACGCCTTGCTGCAAGATGCAGAATGAAACGGCAACTCTAGGCCGAGCCCAAGAACTATAATTACAGATAACTTATTAATTAACTTTTAGTGATGTTAAATCGTATTATGTAAATATCTTTTTCTCATACTGCTTGTACATTTTAAGAAGGGTGATTTAACATTATGTATCTATCTAGGTTATTAATATTAGTAGAGTTATAAATGGTTTAATGTAAATAATTTAAGCGCTATGTTAAAATACTGTCCACGAGGGAAAGTTTTAGCTACAGGAATAGTGCTTTCGAAGGCAGAAAACCTAGTTTTATTACCTCTCTCCGGTCGCTGTGCTATTATTCCTACAGCGAGGGTGTAGAGCCTTTGTCCCATTATTTGATAATTCGCCGTGACCAAGTGAGTGAGAAAGACAACCTTAACGGTAAATGTAGGAAAAGCCGCGATTTATATTAAAATTGGACCAATGAGATCCCTGAAAGTTTATTCGAAATAGTTAGACGCGTCGAGTCGCGCTAAAAATGGACCAATAGGAAAGGAAGCAGCCTCAGAAGCCTGAGGCTATAAATGGATCTGTTTAGGGAAAATTCGGGGCAGTTTTTGGTAATGTGTGGTCAGGGAGAGATGCTGCAGGATGCGTGAGATATCGCGCCAAGAAGGGAATCAAGTCAGCTTTGTAATGTCAGCTTAGTATTGCATTTTATTCGGCAGTTTATGTCATGTGTGGTCAGGGAGAGATGCTGCAGGATGTGTGAGATATCGCGCCAAAACAGGGAATCAAAATAGTTTTAGCAACACACCTAAGATCCGCTACTCTGAAAGCGACAATAAGAATAGTTATATTTCGTGACATATCCACGCCATAGTCTAACAGCAGTGGACAGTATTTTACAGCGGCAATACCAGTTTTGTATACTACGAGTGTTAAATTAAATAAAAAGAAACGGCAGTGTCATCTTTTCATAAACAAAGCAAGTCTATGTCTTCCTATATCACCACCCGAGATCTACGTTTTCCTTTACCGAGGATAAGTCCATGCTCCCATATAATTTAAGGAAAATTACTGCAGCTAGCCGAGGATAAATTGAAGAACCAACACGCTGAGAACTTCTGGAAGCAACGGGAGAAGCATCAAGGTAAGCTACAGCAACGGATGAGGAGGTGATCGCCGCAAACTGGCGCCAAACGTGGGGCTAACAAACATTAAGAACGCCGCAAACTGGCGCCATAACGTGCGGCTCGAAGGGAAGAACGACACGAACGGAGGACTAGGAAACAACGAACAGACGAAGAATCTTCAGAGGAAAGGGGCACAGCAGAACAAAATTACAACGCGAACTTCTAGTCTACCTACGTGGGACAACAAAACAGCTGAGAGCATCGCTTCTAGAACTTCACCAGGATTCGAACCCGGAACGCATCAGTTAACATTAAAAAAAAATACAGGTTAGAACATTTATTCAAAAACAAACAAAAAGGCATGCAGAGTAGTGACTCAGTTTTGGTGAACACATGCTATTGAGAGGGGGTAAAGTCATTACTAGGGAGGTAGAACTTGCTAACGGAACCATGAGTAGGTCAAGGGAAGATTTGAAAGAATTGAATGGGGAGGCTATTGTCAGCATAACAACAGATGGAGAAAATATGGGCGCAGCAGAAGTAGAAGTTAGGCTAGAAAGGCAATCACCGAATAAGCAGGTCATTGACGCAGGTCAAAACCAGCTGCTAATATTGCTTCAACAGTTGAGCGCAAAGATAGATGAGCGGGGTAAAAACTTAGAAAGCATATTCAATGAACATAGTAAGAACTTAGAAAGCATATTCAATGAACATAGTAAGAACTTAGAAAGCATATTCAATGAACATAGTAAAAAGTCAGAAAGCATAGTAGATGAGCGGGGTAAGATCTTAAGTGAATATAGTAAGAACTTAGAAAGAATCGTAAGTGAACATGGTAAGAATTCAGAAAGAGTCGTAAGTGAACAAGATAAGAATCTAGAAGGGAAATCAGATGAGCATAATAAGGACTTAGAAAGAATCGCAAATGAGCAGAGTAGGAACTTAGAAAGAATCGTAAATGAGCAGAGTAAGGACTTAGAAAGAAAACTGAGCGAACAAAAGGATTTCGAAGGGAAATTAAGTAAGCAGGGTCAGGACTTAGAAAGAAACTTAAGTGAACAAAATGAGAGTTTAGAGGGGAAATTAGTTGAGCTGATGAAGGGGAAGTTAATAGAAACACTTGAAGGGAAATTACTACAGATACTAGAAACTAAGGATCCGAAAACACTAACGGGAGAAGAGACGTTAAAGAAAGCTTTTGAAAGAATGTCAAAGAGGGCGCAGAAAAGAAAACAGGAATTTAAAACAAGGAAGCGAAAGAAATGGTTGATCGAACTTGGAGAATTAGTATGGGTATAAAAAAAAAAAAAAAAAAAAAAAAGAAAGAAAGACAGAATATCATTGATCCTGATTCTACAGTGCCTGGAAAGGAGAGCTTTCACAGGTGAATTAATGAATTATCTTAAGCAGTTGTGCAGAACATTTTTTTTTTGCATTAATAAAGAGACTTGAGTATTAAATGATCATTAGTGATAGTGAAGAAGAACAAGAAACACCTTTGCCATTAATATGTTTCAGTTTCTTTCTGTTTGAATAAGTTTGTCTTAAGGTTGAAACAGCTTTTATTGTCAGAATATTTGTTATTTTTTTATATTTAGCAATATTTGTAAATTATTAATTGGTTGGTATGCTAGCAATATGCTGACAGTTTTCTTTAAACATATAAATTAGTTTTATTAATTATAAAAAAAAAAAGAGGTATCATAGAAGGGAAAATTTATTTAAAGGTCCATACAGGGTGATTTACATTTGAGTTTCAAGAAATAAAGAATTCCAAGATCCTAGGGAGATATCATAAACAGTGCTCAAACCATACAAATGTTTAGAGAATGAGAAGGGTGAAGAATGTAATGAAAACAATCAGGTTAGTTTTACTCAGAATTAGGTAGCAACCCTACAAATAGTAAAGGTAATACACCCGATAAATAAGGACATAAGGAAATAAATAAATGCATAATAATTATTATGTACCAACATGTATGTAAATAGATTTAATTTTAGAACTTAAATTGGGTATTAGAGTATTTGTATGCGTCACAAGTTATTCGTGTGCGGGAAATGTATTGTGTATAAGAATGTCTCTCGGAAACCTGTTTTTAAAGGGAGAGTGTAGAGTGAATGACCCAAATATAAACATCACCGGTTTGTCAGAGCCCTTGTGAAGGAGCAGGTATAGCGAAGGGTCTCTGTCAACAAAACAAACGAACAAAGGCCATAATCAGAGGAATTATTCTGTAAAAGAAAATTGTATCAAGTGTTGAAAAATTTATTCTTTTCCAGAACAGGGCAATTTGAAACGGCAACTCTAGGCCGAGCCCAAGAACTATAATTACAGATAACTTATTAATTAACTTTTAGTGATGTTAAATCGTATTATGTAAATATCTTTTTCTCATACTGCTTGTACATTTTAAGAAGGGTGATTTAACATTATGTATCTATCTAGGTTATTAATATTAGTAGAGTTATAAATGGTTTAATGTAAATAATTTAAGCGCTATGTTAAAATACTGTCCACGAGGGAAAGTTTTAGCTACAGGAATAGTGCTTTCGAAGGCAGAAAACCTAGTTTTATTACCTCTCTCCGGTCGCTGTGCTATTATTCCTACAGCGAGGGTGTAGAGCCTTTGTCCCATTATTTGATAATTCGCCGTGACCAAGTGAGTGAGAAAGACAACCTTAACGGTAAATGTAGGAAAAGCCGCGATTTATATTAAAATTGGACCAATGAGATCCCTGAAAGTTTATTCGAAATAGTTAGACGCGTCGAGTCGCGCTAAAAATGGACCAATAGGAAAGGAAGCAGCCTCAGAAGCCTGAGGCTATAAATGGATCTGTTTAGGGAAAATTCGGGGCAGTTTTTGGTAATGTGTGGTCAGGGAGAGATGCTGCAGGATGCGTGAGATATCGCGCCAAGAAGGGAATCAAGTCAGCTTTGTAATGTCAGCTTAGTATTGCATTTTATTCGGCAGTTTATGTCATGTGTGGTCAGGGAGAGATGCTGCAGGATGTGTGAGATATCGCGCCAAAACAGGGAATCAAAATAGTTTTAGCAACACACCTAAGATCCGCTACTCTGAAAGCGACAATAAGAATAGTTATATTTCGTGACATATCCACGCCATAGTCTAACAGCAGTGGACAGTATTTTACAGCGGCAATACCAGTTTTGTATACTACGAGTGTTAAATTAAATAAAAAGAAACGGCAGTGTCATCTTTTCATAAACAAAGCAAGTCTATGTCTTCCTATATCACCACCCGAGATCTACGTTTTCCTTTACCGAGGATAAGTCCATGCTCCCATATAATTTAAGGAAAATTACTGCAGCTAGCCGAGGATAAATTGAAGAACCAACACGCTGAGAACTTCTGGAAGCAACGGGAGAAGCATCAAGGTAAGCTACAGCAACGGATGAGGAGGTGATCGCCGCAAGAACGACTTGTTTATATTAATAAAACTTTAATTCAAAAAATGTATATGACATAAATTATGTGTTTTAACAGATCTACATTTTTCATGCAGTAAAATCTTGTCTATCTCATGCGATTTACCAGTTATGGGCAAGTCATTCAGAATGAAGAGAAATTTTGGACACATTCCCAGAAAATTCAAGATAAACATTTCGTTTGCGATGAATATATCTTAAATGTATGATAGTCGTTAGAACTATTTTTGAGAAAATCAAACATTTCGAAAAATGTTACACGTAAAGGGTATCTGGAGTGGAAAGATTTTCTTAAAACTTTGTGTGCAACCTTGGAAGACACTAAACTCAAATACAAGGTATGGTATTTATCCGAAATTACGCTTTTGAGATATGCTGTTCTCAGACTCACAGAGACAGACACACGGGCATGTTACCAAAAATGCTTATTTGGATTCTGGACACCTCAAGACATATATTTCCAATGATATCTCAGTATCGAATTTTTGGGTGAAATGCAGTAGTTCCCCTACTTACTATATATAGTAGAGAAAGCAAAAAAAAAATAATAATATGCATTTCCAAATGTATAAAATTGTGTCACAACAAAACTTAAACATACCGAGCGTAATGGCTCGTGGTAGTGGCTGTGGGTCGCATTTGGGAGATCCTGGGTTCGATTGGCGTGGCCGAACTTCCTGACCCATGTGTTTTCTGGGGGGTTCTACGGGTCGTTAGGTGAATGCTGGGAAGGTTCATTAAGTCCCCCGAATTTCTTGTCCCTCCATTTCACTTCACCTTTCATCGCTTGGTCTCGTGTCGGCGAGAGGTCTCGGCGTGTGCAGGGCAGAGGAAAAGAATACCCCGCGGAAACCTTCGTCCTCCGGAATGGGGGGCGGTCTCTGAGTTTCGGGCCCCAGGTTGTGTATTACCCCACAGGGGGGTGGGGAAACGACCACTAGGCGACGAGGGCTGACAACTCAACCCCTCACTTCGGGACCCAGGGAGTTATCCGTGGCTTTACAATTAGGACGGTACTTATTTTATAACCCGTCCCCCCAACTTCACCGGGTCGGAAGTGGTTAAAACCACTCGCCTACATGTACCCTGCTCCACAGGACGGAAGTGAATACGCTACCTACGCGCGCCAACCCCATACGGGGAGGACTACTGATACCTTGGTGGGGGCGACAGGGTCTAGCCACATGTCTACCAGCTCTCAAAGAAGCGGAGTCTCACAATCCCGCCTGGCGGGAAAGTTCCAGTCAGACATACCCAATTACCCATGGGTATTGGGGAACCAATGCCCCGCCGAGTCCAACTCAATCGGAACAACTTCCTTCCGGGAGGGGCTCCAATGTTCGGTCCGGCGTACTTCTATTGACGTTGGGCACTAGACTCACGCACCACGGCAGCTGTAGGAGTCAGAACCCCCTTACGTGAGGAGGGTAGCCGGCTGCGCCAGTGCTCATCCGGAGAGTTTAAATCTGTAAATGATAGGGACTCTGCCCTCTGCATGTCGCCACCCTCTATCTCCTCTCACCTCATCCCTTCCGGGAGCACCCAGTCCGGGGTAAGCTACAAAAGATATATGTAACTCGACGTGCTAAGTCCTAATCTAATACTATTCCTAATCTGAATCCTAAAGTTAAAAATATAGCAGCGTATAGTTACGTAAATATACGAAAAATGTTACATTTTAGTCAACTCTATATTTTTTCTGCGCTAATTTTAAGTTGCTTCTTGGTCTTCTAGTAATACAAAATTTGTATGAATGAAAACATCCTCAGAAGCTTTTCACAGAAAATTAAAAGTATACGCTTTATTTAACATTCTAGTATTCAGACATACTATGTTTCGATCAAAATCTATGGAGCCATGTTTGAAAAAAAACTAAAAGTAAAGGTTTTTCTGTGTAATGGTTTGCTTGCTTGGGCGGAAGTTCTTCAAATTCTTCACCTAAGATCCCAAAGTGTGAAAGTTAGCATATACATAACATACTTAATGCTTTTGAATTACACTGTTCAAAGACATATATACACATTTTACTTTCTGTACCTAATCTCTATTTGAAATTTTTGGTTGGAATGCACTATCTCGTCTACTTATCCATGTCATTCACAGAAGAATTATCAAGATGAATAACAACATTTTGAATAAGAAGGAAAGAATAAAGAGCCATTACAGAATGTGAAGAGATAAAATACCGAATATGGGGGTACAACCTTGCATTAACCCTCTGGTCATGAAAAGCACACAAAATATAAACAAACAAATAACATAATACGGTGCTTTTCCTTCACACTGTGGCCGCCACACGGCTGTTCGCGCACCAGCTGCTGCAGTTAGTACTCCCGCAGAAAGCTATTACAATCTCACAACCGCTCACGTTCTCATATTTACAACCACAACAACAACAATAATAATAATAATAATAATAATAATAATAACAAAACACATCTTATAACAAAATAGTTGAAAATGTGCTTATCTATCCACACATTTCTGACATTTTCTCGGAAAATGTTCACAACCGAAGTTCAATATTCGAAATTCGATTAATTTTATCCCTTTTGTTTAAGTTGCCCCAACAAACCCCATACGCTAAAAGAAAACATCAGAAGAGAAATTCACTCAATTTTAAATATTGAACCCTCCAATGCGAATGAAAATTTGATGAAAAGTTGCCAGAAATATACGGATAGAGAAGGACATTTCCATCATGAAAAGTTACGTGCTTATCATCATTGTAATTGTAGCTGTAAATATGAAAGCATGCGGCGGTTGCGGGGATATAATAGTTTCGGCGGGAGTCCGAGCTATGTTGGCCGTTCCTGTGTGTTGTGGTGTGGTGTGGTGGGGTGGGGTGGGGTGTGGTGTGGTGTGGTGTGGTGTGGTGTGGTGTTGGGTGTGGTGTGGTGTGGTGTGTTGTGGTGTGGTGTGGTGTGGTGTGTTGTGGTGTGGTGTGGTGTGGTGTGGTGTGTGTGTGTGGGTGTGGGTGTGGTGTGGTGTGGTGTGGTGTGGTGTGTGTGTGTGTGTGTGTGTGTGTGTTATTCAGAGTGTTTTTTTTCAATTTTATATGCATGTATATAGTGTGGTGCTTATAAAAAATATTTGTTTTCTGGTCGATACTGCAGGTTACATATACAGTCCAGGTATTTTTCTAGAGAGCATGTACGGTCTTATGACCCATGTGAATGTGTTATGCAATTAATGTAATACTAAATACTTAATAAATACCACTATACTACTACTACTACTACTACTACTACTACTACTACTACTAAATTAAAACAAAAGAGAAATTCGACTCCTCACATCCTCGTGTGCCGATTACAGCCTAGGTTTACTATTCGTTACAACTTCGATTGTGTGAAAATTATTGCAAACGACTTCAAAAACAAGGTAAACTGTTTTATCAGAAGTGCAAATAAAAAATGCAAAATGTTGAGCTGCTAATACCTTTATTTTGAAAGTGCTATTACTTAACGATTATGGGTGAAATAATTAATGATGTGTATTTTATTTTTAAACCTTTTAATTATAGACAAACTTATGAACTGATCTAAATGGGTAAGTTGTTATATCTAGCTCGCATTTATATAAATAATCTACTATAAAAGTAAAATTGAAAGAAAAAAATCTGATGTTATACATTCACATGACTTATTCTGCCCTCCATCGCTTATTAGTAGGTATATAAACTAGTCTTACTAAATCTTAGTTTTATATCTACTTCATTTTAGTTCAAATAAACCTTTGCAGTAATAGCTGCATTACACATTTCGCATAGATACAAAGACAACCGCGATAGTCAAATGTTTAGGAACTGGTCGCTGTGCGCTGGCCTTAACATTTCATACTGTTTCAATGAAATAGCCAGAAACAATTGGATGTTGTCAGGGCTTTAAAGAATTACTAAATATTGAACAATTTGAACCATTAATAACGGATATGTTGGAAATGGCTATTGTCAAAAACGTTATTTGAAATAAATGTGTGTTTCAAAGAGATCAAAATTTCTTGTGTAGTGCGTTTTCGTATATCGCTTTTTGACTTATCACATACAAGATTATATAAAATTCCTTCCGAATGAAGCTGAGGTCAAAGGCCCAGAAAATTCAAGATAAATGTTTTATGTGTCATATACATATCTTTAATATTTGGTATTTTAATCAAAATCATTACAGCTACATTTAATAGAATAAAAAATTTCGAAACATCTTCCATGTAAAGGGTAGTTTGTTGTGGGGGAATTTTCTTGAAACTCTTTGTGTCGCGTCTTAAATACCAAGTTTGGTGTTGATCCGACTTTTCGTTTTTGAGTTATGCTGTTAACATACACCAGATAGACAGCCCGAAATACACATACGCACCTTTTCCCAAAAATGCTTTTTGTATTCAAGAGGCCTCAAAATATGTATTTCCGGTGAAATCTCGGCTCTACCTACCATACAGGGTGAATCACCTAAAACTTGCAACGCAAGTATTTCAGAAATGGAAAGTGCTGTTGATGTGCAGTTTTCACAGATTTGATTGGTAGTCAGGGGCTCGTACATTTAGCCTATACATAGATTTTAATAATACTGAGAAAGTATATTTTTGAGCAAACATGCAATTTTTAAATGCCACAATGCCTAGCTACATCAACAGAATAAAGGTAGGGTAAATTAGAATGACAATGATCTTTGTTGCAGGATTCAGTGCAAGTGGTTTACGAGAAATCTTATTTTGAAGCTTTTACGCACCGACACTTGTACAGCCTGTGGTAGCACAAACTAAAGAAAAACAAAAGGGAATTATAATGCTTCTGTGAATTCTTACAAGTAAAGATAACATAGCCCTTCAAAGGTTGTGTTCAAAATGGCCACCGGCAGCTTCAATACACGCTTCCAGTCTGCTATGGCAGGACTGCTGCACACGTTCTAACATTTCAGCGGAAATTTCAGAGCAGGCAGCAGTAATACGTCGTTTCATATCGTCTGGTGTAGTTAGTACATCCTTGTAGACAGTGTCTTTCAGCCTTCCCCACAGAAAAAAGCCTAAAGGGATCAGATCCGGTGAGCGAGCCGGCCAAGGTACAGGTACTCTTCGTCCAATCCAACAATTTGGAAACAATGCGTTAAGACAAGCTGTAGTACCTCGTGCGCTATGGGCTGGACAGCCATCATGTTGGTACGACAGGCTCCTCCTAGTCTGCAAAGGAATGAATGTCTTCTAGCATCTGTGGCATATGGTCTGTCAGGAAGCTGCGATACTTGTGCGAGTTCATTGTTCCTTCTATGAACAAAGGGTCTATGAGTTTATGGTTCACTATCCCACACCACACGATTAAACTCCATGGACGCTGACGTTCCACCTGACGAAGCCAACGGGGATTGTCCATGTACAAAAGTTAACACGATTCTCAAAATCGTTTCCATGCAGCTCTTGATGGAGAGATATGCGATAGGGATGGAACCTATGTATGCCGATGGTGAATGCGCAGTACACTTGCCTGACTTATGCCACTTCCATGTGCGATTGTGCGGGAACTAATTTGCGTATCTACTGCAACGGCAGCCAAAACATCAATTCCTGCCTCTTGGTCAGGCACTTGTTTGTTTCTGTTACGTTTTCTAGGTGTTACAGTACTATTTTCATGTATTCGGTTGAAGAGGTTGATGAAGAATTGCGAGATGGTTGACGTTTATTGGGATACGTTTCCGCATACACCGTACAGGAACGAACCGCATTCTTCCTGCACTCTCCATACACCATGAGCATGTCGGCTTTTTCTGCATTAGCAAACCCCATCTTCCACTCACGACTTACTGCTTGAACTGTCACAAACTAACTGACCAGAAAGTCGCAATGCAATCAATGAACAGAAAATACAGTGCAAACCAATATAACAACATCGTACCTAGCAACTAAGCAGGTTGAGTGGGACAAACAGTTGTCGGGGTGGAACTTTTCAAAATACGATTTCTCGTAAACCACTTGCACTAGAATCCTGCAACAAAGACCATTGACATTTTAATTTAACCTACCTGTATTCTGTTGATGTAACTATGCATTGTTGCATTCAAAAATTGTATGTTTGCTCAAAAATACACTTTCTGAGTATTATTAAAATCTGTTTATAGGCTAAATGTGTGAGCCCCTGACTACCAATCAAATCTGTGAAAACTGCACGTCAATAGCACTTTCCATTTCCGAAATATTTGCGGTGCAAGTTTTAGGTGATTCATCCTGTATACCGGTAAAGAAAGTAATAAGTATATGCATAATTTAAATATGGAATTAAGACAATGGTGTGTTTTGTGACGTCATTTTTGTACTACGATAGTTTGCGAGAACAGATATTTAGAAGTAGAAAATTTAATTTAATTCATCTTTTTAAGATAAGGAAAACCTTGAAAAAAAACGTATTCGGGTAATTCACTCTGACACAGATTGAAATTAGGGACCTCTTTGATGTGCGGCAGACACGTTATCCACACACAACGGATGTGTGCTATGGTATATCTCAGATCCTGATCAGAATATAGGCTATGTAGTATCTTAATTACTTTGCCCATGGGTGGGTTTTCAATCAAAAACTATAAATATCCCCTTCATTATTCAGATTTTTCATATGCTACATAACAAAGAATTGTATGCAAGATAATTCTAATTGGTGTTGTTATATATAACATTTCGAAGTTAGAATATTTAATTAATTATAAGAACTTTTCGTTAACAATATCCCTGCATTTAAATGCTACCAGAGAAACGCATTGCAACTAAGAGGAAGAGGCACAAGTTTATCCTTCACTCGTGTTTTCTTATCAATACCCCTGAAACGTCAGCATTATCAACGGTTTTGAAAACACCACATGGCATATACCATGTAGGTTGGGCAGAGAGGAGAGAGAGGGCTGAGGGCAATGGAAGGAGGAGGAAGAGGAAAGAATGGTAACGTTTAACTCATTTGTTTTGTTTGTGCTATGCTATACATTAAATATGACTAGGCATTCAGCCCAGGCTATTAGCCAGCCGTATTCAAATATACACAACATACTTTTCTTATGTTATTTGTAAATACTTCTTAAATTAGAAAACTATTTTAAAAAATGAAAGGTTAGCCTGCCTCTTACTGTCCGAACCGGGTGGACTGATCCATTGTACCGAAGTTCTTGATGATCTGCAGTCTCGGATGCTGTAACTTGGCATTTTCCGATTTGAATTTACCGCGCTAATTAAAGCATTTGGTAGTATAGGTATCAGTGTGACTTGGCAGAAGTGATTCTTTCCTTTACTTATTGTTGGTATACACTCAGCGTGTGTTACCAGTAATAATTTTGCTAAAAGTTTACTTCATTTTATTTGTATGGTGTATTTTAAACTATTTTCAGCTATACGTATAGCTCATTTATAGGAATTGACTCTTCTCTAAGTGCACTATAGTGTTTTTTAAGGTAAGACAGTTAAATTATAATTGCAATAATTTAACTTCACTAAAGGGTGAGTCTTTTTTTTATTTACCAGCAATGTGAACGCTTAAACGATGAACACTATTTATTTTTCAGAGTAAATTAATCACCTACATTTTTATAATAATGCTTTTGTACTTTCTTTTATAGTTGAACAGTTAATTATTTACCCTTTCTTGCATAGAATACGATATAATTCGCCTTGCAAATCGATATGATGATTTAGCTTTTTACAAAGAATCTTCTTCTTGAGAAGATTGTTTAAAACTTCTTGAAAGAGTTGGATGTTGCCTATTTTTCTGTGCTTGGCTACATAACGAAATAATATATTTAATTTACAATTTCTTGCAGCTGAATAAATCATATAGTAATACAAATAACACATTTACAATTATAATTGTTTTTAAAACATATTTTGGTTCAGATCTCTTTTGTTGTATTAATTAGGTTTTACAATATTTATTTTGTTGATGCAACATTTTTAGTTTGTTCTTTGTAACGTGTTTCAGTTTTGACTTATTCATATTTATTTTTATTTTTCTCATTTACAGTTAATACAATTTTAATTGACTTTTTATAACATATAAATGCTTTAAGTAAATATTATTATACAAATGGTGTTTTCAAACAATAATAATTATTCATGACGGAGTGCATTCATAATATATATGTGAATTCTGGTCCACTCTCTTGGATTTGTGATTTTATTTAATACCTCTATTCCGTTCATTAATAACTGTGACAAAAACTACCATATAGTTACGTTTATATTACCACTCTTTCGACATACCATTTCCACTATTTCTCACTTATGAACTGGGCTATGTTTCTCCTATCTTTTGTGAAGATTTCAGTACTAGGAAATTTCTATTAAATTTAAACCATTTCTGATTATATTAGCTACTATGTCCACAGGTCAGTCCCTTAAATGCATATAGAATAAGGATTTAAGCACTTAAGTGCACATGAAGGCATTATGTGCTTCTGGAAACCTCCAAGAGGAGGAGTGAAGGGAAGAACACAGAGGGCGACCAAATCCGGGGCGGGAGGTTCATACACAACGGGATTTCTAACATCTCCAAATGTTGCCTACTGATCCTCACGAAGAGGTGTCTCTGATGCTCATCACACACCCAACGCCAAGAGGAAGGTACAGTGAGGGCAAAGAAAGGGAGAGTGGAGGAGATGCAGAGAGAGAAACAGAGCAGGAGTGGGAGACACAATAAGATGGCGAGCAAGCCCGAGAGATATCTTCATATTTAGCACAATAACGCATTCAGAGCTGCGGGTTTTACTAAAACCTATTATTTCTATATAATACACGACTACAACTTGTTGAATACTGGACGGCAAACAAGACTGGAGGAAGAAACATGCCAATTTTTTGCCACAGCAAACAATCTGGTACATTCCACTAACAGTCATTTGGAATTTAAATTGAGGCATATCGATGCTGGGAGAAAGGGATTTTCTGTTAACAGCCATTTGCTTTTGAAGGCTAGCTTAAATCCAAATTCGTGTCCTGCACATGCATGGTGCTATGAACACACTATCGAATATAGATAGCTTAGATTCACTGTATTTCCTGCAGTTTATCATCTTGTTTGAAGATTTATAACTCTCGCTGAAGGGAAAGGCCAGTCTTAACAGAATTCCAAACAGGTGCGCTGGCCACAGCTTTAAGTCGCCATCTACCAGGTTTGACAGCAACCGGACCTGAGGCTATTACAGGCTTTCACTGCAAGAAGCAACTTCCAGCATAAAAGTCGAGTAAATCGAATAACTTCCTATCTTGTAGATCCGACCTTTCATTTCATGGGTTTTCCAAGCTGTTACACCGTTATAATACGTCCTTTTATGCTGTACTCAACACCTGAACTAAATACGATCTTCCTTCTTCGGTGGAAATAAATAGTTCGGAATATTATGCAATTCCAAAAAGAAAACATCCAATTAAAACTTCAGGTAAGAATCATGTGATGATTACTGTTTTTTGTATAATGAACAACAGTTAATTCTTCTTCTTCCCGCCACGTATTAGACCTAGTGGTCTGTTACAGACCCATATCATCTCTGAATCGGCCCAAAGATCATCTTCCTTGTGGTTGGTAGTTCAATATTTGCCTAGGAATTCTTGTTGCATCCTGAGCACCTCAAGTTTCGACGTTAATTATGAAAGGGTCATTCATTCCATGAAGGAATGAATGAATTCAATAATTCATTATGAAAGGGTCAATCTTCACTTCTTTCATAATTAGTAAATTCTTTATCTTATCTATTTTAGTGCATCCTGCAGTTATTCTTAAACATTTAATTTCATTGGATGTGCTGCGGTGTTCATCACTTTGTCGTACAGTCCAGGTTTCACTTCCATAAATGAGGACTGTCTCGCCAATGTCTTATAGTTCTTTATCCGAGTGTGTACTTGTACAACAGACGGTTTGAAAAAGTTATTTATGGTACTCATTGCGTAATTAAAACTATGCAGTTTTGGTGCAATATCCTTTTCTGCCCCATAACTCAAAAAGAAGTCTAAATATTTAAGAGATGAAACCTGAAGTTATAATTAAATTGAGTTCTATTTAACGACCCTCTTTAACTACTATGATCCTTAGCGTCCTAATCTATATTGGGCGTGAAAGACCGGAAGTTTTGCTCAGAGACCTCTTTATTAGGATCGGGATTCTCTTATATGCCGCAAATCTTTGACACGAGACCACCGACTTGGTTTCCCTTCCGAAGGAATCCACGATAAAGATTTTTACACCCGAAAAAATTTATCGCCTTCACCCGATTGAACGCTCGCGAACCAAAGGTTAGCATAGATGAAACAGGTTCTACTGGTTTATTTTAAAGGCAGATATTAGTTAGAAGATGATTTTTCTCCAACAAAGCCCATTGCTTTGATTTTTGTTATTGAAATTTCCATGTTGTACGTTTCCGAAATAAGTTGTAGTTGATGAACTGAACGTGAAGGCCATTTTCAGAATCTGTCAATAATGTTACTCATCTGCGAATAGTAATATAACTAAAGCTTATCTCAATCTTAAAAGATAGTATGGAGGTAAATGACATATCCCTGTGTCTATCAACGCATGCATGTTGCCTTTTCTAATCTCGCGCTGTTGCCAGGTTTCTAATAAGTAGTGACATCCTGTAAATATTCACGTGTTACAACTTTCAATTTTTAACACATTATCGTATGCATAATGTTTTTATCTATCAGATTATATCATTTTTAGAGCCTTTATAGATTTTTGTGATGATATATACACATATATATATATATAATTAATAGTAATGGCGATATTCTGTAGACTTTCCAAACACCCCAATTAATTGCTTTCTATTCCGTATGATTGTTTCCTGCCCGTTATGAAATATAATTTTCATAGTATTATTTAAAGTTGGCTTCTATAAGCTGATTTGAAACATTATCTGCTACCAAAATTTCAACTAATTTTTCCCGTCTACTTTATTGAAAGCCTTTCTAAAATCAACAAATATAAAAAATGTTTCTCTTTTTCCATTATAACCTTTAAAGTGAAATATCTATCGGCATATAATCTTTCTTTTCGAAATCAATATTTTCTCTCCATTATTTTGGTTTCATAGAAAGTGTTTAATTTTCGCTTCCAAAGCTTTGTGTAAATTTTCTACCCAGAATTAAAAGGCTTACACCTCTATCATTTTAACAGCTCTTTCTTGTCATCTTTTTTAAAAATTGGAATATCTGTTGCATTATGTCAAATGACAGGAGGCCATAAAATGTTCTGCAAATCTGCCACTGGCATGCTTATATAATTCAATATTAATCATGTCTGAACCTGGAGCTTTGTTGGATGTACAATGTTTCCTGAAGATAATATAATTAATATATGGTGAAATTCTCAAGGTGATTGTTATTCGAAATTAGACAGTTACCTAATAGTGTCTTACTAGTCCCAAATTTTCATAATGTTCCATCAGATAGTCTCATACTTCTATTTTAACCGTTTCTTTGATATCAGAGTTTAGTAGTTTCAGAATTTTGTATGTTTTGGGATTAGGTACAGATGAGATGAACCTGGTACAATTGTATCTATGGCATTTTCTCGCTTTTCTTTTGGCCATTACTCTTTTCTGTTGATAAATAATTTCATCTTCTAACTTTCTTGCTTTCTCTACCACATACATAGTAGGTAGAGACTATATGGCATCCATTCAGAAATTCCATACAGAGATTTCACCGGAAATACATGTTTTGAGGCTCCTGAATCCAAAAGAGCATTCTTTGAAAAATGTCCGTGTGTGCGTGTGTATGTGAACAGCATAACTCAAAAACGAAAAGTCGATAAGTACCAAACTTGGTATTTAGATTCTACCTTCAAAATGTGCTACACGAAGATTTTCAAGATAACCCCGCAGCCTCCAGCTAGCCTATAGGTGGTACAATTTTCGAACGTTTGATTTTCTAAAAGAGGCCTCTAACAATTTTGATTAAACCACCATGTATTAATGATATTTACATGATAAATAAAATGTACACCACGTGATCAAAAGTATGGCGCCCTCCATCGGTAATGCTGGAAGACAATATGGTGTTGGCCAACCCTCAGCCTTGATGACAGCGTTCACTCTCGCAGGCATACTTTCAACTGGAAGGTTTCTTGGGGAATGGCAGCCCATTCTTCACGGAGTGCGAAACTGAGGAGAGATATCCATATAGGTCGGTGAGGCCTGGCACAAAGTCGGCGTTCCGAAACATCCCAAAGGTGTTCTATAGGATTCAAGTGAGGACTCTGTGTAGGCCAGTTCATTACAGGGATGTTATTGTCGTGTATACACTCCGCCATAGCCCGTGCTGTATGAACAGGTGCTCGATTGTGTTGAAAGATGCAATCGCCATCCCCGAATTGCTCTTTACCAGTGGGAAGCACGACGGTGCTTAAAACATCAATGTACGTTTGCGCTGTGGTCGTGCCACGCAAAACAACAACGGGTGCAAGCCCCCTCCAGGAAAAACACGACCACACCATAACACCACCACTTCCGAATTTCACTGTTGGCACTACACACGCTGGCAGATGACGTTCACAACGTTTTGCCACTGTTAAATCGTGTAATGTTGGCGCTACTTACACCAAGCGAGGCGTCATTTGGCATTTTCCTGCGTGATGTGTGGCTTATGAGCAGCCGCTCGACCATGGAATTCAAGGTTTCTCATCTCACGCCTAACTGTCATAGTAATTGGAGTGGATCCTTATGCAGTTTGGAATTCCTGTGTGATGGTCTGGGTAGATGTCTGCTTATTACTCTTTACGACCCTCTTCAAATATCGGCGGTCTCTGTCAGTCAACAGACGAGGTCGGCCTGTACGCTTTTGTGCTGTACATGTCCCTTCACGTTTCCACTTCACTATCGCATCAGAAACAGTGTACCAAGGGATGTTTAGGAGTGTGTAAATCTCGCGTACAGACTTCTGACACAAGTGACACCCATATCACCTGACCACTTGGTAGTCCGTGAGTTCCGCGGAGCGTCCCATTCTGCTGTTTCACGATGTCTAATGACTACTGAGGTCGCGGATGCACCTAAGATGAAAAACGTATGTTCGTGGGGGATGCGGATACTTTTGATCACATAGTGTATATCTTGAATATTCTGGGAATAGTTTTTGAAGTCCTCTTCATTCGGAAGGCATTTTGTACAATTTTGTATAACTAGTGAACGTAAAGCGACAGAAGAAAACGTACTGAACAAGAAACGTAGATCTCTTTAAAACACACAATTGATTTCAAATCACTTTTTTGTGGCATCATCCATTTCAGGGATATCCGTTTATAATGTTCGAATTGATCATTACTTGGTCATTAAATCCCATTCAACATTCAGTTGTTTCTCGCGACTGCATACAAACAGTATGGAATTTTAAGGCCAGCATATAGCGTCCAGTTCTTAAACATTTGACTGTCGCTGTTCCCTTTGTAATGTCTACAAAGATTTATTTGGATTAAAATGAAGTAGATAGAGAAATAAGCTTTAGTAAGAATAGTTTGTATACCCACAAAAAAGTAATAGAGGGTGGAGAAGGTCATGTGAATGTAACAGATAAGATTGTTAGTTTAAATTTGTTTATATGCAATTCGTTTTGCCGCATTCATTTCAGCTATATCTGCATCCCATTTCTTAATGTCATGTTTCCTGTTCCATTTTTTATTAAAACTAAGAGATTCTTAGCTGATGCATGTAATATATGTTTAGTAACTCCACTTTTATACTGCTGTATATTCATCTTCTACATACGTGTTTCCATAGTTCACTTTTTATAACCATTGAATGCTATTAACATTTAGAAGTGAGACTATGTTAATTCTGCTAGTTAACTAATAATCAAGTAGTTAATTAGCTAATTCTACTAATTCAATATATAAACGGGATTAAAATGATGCACACGGTAAATAGCCGGCACATTAGCAGAAATAGTTGTCAAGGGTAATCCCCTACAGCTTAAGTGTTTATCGCTAGATTTGCGAGTGTGAAGCTCTAGGGTATTTAATTCAGGAAACTCGTAACCTCACACAGTATTGTACTATTCTATGAATAAAGTGTAACATATTATATAACCAGTAATTATTTCTTACTTTCGTTATTTAAAATCAAATCAGCGTTATTCATTGACGGATTTCAAAGCTTAAAGCGAGTCCTTGCAAGAAATTGAATCTGCCAAATAACACAGGATCAATAAACATTACATAATATAATATATAAATATAATATCAATTGTCTTTATTTCACCCACTGTTCATAAAACAGTTCATTGCTTGTTTTGTCCAACCATTTAACCCTTTCCAGCTCAATGTTGCCATATGGCATCATTATGAGTTGTTCTAAGTAGCATAAACAATTTGACTTTCAAGCCTTAAATTTGGCATCATAGCCTAAAAAGCAAACTAAAATGTTTTTTCTCTGTTTCTTTCTATTAATATAATTTGAAAAAACCGTACAAACACCCTCATATGTCAATCAACATTCATTTTATGTGCGTTCATCCAATCCTTTACTGCGGACTTGGTAACAATGCAGCAAGGATTCGAATCTAAGATTTAGGCGAGCCTTAGGGCAGGAATTGTAACCATATATTATGGTTTCAAGAGACGATTTCAGCCATAAATAAATTGTGTTGGAAAGGATCAAATAGTTTCAGTGTTCTGTTTATTCACATTTCAAATATTCTCTATACTAACTTTGCTCCGTTTCATCGTAATATAAACGTTTCCGCACTATACATCGTCACCACACAAAACACTTCACGGCTATAGCAATCATTACTAGTCTGTTAGACTACTTATTAGCTCGGTAACACTTTAGTCACATCTTCAATATTTTAAACTGTTTGCTTGTTCCATTAGATCATACGCGTTAAGACATAATAGTGTATTATGCAACAATACCATAATAGTACACTTAAGACGCAAGTATGTTTATAAAACGAGCGTTGGCGAATTTCATAGTTTTCATACGAGCGTCTTAATTACCATGATAGTCAAGTTGCATTCGAATCTTTTTGGTCGATCACACAATCATTTCTAAACGTTTGAGTTTTTATAAAAAACCTTACCTTGGTAATTACAAATAATTAAATTCTCGCAGGATCTCACGTGTTTGCGACTAGCGCAACACATGGTAGTACTATTGTGTCCATATAGTCCATTCCGTATTTATTGATTTTTTGTAGGTAATGTGAAAACAAGACATAATAAAGCAAAGCAAAGCAAATGCACTCAATTCATTAGAATATTCAATTACAACCAATTTATTATATTTTAAATACACGCATTTCATGGTTTATCTGGGGAATGGTTTCCAGAGGACAGCTACTTTAAAAGGTATGGAAGAGGTGCGCGCGCAGCGAAGTAAATCATAATGAGTCGTTGAACCATAATGGATGCCATTCTGGTTCAGTTACACCACATCAATCAGCGTGTTATAATGTGGGCGACCTAAAACAACAATTAAACAGGCTGGTCTCGTAGTCAGTTGGTAGAGCACCTGCCTCCGGTGCGAGGGATCCCGGTTCGATTCCTGGCTGGGGTGGAGATTTTTCTCAAGCCAAGTATATTTCCTATCTTACCCAGGATCTGGAAATGTGTGTGTGTGTGTGTGTGTGCGATCCAATGAAAAAAAAAACAAAAGTTTACCCGCAGCCCAATGACAGGCCAAAACGATACCATTGCCTAGGTAATATGTTCCAAAGGAAAGGTGTGGTATAAATGGAACTTAGAAAAATCTGACGTGCTGCACTCACATGGTTTTTCTCTACTCTTGTACAAACTATTTTTACAAACGCTCATTCTTCAACTACTTCACGCTAATCGAAATATCGGGATGTTAATCTTATTGCTAATTTCCTTGTAGATGCAAGGGGAATTGGTAGGCTTTAAGCGATAGTCAAATGTTTTAAGAGCTAGTTGCTGTGTGGAGTATTCCATTCTCTTTCTATGTCCAGGACATAAAACAACGAATAACGAATTCCCATTTGAGAAAAAGTATTAAGTATTGAAAAATTCAAACAAGTAACAAGGAATATCTCGGAAATGGTTCACTCGACCAAAAAAATGTATATGATATAATTTGTATGTTTTAAAGAGATCTGCATTTTCTGTGCAGAAAACCTTTGTCTATCTCTTACGGTTTACCAGTTTTGCAAAAGCCATTCAAAATTATTAGGACTTTTGGGGCATTCTCAGAAAATTCAAGGTATGTATTTTATTTATTATGAAAGTATCTTAAATATATGATATTTTAATAAAAATCGTAAGAGCCATTTTTAGAGAATCGAAATTTCCGGAAAAATGTTCCATGTAATGGATGGTCTGGGGTCGCATCTTTGAAAGACTCACATCTTCACAGACATACACGCGTACCTTTTTGTAAAAAACCCTTTTTTGGATTCAGGCTCCTCAAAGCATGTATTTCCGGTAACATTTCCAAATCGAACTTTTCGGTGGAGTGCAATACTTCCGCTACTTACTATATGTAGTAGAGAAAGTAATAATAATTAAATACTTCACTCAATAAGTTAATGTAATGGTGATCAATAGAGACAAAATGTTCAGCAACACAAGTTTGGATTATGTTCATGAGTATTGGTGGTAAAAAAAATAGAACGGAAACATGCCATAAAATCAAGACAGAAATGTTTGACATTGGCTAGACAGGAAGAAGTTGAAGAGAGTGTTAAGGCTACCTGCAAATGCTCTTTCCATTTACGAAGAATTGCATTCCCTATCCACTGTAACTTTTCAGGTAAATTGAAGCTCTGAATGACAGCGGTAGATGGTGAACTAGATACTGAAATGTACATTTCTTGTACGTTGAGAAAAATCATGTATTATATAGAGTATTTCCTTTTCCATTAACTCGACTTTTTTAAAAAAGTTGTATGTTTTATGTGTTCTTCTACATTAACCTGTCCATAAGCAATATCATGATATCCTTTCTATAAGAAATCCAATGTTTTATTTATATACTTTTGCATGTAAAAGCAAAGGTCAAACTGTTTATTACCTTTTCTTTTACTTACCTATAGTATGTAGAGGAAGTATTGCATTCCACCCAAAAATGCAATATGGGGATTTCTTAGAAATACACGTTTTGAGATCTCCTGAATAAAAACATTAGAAAAAGGTCCACGCCCGCGTGTTTGTTAGTGTAACTATCAACATCATAACTCAAAAATGAAAAAATCGTTAAACACCAAACTTGGTATCTGAATTCAAAATCTTTCAAGGATAGGACACGAAGATATTTAAGAAAATTACCCCACCCCAAGTTACAGTTTACATGGAGCATTTTTGTTCCATTTGTTTCTTTTTCTTTCTATACTACGCATAGTAAGTAGGGGAAGTATTGTATATTTCACCTAAAAATTCGATACCGAGATTTCACCGGATATACATGTTTTGAGGCTCGTGAATAAAAAGGTATTTTTAGAAAATGGTCCCTGTGTGTGTCTGTGAACGAAAAGTCGGATCAACACCAAACTTGGTATTTTTAATTTCCATACCATCCAAAGATGTGGCACGAGGATTTTTAAGAAAATCCCACGCCCCAGACTACTCTTTAAATGGAACATTTTTCGAATATTTTGATTTTTCCAAAAACGGCTAACGATTTTGATTAAAATATATGTTTAAGATATTTTTATGACAAATTATATCCTGAATTTTCTGAGAATGTCCCCAAAAGTGCACTTCATTCTAAATGGCTTTTGCACAACTGGTAAACCGTAAGAGATAAACAAAATTTTACTACACAAAACATGTGGATCTCGTTAAAATACACAATTTATATCACATATACTTTTTTTGTCAAGCGAACCATTTACATATATTCCTTGTTATTTGTTTGAATTTTCCAATACTTATACTTTTTCTCAAATGTGAATTCCTTTTATTTTTATTTTATTTTATTTTATCTTTTTTCATGTCCTGGACATGCAAAGAGAATGGAATGCTCCACATAGCAACCACCTCTTAAAAGACTTGAATATTGCTTAAAGTCTACTGTATTTCCATATTCTCCTTGCTTCTACAAATGCAACTACAAGAAAATTAGCAACAGGATAATTTCTGAAAGTCCTTATCTCCATAACAAGAAGTAGGTGGAGAATAAGAGTTGTAAAAATATTTTGTACAAGAGTAGAAAAGGTCATGAGTACATCACATCAATTTTTTGGTTGGTTTGCTTTTTTCAAAAAGGCTCTAAAGATTTAGATTAAAATACAATAATTTTAAGATATTTATGCGACAAATAAAATTTAGAAGTTGAATTTTTGTGAGCGCAGTAGCTTCATTTCCGGCTCTCGTACTGAGTGTCCGGGGTTCGATTACCGGCTTTGGGGTGGCGATTTCAAGCTAGCCCTATCCATACCTTCATCTCTGATTTGCTTATATGAAGTATTTTCAAGGCTCAATGTGATCTTGAGTCCACTGCAGGACCTCTCATTCGAGCGTCATCCTCATTATCACTCTACCATCAGAGGCAACGGATTCGCCCGTTGGGTGCCTTCACCTTAGAAATGGGTCACGTTATTGCTTGGTGGAATGAGGTAACCATCGAAGGTCAAGGCCATATAGGGAGAGTTAAAAACAACAACTTGAATTTTTGCAAATAGCCTATGAAGTCTGCTTTATTTTGAATTACTTTGGTATAATTGATAAACCGTAATTGATAGACAAAATCTTACTACGACAAATGTAGATCTCGTTAAAACACATATTTATGTAGACTTCTTGATGATATTAACTGTTTTCGAGACACGCTTTTTTATTGATTTGAATTTTCAAATACTTTTGCGTTTACTTTCTCTACCACGTACATAGCGGTAGAGAAGGTATTGTATTTCACCCAAAAATTCGTTACCGAGATTTCACAACACACATATTCTTGAGGCCCCCTGAATCATAACAAAAACAGAAGCTTTTTACTTTGTGTATTAGGTATAGTAAGTAGAGGAAGAACTGTATTCCACCCAAAACTTCGATGCCGAGATTTCACCAGAAATACGTATTTTGAGGCCCCTGAATTAAAAAATGCACTTTTAGAAAAAGATCTGGGTGTGTTTGTGAACAGCATAAGCCTAAAAGGAAAAGTCGGATAAATATCAAACTTGGTATCTAGGTTCAGTATGTTTCAAAGATGCGACACGAAGATTATCTAAATAACTTACACCTCAAACTACCCTTTACATGGAACATTTTTCGAAAACTTTGATTTTCCCAAAAATGGCTCTAACAATTTTTACTTTCTCTACTACGTATAGTAAGTAGGGGAAGTATTGTATTCCACTCAAAATTTGATACCGAGATTTCACCGGAAATATATGTTTTGAGGTCCCCTGAATCCAAAAAAAGCATTTTTGGAAACATATCCGTGTGTGTGTGTCTGTGAACAGCATAACTCAGAAACGAACAGACGGATAAACACCAAACTTGGTATTTAGGTTCAGTATCCTCCAGAGATGTAACACGAAGGTTTACAACAAAATTCCCCCACCCCAGATTACCATTTACATGGAAAATTTTTCGAAAATTTTTATTTTCTCAAAAACGGCTCTAACGATTTTGATTAAAATATCATATGTTTAAGATATTTTCATGACAAATGAAATGTATATCTCGAATTTTCTGGGAATGTCTCCAAACGTTCATTGTGAACGACTTTTGCATAACTGGTAAACCATAAGTGATAGACAAAATTTTGCTACACAAAAAATGTAGATCGCGTTAAAATACACAATTTATATCCTTTACATTTTTTGTTGAGTGAACCATTTTCGAGATATTGCTTGTTATTCCCTTAAATTTTCCAATACTTATGGTAATTCGTTTTTCATTTTTTATGTCCTGTACATACAAAGAGAATGGAATGCGCCACATAGCAACCAGCTCTTAAAACATTTGACTAAAGCCTACCATATTCCGCTTGCACCTACAAGAAAATTAGCAATAAGATTAACATCTCCATTAATATGAAGCATATGGAGAATGAGCGTTTGTAAAAATAGTTTGTACAAGAGTAAAGAAAGTCATGCGAGTGTAATACATCAGATTTTTATTAAAATATCATGTATTTTCAATGATGCGTCGCTGTAGACCCTGCCTGATCATGGTGGTCGACATTTTGAACAATACCAGTAAGGGAACAACTCTGTATTTCTTCCGTACTGTACTATGCACTGACAGATCAGATGGAGCACACTGTGATAAAAGTGTACGTGTTTCGTCTGCGTGATGTTGCATTATTCTGTGTTGTGTGCTGTACGCTTTGGTTATTGCATATTATACAGGTTTCTTCGCTGTTGTGAAGGTATTTTTACAGTAACAAGTGTGGTTGAGCTAACAAACTAAATAAACCATAATTACATTATTACTCGGTAGTGGGCCGCGGGATATTATGATTCCGTTATATCAAACTGCTCGAAAGTATTCCTGAACAACCTCTGAAGGTTTCTCGCTGGAGATTTGGTTCACCCTGTATAATAAACCATAGTCCGTAAGTTGCAGTCTATATTCGTCACAGTAAACGATAAGGTTAATGATGTTTGGTAAGAGCTGGTAACAATTTTGATGTTTAGTATGGTGTTTAATTCATAAATGTTTTTACGCTGTTACGATAAACATAAGATTTGGGATAGCAATTCAAAATAGTCGTGACACACTTGACATTTAAGGAAAAGAAACTTGTTTTATAGCGGTATCTCAACTTTGAAAATGTCGCTAAGGTTCAACGTGCCTGGAGGCGTGAGTTTTCAATACAATTTTCAACACGCTTGACAATTATACTACGTTGTGGCAAGTTTGAGAAGCACAATACGTGTTGTGATGTACAAAAGGGAAGATCCGGAAGAGTCTGCCCTTTGTTTATAGCCTTAGAAAACTTTGCAACGTCGCCTTAAAAGTCTTCTACGCAACTTGCTCTGAGAGAGGGTTAGCGGTGCAAGTGTACGACGCTTTCTAAAAGCCGCTAAATTGAAAGTGCACGAAGATAATTGCAAGCATTAAATAAAGACGATCCTGGTTTAGTGCATGATTCGGCATATGGTAAAAGAGTTTTGGTGATGGAATTTGTGTATTTTAATGAGGTGTGTTTCAAACTTAAGGAAAGAGTGATTCACCTTAATTGAGTTTAATAAGCACCAAAAACTTCAAACGTTAATGTCGACAATTCAATCTAAGGCTGGTACCATAGCTCGATCTATAGAGTACCTGTCTGTTGTGCGAGGGGTCCCGGGTTTGATTCCCGACTGGAGGGGATAGGGATTATTGTTTTGCCAGGATTTTTCCCTATCCTCCCTAACGTATGAAAGCATGAATGTGTGTATGATCTGATGTAAAAAAAACAAAGAAAAATCAGAACAACTGTATACGAGTTAACACCATTGCCAATACCCATATGTTCCAAAGGAAAAGGCCGCTGATATGGCCATTGCCGTTATAGGCGGTATAAAGGGAACAATATAAAAAAATCTGATGTGTTACACTCACATGACTTTCTCTACTCTTGTACGATTTTTACAAACGCTTATTCTCCTTTGCTTTATGTTAATCAAGATATGGAGATATTAATCTTATTGCTAATTTTCTTGTAGATGCAAGGGGGATTGGTAGGCTTTAAGCGATGGTCAAGTATTTTAAGAGCTGGTTGCTATCTGTAGTATTCCATTCTCTTTGCATTACCAGGACAAACAAAAATGAACAACGAATTCCGTATTCACTCAATGGATTTATTTATTTGAGTTGAAAATAACATTAACCGATTTAATGTAATGGGGATTTTAATTTAATATCTATATTTAAATTAAGTGAAGAAAACTGAATAATGTTTATGGATGAGCATAAACCATGAGCAATCATTAATACAAAAGCCATATAAAATCCCCAAACATTTATTTGAGAAAAAGTATAAGTATTGGAAAATTTAAGGGAATAACAAGCAATATCTTGAAAATGGTTCACTCAACAAAAAAATGTATATGACATAAATTGTGTATTTTAACGCGATCTACGTTTTTGTGTAGTAAAATTGTGTCTAGATCTTATGGTTTACCAGTTATGCAAAAGTCGTTTACAATCAAGATTACTTTTGGAGAAATTCACAGAGAATTCAAGATATACATTTTATTTGTCATAAAAATATCTTAAATGTATGATATTTTAATCAAAATCGTCAGAGCCATTTTTGATAAAATTAAAATTTTCGAAAAATGTTACATGTAAATAGTAATCTGGGGTGGGAGGATTTTCTTGAAAACCTTTGTGTCGCATCTCTGGAAGATACTGAACCTAAATACCAAGTTTGGTGTTTATCAGACTGTTCGTTTCTGAGTTATGCTGTTCACAGACACACACAGATGGACATGTTTCCAAAAATACTTTTTTTGGATTCAGGAGGTCACAAAACATGTATTTCCGGTGAAATCCCGGTATCGAATTTTTGAGTGGAATGCATTACTTCCCCTACTTACTATACGTAGTAGAGAAAGTAAAATGACATATCTACCTGGTATGGACTGTCATCTAGGGGTTTAATAGGACTACTCTTTGAAGAGTTACTGGTGCTAGGTATGCTAAGCACATCAATTTCGCCAGCTGTGCCTTCACATTATAGAAACAGCACTTCATCAACAAGACACTACCAACGAAGCGTGCTGGCTCTCTTGAACGAGAATCTGCTGGGACACTGGATGGAACGAAGAGGTGTATTTAAGTTCCCAACACCTTCACCAGGTTTAATAACTCTGGATGACTTTGAAGGATGTCGTATTGCAGATAACTACCTATGTTTGAGAGCCTTCTTCAAGCAAGTGCAGAAATTCCTGCGGACACGTTGACCAACATTGTACCAGCAACCACTTGCTAATTTGAGGTGTCTTTGACCGCTAATATCAACCATTTTTAAAAACGAAAGGAAGCGAGCAGATGCAGAAATCTTTTGGTAAACCTAGGTATATAATTAACTTTAGTAGTAACATACAATAAAGAAATTGTTTGTTAAAATGTGTACACATTTTTGACGGACCCTGTACAATACTTCATTGCTGTATATTTAGTAAGTATTTAACTGATTTTTGTAATTTTGTAGCACACTAGAGTTGATGAATAGCTATAATCAATCCTATGGCATTAGATAATGCACAATGATAAGCAAGTATAGGAATGCTTCAGCAGTTGGCTTCAAATTATCTACACTCAAAACATTATGTCAATACAAAGGATGTAAATAACAGCGTTCATGTGTCTCACATATCAGGCAGTACCGTCTGGAAGTGTCATTAAACTGTACGACAGAAGGGGGATGATTTGTAACATGCGCAAAGTCCAGTAAGAGTGAATCTCATTTTATTTCATCCTGGCTATAATTCTTAAAAATTTCTATGCCTGATGGTAACCAGAAAATAATTTCAAATCCGAATTTCATACCAACTTATGAGATTCGGCTAAACACACTTTCTTAGTTTTCTGTTAATACTGCACAAAAGCTAGCTCAAGTATTTGTTACTTTTTGATCGACCGCGAATACATTGATTTCACTGAACTGTTATGCCATCCAAATACTTCATATGGAGTGATTGTGATCTTACTCGGCAGCGTGCGTAGCTGTTGTTAGCACCCTCAAAGCAGCAGAGCAGTGAAATACTGGATGAAAATCGTTCTCGGAAACCAATTTCTTTAGGGCGGCCTGCTACCGTGAAGAGTTGAGAATGGAAGAAAATTCGACATGGGCATCAAAGTTAAAGAGGGATTTGGAAACCATAGGGATGGGCAATATTTGGATGGCAGGCCAAGGAAATAGTGGAGTGCACGCAGAAAAGTTAAGTATCGCCTCTGTGATATTAACAGGCAAAACAACTGCGCAATGCACGGAGAAGATTTCGTTAGAAGTACAATTTGGGCTAAAATCTGAGTAGGGGTGTGGAGCAATACATGAAAAACGGGCACCAAACTCATTCACGGGCTCAGTGGCTTCGGATGATAAAAATTGTTGATGAAAGCGTTAGAAGAATCTGCTGAGGAGGAAGAGTCATGGGTGCATATCTGGGCAAGCCTTGGGGGTACGGAGGAATACAGGGGAAAATATTTACCACGTTTCTTTGACACCTCGAACAGAGAGTTGGGCATGTTGGACGCTACTGGCAGGCAGGGAAGACTTGGAGGGCATAGGTAAATTTCCACTTAAGGCAGGGCAGTTGATAGTAGGGAAGCAGGGGCGTAGGAAGAGCTAAAGGTTGGTGTTGTGCTTTATTTTTTCTTGTCATTTTTTCTTCACTGTTTGTTAGTATATTTATTATCTTGGCTGTTCTTTGTTTACTATAATACGTTATAATGCATCAAAATGTGGTTTGCCGCTGTTTTTTGGGTTGTTTATATTTAAGACGCTATATTGGGGTATGTTTTACTTTTTTCGAGCAATAATGTTTTCTTATAGTGGTATTTTTTCTGGTTCTCTTCTGTTTTTATTATTATTATTATTATTATTATTATTATTATTAATCTTGCTTATTATTCTGTGTAATATAACAAACAGCAGGTGAGGTCTGTGAACCCGTGCGATTGATATGGCTCTATTTATGTATACGGTTATGTAAATAAATACACTCATTCATTCACTGGGATTTATTCGCCAAATAACGGCTGAAATATGAGTATTTAAAACAAAATAAAATAAATTCTGTTCATTGTAATTTTATTATTCTATTAAATTGAGTTCATTTAATTTGGTTCAATGTGTGTTGCTATCACGTTACCTGCAAAAAATTAATAAATACAGCGTGGACTCAACAGTGATGCCATCCGTTACACTGCCCGCAAACGCACTCAAGTTACTGTCATCTGATCAGAACTTCATCACACACAATTAACAAGGC
Organism: Deroplatys truncata; assembly: GCA_030765065.1. Taxonomy (NCBI): domain Eukaryota; kingdom Metazoa; phylum Arthropoda; class Insecta; order Mantodea; family Mantidae; genus Deroplatys; species Deroplatys truncata. The sequence goes on from CM060979.1 coordinate 163,658,185, forward strand.
AAGACCTGTTTGTAAAAACTCAAAGTTTTGAAATTATAGTGTGATCCCCAAAAACAGTCGCAGGCAACTTGGCGATAATGTAATTAAGAGGCTCACTACCACTCGTTTCTTAAACATACTATTACTACCATTATAGTATTGTTGCATAATATACTATTACCACTCCTCTTCCATTTCAATTGATACCCATAACTTCAGTGTGTGTTTTTATGTGATTGAGATTCGTTGTACGTTCCTGGCGAGTATTCTATCTATAGTACAAGATTTGTTATGAAAGTCCACATAGATTCCCGTTATATGACATCAAAATGCAATCTTGGTGCCAAATATGAAATCTGGATCTTTGCTCATCATAGTACAAGCACGCTGAGGACCCAGGTTAAAGAATTGTTATTCCTAGAAGCAATAACGATATTTTAATATAGGAATGAAGCACCGAATTTTCAACACAGTATTACATTAAGAAGGAGTATATTAAAGCAGTGTTCGCTTTTCAGATCCCTTTGTTACAGGTTGGTTTTATTTCATCGCTAATTAGCGCATCAATAACAGCCTACGGTAGGGACGGCTCCTGGGAGCCAAGGACTGCTGCCAGTTGCTGCCCTGGAGGGAACGCTGGGGTATGCTCACGTGATAAACCTAACAATATATGCATACTTGATACTGGGTCAAGTTGTGCTGTCCCTCATTTCAGGCAACACATACTAGTTCCACTCTTTCAGTAAAGTATCAAATCCGACCTCGAAACAAGATAACGCAATAATATGGAACAAGAGAAACAGTGAACAAAATACATAAAGAATCAAGTAAAACAATATTCACGATTTAATTGATATAATAGGTGATTCAAGACATTTTATACTTTATACAACCTATTAAATATCAAACATACAGTTGAAACTTGTTTATGCTTCTGGTATCCTATAGCAGTTTTTTTATTTAATGTTGGCAGAAGCTCCTTATCATCTGTGCTCCATACTAGCTTTGGGTGAGGCAATCTTTTATTGGTTTGAGGCCGACACACACGTAGTATTAGACTATCAACAGAGCCTAGGTCTGGGTAAGCCCGAAAGGGGAGAGGTCATATGAGTGGCTGGAAGGCATGCTTTGCAACGAAGGTCTATAGCAGCCCCTGGATGAATCCGTCTTATATTGCTTTGATGACAAATCCTGGCACTGTAACACTAACCTAAAAACACAGGTCGGTTTAGGCTCCGGAGCGAAGGAAAAGGGAAGAAAGTAAGACAAACATTAAGTGGTGTGCTAGAAGCACGTAAGGGGTGGAGGCTGGACGTGGTAGAAGTGGTTTAGTATTTCCTTACCAACATAAACCACTGCGCATTATATCGACACGTTTCCATACAGTCTACTGTACCATAAAACCACATAATGTTTTTGTTGCCCCTAAATTATAGTTTCCTACGTTGCTTATATTTTACACTATTACTTTTTAAGTGTGCTTCGTTTTAATAGTATTACACACAGAAAAAAGGTTAAACTGTTTCTACTGTATAATGTTTCACCAACAATGAGTGCACCTTTTACATGATGTAGTATTTACATGTAGCATATATTTAATGAATTCCGAAAAAAGAATAAACCTAAAACGAAGTTGTAACTTCTACAATAAAATGATCACCTATCGACTCCACTGTAATATACTCAACTTCCTCGTAATAATTATGAATCATATTCGCAAGTACCACCAATTTGCCTTCAGTCGAAGAAGAAATATGTCACTACAAAAAGATTATAGCAAACTGGTGATTGTGTCCTGCTTTTAATGTAGTTGCCATAAGCTCTAGCAAGCACTGGAAACGAGTACTTGCGCTTGTAAGCAACCAATGTGCTTTTCGTTTAATATGCGCATACTCTTCTACACCATTACTGGTTTTATCTCTTAAGAGAAGCTACATATGTGCGGAACACCAGTCTAGCGACTTCACTGTTTGCGGTAACTCAAGGGAATGTTAAATCCGCTAAACACATGGCCTTTTGCCTCAGAAGTTATTTAATACATACATACCTTCTGAGTCCACTGAATTGCTTTTACTGAACAAATTTGTTAGTTAGAGAAGACAGAACTAGTTTCTCAATTATAACATATTTTAATAAAGGTTATAGGCGTTTATTTATTTGTTTAAATAAACAACCATTTTATTAACACCAAAGAAGACCCTAAACACCATTTAAAGGTTTTTTTATCATCCTAAAACTTAATTTAGCTATATTCAATATCTTTTGAGAAAATGGGTCATTTATAACAGAAAAACCCATTCACAGTAAAAACTGTTCAAAAAAATGGAGAAAACAAAAGAAAGAAACCACATGGCTTTAGGACATAGACATTGATATGTTTAACAGTAATACCAATTTCTATAGGAAACTTTCTCTTTAAATGGGCTAAAGTTTACCTCTCTATTGCAAAATGTGTAGGAGTTATGAGGTTTTCTGTGAAGTAGTGCAGAATTCACAGAATAAAATCCTACATGCAGTGCTATTTTAAAATATATATTTTAAATACAAGGTCTTCGGTATAAAACCCGAACACTCGCATGGGGTTTTGCGTCCGTGTAGCTCAACATGCCACAGCTAACCGTCTTTCCTTCTCAAATCTGTATTCTTGTAAATCTGCGAATAAAATGTAACAAAATTAAACCTCATAGCAAATGCTGTATGTGCAGGAGTTACTGGATCCCCAACTTGTTTCGCCAATTTCGGTAGTGATTTTCGTGGCGAAAGTCAAAGATTTTCGCCAATTTTTCTAATGTTTCTTCTGTTAGCACTGTGCTTCTTTGCATGTGTTTGTTTTGCACTGAACCAGTAGCCTCAAATATATTCACAAGATCATAAATTGAAGTTCTTAAAGGAGGCAGTGTTGCAGGGAACTTCGGGGTAAGTTCTTCACAAACGCGCCGAGGCAATTCATATTTAAAATAACATTTACATACAAATATACTTTGCTCTAAAGATAACTGTCTTCACATCTTCACAAACGAAAGTGGACTACTGACGCTAATGACTACGTGGTGAAGGACAGAACGCCTGTCGTGAGTGCGGGTGTGTGAGTGGGAAAGCCAGGCGGCGTTGGCCCGACGCACAATACTGTGGGATTGGTGAGGTTTTATGCCGAAGTCCTAGTATAATTTGAGGCAGTATTTTTAACACTTGAATAATTTCAATTAAATTATATAATATGTAATTTCAATAACAGCCCGCCTTGAAGCAATATGCATGTAATAATTTTTAAAAATGTCATTGCAAATGCTTATATTATTGTAAACATGTTTAATAATGTTATGGGAATGCATTATGTAATTTAATAATGTAAGAGCTGTGAGAATATTAAGTTTAAAGTTGCTAATAATGAGGTAACAATGAGCTAACCTTGAGGCAATAATAATTTTAGAGTTCAAATGTTACTATTCATGATTAGAGCAACAATAATGTAAATTTTGTGACAGTTTGAAAATAGCCAATCAACAGCCAGAAAAAGCTTTAGTAAAATGCAGATGTTCTATTGGACTAGGATTAGCCAATCAGAGACTTGAAATACAAAAGTGTTCAGTTGCTGGCAGACCTTGGTAGTGACTGGATGGAAGATGTGTTCTATAAAGAAATATTATGCATTCGTGTGCAACGAAAATTATGTATACGTGATAACAAAGTGCACGTATTAAATAAAAGAATCTCACAACTCTTAATATCAGTGTAGTGTAATTTAATTTGTGTCAAGAACTAATAAAAAGAACTGAATTTAAAACTTAAAATCTGTGTAAACCTACATTCCTATCGTACCACGCCCTGATTAAGAGAAACGTGTCTCTAAAGCAATGCTGAAGCAGCCGAGGCAAAAACAAGCATAAATACTATCTATAGAAGCAGTTTAATAACAAAGTAAAACTTATTTTTAAACTTGGAGCGTAACAACAAAAATACATCTTCAAATCGGCTTCTCATATGTAGCAGATTATTACATAAACATTTACCTACTTCAAATTAACGTCCATCTATGTAGAGCTAAAATAAACCTCCAACATAAACAATATATCTTCTTCAAGATGCTTCCATACGTGGGGCATACCTTTCTTCAAGTGGGCTTCCATACGTGGGGCAGTTAAACAAAAGCAAATATCTTCTTCAAAGTATTTTCAATGCTAAAATATATTTGAACTTAAAGAGGAATTTACAATGTATAAGGGTGTATAAAAAGCTTAAATGTGTAATTCTTTTGGAAATTTAGTTTACTCTCAAAATAAGGCGGGAAAAATACTGCATTAACTGTTCAATAAGAAATATCATAAATATCAGAGGGAGAAGGGCTCTTTCATCATGTGCAAGCCGCTCAGGAGTGTTTTTTTAAATACAAACTCTCTTCATTATAATCTGTACTGGAATTCCTGAAACATACTTAACTGCGAGCTAGGTTTTGTGTACCATAAAAAAAGCCTTTCTAATACTGAGTCACACATTTTTGACGGTTGCTTTAAAAACGATAATATACTACAATGGTGTAGGCAAACTAAAGTGTAAAAAATAAAAATACAGCAATGCTTTTTACCGTCATGGAGAGGTACAGTGATAACGGCACTTCAATCTCTGTCAATTGGCTATGCAAATGAGATAACTTCTTTTATTTCTAAGTTTTATTAAAACTTTTCGGCATATTGTGTTAAAACGGATATGAAAGAGGAGTTAAATGACCACAATGGCAGCAGAATTAAAAGCATAAGAGGTTTTTAAAAGAGGAGCGGAAACCAAAGCAATTGCTAATTCAGCTCCTGGCTAACTGCAGAAGGCCTCTTCTGGGAAACCGTATACGAAAGCGTTTTCCCACTTGCATAATTTAATTATCGCATATTTAAATGTTGACAGAGCGGTTTCCCACACATAGGCCACTCCAAGAGGAAGTTCTTTTTTAGTCTGGAACATTTTGCTGCAAGTCAGGTGTATTAAAAGGTTTATAATTGAGATTTTAATCCGCACATTTTGGGGTCAGAAGTCTAGGGCAACATAAAATTTAACGGCGCTCCTCTCTTGCTTACTAAAAATGCGTGGGTGAATGTGCATGTGAGAGAAGGGATGAAAGAGGAGAAAGGAATTCCTGCATGCATTCGGCGCCAGAAAGGGTCCATACTCGAGGAGAAGTACATTCAGCGAGAAAAAAGTATTCTCAAGAAACATGAAACTAGTTCTGTCCATTTAGAATGTGAGTAAAAACATCTAACGTTAATATTAAAATTAATATCAGTTAAATGTATTCCGGCTCTTGTTTTTCCAATCTCATATTCATGTTTATTCTTTTTATTGGCTAGCTTATAAATGTTATATTAAATTTATTTCACCTATGAAAAGTTAAATAAAAAACCTAGTAAATATTTTAAGCATTAAATTTCTTTATTATGAATTTGAGCAACATTTTTTAAAAAGCTATTTTAACTTTTTCCCCGCACTCGTTATGGAATACAGGGTGGGCCGTTTAAGTTGAGACTGTACAATATCTCCAAATGTCTTTAACAAAGGTTGCTTGATATTATGGGGAAAAGTAAATGTCGTAGTCTTGTTTTGTTTGGAGGACGTTGTGATGTTCATTTTAGGGTCAATTTAACTTTTTAAATGGGAACCTACCTTTTTTATGTTTTCTCACTCCTCATAAAAAACTAAACAACATTTGTGTAAAGCACTTTGCAATTGTTCTTACACCAATGTAAATAAGATGAAAATTCTGAATGGCTGTTTAGGAAGAACGCAATGAATGGTTGGACCATCCATGGATGGTCATTTGAGGGTCAAGTTGCGTTTCGTAATTGGGGACCTACCTTTTTATTTTGTTTCCTTATTCCTCATCACAAATTAAACAGCCATTTAGTGTTGGTTCCCATTTAAAAAAATTAAATTGACCCTAAAATGTACTAATGCGATAAAACGTTTATACCACTCCATTGTGACTAACTTTGTTTTCAAGTCCAATCATATGGCAATTACTCTTTGTACTTGAACACGATTAATTCATACTTTAATTTATCGCAATTCGTTGTGGAGTTAACCTATACCTTACTTTGGCAGCCTTGTGCTTTCTTTGTTCTAAGACGTTATTCTTTTATGTAGTCCAAACTACATAAACATTAAATGGAAGCAATTAGGAATTCAGAAGAAACTGAAGTTGAAGAGCCAGGTAAAATTATAAAAGCAGCAGAAAGAATAACATTAGAACTACTTAACCAAAAACATCCAGAGAGCAATATGGCACAGAATTTAATCGCGTCATTGCCTGTTGTAAGACAAAACATTGAAAATAATTTCACTGAAAATGACTGCTAGCAAATCAACAAAACTCAAAACATATGACTTCTCGTTGCGCAAGAGAGTTGATCTGTTTTTAACGTCAGTTCTATTATTAAGAATCTCGCTATACACGTGAGCTGATCTCGTTCTAAACATGATTTCTTTTAGTTTCAGGAGCCAATACAATATTATTTTATTGATATTTTACAAATTCCAGTGCTTCTAAAAATAGTATAGCCAAACGTAGAATTTTATTTTGCAAACGTTTCTACTTACAAAATAAAACCCTACTTTTAACACTTGTATCATAGCTTACTATTACGTGTGTATGAGAAAATAGAGAAATTACTTTAGAAAATATGTATTCATCAATACAAAAACAATATACAAATAATTTTCAAAGTATGTTTCATTTCCTATGCAAAGCATGTCACATATATAAAAAACAGCAACATAATCACTGTTATTAAGACTAATAAACTCATAAACATGAAACTGGGTAGCAGGTATGTATATTGTGGGCTATATATACAGTATAAATTTCAAAGCATCTACATAAATATTACTGGACTGAAATACCTGTTTACAACTTTAATATATAGGCCATGATCTACCACATTATACATTATCTTATATGTAATAATACAATCATATTTTATTCTACAATTACAGCAGGATTTATTTATTGTATATCCAAAACAATAAATGGAGCCTATTTTATAATGTGCATTAGGGTTATGGTTTAACAATGAATAAAAAACAAAATAGCACATTAAAGGAATTTGGGAAATAAATCTACAAAAATGCAATCAATGAACGTTAAAAACTATTTGTAGCAACATTGTCTGTTTATCTGGTACAGCAGTTTTGAAAGTTTCAAGTTACAACAGTTAAAGTAGCAATTTGGAATAAATACTTTTCTTCCAAACAATGTGCATTGAAGTAGCGGGTACTTTTGGAGATTGCGGTATTAACATTAAAATTCCTAATTAGAATAAAATATAAAGTGCCAGATCCAGCAATACTTTAAAGATTTAAAATAAAACAAAACAATTACATAGAACGTATATGTGCAATTTATTGCACTTTGGCAAATACAAAAAGTATGTAAAAACTAAGTAAAATGCGTCAATTTCGGTGTTTTTCATCTCATTGGCAATTATAATAATCACATCTTCCTGCTCAGGGGTACATACATGTGTACAGTTTTTCTCCACTCTTCCCCATTTTCCATTTTCCTCTTTACCCCCGAAAATACATCGGTTCCTGTGCAGGTCTTCTCGGAATAAAATTAATTACGTAGTTCCCATTGGCTAAGTTATAACCAATCAAAAATTCAAGCGTACATACAATAATTTGTACCAGCCTTCTCCCTATTTCGCAATTTCCCCTTTGTCTTAAAAACCAATAGGTTCCTCTGCAGCTTTTCCTCTTCTTTAATGGATTACCTTCCTCCTTATAGGACTTACACCCCCAAGGACTTACAAGCCAATGCCTTGGGTCAGTAACCTGTCGAGGAGCAAGCAAACTCTGGATATTAGAGTATCTAGGATTTGTGATCAGTCCAATGCCCGCTATGGCGGTGAAGGGGGAGGAAATGACAAATAGTGACGAAAGGAATGATAGGAAAACTCATGGATCAAATATTTGCCTAGCGACCGAGGAAAACCGCGAAAAATCCTTCGCTCGATCCCGGGGGTTTGAACACAGTACCTCCCGAATGCGGTCCAAAGACGTACCCTCTGAGTAATCCCGATCGATTTTCAGTTTTTCTACGGAATAAAATTAATTTGGTAACTACTTTTCAACAAACTACTTTCCCTTTCTATTTTAGAGATTCCAGAAAGACCCAGCATGGAGATCAGCAGAAAGAACCTATGTAATTGAGTTTTATAAAATGGTGTTATATGAAACCTCCATACAGCTTCAGATACTTTCTCCAGTTTTTGTATTGAATAATTACGTTTGATTTGGGCCTTTTTAATGAAAACAAAGTAAATTTTAAACTTAGAATAGAACTAACCTGAATTAAACCAATTTCTTTGTTTTCTGAAATGCTATAGAAGGAACATAGATGTTCTTTAGTCACAATATTATGTCTGATTTCAAAAGGAATTAAATAGTTCGGTTCACAGAATAGATTTACTTAATACAAATGATGTTTGTTAATGTGAATAGAAAAATATTTCATTAAAACATCCCACGAATCATTATACAAGCTGTCAGACATTTTTTCCCCTATTCTGTCATCTTGAGAAAGGAAAGCTCTCTATGTAAAATTTTATGTGTTCACGAGGAACGTAGGTTTAGGTTTTCACGATATCTTGTTCTTTTAATGGGAATTTTTCTAGTACGTTATGACAGTAATGATGATAAGATTGTGTCTTTAAGTCCACTTGAAGAAATATTAAATAATGTTTTATTGAATTTCTTTCAACATTATCCAAGACTAATTCTACTGGAAATTAAAAAGTTTCCTTTCATCCTTTCACTTTACCTTGTGGAGTTATTTAAAACAAAACAAAAAAATACGTTTTGAAACCATTGATAGTATGTTTTTAATATAAGAATCTGACCATTTTTCACAATCTTCTTCAATAGTTCCATGTTGCCAGCTTGAGATGAACATACCGGATGCGGAAAAACAATGTGCAAAAATTGTAGAATAGAAAGATAGTACCAAAATAAGCATTTTAAGATTACGAGCATGGGGTTGCAGTTTCATAATATTACGAGCGCTGCATTTATATAATTGAAATCTGACTTTATGAAACATCTCCATTTGACAGTCAAAATGAAATGTAATCCACACGGCAAGTGTGTGCGTACTGTCTCAACTAACGAGACTGGTACACAATGAGAAACTAACCATTACATTTATGTAACCATGTACTCTTTGTCTGAACAAGAAGGTATTACCGTACCATCCAGTAGCTTTCATAACAGACACACCTAGGGATAGTGGTTAGAACATATAAAAGTGCGTTTTGTTACATCGATGCGGCACAAACCGGTTTCATAATCGGAGATTAATATGACGATTTAATGTCATACTTCCAGACTCTGTGGGGAGTAGATAATGATTTATGATTCTGGTTAAATGCCCTGCCCCAGCCGAGAATCGAACTCGGGATTCTGGTTGAGAAGCCAGAACGCTGACCTCAGGGGTAGTCGAAAACGAAACCTGAATTGTTGTATTTTAGTGATGGAATACAAACAGATTATATTATTTATCCATTAAAGGTAATTTTTGCATATCATGAAGCAAAATACGTTCAACATCTAACAAGGCTTGTATTGAAGCTTCGATTATGCCTAAACATGGTCTGTAAACTTATCACTTGTAAGGAAATACACAACTCTGTTTTGAATGTGTGTGAATAACTAATTGTTCAAGTATTTGCTTAGCATATTTCTTCGCTAATTCTAGTTAAACATTTATGATTATCACTTATCATCGTTATTTTGTATTATAATTATCACAAGTTTATTTCAGGTAATGCAAAATACTCTGATAGACAATCAAGGACATACATTCTTCAATTACAGGGCATACAATGGAAGGGGACACCTCACGGACTAGTAGTGCGGGAGATCTATTGTGGCTACCACCCTCAGGAGGAGGGCATGAAGTGAAGGAACCACAGGAGGCTACAGGTAACAGAGACGCGCGCAAGTCGGTATGTGGCCCGAAGACCTGTCCCACTACTGGAACTATCCAGAAAGGGTGATGAAGGACCCGTTGAATCAAGCAGTCCTCTAGTCCTCATGGGGAACACTCTTTCCCTTGAGGCAAGTATCCGCGCCATCTGTTTGGCACCGCCCTATTCCACAAAACCTAGAAGCACACCTTAAAACATGAGATGGAAACGATATGAAAGGGTATTAATGGAAAAGAAATCGTGTTAGATGTGAAATCACTCCAGTATTGGCCTACCGAGCAGGAAAACCAAAGTCAGAGTGAGCGGTCCACAGGAATCAATCTGTGATATCACGAATGCGATCTCACACGTTACCGCGGAGCTATCTTGCTCAACATTCTTCAAAAATAGTCAGGAGATAATAATTTAAACAATCTTTTGCAACGGCTGGCATCGAAAAGTACATAGGAATTGATTAACTTAGCTCAAGAACATATTACAATCAACAGTAGACCCTGTGATCAAATCCAATAACCTGTCTTTGTATTACTGGACACAGAGCGATTGTCATTTTTATGCAAAACACTCTCACTACTCACATATTCAGGCTTAAAAATTTGAGTCGTCCAAAGTGGTCTAGGGGTGCTAGCCTCTACTTCCCGAGACAGCGGGTTCAAACCCGGCGGAACTCGATGCATTTCTTCGGGCGTAAAAATCCTTAGCATGGCTTCCTTTGGAAGGGAAGTCATCGTAGATTTACGGCACGTAAAAGAATCTCAAGCCTGATAAAAGAGTCCTCTGAGCAAAATTTCTGGTCTTTCACGCCCAATATAGAATGGGACGTTAAGAACCATAGTAGTTAAAGAGCGTCCTAAATAAAACTTTTTTAAAAATTTAAAGCATTTTATTCTATCATTTGTATATACGAAAAACGGCACATAGAAAAGTGTAAAGAAATTTACTAGGAAAACATGCAATATTCAAGAGGCTATAAACAATATTGATAAACTGTTGTATTATCAGTGCTGAATATTCATCCTAAGCCTAAGTGTAGTTTTACGTGCTAGTTTAACAGCTCATATTTTGGGAAAGCTAAGACTGTGTTGGGGTGAAACAGAGAACAGTGACATTGGTTTGCTCTCCCCTCTTCCCTTCCAGGTGCTACAGATGTTATCGGCTTTTGCTTACAGGGTTGTCCAGAATATTCCTACGTGGTGTATGCACAGGCGTTCTCGAGTTCATAGTTTATTATCCTATGTCATTTGACAACGTAAGTATGATTGTCTTTAGTAGTGTTTAACGCTCACTCTTGCTGAAGACGGCACCACAGGCGGTGGACATTGGTAATACAGCCATCGAATGTTAGTTGCAAAAGGAAATTTGGGAAGAAAACGTTCCAGGCCTAAGTTTAGGGTACCGCATTTGCCGGGTACGAGGACTGAGAAGTAATTTGAGTCCTGGCGGGATTTGAACCATAGACTTCCCTCGACTGCCCGTATAGGTTGATAGCTCAGTAGTATATAAATAATTTCAGAGCCTGTTTCACCTTTATTATTATTTTCGATCAATAAATTTATTTGTATTTATTATAATCTCAGTAATATATAATAAATTTTTACAATTTTCTTATCATTTTCCACATTGGCTGCTCTATCGTACCATAGCCCACAATACATTTTAACACGTTTTTTGTTAAATTATAAGCTTTAGGCTAATTAATTTCCTAGTTTTTTACTTTTCGAAACAACTTTCCCCATGCTTTTCGTAAAAATCTGACAACATGATCACCTCTTGTGCGCCGGGGTAGCGCAGTGTTTTTATTTCCGGCTCTCGTACTGAGGGTCCGGGATTCGATTCCCGGCTCTGGGGTGGAGATTTTAAGTCGGACCTATCACGCCTGCACCACTGACTTGCTTATGTGAAAATCCCTAAGGGCAACTTCGGAGTTCACGGTAAAAGCTGTAGGTTCTGTCATTCCACCGTATTCTCAGCATCGGAGGCAACGAATTTTGGTCCCTGAGTTTCTCCATCTCAGAAATGGATCCAGTCGTTTCTTGATGGAATGAAGATCCCCCAAAGGCCATAGGCCATATAAGGAGCCCCAGGAAACGACTTCATTTGTTAACCACATTATCCTAATTGTTACACTTTCGATTAATAAAAGGAATAACATATTTAATTTTAACAATCACGGCAGCCCATATCTATAAATGTGTTATTCTGTAACTAAAATTTCTGTAATTTTGTTTTAATTTTGTTTTAAAAACTCATATCACGGAAATAGTCGTATATAACTCATTTTCCTCCACAGTGGTCGTCTGTAAACACAGCGTTGGAAATTTAAATCAGATATTAAATAATGGTTGATTATAAATTCCGGAAATTAAAAGTACTTGCAACATTGGAGGTCTCCCTTGAGCTGCTATACCTACATATGTCCAATATTTGAGATCGTTTTGAAGGTTTATCGGGATACTTGAATCACATGAAAAGGTTTAACGTGCGTACGCGCATCTCGCCATGGTAGACCAGGGTTGAGACAATCGACACGGGGAGCCGAAGGTTTTGGTTGGCGGCCGTGGCATTGAATTATTCGTCAGATACAGCTTTTCAGCCTATGTAATGCCATCAATAATGCCAAAATGTCATGAATTATAACATAACCTGCTTTGACAACAGGCAGCTGAATCATTAAAGGCAGCAAAGCGTTTTCCAAGAGTATCCCTTGTTTTATAAACATTTTCAGTCCTCATGGGCTGAGCGTAGTACTATTCTTAAGAGAGTAGATTTTAATTTGTATTTCATATCCTCTTCTTCCTTAACATGGATTAGGTCTTTGGACCTATTCCAACGCTAATCAAACTACTCTCTCTATCTCGAGGTAGTCCAATATCTCTTCTTCCCAAAGGTCTATAAAAGTGCTTGCCTTGGTGATCTCAAAGATTCCATCCTTGAACGTGCTCTTTCACCTTTTAATTTCTTCTACAGTGCTTTCTTCCTCTAATTCTTCTCTTATGTCTGCATTCTGGTATCGATCTTTTCTAGTTATATCAATTGAATATTGATTTGTGCTTGTATTTTATTACGCACCACTCACACGTATTATATTCTTAGATACTGTTCCATACAGCCTTAATTTAAGATTCATTCTCATATTTGTACCAAAATGCCTGAATACAATCATTGATGTTGTTATATGTTTTAATATTTTTTTCCATTTCTGCCTTTTTTGACAATTACCGATATTGTTGAATACAGATATTTAAAGGTGCGACTTGCTCAAACATATGTCGTCCGATTACAATCTTGACCCGAAATTCTTTACCAATCATGGCCATTGTCATGTTTTTTCTCCCGAAATTTCCATATTGTGTTATTTATTCTCTCATTCAGGTTAAACACTGATTTCTTCCACATCTCTATCAATAGCTTTACATTATAATTTAAAACTTGCATTACTTACATATTTCGTATCAAGTGTGAAACATTGTAATTAAAAACACTCATGGTTTTATTATCTTTAGACAAATTTATTCCTGGTTTCGCAATTAATCATCTATCAATAAAATCAGAATATGAGGAACTCGGAGCTACATTTCAATAATCTTCACTAATTTATAATTCCGATTAATAATTACGTGATAATTTACCATCATATCGAATATAAATTCATTTGAAAAATCTTAGAGTCCAATACTCTTACGAGTATACAAAACGGGCAAAGCTTAAATTTGGCTTTGATTACAAATAGAAATCAGGAAAAAAGTATCATGCTCAGTATTTGGTTTAGACTTGTTTACTTTGCATTGCGACCTTTGCAGATCTACTGCGTATCTCGTCTTATCATCATCGATCCAGAAGCTAATGTCCATAATGAATTGAATCAGACCATGATGAATGAAAGTTCGTCCAATTAGGAAAACTGACTCCCAAAAATGAAGACTCTTTAGAAAGCAAATGCTGGACACTCACACAATAGATGACAGCTGTCTCATCTGCCTGTTGACACTGTCTGCAGACAGTTCACTTGCTGTGCCACCTAGTGCAGGTACCGAGCAAGGTCGCGGTAACATGTGCAACTCGCATTCGGGAGCCCCTGGGTTCGATCCCCGACAACGCCCACTCTTTCCCATGGTTTCCCTGAGTCATCAGATAAATGCTGATGTAGTTAATTTTATACCACGACCTTCCTGCTCCTCATTTCCTGTACTCATCTTCTTCCTTGTCACCTGTTTCAGGGTTGTAGGACCAAGCGACGGTGTTCGGGGGTTGCGGCTGGACGGTGGCTGTGCTCTGTGGAGGTTTCTTCTTGGGACATTCCAGGGACAGCTTGGTTAGGACCCGCCTGCGTTTCTTTCGGGAAGGCGCTCCTTCGGGAACCCCCCCCCCCCGGAGGCTTGAGGCCTATGGATGAGCCCAGGTGACGTCGGATACGTTCAGTTCGGAAACATTAGGGACCACGTTCATGCTTGTACCCGTCGTCATCCGGATCTGGTCGCTCTTCATGTGTCCCCCCATCCCCCCTTCCAGGGGTTACGGTAGAAGCACAAGGGCCCGCATGCGGCACTCTGCTCGATTTCGGGGGGACTCTCCGTTTGTCAGCACCTTCACCTTTCCAAACAGTGCAGGCAATCTCTTAGGGTACAGTGTCCTCTAAAACGGCCAGTTACTCATGAAAGCTTTCCCCTACATGTGTACAAGCTTTGAGAGTGTATGAGAGCTTTGGAGTGACTAAAATCTACCCTTATTTGGTTTAATTTATATACTCGTATGTACATTTTCATATAAAATTAGAGACTTTTAGATTAACTAAATTAAGAACACTTAATAACCAGAAAAAGCTAATAATCATTTAATTTGGTACTGTAATATTTAGCGTAACATTCTCCCGTTCCCTCATTTTAGCAATTTGATTGACGGGTTTGTTATCCCACCCCAAAAAATGAGTAGTTATCTGTGTTCTCAGTTGTTCAATACCGTTAATTTCTTAATAGCTATTAATTATTCTATTATTATTATTATTACTATTATTATTATTATTTCGTCGCGTCATTAGTATCTCATCCCTTATGGACCGAAATCAGTAATACAAGTTCGGGATTATGTCGTAGGGCTCTTTCTTCGTACATTTTTACGAGATTTGATTCTTCAAGGTATGGCATGAAAGTTAGCATCCCTTGCAGCGGCACGTAGCTTTTCGATGGAGAAAATAACTTAAGACTCGTCTTCAGAACATACGTTTTCAGATAAACACTGTAATTGGTGTGTATTTTAACGATATAGAATTGCTCACCCATCCTTCTATAAGGTGAGAGTCTATTCGTACTGTTGTCCCACCTCTGTACAACAACGATATTAGGATTCTTTTAATTCTGTAAATAACTGTATTTTAAAACATAACTTTTGGCGTTCCCGAGATTTTTTTGAAAAACGCTTCTTTTTAGCTGCAGCAGAATATATGCGGGACGTATATACTAACGTCATTCGAAAGGTATTTATAATGCTAGGATTGAATAGAGTTTTATAGTATACAATTTGTGTATAAGCGTATTCTGTAGATAAGATCTATTTATCTCTGTAGTTATTTATTGTAATAATGGAGCGCAAACTGAATACTGCCTAAGAGTTAAGCAAAATAATCTTAAACAAACAATCTGACGCGTTACATTCACGTCATTTTCTCTACCCTCCATTGCTTATTAGAGGCTATACAAGCTATTCTTATGAAAGTTATTTTCCTGTTTACTCCATTTTAATCGAGATGAACGTTTGCGAAAATAGCTGCATTATAACTATCGTTATAGATACAAAAGGAATGGGACAGTCAAATGTTTAAGAACTGGACGCTATATACAGATCTTAAAATTCCATACTCTTTTAATAACATTGCGGGAAACAACTGAAAACCAACAGGAGTAAAAGGTATTGAATAATTCGAAACATTAATAAAGGAATCTCGGAAAAGGTTGATGTCACAAAAAAAGATATTTGAAATAAGTTGTGTGTTTTAAAGAGATCTACATCTTTTGTGTAGTAGGTTTTCTACTATCGTTTAACGTTTACCAGTTATATAAGATTATACAAATAAGTCGTATTTTAATCAAAATCGTCTGTTATTTTTTTAGAAAATTAAACATTCCGAAAAATATTATATGCAAAAAGGTAGTTGGGCTGTAGGGATTTTCTTCGAAATCTATATTTAGGAGATATTGAACTTAAGTAACAAGTTTTATATCTTTTAGGCTTTTCGTTTTTGAGTTATGTTATTCACAATCACAAATAAACGTATAGTTTTCTAAAAATGTTTTGGGGGGTTCAGGGGGCCGTCAAAACATATATTTCTGGTGAAATCTCACATTGGAATTGTTGAATGGAATACAATACTTTCCCTACTTACTATACGTAGTATAGAAAGTAAAAGTCCGGTTACATTAGAACGAATGCCTTACGCGCATTCCGGTCTGAGCTTTATGTGAAATCGAAAGCGGAAAGTGCGGCGACGCCTTGGGTCTGCAAGAGGTTACACTAGTAGTCGCCAGCTGGCAGCATCAGCTAGCCTTTGTCACGACTTCGTTCATGCCGTCCATCTAGGAGAGCTTCTCCTACTTGGGAGCTCAATCGGTGAGAAAGTTACGGCTTTCTTTCTGCAGATGCCGCCTGTTGCAAGTTTGCTAACAGAAATGGGTTGTAAAAGCTGAGCGTTGAGTGGTAAGAATTTATTATACCGTTTGATGTCACTGCAGTAATAAAATCAACGTAATCTCGTCTATATTATGGTGCCACCACCTTAATATATAATGTTTTAATTTTAATATAAAGATATTTGGATACTTTAACTTTTAATGCTAGTATCTACGCAATACTTTACAAATGAACGTGTCATTGTTACTCTGGGGTCTATTAATTACCTTCTCTACTACGTATAGTAAGAAGGGGAGGTATTGCATTCCTTCCATCAATTCGCTGTCGAGATTTCATCGTAAATATATATTTTGAGGCCCTCTGTACCTGAACAAAAAGTCGGAAAAATATCAAACTCGGCATTTAAGTTCAGCATCTTCCAAAGATACGACAAGAAGATTTTCTACAAAATCCCCCTACACCAAACTGCCTTCCACATGGAAGATTTTTTCGAAATGTTGATTTTTTCAAAAATACCTGCAACAATTCTTATTAAAATATCCTATAATAAAGGTATTTACAAGACAAATAAAATAGATACCTTGAATTTTCCGGGAATTGCCTGTGAAGTCCTCCTAATTCCGAATAAGTTTAATATAATCACATATAATAGTAAAATTTAAACGATAGATGAAAATATAACACACAAAAATGTAGATCTCTTTAAAAAAATTCACTTCAAATGTATTTTTCGTAGCATCAGCCATTTCCGAGTAATCCATTATTAATGATGCAAATTGTTCAATCCACTCGACATTCAGTTGTTTCTCGTACTTAAATGGAAAGAGTATGGAATTTTAAGGCAGCGTATAACTTCCAGATCTTAAACATTTGACTATCGCTGTTCCCTTTGTATCAATAATGAAATGAGTAATGTAGCCATTTCTGCAAAGGTTTATTTGGATTAAAATATAGTAGATAGAAAAATGAACTTTCCTAAGAATATTGGTATACAAACTAATAAATGATAGAGGTGGAGAAAGTCATATTTAAAGTAACACAAATGTGCTTCTATGAGGTTTCTGTAGTTGGATTTTGTTTTTGAAATAGGCAATTAATGGCAGAAGTGAGCGATTGATATAGTGTACATCTTTTATTAATTTATTATTTTAATTTTGGTTATTTAGAGTGATGTTAAGGATTGCGCCATGGAATAGCTAATTCCTTAATTACGTAGTCGCCTTCCGTACCGTTTAATCAATCAGTTGCTTACGTAAGCGTTTGATATACTTTCTTAGTTGCGTAACCATTTTGTATGCAGCTTGTTTTATTTCATTTCGTTTACATTTATGAATAAACTGTTTGTTCAGTGACGTTTCAGTAGTGCGGTGTTACGGCTTTTCTCTAGGGTAAAGCTTTAGCTGGTGGGAGGGGTACGTCGTATGCTGAACTCATACGCCGCGCGTGACGTGCAGTGGAAAACAACCAACTATCGCGCATCTCTATCCCACACTTGCCTCATAATAATTAATCACTAAACACTAACCCCTTTCAGTAGGAAACCCCTACCTACTTGGAAGGGCTCCCCCAACCAATAGCTAAAATGTGGCTAAATAGAGTGTAGTTTTGGATTCTGGTGCTGAAATATTAATTTCGGTATTTCATATGCGACTGAGGGAGCCAAAATACTGATGTGATTCGCTTACACGACTTTCTCAAACAGTTACGAATTCATTCATGTAAATAAAATAGTATTCATATAATAAAATCATATATTGTTTACTAAACATTTTTACCTAGCTACATAAACATTAAATACCTTTCCTAAAATGTTTTAATTTGAGGACCTCAAAACGCGTATTTCAGTTGAGCTACCGATATTGAAATTTTTTGTAGCACACATTACTTCCTCTACCTAGCATATTCCAGCAGTAGATCAAATAATATAGGAAATTTAGCATATAATTTCATTAACTTCAAGACAAAATCTAAAAAGTATCCCAAAGACCTTTCTCGCGTGTCGTGTATTTGCTATTGACCAATCCAATCTATGAGTAATTTTAGTTTTATCCAATCACGACCACCTATCGCAATAAAATTGCCGAAAAATAACCGCATATGGCTCCGATCCTCATAGATGCCTACCGCAAGGATTTGCTTCCCAGTGTCCATGAGAGTTTATTTCACTGTTTAGAAATTAAATTGAGATTCGGGGGCTAAAGCATAAATATAAAACAACGAAACTACCTTGCGGGCATTTAAAAACGTAATTCCCCCAGCGATCTATCATAATCACGATGTATTTCAAAACCTGCGGGAAAGCGAATGTTTTGTAACAGCACAGAATTAAATGGCATGTAGGAAATAACTCAGAAATGAAAGGTAACAGCTTTGTGAGGTAGAGCAACACATACAGACCCTAAATAAATATGTGTATATATAACTTTAATTCTAATTTAATTTGTAGCTAACATTATCGTCATCTTAGGGCTAAAGTTTATTTTGAAACTGATAATTCAGCGCGTAATGTTATATAATATATTTTGTGTGTGGAATTGTTCATGCGAAACAGTTCCAGAAAGCTGCAGCATTAACTGGACAAATACAACTCCAGCTAAAACTACTAGAGGAAAGGTAACGGTGTGTTAATAGCAATAAACCATCTAATCCTATATGGATACACCTGTAATGTTGGTAAAAGATATAACTAAATAAAACAGACACTATATAACCAAATATAGCATTGCACTGGATTGTGAAACAGATGGGATTCGGCACCGATCCAGGAACGAGGATAGTGTACTGACGCCCCTCGAGGGGGCGCCCACGGAAGGGAGACACCAGAAGCGACGGCAGAGAAATGAGAAGGTCCCTACAGTTTTCAAATTCAGACACCCCGTAAATCGGACAAGCAAACCGGTGACCCGATCCCACAAAGGGTTCAACGACCCCCCCCCCCCCAGCTGCGATCCGTATCTCGGCAACCAGACAAAGGCCGAGGGACGGAAAAAGCCATAGAGAGCCTTACCACACTGCACTGAAACATCATATCTTGGCACTTCCAACCCTGAAACAGACCAAAGGGATGAAGGATGAATGAAATATTAATGGAACGAAATAGAGGGACAGGAAATTCGGGGATGAAAGAAACCACTCCAGCGTTCGCCTGAGGACCAGGGAAAATCCGAGAAAATCATGGGTCAGAGTGAGCGGTCGCTGGGAATCGAAAGCGGAACTTCCCGAATGTAGGCCCAAACGTTACCGTCTGAACCATTCCTCTCGATAAATATAGTACTGCCTTCGCTTTATGCCAAGGCCGGAGATCGCGCAAATGCGTGCTCCGCACACAGTCTACTACACTGTGGGGATTTCCGTCCCATAAGTCCCGCGTTACTTACGAGTGTTAGTAACATATATGCAAGAGCACTAACCTTGTTATAAGTGTTGCTGAAAGTGGTGTCCATCTGCGCGAAGACATTCTTTACGTTGTCGGATGAAATTACCATTCACAAGCGTAACTTCTTCTTGTGTAATGTTCATAATTTCTGCTTTTGTATTGTCCCTAAGTTCGTCTATGGTGTGGGGGATTTTTCCTACAAACTTTATTTTTTAGCGTTTACCGATCCCGTTGTTCTAACTTTATTGACCAAACATCTCACAGTGTCTGTACCTGGAACTGATAACCAGGTAATTGCTGTTGGAACTGTCTACACATCTGCCTACATGATTCAGTTTTTAGTATGTATCGTACATAAAAATACGCTGTTCAAGTGTGAATTTGTTGACAGGCATTACCGTGGACTAATAAGAGAATAACATTCCTAAGGAAGTCGCACACAACACAAGTGTTGTCAAAACACTTCACTACACAAGACAAAGCAACGACTGAGACAGCACATAACTGATAAATGTACCGTTGACACGTCCTGAACCGCCTCTTCGCAGTAGCATAATACCGAGGTCATTGCCGTATCAGCCGATGCGCATATAAGACGACTGTGTCCTTGGCATAAAACGAAAGTACTGTATGAAGAAAATAAGGTGGGTTAAAAATCTAGGATTTCAGCTAATTTCCATGGCTATGCTTAGAATATACCAGTGGTCTTCCACTTTGTATCTTCTCTTCGAGATTATTGCAATTAATTAAATACTTTTATATTCACAGAATCTCTAATTCTGCTCAGAGCATTTCATTAAATGTTTATGTGTCTTTATTTTTCTTTCTCTCCTCTTTCCCATTTCAAGTATCCTGCAGAGTGCTTCTAGAGCTGACCAAATGTCTGGGTTATGAGTAATAAAGGTCTAATATGTTACATTCATATGACTTTCTCCACCTCTATCGCTTATTAGTGGGAATACAAATTAGTCTTAAGAAAGTATACATTGCTATCTGCTTCATTATAACGGAGAAATTCTGGAAATAGCTGCATTATACATTTCGTCATAGATACAAAGGAATAGCGATAGTCAAATGTTTAAAAACTGGACGTCATACGCTACCATACTCTGCAGTAAGGTTTTAAATAACTGTTTCCGCAATAAAGGAAACCAGTAGCGTAACTTGCCGCGAGTCGCTAAAATGCTTACCAGCGAAACCCCTCGCAATAGCGGTTAAATCTTACACAAGCGCGCCACTGGAGACTTCAAATAACATACTAGTCGTCACAAGAGTGACGAATGTATGCACGGATGTGTGCACGAGTGTGTGCACAAAAAGGTGACTCTGATTAAGAATACAAGCCTTTATATTAACTTAAGCCCCGACAACTTAGGGGTTGCCCCACCAAAATTCTACCTTATACCTTACCAAATCTTACGTATCTAAAACACGCTTTTACTCCTTTGACTACCATATTCTAAGAATTCTTTCTCTCTCATTTTATGAACTGGCCTACTTATCGTTTCTTACCTTGTCGCTCTTATGGGGCTGGCTAACTCAGAATCTAAGTGCCTCTCTCTTATTCAGAATTTATGCTTACGTGACCCTGCAAAAGTTCTCAATGCCACTCTAAACTGCATTCCCAGAATTGTTGTGCTTAACGCGTTCGCCACTTCGGTTGTCACTAATGACTTTTTCACTGCCAAATGTTTTAGCTCCAATTGTTACATTACACATTGATTCAATACATGGAAATAATTTATTGCAATTATTTCTCTATCTTACTGTTATTTCTTTAATGAATTATTCATATCCTCCCGTCAATAATTACAGATCATCTGACGCGTTTGTTTCCCAGCGTCTTTCGCAATCATCATGAGTAAGTTTTGAGCCCTGCTTTGCTTCGTCATTTCCATTTCAATCTAAAACTATGGCAGACAAAACCAATATAAACACTTTAATTTTGTTTGTCATCTGTTTCACAAGACAATTCTCGTTTGTTTTCTAGTTTAGGTATTCTCCAAATCTAAAACGTCCTTCGGGTCAATGAACATGTAAGCAACCAGATCACTCCACCTTGCTTCTCTGGATGGCTGTTTGAAGCACAATCCATAAGAAGAGATTATACAGACAGCTGATCTCTAGAGGACACTTCCGAAGGCGTCAAACTGGTGTGGCAGTTAAAAATTCTATTTCAAATTTGATTCTAATACGTAGACTTTACCACCCGTAATTACTTCGTATGGTACCACAGGCGGCGACATTGGTGATACATGAAATGAAATAATTGGGAAAGGAAACGCTCCAGGTCAAAGTTTGGGTACATCCCGGCATTAGGCAGTTATGAGGACTGTAGAAAACCTGGAAGAATCCTCAGTCAGGAAGGAAGGTCGTGATGGAATTTGAGTCCGTGATGAGGGCTATCCGTGTCCATTTATATGGTAGACGTTTCCAAAAAATCTGATGTGATACATTCCCGTGATTCTCTCTACCCCTCTATCGTTTATTAGTGGGTAAAAAAAGTATTTTTTCTCAAGCATATATTTCTTTCTACTGCACTTTAATCCAAATAAACCTTTGCAGAAACAGCTACATTACACATTTCGTTATAGATACAAAGAGAAAAGTGATAGTCAAATGTTTAGGATGGACGCTGGTCTTAAAATTCCATACTGTTTCCATTATTCCCGAGAAACAACCTAATGTTGAAAGGAATTTAAGAGAATGACAAGAAACGAACAAATCGAGGCATTAATAATGAATATTTCTGAAACGGCTTATGCCACAAATAAACTAGTTATAAACAAATTGCGTGCTTTAAAGATATATACTTTTTGCGTAGTACGAGGGCTGATCAATAAAGACTGAGACTGATTTTTTTTCACAGATATTTTATTACTCCATTTCAATGTTGACATGATCTTTTTCAAAGTAGTCACCTCCTAACTGAATGCACCTTTTATAGCGTCTCTGCCAGTCCTCGAACGCATGGTGCAGGCCATTTTTGTCAGGTCTTTGAGAATCGCCTCACTTTTCTTTAGCACTGCTTCAGTGCTCTCAAATCGAATGCCCCGGAGCTTTGCCTTTAGTAGTGGGAATAAAAAGAAATCACAGGGGGTAAGACCGGGGCTTTAAGGCGGAAGGTAATGTTGAATTTAGCCAAAAATTCCTGGACTTGATTTGCCCCGTGAGGCCGCGCGTTGTTGTGATGAAGTCGCCACCCATTCGGATGATGTTCTGGACGTTTCCTTGTAATGTGCTTCCTCAGTGTAGCCAAGCCAATACTGACGTGTAGTAGCTGCTGTAACAGTAATGTGAGGGGGGAACTGCATGCTGGTAAATCATTCCATTCCGAAACACCAGGCCCACCTTGCTTAGCACAGAGGACTCGCACTTCTTTGAAGTTCTTGAACCACTTAAACACCGTTGAACGAGGTAGTGCATCTTCACCGTATACTTGCTTCAGCTTTTCGAAAGTTTCAAGGCTGTATGATTTAAACGAAAATAAAATTTTATTGCGCTGTATTGCTCCTCTCGTGTCACCTCCATTTTCTGGTATGCGAAATTCAAGTAGGGTCAACAATATACAGCATTACTACCAACCTACCGTTACGAGAGTGCTGTCGCTTATGGACATTATACATGAAACCCTGCTCTTTTCAAGTATTTGTGGTAGAGGCATAAAACTATCAAGGAAACTACAGAAAAAAGTCAGTCTCAGTCTTTATTGATCAGCCCTCGTAGTTTTCGTCTGTCGCTTGACGCTTACCAGTTATACAGGATTATACAAAATTTCTACCAAATGTAGTGGACATCACAGGCTATTCGCAGAAAACTCAAGAAATACATTTTATTTGCCTTATACATATCCTTTACATATAGAATATCAATCCTAATCGTTTGCTATTTTTTAGAAAATCGTAATTTTCAAAAAAATATTCCATGTAAAGGGTATACTGAGGTGGGGGGATTATGCTGTAAATCTTCGAGTGGCATCCTTGGAAGGTACTGAACCTAAATATCAAGTTTGGTGTTTATCTAATTTTTTGTATTTATGATGTTCAGAGACACACAGGCACGCGGACATGTTTAGAAAATGCTTTATTTGAATTCAGGGCGTCTCAAAACATATACTTCCGTGAAATACCTGTATCGAATTTTTGGATGGAATGCAATACATCCCCTACTTACCACACGTAGTAGAGAAAAAAAAAAGGATTCTCCCATGCTTATGCAGTTCAACTGTTTTGTTGTTGCTGTTTTATTTATTTATTTGTGGTTAGTGGTTGAAGCAGTATTTTTAACACTTAAATAATTTCAGTCTAATTGTATAATATGTAAATTCAATAACAGGCCGCCTTGAAGCAATATGTGTACGTAATAATTTGTAAAATGTATGCAACAGTCATTGCATATGCTTATATTATTGTATCCATGTGTAATAATGTTATGTGACTATATTACGTAATTTAATAATGTAGGAGCTGTAAGAATATAAAGTTAAAGGTTGCTAACAATGAGGTAACAATGAGGTAACCTTGAGGCAATAATGAGTTTAAGAGTTTAACAAAACTACTAGTCATTATTGGAGCAAAAATAATGTAAATTTTGCGACAGTTCATAAAATAGCCAATCAACAACCAGAAAAAGCTTTAGTTAAATGAAGGTATTCTATTGGAGAAGGAATAGTCAATCGGAGACTTGAAATACAGAAATTTACAAGTTTAGACTGTTGAAATCAAGTCAGTTCCCTCCAAACAGTGCTCATAACCAGACGTGTTGCTTCTAGACAGTGATCATAACCAGACGCGAGATGTGTCCTCGAGAAATTAAATACGTATTCGTGTGAGACTAAAAATAAGTCTACGTGTTAAAAAGTACAAGTAATTAATTAAAGAATCTCAGAGCTCTCTATATTAGTGAAGTGTTATTTTAATCGTATCAGGTATTAATAAAAGGAGAGATGTAAAATTATAATCTGTGTAAGCCTACATTCTTGTCGCATCACGCCCTGCCATGATATCCATGTCTCTAAAATAAATACTGATGCAGCCGAGGCAAGCATAAATATATAATATTTAAAGAAACAGTAAAAATACAGAGTTAATGATTAACTTGGAGCAAAGGCACCTGAAAGTACATTTGGGACGAAGGCTACCGGAAACTGTTTACCACACGTGCGGTTGCAACTACTACAAGTTCGGCTGCCCAACAGTTGAACTACAATACAACTACATCTCAAATCGGCTTTTCCATACGTGAGGCAAATAGTAATACTCCTTCAAATTGACGCCCAAAGCGTGGTGCAAATAACGTAACAAACCACCTTTCACACGGTTGTAGGCGATTTAAATGGTAAAGTTCATTAAACAGTTTGGGCGAGAAGTCCCCGTACTCTTGTGAGTATCAAATGTTATTATGTTATGTAGTTATGTTACTTCTTATCAATTGTTGGAATTCATGGTTACATGTTTTCGCAGTCGAGTTTTAATTTGTAGCCATGGCAGATGTGAGCGGCCATAGTTACACTATTGAGGGGTGCTTAGTGTCAAGTGCACGAACAACACGCAGGGCAGACGTTGAGACAGATTATGGGAGCATTCCAGGAAAGATTTAATAAGGCTCCACTGGGATAACCAACACTTCTGGATTAAGATGTAGCAGTAATTTGTATCACAACAATGTAAATGCCAGAGTGATTGTAGTGTAAATAAGCATTATTGTATGACATTGATTTGGGATGTTTGTTAATTATAAGCATTGTTAGGAAATAAGTTTACACGGCCTCACTGAAACTGACAATAAGAGCGGGTAACAATGAGCGAGGGGGCGAGTTGTTTATCAATTATTAGAGACAAGCAAATGACGTCAGATTTGCGCGCTTTTCTTAGAAATGGCGGGAATTTCTTCCCTAGAGCATATGTTTTCGTAATTTTTGATTGGATATAAAAATAGACGCTAATGTTGGCGCGTTTTATTAACCAATAGCAACTCGGTTACAATCTTTAGGCATATTAGGGTGAGGGAGTATAAAAGCTCAAGTCAGAGGCAGATAACAAAAGCATTCGCGGGTAATACGTCGATCAGTTCAACATAAGTATTCGTGAGTTATACGTCGCGTAGTTCACAGAAGCATACATGAAGTACACGTTACGCAATTCTACAGAATCTCTCGCGTCGTAAAGCTAGTTATAAATGTGAAATACGCGAATTAATAAAGTGCGGCAAATAAGTGATTATAATAACATTAGAAAACACAACAGTTTCAGTCTGGCGTGTATCAGGAGTCAATATGTGAACTTAATTAATCGTGACGGTAATAAAAGTGTAAAAACAAATTCTTTTATCAGTGTTATCTTTGAGTAACAAATCCTTTCCGTTTACACACCTTGATCAAGAGATATGCTCGACTTAATAATAATAATAATAATAATAATAATAATAATAATAACAATAATAATAATAGCTAGCCGGAGGACAATGAACCCAACATTCAAAGTAGTAATACAATAACAGGCGCCCAGCAAAAGATAACACGAAGTGACCGCGACAAATTGGCTCCCATACGTGGTGCAGATAAACATGAAGTATCTACCAACTACTAATAAATAATCCACTTCCAAGAAAGACGTGTTTTTGCTTTTGCCAGTGTTAAAGATAGACCGCGGAGCGGAAGGAAGAAGACACGAGAAGAAACATGTGCCGGAGTCTCTGCTTCGATTGAACAATCTCCTATGAAGTCGACACGTAAAGTGCTTCGGAACTTGGTATACTGAGGACAACAATGCGAGATCACATGAAAGAAGATCACATTTTAAACTCAGACCTTTTCGATCGACGTTCGTAAACGAATTATCGGATAGAGGCCAGAATGAGCGCGTTTTAGTATGCCGTGCTTTGTTAACTCAATTTCCAAATGCAGTGAACCGTGCCAAGGTTATTTTTTCGGATGAATGTGCGATTTATCGCAGCTCACGTGTTAAAAATATTGGCTTTTGGGCCAAAGAGAATCCTCATTACACAGTCGAGTTAGAAAGGCACCCGCTACACCTAATGTTATGGGCAGCGATGACATCACAAAATCTACTTGGACAGCACTTTTTTGAATGGACTGTGAATGGCGCAAATTATTTACACATGTTAAAAACATGGTTAATACCTCAGCTTAAGTAAAGGGGCGTCACACAACGCATATGGTTGCAGCAAGATGGAGCACCTCCTCACTACGCTCTTGCAGAACACTCCTAAATGAACATGGATAGGTCGTGGTTCATCAGCAACACCAGCTCCCTTGAAATGGCCACAGTGAAGTCCTGACCTCACCAGGAAAACTCGTTATGGGGAGCCATTAAGGCACATGTATCTGCACGTCGTTATGCTACAAACGAAGAACTGCGCAGTGCTGTTGAAGATGCATTTCGCACTATAACACCGGACATGCTCAAGAATATGTCAAGAAGAACATGGAGATGAATGGAACTGTGTTTACAGCATGATGAGGGACACACAAATACACTGGACACTTAATACATAAGCACTTGTGCTAAAATAAGTCAATTAGCATTCGATACTAGGGGGTACGGGGAGTTCTCGCCAACCCTGTAGATCTCAGTATAAAATATGTTTGGATGACAAACTTTGAGATGGGACAGGTAATGTCAAATTGAACAAATTTTGCTAACAAACCCATATCAGGAGACGCTGTTGTATAAAGCCATATCTCCTTATACTGCTTGAGCTATTGTTCTACCTAACCGTATGGCCTTCCAACACGATGAAGGTCTTTCTCGTTTGCGTGTGTGAACACCTGGATTGCCGTTATCTTCGAGTCCGATACTGCATGGTGACGCAGTGTTTGAATGAGATGAAAGCAGCGTATTAAATGAGTTAAAGCCATATTGGAATTGCATATTCAAATAGATGGGCAGTACTCGACACATATATCTTATTATAAATGATTGCATAAAGGTTATAAATTAAGACTATTGGGAAACAATATGTAAATAAATCAATATTTTCATAGAAGTCTTATACTATGAAAAATAAATTACATTGTATTATGTAAAAAGAATAAAAGGAAGAGAAATGAATAACGTAAAAGGGGAAACATTCCATTTACAATATTTTAAACGTAATAATAAATAAAAAGATCAAAAAAAGAGATAAATAAAATAGACATTTGTTAAACAATGAATTTGTATTGTAAATATGTTATTTATATCGAAATGTAATATGTTTAACTTTGAGAATTTGTATATAATTTACAATTTCTTTCGCTATACTTAGCAACCAGGCTGGTAAGTAAAAAACGTTAACAACTTTTTATTCCCTTAATACATTTTCTTAAAGAAGAAGACATCTTGTGCAATGCTCAAACCAAATAATTTAAATTACTATGCATATTGTGTAAAATTATGTGCAAAAGACATTACCATCAATGAATTGCGATACAACATAAAGAATCAAAGAACAAAATTATAAAATTGTAGCCAAGCAAGATTGAAATAAAAAGGTAGGTAAATATTATTCCACATTTTATTATTTAAATTTCCCGAAAGAAAATAAATTACCTTTCAGTGAGTATTATTATTATTATATTATTATTATCACAATTTAATTTGTCTTACCTTGCTCAAACACGTAACAACACCCTAGATAACAGTAGGTACACTGCTAATAACTGAGCTACACGTATTTTAAAATCACTTTAAATGCACCGGACAAACCTAGCAAAATAACAAAGCTTAAACAAAATTCCAAAGCGTAACCCACGCTCCAACTGTACTACAATTACTGAGAGGAGTTAATATTCCACCAAGAATTACTTCTGCCACACAAGCAGACACGATAATGCCAACTGATTTATTGGAGCGGTAACTTCAAATCGGGCAATTACAAGTTCCAGTGTACGATACGACCAGATCACCGGAGAACTTCTAGATCCACAGCCAGAGCCGGAGCCGACACTAGAACCCGCTCACCAAAACCTGTACCAATGGTCAGGTAAGTTTTCCCTGGACCCCACTATCTTTTTCTAACGTTATGCAGAATTTTTACTTTCTCTACCACGTAAGGTAGAGAAGGTATTGCATGCCACCCAAAAATTCGACTCCAAGATTTCACTGAAAATACATGTTTTGAGGCACCTGAATAATTTATTTAAAAAAGGTCGGTGTGTGTGTGTCTGTGAACAGCATAAATCAAAAACGAAAACTCGGATAAATACCAAACTTGGTATTTCGGTTCATTACCTTTCAAAGATACGACACAAAGATGTTCAAGAAAACCCCCTACCACAAACTATCCTTTACAAGGAGTATTTTTCGACATTTTTTTGTATTTTCAAAAAAATAGCCCTGGCGACTTTAATTAACATACCACGTATTTAAATGTTTACATTACAAATAAAATGCATATCTTAAATTTTCAGGGAACATCCTGTGAAACCCACTTCATTTGGAAAAAAAAATTGTATAATCCTGTTAATTGTAAACGTTAAATGTCAGACAAAAGTGTACTACACAAAAATATGTAGACTTCTTTAAAACACACAATTTATTTCAAGTAACTTTTTTGTCACATCAGCCATTTCAAAGATATCCGTTATTAGTAGTTCGAATTGTTAATTCCTTGGTCATTCTTTAAAGTGCTTTCAACATTGAGTTGTTTCTGGTGATTGTATGCAAACAGTATGGAATTTTAAGGCTAGCATATAGCTACCAGCTCCTAAACATTTGACCATCGCTGTTCTCTTTGTATCTATAACGAAATGTGTAATGTAGCTATTACTGAAAAAGTTTATTTGATTAAAGTGTAGTAATATAAAATAAGCTTTAGTAAGAATAGTTTGTATACTCATTAATAAACGATAGAGGGTAGAAAAAGTCATGTGGTATATGATACGCCACGTTGGGCGCCATATGAAGCTGGCCGCGTCCTCGATGCGTAATAATTAAGTCTCTTCTTTCCCTGGCTAGCGTTGAGCAGTGTCGACTTTGTAAAGTCTACAGGGGGTGGTAAAATTATATATATTGCGATAATAAAAACATAGGCTTTGGTAAATATTGGCTTTATTATACTGTTATGTTACACATACAGTAACGCGAGCCACTATTTCGTCAATTATCCGCGACTGACAGAGATTATTTGTTAGTCGGCGGTATTAAGAAGTATTGTAAAGTTTTCCCTGCGTTAATAGCCGCAGCCTGACTTATATGGCGCGAGTTCAGCTAAGAGTCAAGTTACTCGTCTTCTGTGAATTTCGCCATGTTCGATATTATCCAACTTACACGGCGGAGAGTTCAGCTAAGTGTGAATTAATTCTAGAAGAGTCTTCCGGGCTGATTTGCCGTGGTCTGCTGGAGTAATTGGATCAGGCGTTTCGGCCACTACTGCGGTGGACATCATGGGTGGCTGGTCGAAGTCTTCTTGGTGAAGGTACAGTTGTGTCTTCACCAAGAAGACTTCGACCACGCCACCGATGATGTCACCGCAATAGTGGACGAAACGTCTGGATCCAATTACTCCAGCAGACCACGGCAAATCAGCCCGGAAGACTCTTCTAGAATTACGAACACCGGCCGTGAAAGCCTACGCTTACTCATAAGAGTGAATTTATTTGTATTTTGTGAATTTCCCATGTCCGATATTATCCAACTTGCACGGCGCAGATTCAACTAAGAGTGAAGTTACTTGTGTTTCGTGAATTGCGGCATGTCTGATTTCATCCCTACTCCCCATATGTCACGTGATTATTTTGTTCGGTTTTCAATCATGTGACGATCTCCTGTTTTCGTATTCGTCAGTTTGTATTCTTGAATTCCATTTACTGGCTAAAATTTCAGTTCTGTTCAGCTTTCTCTTCCCACGGTACTATTTACAGTTAGTTTAATTTATACTGTAGCACGTACATACATTTATGGCTTTAATACTTTTCTCGGCACAAACAACATGGATGGGCTGGTGACTCGAACCGTACTTCCTCAAACAATTGTAATATTTTGTATGAAGGTTTTTCCTATCGAGTTATAATATTAAATGCAAAATTTTACTTCTTTGTTTAATCTACATACAATCAAATCAAATACGGGGCCTAGTTGAACCTTGCAATATATCATTTCAGATTTGTTTTCTATCTACTTCATTTTAGTACAAATTAACCTTTGTAGAAATAGCTGCATTACACGTTTCCTTATAGATACAAAGTTAACAGCGATAGTCAAAAATTTAAGAACTTGTCGCAATATATTCTGGCCTTAAAAAATCCATACTTTTCCATTCAACCGCGAGAAATACTTAAGTACTTTAAATTCTACATGACTTTAAAAGGTGACCAAGTAATGAACAATTTGAACCACTCATAACGGATATCTCTGAAATACTCATACCGTAAAAGAATTATCTGAAATAAATTGTGTGCTTTATAGACGTCTACTTTTTTATGCAGAATATTTTCGTCTATCGCTTAATGTTTACCAGTTATACAAAATCCTTCCTAGTGAAGAGGACTGCAAGATGTAGATTTTATTTGTCATGTACATATCACTAATATTTCTGTGGTGTTTTAACTATCATCGTTAGAGCCATTTTTAGAAAATAATAAATTTCGTAAAATGTTCAACGGGAACTGTAGTTCGGGTGTGGGAATTTTATTGAAAACCTATGTGTCGCATTTTTGAAAGATACTGAACTTAAATACCAAGTTTGGTATTTATCCCCTTTTCTTTCTTTCTTTTTTGAGTTACGCTGTTCACCTACAAGGACCTTTTTCTAAAAATGCTTCTTTGAGTTCAGGGGACTTCAAAACATACATTTCTGGTGAAACCTTGACATCGAATTTTTGTGTGAAATACATTACTTGCTCTGCTTACCATACGAGGTAGGGAAAGCAATAAATTCTGTTCTCCTCCATTGTTATTGTGATTATTATTAATTATTATTAATTATTATTAATTATTATTATTATTATTATTATTATTATTATTATTATTATTATTATTATTATTATTATTATTATTATTATTATTATTATTATTATTATTATTATTATTATTATTATTGCAGCTGCTCCTGCTCTTCAGCGCTTGAAGCAATGCACTTCTTTATCAAATCTGGTGGCCAAATTTGTGTCTTAAGAACACATCGGAAGTAAACTTCATTATTCTCAAATAAAGTCATATATTAGGTAACGGGCAGTTTACAGAGAATACTAACGATACCTTCAGAAATTCATTGAAATGCGTTACATATCTCAAGCTGAGTTTCAAATTAAATTGTCTCGAAAAATCCCCTTACTTTGAAACTACGTAAATAACATAGCTAACATTTTTCATGTCTATCTACCACAACCTATTGAATGTAATAATCTAGAATTATATTTTGGAATGTAATTGATCTTCGAGTATTAGTAGCGTTGGCTTAACATTTTTAAATTCGTTTTTTTCAAAGAGAAAAGCATTTTAAAGAATGAAGTAAGGTCTACAAACGAAGTAATGCGGTTTAGAGGTAGCAAATACAATGTCTCAATGTGCAGCACAAGTTCAAATTTTCCGTTACAAGTAGCTGCCAAGAAAATATAGTTCAAAGGTTAATATTCTTCTATAATTCGATTTATTTCAAACTAACCAGACATTTCAATGAGACGGTGCAGCTTATATGGTGTTGTTAAGAAATGTTTTACAATTTCATCAACAACAACTTTTCATGGTTTAGGAAACATCTCCTATTCGGGCTTCACGTTTTGGAAGTCTTCCTATATTTCTGTAGCCTCAGGGTTTATAGTACTTGAATTGGCACGCGGATTCTTTGTAAATGACTCTAGTTCCAGGCTATGGAAGGCTCCCGAGCTCGATCCCACCTGGGGGTGCGGCTTATAAGTCCCGGGTATAGGATCACTGCAATCAGCATTGTGAGAAAAGTGAGGGGCTCTATTGGCCTCCCTGTATCGACTGGATGATCACCCACCTATGCTGCGCGTAAGTGGGCGTGAGGCCGGCAGTGCGGTTGACAGGTTCTTCGCGGGCTGTACCACCATAGGATTTATTCCTACAGCTTATAACCTGTGTTCAGGAGAGTTGTTATAAGCGTTTAATTGCGATACTTACCCCTCTACTTCTCCTGTGCGTGTGTGCGAGTACTTTGTTAAACCATGTAGCCGTTTCTAGGGCAAATAACTGCACCCTTGGTAACTTCTGATTCTTTCACTCCTTGGTGTTCGCCTCTCGAAATTATTTTAATAATTTTTATGGGATGCAAGTGGGGAACTAGATTGTTATTCTGATTTTGTTATTATTTGGGGGCATATTTTAAGGGGAATGTTCTGCCAGTTTTAATGTGTTCTTGTTTATTGTGATTCATGCCAATTTCATGCCAAAGGTTCGTGCTAGGTACGTGGTTGGTCAAGAGGCTGTCGTCAAAAATCCATCTGTTTAAAATACCCGACCAAATGCTGAATAAGTGCCTATATGGTAACTGACGTGTCAGCGGAAATTACGTAACTCACGTGTCAGACATGAAGTGATCTTTTCACTTAAACCGCGTGTCATCTAATTTCTGCTTACTTCAACATCCGAAAAATGATTAGCAAGAAATCTAAAGACGATTTCGTGTAGTTACTTTAACCAAGTTTGTCCAGAATATTTCAAGCTATAAAATCATATTTATCAAGATCTGTTAAAATAAAATTATAACCGTCACAATATGTGTGTGTGCGCGCGCGCCCGTGTCTGTGAGCATCAGAACTTTAAAAAAAAGTTGGATAAATACCAGGCTTGGTATTTAAGTTCAGCATATCCCAAAGAAGTGACATGAAAACTTCAAGAAAATCCCCCCACAACAAAGTACCCTTTATATGAAACAACATTCGTAATGTTTTATTTTCTGAATAATGGTCCTAATGAATTTAACTAAAATAGCATATATTAAAATACACTCGTATATCTTGAATTTTCTAGGAATAGCTTATGTAATCCTCTCCATTCGGAAGGAATTTTGTATCATCTTGTATAACGGGCAGACGTTAAGCGGCAGACAAAAACATACCATACAAAAATTACAGATCGCTTTTAAACACAAAAGTTATTTCAAATAACTGTTTACTTGCTTTACCACGCATCCAATAAGTAGGGAAGGTACTGCATTCTACCAAAAAAATTGATACCGAGATTTCATCAGTAATCGTGTTTTGTATCCAAGAAAAGCATTGTTAGAAAAGATGTTTGTGTGTGTGCGTGTGTGTGCGCGCATGGGTGTCTGAACAGGATAACTAAAGTACGAAATGTTGGATCACTACCATGCTTGGTAATTACGTTCAGTACCTTCCAAAGATGCGACACGAAGAATTTCTTGAAAATCTTCACACCCCAAATTACTCTTTACATAGAACATTTTTGAAATGTTCGACTTCTTTCAAAATTGACTAACGATTTTTATTAAAATATCATATATTAAAGATATTTACATGACAAAATGTATATTTTGAATTTTCTGGGAATAGTGAATGAAGTGCTCTTTATTCGGAATGATTTTGTATAATCTTGTATAACTTGTAAACGTTAAGCGATAGGCGAAAGCGTACTACACAAAAAATATAGAACACTTTAAAACACAGAATTTATTTCAAATAAACTTTTTCTGGCATAGGCCATTTCAGTTGGTAATAGTTCGAAGTGTTTGTTACTTGGCCAAAGTCCTGTCAACATGCAGTTGTTTCTTGCAATGTCATAAACAGTATGGAATTTTAAGGCCAGCGTATAGTGTCAATTTCTTAAATATTTGAATTTTCCCGTTTTATATATAACGGAATGTGTAATACAGCTGTTTCTCTAAAAGTTTATTTGCATTAAAGTATACTAGAAAAATAAGTTTTACTAAGAATAGTTTGTATACTCACTAATAAACGACAGTCATTTCCGAGATATCTGTTATTACTGATTCGAATTGTTCAATAATTTGTATTCCTGTCGATTTTTAGTTGTTTTTCGCGATTGCATGGAAAGTGAATGCAATTTTAAGGCCAGCGTATAGCGCCCTGTATTTAAACATTTGGTTATCACTATTACCTTTTGTATATGTAACGAAATATATAATGTAAGTCTTTTCGAAAAGGTTTGTCTAGATTAAAATGAAGTAGATGGGACAAGTAACTTTGTAAGAATAATTTGTAAACACACTAAGAAGCTATAGAAAAAAACATGTGATAGTAACACATCAGATTTTTAAATAATGTGACAACTTGTGCAGTGTACCGGTGTTTAGGAATTTTTTAATGTCCCGTACTGATCATTTGATCATTAATTATAACCAAAAGTACGCATTTTTCCTGCGTTTAGATAAGTCTCATATGTAAATACACTACCAGGTTCTCTCAAGTCAAATCTCGAATGGAGAGTTAAGGGCATGATGGACGCTACTGGCAGGCAGGGAAGACATAAAGGGAATAAGTAAACCTCTAGTGAAGGCGAGGCAACTGATATCTGAAATGGTTGGTAGTAGAGAAGCGGGACTGTAAGAAGAGCTTAAGAGTTTGTGTTAGTGCTTTATTTTGTTAATGACATTTTTTCACTTGTTTGTTAGTGCTTTGTGTATATTTATTTTCTCTACTGTTTTTAGTTTACTATAATAGGGTATAATAGTGCATCGGAATACGATTTACAGTTGTTCTGTGATTTATTTATATTTAAAATGCTATATGCGTTTTAATTTTTCGTGCAATAATGCTTTCTTACTGGTATTGTTTCATTACTTCTACCACCATCACCACCATAACCAATAATAATAATAATAATAATAAATAATAATCTGCTTATTATTCTGTGTGTTATAACAGCAAGTACGTTCCACAGCTACATGTGATTGATAGGGATCTATGTATTTATTTATGTATGTATATGTTACATACACTCATTCATTCATTCACGTCCAATACATATTGAATTAATTTTTCTTCCACACTAGCCATGCGTTTAGCACAAGGTTGCAAAGGTAAACTCAAATGACAAAAATTCAATGTCGTAGCCGGGATTTGAACTATTGATCTCTCCATTTCGTTCCAGTGTTTTAACATGAGCTACCATAGCAACATGTCGGTAAGACATTAAATTTTCCAGCTGACTCGCATTTTTACTTTCTCTACTACGTATAGTAAGTAGGGGAAGTATTGCATTCCACCCAAAAATTCGATACCGAGATTTCACCGGAAATACATGTTCTGAGGCCCCTGAATCCAAAAAAAAACATTTTTGGAAACATGCCCGTGTGTGTGTGTGTGTGTGTGTGTGTGTGAACAGCATAACTAAGAAACGAACAGTCGGATAAACATCAAACTTGGTATTTAGGTTCAGTATCTTCCAGAGATGCGACACGAAGGTTTTCAAGAAAATCCCCCACCCCAGATTACCCTTTACATGGAACATTTTTCGAAAGTTTTATTTTCTCAAAAACGGCTCTAACGATTTTGATTAAAATATCATATGTTTAAGATATTTTCATGACAAATGAAATGTATATCTCGAATTTTCTGGAAATGTCTCCAAAAGTATTCTTCATTGTGAACGACTTTTGCATAACTGGTAAACCATAAGAGATAGACAAAATTTTACTACACAAAAAATGTAGATCGCGTTAAAATACACAATTTATGTCATATACAGTTTTTTTGTTGAGTGCACGATTTTCGAGATATTGCCTGTTATTTCCTTAAATTTTCCAATACTTATACTTTTTCTCAAATGGGAATTCGTTATTCATTTTTTTTTGTCCTGGTAATGCAAAGAGAACGGAATACTCCACATAGCAACCAGCTCTTAAAATATTTGACTATCCCTTAAAGCCTATCAATTCCCCTTGCATCTACAAGAAAATTAGCAATAAGATTAACAACTGGATATCTCGATTAATATGAAGCATATGGAGAATAAGCGTCTGTAAAAATAGTTTGTACAAGAGTAGAGAAAGTCATGTGAGAGTGACACATTAGATTTTTCCTGGTATACTACACCTAGTCCTACACACATGACTAATGTGGAATTACAATTAATTCATTTATTAGCCTAATAGAGGCCCGGGACTTTAAGAACTTACTGTAAATCGCCACTGGGGTACATCATTTCAAAACATTTGAGATTTCCTTGTGGTTTACCGTGAAAAAATGCGAGTCAGTTGGAAAATTTAATGTACTACCGGCATGTTGCCACGGTAGCTGAGTGGTTAGAGCAACCGGGCGGAAACCGGGAGATCCGTGGTTCAAATCTCGGCTATGGTATTGAACTTTTCAGTTGTCTGATTCTACCTTTACAAATACATATTGTTAAACTAATAGTAAATGGAATATTATGTTTACTGACTAGATTTTCAAAAGGAATGTGATTAAAATATTTACTTATGAAACCAAGTTGACTATACTGCTGTGCAAAGTGTAGTTATGAATCTGATATCTATTCTGGCAGTGTTAGGAGAGGAGAAATATTGGCAGATGGTTGTTAATACGACGAACTCATTTCCGCCTGACTTCATGTTCACCTGCGACATCATTACAGCTTATCTCCCAGTGTACTCAGACACTCTGTGTGGAACGGTGAACAGCTGAATGCCGTCTCTCGCTGTGAGTAACAATATATTAATAACGGTGGAAACTGTGTTTTGTGCTTGAGACTTTCCCGACTAAAACATTAATCCTCTATCCTTTAAATGCTTTATAAACCAAGTGTTTTTGTGAGGATTAAATATTTGTGCGATTATATTTAATTTTAATAACGTACTGTTACATTATGTCATCTTCAGGTAAAGGATTTAATATTTTTACATACAAATATAGGTAACAAGGTCAAACAGACTGTAGACAAATAGTACAATCAAAATAGTCTGTAGAAACCTTAGTATTACATTCATACGACTTTTTCTACCCATTCTTCAATATGTTATTCTTACAAACGCTTAGTATTCTATCTACTTCATG
Source organism: Deroplatys truncata (assembly GCA_030765065.1). Taxonomy (NCBI): domain Eukaryota; kingdom Metazoa; phylum Arthropoda; class Insecta; order Mantodea; family Mantidae; genus Deroplatys; species Deroplatys truncata. The sequence goes on from CM060979.1 coordinate 163,696,064, forward strand.
TTAATCCAGATAAGTATTTACAGGAATAGTCTTCTTGCATATTTCCTTATAGGTACAAAGGCAATAAGGGAAAAACAGTAGGCTTAAAAGATAGTCCAATCTTTTAAGAACGTGTAGCTATATGATGGGTTTGAAATTCTATTCTCTTTGTATGACCGCGAGAAAAAAATGAAGAGCAATTTTCCAGCTGAAAAGTATAAACTACTTGACAATTCAGACCGATAATAATGAAGATTTCGGAAATGGTTAATGCCACTAAAAATGAATGTGATATTAACTGTATACCTTTGAGATCTATATATTTGTGTATTAAGGTTTCGTCTATGTCACACACTTTACAAGTTATAAAAATTCACTCAGAATGAGCAGGATATCATATTTTATTCCCAGAAAATTCAAGATATTGATTTTATTTGCCATGCCAATATCTTTATATATGGTATTTTAATCAAAATCCTTAGAGCGTTTTTGAGCAAATAGAAATTTTTAAAAAAAATCTTCCGTATAAAGTGATGGGATTTTCTAGAAAATCTTCCTATGTTGCTTTGGTGGCTACTGAACCTGAATACCAAGCTTGGCATTTGTCCGATTTTTCGTTTTTTGGTTACGCTATTTACAGACCAACACAGAAACACGCACACATACGAACGTTTCTTGGATTCAGGGGGCCTCAAAATATGTATTTTTGGTGAAATCTCCGTATACAATTTTTGGGTGGAATGAAATATTTTCTCTACTTACTATGTGCGTGGTAGAACAAGTAAAAAGTTGTTTGAAATAAATTACTGTTTAAGAGAGATCCATATTTTTGTATAGTACGTTTTCGTCTATCGCTTAACGTTTACCAGTTATACAAGATTATACAAAATTCCTTTTGAATGAGGAGGGCTTCACAGGCTATCCCCAGAAAATTCAAGATATACATTCTATTTACTGTAAATATCAATATTATATGTATTTTAATCAAAATCGTTAGGGCTATTTTTCAGAAGCTGAAAGGGAACCTTTTTCTAAGAATGTTTTTATTTCTTAGTTCAGGGATCTCAAAACATACTTACCGGACAATTCGTTTTTGCAGTATGCTGTTCACAGACTTACACACACGCGTAGTGTTGTTAGGATCTATCAGTTGCTGTGGCATGCCTACGTAACTAGAACGTTACAACGTTTAGGCTTTTACAATTCACCAGTTTTTGTTGCTGGTTCCCACACTATTTTATATTTCCGACATTTTTACTCGTTTTCGACATAATTACATATTTTCACCTTATTTTAATACAAATACTTCGATATACTATAGTTTTTACATCTTACACTTTTTCGACTGTTTTGTTAGATTTCATACACTTTGAAAGGATGCCTTTGCTGTGATGGAAGTCAAAATGTAGACCACTTTTTTGGGAGTGGCAGGTGTAGCTGGGAAGTAAGGGGCTCGCACGGGAGTACCATGTGCTATCTCACCTGGATGATGTCTCGCATCTCCGAATTCCCTTTAAATTCTCTGCGGGGTTGCTTGTCGTAGAGCTGAGGAGAATTCCTATCCTAGGTAGCTAAATTAATATTTCTCAGAATTTTGTAGGTGAAGGTAAATAACAAACTGGCGTTCCCTTAAACAGCTCAATTTATTAAAAAAATAATACCCATTGAGCCTAAAATGATACAAAACACTAAACTGATAAAATAAAATGACGCAAAAGCTGTACGTTTAACCTTCCGGCCACTGTGAATTCGTGAATTACGCGGACCTATCTGCGTCATATGATATTTTCCCACCTATATGCACGTATAAAATCACATTTAATACATCGTAAGAGTAAAATCAGAGTGTGTGTAACTTGGGGCCTCTTTCCCTTTTTCTGTTCTACTACTATGACGCTAGAATCCGCGCCTTTAAATGTAACAGCTATACTCATTGGTTATCTACTTAGCGTGCTATGAAAATAAAATGTTCCAAATTTGAGAAGTCACGCTTCCCTGTGACTTCTCTGGTAAAACCCACTATCTCCATCTCTCTTTACAACCCTCGTTTCTCTTTCCGTTTTTCAAAATCACCTGTCTTCCAGGAACTGGACCACTACCTCTATCTCACTCTAATCTCGGACCTCTCTCTCTATTTTCTGTGACCTTACTTAAACCCTGCGTGAATTAGGTGTATGCCATGGACTTTACCCCTGTTGCTCGCTCGCCTGCTTGTTACTAATTACAATATTCCTTGCATGCTTGCTTTTTGTTAATTACATTCTGTGGTACAAGTTAGTTTACGTAAAACTATTTCTCAATTTTGTTTTAGATTATTAGTTATTCTTGTTATTTTCAATGCTCTATATGTCACCTTACACAGCGCAGCACCTCCAAGGCGACAATCAAAGGCACAAGCAATTGGAAAATAAATAATTATGAAGTTATCAAAAAATACTTGAGGTCATTTGTGCTTTTTTGTAAAAAGCATACATTTTGAACAATTGCAAATATAACTATATAACCTTTTAAGATAATAACAACAATAATAATAACACTTAAAAACATATCAACTTACAAAGCTAAGAACGTCTACAAATATCTCAAACTATTTTCAAAAATTTGAAAAAAGTTGGTCAACGTAAGGTTGAAGTAATCCTAATGAAAACTCTACAAGTACTTCCTAAGCGACGATGTTTTGTTATTTAAATACAGTTTGAAGCATATAATTATGGAAAATAACTTAATCTAACAGTAATAATCTTTAGGATATTGTCGTAAAAAACATGCATGAAATAACGCTTAGCCTGCTTACCACTATTAGTAGTCAAGATTATGAGAAAGTGCTTTCCAAATTCCGCCTCTAAACCTTCCCTCCTACGTCAGGTAGTTTAGGGCAGGTTTTTCTTGATCTGCACAACAGTGAGAAAACTATCTGCCTGTGCGGAGATTTGGTCCGCGGGAAACCTATCTGAAGGGACAAGCAGGTGCAGGCAGTAAAAGTGGCAGAAATATACATCTCTAGAAAGCATTCGACACCTTGCGTTAGTATATGAACGGATGTGACTTTCAATGATTCGATGCATGCATTTGTGTAGAAGCAAGTGCGGGCATTTTGATTATTTGCTATGTTTCTCTGTTGAGGTATACAATTTCATTAGTAAGTATTAAAAAAATGGGTTTTCAGACAGAAGTTCATATGGACTTTGTTTCTGGTTTTGGTGTAAGGAACCTTCCCTCAAAGTTTATAAAATTATTTTTGATACAGCCTGTGTTTAAGACAAATGATGGAGTAACTTTGTAAAAATAAAGAGTTGGGCAAAATAAATATAATAAGCAAAAACATGAATAAGTTTACCTCTTTCTGAAGCCATATTCTTGACTCTCTTCTTAATTTGGCTCACTTTTACAGTTTCATTGGTAAAGTAATGCAGAATTAGCTACGGAATTAAATAAGAAGACGTGAAACAGAATGCGGCGTTAAACGAATAAGACGGGAGCAGGATCTAATTAGTGGCAGACTACTCTAGGCACCTGGGACGTTTCCTTCTTTACTCACTTGCCTTCTAATTTTTAGCCTTAGGGGTAACTTAAAGTATGAACAAACTCTTCGTTGACCCATGCATCTGCTCCGAGTTTTCAGAATCCATAAATATCTTCTTGTAAAAATGACACGAAAACATGTTTTCTCTATTTCCTTTACCCTTGTCCAAAGTAGAGGAAGTACTAAATTCAACCTAAAAAGTTCATATAGTTTTCACGGAGAATATATATTTTGAAGGCCTTCTGAATTTGATGGACATTTAAAATGTTCTTGTGTGTGCGTGGGTTTAAATACTACAATTCATATTTAAAATATACATTGAAAGAAGTATATAATGGTGAGAATTTGTCCTACTAGAATAAAAGGGTCTTCAACTGAATCATAATTTGAATAATAATTCATTTTGGGAATAAAACCAACAAAAGTGGGGAGATCCAGGCATTTTACTTTTTCATTTAAATATAGTTTAAGATTATTGGTTTAATACTAATCTTTCAAAGGAATGCACGATGAAGATTTTCAGAGAATAGACTTCTAGCTCTGGAAATACTACTGCTTTTTGTTTTTATTTTCTTGAAGTAGCTTTAACACCTTATAATCTGGTGTACCACAGTTGATACAAATATGTTTTATTAAGGTTTTAGTTTGAATGGCATTTTAATGGTTTCATATTATACTAGCCATCAACAATAAAATAGAAATATTTATAGCACTTTCACATTGTAAAAATATTGAGTTCTTTAAATGAATAAGAAGAAAAATCTATGAAGCTGCAATCAAATGTAACCCGGTTAGCATCTAAGTGCGCCATCATACCCGTTATTATACTTGGGCTTCCCTGTCTTTTACCACGGTACGTTTGATTGCAGTTGCTGGGATTCGGACTCGGGACGCTTTGAATGGATAGAAAGTCGATTTCGTCTTACTCTGACGATTATGGATATTGAAATTGGTTCAGTTGTGGTGCCTGTGAAAGAGTTGTGAGAGTTGGTTTATTAATTAGAGGAAGAGCGTATACGTAGCAAAATAATTCCGGCATTAAGAATTTAATAATTCTGAGATATTAGCATGAAAAATATATAATCTGAGGTTGTATTCATCCGGTTAATTTATTGTACATAGGAAGCCATAAAATTTGGATGAAATTTATAGCAGACATAGGGATGCGGATATCATTTTTTAGCTTAGCCTTTACTTCCGTTTACAAGCAAATACATATAAGAGGGTGGATCGAAAAGTAACGCATAATAATTGTTTTCTGTCTTAGTATTGCAGCTGGGATGTTGCAATTTCACACAGATTTAGTTTGAAGTTTTCAATACAGAGGGTATTCTTTGTTTTATGTGCAGCTCTAGCTAGAGAAGCGTGAACTACACAACGAATATGGCGTGCATGTTACTGTCGTCCACCTGTGAAAAGCAGAGAGATGTGGTTCGATATTTGTAGGCCAAAGGGCATAAACCGAGTGATTTCACAGGGACATACGTGGCGTGTATGGGGATGATTGTATGGACCGTAGCAATGTCTCCAGGTGGTGTGCATTCTTTCTAGAGGGCCGTGTGAACCTTAGTGATTCGCCACGCTCCAGGAGGCCGGTAACCGCTGCAACGCCACAGAATGTCAGAGGCATTTAGGCGGAAATTTTGAACGTGTGCAACTGCGAACCTTATCGCATCAGTTCAACATTTCCTATGGTGCAGTGTACGATGTTGTTTATGAGACGTTGCAATTTCGTAAAGTTAGTGCTCGCTGGCTGCATAAGTATCTGACAGACAACCACAAGGGCCAGCGAATGATGACGAGCTTGGATCACCTAGCGCAGTACACCGCAGAAGGACATGGCATTCTGAAAGGAATCGTCACTGGTGATGAGTCGTGGGCACACAACTACACGCCCGAAACCAAGCAAGCAAGTATGGAGTGGACACATGCCGGTTCCCCAGTGAAGAAAAAATTCAGTGACTCATTATGCTAGGAAAGTGCTTGTGACAATATTCTGGGATATGCATAGTGTTCTATTGTTGGACTTTGATGAACACGGGACCGCTGTAAATGCTGCAGCCTACGTGAAAACTTTGGTGAAGTTGCGTCGTGCCCTTCGTGACAAACGCCACAACATGAATGCTGACGATGTCAAAATTCTTCATGACAATGCTCGCCCCCATTTGCTGCTGCTGTTCGTCAGAAAATCACCAAATTTGGTTAGGAGGTGCTCCAGCATCCACCGTACGGTCTGGGTCTTGCATCGTCGGACTTTCATCTGTTTGATCCCATGAAGAAATTCCTAGCCGACCAACGCTTTGCAACAGATGCGGAAGTGAAATCAGCAGTCCGCAGATGGCTATACTCCAAGGAAATGGACTTCTACGAACAGGGCATATTGAAACTGGTATCACGATGGGATAAATGTGTTGAGAAACGTGGTGTCTATGTCGAAAAGTAGGTAAAAGGTGTAAGGTCATTTGTTATTATTTTGTTTTCTTTTAAGTATTAAACTTTTTTGTAAAAAATTATTGTGCGTTACTTTTCGTATTATAATTATTGCAAGGGTCGGGATAAGCATACAGCAAACTATTTGCATCCTGTATGTAAAGTGATTTTGTTCGCTTTTTAACTGCCATTTTATAAGTTCTCGCTGCCATTGTTTTGATCTAGTTCAACTCTCACTGGTACTTTACTTGGCTCAAACGTTCACTTCACTTTGTTTTCACCATCACTTCACTTGGTTCGTGACATAGCGCCGTAAAGATATCCACACGGCGTAGCCTCTTCTTCAGAATGGTTCACTTGCTAAACAGTTGAACACAAGAGTTCTACAATCTCTCGCTCACTTTACGTCGCACAACTTGCTATTCGCTTACTAACTCCGCTGACGCTAGATTATATAGCCGCTGGAAATATCATCGATCATGCTAGAGTATTCTGGACACCTATTCTGGAGGTGGGAGAAGGAAAACTTCCAGAATATTCTGGTTATCTGTCGATAGCGCTTCTGGGGTTAACGCTGGCCGAGGACGCTACTTATCTTTATTTATCTCCGACTGCCCGCGCTGACCTCCCGATAACCTTGGGACATAGCAGTTAAGTCACAGTATATGCAGAATATTGTTATATGTTGGGGTGAAGGGTGAAACGTTCGTCAGAAAATGATTAATTTAGGTCAGCGTAGCACCCACATGGGGGCACAACTCGCTGGCAGCAAAAAGACCTGGACCTTGGAGTGCAGTTTTAAAGGGAAGGCGTGGGTTTTTATATTACATTGAAAGATTGGATAACACAGATTACCTGGGATTTATTCACAAAAACGTTTGGCTTCTCTACATAGTTAACAAAAGAAACAGGATGAAGGAGGATGCCGCAGAACGTAGACCGGTCATACGCGACTGGTTCCAACGACCACTTACTCTGGAGTGACGCTATCTTGCCCTTTGGCGTAATCTGCACCGAAAGGAGAGACCGTTAAACAGAAATATAACTAAGGAGACCCAATAATGCTACGTCTGGTAGCAGCAATACAGTATAACAATGCGTCTGGTAATGACAATAAAATTAATGTTCCACAATATGTAAACTAATATTTGTTCTTAAATTAATATCTGCTGGATTCTTTCTTATTTTATTTGTGCATTATCCTTAACATTTCTTTCACAATATTTAGATTCTTTAATACCCTCGCATAAACCTGAAAATTTCTTCTACTCTATATGCAAGTTAAAAAATTACCTCATATTAAACAATCTTTGAAACAGGTTCTTTGAAGTATTTGGATAAATTATTAATATAGAACATACCTGTTCTTGTCCTTATAAAGGCTGTGTCTTTATTTAGTTTCATGTCAAATGTTCGTCTATAGAAATGCACATTCAGCACCTTCTAGCATTACAGTCCTCGAGCTTTTATTTTAATTTTTCCGCACGAATGCAATTTTATAGCTCAAATTTGCGAATATCCATATGTTTACCATAGACAGTAAATGTGAGGATTTAAAATAATCAATGCTGCACTTAGTTCAAAGAGACCCTTAGCTGAGAAAATATTTTTCCCTAATATATTGCAGGACTATAAATGAGCGCACCCTATCCCGGTCACGTTATCTGCGCGAGTAAAATGTCAACAACGCAACTCAGTCTCGTCTGTGAACAACCTCAGTCCCGTAGTACACTACGTGATCAAAAGTATCCGGACACCTGGCTGAAAATGACGTACAAGTTCGTGGCGTCCTCCATCGGTAATGCTGGAAGTCAATATGGTGTTGGCCAACCCTTAGCCTTGATGACAGCGTTCACTCTCGAAGGCACACTTTCAATCAGGTACTGCAAGGTTTCTTGGGGAATGGCAGCCCATTCTTCACGGAGTGCGGAACTGAGGAGAGGTATCGATGTAGGTCGGTGAGGCCTGGCATGAAGTCGGCTTTCCAAAACGTCCCAAAGGTGGTCTATAGGATTCAAGTCAGGACTGTGTGCAGGCCAGTCCCTTACAGGGATATTATTGTCGTGTAACCACTCCACCACACCCGTGCAGTATGAACAGGTGCTCGATCGTGTTGAAAGATGCAATCGCCATCCCCGAATTGCTTTTCAAGTGTGGGAAGCAAGAAGGTGCTTAAAATATCAATGTAGGTCTGCGCTGTGATCGTGCCACGCAAAACAATAAGGGTACAAGCTCTCTCCAGGAAAAAGACGACCAAACCATAATACCACCACCTCCGAATTTCACTGTTGGCACTACACACATGGCAGATGACGTTTCACCGGGCATTCACCATACCCACACCCTGCCATCGGATCGCCACATTGTGTACCGTGATTCGTCATTCCTTACAACGTTTGCCACTGTTCAATCGTGTAATGTTGACGCTCCTTACACCAAGCGAGGCGTTGTTTGGCATTTTCCTGCGTGATGTGTGGCTTATGAGCACCCGCTCGACCATGGGATCCAAGGTTTCTCACCTCACACCTAACTGCCATAGTACTTGGAGTGGATCCTGATGCAGTTTGGAATTCCTGCGTGCTGGTCTGGATAAATGTCTGCCTATTACTCTTTACGACCCTCTTCAAATGTCGGCGGTCTCTATCAGTCAACAGATGAGATCGGCCTGTACGCTTTTGTGCTGTACATGTCTCTTCACGTTTCCACTACACTATCACATCAGAAATAGTGGACCTAGGGATGTTTAGGAGTATGGAAATCTCGCATACAGACTTCTGACACAAGTGACACCCATTCACCTGACCACGTTCGAAGTCCGTGGGTTCCACGGAGCGTCCGATTCTGTTGTTTCACGATGTCTAATGACTACTGAAGTCACGGATAATGAGTACCAGGTAGTAGGTGGCAGCACAAAGCACCTAAGATGAAAAGCGTATGTTTGTGGGGGTGTCCAGATACTTTTGATCACATAGTGTATATGCTATCAGCAGACAACTCGGCCCGGTAGCATATCGTACGAAACCATAATAATACTCCGTGTAGAATGAAGTGAAAAGTGATGTGACATTCCTGTTACGAAAAATCGGTAGTAATACTGAGAAAAAGTACTTGGTTGTGACAGCGACATTAATGTTAGCTCTTCACAAAGGAGCAAATGTTATTATGTATTCCATATTTCGGGTGTTTAAAAATCATTAATTTGTGTAATTGTAATTTCTTAATAATATACCTATTTTCAACTATTTTGCATGTAGGGTTTACAAACTTGTTATCTGCATTTAATAGAGCATTTTTATATAGATTATCGGTTGAAATCGGTTTTAGGGAATCATGAAACCACAATATCGTTTTACAGTTGCTATAGGTCTGCTGAAACCCCCAAGTCTTTTAAAATGAACAGATTGAGATTATTTTCCTACAGCACCAATTTAGGTGTTTACATTTTGGAAGACGGAAAGAGTTAAGATTCGAAAGTAGAAAATGGGACCGAGATGGGTTTCATCACTATGAATGGGCGAGTATTGTGAGTCTTTTCGAGATCAAAATATGCATTTATATTCGCTACAACACAAACGAAAAGTCACATTCTTTTACACCTTTTATCTGATATTACATAGATTTTATGTTTGTGAAATATCAGTGTTTTCAATATATTTGAAAATTAGGATGTAATAATTTTATTAACTATTAATCTCTTTTCCCAGGATCATTAACATTTCCGAATGATGCACTAGTTCTCCCAATAATACCATAGTCAAAAGTGTTTGACAAGTCGAAAAAAAGATGCTGCTCTCCCCTAATTCTTTATGCACGTGACCTAAAGCTTTAGGAGCGATGTTTTTAAAACTACCAATGAGTCCCTAATCGTCAGTGCCTGATTTCAATGTGGATTACCTTTGTTAATATGCATTCCATAGCGCCATGTTTCTAAACAGTGCCTTCCTAGCACTACACATTAAAATACATAATTATAATTGCTTCCTTAATATTTGTAAATAAACAGGATACAATAGCTTCAATTAAGAAATACCTTAAAGTGGCTTCTCTTGAAAGTATATTTTTCTTGGAAGAGAGAAGTGTTTTCTTTGAATATGCATATATGCATATATTAATATATTAAAATATTATGAAATTATTTTTAAAATACTTAGGAAACATAACAGACCAACTCTTGCGATTACACACATCACTATATACATATGTAGCAGATTTCATCAAATATCCCGTTTTACTTTCTCTGCCACGTATACTGGCATACATAAAATGTGGCCCATAGCAGAATGGAGCTGTTTGTGTTGGTACTGATAAAACATTGTCCCACCTACTACCTACGTGACCACCTTTGTTTTTCGGGTATAATTCTAGTCACTAGATTGGCAGCGTACGTTGCCTCCCCCAAGATTAAATTAGATATTTGACAGGAAGATGAACAGGAGGGACATCAATACCTCTCCTCAGTTCCGCACTCCGTGAAGAATCTGCGGCCATTCCCCGAGAAAACTTCCAACATCTGATTGAAATTATACCTGCGAGAGTGAACGCTGTCATCAGGGCTAAGGGTGGACCAACACCATATTGACTTCTAGCATTACCGATGGAGGGCGCTACGAACTTGTACGTCATTTTCAGCCAGGTGTCCGGATACTTTTGACACGTAGTGTATATTGTTCTATACCCTATTCCGTTTTTAGTTCTGACTGTAAGCTTAATGATACTTTCTCATCACATTGGACAGTGTCAACTGTCGATCTGTATCCTTCAGTCGCTTCTGTACTGAAAACCAATGGCTGATATAGCTCAAATTATTCCGCAATTTCCAAAAGCTTCTTTTTTTCTTTGTCTCCACAACTCCCTGCATTTCCAGGTCCCTCAAACCAAATATTACCCATCACTGTTCTTTCCAGCCCTCTCTTGAAGTTCGCTGCCCACGTCAGACTTTTTTTGCGAAATAGATATGAAAATAACTGATATTCTATAACAATCGGCTATACCAATGAGGAAGAATGCATTTAATATTTTGGACTTACAATGTTACAAATACTGGCTGAGATAGCTTAATTTTGAATGTAAGACATTTGGGTGGATCGATAAATCAGTATAAGCTTCTAGGTGGAAGATTTTGAGAGTGTAAAATTCTTTACAATCCACGTTTCGGTAAACTTTTTGGTTGTCATTTTCAAAGGGTTAGGCAATTTGAAAACAATTTTACACATAGACCAAGGTCTTCCAGCCGGAAACGTTTACTAATTCCTCAATTAAATCCGGCCATGAAAGTCTTCGCACATATTTTCTGTATATGCTTGGACTAATATCATGTGCATTTATGCATATTGAGGAATCCTGCAATAAAGTGTTATTCTAATTTGCTAAAATATATCTGAGGCAGAAGACCATGACGAAACAGGAGGTAATGCAAGATTGCTCCCAGACTTGGTGGAAGTAATTACATGGCGAAATGCAATATGCAGCTAAATAAACTACATTGTCCTTGCTTCGTCTTACGGAACAACTGTTGATACAGTTGCTATAAAATGCGCGAGTTTACTCTGATGCAACTGTTATAACTGCAATCTCTAAATCTGTACTTTCCTACAGCGGGCCTTGGGTTAGAACGGCATTATTCCTCTTGGTGCTGTCTAATAGCATGTTATCTCTAAAATTAAGTAAAGGGGTTTTAAACGAAACAAGCCGGCAAAAATATATCTTAGGAGGGTTTTCAAATAGCTGTGGACGATATTGAAAATTTTATAAAAATTAATTTATTTAACAATAAAGAATTACATCTTGTCAGTTACGTATATTTCATCGAGGACAAAGATCTGGAAATTAATCAACTAATAATAATAAGCAAAATATTAAAAAGAATCTGATGTGTCACATTCACACAACTCTCTTCCCTCTATCGCTTATAATGGCTATACAAACTATTCTTAAGCAAATTTAGTTTTCTATCTACTTAATTTTAATCCAGGCATACCTTTCCAGAAATAGCTACATTACACATTTCGTTATAGATACAAACGGAATAACGATAGTTTAATAAACCTTTAGAACAGGTCGCTATACTCTGGCCATAAAATTCCATACTCTTTCCATGGCATCACGAAAAACAACTGAATGTGGACAGAACTTCAAAAGAATGACAAAGCTTTGAATAATGAGAACCATTAATAACGGATATCTCGGAAATGGCTTGTGCCACAAAATAATTATCTGAAATAATTTTGTATCGTAAAGAGATCTACATTTTTTTTCTGTAGTACGTTTTCGTCGATAGCGGAACGCTTACCATTTATACAGGATTATATAAGGTTCCTTCAGAATGAACAGAAATTCACAGGCTGTTCTGAGAAAATTCAATATGTATGTTTTATTCTTGTATGTATCTTTATATGCGGTATTTTAATAAAAATCGTTAGAGCTATTTTTCAGAAAATTAAAAGATCGAAAAATCTTCCAAGTAGAGGGTAGTTTGGAATAGAGGATTTTTCTAAAAGTTTAGTGTCACATCTGTGGAAGATACTGAATTTAAATACCAAGCTTGTTATTTCTTCGACTTTTGGTTTTTGAGTTACGCTCTCCATACACATACACACACGTAGTACACGCACTCTCACGCTCAAAACAAGACCTTTTAATAAAAAAAATGCACTTTTTGGATTCAGGGGGCCCCAAAAATTGTATTTCCGGTGAAATTTCCATATCGAATTTTCCGGTGAAATACAATACCCTCTGCTTACTGGATACGCTCTTGTCCATAAAAACGGCCCATTCTCCAGATCACCTAGTCTGTCTCTCTCCGTAAGGTTTCGACCTTCAGCTCACTAACTTTTGACTCAACCTAACTGATAACAGTTCTTTATGTGACTGAAAAACAGTTCAGGTCATATAAACTAATCAATGAACGATGTTTATAATCTATCTGGAATGAAGATGCGGTAGCACATAATTCTCTATGAGAGTTTCGCTACGAATGGTACACAAGGAAAGCTTAAATCAATTACAATACAATTGGGCTTTCTAGAGGAAACGATAAGGAATTGTTTGCATGTGTGCTTAAGCTGAACGACAGCTACATTTACGTATACGAGAGCTTTCGTCAGCGACATAGGGACGAACGTTAAGTTGTTGCTGCTACTAAACGGCACTAAGGTTCAAGTTATAATGTCACTCTTCGGTGGTTCAGCTATACCTTGGGGGAGACAAAGGAGTACTGTGGTCCTTAAATTAAGGAGGAAGGAGATGAGGCTCATGGTGGGTTTGATGACTGGTTATGGAATTTTAAAAACACTTGCAGATAATGGGGTTTTCAGAAGTTTAAAGATGCAGGATATGCGATGTAGAGGAGGAAACGGCCTTGCAATTAATATTCCAGTGTGAAGCACTGGAAGTGAATAGATACAATGAATTTGGAACTGTTGATCCAAATGAGATAGTATCTAATAAAAACCTAATCAATGGACTCCTTAGATTCGAGTTGGAGCTGGTGGTCAGAAAATCAGAGAGAAAACCGTAAATAAACCTAAGGTTTCTGTGGGACAGGTAGCGTATTTTGTTCAGAAATAGAGTCAGAAAACAAGGGCTTGCTTGGCTCAAACCGTGGTCATCGCGAGCGATCAATTTCTTAACGAAGAAGGCATAAGAAATCTGTCCCTGGTGTAGAGAGAAAAAAACTTGAATTCATATTCTGAACAGTTAAAGAGTTGTTATCTGCTAGATTCCTCTGTCAACTCATAGAGAGGGTTACAAGCTTACTGGACCTTGCTGGTTGGGAGTGGAAAGCAATTGGTACACTCTTTACAAAAGGTTATGCAGCTCAGATTGGAGTGCAAAGGGTGGGAAGACAGGGTTAGTAGCTTAGGGGCGGGTATTTGTTTGTTTTGTAAACAATGGCGTGTCCTTGTGAACAAACTATTTTGTTTCTTTCCTCTTATGTTTTGTTTCTGTAATTTTTTTATTAGTTTCTCTGGTTTTTGTCTTCTTTTCTCTACAATTCTTGTGAAATATCACTAACTGTAAAGTTCAGTGTGATGAATATAGACAAACATGTCAACCACAGAGTATGGTCTATCTGACCCGTACGATGTACGAGTTTTAACATGTAAAATGTTAAAGACCAATAAATGCATGACACTATTCTACGCTATATACTTCCGATCAATCGCTATAAATATTTGCAACAAATAGTTTCAAGTAGGTAAGGGAAAGCAGAGAGATAGAGAGAGAGTAAAATTATAGAACTTTGTATTCAAGTCAAGACATCCTACAATGACGCAAATTTTAACTTTCCGCACCTCAAACGCCCCTCTATGTGGAAACATTTTAGTTGTTTTCTTATTTTATAAAAATGCCTTTAGTATGCTTTCAAAATCCATTGGGCTTAAAACACTGAAAAAATATAAGGGTGTACGAAAATACTTAAGAAATGGCTAATGAATGCAAATTAAATAGAACAAAAGCTTTACCTACCATATATTTGTATATTGTAGTTTCATAACTTTATAATTTCAAATTAAATCTGTCTTCATTGGCTATACATGGAAAATTCAGAAACTAGTTAAGTTCTCGTGCTTACTTGTGTTGTTATAATCAAAGTCATTACAACCATTTTTACAAAACAATATACATAACAAAAAATAGCAGCCAGCCTCCGTGACGTGCGGGTAAGCGTTCTATTTCTATTCAACAGGTTGGTCTGAAGTTCAAAATTCCATTGGGATAAGTTGTCTGGATATGGTTTTCGGGGCTTCCATTTATCCTAAGACGGATGTCGGGTAACTAATCTCTAGGGGTTGCGGGTTAATTTGTGCATGGTCTCATTCTTTGTCCAATATGACGTATCTGGACAAAGGGGCTTAAAGTTAGAACAATAAAGCATAAATAACAAAAGGTTTCTCATATAAAACCATGCTCGGGTCGGTGGACTGGAAAAATGTTTGGCTTTCGTTCTTAACAGATGTATAAAATAAAACTATATTATTTCTGGTTTTTGTCCCTTGTACAGCTGTGTCAGTGTGCTACTTTGTAAAACTATGTTGAAAGCTGTCGTTTTTATATAGCCAATGACTATTAAATGGGGTGTTATTTTATGAAAAGTAGGCAATAGAAGAGAACGAGAAGAAGGAGGAAAAGGAGGAGAAGGGGAGATGGAGAAGAGGAGTTTCAGTTCTAACTTTCTTTGTGTGTGACGTCTCTAAACCTTAAGGGGTGGCACCACTGAAAAGTTTATTTCTAACCTTTCATTACTTTTGGCTGAAAACGCAATCTGAAGTTTGACTTACGTAAACAGTGTTTTGCATTAAATTTCGTTTCGATGTATTTTTTAGTTTGAAGATACTGGGTTTCAAAAAATGAATTATACAAATGTATCAATAATATTTCTTTTAAATACATTTATGTTGGTTATATCTTCATAGTGCATGAAATTGTGACCTAATGTTTCTTACCAACTTTAGTTCAAAGTTAAAATTTTCTAAAAATGTATCTTTGTAAATTTCTATATTTTTACACCTTATCCTTCAGCTTTAAAATGACTAACTGAAAAACCTTAAGAGCATAAAAAACTTATATGACAATTGTAACTGTTTGAATTTTGTAATGTATATGGCGAATTTTGGAGGAATTGGATGAAAAATCCAACGTGTGGAATATCTTTAACGAGTAAAACTGCTGGGAAGAACTTTAAAATAAAAAGAAAACCTACCTTCGGATTATTAACTTAATAATAATAATAATAGTAATAATAATAATAATAATAATAATAATCACAACCCAGGGCGCTACAGCCCATGAAGAGCCTGCATCTGCCAAACCGACTGCCGGCCTCACGCCCACGTAAGGACGAACATCCACAATTTCAATGGTGAAATTCCTTTTGAAATTACAGCTTTTAAATATATTTTGGACGCACATCCTACAGTTCATTTTCCATTAGAGGTTATATAGGTGAAAATGTACGGTAACAAACAATTAGCTATGACATCCAAATTTCTTTAGATAATGTAATGAAACTAGGCATCAGCATTTGAAAAACACCTGCTCACTAATGCTGAATGTTTGAAACATTTTCTTGTCATATCGAGATCGTTGCAAAAAACAGCTTTTAAATCACGATTTCCTTATTGTACCTCTTTGTACTCAACGTTATTTGCTATAACTCTTTATGCTCAGGTTCCTTATGCGGTGGTGATAAACCGTATCCAGCAAAATTCTTATGTTCTGATTGGAAAAATTCTTAAATGCATTGGTATCTATAATCGTAAACACTATTGTCTTCAACGTATAATAAAAATAAGATGTGTTACACTCGCATGACTTTCTCTACTCTTGTACAAACTATTTTTACAAACGCTTATTCTCCATATACTTCATGTTAATCGAGATATCCAGATGTTAATCTTATTGCTAATTTTCTTGTAGATGCAAGGGGAATTGGTAGGCTTTAAGCGACAGTCAAATATTTTAAGAGCTGGTTGCTATGTGCAGTATTCCATTCTCTTTGCATTACCAGGACAAAAAAAAAGAATAACAAATTCCCATTTGAGAAAAAGTATAATTATTGGAAAATTTAAGGTAATAACAAGCAATATCTCGAAAATGGTTCACTCAACAAAAAATTTATACACATAAATTGTGTATTTTAACGCCCTCAACATTTTTTGGTGTAGTAAAATTGTGTCTATTTCTTATGGTTTACCAGTTATGCAAAAGTCGTTCACAATGAAGAATACTTTTGGAGACATTCCCAGAAAATTCAAGATATACATTTTATTTTCATTAAAGCATCTTAAATATATGATATTTTAATCAAAGTCATTAGAGCCATTTTTGAGAAAATTAAAATTTTCAAAAAATGTTCCATGTTAAGTGTAACCTGGGGTGGAGGGATTTTCTTGAAAACCTTCGTGTCGCATCTCTGGAAGATACTGAATCTAAATACCAAGTTTAGTGTTTATCCGACTGTTTGTTTCTGAGTTGTGCTGTTCACAGACACACAGACAGACATGTTTCCAAAAATCCTTTTTCTGGATTCAGGAGGCCTCAAACATGTATTCCGGTAATATCTCGATATCGAATTTTTGGGTGAAATACAATACTTTCCCTACTTACTACGTAGTAGAGAAAGTAAAAATATGACTTTCTGGAAATTTCAGTAATGTAACATTTATATAATTTACAACTTTTATGAAATAAATTCACACAAAAATTAATGCAGCTTATGCCTTATTAAAAAATCTTGTTATATTCACAGGATTTTATTTTAATCCATATAAAGCTTCGCAAAAATAGCTACATTACACCTTTCGTTATAGATACCGAGAGAACAGGGATAGTGCTGATAGGACGCTATGTGCTGGCTTTGAAATTTCAGACGTTTCCATATAATCGCGATAAACAACTGAATATCTAAGGGAAATTAACAGGATGAGAAATTATTGAAAATTCAAGCCATTAATAACGGATATCTCAAAGCAAGACTTATCGCACAAAATAAATTTTCGTGCAGTGTCTTTAGAAGATACGGATCTTAAATCACCCAACTTTTCATTTTTGAGTTAAGTTATCCAAATAATGCACACACACACTTTTTTTTCTAAAAATGCTTCTTTTTTATTCTGGTAGCCTGAAATCATATATTTCTGTGAAATCTCCATATCGAATTTTTTTGGTGGAATGTAAGACCTTCTTTACCTACTACATATATGCGAGGATAAAATGTGGTCCATAATAGAACGGGGCTGCTTATACTGGTACTGACAAAATCTAGCACCACCCCTCACCAGCGCGACCACCCCTGTTTTTCGAGTGCAAGTATTATGGCCACTGGATTGGCAGAGTATTTTACCTCTCACAAGATATGGTCGAACTGCCGAAAGATAACATTACAACTTAAACTGTATACTTTCACACTACATTGCGGTTGTCTTATTGCGTTTTAATAGTTCCAAAGCTTAAACAACTAAGATTCCAAAGTCTGCGTTGGGAATCTTAGCCATAATGAAGGATGTACTAGATCCGATTTTCAAGATGGAAACAGAAAAATTTTATATTGTTTATTGCTACATGTTGGGGTGAAAGCCGTAAAGATTACCAGAAAATGATTAATTTAGGTCACCCCAATACGCATATGGATAGGGGAGTGCAATTCGCTGGCAGCAAAAATTTCGCGACCTTGGTGTGTAATTTAGAGGGAAGGCCTGGGTTTTTTATAGTATTACATTGAAAGATTACATAACACACATTACCTGGGATTTATTGACAAAAACGTTTGGATTTTCCACATAGTTAATAAAGGAAACAGGATGAAGGGAGATGCCACAAACCGTTGACCGGCCACACACACGACTGGTTCCAACGACCACTTATTCTCGAGTCACGCTATCTTGCCCCCACCAACCGTGTCTAGCTAAAGCTAGACAGGGCTGACGTCATACGAGACAATTTCAAGATCTTTCCCTTTGGTGTGGTCCGCACCAAAAGAAAATTTCGTCAAACCGAAATATAATTAAGGAGACCCAATAATGCTACGTCTGGTAGCAACAATACAGCAAAACAGCGCGTCTGGTAATGACAAAATTAATATGCCAGAATATCACCATAAGAAACCCAAGGTAACGATAACTCAAGAGGAGTTATGTCAAGAATCAGAAACTACCTGAGTATTATTTGATCTGGTTCACAGACTGATCAAAAACAGACTCAGGGACGTGTTCTGGGGTATTTGGTTTAAACCCCAAGTGTAACTTTAGTAATTCACTGGGTCTTTTAACCACGGTACTTCAAGCCAAAGTGTTTGCCATTTTGCAATGTGCAAACGAAAATCTTAAGAGAGAGTATAAAAATAAGCATCTTTCCATTTTTTTCAGACAGCCAGGCAGCACTAAAGGCTGTAAACAGCCCTTTAGTGTCATCTGGACTAGTAGGTGAATGCATTATTGCTTTATCCATCCTGGCAGAACATAAAGTATGTTTTTCATGGGTCCCAGGGCATAAAGGAATTGTGGGCAATGGGAAAGCTGACGAAATTGCAAAGCAAGGATCCGCACAGCTGAAACCCAAACCAGAGCCACCTCTAGGCACACCCAAGTGTTCCATTAGCGTGGTTATAACAAGCTGATGTAAAAAATAACACTTTTTGGCCTGGAAGAGTATTCCAGGAATTCGGCATGGCAAATTGGTTATCAAAGAACCATGCAGACCTCTAACTGATAGACTGCTTAAATGTAGTAAAAAACAATAGTAGCCTTTGCCACTGGGCATGCAGCATTGAAAAAGCACCTACACATAATAGGAAGGTTTTAGGGCAATATGGACTGCAGACTATGAGGATCTGAAACTGAAACACCCCATCACATAATATGCTTCTGTGAAGCGTTAGCATCAAGGAGATACAAAATCTTTCGGAAACGTTTTATGGAACCAGAGGACTCTATTGGGTCTGAGTAATCTGGTGAGGGACACAGGACTAGTGTGAAGGGGTAGCAATCATTACAGGGTCAGCACAATAAGCTTTAAGGCTGCAGTGCAAGCTTTTTCAGACGGGCGCTAATCCACCAAGAACAAAAAAGTGGCAAAAACTTTAACCTTCGTCTCTATGTCGCTAATAAAAGCTCTCATATATGTAAATGACGTAGCTGTCGTTCAGTTTAACCATACGTGGAAGTTAATTCTTCACCCCTTCCTCTAGAAGACAGAATTATATTGTGTTTGGTTTAGCCTTTTCTTGTGTACCAATCGCAGCGAAATACTTCCATGGAGGTGGTATTCGAAGCACACCTTCACTCCAAAAAGCATCGTTCGTTGGTAAGTTTGTATTCCCCTGAATTGTTTTTCATGCTAGTCACATAGAGAACTGATACCGGCTGATTGGAGCCATAAGTTCATTACTGAAAGTGAAAACCTTACAGAGAGAAAAATACTATGGCGATCTAGGTGAATGGGCCACATATACGACAGTGTGCGAGGTATGCAAAGTAAAATGGGGCGTGGAACAATTATTGCACTGCTAGCTATTTAAATTAAGAGGTGGAAAACAAACGCCTTGTTAAAATTCCCAGGTGTCTAATCTATACAACAAAAAAATGCTATAAAAGTTGAGTTTTTCGCACAATTTGCCTGCATCTGCCCTTAATAAACAACATCGTAGTTTTGCAAAGCCAAAGCTCTTTTGACTAAGAATTACATAGATACATTTACACAATACAGCTGACCAATTTGCTACATCGAGATGTTGAATCCATTATACATTAGCAAACAGCGTGTCCCACATGTTTCATGACTCAACATATCACGGTAACAATTGTGCTGAAAGCAGATCATATCTCAGTGCTGAGCAGCGAGTAAGCCTACACAACTGTATCACCAGTGAATTACTCGCAACAACTCAGAGTGCATCCTATTCTGTCTTCTCTCAATTTACTCTCAAATTATTTCTTATCATACACACCAACATATCTATAGAAATCCTTCTATATGCATTTCCATAAAGAGTTCCATCATATTTTCAAATATAATTTCAAACGGAGATTAAATGGCGAAAATTGCTAAAACAAATTACAATTTTAATATTTATTCAGTATTGTAAATTGGAATTTACTCTTAAATGTGATATCTATTTTATCAAAGTAGGGACAATACTTATATTTTAAATATAGTTTTACTTTCTTCATAAATACTTCATCAGAGGATGTATTTATTGCTAAAATTTGATATCGATACCTCACGAAATGTGTTTTGAGGCCACGTGGATAAAAAAAGACTATTTAGAAAAAGGTGTCTGTGTGTGTGTGAAGAACATAACTAAAAAACGAAAATTCGGATCAATACCAAACTTGGAATTTAAGATGCGACACGAATATTTTCAAGAAGACCCCTCTAGCCAAAATTATCCTTTACATGGAACATTTCTCAAAATGTTGGTTTCCTAAATGCGGTTCTAATGATTTTTATTAAAATATTAAAGATATTTACATGACAAATAAAATGTATATCTTGAATTTTGTGTAAATAGCTCGAAGTCCTCTTCATTCGCAAACTATTTTGTATAATCTTGTATAAGTGGTAAACGTTAAGTGATAGACAAAACCGTACTCCATAAAAAATGTAGATCT
Organism: Deroplatys truncata; assembly: GCA_030765065.1. Taxonomy (NCBI): domain Eukaryota; kingdom Metazoa; phylum Arthropoda; class Insecta; order Mantodea; family Mantidae; genus Deroplatys; species Deroplatys truncata. Next base: position 163,717,106 of record CM060979.1, read on the forward strand.
CTTTCTTTGTGGCATCAGACATTTCCGAATATCCATTATTAATGGTTAGAATGGTTCAATACTTATTCATTCTTTTAATGTCCTGCAGAGTTTCAGCTAGGGGAGGGGTTCCGACCCCTTCAGCTGCCGTGGTGCGGGCGCTGCGGACCCTTAGCGCTCGTGGTACTTCTGACGTTACTAGAAGTACGTCGGGCCAAACATTCGAGCCCCTCCCGATGGGGAGCTGTTCGGATTGGGTTGGTCTCGACGGGGCAGTGATTCCCGATACCCATGGGAGATTGGGTACCTCTGTATGGGTTTCCATACCGGCGGGGTTGTGAGACGCCTCAATGTCCTCCGGTACCGCCCAGGATAGCCGGTAAACGGCTTGCTAGAAAGCTGTCGGCCCTACCGAGGTTATCGCTAGTCGCCCTATTGGGATGACGCGCGTAAGTGGGGGAGTGCCTGTTTAGGAAACTAGGTAATGGTCTCATGGGGAAACTCCGGTTAGAGAGCCACTCAGATGGGGCTAACCCCGGGCAGAGAAGGGGGCTTTGCTCCGGGGAGACCTTCGCACTCAACAACTGTTTCTCGCAATGTCATGAAAACAGTATGGAATTTTAAGGCCAGCATATAGCGTCCAGTTCTAAAACATTTGACTATCTTTGTTCCGTTTGTATTTATAACGAAATATGTAACGTCGCTGTTGCTGCAAATGAAATAGGTGTAAAAATAAGCTTTAGTAAGACTAGTTTGTAAACCCATAATAAACGATAGAAGGTAGAGAAATTCATTGAATGTAAGATTTAAGATTCTTTTTTTTTAATGGCACTGCATCACTCGTTTTGTGTTCGCCTTCTGCACCACTTCACAGAAAAAACTAACTCCCAATTGCAGTAGAGAGATAAACCTTAGCCCATCTTTTAGAGGAAGTTTTGTCCTACAAGTTGTTATTACTGTTGAATATGGCAGCTGTTGTGTGATCAAGCCATGTAGTTTCTTTCTTTCCAAATATATTATCAACGATTGTTTTCTTAATTTTTGCTTGTTACAGATTCTTCTGTGAATGACATATTCTGGTATAAACAACTACTTTCTCAGAGATTGCTTGAAGACAGATAAATCAAATTTAAGGGTTAAAACAACGTCTATGTTTTGTCGCAGTGGCGTTAAATAATATGGTTGGTTATTTGAAAAGCATTTTCGATGAATTTTAATTAAAAAACGGTACAACTGAAAAAAATCACATTTAAAAAAAACTATTGCAATAAAGTAAGTCATTGAACTAAGGTATGTATCTACGTCCTGTAAAACAATTTCAGTCTCGTGTTAACAGTTTCTGAGATGTGTCATGATTTAGTAGATTTAATCCCCTTAAGTACTCGGTTGACTTGGTATATTACCCGCTATAAATTAAGCATGCATTGAAAAATACGTTAAATATTTTCCAAATTGCATATTTATTTGGATTTAAAGTATATATATATAGAATAGTTTAGTATCCTCCTGTGGCAGTGCACTAGAGCAAATGTGGCGGAATTTAATTTTACACGGTTGTTTGCTATTAATTCGCTAGGCTTTGTCTGAGAGCATGAGACACTTTCTTTGTTTTATTTCTTTTGAATTGTGGCTCTAAGTATTTTTCATTTTGCATAGTCAATTGTTATTACAACTTTAGTTTTTTTCTTTCTTAATTGATTATTTCCTAGCAAAATCTCAAGAATGACTCTGTATTTGTTTCTACGTTCAGATTCTGTTATCTGAAATTAAAGAATTAAAATTCTTAAGGATGTCCCCAGTATGCCTGCTCATGCACCAAAAAAGAAATATAATGTTCCAATTACTTTGTGATATGTTGAGGATAACCAAAGTGCAAATTGATATTCCAAAATTAATATAAAAAGAAAAAAGAAAGTGACTTTTGGATTTCAATTGTTTTGTGATACTGTAATTATTGGCGGGCAGATACCAATAACTAAATAAAAATAACAGTAAGATAGAGAAATAATTGCAATAAATAGGTTCTGTATATTAAATCAGTGTATAATGTTTGAATCAAGATGTTTGTCCGGAAAGATGCAGGTAATTAGGAGTCAGGTTGACAAAGGTCAATGAATCATGTAAGAAAGTCATTAACGACAGTAGTAGGAGCGAACACGTTAGGCATAAAAGTTATGGGAACATAGAGGTAAATTCAGTAAGTTTGCAGTCACGTAGCAGAAATTCTGGAACAGAGAAAGGCACTTATATTCTGAGAATTTAGCCAAGTCCCCTAGTAACAGTGTTACATTCGGATACTTAGAGTTTTGAGATTTGGAACCTATAAGGTAGAATGTTGGTGGAAGCAATTCTAATGCAGACGTGGCTTAGGTATTTAGAAGATGTGTTACTCTCTCTAGTACCGCCAGCGGTACCTGCTGGTGTGATGCTTTAAGCGCCTAGTGACGCGCTTGTGTGAGCTAACGCGAAGGATCTTGAAGCTAAGCGTTTTAGCGCCTCACGGCATTACGCTTCTAGTTTCTTGTATTACGGAAGCAATCATTTCCAACCGTAACTTTGATACTGCAGAAGTTAGCAGGCATAATAATTCAATTGTTATAGTTTCGAGTGCTACGATTCATAACCAGTGCAGTTTTTTATCTCAGAGGCTGGTAACTCACTTTAATAGCTCAAATATTAATTCACAATTAACTTCTCAGTCAATTTAAACTGGCGTAGTCCTTCTCAATACATCCACGCATACCCTGAGGGAAAGTACTCAAAGCTCTACCGCTGGAGCAGCCGGCAACAGAATCAACATCGATATTGAAGACAACGAGAAAAGGTGGCAACTACATTCCTGCTTCAAGTTGTCACACCATCATCGCGGCAACTTTGACGGCTTAATTTGTTATATTCTTTTGTGTGGCGCAAACTTTACACACTTAATATATAAAGTGTATGCTATACATGCACATTATGCTTTATATATTTAATTACCGTACGTTTCTTATCTTTTCTTAAGATTTTGTTTGTTTTTGACATTACTTTTTTTTATTGTGTATTAAAATTTCTAAATATAGCATTAATAATATATATTCATTTACTTTTATTACTTCCTTTCTTCTCTGATGTGAGTTCATATAATCATTCTGTAATAACTAATTCCCGCTTTAACCTGGAGAAGCCCCGAGTAGTGTGTTTAAAAGAGATCTACCGTTATTATTTAGTATTTGTTTGTTTATCACTTAACGTTTAGCAGTTATACAAAATTATGCAAAATTCCTGCCGAGAGAACAGGCATATTCCCAGAAATTTTAAGATCTGCATTTTATTTAGGATGTGAAGCCATGCCTGATAACAACACTTCCAAAAATGTTCCATGGAAGGAGTAATTTGCGGTTAGGAATTTTCTTGAAACTCTTCGAGTCGTATTTTTTGGAACATGTCTAAACTGAGTACCAAGTTTGATAATTTTCCGAATTTTTTGTCTTAGTTATGCCGTTTATACACATGAGCGCGAACCTTTTTCTAAAAATGCCCTCATGGGAATCAGAGGGCCTCAAAATGTATATTTCCAGTGAAACTTTGATATCAAATTGCTGATTGGATGCTATACCTTCTTTTCCTAGTAGATCTGAGTAGGGCAGGTAAAAAGCAGCAACTGTTTACTAAGCAACAACCAATTGGTAGCCTCTTAATGAACAAGCACATTACAGAACACTAGTAACAACAATGAACATCTGCAGAAGACCGAAATTATATTAATAATTTCTCTTAGCCTTCAATGTGTGTTTTCCTTTCCGTTTTAGGTTCCCTCAATCTACAAACGCAACGACCGCTATTTATTATGCCATTAGGAAAACGTAACGCAAGCAAAGAACTGTTCCTTGCAGATGTGCTTAACATATGTGTTAGCTGCAAGTGAACGGGGGCTTCTTAAGCATGCGAAATATTTCATAATTTGACTACGCTACAGGCTGAACTTTGGTCATCAAGTCATTCGGTCATCATCGTTCATCACAATTCTCTGTCCAACGATTTTCGAACATCAATATTCACGGGTTAAGCCTTTTAAGGCTTGTTCCTGTCTCACAGGTTTTCAGTCATAAAATTGAACCCATCGCTTTTTTGGTCTACAAACATTCGTTTCGGCTTATAATCCAATATAACCTTCTTTCATTATTTACAAATATATACAAATTGATTTATTTTATTCATCAGCTTAAAAATGTTTAACTAAATTTCTAATATCATATATTTTCTTCCATCCACACTTCTCAAAACTCTCATTTCGGTTGCCACTATGATCTTCTATTCTCTTTTAGTTAAAACCTAAAACTCGCTACAATATAATAATACGAGAACTACCATCACTTGTAAAACTTAAATTCAGTTTTTATAGTATTATTAACGTACTCCTCATTGTCCCACATACAGTGTTAAAATTACTAAGTTCAGTTATATGTAATTCATTTTCCAAAATTTGCAGCGTTTATTAGACTTACTGTTCTGCTCAATTTTCGGTGATAATTTAAAACGCTCTTACTACGAGGAATTTTTATCGTTCATTTTAACTCCTGGAACTTCGCACCTCGTTATGCCCACATGATTTTTATTTACATATTATGAACATAACAGGCACAAGCCGAATTAAAGTATTCATTATAAAATATAATCACACATAATAATTTACATCTACCTTATGCAGAAAAAGCACATATAGATAAAATGGAAGCTAGCAAGGAGGTTACGGATAAGGAAAATAAACAACTAAGAAAAAATTCTGATCTGTTCTACTCATATGGCTTTGTCTACTCTTGTACAAACTATTTTTACAAACGCCTATTCTCCATCTACTTCATGTTAATCGAGATAAGCGTTTGCAGAAACTATCTTATTGATAATTTTCTTGTAGATGCAAGGGGAGTATGGTAGACTTTAAGCGACAGTCAAATCTTTTAAGCGTTGGTTGCTATGTGGAGCATTCCATTCTCTTTGCATGTCCAGGACATAAAAAAACGACTAACGAATTCGCATTTGAGAAAAAGTGTACTGGAAAATTCAAACCAATAGCAAGCAATATCTGTGAAATGATTTACTCCATAAAATAAATGTATATGACATAAATTGTATATTTTAAAGAGATCTACATTTCTTGTGTAGTAAAACTTTGTCTATCACTTACGGTTTACCAGTTATGCGAAAGTCATTCAGAATTAAGGGGACTCTCGGGAACATTCCCAAAAAGTTTGAGATATACATTTCAATTGCCATGAAAATATCTTAAACATATGATACTTTAATCAAAACCGTTGGAGCCATTTTTGACAAAATCAAAATTTTCGAAAATATTTAATGTAAAGATTAGTATGAGGTGAGGGGATTTTCTTAAATATCTTCGTGTCGTATCCATGGAAAATACTAAACTCAGATACCAAGTTTGGTATTTATCCGACTTTTCGTTTTTGAGTTATGCTGTTCACAGTCACACACACATGTTACCAAAATGTTTAATTTGGATTCAGGGGGTCTCAAAGCATGTATTTCCGGTGAAATCTCGGTATCAACTTTTTTGGTGGAATGCAATACTTCCCCTAGTTACTATACATAGCAGAGAAAATAAAAAGGAGAGAAAGTGATGATACTTTTTGTGCATATTGTGCTGATTAAGAAACGAATATTAACAAGTATTTTACTCAGTTTTTAAGTTACATTTATAAAATTATAAATGCATACCTTCAACTTACGATATACTTAGTTGAATGAGGTGATATTACGCTGCTTCAGTGCTTTGTTTGTCCCTTTTTTCTCTTTTCCAAGTCTAGGCATGATGGAAACGCTATTTCTATCTTTCTTCACGTGAATTTTAAGGGAGATATACCTAAGTAGTTTGCAGGATGAAAGTTTACATCATTTCTGTTTCCACTGCCGATTTTATCTTTCTCCAAACGGAGTATGCACAATCTGTAAGGTTATCCAGAATCTCCACTGAGTAAACAAATCCTTTCTCTCTTTCTCTCCACATATCTCTCGCTTCTGATAACGTTAATAAAGTGAGAGCGTTTCATCGATAAATTTGCGGCAGCAAGCATTAAGGCCTAAGCTTGGAAGGGCGTTCTTCCCTTAGAACCTTTCCTCTATCATCCGCAAAATGACGAGGAAGTGCAGCGTTATTTATTTAAGCTTTAACATTTGTGAAATGGTAAGTGAATCTGCAAAGTGAAAAGGTCACTTTATGCAAATGATTTAAAACGAATTAAATGCAAAATTCAAGTCCTATCGCAGCTTACTATCTGCTGATTTCATTGAAGATGCCAGTCTTGGACGACTCCACCTTAAGAATATAATAATTGTTAAACAAGAAAAGAGTCCATTCATAATCATCTTGAGTTCAAAGCTGAATTTGCTCCTTATAGATGGAGAAAAACAAACTAATACTTCAAAGTAGAACTGTAATATGTGTATGCAGGCTGTTTATTTGCTTTCTCTGCCACATACCTTGTAGTTAGATAAAAGTATTGTATACCACCCAAAAATTCCATATGGAGGTTAGTAGTATTAGTCCCGGATGAGCCAATTGATTTAACGATAATCCTGCCGCTAGGGGCGCTGGTGTCGCTAGTGTCGGTGCGTGCGACGGCGGCGGCGGTGTGTTTGAAAAGCGCCCTGAGCGGTAGGATTATCGTTAAATCGGTTGGCTCATCCGGGACGAGTTGAAAGAATTGAGGAAGTGACGTGGAGTGTTTTTGATTGGTTCGTTAATTTGGGGTGGGAGATGGAGGAAGGGAGATGGAGGAGTATGGAGTTCGCGTGATGGAGAGGAGCTGGGTGGCGAGGTGTTGTCTGTGCGGAGGTCGGTACTGAAAGAGGGGTAAAGATGGGGGGCGAGGGATAAAAAGTGTAACAGAAAGTGACGTGTGAAGTTGTGATTGGTGGGAGTAAGAAGTGATTTTATTGGTGGAAAGGAACAAATGAGAGTTGTTGATTGGTAGGAATAAGAGGGATTATGATTGGTGGAAAAGAAAAAGTTGTGGGAGTGGGGTATGTTGGAGGTGATGGGAAAGGTAAGTTTTGCTAGCAACAAGATTTGCAAAAGCCTGTCGTGAACTGATCAGAAATTTTTTTTGAACGTTGGATGGTAGTTTTCTTGAGTGGATAGAGAGATGGGGCGATATGAGATGCGGTGGCGAAAATGGGAACTAAACAAGGTGGTTGAGACAAGAGGTTTAAGGACGAGGAAATTTGGAGGTTAGTGGTGAACATGGCGGTCGCAAGAGGTGGGGGTAAGGAGATGCGGTGGTGAGAATGGGAACTAAAAGAAGATGGCGGTAGCAAGAGCTTAGAAGAGTAGATTTTGAGGTTAAAATAGTGGGAACTAAAAATGGCGGAGGGTCTGCGACAAGGAGATGCGGTGGGAACTAAACAAGATGGCGGACGCAAGAGGAGGGTAAGGAGATTTGAGGTTACAGTACCAAAACACGAAAGGATATATTCCTACGCCAAGCAGGTGCGAAAAATAATTATGCGTGTGGTACTTACCTGTTACCGGTGTGGATGCGTCACCAAAAGCGCGGCACGCGACGCGAAAAAATAAAAGCAAACTGTTTTTGAAAATGCTTAACCAGCTTTAAGATCAACCAACATCACTACGCACTGATATACCTAGGTTTTTAAAGCGGTACAGACACCCTTTGCAGAGGCGTAATTTAACTATACCAAAAACCTGGTACTGGACCATCGTGATGGTCGCTAGCGTACGTAGGAGCAGGGTTCTCAAGCCGGTCGAAAGCGGTCAAAAAACGTGTACGACGTAGGTGTTCACCGTAGCTGCTGTCGAGTCAACCGTCGAGGTGTGAATAAACGAGATCTGTTCTCGCCGGCAATCTGGTTCGGAGATGTGAGCAGCGGCGAGGTGTTGTCTGTGCGGAGGTCGGGACTGAAAGAGGGGAAAAGATGGGGAGCGAGGGATAAAAAGTGTAACAGAAAGTGACGTGTGAAGTTGTGATTGGTGGGAATAAGAAGTGATTTTATTGGTGGAAAGGAGCAAATGAAAGTTGTTGATTGGTAAGAATAAGAGAGATTATGATTGGTGGGAAAGAAAAAGGTGTGGGAGTGGGGTATGTTGGAGGTGATGGGAAAGGTAAGTTTTGCTAGCAACAGGATTTGCAAAAGCCTGTGGAGAACTGATCAGCAATTTTTGAAAGTTGGATGGTAGTTTTCTTGAGTGGATAGAGAGATGGGGCGATATGAGATGCGGTGGCGAAAATGGGGACTAAATAAGATGGTTGAGACAAGAGGTTTAAGGGCGAGGAAATTTGGAGGTTAGTGGTGAATATGGCGGTTGCAAGAGGTGGGGCAAGGAGACGCGGTGGTGAGAATGGGAACTAAAAGAAGATGGCGGTAGCAAGAGGTTAGAAGAGTAGTTTTTGAGGTTAAAATAGTGGGAACTAAAAATGGCGGAGGTTCTGCGACAAGGAGATGCGGTGAGAACTAAACAAGATGGTGGACGCAAGAGGAGGGTAAGGAGATTTGAGGTTACAGTACCAAAACACGAAAGGATATATTCCTACGCCAAGCAGGTCCGAAAAATAATTATGCGTGTGGTACTTACCTGTTACCGGTGTGGATGCGTCACCAAAAGCGCGGCACGCGACGCGAAAAAATAAAAGCAAACTGTTTTTGAAAATGCTTAACCAGCTTTAAGATCAACCAACATCACTACGCACTGATATACCTAGGTTTTTAAAGCGGTACAGACACCCTTTGCAGAGGCGTAATTTAACTATACCAAAAACCTGGTACTGGACCATCGTGATGGTCGCTAGCGTACGTAGGAGCAGGGTTCTCATAGCCGGTCGAAAGCGGTCAAAAACGTGTACGACGTAGGTGTTCGCAGTAGCTGCTGTCGAGTCAACCGTCGAGGTGTGAATAAACGAGATCTGTTCTCGCCGGCAATCTGGTTCGGAGATGTGAGCAGCGGCGAGGTGTTGTCTGTGCGGAAGTCGGGACTGAAAGAGGGAAAAGATGGGGAGCGAGGGATAAAAAGTATAACAGAAAGTGACGTGTGAAGTTGTGATTGGTGGGAATAAGAAGTGATTTTATTGGTGGAAAGGAGCAAATGAAAGTTGTTGATTGGTAAGAATAAGAGAGATTATGATTGGTGGGAAAGAAAAAGGTGTGGGAGTGGGGTATGTTGGAGGTGATGGGAAAGGTAAGTTTTGCTAGCAACAGGATTTGCAAAAGCCTGCCGAGAACTGATCAGCAATTTTTGAACGTTGGATGGTAGTTTTCTTGAGTGGATAGAGAGATGGTGCGATATGAGATGCGGTGGCGAAAATGGGAACTAAACAAGATGGTTGAGACAAGAGGTTTAAGGACGAGGAAATTTGGAGGTTAGTGGTGAACATGGCGGTCGCAAGAGGTGGGGGCAAAGAGACGCGGTGGTGAGAATGGGAACTAAAAGAAGATGGCGGTAGCAAGAGCTTAGAAGAGCAGATTTTGAGGTTAAAATAGTGGGAACTAAAAATGGCGGAGGGTTGGCGACAAGGAGATGCGGTGAGAACTAAACAAGATGGCGGACGCAAGAGGAGGGTAAGGAGATTTGAGGTTAAGATTTTTAGGTTAAAACAGGGCGTAAGCATGGGAACGAAATCCAAGATGGCGAAGGCATTGGTGTGGACGAGGAGATGTGAGGTGCGGTGGCGAAAATGGGAACTAAACAAGATGACGAAGACAAAAAGTGTAAGGACGAGGAGATTTCGAGGTTAGTGGTGAACATGGCGGTCGCAAGAGGTGGTGGGCAAGGAGACTTGAGGTTAAGATTTTTAGGTTAAAACAGGACGTAAGAAGGGGAACTAAATCCAAGATGGCGGAGGCAAGGGTGGGACGAGGAGATGTGAGGCGCGGTGGTAAAAATGGGAACTAAATAAGATAGCGGAGGCATGAAGTTGAGGTTAAAAATTGAGGTAAACGTGGAGAGCTTAAACCAAGATGGCGGTGGCGTGGTGGTGAAAATGGGAACTAAACAAGATGGCGGAGGCAAGAAGTGGAGGGACGAAGAGGTTTGAGGTTATGGTCAACATGCGAAAGATGTCGAACGCAACAGATGGTGACGAGGAGATAGAATTGAGGATTAGGGAAAGATGAAGGAAAACAGGAAGTGACGTGGAGTGTTTTGATTGGTAAAAATAAGACGAAATGTGATTGGTGCGTTAATTCGGGTGAAAGATGAAGGAAGGAAGATAAAAGAGTATGGAGGACACGTGATGGAGTGGAGCGGAGCGGCGAGGTGTTGTCTGTGCGGAGGTTGGGACTGAAAGCGGGAAAAGATGGCGAACGAGGGATAAAAAGTATAACAGAAAGTGACGTGTGAAGTTGTGATTGGTGGGAATAAGAAGTGATGTTATTGGTGGAAAGGAACAACTGAAAGTTGTTGATTGGTAAGAATAAGAGAGATTGTGATTGGTGGAAAGAAAAAGGTGTGGGAGTGGAGTATGTTGGAGGTGATGGGAAAGGTAAGTTTTGCTACCAACAAGATTTGCAAAAGCCTCTCCAGAACTCATCAGCAATTTCAGCAGACGATGTGCGTGGCGATAGGACCGCTGCGATGAAAGAGCTGCAAACTGCGCGATAACTTGAAAAATATTGCCCGCCGTGACGCATTGCGCGCGCGCGTTTACCGTAAACCGTTACAGTTGCCATACTTATATTATCCGTCTTTCTTTTTTCTTTTTGTTTTTTCGTTTTTTTAAAAAATAACTAGTTCTTGGAGGTTTTCTGCGGTTGGTAAACGAATGCAAGCTCTTTCTGCTTTTTCATAGGTTTTCCCTGGTTGGTAGGCGTTTTCTGTACTGATTGACGAAGGCGTTTCTAATTTTCGAGGTTTTCTCAGGTTTTTTAGCGGTTGGCCCTGCCCGGTAGGCAAATGATGAAGTTTTACCTTGTCGGCGCACGGATATTAGGCACGTACTGGCGCGCACACACACACACACACACACACACACACACACAGAGAGACAGACAGACACACAGACAGGCACACACACACGGACATGTTTCGAAAAATGCTTTTTTTTTTTTTTTTTTTTTTTTTTGATTCAGGAGGTCTCAAAACGTGTATTTCCGGTGAAATCTCGGTATCGAATTTTTGGGCGGAATGCAATACTTCCCCTACTTACTATACGTAGTAGAGAAAGTAAAAAAGTATTGAAAAATTTAAGGAAATAACAAGCAATACCTCAAAAGTGTACTATCTTGTTTTCACGGGTTTTCCAGATCGGTAAGCGTTAGAATACTCTTAGAGCTTTTTTCAGGTTTTTTCGCGTTTTACCTGGCAGGTAGGCAGATGATAAAGTTTTTCTATAATGTCATCGTTTTGGCTTGTGGCGCACAGACACTAGGCACATACTCACACACACACACACACACAAACACACACACACACACACAAACACACACACACACACACACACTAAAATAGTAGCGTATAAAAAAATTTAACAAACCGTAGATTTTCAAGAAAATTCCCACACCGCAAACTACCCGTTTAGCGGGAGAAAGTTCATTATTTTTATTGTTTTAAAAATGGCTCTAACCCCTTTTGATTACGGTACGGTATGTTTAAGATATCTGCATGACAAATAAAATGTATAACTTCAATTTTCTGGGAATTGCTGTGAAGTAGTCTCATTGTGAATGTCTTTTGTACAACTGTTAAACCGTAGGAAACGAAGCCTTACTGTACAAGGACGTTAAAGCACACAATTTATGTGTATTATTATTATTATTATTATTATTATTATTATTATTACTTTGTCGCGTTGTGTATTTACAAAGTTTGCATGTTGATTTTAATGTTTAAAAGCTTTAGACCTTTCTCACTAAAACTCGACATTCGTTTAACTTTTCTTTTTTCATTTTCATACAAAGAGAACGGAATTTCACAAGTGAAACAGCACTGGAAAACTAAATACTTATTTTGAGGTCCACTGAATAAAAACATTTTTAGAAAATTCTGTGTGTGTATGTGTCAGAGCAGCATAACTCAAAAATGAAAAGTTGGATAAATACTAAACTTGGTATTTAGGTTGAGTACCTTCCAAAGATACGACACAGAGAGTTTCAAGAAAACCCCTCCACCCCCAAACTACCCTTTACATGAACTATTTTCCGAAATGTTTTATTTTCTAAAATTGATTCTGAAGATTTTAATTACAACACCATATATTAAAGACATTTATATGAAAAATAAAATGTATATCTTGAATTTTGTGGAAATAGCCTGTGAAGTCCTCTTGATTCGGAAGAAATTTTCTATGATCTTGTATAACTGCTAAGGTTTGAGAAAAACATAGAACACAAAAAATTTAGATCTTTTTAAAAACACGCACAATTTATTTGAAATAACTTTTTTGTGACGATAGCCATTTCCGAAATATTTGTTATAAATGGTTCGAATTGTACAATGCTTAGCCATTCTACTTCACTTCTTTCAAACTGCTTAAAAATCATATAAATGAATGTATCACCTCATAATAAGCCTCTATATACGAAAAATGCTGAGTATTCAAAAAGTCAAGAAATTCGATTTTCTAGCCCCTAGTGAGTGAAAAATCGCGTTTACTTCGCTTCTTTCAAACTGCTTCTACCCTTTACATGAACTATTTTCCGGAATGTTTTATTTTCTAAAACTGTCTCTGACGATTTTAATTACAACACCATATATTAAAGACATTTATATGAAAATAAAATGTATATCTTGAATTTTGTGGAAATAGCCTGTGAAGTCCTCTTGATTCGGAAGAAATTTTCTATGATCTTGTATAACTGCTAAGGTTTGAGAAAAACATAGAACACAAAAAATTTAGATCTTTTTAAAAACACGCACAATTTATTTGAAATAACTTTTTTGTGACGTGAGCCATTTCCGAAATATTTGTTATAAATGGTTCGAATTGTACAATGCTTAGCCATTCTACTTCACTTTTTTCAAACTGCTTAAAAATCATATAAATGAATGTATCACCTCATAATAAGCCTCTATATACGAAAAATGCTGAGTATTCAAAAAGTCAAGAAATTCGATTTTCTAGCCCCTAGTGAGTGAAAAATCGCGTTTACTTCGCTTCTTTCAAACTGCTTCTACCCTTTACATGAACTATTTTCCGGAATGTTTTATTTTCTAAAACTGTCTCTGACGATTTTAATTACAACACCATATATTAAAGACATTTATATGAAAATAAAATGTATATCTTGAATTTTGTGGAAATAGCCTGTGAAGTCCTCTTGATTCGGAAGAAATTTTCTATGATCTTGTATAATTGCTAAGGTTTGAGAAAAACATAGAACACAAAAAATTTAGATCTTTTTAAAAACACGCACAATTTATTTGAAATAACTTTTTTGTGACGTGAGCCATTTCCGAAATATTTGTTATAAATGGTTCGAATTGTACAATGCTTAGCCATTCTACTTCACTTCTTTCAAACTGCTTAAAAATCATATAAATGAATGTATCACCTCATAATAAGCCTCTATACGAAAAATGCTGAGTATTCCAAAAGTCAAGAAATTCGATTTTCTAGCCCCTAGTGAGTGAAAAATCGCGTTTACTTCGCTTCTTTCAAACTGCTTCTACCCTTTACATGAACTATTTTCCGGAATGTTTTATTTTCTAAAACTGTCTCTGACGATTTTAATTACAACACCATATATTAAAGACATTTATATGAAAATAAAATGTATATCTTGAATTTTGTGGAAATAGCCTGTGAAGTCCTCTTGATTCGGAAGAAATTTTCTATGATCTTGTATAACTGCTAAGGTTTGAGAAAAACATAGAACACAAAAAATTTAGATCTTTTTAAAAACACGCACAATTTATTTGAAATAACTTTTTTGTGACGTCAGCCATTTCCGAAATATTTGTTATAAATGGTTCGAATTGTACAATGCTTAGCCATTCTACTTCACTTCTTTCAAACTGCTTAAAAATCATATAAATGAATGTATCACCTCATAATAAGCCTCTATATACGAAAAATGCTGAGTATTCAAAAAGTCAAGAAATTCGATTTTCTAGCCCCTAGTGAGTGAAAAGGTTTGAGGAAACACACACAATTTATTTGAAATAACTTTTTTGTGACGTCAGCCATTTTGGAGATATGTGTTATAAATGGTTGGAATTGTACAGTGCTTAGCCATTCTTTTTTAAAAGGCATGACGCCATGTTGATGGAAAGAATTTAGAATTTTAAGACCAGTGTATAGCGTCCCTTTGGATGTCTAACGGTTGTGCAATGCAACCATTTCCCGAAAAGTTTATCCGGATTAAAATTAAGTGGATATGAAAATAAACTTTCGTACTCACCTATAAGAAATAGAGGGTAGAGGACGTACGAACGAAGCACTTTGAGAATTTATATTCAACAGTTGGTGTTACTCCTTAGAAAGGAAGTATCTGCTGATTGTATTTAATTCATACATTTTACATAACACGTATGCACTGGCACAACATAAAACACTACACACGATACTCATAGTTTTAATATTGCACTAATAACATCAGGAATAACTGAGGTCAGCTCGTTCGCATTCAGCGCTACACGCAAAAGAGCCGTGTGCTGATGACAGTGAAAGGTGAGAGATGCGGAAATTCGTCAGCAATACAATAAATGCAACCTTTATGTCGGCGGTGAGTATTGTACAGTGGCGGTTGGTGTCAGCATGACTCTAAGTTTTTAAAACTAGACAATTTTTTAGCGAAACGAGGCATTTAACTCGACACAAATGATGAAACAACGGTTGCAATAAGCGAGCTTATAAAAACCCTGTGCGAACAGCAAAAGCCCGTAGTTAGAAACGAAAGCGATAGTGTGTTTTTCTACAAAATCGTTCTATTTGACGAAAAATAATTTTAAAATAAAAACAAAATAGCCGCAGTACTTTGCAGGGAAAGAGCGATCGGTGCATTCGGACGATAAGATGGACCAACAACCCGGAGGAAGTCGCGATGACACCTTGCAGCCTACGTTCGAAATTATAGGACACAAGCAGAGGAGGTTGCCAAAGCTTTTTTCCGGCTTTACAGAGTCTCAAATTACGTTAAACCCGGTCCGGGAAATGGTTGCATTGCACAACCGTTAGACATCCAAAGGGACGCTATACACTGGTCTTAAAATTCTAAATTCTTTCCATCAACATGGTGAGCAAGAACTGAAAAGCGTCATGCCTTTTAAAAAAGAATGGCTAAGCACTGTACAATTCCAACCATTTATAACACATATCTCGAAAATGGCTGACGTCACAAAAAAGTTATTTCAAATAAATTGTGTGTGTTTGCTCAAACCTTAGCAGTTATACAAGTTCATAGAAAATTTCTTCCGAATCAAGAGGACTTCACAGGCTATTTGCACAAAATTCAAGATATACATTTTATTTTCATATAAATGTCTTTAATATATGGTGTTGTAATTAAAATCGTCAGAGACAGTTTTAGAAAATAAAACATTCCGGAAAATAGTTCATGTAAAGGGTAGAAGCAGTTTGAAAGAAGCGAAGTAAACGCGATTTTTCACTCACTAGGGGCTAGAAAATCGAATTTCTTGACTTTTTGAATACTCAGCATTTTTCGTATATAGAGGCTTATTATGAGGTGATACATTCATTTATATGATTTTTAAGCAGTTTGAAAGAAGTGAAGTAGAATGGCTAAGCATTGTACAATTCGAACCATTTATAACAAATATTTCGGAAATGGCTGACGTCACAAAAAAGTTATTTCAAATAAAGTGTGTGTGTGTTTTTAAAAAGATCTAAATTTTTTGTATTCTATGTTTTTCTCAAACCTTAGCAGTTATACAAGATCATAGAAAATTTCTTCCGAATCAAGAGGACTTCACAGGCTATTTCCACAAAATTCAAGATATACATTTTATTTTTCATATAAATGTCTTTAATATATGGTGTTGTAATTAAAATCGTCAGAAACAATTTTAGAAAATAAAACATTTCGGAAAATAGTTCATGTAAAGGGTAGTTTGGGGTGGAGGGGTTTTCTTGAAACTCTCTGTGTCGTATCTTTGGAAGGTAATAATAATAATACACATAAATTGTGTGCTTTAACGTCCTTGTACAGTAAGGCTTCGTTTCCTACGGTTTAACAGTTGTACAAAAGACATTCACAATGAGACTACTTCACAGCAATTCCCAGAAAATTGAAGTTATACATTTTATTTGTCATGCAGATATCTTAAACATACCGAAGTTAAAAGAATGACGAGTTTTAGTGAGAAAGGTCTAAAGCTTTTAAACATTAAAATCAACATGCAAACTTTGTAAATACACAACGCCACAAAGTAATAATAATAATAATAATAATAATAATAATAATAATAATAATAATAATAATAATAATAATAATAATAATAATACACATAAATTGTGTGCTTTAACGTCCTTGTACAGTAAGGCTTCGTTTCCTACGGTTTAACAGTTGTACAAAAGACATTCACAATGAGACTACTTCACAGCAATTCCCAGAAAATTGAAGTTATACATTTTATTTGTCATGCAGATATCTTAAACATACCGAAGTTAAAAGAATGACGAGTTTTAGTGAGAAAGGTCTAAAGCTTTTAAACATTAAAATCAACATGCAAACTTTGTAAATACACAACGCCACAAAGTAATAATAATAATAATAATAATAATAATAATAATAATAATAATAATAATAATAATAATAATAATAATACACATAAATTGTGTGCTTTAACGTCCTTGTACAGTAAGGCTTCGTTTCCTACGGTTTAACAGTTGTACAAAAGACATTCACAATGAGACTACTTCACAGCAATTCCCAGAAAATTGAAGTTATACATTTTATTTGTCATGCAGATATCTTAAACATACCGAAGTTAAAAGAATGACGAGTTTTAGTGAGAAAGGTCTAAAGCTTTTAAACATTAAAATCAACATGCAAACTTTGTAAATACACAACGCCACAAAGTAATAATAATAATAATAATAATAATAATAATAATAATAATAATAATACACATAAATTGTGTGCTTTAACGTCCTTGTACAGTAAGGCTTCGTTTCCTACGGTTTAACAGTTGTACAAAAGACATTCACAATGAGACTACTTCACAGCAATTCCCAGAAAATTGAAGTTATACATTTTATTTGTCATGCAGATATCTTAAACATACCGAAGTTAAAAGAATGACGAGTTTTAGTGAGAAAGGTCTAAAGCTTTTAAACATTAAAATCAACATGCAAACTTTGTAAATACACAACGCCACAAAGTAATAATAATAATAATAATAATAATAATAATAATAATAATAATAATAATAATAATAATAATAATAATAATAATACACATAAATTGTGTGCTTTAACGTCCTTGTACAGTAAGGCTTCGTTTCCTACGGTTTAACAGTTGTACAAAAGACATTCACAATGAGACTACTTCACAGCAATTCCCAGAAAATTGAAGTTATACATTTTATTTGTCATGCAGATATCTTAAACATACCGAAGTTAAAAGAATGACGAGTTTTAGTGAGAAAGGTCTAAAGCTTTTAAACATTAAAATCAACATGCAAACTTTGTAAATACACAACGCCACAAAGTAATAATAATAATAATAATAATAATAATAATAATAATAATAATAATAATAATAATAATAATAATAATAATAATAATAATACACATAAATTGTGTGCTTTAACGTCCTTGTACAGTAAGGCTTCGTTTCCTACGGTTTAACAGTTGTACAAAAGACATTCACAATGAGACTACTTCACAGCAATTCCCAGAAAATTGAAGTTATACATTTTATTTGTCATGCAGATATCTTAAACATACCGTACCGTAATCAAAAGGGGTTAGAGCCATTTTTAAAACAATAAAAATAATGAACTTTCTCCCGCTAAACGGGTAGTTTGCGGTGTGGGAATTTTCTTGAAAATCTACGGTTTGTTAAATTTTTTTATACGCTACTATTTTAGTGTGTGTGTGTGTGTGTGTGTGTGTGTTTGTGTGTGTGTTTGTGTGTGTGTGTGTGTGTGAGTATGTGCCTAGTGTCTGTGCGCCACAAGCCAAAACGATGACATTATAGAAAAACTTTATCATCTGCCTACCTGCCAGGTAAAACGCGAAAAAACCTGAAAAAAGCTCTAAGAGTATTCTAACGCTTACCGATCTGGAAAACCCGTGAAAACAAGATAGTACACTTTTGAGGTATTGCTTGTTATTTCCTTAAATTTTTCAATACTTTTTTACTTTCTCTACTACGTATAGTAAGTAGGGGAAGTATTGCATTCCGCCCAAAAATTCGATACCGAGATTTCACCGGAAATACACGTTTTGAGACCTCCTGAATCAAAAAAAAAAAAAAAAAAAAAAAAAAAGCATTTTTCGAAACATGTCCGTGTGTGTGTGCCTGTCTGTGTGTCTGTCTGTCTCTCTGTGTGTGTGTGTGTGTGTGTGTGTGTGTGTGTGTGTGTGTGTGTGTGTGTGTGCGCGCCAGTACGTGCCTAATATCCGTGCGCCGACAAGGTAAAACTTCATCATTTGCCTACCGGGCAGGGCCAACCGCTAAAAAACCTGAGAAAACCTCGAAAATTAGAAACGCCTTCGTCAATCAGTACAGAAAACGCCTACCAACCAGGGAAAACCTATGAAAAAGCAGAAAGAGCTTGCATTCGTTTACCAACCGCAGAAAACCTCCAAGAACTAGTTATTTTTTAAAAAAACGAAAAAACAAAAAGAAAAAAGAAAGACGGATAATATAAGTATGGCAACTGTAACGGTTTACGGTAAACGCGCGCGCGCAATGCGTCACGGCGGGCAATATTTTTCAAGTTATCGCGCAGTTTGCAGCTCTTTCATCGCAGCGGTCCTATCGCCACGCACATCGTCTGCTGAAATTGCTGATGAGTTCTGGAGAGGCTTTTGCAAATCTTGTTGGTAGCAAAACTTACCTTTCCCATCACCTCCAACATACTCCACTCCCACACCTTTTTCTTTCCACCAATCACAATCTCTCTTATTCTTACCAATCAACAACTTTCAGTTGTTCCTTTCCACCAATAACATCACTTCTTATTCCCACCAATCACAACTTCACACGTCACTTTCTGTTATACTTTTTATCCCTCGTTCGCCATCTTTTCCCGCTTTCAGTCCCAACCTCCGCACAGACAACACCTCGCCGCTCCGCTCCACTCCATCACGTGTCCTCCATACTCTTTTATCTTCCTTCCTTCATCTTTCACCCGAATTAACGCACCAATCACATTTCGTCTTATTTTTACCAATCAAAACACTCCACGTCACTTCCTGTTTTCCTTCATCTTTCCCTAATCCTCAATTCTATCTCCTCGTCACCATCTGTTGCGTTCGACATCTTTCGCATGTTGACCATAACCTCAAACCTCTTCGTCCCTCCACTTCTTGCCTCCGCCATCTTGTTTAGTTCCCATTTTCACCACCACGCCACCGCCATCTTGGTTTAAGCTCTCCACGTTTACCTCAATTTTTAACCTCAACTTCATGCCTCCGCTATCTTATTTAGTTCCCATTTTTACCACCGCGCCTCACATCTCCTCGTCCCACCCTTGCCTCCGCCATCTTGGATTTAGTTCCCCTTCTTACGTCCTGTTTTAACCTAAAAATCTTAACCTCAAGTCTCCTTGCCCACCACCTCTTGCGACCGCCATGTTCACCACTAACCTCGAAATCTCCTCGTCCTTACACTTTTTGTCTTCGTCATCTTGTTTAGTTCCCATTTTCGCCACCGCACCTCACATCTCCTCGTCCACACCAATGCCTTCGCCATCTTGGATTTCGTTCCCATGCTTACGCCCTGTTTTAACCTAAAAATCTTAACCTCAAATCTCCTTACCCTCCTCTTGCGTCCGCCATCTTGTTTAGTTCTCACCGCATCTCCTTGTCGCCAACCCTCCGCCATTTTTAGTTCCCACTATTTTAACCTCAAAATCTGCTCTTCTAAGCTCTTGCTACCGCCATCTTCTTTTAGTTCCCATTCTCACCACCGCGTCTCTTTGCCCCCACCTCTTGCGACCGCCATGTTCACCACTAACCTCCAAATTTCCTCGTCCTTAAACCTCTTGTCTCAACCATCTTGTTTAGTTCCCATTTTCGCCACCGCATCTCATATCGCACCATCTCTCTATCCACTCAAGAAAACTACCATCCAACGTTCAAAAATTGCTGATCAGTTCTCGGCAGGCTTTTGCAAATCCTGTTGCTAGCAAAACTTACCTTTCCCATCACCTCCAACATACCCCACTCCCACACCTTTTTCTTTCCCACCAATCATAATCTCTCTTATTCTTACCAATCAACAACTTTCATTTGCTCCTTTCCACCAATAAAATCACTTCTTATTCCCACCAATCACAACTTCACACGTCACTTTCTGTTATACTTTTTATCCCTCGCTCCCCATCTTTTCCCTCTTTCAGTCCCGACTTCCGCACAGACAACACCTCGCCGCTGCTCACATCTCCGAACCAGATTGCCGGCGAGAACAGATCTCGTTTATTCACACCTCGACGGTTGACTCGACAGCAGCTACTGCGAACACCTACGTCGTACACGTTTTTGACCGCTTTCGACCGGCTATGAGAACCCTGCTCCTACGTACGCTAGCGACCATCACGATGGTCCAGTACCAGGTTTTTGGTATAGTTAAATTACGCCTCTGCAAAGGGTGTCTGTACCGCTTTAAAAACCTAGGTATATCAGTGCGTAGTGATGTTGGTTGATCTTAAAGCTGGTTAAGCATTTTCAAAAACAGTTTGCTTTTATTTTTTCGCGTCGCGTGCCGCGCTTTTGGTGACGCATCCACACCGGTAACAGGTAAGTACCACACGCATAATTATTTTTCGGACCTGCTTGGCGTAGGAATATATCCTTTCGTGTTTTGGTACTGTAACCTCAAATCTCCTTACCCTCCTCTTGCGTCCACCATCTTGTTTAGTTCTCACCGCATCTCCTTGTCGCAGAACCTCCGCCATTTTTAGTTCCCACTATTTTAACCTCAAAAACTACTCTTCTAACCTCTTGCTACCGCCATCTTCTTTTAGTTCCCATTCTCACCACCGCGTCTCCTTGCCCCACCTCTTGCAACCGCCATATTCACCACTAACCTCCAAATTTCCTCGCCCTTAAACCTCTTGTCTCAACCATCTTATTTAGTCCCCATTTTCGCCACCGCATCTCATATCGCCCCATCTCTCTATCCACTCAAGAAAACTACCATCCAACTTTCAAAAATTGCTGATCAGTTCTCCACAGGCTTTTGCAAATCCTGTTGCTAGCAAAACTTACCTTTCCCATCACCTCCAACATACCCCACTCCCACACCTTTTTCTTTCCCACCAATCATAATCTCTCTTATTCTTACCAATCAACAACTTTCATTTGCTCTTTCCACCAATAAAATCACTTCTTATTCCCACCAATCACAACTTCACACGTCACTTTCTGTTACACTTTTTATCCCTCGCTCCCCATCTTTTCCCCTCTTTCAGTCCCGACCTCCGCACAGACAACACCTCGCCGCTGCTCACATCTCCGAACCAGATTGCCGGCGAGAACAGATCTCGTTTATTCACACCTCGACGGTTGACTCGACAGCAGCTACGGTGAACACCTACGTCGTACACGTTTTTTGACCGCTTTCGACCGGCTTGAGAACCCTGCTCCTACGTACGCTAGCGACCATCACGATGGTCCAGTACCAGGTTTTTGGTATAGTTAAATTACGCCTCTGCAAAGGGTGTCTGTACCGCTTTAAAAACCTAGGTATATCAGTGCGTAGTGATGTTGGTTGATCTTAAAGCTGGTTAAGCATTTTCAAAAACAGTTTGCTTTTATTTTTTCGCGTCGCGTGCCGCGCTTTTGGTGACGCATCCACACCGGTAACAGGTAAGTACCACACGCATAATTATTTTTCGCACCTGCTTGGCGTAGGAATATATCCTTTCGTGTTTTGGTACTGTAACCTCAAATCTCCTTACCCTCCTCTTGCGTCCGCCATCTTGTTTAGTTCCCACCGCATCTCCTTGTCGCAGACCCTCCGCCATTTTTAGTTCCCACTATTTTAACCTCAAAATCTACTCTTCTAAGCTCTTGCTACCGCCATCTTCTTTTAGTTCCCATTCTCACCACCGCATCTCCTTACCCCCACCTCTTGCGACCGCCATGTTCACCACTAACCTCCAAATTTCCTCGTCCTTAAACCTCTTGTCTCAACCACCTTGTTTAGTTCCCATTTTCGCCACCGCATCTCATATCGCCCCATCTCTCTATCCACTCAAGAAAACTACCATCCAACGTTCAAAAAAAATTTCTGATCAGTTCACGACAGGCTTTTGCAAATCTTGTTGCTAGCAAAACTTACCTTTCCCATCACCTCCAACATACCCCACTCCCACAACTTTTTCTTTTCCACCAATCATAATCCCTCTTATTCCTACCAATCAACAACTCTCATTTGTTCCTTTCCACCAATAAAATCACTTCTTACTCCCACCAATCACAACTTCACACGTCACTTTCTGTTACACTTTTTATCCCTCGCCCCCCATCTTTACCCCTCTTTCAGTACCGACCTCCGCACAGACAACACCTCGCCACCCAGCTCCTCTCCATCACGCGAACTCCATACTCCTCCATCTCCCTTCCTCCATCTCCCACCCCAAATTAACGAACCAATCAAAAACACTCCACGTCACTTCCTCAATTCTTTCAACTCGTCCCGGATGAGCCAACCGATTTAACGATAATCCTACCGCTCAGGGCGCTTTTCAAACACACCGCCGCCGCCGTCGCACGCACCGACACTAGCGACACCAGCGCCCCTAGCGGCAGGATTATCGTTAAATCAATTGGCTCATCCGGGACTAATACTACTGAGGTTTCACCGGAAATATGTGTTTTGACATCCCCTTAAGCCAAAAATAAAGCATTTTTAGAAAAATAACGTAACCAAATAAACAAAAGTCGGATAGATACAAAATTTGATATTTACGTTCAGTATCCTCCAAAGATGTAACACTAAATATTGTGACCTTTTATCTAAAGTATCATACTTTTAAGATATTTTGATGGCAAAGAAACGAATATCTGGAATTTTCTGAGGTTGTCCCCAAAAGACCTCTTTATTTCGATTTTTTTTTTTTTTTTTTTTTTTTTGTGGAGTGAAACACTTCCAAGACATTCCTTTTTATTTGTTTGAATTTTCCAATACTTGTACTTTCTCTCAAATGGGAATTCGTTATTCTTTTTTTTTATGTCTTGGATATGCGAAGAGAATGGAATGCTACACATAGCAACTATCGCTTAAAGCCTACCATATTCCCCTTGCACGTACAAAGAGCGCCAAACAAAAATCTCACTGCACCTCGCGTCTATCACATTATTTATCGTTATACGTGGCTTTGCGAAACCATGGCCATTTCATCGGTTGCTTTAGGCCATAGTGCAAGGATGCGTCAGACCTTATGCTAAATAGTTGCACCAATAATTACAAAAAAGATTACAAAATGGCGTGGAAACGAAATATATGTTTACGCTCTTGATCGTATTGGCTAAAAGAGAAGAGGTAGAGTGAGTGTATTCAGTTTGTCATAAGACCTCTTATCGTGATAGGTAGCCATACCTTATCGGCTAGTGCAGGACACGCCTTTCAAAGGTTAGGGGAAAATTTGATAAGTGCCCAGGTTAGCGAAATGTGAAATTTTTAGTGTGAGAATATTTTCAAGTTAAAGCTTAAATTATATTCATTAAATACATAGCAATACTTATTAAAATAAAACAAACAGAACTGTATTCTCACAGTGGTATCAATGCTTGTTGCTGCATAGAAGCAAACATAATTAAATACCAAATAAATAAATAAAGCACCATGTTTTCCCTCTAATTCAAACTATAATTTATTAATATACCTTTACTAGCTTATTGCTGATCATAGGAATAAAACAGGATTATAGACAAAAATATAGCCCAATTTTATTGCCATAATATGTGTGTCTTATTCGATAAACCATATGCATATACACATTTATCTCTAGTTTCTAAACATGATCAGTCAATTATAGCGGAAGAGTAATTTGCATTTAGTAAACGAATATCATCATTTGAGGATGTTTTACGGGAAGTGCCCACTTTCTGACGAGAATGTACACCGTCTTCCCCACTTTTCTGGAATATTTTTATCCAGTAATTTATTATAAAAACACTTTTATGCACTGCCGTTGCAATTGCTGTAGCTGTGCGACCAGCCTCCCACATACCCACGATACGTCCACGAGTAATTTCGCTAGTATACGGCATGGCTGGTTCTGAGACAATAAACATGTTTTGGTTTCAATAACACCAGAAAAACCAAAGGCATCAACCTCCCCTCTTGTTGCCCTTATTGCTGTGTTATAGCCACCTTGCTTTGCGATAGGTGTCCTTCCGATGCTCCGCCCAATTGTTCCGTAACTGTTTTGTTCCTCTTTCCACCGAACGCACTTACATGTGGTCGATTAGTACACTTGAAGGCACATTTCGGATTTATCTGCAATTACTGGATGCACAAAAATAGAAATTATGTTAGATTGCCTTCGTTTTATGTCAAGGCCACAAACGCCTTATATGCGTATTGGCCAAGAAGGAAGTGAGCTCGGTATTATGCCACTGCGCAGCAGCGGCGCAGGATGTGTCAACGGTACGTTTATCAGCCGTGAGTTGTCTCAGTCGTTGCTTTGTCTTCGTGTTGTGAAGTGTTTCGACAATACGTGTGGCGTGTGTGATTTCCTTAGGAATGTTATTCTCTTATTAGTGCACGGAAATGCCTGGCAACAAATTCACGCTTAAAGAGTGAATTTTTATACACGATACATACGTGGAAACTTAATCATACAGACGATGGTGTAGACAATTTCACCAGCAATTTCATGGTTATCCAGATCCGAGTAGAGACACTGTGAGATGTTTCGTCAATAAATTTAGTACAACGAGATCGCTAAGCACTAAAAAGTAAAGTTAATAGGAACAATCCCCACTACACAGACGAACTTAAGGACAATATAAAATTATGAATATTACGCAAGAAGAACTTATACGTGTGATTGGTAATTACATTCGACGATGTCAAGAATGTCTTCGCGTAGATGGACACCACTTTCAAAAACACTTATAACAAGATTAGTACTCATTACGTATATGCTACTAACAGTCGTAAGAAACTGGGATTTATGGAACGGATAACTTTGCAGTGTAGTAGACCGTGTGCGGAGCACGCATTCGCACGATCCGCGGCCTTGTCATAAAACGCAGGCAGTGTATAAATCACCCCTTATATAGTTATTATAAAGAATGTTTTAAGAGAGGAAGTGCGTGTGAATGTGTATGTGTGTGTACAACATATTTAACAAAAGGAATGTCGATAAAATACCAAACTTAAATACTGAATTCAGCGTCTTCTATGAATGCTACCCGAAGATCTTTAAGAAAATACCCCCATCCCAAATAAACATTTGCATGGAAAACTTTTCATGTTTTTGGTTTTCTCAAACGTGACTGGTAATTCCATTACAATATTATAAGTTTAAAATATTTGAATGACAAATAAAATCTATATCCTTAATTTTCCGTGAATAACCTGTGAAGCCCTCTTCATTCTGAAGTAATTTTGTATAACTTGTATACCGTAAGAAATAGGCAAAAACTTACTATACAAAAAACGCATATCTCGTTAAAAATACACAATGTGTGTAATATATTTTTGGCACGAACCATTTCGGAGAAATGCGTTATTATGGGCTTGAATTCCAAAATATTTCATAATTTTTAAACTGCTAGGTCGCTATTCGCTTTTTTCTAATGGTCATACAAAGAAAACGAAATTTCAGGGTTAGCACGTTACGCTGGGTTGTAGCTACAACGAAATGTGTAATAAAAGCATTTCTGCAGATTGAAGAGTTAGCTTTTGCTGTTGTTTGTAGATGAACGGATAGTGAAGGTTATGTGAATGTAATGCATATGATTTTGTTAAAATTAACGCTACCATAATATTTCCTTTCTTAACGATTTTCTTTAACTTTCTCGAAGAATGTGCAATTCAGTAAAAATAATTTATACCCAATTCCTTAAAGCTCAGTATAGAATGTTCAGGTCTTCTGTGTTCCACCGAACATGTTATTCGTTTGTTTTGTTTTTCATGTACGTTAACACGCAGTTACGTTGTTTTTTCTTCTTCTGGACCAATCTCCTTGCGTCTCCATCTCTGTCTTTGTCTCACTATTTCCTCCAGCCCTGTTGCCCTCCCGTTCCGCACCCTCTGCCTCCCCTTGGATTTTTATTCCTGCGGCGGGAGATGGCAGTCTAATTGTTGATTTCTTGGACTCAGGTTCTGATGGAGTTCATATGGGTAGCGCTCTTAGTGGTCCTACCCTCGGCTTCCTTAGAGGACCTCATGGATCACAGTGGTCACGAAACGAGGGAATACTACAGCAACGAGTGGCTGGTGAGACTTGAGGGAGGCCCAGAGGTGGCCGAATTGCTGGCAACACAGCTGGGGTACACTTATAATGGACCGGTAAGTACACTTGAAACCAGAGGTCAACAATCCTTCATGCATTCGTACAGCATCTAATTTAGTTCACCAAGTACCTGCTCTTCCGAGAAACATCTCCCCGTTTCTAATTTCTATACCGCTTACCTAAGGGAGATAAGTATATTGCATTACAAAAATTTTATATCTGATTTAACCTGATATTGATCTAAACAATCCGATGTGTTCCATTCACATGACTTCCTCTAATCTCTATCGCTTATTAGCCAGTTAAATTATTCTTAAGAAAGTTTATTTTCCCATCTTCTTCCTTTTAATCGGAATAAACCTTTCAGGAAATAGCCGCATTACACATTTCGTTATAGATACAATGAGAATAGCCATAGCCAAATGTTTTAGAATGGCTTAAAACTCCATACTGTTTACATGACATCGGAAGAAAAGAACTGCAAATCCACGAGACTTGAAAAGAGTGACAATTTGAACCATTAATAATGGATATCTTGTAAATGGCTGGTGGTCAAAAATACTTATATGAAATAAATTGAGTGTTTCAAGAGATCTACATTTTTATATGGCACGTTTTCGTCTAGCGCATAACGTTTACCGGTTGTACACAGGAAAATTCCTTCCGAATGAAGTGGACTTCACAGTTTACTTCCAAGAAATTCAAGATATGCTGTTTTTTCATGTCAATACCTTTAATATACGGTATTTTAATCAAACCCTTAAGAGCCATTTTTAGAAAATAAAAAGATTTGGAAAAATTTTTCGAGTAATGGGTGTTTGATTTGGGGGATTTTCTTTAAACTCTGTGTCTAGCATCTTTGGAAGGTACTGAACCCAAATGCCAAGTTTGGTATTCATCCGACTTTTCGTTTTTGAGTTATGCTGTTGACACACAAACACCTTTTTTTCTAAAATTGCTTATTTTGGATTCAGGAGGCCTCAAAACATGTATGGTGGTGAAATCTAGGTATCGAGTATTTGGGTGTAATGGAATACCTTCTCTTATGTACGTGGTAAAGAAAGTAAAAAGAGAATTTTATAAAAGGGTCCATATTTGTTGGACGGCGGCAAGCTAATAGTCTGAATAGCATAAACCAAAAAATGAAAAGTCAAATAAATACCAAAATTTATATTTAGCTCAGATATCTCTAAAGCATGTACGACAAAAATTTTACTAACTTACCCCCCACTCAGTCATCCCTTTACATAGAGCAATTTTCAATATCCTTTACCCCTAAAAGGCATCAGATAACGCTGGTTAATCTTATGGGAAATAATATCGTACAATTCCCTGTAAACTGCAAAAGTCTGCTTCATTTCTACTGAACTATAGTAAATGGTAAGTTAAAGACCTAAAATACACTTCTCTTTAAAATAAATAATTTAATTCTCGTATTTACTTTCTTTACCACGTATCTAGTAAATAGACAAGGTATTCACTCCACTAAAAAATTCGATACCAAAATGCCACCGAAATACATATTTTGAAGCCCCCTGAATAAAAAAGGTATTTTTAGAAAAAAGATCCGTGCAGGTGTCTGTGAACACCATAACTTAAAAACGATTAGTCGGATATATACCAAACTTAGTATTTAAGTTCGGTAGCTTCCAAAGATATTACACAAAGATTTGCAAGAACATGCTCCACCAACTAACTATCTCTTATATGAAACATATTTTGAATTTTTTATTTTAGAAAAAACACTAACGATTTTGATTAAATTACCATACATTAAAGATATTTACATGACAAATAAAACGTATATCCTGAATTTTCTGGGAATAGCCTGTGAATTTCTCTTCATCGGAAGAAGTTGAGCAATAGAAGAAAACGCACTACAAAAAGAATACGGATCTCTTTATAACACACAGTTTATAGAAATGAATTTTTGTGGCATCGGTCATATCCGTTATTAGTGGTTTGCATCGTTCAGTACCTTGCCATTCTTTCAAGGTACTGTCGACATTCAGTTGTTTTTCGTGATTGCAGAGGAGTAAGGAATTTTAAGACCAGTGTATAGCTCCTTGTGCTTAAACATCTGACTGTTGCTGTTACCTTTGTATATAAAACGAAACTGCAATTTCTGCAAATGTTTATCTGCATTAAAATAAAACAGATAGAAAAATAAGCTATATCCACTAAAAACGATAGATGGTAGAGAAAGTCATGTGAATGTAACACATCAGATGTTAATTTTACTGGCTTTGCGTTTTCCTTTCGTTACAGTGGTACGTTTCGTATTTATCTGCATTTATTGTATGCCCTAATATAAGAATTATGGATAAAGAATTCCTTATGTAGTTATTACAGCAAATGGTTTTGAGAAACGGGAAATGCGACATTGAGAAACTCATTTCGCAGTTACATCAGCAGAGTATTTTTGGAAACATGTCCGTGTGTGTCTGTGTGTCTGTCTGTGAACAACGTAACTCAAACGAACAGTCGGATAAACACCAAACTTGTTATTTAGGTTCAGTATCTTCCAGAGATGCGACACGAAGGTTTACAAGAAAATCCCCCCACCCCAGATTACCCTTTACATGAAACATTTTTCGAAGATTTTAGTTTTCTCAAAAATGGCTCTAACCATTTTGATTAAAATATCATATATTTGAGATATTTTTATGACAAATAAAATGTATATCTTAAATTTTCTGGGAATGTCTCCAAAAGTATTCTTCATTGCGAACGACTTTTGCATAACTGGTAAACCATAAGAGATATCAAAATTTTACTACACAAGAAATGTAGATCGTGTTAAAATACACAATTTATGTCATACACATTTTTTTGTTGAGTAAACCATTTTAGAGTAATTGCTTGTTATTCCCTTAAATTTTCCAATACTTATACTTTTTCTCAAATGGGAATTCGTTATTCATTTTTTTGTCGTGGTAATGCAAAGGGAATGGAACACTCCACATAGCAACCAGCTCTTAAAATATTTGGCTATCGCTAAAAAAACCTACCAATTCCCCTTGCATCTACAAAAAAATTAGCAATAAGATTATGTTCGATATCTCGATTATGCGGTAGTATTATAATCGGTATTATTCGGGACCCACGTTGGGCGGCCAATTTGCGGGGGTACTGGCTATTTGGCGGCACAGAATTTTTAGGAATGATGCCGGTTTCGGTACTAGCTCAGGGAGTTTGCATGGATCTTGTATCTCGAGTTAGTGGTGAATACCCCTTTTGCATTTCCTGCTCGTTTATTTCCCGTCACAATTTTAAAACCTGATTCCTACTATTGTGTCGACACACACACGGGTATTTCCTTATTGCTACGCTTCATATCATCGCACCTATCCGCCGACACATTTTCTAAGAACCATCTCCAAGGAACTACCACGACCAAGTGTGTCTTCTAAACTCTCCTGTTTCACTATTTCAAATTTTCTATCTACCCATTCCACTATCACCTGATTTCTAGCTTCTTTCATTGGATGCCTAAAGCTACCTTGCTTTTCGAACATTGACCCTTTTCTGCACCTCTGCGGTCTAGGCAACCTAACGGGACACTTAACAATAGAGGGAAAAAACACTTTCCGGCCGCTGATGGCACTGTCCAACCCTTCTTCATATTTAGTAACATTCGCTTCCCAGTCTTTTTGAATACTATTCCATCTGTTATTAATATTTATTTTCCCTATGATTTGAATTGTATTTAGCTACTCAAAACGTGCTGCTTCAATATGCCCCGCTGATGGGATGGCTACTATATTTCTAATGATAGTTGGCATTCTATGCGTGTCCCCGTCTGGAAAATATCGGTTCTCTCTCTAAAATTTAACGATCATATGTACGTTTGTGTGTTTTTCGGCTCCACAGGAATTACACTTAAGTATTTTTACAAACATCATACAATCATACAGATATCCGTACAATATACACATATTAAATGCAGCAAAGCTATTTACAAAAAACAGGAAGAATTTACAAGCAATATACAAATAGTATGCATTTCTACGTTTTATACAAACTCTTAACATTAACAAATACGTTTCTCGTTGGTTTACGTGTAATTGTTTTTTATTGTTCTGCAACGATCACTACAATATTTTATTTATTTATTTGTTTAATTATTTATTTATTTTCTTGTCTACTTATTTATTCATAATTTGCATACGCAACACTCTCCACTTTTCACGATTTGTTTCACTTCACTGTTTCACTCACTAGCTTATTCTAACATGTGTATACATTTATTTATTTTCTTATATCAATAATGATGCACACAACGATTTATTCACCTATTTATTTACATATCCTTTATGATCTATGCACATAATGGGGTACTTATTCTTAATAAATTTACATATTATTAGCTTCTCTCTCTTTCAATTATTAATTACTGTGACTGCTTAAGATTTTTTTTCCTCTCTCTATGTGTGTGACATACTCCATTCACAATGCTAAACAGTGTTTCTATTCATTCAACTCCTTAAAAGGTCTTAACAGTGAATTGTACCTCCCCATAATTTTGTCTGATTGAGTGCATTTTACTTAGAAAGCACGATCCCCGAATTGCTTTGTGATTATACTTGAAGAATTTACGCCTTTCCGTTTCCATTTCACGGATATCAAACTCCTAGAACTTCAAATAATATCTCTTTCTGCTCATTGTACACTATTCAGTTATATATATATATATATATATTTATTTCGAAGGGTCTCAGACTCATTAGCCTCGTTTACCTGCACAGATTCCATATTTACGTGTGCTAATGGGTTCGACTCTTGTCCAACTGTCAGACTGTAGTGTTTAATAGTTTTACACTTCCCGTCTTCGCATTTTCGTTCTCACTTATTTCATCATAACAATCTATATCCCTTTGCAACTGCTCATCATCTTCAAAACAAACCCTCACAATTTCGTCATGGCCATTTATTTGTAAATATTCCACAAAGAATTCTGATTCTTCCTGCAGTTCCCTTTCCCCTCGTGTCTGTCTATGCTCTATGCTTGTCTCTACCTGAACTAAAGGTTCAATGATTTCACGACCAGCTGTTTTTAAAACTAATCGTTCGTGTTGGTAATCTAGCTTGCTCTCATTGCGGTTAAGAAATCACTACCTAACAATATTTCTAGCACCAGATATGGAATAACAAGAAAAATACAGTCTAACTCAGTGCTTCCTATCTTTAGCGTCAACATAACGAACCAATCGCTAACACACAGAATACGTTCTTTACGGGTAGCGTCTGTAGCTTTAATCCCCTTGCTACTAAATGGTTAAATATTGTTGAACTGATTACAGACACCCATGCGCCACTATATATAGTCGCATAATATTGCTCTTTTTCTAGTGATACTTTGATTTTCGGTGATTTCACTATCTCGCATTTGTCTATCACCTCTGTAGTGCTCGGCATGCCTAATCGCACTGGAGCGCTACCCTCACTGCCTAATTCATTGACGTTATTTTGTTCATTTATTTCGTCCCCTTCTCTCAGTAATGCATTGCTTACATCTACATAATCTATGACCGTACCAGGAGACACAGTTCGGTCTAATTGGAGTTTTCCAGGCATTGGTTCTACATGTCCTGAGCCTATTTCTGGCGGATTTACTCTCACTTCCTCGTGCGTGATTTGGTTAGGTGAGCGACCTCTTCATCGTGGTGAGTGACGTGCGGTATTTGCGCTAGTGTCCATCACGTCTCGGCGGTCCGTTTGCATATTGCCTCGTGTTATCATTCCCGCATCTGTTTCTCCATGACCTATAGTCTCCTCTGCTTCCTTTTCAAACTGCATAAAGTTGATCTGGTAATTCTGCCCGTTTTGTGCTCTATTGACATTTCTATCGTAGTTTCCGCCTGAAGGTTCATTTCTCGTATAATTCTGCATATTAGGTGTTCTAGAAGTGTTGTCTCTATACCTCTCGCGAACTTGGTAAGAATCACGCCTGCGAGTGTTAAAATTTTGACTTACCCCTTCCCCGTTTGCGAATTGAGTTCTGTGGGTTCTTAGGCCAATATCGGTTTGTTCATAAGGCTGAGTTTGAAAAGCCGTCAAAAGTTCAAGAACTTCCCCCATCGTTCGTGGCTTAGCTACGATTAGGTGATTTTTAATTTCGCTTGGAAAATGGTAAGCCATTAAAGCTATAAGTTCTAAAAATTGACTTTGTTGGTCTCGCTTCAGAAAATAATCGACCAATTCTTCCCCCGAGTGCGATTGGTAACGTGCATTATTAATCTGTATCCTGACATTATATTGAGTGGATACATACCAATATATGTTCAAGAAAGCTTGCCTGAACTGCAGATAGGTCACATGGTCTCCTAAGGTTAATCTAAACCAACTAAGGGATCGTCCTTTTAACCCTCTTTTCACAACTATTATGCTGTATATTTCAGGAATACCCTTCAATGCAAAGTTCGATGCATTGTCAGTACAGTCATCGAAAGATGGAACTGATATTTAATTCAATAATTGTGTGGGTCTTGTAAACTGACCATGCACAAAATTATTTTTCATATTATTGCTTGCATTATTATTGCTATTATCAAATGTTTGTGGCGAAATCGATCTGCCGTACCATTAGTGTTTGAAACTTCTGCGTATATAGCAGTTCTAGCACTGTGATTTGAGTTCTTTTCTATTTCCATGGGGCTTATGGTCCCTCGCATTTCTGCTAAGTCCCTAGAAGTTTCGTGCTGACTTCCAACAATTTGTGTGAGGGCTCCCTTCAATACATTTATTTCTTCCGAATTATTTCTGTTTTGCTCTTCCACCGTTTTCTTAATATTAGTCAATTCAGAGCGGATGTGATTTTGTATTTCTGTTTATTTTTGCTCTATTCTC
Organism: Deroplatys truncata; assembly: GCA_030765065.1. Lineage (NCBI taxonomy): Eukaryota > Metazoa > Arthropoda > Insecta > Mantodea > Mantidae > Deroplatys > Deroplatys truncata. Next base: position 163,750,491 of record CM060979.1, read on the forward strand.
CCACAATTGTTACGGAAATCATCACACAATTGTTCATGCACATTTACATTGTTACATTTTATACTTTCCATTTGCTTTTTAACATAATCAATTTCGCCGTACGCTTCTTGCATTTCGGCACGTTTTACCAGAAGTTCATCATGCATGTAATTTTTACTTGACCTTATTTCACATAAAACCTAATTGTGTCTATCTGAGCCTTAACCTCATGCATCATCTTGTTTTATAGTTCTTTTTATTCTTCTGCCAATTTTATTAACTTTTGGTTCTGACTGTCCAACTTCTGACCTAATTTCTGACATTGTTTCCTCCTGCTTTTCCAGTTTTTGATCTAATGCCTGAAATTGTGATAATATTTGTTGAAAAAGGTTTGCTATATTGTTATCCTGATCCTGCTGTTCGCTAACCATTAGCCTGTCAGAATTTGACTCGGCTGCTGCCTCTACATTTCCTACACCTATCTCGTTTAAGTTATCACTTTCCAATTTCTGCTCCATTTTAGTGTCTATTTTATAATTAGCTACAACTTTTCTATTTCTTAAAATCAGAACTATTAAATGCACTTTTTATAGATTAATGTACTACTAATTTTATATATATATATATTTTACTGAGCTACACTTTACTTACTTATTATTTTGCTTTGGTGTCCGTTGTTACTGCTACACTTGCCTCCTGCGGTCGTGTTGAGAGAGCCTCCTGTCGTCTCGGCTTCGGCTGATCTATGCCTGATGTTCCTGGTACGTTCGATCACTTCTTTTACTGTCGGTTATTCACACGATGTCTGGTACAGTCGATTTTTTTCAGGCTCCAGGCTGGGCGCCAATTTGCGGTGATATTACAATTGGTCTTATTTGGGACCCACGCTGGGCGGCCAATTTGCGGCAATATTTCGCCTCTTTGCGGGGGTACTGGCTATTTGGCGGCACTGGATTTGCAGGAATGGTCCCGGGTTCGGTACTAGCTCAGGGATTTTGCATGGATCTTGTATCTCGGGTTAGTAGTGAATACAACTTTTGTATTTCCTGTTCGTTTATTTCCCGTCACAATTTTAAAATCTGATTGCTACTATTGCGTTGACACACACGTGTATTTCCTTATTGCTACGCATCATAGCACCTATCCACCAACACATTTTGTAAGAACCATCTCCAAGGCACTACCACAACCAAGTGTGTCTTCTAAACTGTCCTGTTTCTCTATTTCAAACTTTCTATCTCCCCATTCCACTATCACCTGATTTCTAACTTCTTTCATTGGATGTCTAAAGCTATCTTGCTTTTCGAACATTGACCCTTTTCTGCACCTCTGCGGTCTGATGTGATACTCTCACATGACCTTGTCTACCCTCTATCGTTTATTAGTGGGAATACAAACTATTCTTACTAAAGCTTATTTTTCTGTTTACTACATTATAATCTAAATAAACCTTGCAGAAATAGCTACATTACACAGTTCGTTATAGATATGAAGCGAACAGCGATAGTGAAATATTTAACCCTAGAGAGCTGGCGTATGTACGTCTTACATTAGTGGTGGCGTGGGGTCATTTGCGACCCCAGGAATAAAACGATTGTTATAAATGGGCTGAATTAATACTTTTGTTTAATTATTGCTTAAATATACCGAGTAATACATGATTATTAAAATAACTGTTGGTTGTAGAAATCTACTTTAAAAAATAAAACAAAAACTTTGAATTGACAGTTACCGTGCTACATCCCAGAAACGTCGACTGAATTTCCTCTGAATTTCCAAATTGGTGAATGTAACGATACTTTGGAGCATATCGTCGGTAAAAAAAAACACCTTCCAGGCCTCTATAGGAGGTTTTGCATTTTTAGCTGCAGATTTTACACCTGGTAAGTGAGTCACTATCTTGTGGGAGCGAGTACGTGAACCATTTTCCATGCCGTAACTCGATCCTTTCCATAAATATTGCACATTCTTTGTGACAGTGGAATTTCATCACTCATATGTTCTTCCTCTTCTGCACTTTGCTCACTTTCACTATTTGAACTCAGTATCTCAAGTTTATCTTCGGTTTCACTGCCTTCACCACCTAATGCTTCCTCTTCTTCCACTTCCCTTATTAGGGCTAATAACCTTGCCTGATATTCATCGTAATTTATAAAAACAGCACTATGTTTAAGACTAAAAAATACGTATATATTATAATCACAACTTCTCTAAGATTCAGCTGAAAACACACTGTAACTACAGAAACAATATGCAGACGAGACACATAACAGGCAACGGGAGAGGTGGCGTGGGGTATTTTCTGCCCTCCTTTCAGCCGAAGAACACAAATAGCCTATATTCTAGGAATGTATGGCCTGTAATCCAATGCTAATGACCTCTAACAAAAGCCAAGGAATGCAGCGAAAGGTAAGGGAAAGCCGGGGTTCAGGTATCCGAAATCATTATATATAATTTGCAAATAAAACTGACTGGGGTCAGAAAATACCCCGCGCCACCTCTCTAGGGTTAAGAACTAAACGCTAATCCGTTTACGAAAAAGTATTCAGGATGAAGAGGACTTGACAGGCTATTCGTGGAACATTCATCATATAAATTTTGCGTATCATCCATATATTTTGCACATATGTTACTTTAATCATTTTTATGAAAATCAAAAATAACGAAACCTTTCCATATAAAAAGTAGTTTGAAGTGGGGGATTTTTTGAAAATCTTCATATCGTATCCTTGAAAGACGCGTAACTTAAACGCCAAGTTTGGTGTTTAACCACCTCTCCTTTTTTAGGTTTGGTGTTCACAGACAATCTCTCCAACTAACATTTAATGTGACACCTGCATGTTGTCATGGTAGCTCAGTTGGTTAGAACACCAAACGGAAAGCTGAAGATCTGTGGTGCAAACCCGCCTACAAAATTGATTTTTTCAGACTTATTCTACCTTTCCAAAGGCATGTGTGAAAGAACATTTATTATCACAGATTATATATCTATTATGTATGTATATAATGTTGTTTATTAATTTTATTTATTGTAACACAAAATTATGGCCAGGCATAGGAATTCTAAGCAATTGGGTTCAAGGTGTCTATACTCAAACCGTTAACAATGTAAATAATGTAAACAATAGCGACCAAGGGTCACTGATGGACCGGTAAACACGGTCTGATGAGTGCCGTCTGCAGACACCAAAAGACCGTGCGAGGTATGAGACGGTTTGTAACCTGCGATGCCATAGTGTAAAGGGCCGTAATAGTTCAGCTTTCGTCCTGGATTTAATGCTTAGAAATTCATATGCCCGGTTATGACTCTTTATACAATTTAACGAATTTGCACTTAATGTGACTACAGACACTTACCATTAATCTCTAGATAGATCATCCTCTAGAACTAAAGCCATTGTGATACTCACTTTCTCTTTTCCTAGGACTTTTTAAACTTTAAGTCCTATATCACTGACCTTAGCTGCTAATAAAAATCTGTTTTAGCAATCTCCTCAGCGAACTCGATTTTTGAGCGTTGCGGTTAACTCCAAAGGCTGAAGATTATGCTTTTAAAATGTTATTTTATTTTCCAAACCTTAAGCGCTGTTTTTCGGCATAGTTAATTTTGTGATGATTGCCTTTTTTGATACAGAAATGAACTGCAAAAGCCTAGATCCCTTTTATGATTTGTATCCGTATCGTTTTATGATCACAGCGTTCACAGCTTATCTTAAACAATGCAGGTCATTGGGTGGAAGTGACAAAACGTTGCTTACCATCTGTGTGTTTCCTTGACTCCTTGACTGCAGTTTTGTCAGTTCTAAGATGCTTAGTAGGTCTCGGGATATAAACAGCTTATGAAATAGAAAAGCTTGGGAGAAAGAGTTATTCACTATAACATTGTGACAGCGCGCGCGAAACTCCCTGTGATCCGCCGGAGGGGCACCTTCTGAATAATAGCCCGTGCCCCCCCCCCCCGAGTGGAGGAGAAAAGCACGTGCTAACTCAGCCCCGATGGGAGTCGGAGCCTAAGAGTGAGGGACTCGCCAAGAGGTGGCAATACCCACTAAAAACTCCTCCACCAGAAGCAAACAAAGAAGAAGAACAAAGAGGAATTTATGGGAAACTAGAAGCAGTACTGCGGTATGCAGCTGCGTATTCGTGGCATGGGTATATTGGTCGGCCAAAGAGGGCCTAAGCCAGGTGCAGGTAAAGTACCAGGATGCAAGCATGACCAAAGCCTATTTACGCCCTTGGAAATTCAGGGTGAGTAGTAGTAGGAAGTGTTGCGTGATAGGTTGCGAGGAGTAAAGCGTGAATTATTTGGGATTCCGACGTCAAAGATGTTGATTGGTTGGAGCATCCCAAGTGTGTCCCAATAGTGCGTCCTGGTTCTTTGGGTGTCTCGTTGAAAGTACGTCACCCAACGTCGTCTGAAGGACTGTTATCTCCTCTCTGTAGAGCCTTCTGACGTCGAGATAGCGTTCATGGAAGAGCATCGGTATTGTCAGTCTGCTTGGAAGGCTTGGTATTAGCTTGGCACTGTAGAGTATGGTTTCACTGTCCGATCGAAGCCCGGATGATATCTTCTCTATCTGGGCAAGTTTTGTCGTCATATTGAATACTCCGCCTGCACATCCTCCAGCTTCTGTAGGATCTCAGCCAATGGTTAACTGACAAAGTTGCTGTTTGCAGCCGTTGCCGGAGCGTCCAGAGCAGTGGGTGAGGAGAGATGTAATGCAGGAAGCCCGTGCCAAACAATAAATCATTATATGCCGCTTCCCCACTCCAGAGGATTCCTTTAGGCAGATTGAGTAGTTCCCTTTCTAGAACGTTCCACTTTGTATGCGGGACCTATACCGCGTGCGAAGGAACTCATTATATTAATTTAAACCAGTTACAGATCTCATTATTTGTAACATATTTCATACCTTTCATTTTTTGCAGCCATTTTCTTCGGAGATATTTTAGGTTCTTTGAGAATATAAAACGCACCTGCTGGCAATGTTGTAGTGGCAGGCGACCGATAGCTGGGAGCGTGGGTGGTACTCTCCCTTTCAAATAGGTCAACGTGTAAACAGGTTTCACTATCGCTGTTTGGCACACGAATCATGATTGCAGATAAACATTCTAATAATTGCATATGCATATTCCATTGTGACATTTTATAACCTAAACTCAGAATCTGTGGATAATCAGCATTAAACTTAAATGAGTCTTGCAATTGATATTGCTAATTTAATGAACCGAACTATCTTTTTGATATGTAAGGACAAAGTAAACATATAATTAGGTTCTTACAAAGTCTACTGAATGATATGTTTAACATGGATGCAAAAGAAATAACAATAAACCAAATGATTCACGCGATTCACAGATATTGTTCAAAATGTCCACCATTTGCACATCAGCAAGCTTCACCTCTTCGTAATCAACTACTCGTACTCTAGTAAAGACACTTTCATTGTTGCATAGTTCCTCCGCAGACGTTGTCTCAAAGATTCAAGTCAGTAATCCATGTTTTGTAGACCCACTTTTCATATCCCAACAGAAGAAAAAGTCCAGAGGATTTAGGTCTAGCAATCTTGTAGGCCATACACTAAAAACATACCAAGGTACTTGCGATTTGAAAAGGCTGGCATCTCGTAAACCGTATGCTGTGCGTATAATTGTCCATTAAACACAACTCGGTTTCCTTTATCACTTAACTTGCGAGTATCAATGAGTAGCACGATGTTAGTCTAATAATGACTCAACTTCTAGATGAGCTGACATAAACGTGGTGTGATTTTCAGTCAGCGACCGCGAAACGTTTATTGGAGGATAAGGGCATTCCATACTGTTAGTGTAGGCTAATAGCTACCAAGTTGTACTCGTCATTTCGCCAAAATATTGCACCTTGTTTGGATTAAGCGCCGTGTGCTCCCCCCCCCCAAAAAAACGTTAGTTCCCCACCTTATACTTCAGGTACGCTGTTTTGTTTACGATCGGGAGCCGGTTCTCACACTGACCTACCTTGACATAACAAAGTTGTTTATGTCTCCAACTACATTACGTCTGCAAAATGGTGTTCGAAAAATGATTAATTACCTCAAAACCCTGTACGATGTCACAGTTACTACCAAAACTAAGTCAGAAATAGTTAATCTATCCATCTTACAATCAATAAATTATTATCTCCATACATTCTTGTAGAATGAAGCATATAATTTTGGAAAAACTCCTTTTTTTTAAAACAGCTGAACACAGAATAAATGCAACTATACGTTTTTGTTGCAATACCTCTATAAAGTACATATTAGAAGGAATGCAATAATCCCTTCCATCCTGTATAACGGGCTGCTCTTACCCTTACGTGGACTTCAGTCAGTTAAGGCGAAGTAGAAAGTGTCGAGTACAGTTCACTTGTGAGTTGTCACTCAGCATTTAGTTGTGATTCGATGGATCAGTTGTTTTCTGTTCTGAGGATGTTTTAGCAGTGTCTCAAGTTTACTGTGCTACGCTGGGTACCCACTGCTACACTTGATTGTTCTTTTTTTCATTTTTTCATGTAACAAGGCTATTTCAACAGCCCTATACTTCGGTTACAATTAGGCCCGGAATTTTAAGACACAAAAATATTTGAAAAAAACCTGTAAAGCTATAAAAGGACTATTTTAACACAACGTGTCACAATAGTTATAATAAATAACTTAAAACTGAGATTTATTTCATTTATTAAAATTAGTGTATAGAAGTTATAAATTAATTTACACACAGGTATAACTGCTACGCTGGTAGAAAAAACAATGTATGAAAATAATTATAAGATAACTTATAAAATTAAACAACAATATACTTCTTCCTTCTTCTCGTTGAAGAATCTGTAAAGAACATTTAATAATTTGTTTTTAAAGTAGTTCTTATTACAAACTCTTACACTAACTCTTTTGAATTCTCAAATTATAAACAAAACGTAGGAAATAAAGGGAACTTCTCATCTTATGACACAACATACATAATATAGGAGAATAGCAACCTTACTGTATGCAAAAACGGAATACTACAAGCTACCTCATCACTAATTTGAGATGTAAATTATTTCCAGATTAAACATTAAATAGGAATGTGATTTTTTTCAAGAATGCATGAAAAATTGTACAAAGTTACCCTCATTTCTCAGTTGAGAACGTTTTAAAAGTTGTCTTTATATAAAATGTTAGCAGTATAAACCTCTCTACATACTGAATGCAAATGCAAGAAATTTACCAAATAAAGACGGAGATGGATAAGAAAGTGATGAGAAAAAAAACAAATAAAGAACTTAAAAACGCACTAAAGTTGAAAATTTTATATCAGCGAAAGTATCCTAAAAGGTGCATTTTCATAATTGGCGACTCCTGATAATGATTTATGTACACTTAGAAATTCCTATGTTGCAACAATTAGAAGATGATATCTCATCAGAATCCAGGACCTGGTTGTCACCAAACATTTTTGCTACAGCAGTTTCTAATCTGTGCATGATGGATAATTTGTCGTTTGAGTTGTGAAGTATTACTTGTTTTTTACGTCCTGCATGTCTGAGTAAGCACAACATAAGAGACAAGGCGAATATAGCTACTCGAACTGGCATGGAAATGCCTAAATGTTCGCGATTGCCTTATCATTTCCCAATATGCCCGAAGTGCGGTGGGTGTCGGGGAATCTATAGAAATGAAAACGATGATCAGCTGGCTAAAATGCGAGATACCCTATCTTGGTCCTGCATCGTGGTTGGAATCAGAACACCTACTACCAAAACCTCAGTAAAATCTTAGATTAAGGAAAAACACCAATTCAGGTGGAAAGCCTATCCCGGACAAAAGCAAGCCAGGAAACTGGTCTTAGGTCCATATAACACTCTTTCCTCATCTCTTCTGAACAGCAATAAGAAAAGCAGTTGCATTAATTTCTGAACATGGCCACTTCAGAAAACATCTAAAGTAGGCCTCTATGATGATGAACTCATTTGTAGAATGTGCAAAGATGAGGAAACTGCCTTGCATGCCCTTTTTGACCACCCCTTCATGTTAAGAAAAATTCTTCCTCTTTTTGTAACTAAGGAGGATTTAAAAAATAACACTGATATTGGAACCAAGATACTATAAATCTTTCACGAAATAGATTTTGGGAAATAATGAAGGTATCCTTTCCAATGGGGTTGCAAAAAACCTTTCCCTAGACTTACCTCATCCCACTAACCACAGAGTGGCAGGAACCTTTGGAGTGAGCATTTATGGCTGTTGTTACGTTTAGTGTAAAGCAAAGTTTCTTTATAATTGCCATACTTTCTACCACAATAAACTCTCGAATGTGCATGAATTTACATTAAATTAAAGTAAATTAAATATTTAATTTCTCAAAGTTATACAAAATCAAATCTGATTAAAAATAGAATTTTCCACGTCTAAAACACACTTTAGTTCCTATAATGTTAGCTCGATTGATCAGCGATAGCTTTCTGATGAAATTGTGTCAGCAATATGCTTTTTAAATTAAGTTTGAAGACGTTATTACATCAGTAGTTCCAGGAAAGTACCTTTTTAAATGAAGGCACGGCCCTAGCCCACTAACCTCATTACGTTCGGCGCCCTCTCCAAGCAAATGGACGAGTGTGACGATTACTGAATGCAAGGGATTGGTCTCCGAGCACGCCGCACACAGATACAAACACTGAGGAAACGATGTGATTGTGGAACTCGTGTAAGACCACACGCCATTAACCTTACCGGACAATAAAATAGACCAGTAAACAAGGAAAATCCGTTTTATTACTGATCAAATGTATAGATCTCCATATGGGATATCGGCTGCCTTTTCTCTTCCAGAATAACTTTATTGACACTGCGACAGGATTTGTTAAATCTATTGAACTATCACCTTAATACTTAACGTCTCTTATATCATTTTCTATATCAATAAAAACCTGATGTGTTACACTCTCATCACTTTCTCTACTCTCGTACAAGCTATTTTTACAAACGCTTATTCTCCATATGCTTCATCTTAATCGAGATATCGAGATGCTAGTCTTATTGCTAATTTTCTTGTAGATGCAAGGGAAATTGGTAGGCTTTAAGAGCTGGTTGTTATGTGGAGTATTCCGTTCTCTTTGCATTACCAGGACAAAAAAGTTAATAACGAATTCCCATTCGAGAAAAAGTATAAGTATTGGAAAATTTAAGGGAATAACAAGCAATATCTCGAAAATGGTTCACTCAACAAAAAAAAATGTATGACATAAATTGTGTATTTTAACGCGATCTACATTTTTGTGTAGTAAAATTTCGTCTATCTCTTATGGTTTACCAGTTATGCAAAGGTCGTTCACAATTAAGAATACGTTTGGAGAGATTCCCAAAAAATTCAGGATATACATTTCATTTGTCATGAAAATATCTTAAACATATGATATTTTAATCAAAATCGTTAGAGTCATTTTTGAGAAATTTAAAATTTTCGAAAAATGTTCCATGTAAAGGGTAACCTTTGGTGGGGGGATTTTCTTGAAAACCTTCGTGTCGTATCTCTGGAAGATATTGAACGTAAATACCAAGTTTGGTGTTTATTCGACAGTTCTTTTCAGAATTATGCTGTTCACAGACACAGACGCGGACATGTTTCCAAAAATTCTATTTTTGGATTCAGGGGTCTCAAAACATATATTTCCGGTGAAATATTGGTATCGAATTTTTGGATGGAATACAATACTTCCCCTACTTACTATACGTAGTAGAGAAAGTAAAAATACTTAATAATTGAGAAATATTGTGTGTTAAATTCACACAGTAGTAAAATGCTGTATACATAATACGATTGTAAATATGTCATTATTATGAATATGTTATTTGATCCATGTAGGAATCTTTAAACTATAGGAATTTCTTTTACGATGGATAGCAACCAGACAACTTAAATGAACAATATTGTATGGCGATTGTTAGCAAAATTTTCATTTAGAAAAGAGACGCTTACAGGGAAGGTGGAAGAAATGCACATATCCGCCACGCGAATTATTAACTATTCTCAACGAGAAGTAGTAGAGAATTGTGATTATAATGTAAAGAAAATCTATAAGCAATTAAAGCAAACATATCACTAAATCTTTGATTCAATCGCCATATATTGTTCGTCGTTAAAGCAATTTGGGTAAGAGAATGAAACACACAATAGTAAAGTTCATTTATTGAATTCATTATTTATATAATACATATCTTACCATCCAAACAAGGAAAACCTGAGAAAGGCTGCGATACGAAACTTTTTAAGAAAATTTCCCCTCCATAAACTTTCCTCTACATGGAAAATTTTTCAAAAAAGTTTACAATCTCAAAATGGTTACATTTGCATGACAAATAATATATGTATTTTGAATTTTTTGGATATAGCCTGTGAAGTCCTTTTTATTCTAAAGGAACTTTGCATAGCCGGTAAATGCTAAGATCCAGCAGGATAGCTCAGGCTTTAACGTCTGTAGTCTGCATTCTGGAGATTCCGGATTCAAAACCCCTGGGCCAAGCAACCTGACCAAAGGTTTTTTGCAGTTTTCCTCGGTCGCTAGGCGAATGCTGCTTTGGATAATTTGATCCGCAAATTTACTATTACACTTTCATCACTATATTTCATTGCCTTCTTCTTCTTCTTCTTCATCGCCATACCAGGCATTGGGTTGATCACACACCCTGGATATGCTATGATCAAGTTTGCTTGTTTCTCGACAGGCTACTGACCCAAGACATTGGCTTGTAAGTCCTTGGGGGTGTAAGTTACAAAGATGAGGGTAATACGTTAAAGAAGAAGTAGTAAACGTTAAGAGATAGGAAAAATCGTACTGCACACTCAAATGTGGAGGTTTTTAAAACACAATTTATTTGAAATATTTTTCTGCGGTATCAGCTATTTACAGATATATGTGGCCATTGGCTTGAATTTTTAAATACATTCTCATTTTTAAGGTTCTGTAGCTATTCAGGTGTTTCTCGCGATGCCATGGTAAGAGTATGGAATTGGAAGACCATCAGGTAGCGACTCTTTTTAAATATGACCATCGATCAGGTTTCCTGTATGCCCCTTGTATCTAGAAGCAATGTGTAATGGATTTATTTCTGCAAAGGTCTATTTTGTAGAAGCCTATAAAAAATAAACCATAGTAGTTATTAGTAGGTAGGATGCTTTTGTCCTCAGATTTGCAGATTGCGAGTAAAATACACATTTCTCAAACGGCAATCCATATATACCTCTGTATCACTTAACTGATTTTGCCTGTGTACAGATGAACTTATTCGTTATTACAGAATTCACAGCTCCGTTTGCCTTATTGCTTTAAATGCGGAGATTCCTCGTTTCTTTCCCTTTCTTACTATCTCTCCCTCTCCCATGCTCCCCTTCACATCCGTCTCTCTCTCTCTCCAGCTACACTATGTGATCAAAAGTATCCGGACACCCTCACAAACATACGTTTTTCATCTTAGTTATGTTGTGCTGCCACCCACTGCCTGGTACTCATTACCCTGTGTCATTACCCTCATTACTAGTCCTGTGTCCCTCAACACATTATACAGGCCCAATAGTGTGTTGGGGTAGTAGTCCTCTGGTTCCAAAAAAAGTTTTCCAAAGAACTGGTATCTCCTTGATGCTACCGCTTCACAGAAGCACAATATATGATAGGCTGTTTCAGTTTCAGACCCGCACAGTCTACAGTCCGTGTTTCCCTGAAACCTTCCTATTAAGTGTAGGTGCTTTCTCACTGGTGCATGCCCAGTGGCAAAGGCTACTATTGTTTTTAACTGAGAGTTGCTACATTTAAGCAGTCTGGCAGTTAAAAGTTTGCATGGTTGTTTGATAAATCATTTCCCATGTGGAATTCCTGGAATCCCCTTCCAGGCCAAAGAATTATTTGTTATAGCCGCTCTATTGGAACACTTAGGTGTGCCTAGAGGTGGCTCTGTTTTGGGTTTCAGCTGCGTCGAACGTTGCTTTGCAAGTTCGTCAGCTTTCTCATTGCCTCCAATTCCTTTATGCCCTGGGACTCATGACAAACACACTTTGTTATGTTATACCAGGTAACATATTCACCTACCAGTCTAGATGACACTAAAGGACTGTTTACAGCCTTTAGTGCTATCTGGCTGTCTGAAAAATGAAAATATGTTTATTCTTATTCTCTCTTCTAAGATGGCAATAGTTCCGTTTGAAATAACGTGATTACCAGACCCAGTAAATTGCTAGAGCAACACTTTGGTCTCATACTTACACTATTCCTAATAAACTCTTATGCACTGCATTAGTTGTTCTTCCGCTCTAGCCATGTGTATAGAACAATTTGGAAAGGCAGAATGAGACGACTGAAAATTACAATGCCAACCTCGTCCTACACACATAGTTGGTATGGAAGAACAATTCACTAATTGGACTAATAGAGGCTAAAATATGAAGCCCGGGACTTAAAGTACTTACGGCATTGCAGTATGGGATTGTAGCCATTGGGATATGTCGTCCCAAAAACAATTACTTCAGATCTGCTTGTGGTTTACCCGCAAAATGCGGATCAGTTGGAGAATTTAATATCCTACTGACATGTCGCCATGGTAGCTCAGTGGTTAGAGCAACCGCATGAAAACCGGAGGATTTGTGCTCAAATTCCGGCTTTGGCATTGAATTTTTCAATCGTCTGATTCTACCCTTCCATTTTGTGCATCACCTTCATATCACTTCCTTACTAACTCTTCTACAAACTTATTCTCCTTTTAACGGACATAACCTTCAATACACATTTACACATTTCGTTCTAGGTATAAGGAGGATTCAGTGGATTAAAGGGAGTCATATTTTTAGTAAGTCTGTGGTTATATGTAGGCTTTGAAGCTACTTATTACTCCAGCATGACTCAAGAAAAAACGTAAAGCAACATAGAGTTTGAAAAAAAAAGTATATTTGAAAACTCAAACTAATAACAAAGCATATATCGGAAATGACTAACGCCACAGAAACATTTAATATAAATTGAGTATTTTATGTTTCTGTGTATGAAGATTTTTTTTATCTCCTAAAATTTACCAACTATACAAAATAATTCAGAGTGACATGTAACTCACAGGCTATTCCTAGAAAATTAAAGATATTTGTTTCTTAATATCTGTTATGTTTCCTTAAACATGTGGTACTTTAATCAGTACGGTTGAGAGGCACTTTTAGAAAATAAAAACAAGTTATCCAACATCCCTGGAAGGTACTGAACTTAAATACCATGTTTGGTATTTATCCGAGATTTCTTTTTTGAGTTTTTTACCTTTATCTAAAGATGATCTTTTTACCCTCGGGAGCCTCCCAACATATATTTCCAGTGAAATCTCGATAAGGAATTTATGGTGGAATACAATACTTCCTCTACTTACCGCAGATAAGTAGTAGAGAAGTTAAAAAATGTATTATTGCTTTAGTTATGTCATACCGTACCGAGCGATGGCCCCGCGGTAACGTGTAATGCTAGAATTCGGGAGGTTACGGGTTTGATTCCCTTGACCACCCACTCTGACTTTGGGATTTCGCGATTTTCCCTGGTCGTATGCAAATGCTGGGGTGGTTTCTCATCTACCACTATTTCCTTTTCATTCCCTTTCCTTCTTATGTACTTCTAGTCTTCATGGCGTACGGCGGTGCCAGCCAGGTACCGCGGATGTTTGTTCAAAGGAAACAGAAGTATTCCCCGTGGACACTAGAGGGTTGCTTGGTTGACTTATCGTTCATTGCTCTCTTTAGGCAGCTGCAACAGTAGATGGGTGTTCGAGACTATACCCTTCTGTGGCTTCTTCACTTTATCCTTCCTCCTGTGGGATGGTAGCTACAATAGATCTATGTAGGGCGCACTGGGTGAGGTGTCCCCCTCCGTTGTATAACCTATATCTATACCTATATGTTATATTATAACTTTAACTTCTTACCCAACTACGACTACATTAAGTTTTATTTTACATTTCCTTTTCTGTTTATTTTAGATTAGCTAAAATGCGAATGGTGGATTGTTAACTTATTTATTGGATATAACATATAAATACCCGTAACAAACTCTAATATGCACAGTTTTACCAGTCATAAGGCATCATCTGCAGGATCAAAGTCCTTGGTCAAAAGCTGGACCTAATTTGTTACAGTTAAAAAAAACAGTAGTAGCTTGCTCGATAAAATCTCGAAAACTAAACCCGTCAAAGAGTGCAGCTTACATGTGATTAATTCATTTGTCCGATAACTTAACATGGTGTAATCAGAATGATTCATATTAGTATATCTGCAAATTTGTTGTTACAATCTACAGCGGCATCAAGCTCATGCATGTCGTTATTTCGTGTAATGTAATTTGTTCTTGTCGCCGTTATCTGCGGTAGTACAAGCGAATCCTTTTTTATTCCAGTTACCTCGCTGAACCCGATGTTAAGCTGCTCTGGTAGAAAGAAATCCAACCGTATTAGTAATCTACAATCATTATTGTGTTGTTCATAGTCAGCAGAATCATATCACACAGGTTTGTCTTAACCGGTTGAGCTTCTAGTGCTCGTATAAATATTTAAAATGTTCTACTGTGCACTTGCTTCACACTGCACCCACCGCAGCTCGGACTCCCGCCGAAACAAGTTATAATATACCTGCAACCGCGTCAGTTTTCTTTGTTGATAGCACATATCTTATCATAAGATATATAGGAAATATTGTCCTGTATCCACCACACATTTCTGGCATTTTCTTAGGAAATTATCATTCACACTCGAGAGTTCAATATTCGAAATTGAGTGAATTTCTCCCTGTTTTATTCTTTAGCTCTTCCAATGTATGGGAGTTTGTTGCATAGTTCATTTTTCACGTGATCATCGGAGTGGTTCAATTGGATTTGCGAAATACCAATGATAAAGAGTAATTTAGCACGCTTGATATTCTTCTGAGATTCGTCACAATATAACAAATATTGGAGTACGGAGAAACCAAAATTTACACGCGAGATTCCATTTCATGACGTGAAAATTGGTGTGCAGTAAATGCACGCAGAATAACAGAACCTACATTTTTTTAGCAAAAAATAAATGCAGAGAGATATGGAAATGTCATACTCACATCGTTTTTCGAATCGCTGACCGACTGAATTTTTGCAACAAGACTGTGCTACCATGCATGCCGCTGATGACTCGTTAAATTTAATTTAGGAACGTTTTAAAGTTAGGATAATTAGTAAAAGATTATGGCCCTCACGATCCTCTGATTTAATTGTATGCAATTCTTATATACAGTAGCGCTCAAAGGTGTTTTGTAGAAAGCACTAGTGAGAATTACATAAAGATAGGTGTGTAACAGAAAAAAATGCCAGTGAATAATTGATATTTAATTATAATCAATTTAGCATTAAAATACATCTATTTTAAACAAACTAATCTACATAAAAGTAAACAAACATTCATCTGGCTGAAAATTAATTTCTAGGCCTAAGTATATAAGAATAAAACAAAAATATTTTGTAATCTGAAAAAAACAGTATTTCGTTGCATACGCATGAGCTTTGATCACAGCTGCACATCTATTTGGCATTGAGTCCACAAGTTTTTGTAATCGTCATATGGGAGTTTTGACCTTTCATCCAATAAGACAGCAGCGATTGATCCTTATTTGAGTAGCTTCTACGACGAACACGTCGATCCAATTCATCCCAGAGGTGTTATACTGGACTTAGATCCGGGTTCTGGCTTGGCCACTAAAACGTTTTACTTCTTTATCTGAAATTAACTTCTTTTTAAATGGCCGTAGGTATGTTTTGGATCATTGCCCTGCAGAAAAATCCAATTATGTGGCATAATCGTTCTCCCAATGGAACCATATTCTTTTCTAAAATGTCACTGTACAGGAAACGATCAATACAGCCTTCTATTTGGACTAGAGGACCAACTCCACTTTAAAAAAGCATCCCCACACTATGACTCTGCCACCACCGTGCTTAATGGTCAGTACATGGTATCTTTTGTTGTCTCTTTGGTTTTTTGGGCCATTATATACGGCACACCATCAGAAAAAATATATTTAATTTACTCTCATCACTCTATAAAACCTTAAACCAATCTGTATAACTCCAAGTTTGATGTTTCGTTGCAAACTCTAACCTGGTATTCCTAATTTTTTAATTTATGAGTGGTTTACGTGATGGTCGTCTACATTTAAATCTCCTGCTCTTAGACGACGTTTTACAGTAGAGACATGTAGGTTAAGTCCTGATGTTGCACAAGATCATTCCTAATTTGTTGAGTAGATTTTCTGGATAAGCAACCGACTGCTTACAAATCATTCTGTCCTCCTTCATTGTTGTTTTTCGAGAACGACCAGACCTTGATTTATTGGTTACTTCTTTTGCCGTCGTCTCCACACACTTATTAGTTGTTGTGATATGCCAAAGTCTCTAGCAAAGCTAGACTGCGACTTTCCCTTCTTCAACGCATTCAAAACAGTTGTCTCTCACATCAACTGAGCATTATTTTTGTTCTGGCATGCTTCCAGTTGTTTCTACAAATAACCAAACACCGTATGAACGCCTAAGTAACAATATTTAATGAATACCACACCAACAAATCACACTACAGAACACTTTGAGCAAAAAGAACATATTATTATTGTATGAACTTCCTTGTTTACAAGATATGTGACCGCAGCAACGTGAAGCTATTCATGAAGTGACACAGATAAATGCGTTGCTCTGTTGTGACTGCATACTGACAAAATAAAACTACAAAATATATTTGAACGCTACTGCAGAGGGGAACTTGAAATCTAAAATGTGTGCAATAACCCCCATACATTGGATGAACTAAAAGGAAAATTCAGGCGAGAAATTCACTCAATTTCGGATATTTTTTTCTCGAGTATTAATGCTAATTTCACCAGAAGATGCCAGAAATGTGTGTACAGAGGACATTTTCAACTTCTCTTATGATAAGGTATGCGCTTATTATCATTACAATTTTGATTATAACTATGAGAACGAGAAATGGTTGCGGGAACAGTAGACCTCTTTCAACAGTAGACCTAGCCGAGGCGGCCGGCGTGCGAGCCCTGTATAGTGTTAGAGAATTCAACCATGAAGTTTTCAGAGGAATGAATAGGAACACCTTGACATAGGACACTTGTAGTTTGTAGCAACAAATTTTGAATTACGTACACTCGAATATTCATTCTAATAAATGCAAATAAATAAATACGTAATATGAAGGTTGTACTATTTTCACTCTAAAATATTTAATTTCCCATCCGTAAATGCGAAAATAATTACCACTGCAGTATTTTAAAGTTATGAGCTTTGCTTTTTCTGGAAAAATGCTCCGTCGGTAACGACAAGCACCATCGATACCTCCCCTTTCACGTGAAGAATTATACGTATCAGAGAGACAAAAAACTGTTAGCTGTAGTAATAGCGCAGTCGTTAGCATGCTTTGCTGTCAATCTGGTGGTGCTGATCTAAATCCCGTACAACCGGTTAAACACCTCTATTCTTCAAACTGAAGGGAATAGGTTTAGAGTGAACCAAATTTTAATTTCTTGCGTTTCTTCAAAAGCTTAAGTGCATGTTACGGAGGTATTCATATGGAACGTTTTAATTTGATGATTACCTGCAAGTAGCAGTAACTCAGGAAAACGTATCAGTGGCCTACCGGCTCGTTATTGATTTTGATCTGCTGCAAACAACCATGAACTCAAAGACCGTAAGTGTTCTATAACAAAGTGCTCGCTTAACACCCGTGTATAACTCCAGAAATTTTGTCAACTGAATTCAGGGAGTAAAATTTTGAGTTAATCTTTCTACTGCTAAACGAATGACCTGCAAAAGGGTTATTCATGGGGTAAAGAAATGCGATTTGATAAGTAATTTCCCTTTGTTGCTAATGAAAAGCTAATATCATGCAATTAATAATTACATTTCTTTTTGCACAAGGTTATTTTTGTACCCATTCATTGTAATAGGTACTCGATTTCATTCAGTATCAACGTAACTTTAATTTTATTAATGATGAGAACTGACAATTATGCAAGACAATATGTAAACAGAGAATTTTACACGCGTTCAACGTCAAGATTTTGTCTTGCACCATAACCACAAAGGCCTATGTATTTTAATTTCCCTTAAGAATAATGAAACTAGTTAACATTACGAGTAGTGTTTATTTTAAGCTGCAGAACTTTAGTTTACCACATCACCTGGTACCTATTGCAGGCAATTGGATATCACCTTCGTGCTCTAGTTCATAATTTCTTTTATCTCCATCGTATTCTCCTTACGATCTTCTTGTGTTTCCAACGCCATATCATTCGAAAACCTAATGAACTGGTTTTCCTCCTACTACCACCACTCCATGGTTGTGGAAGTAATCAAAGTTCCTAAAACGTATGCTGGACAGGGAGGATAAACGGTACACTGTATGATTACCGGTACTGAGTAGTCGTTCTAATGAAGAATACTTTTGGAGACATTCCCAGAAAATTCGAGATATACATTTCATTTGTCATGAAAACATCTTAAATATATGATATTTTAATCAAAATCATCAGAGCCATTTTTGGAGAAAATTAAATTTTCGAAAAATGTTCCATGTAAAGGGTAATCTGGGGTGGGGGAATTTTCTTTGAAACCTTCGTGTCGCAACTCTGGATCTACTGAACCTGAATACCAAGTTTGGTGTTTATCCGACTGATTTATGCTGTTCATAGGCACACAGACACACACACACAGACATACACACCAAAAAAAATGCTTTTTTTGGATTCAGGGGGTCTCAAAATATATATTTCCGGTGAAATCTCGGTATCGAATTTTTGGGCGGAATACAATACTTGCCCTGCTGACTATACGTAGTAGAGAAAGTAAAAAAGAATAACCAATTCCCATTTGAGAAAAAGTATAAGTATTGGAACATTCAAACAAATAACAAGGAATATCTGGAAATGGTTCACTCCACAAAAAAGTATATAACATAAATTGTGTTTTAACGAAAACTACATTTTTGTGTAGTAAAGATTTGTCTATCTCTTGCGGTTTACCATTGCGCAAAATTCATTCAGAATGAAGAGGAATTTTGAGGACATTCCCAGAAAATTCAAGATATACATTTCATTTGCCATTAAAGCATCTTAGACATACGATATTTTAATCAAAATCGTTAGAACCATTTTAGAGAAAGTCCAAGTGTCCGAAAAATGTTCCAGGTAAAGGGTAGTCTGGGGTCGGGGGATTTTCTTGAAAATCCTTGTGTGGCATCCTTGAAAGGTATTGAATCTAAATACCAAGTTTGGTATTTATCCGACTTTTCGTTTTTGAGTTCCGCTGATCACAGACACACATTCACACAGACACAACACGGACCTATTTCTGAAAAAAAAAATTCGGATTTATACTCAAAACATCTATTTCCGGTTATATCTCGGTATCCAACTTTTGGGTGGAATGCAATACCTCCCTACTTACTATATGTAGTAAAGTAAATATAAGGGAAAATATTTGGATATATTTTTACAGTTTTCTCTATATAGGATGAAATATGAAGCAGTCTGTGAAAATTCTCTCACCAGAATATATGTTTTCATTTGCAACTAGCGACGTTGCCGGATTGGTTAATACAAAAGCACGAAGCGCACATTGCCTGAGCTGCATGTCAGCTGAGTGTAAACCAGTTTCATTTAATTAAATCTCAACGAGGAAGTATGTACAACATTCCCTAATCTCGACAAACTTCCTTAACAACTCTCGGAAAGTGATTCTGTCAAGATGTTTGCACAAACTCTTTGGCGAAGAAACAAAATTTCCTGTACTAAGTTTTGTACATTGCATATTACGTTTCATCTCCTTAAGAAAATATTTAGGCTTGTTGCATAGAAAATTAAATTAATTCCAGCTTCATTCTATAAACAAATAATTTATCTACATTTTGCGTTCGTTTTCTGGTTCCTGAAATAGAATCTGATGATCAAATTGCATACCTTCCTTCTATAAGTTCTTGCGTCCCATTCTTTCACTCTTTCCTAATTCTTTCGTTCTTCTTCCTTCCCTCTCTCGACATTTCTCTGTCTATTACACATAAATAAAATGTAATACATACCACAAATTAAATTATTTTCGGATATCTACTTACCGATTTTCAAGACAGTGAAGGTATTTCAAGGTACCTTCCTATACTAAGCAAGGTTCCTGATTTGGACATGTAGAAATGTTACTAAAAAGGGAAGTATCAGAACCCTCATACTGAAACCCACCTTGAAATTCTTGTGACAGAAGCGATGTAGTATAAGGTGACCACACCCAAAATACCAGCTGCCAGTTTTAACTGGCCGGAATTGAAGCTGGAGTCTTATAATAGCAACTCATTATGTGATCCAAATAGAATCCCTGCTCCATAGGCGTGTTTCAATACAGAGCACGGAGTTTGAATAATTGGACGGAGAACCGTCCCCAACACCTCGTGACATAGAAACCGCTATGTTGCTGAAAAATCCAACATTTCCCTTCAAACAGCTTCGAATTGATACGCCCTGCACACAAAGAAAAAACCATGCAGCAGTGGTTGGTAACCAATGCCCCACAGTTCGTAGCTGCTGCTGACTGGCCTAGTGGAAGTCCGGACCTACGTCGATCCATTGGATTATTCTCTGTGTTAGAAGCTCGAGACGCTATCATGTCAAAAACGACACCGCAATATTGAGATGTTAAAAAAGGTCAATCATGTTATCTGTCAGGAAAATTCCACTGGCCACGATTCGTGCAGAGATTGATTAGTGGCTTCAACGTCTTCGCCTCTGTGTTGCCGCTATGGGTGATCATTTTGAATAAGAGTATGTTCATACTGTAGCACATTCTATGTTTTTTTTCAGAAGGTATATTTATATTAATGAGGTTGCATAGTTTTATTTGGTAGTTATATGCACTGAAAGTATTGCCAGAGCTTGTGGCAGTAATGTATAGTAGTGAATATTGCATAGGTTCTGAGCTAAATCTGACTTGGAAAACGAAGAGGTGAATGAATTAATATTTCTGCAATAACCCTACGGTTGTGCATAAGGAAGACTCGTATAGGTGGATGTTGCACTTATTAGATTATAAATTGATATTAAACACTTTTTTGTAATTGTAAAAAAGGTTTTGTTTCTGTACTCATGAAATTGTATGAAGGATGAGAATAAATATTCAAATCAATGTTTTTGCTATAATCGACCTACCAATTATGGATTAATCTGCGCTACTAAACTTGCATTATTTAATCTATACAATTATGTATGAACTAAATAAATTAATGAATGAAAGAAAGGACTTTAGTCTATTAACTGATAGCCACTTGAAAAATTCCCAGCATCCATGTCAGACAAATTCCATTTAATGATTAGATTTGCTGATTTGAAACCAACTGGAATAATACTTATATTTAATGATTTTCTGAACCAAAAATCAGAAAAGTAATATGTATTATCATATTTCATTGACTAAGACTTATTGCATAGTACTAGTACTGTTACATTTATTTATTACTATCCCATAACCCAGTTATATATTTCTACGTAAAACTGTGAAGGACGCTCAGTATAAAGAATTCCCCTACTTGGTGTAGTTAGGAATAAGTTGCAACAAAAAACGAGAATACCTCTTTTCCTATTTTATTTATCCCATCATAACCGTATTCCGATTATATAAATGTTTCAAAAATGGTAGATATTAAAGAAGGCAAAGAAACATTCTACCTTCCCGTAATTATTACATCTTTAACGAAATACATAATATATTGAATCCGTTAACGTTTTTCAAAGTATTTTAACATTACAGATTATTACTGTACAGGCAGCATTTGAATCTTAATTTATTTCGCATAAGAGAACGTTACAGCCATCTCTCCTTGTCTGCTTCCCCCTGTCCACTTGCACTCTAAGTTAATTAAATTTAGAAGGCTACTCCCCAAAGCTGTTGATTAGAAATTTTGAATAGGCCGAAAAAATAGTGCACCTTGTCTCACATTTCGTATTTGCGTGCTACCTTTTAGGCGTGCCTGTCAAAAACTACTCGTCTTCTTACTCTTGCCAAGTCACCCAACCTAGGAGAAGGTGAATAGTTCTCATTTTCTCCGTTGTAGTGCTACCGCCGCCTCACTATTGGCGGCTTTATTCGCCTATGGCATACCCCGACGCCCAACCCGCGCCGTCTTGAATATTACATTCTGATACTATGGACGTAGTTAAAAGTTGCAGAAGGGGAGAAAATCGACCAGCAGAGCAGCAAGCAATGTCCACTTTGTGGTGAAGGGGAAACATGGAATCATATTCTGATTCAGTGCAGGGAAACGGAATTACGAAGGAAACAGTATTTACCACCCGAGTTTCTTCAGTTCAATATGAAAATGGAGGCCTGCTTGAATGCAATGTTGGACGCAGGGAGTCATAAGCAGTGATGTTTTTAACTAAGGAGGTTAATTAATCTCGAGAACGGAAGAGGGTGGCGGTTCTCAAGAGCGAGCTCTTACAGGTCAGAGGGCTGTATATATTTGATTCTATGTAATTCATGCTTATTATTTTATGCTTGTTTTTTATCCTTCATTATGTTAGTAACTAGTCACCAAAAGTATATATTTAGTATTGCAGACTTATTGTAAGATTCTAGGGACAGGAAAAGCATGTACGGTCATGAAGCCCATGCAATTGTTGTATTTTGCAAGGGTCCACCACCACCACCACCACCGCCCCCACCACTACCACCAATAATTAAGCTTTTGTAGGGGAACAAACAATATTAAAACCCTAACATTCACGTTTTCCACAGTTATTACTAGCAATTAACTCTCTAATGCATAGCGTTGCCATTTGGCAACTAAGATGTTTATGCAAAGTTTTAGAATATAGTAAGTGTTTTTTGTTAATTTGATAATAAATTAACTTTCAAAAACACAATTAAGCTATTTAAAGGTTTTTTATATTATAAAAATATTATTTTTTCAATAACACAATCGTGCTTTTTTTAATGTAAAAATGCAAAATCCATACGAATGCAGTCAAACGTAACACCTTCAGTATCCAAGCCTATCATTACACCGGTTAGTTTACTTGGGCCCTCCCAATCCTTTACCACAGGCACATTTGACTGCAGTTGCCGAGACTCGAAATCGAGACGCTTGTATCGCTCTAACGATCATGTCTATTTGAATAGCCTCATTTGTGATGCCGGTGAAACGGATATAAAAGCCGGTTTATGAATTAAGAGGAATAGCGTCATATACGAGTAAATGCTTCATGCATTAGAGGATTAAAGCTACGTGGAACTGCAATCTGTATTTGCGTATTTTAGATATTCATTAATTTACATGTCGTCCTCCGGATGTAGTAGTTACCATGGCAATTTCTAGTTCCGAAGTCGAGAGTTCAATGGATTTTTTCGGGCGTAAAAATCCTTGGCATGCTTCCTTCGGAAGGGAAGTAAAGCTGGTGATCCCGTGTTGTAGATTTACGGCAGGTAAAAGAATGTCAAGCGTGATAAAGAGGCCTCTGAGCAAAATTACTGATCTTTCACGCCCAATATAGAATGGGACGCTAAGGACCACAGCAGTTAAAGAGCGCCCATAAATAAAACTAAATAAAAAGTCAACTTACATATTGTGACTTTGTGCAGTTTTTAACTGTTACTAAGTTCTCATTGTCTCTTCGGAATTACGTTCCAGTTCAACTCTTCACTGTCAGTTCATCTAGTTTTCACCACTACTTCATTCTCTTCGTGAAGCAGCGGCATAACGAAATACGCACAATATAGTCTCTTCTTCTGAATGGTTCACTCTTTGGGAAGTCGAACACTACACTTCTCCAGTATCTTGCAGAAGCAGCACTCGCTGCACGTTACAGCGCGGCAGTCGTCACAAACTTTCCAGAAGAACGGCACTTTTCGTCGCATCAGAAACGCAGTCGCTAACTCACACACTAACTGATTTCTCACTGGCGAGAACGCTCGGTTATAAAGTCAATGGAATCTTCCACAGAATATTTTAGAACATTCTGAACACACGTTCTGGAGGCGGGGAAGTAAACCTCCAGACGATTCTGGTTATCTGTCCATAGCGCTACTAGTGTTTACGCTGGTAAGAGCGCAACTTATCTTGACTGCCCGATGCCGACCTCTCGATAACTTTGGGTCACAACCGCCGCGTCACATGTTTAATCAATTAAAGTCAAAATATATTAATTCCTCTCACAGGTATAGACTACCATAATATTAAAACCATTTATTGATTCCTCTGCTTTAAATTGTCCGATGGATATATTAAAATAGTGGAACAATTAAAAAAACACTTTATCTTTCAAAGGAAAAGAATCTGAATAAATGTGCATTATTTTTTTACAATATTAGCCAAGAACTTTATCAAAATTCTAATTCAGAATTCCATTATATACATTTTCGGAATGCATTTTGAAAACCTTCCAAATCTTCTCTCTATTTTTTGGAAGAATGTTTGACTTTGAAAATGAGAAAACCGCAACATAATTACAGTTATCTCAACGCTTAAAAATGACGCCCAATGAGTTATTTCCGTTCCGGGGGAATAATATTTTACGAAGTTTGCTTTAAAGAGCCGTGCCCTTTTGCAAAAAAAATTAAAATAATCTACTTTTTTAACCAAACGGCTAAATGGGACTTCGATGCTCCCTTAGAACAATAGGGTTTTCTGGGAAACTTTAAAGAAGGGACCAGATTAGTGAATACTTTCTGGGGTGCAGAAATTAGATTTGGCTGTAAGTGAGTGAAACAAATGAAAGTTGTTACATGTTTACATGGAGATATATATGTACAGTTACATAACCCTTAAAACTGATTTGAGAAGAGTCTGTAAGAAACAGCAATACTAAAATGGATCGGGAAAGGAAACAAATTTGGCGGAGCTTCGGGCAGGAATATACAGCTTGCTAAAATGTGTATTAGCACAACTGGTGAATAGAAAAATTATGACATTAAATGGTACGTATGTGGAGAAAAACAGGAAAGTGGAGGTTACTGGATTAGAGGTGAAATGTTATTAATATTTTGGTTTGCCGAATAAAGTTGCTTAATTGGCGACAGACTCAATTGAATCTTCACAAATTCGTTGAACAGTGTAACCGAAAGCTGAATGGGCCTTCAAAACTACGCAGATAACACAGTAACTAAGGCGACAAATCATTACAGTCCAGAGAGGGACATTCATCTAACGACGTCATTGGATGATGTGTCTACATGAACCCAAAGCAACCTCTGCAATAATCGTAAATCATAGTAAGAGTGCTTATGGGCTGGAAATGCTATATGATCACGGTGTAATGACCTTTCAGTGTTCCTTTAACATTCCAGAAAATCCCACCTTTTTGGTATACATTATCTTCCGTAGGTTTTTCTCATTTTAATAAGAACAGAATTGTTTCCCAAAAAGCTACACAGGTTATTCACAGAAAGAGAGAGATTTAATGGTTATTGAGATGAGAAGAACTAATTCTAAAGGATATGCTTTAGCTTCTTTTAGCAGAAAAGAAGTTTTGCTTATGATTTTAAAGAAATTTGGCATTACGGAGATGCAACACTACAAGAAAATTTTGATAACCTGCAACTAGAGGCACTCGTTAAATTTCTTTATTTGTAAATATCATGCGAGTAGTAAGTAAATGATAAGAGTATAACGCTCTAAGACAGGAGATCCGATTAGTACTTGAACCATGTTGAACAGATTTGTTTTCAAAAAGTGTGTATTGGGATGCGGTGGTTGATATTCACATTTTTCATGAACAGGTGAATGGAAAGTTAAGCGTTATTGGCCACTGTTCAATCATATGGCTTGCTGTCAGAAATGAAAGTTTCACAACAGAGCACATGGAAGTTATATATTCCGGCAGCAGTAAAACGGACTGTGCTTTGAGAGAGTGAAATTAGCATAATATAGGGGACCTGACCACAAGGATCCGAAACTCTGTTGTAACTCAGTACTTAGGCACATTTTTAACGACAAAGAAAGAACGAAAAATCAGGATGAGAACAGTCTATAGAGAGTCTTTGATATTCTTAAATATTCATTTTTGGATTACAAAGAACAATATAAGAAGTTAGCTTAAAGAAGTTGAAGGTTCAATTGACAGTTTTTCATAAAGGTCCTGGAACAGCAGACGCAAAGAGTAGTTGAAAGCATAATGTTGCATTCATGGCTAATAAAATAATTGCAGCTTTGTTCATTTTATTTTTGTGTTCATTCACCTGTTGCGGTTGGTCGTTATCTTTTTCTAAACAAATGATTGGGTCAACAACCCTATATTTGTTGATGCCAGTTTGCTTGCGGCTGAGTCTTCCTTAATACTGCACCTACTACATTTGCCTATAGATAACATTATAGTATAACGGGTTCATAATTTCTGTAGTTTGCTTTATATTTGGAAATCGTAGCTTTAGATACACTAGCAGAATTACATAAATAACTAATAAACCTCCAGTTTGTATTCCGTAACATGCTAGAATGAGGCTGGGGTCCGCTTCGTAAATATCACCACTAGCCGGCGCATGGTTGGTTAGAGAGAAATACGGGGAGCCGTAAAGAAGCATCTAGAAGGATAATCGAGAAGGATGACAAAACTTCGAAACCTACCTCCCCTCGGCAGCGCACGAAGCTTCCGAACCTCCTGTGCGTATTCGTAGCTGCAACAGGTTGATGTGATGTACAATAATGCATGCTGTTTGTTCAGCGAATTCTATATGACCAGAGTTACTGAGCGACCCGAAAATAGAATAGGGTCCTATGTTCGACACTCTAGGGAATGACTTACGGCGGAGAAGGCTGCTTCAGGCGTGGTTTATTGCAACGTTGTTCCAAGCAAAAGAAGTGGAGAGTGACTGGAAGAAAATCCGACAGTCATAACATATTTATGTTCATTAGCATACGTCATATAAAGCGATATGAATCTTGCGCTCTAGCATCTCCCACTATCAGTCTTGAAATGGTCTAGCTGTTTCATTTAATAACTGAAACGTATATGGACACTGACATATTTCCTGCGATCAACATATCAGAACATTTCTAAATTGAATATCAGTGTGTCGTGTCTAGCCGGGAACTGAATTTTATAGTATTGACAGCACGACAGACAGATACTAACAACACTTGGTGTAATAAATTGGCTCACTTCGAGCTACACATACTGTGATACCTTATTTGAAATATTTGAGCTATTCATAATTTTATTAAAATTATATATTATTTCGATATTTAACCTGTGGATTAAAAACTATTTGAGGAAGTAAGTTTTCAAAATCATTGTTGAACATAGTTATTTTTGCGACGTTTCTTTAGTTCGATAGACTCAAAATATAGCAAACCTGCACAATATTGGTGTAGGTATCGCACGGTGTATTTAGAGGGGCATTATCCGCAATGATGTTTTGGGTGGAGTATTCGAATTCCTTGCGGAGAACAGGAAATTCCTCGAATTCGTTGTGGGGTGATTTGAAGGGCTCTCGATGTCTGTTCGAGGTCATATGGTGTGACAATCGAATTCCTTCCCTACTCTTGAGGCAAGTAACATTTTCCTTCCCATTTTACAGGCGTAAGATCTCCAGAAAGAATAAAGAGACCCCAAAAGGAAACTCTATTTTAAAATGAGCATATAGAAATTCACTACTTTGGTTAAAATTATTTGCTAATTGATATTATACAAATGCATCCCAAGTTTCCTACGAATAATTTGTTTTTTGTATGTGTTTAGTAATCTTATGCCCGCAGTACTGACCAATGACTGACTGCACTGACATCACCTTCATGCTTCTTCTTTGGTGCCACATGTTATGACCGTTCATTCTGATCTGAGATTCTGTTTACACACTTTTAAGAAAATTATATGAATTTAAGATGTTGGGGTGTCGGTTGTATAATATATCATTTAAATATGAATGAAAGCACTTACAGACATTAGTAATGCGCATTGAGTTTGAAGCCATTCCCAGTGTGACAACTTTTATGCTGCTCCCTGCGATAACCTTTCATAACATCTAAATTTAACCTGCTCTGTTGACGAGTTTTACGATGCCATCTCGTAGTTCGCTCTGCGTTGTCTCGTGTGCCAGCTTCTCTAGTGGTATAGCTATGAGTTCTTTATCTTAGGGTATGCATGAGTGCATTTTGAAAGGATAACACCAGTTTAGTTAGCTAATAAATTTTAATGTTGACTAAGTCTGTTTGAAGAGAGTCACCGACTGTGGAATGAAAGAATTAAATTATTTCTTGAATAATAATTATGCGAAGCGTTAGTTGCAGTACATTGCAGAAACGTTACTCAAAAGGATCCCTTTCAATATCTGCTAAATCTTCCCAACGCCGGCGTGTCCATGTGCGCTACATAACTTAAAAATTACACTCAAGAGTTAAGAATCTCAGGAGAGTCACAAATATGTCACGAATGTATATCCGAATGTTTTCACGAATGTCTCTGATTTAGAATGCGTGCTCTTTTCTTAACTTTAGCTCCTCCCACATACTAATACCCCTATCAAATTTCTTCTTGCGCGGTCCAATCTTAAAATCCTACATATGCGTCTCTTATCTTGTTGCTAAGCCGTAAATTTAATTTTTCTAATTTACAGAATTGCTGCCTACGTGGCTTTGCAAACGTACTGAGTTCAACTCCAACTGCATTCCAAGAATTTTTAAGCTAATGTCTTCCTTACATGATTTGCTAATTACCTTTTTCTTTCCCGACAAATCTTTCAACTCAGGTTTATTGCATTGTACATTTACTTGTACATTGAAATTATTTATTGCAATTAATTCTCTCTCTTACCATTATATACTTATTTAATTGTTTATATGTTACTGTCAATAATTACGGTATCAGACTTAATGGCATTTCTATTGGAGGAAATCCAATCAGTAATTTTCTAAAATTTAGTCACAGAATGCCCGCACTGCTATTGTTTGGCTGAACTGCCGTGATGGCCTCGTGTAGAACAATAATAAACTTTAGTAGTGTTAAGAAATGAGAAACCAAATAAGAATTTTAAAAATATACCTACTTCAGAGAGTGTTGAGACAGAAAACTGACTTTGCGCCACATTATTAACTTTATGCAATTGACAACTCTTTATCCTGCAGTGTGTCAAGTATCAGAAACACTCAAAAGTTTTTGCAATGTCTATATTACAAGTAGAAATCAATAACAAAAACAATTCCAAAAACACCATACCCTACCCTAGCTGCAGCATTTTTAGTTCATTCTACCAACCTGTATTATTTAGCATGCATTTGTACACACCTATCAAATCCCACTGAAGGAAGAACGTATCACGTGCACGTGCATATTTGAAAACAAAATGGCAGTTCTACGCAATACGGAAGATGATAGGCTTAGACCAATTCGAGGCATACATTCGTACACACCTATGAAAACTCTAATTGATAGAATATCCTATCACGTGTACCTTTGACAAAAAGCATTTGAAAAGAAAATTGTAGATCTTCCAATACAACCAATTGGAGGTAATTTCCATTCCTGCACAATTTTCGACATATTACAGCCTGTAGAGTAGGCGTAATGGCTGATGCAATTTAATTACTCTATTTATAATTAACAAAACGAGCTTAAAAAGGCATACGGAGCTGCAAAACACGTGAAAAATTTGAAGTCAGACCTAAGTTCTCCCGTTATGTATTCTATATAGGAGCATTAGCTTAAAAGGTAGCAATGGCCGAATAATATTATGATAGTTCCTTTACCACTGCGCTGCTTCAGTTGTGTTTCAATTGTTTTGTTAACCTTCGCTTTCTTTCTTTGGGAGCATAATTTGATATTATGGAACAAAACGCCATTATAACATTATAAATTATATTCATACACAAAATAGAATAAACTTTTATGTTTTCCGCTGGCAGGCGGATAGAAATTCATACCTCGTAATAGATATGCTAATATATTATACTTGGCCCATTCCACTATGTTACAAACACTTCAGAAATGTAAAGTAAGTTTTGTTATTTTCATCTGCCTCAATTCCTGCCGTGAATCAACACCCTATGATCTACTCAGCATTTTAAACCTTTCTGCGAGATACGATGATTGTTCAGACATAACTACCTAGTCTTATCACAAATACTGACAGTAAACTTTCTCTCTTATCTCTCGATTGACGAAACTACGCAGCGCCTTCCGGAACTTTTACCTTCGAAAATAGCCTTCCTCAGTAGTATTACCTATCCACATTCAATATTTATCCTTGCTTCAGGATGGAATGGTTAGTGAAAGAATATCGTATAGCTGTAACAGCGTTATATATTATAAGGGTCGGAAGGATCCAAAGGTGAATTTAAATTTGTTAAAATCGCTAGGAATTTCACTCAGATTTGGCTATTGGACCATAAAAATATTCGACCATCTTTCTAATGTTAATGATAAACCAATATTGGCCGTTCTCACTTGATTTGAACCCCAGATATGATAAAGAAAGTTTGGGATCGTATCAGAAGAATCCTGTTAGAAAACAAAATATTATGGCGCAGCATCTTCAAATGACAATAATGAATGTTTCTAGGCTATTAAATTAAGACCTAGACTTCGGGCTTACCGCTGATGTACGGAACACATGCTCAACGCACGTCTTAACAAGATTAGACTGGAGAGATCACGTAACCTCCTTAGACGGCGCGCCAAAAATCAACATCGTAGAATCCTTTTCTTCGGACGAAAAAAATTTCACAATAGAGTAGAAATTCTACAGACAGAACGACAGAGTGTATGCTAGAAGTCGTGAGGAATCCCGGCTGGTTGCTCGTCAGATTCTTCGTGGCCATCACCCAATATCAGTAATGGTTTGGTTGGGAGTCTCGTACAAAGAGGATAGCGATGTTCGTTTTTGCGAAAAGGGGGTCAGGACTATTGCGAATGTGTATGAAGAGGAAGTCATGAAACCTCTTAACCATACAATGTTCACTGGATCTTCCAACAGGAAGATCCTCTGGCACAAAAAGATCGGAAGCTTCAGCAGTGGCTCAAGCACATCGTTCCAACTTTCATCAGCCATATAGATTGGCCATCATCCAGTCCAGAATTGAATCCTCTGCAGGACATTTTAAAGACATAGTCTAGCTCTTCAAGTCATAGGAATTTGAAGGCATAAAAAATCCCTGAGGTGAGCAGTGGCGGATGTGGGCATAAATGTCATACGTGTCGCTATAGATGACTGACCAAGGCATTTAAAGGCTTGTTTGAAGGCTAAAGTTAAAAGTGTTGAGTTAAATGAAAGTGCAAAATGTTAATCATAATCTTCACTATTAAATAGTATATAAAACTGTAAAAATGTTTTCGTTTAACCTTGAAATTAAGTCTGTGACGGAACTTACGATGTGACTAGGCATATGCTCAAACGATGAGTATTTGAACATACTATTTAACTATGTTATGCACTGTCCACTGTGTTATACAGTTACCTCTGGAGACAATGAAAAATGTGTACAAAACCCAGTAGAATACAATCCACATACCAGTTCCACAGGCATAGCACAAGATCTCAACATCAGTCAGACATCAATTATGTGCATAGTGCACTGTAATAAATTTCATTCATACCATCTTCAATCACACCAGGCTCTCCACGGATGCGACTATCAAGCACGAGTAACATTTGCACAGTGGCTACTGCAGCGAACGCAAATGGATGCATATATTTTAGGAAATGTTCAATTCAGCAATGAAGCCACATTCCACAACAACGGAATTGTTAACCGTCACAACATGCATTACTGGAGCATACGCAATCCAATCTGGATGATGGAAGCTGCATTTCAAATACAATGGAGCATCAATGCCTAATGCGGATTATTAGGTGACCAGTTAATTTAACCACACTTTTTAAGACAACTTTACGGGACCACAACACCTTGAATTTCTGTAAAAAGGGTTGCCATTGCTACTAGAAGAAGTGCTGCAAGTGAAAAGGACAAAGCAGGATAAAGCTCTACCACACTGGTCACTGATTATAAGGACTCACTTGCCTAGGACATATCTGCAAAAATGGATTGGCCCAGGGGGAACCATCGCATAGCCCGCTAGATAACCTGACCTTACTCTACTGGATTTGTTTCTGGGGTTATTTAAAGGAACAGGTCTATGCGTATGAACCATAAAGCTCATATCATCTATGGCACTTAAATGAAGAATGCAAGCAGATTGTACCACGTATGTCACATCATGAAATGTCTCTGAGGCAACATACCAATGTGCATTAATGAAGGAATAGCCATTTTGAGCATTTACTTCGTTGAGGAAGTCAATACATTTTAACAATTGCGTTTACATTTTTACCCGCAAACTTAGGCATTTACAATTTACTTTGATTAGAATAATTGAAATATGTATATGCATTAAATATAAAACATAGTTAATTACAAGAACTGTTAGATTGTTTATATTTGGCTTTTGCCCAAAGAATCAAAGCTAAATAAGTAACATAGTTTACAATAGGGTAAAACTAAACATGACACACATTATTTCCGTTGCAGATCTTGTATATCTGGATTATAGGAAGTCCAAAAAAGTAAATAAATGCAAAATAAAATACAAAAAAGATAAAAAAGTGAAAGGAAAGAAAGGAGAAAAAAAAATCTGTGTTAGATTCACATGATTTTCTTTACCGTCTATCAAGTATTGGAGAGTGTACAAATTATTCCTACTAAACCTTATTTTTCTATCTACTTCATTTTAAACCAAATGAAACCTTTGTAGAAATACAAAGAAAATAGCGATAGTCAAATGTTTAAGAATTGGACGCTACAAGCTGACCTTAAAATTCCATACTGTTTCCTGACATCACGAGGAACAACTGAATGTCGAAAGGACTTTAAATGGCCAAGTAATAAATAATTTGAACCACTAATAACGGATATCTCGGAAACGGCTGAAGCCACAAAAAGGTTATTTAAAATAAATTGGCGTTTTAAATAGATCTATATTTCTTGGGTAATACGTTTTCTTCTATCGCTTAAGGTTTGCTAGCTATACAAGATTATACAACATTCCTTCCGAATAAAGAGGACTTCAAGTTTATTCCCAGAAAATTCAAGATATACATTTTATGTATTATGCAAATATCACGAACATATGGTGTTTTAATGAAAAGCGTTAGAGCAACTTTTTATAAAATAAAAATTTTCGAAATATATCCTAGTAAAGGCTAGTTTGGGGTGAGGGGATTTATTGAAATTCTTCGTGTCGTATTTTCAGAAGGCACTGAACCTAAATACCGAGTTTGGTATTCACCTGGCTTTTCGTTTTTGAGTTTTGCTGTTCAGACATACACACACGAGCCTTTTTCTTGGATTCAAAGAGCCTCAAAACAGGTATTTCTGGTGAAGCCATGGTATCGAGTGGAATGCAATGCCTACTATGTACGTGGTAGAGAAAGTAAAACGCAAGTTTAGTACCTTATTCGAACCTCTGAACCCAACGTCCCCCTCACTACGATCCGACAGTTAGTTTACTCCATCAGAAGCCGCGTTTTCTAAGTCCCTATTCAGCAAAACATTCCTCTGCAACCTTGCTGGCTTCATGTGTGTTTTTGAGATTTTCACAACTCCTCGGCACTCATTCAGCCTTTAATAATTAATACTGGCCGCTCATAATAACGGATAGGCACAGTAGGACGCACCTACAGTGCCTTCATTTTGTACCAAGTCCGCGGGTCGCGCGAATGCATGCTCTGCACACAGTCTACTACACTGGGGTTTTCCGTTCCGTAACTCCTACGTTGCTTACGAGTGTTAATAACATACATGTAATGAGTACTAACCTTGTCATAAGTGCTGTTGAAAGCGGTATCCAACTGCGCGAAGACATTCTTGATATTCGGATGAAAATTACCATTCACAGCATAAGTTCTTCTTGCGTAATGATCATAATTCCTGCTTTTATATTGTCCTTAAGTTCGTCTATGATGTAGGGATTGTTCCTATAAACTTCATTTTTTAGCGTTTAGCGATCCCGTTGTTCTGAATTTATTGACCAAACATCTCACAGTGTCTCTACCCGGAACTGGATGACTAGAAAATTGCTGCTGAAATTGACTACACACCTGTCTACATGATTCAGTTTTCACGTTTGTATAGTAGATACACAAAAATACGCTATTCAAGCGTGAATTTGATGGCACGCATTTCCGTGGACTAATAGGAAAATTACATTCCTAAGGAAATCACACACAACACAGTATTGTTGAAATAGCTCACAACACGAAGACAAAGTAGCTAAACATATCCTTGACAATCCTCCCCCTCTTCTGCACAGTGGCATAATACCGAGGTCACTGCCGTCTCGGCAAATACGCATATAAGGCGGTTGTGGCCTTGACATAAAACGAAGGGACTGTTCAATAACAGTTTGCCCGACAAAAGCGACAATGTTTTCACATCGGAAAACTGCGGGTTTTATAAAGATGAATACCTAGGAGCAGGGACTCCATCACAGGAGTTCACGGCGAGTTTGTCAAGTATACTATTCTATCCCCTGATGATTTTGTATTCATCAAGTTACAAATTGTTAATATCCTTTATTACTTTCTCTACTACGTATAGTATTGCATTTCACCTAAAGATTCGATACCGAGATTTCACCGGAAATACAGGTTTGAGACCCCTGAATTCAAAAAAAGCATTTTTGGAAACATGTCCGTGTGTGTGTCTGTGTGACTGTCTGTATATATGTGTGTCTGTGTGTCTGTGAACAGCATAACTCAGAAACGAACAGTCGGATAAACACCAAACTTGGTATTTAGGTTCAGTATCTTCCAGAGATGCGACACGAAGGTTTTCAAGAAAATTCCCCCAACCCCGATTACCCCTTACATGGAACATTTTTCGAAAATTTTAAATAGTGCCCCTAATGGGACTAAACAATTACGGAAAAGTGGGCGGGGGATGGGAAGGACAGTTAGCTAAAGAAAATATTTGCAGTTCTGAGTTGAATTTACTAGGGAGCCTGAGGCCTGCAAACGTAGTACTATTTTCGTTGCACACCAATCAAAAATCAATCCAATCCAAATATAG
Source organism: Deroplatys truncata (assembly GCA_030765065.1). Lineage (NCBI taxonomy): Eukaryota > Metazoa > Arthropoda > Insecta > Mantodea > Mantidae > Deroplatys > Deroplatys truncata. The sequence continues at coordinate 163,785,542 of CM060979.1, forward strand.
GTACAACTAAATAAAACACAATTTTGCACAATTTCTCCATAAAAACTATTTTAATGAATATATAATGTAAAACTGAAGTAAATCATATTTTTTACTCTCAAAGATGACACATTTATTAGACATCTCTACAATCTCCATTTTTGTCCAATACCACCGCACAGGCACTGAATGAATCATCACCCTCAGGGAGCAGTTATCATGAAACGTGGGAACATTTGCGTTTAGAGTTCTTCCAACACCTAGGAGACTCAATGTCTAGGCGGCTAAATCAGTTATTGGACAAGAATGGACATTGGCCAGATGAATCTAATAATATTCAATAAATATGTCCTCTTTTAAAGTGTAAAATATAATGTATTTCAGTTTTATATCATGTTGCTATTAAAAATATTTTTCCTGGAGATACTGTGCAAAACAGTGTTTTATTTACTTATACATTTAATCGTGATTATTATAAGCAATAATGAGTAAAACGATTGTTTAAAGTTATATGTGAATAATCTAGAGTTATGCACGTAAAACAGAACGCCACTGCATGCGCAAAAACAACAGATACACACATCCTGCTTTCTACACATTCTCCAACTGTGAAAGCCAGTAGAATGCCTCCAAAAGCTGCGTTGACGGCATAAATCGAAGCGAGTGTACAAATGTACGTTCTCTTATCGCGTTGCCCCTCAATTCCCTCTGATTTCTAGCCTAGATGTTCGCATTATCAACAAAAACAGGCGTCTTCCTCCAAGCGTATTCATACCGTGCAAGACTAGTACACTTTGCCGCTGTAACTTCTCATAAGAATGGCAAGGAATTGGTATGATTACTTCAAGAGCCCAGGAATGAATTCAGTAATACCTTTATATTTTTACCATTCATTGTAAGCAAACTCGCATTCTCCCGTTCTGTGAAATTAAGAACATCAGTTAACGAGCCTTTAACTATATTTCAGAAACGTTTAGGACAATAATTAAATAGTGAAATTGGTTATTAAAGAACTCATATACTACGTGATTACTCCACAGTTAGTGAGAGTGCCTCTCAAATTATCGAATTCATTACCAATCGACTCGTAAGGTTTGGAGTGCTCCTCTCTCACAAATATAAACTCAGTTTATGGTTATAAAGATTTCACAAAGAAATGCGGTTGCTTTCGCAGCCAAAATAGTAACAATGGCAGGGTCTACACTTTAGGTAATTGACATTAGCTAGTGATACGTCAGAGGAGGAGGGGGTAATCGGAAGTGCCGTATTACAGCACAATATGATCCATTTACACACGCGGCAGGTAGTTTATTTGATGTGTAATGAAATGATAAGCGAGCAGGTAATAATGCTCATGTTACCAGATATTACAGGTTTAAATGAGGAAATTGATTACAGGAGCAGGAAGCGCTCGTCAATTTAACTGAATTCCGTCATACAGGAACAATTACTTTGAACAATAATCTTGTTTCAAGTTAATGAAATGCAATCTCTCTTGAATAAAGCCAGCTTCCTGCCACTTAGATGCTGGCACAAACGATGTTCAGATGTCTAGCAAACACTTGTGACTAAATGCTAGGTGATTTTCAGGTTTCCTATTTGACACAAATTAATTTATTATACGCCTAATTCTAGCGAATAAATACAATAAACAGCAAATACACTACAATTTATTTTTATACTGAAGTTGATAAGTTAATTTTATCAGAATATGTACTGTAGTCAATGCAATAGAGCTAGCGATTTTTAATAGCTGAAGACACTGCAATATTCCTAATATATCAGACGATGATATATATGAAATGCGTAAAGCGATACACAAATGAGCTCGGGGATCATAGAGCATAAAGTAATCCGACATTCAACTTTCAAAATAAGTGAAAATCTCGGAAAAAATACTTCATCCGGGCAACAACCTTAACCGAAATTCCAACTCAGTACATCTTGAATGTGAGGCAGACACGCAAGCCCTTATTTGCAACATTATCGCAGGTAATTAAGCGAATAAATACGTACGCGTACAACTAAAGCTGTATTTGAAGTTTCTCTGGTAAACTTCAACTTGGATAAATAATATCCAAGTCCATAATGGGCCAACTTGAAACCAAAAACCATTATTTTGTTTGTTGGTGTATATATGTACTCGATATGAATGTGCTTGGTGGAGGGCGCCACTAAGTTTTGTTCACAATCAAGGCTAGGGATCAGAGGGAAGTGAGAGGCAAGGCGATAGGGGATGTACAGTCGCACAATGAAAACAGTACTACATGTGCAGGCCTCAACCTCACTAGTAAATGCAGGTCGGACTGTCCTGATGGCCCGTCCACTTGTTCCGTAACCGTTGGTTTATCTTCCCCCAACGAATTCATATCGTGGCCGACCAGTATATATTTGTGTGAATGTTTGTTAACTTACCGCTCAATAAAGATTATAACCATTACTATAAAAACTTATGTACATAAACATGCAATAGACTATATGGTGGCGTATTACTTTCTGAAGCGGATGACTTTGATGACGTATGCAACTATAAAAATTTAAATTAAATCTGAAATCTAATACCAATTATGAGAATTTTGAGGGGACAGGTAAGAATATTACATGACAAACTTTACGAGTGGAATCATCTGGAAAGCTCTGTTATTCACAAAGTTTCAATTGTAGCAATATTTTACGGTTTACGCAGATTTTACCATATTATTTCCATATAAGGTGGAAGGGAAATAGGTATGATTATTTCAGATGGTGATTCAGTTTCTAATATAATTTTAGTCTCCGACTTTCTTTCAGCAGCAAAACAATCTTCGGTACTGTTCGAGATTTTATGTTTCATACAGAGCGATTACGAGAAGCTAATCTTAATTTGTATTACCTGCAATGATTTCCACGAGGGCCTCGTTGCGCCAAGGTATTATATACATATATCGTAATTTATGTTTGGTTGCATATTTACGAAGTCGCAGAAGCGGCTGAATAAGTGAACACAGCACGCCTTAAACAGCTGTGGCACCTCTTGCCCTCTCGCTTCTTACGCGATCATATCTTCGGTGTAAACATTTTGATTATCAACGTTGTATATGTGCATTTTCCTTTTATTAAATATTTAAATAAAAACGACAGTTTATTTATTAAGCTGTCTTATTAAACGCATGAATGAAACGAATTTTCTTCGTTTTATTGCACTTTCTTAAATAATAAACAAAAGTACCAATCTTCTTTATTTATTCCCGTTAAATGCTTCGATAAGTTATAAAGTACTATCTAAATTTACATTCAGTATACAAAAAGAAAACAGTTATGTTGTTTATTTTTACTATTAAAACTTAACTGCGTTTCACAAACTTTTTCATCGATCAAGAAACAGAAACTAGTTTTCATAAACTTTTTCACTGCATTCATCTAGATCTATCTCTGGTTTAAACCAATACGTCCATACCCTTCACTTTGAGGAGCGTAACGGTTCTAAGCTTCTATATAGGAAAAGAAGCGAGGATATCAGGAAGGCATTAAAGAATGTACAAACATTTCAATTCACCGTAATGAAAGAAAATTAAAACCAATCTGGGACATTTTAAAATAAGTTTGGAAGCTGCTGCTGCTGCACGTACTTGGCCACAGACTACGTTTTTAACATTGTTTTTTGGATACGATAGGTGGGTTTTAATTTAATTAATCTCACGGCGAGCGGAATAAAGGGAACTGCGCTGTGTATCGCCGTTCCTACTCTAAGACTACGAGCGTAGAAAGATACATGTATCCACTATTCCACGCAGTACATAATTTATTATATACTGGCCAAAGAGTAAACCGACATTCAGGGTTGACCATTTAAGTTGAGACCGTGCAATATTTCCAAAACTAAGCGTTGTAGAAAGTAATGTCTTTAATAAAAGTTGATTGATATGGGGGAAAGTAAATGCCATTAGTGGTGTTTTGTTTGAAGGACGTTGTGATGGTCATTATAGGGCAATTTAACCTTTTAAATGGGAGCCTATCGTTTTTATATTGTTTGATCACTTCTTATAAAAAAACTAAAGCCACATTTGTACAAAGCACTTCGTAATTGTTCTTACACCAGTGTAAATAACAACGAAAATTCTGAATGGCTGTGTACAAAGAGCGCAATGAATGGTTGGAACATCCATGGATGGTCATTTGAGTGTCAAGTTACGTTTCGTAATTGGAAACCAACACTTTTTATTTTGTTTCCTTATTCCTCATCACAAAATAAACAGATTTTATAAACCATTTTCTAATGAGAAAACAACATACAAAATGTAGGTTCCCATTTAAAAAAAAATTAAATTAACCCTATAGGGACGATTATAACGTCCTCCGCGCAAAACACGGCTAATGGCCTGTAGTCTGGAGGGAGATGAATTTCCTGAGAACCTTCGTGTCGTATCCTTGCAAGATACCAAACTCAAATACCAAGTTTGGTATTTATCCGACTTTACGTTTTTGAGTTATGCTGTTCGCAGACAGGCACACAGACGCACACGAGACGCAAATGCTTTATTTGGATTCAGGACATCTCAAAACATGTATTTCCGGTGAAATCTCGGTTATCGAATTTTAGGGCGGCATGCAACACTTCCCCTACTTGCCATACGTAGTACAGAGAGTAAAAATCTGATGTATTACACTCACATGACTTTCTCTACCCTTGTACAAACTATTTTTATAAACGCTTATTCTCCATATGCTTCATGTTAATCGAGATATCGAGATGTTAATCTTATTGCTAGTTTTCTTGTAGATGCAAGGGGAATTGGTAGGTTTTAAGCGATAGTCAAATGTTTTAAGAGCTGGTTGCTATGTGGAGTATTGCATTCTCTTTGCATTACCAGGACAAAAAAATGAATAACGAATTCCCATTTGAGAAAAAGTATAAGTATTGGAAAATTTAAGGGAATAACAAGCAATATCTTGAAAATGGTTCACTCAACAACAAAGATATATATGACATAAATTGTGTATTTTAACGCGATCTACATTTTTTTGTGTAGTAAAATTTTGTCTATCTCTTATGGTTTATCAGTTGTACAAACGTCGTTCACAATGAAGAATACTTTTGGAGACATTCCCAGAATATTCGAGATATATATTTCATTTGCCATGAAAATATCTTAAACCTATGATATTTTAATCAAAATCGTTAGAGCCATTGTTGAGAAAATTAAAATTTTCGAAAAATGTTCCATGTAAAGGGTAATCTGGGGTGGGTGGATTTTCTTGAAAACCCTCGTGTCGCATCTCCGGAAGATGCTGAACCTAAATACCAAGTTTGGTGTTTATCCGACTGTTCGTTTCTGAGTTATGCTGTTCACAGACAGACACACAATGGACATGTTTCCAAAAGTGCTTTTTTTTGGATTCAGGGGCCCTCAGAACATATATTTTCAGTGAAATCTCCGTATCGAATTTTTGGGTGGAATACAATACTTCCCCTTCTTACTATACGTAGTAGAGAAGGTAAAAATGAAGAAAATTCTAAGCACAACCGCACACGGATACCAGCGATAGCACGCCGCAGAACCACCAATATGAGCCACTTGTGACCTTGGGTGAGCTACAAATTGTGTAGCTTCTGCCGCCAAGTTGGCAGTCGTTATTAAGCTGCCCAGGGTGTTACCCTCTGTTAACCAAAACGTCGGTTTAAAAAGTTTTACTCATAGACCACGGCCTTCAAGCCGGAACGTGAATGCCATCGGGCTTTATTACTTTCTCCACTACCTACAGAAAGTCGCTCTCCGTGGTGTAGTGTTACCATGCTAGCCTCTGGTTCCCGAGGTCGCGGATTCAAATCCGGTGAAGGACGATGGATTTTTTCGGGCGTAAAAATCCTTGGCATGGCTTCCTTCGGAATGGAAGAAAAGCCGGTGGTCCCGTGTTGTAGATTTACGGTACGTAAAATAACCTCAAGCCTGATAAAAAGGCCTCTGAGCAAAATTATGGTCTTTCACGCCGAACATAGAATGGGACGCTAAAGACCGTAGAGCTAAAGAGCGTCCATAAAGCAATGTCCATTTAATTTTAACGTATAGAATGTAGGGGAAGTATTGCATTCGATAACGAAATTTTACGGTAATACATGTTTTGAAGTCACCTGAAGCAAAAGAAGCATTTTCAGAAAAATATCTGTGCATATGTGCGTAAATGTGTCTGTGTGTGTGTGTGAACGCCATAATTCAGAAATTAAAACTGGATAAATACCAAACCTGGTAGTTTGGTTCAGTATCTCTCAAAGGTGCGACACAGGATTTTCAAGAAATTTCCCCCACCCCAGACTACCCTAAACATAGAACATTTTTCAAAAATTGTAATTTTCTAAAAAATGCCTCTAACGATTTTGATTAAAATATTACATATTTAAGATAATTTCATGCCAAATGAAATGTATATCTTGAATCTTCTATGTCCTAAAAGTTCTCTTCATTCTGAATGACTTTCGCATAACTGATAAACCGTAAGAGATACTCAAAAGCTTACTGCACAAAAAATGTAGATCTCGTTAAAAAACACAATTTATGCTATATACATTTTTTGTCCAGTGAGCCATTTCCGAGATATTCCTTGTTATTTGTTTGAATTTTCCAATGCGTATACTTTTTCTCAAATGGGAATTTATTTGTATTGTTTATATCCTGGACTTGCAAGGAGAATGGAATGCTCCAAATAGCAACCATCTCTTATGAGATTTGACTATCGTGCCATATTCCCCTTGCACCTATAAGGAAATTAGCAATTAGATAGTTTCTGCAAGTGTTTATCTGGATTAACGTGAAGTAGATGGAGATTAAGCGTTTGTAAAAGAGTAGAGAAATTCATGTTTACAGATGCGCATACTCACAAGCTCCTGTTTCTCTAACCACTCAAGGTGGCATTTAGTCGTTTATATCAATCTAATTTTATTAATCTATATTTTAGGTCGAATATAGTACCTCTGTGCATTTTTATGGTACTGGTAGAGAGAGCAATGTCACTATTGTTAACCTGCAAAGTCAATGTCGCGGAGTTTAGCAGTCAGGAACACCGATATTTGTCGACCACGGACAAAGGTTGATGCGGTATTGTCCACGATGGTACAAGACGTATAGACACCAGTAACATTAGCTGGGTCCGTGTTCCATGCACTCTATACAGCTGTTGATATATGTCGGTAAAGTTTGTGTCAATACAAGCCAGTTGGCGTGCATCTGTATTCATTAGAGCGGTATTAGCGATGGGAGTCGGCCTAGAAACGAGGCAATGACGAATGGCCGCTGTGTATATGTCCGGATAAGTCCTGGCTTGCTTACCCTATCCCTTAGTGTATCTCTGTTAATTCAAGTTTCTAGCATTAAACACTGCATGGACTGCCTCTGCATACTAAGCCCATCGGTTTGACACTAAGCAGTTACCTGCGTTGCCTGCTATTGCCTTGTGTAATAAATCCCTAGAAGAATTAAAAATGATTGTCTATCCCCTCCGTAAGGGGTTCAGAAAGAAACTTTTCAGAAAAGAAAAACAAATTTTTTGCAATTATGCGTGTTTTCTCGGCTGATATTGTATTGGCGCGTATTATAGAAGTGAATTATGCAAGCCTTATTGTTTGCTAAAAAAAATTCTGAGGTGTTACACTCACATAACTTTCTCTACTCTTGTACAAACTATTTTTACAAACGCTTATTCTCCATCTACTTCATGTTAATCGAGATAAACATTTGCAGACTATCTTATTGCTAATTTTCTTGTAGATGTAAGGGGAATATATATTTACAAGGGCAATATAGAAATACAGTAGCCTTTAAGCACATACATATCTCTTAATAGCTGGTTGCTAGGTGCAGCACCATTCCCTTTGCCACAGATTAATACTCTTTGCATATCCCAGACAAAAAAATGAATAACGAATTCCCATTTGCGAAAATAAGTATTGAAAAATTTACGGGAGTAACAAGCAATATCTCGAAAATGGTTCACTCAACAAAAAAAATGTATATGACATAAATTGTGTATTTTAACGCGATCTACATTTTTTGTGTAGTAAAATTTTGTGTATCTCTTATGGTTTATTAGTTATGCAAAAGTCGTTTACAATGAAGAATACAATGTCTGGAGACATTCCCAGAAAATTCAAGATATACATTTTATTTGTCATAAAAATATCTTAAGCATATGATATTTTAATCAAAATCATTAGAGCCATTTTTGAGAAAAGTTTTGGTGTTTATCCGACTGTTCGTTTCTGAGTTATGCTGTTCACAGACAGACAGACAGACAGACACACAGACAGACACACAGATACACACACGGACATGTTTCCAAAAATTCTTTTTTTGGATTCAGGGGGTCTCAAAACATATATTTCCGTTGAAATCTCGGTATCGAATTCTTGGGTGGAATACAATACTTCCCCTACTTACTATACGTAGTAGAGAAAGTAAAAAAAAGAGACATATCAGCATGCATTTTCATATTCGTGGCGTGCTACAACACAATAAACAGATTATTATAATACATTAGAACTATATAAAGCCTAATGTAGTTCAACTTGCCCACCTTCATTATCAACACAAGACAGTTAAAGGGGACAATCTACCTAGACATCCTGCAGTTATTCCTATTGCCACAATTATCAACAGGATGGGGCACCACCCCACTATGCAAACATTATGCTGGACTACCTGAATGAGATCTTTCCTAACCGATGGGTCTGATGAACGGCGGATCACATGTGGGCTCCCCGTTGCCCTAACCTCACTTCCCTGAAGCGGTTAGCCTACCCCTTTCTCAGCTCTAAAGTTGCTGGGTTGATCTTTGAATCGAAGTTCTAGATGATCGGTAATCCCGGATGCTGTAACTAGTCATTCCACATGAAACCGAACACACATACAACATCATTTCTCTAAATTTTAGTTTACGTGTTCCAAATAGTAAATAAATCGACACGTATATTATAATTTGTAGAAAATCAATTATTTTAGGATTTACAGCTTACTTATTATTTTTCTTGTATGCGCGCAACGTTACACAAACGTACATTATTCTCAGATAATAATAAGGGATAAGAACAATACGTCGTTTTGTGAATAAAAGCATTGTCATTTTTCTTGTATAAAATACTATTTTTTCGGAATAAACAAAAGGCATCTCTTTTTGTAGGAATATTTTAAACCACAATATCATATTTAACCCCCAATATTAAAATCTGGAAAAAATGACAGTTTGTGTTAGCGTGTAGGGTTTTAGAACATAGACTGCTGACTGAGAGCTTTACACTGGAACAGCCACTGCACCGGCCAATGCGCTACCCAGTACGAACGTGATAGGCTATCATTTACGGTGTTCGGTGTAACTTAGAAACTGGAATCTGATATTCTATGAAGCGCCTCTCCGCTGTTTCAGTTTAAATGTTACTTTGTGTTCAGCTTTTTTTCGTTAGAAGTTCATTCTTAGCTCTGTGATTTCTGAAAGTGCATGATGAGTAAACAGAAGAAACGTAGCTATGACTATTGCTTCAACCCATTTAATGTTTCCAAGCATAACACAAGGCAGAAATCATTAAGCTTAGTTACCCACAATATGCTTACAAACTTAAAAATTTGATGTGTTACACTCCCATGACTGCCCCTACTCTTGTACAAACTATTTGTACAAACGCTTATTCTCCATATGCGTCATGCTAATCGAGATGTCAATCTTATTGCTAATTTTCTTGTAGGTGCAATGGGAATATGGTAGGCTTTAAGCGATAGTCAAATGTTTTAAGAGCTGGTTGCTATGTGGTGCATTCCATTCTCTTTGTATGTCCAGGACAAAAAAATGAATAACGCATTCCCATTTGAGATATAGTATTGGAAAATTTAAGAGAATAAAAAGCAATATCTCGAAAATGGTTCACTCAACAAAAAATATATATGACATAAATTGTGTATTTTAACGCGATCTACATTTTTTGTGTAGTAAATTTTTGTCTATAGCTTATGGTTTACCAGTTATGCTCGTTCACAATGAAGAACATTTTTGGAGACATTCCCAGAAAATTCGAGATATACATTTCATTTGTCATGAAAATATTTTAAATATATATTTTAATCAAAAACGTTAGAGCCATTTTTGAGAAAATTAAAATTTTCGAAAAATGTTCCATGTAAAGAGTAATCTGGGGTGTGGGAACTTTCTTGAAAACCTTCGTGTCGCATCTCTGGAAGACACTGAACCTAAATACCAAGTTTGGTGTTTATCCGACTGTTCGTTTCTGAGTTATGCTTTTCACAGACTGACAGATACACATGTTTCCAAAAATGCTTTTTTTGCATTCAGGGGGCCTCAAAATATATATTTCCGGTGAAATCTCGGTATCGAACTTTTGGTTGGAATACAGTACTTCCCCTACTTACTATACGTAGTAGAGAAGGTAAAAATGGATAACTCCACTTTGTCACCAGGCCTAAAACTATGTGAAAACAAAAACCAAAGAAATACCCACTGATAATAGTGATCGTGTGCTACAAAGTGTCAATGCCGCGAATAATCCAGAAGTGGTTTTGAATACAGTTCCCATTTTAATGTAAGATACAGCAATGCGAAAGGGATCCCTGGTACCTTAGAGCTAAATTCATTTATTCCATCAACCAATAATGCAATAAGAACCACATGACATTTACTTGAGCCTGAAGGGGAAAATGTACACATTTAAATTGTAGTTAAGTTGCCTCTCATAAGATAAGATTGAAAGCCGAATGTTACTCAACTGTATGCCAAATTTAAGTTACTTGTGAACAAACTAGTTCCGCTAAAGTGCTGTGCACAATTGACAAGCCACCCAATGACAGACTGCCGCTGCTGCTGCTACTCTCCAGCCGCGCCACACTGGAATCCCGCTACGCATTGCTTTCTAAGTTATTTTATTTAAAATTAACTATACAGGATCCCATCTTTGTTTTTTGAGTACACACAAAGAACTACAAGAAATTTATTTATACCTTTTTAAAAAAATTTAAACTTGGAAGTTAATAGGGATATAATTTTTGGATTTTAAAAATTTATGTAGATAGTTAATTATATCAATTATAATAAATATTAAGTAAACGATTATATATTACGCTTTGCATTGTACATTTTATAATATAATTTTATCACTTACCTCGTGTGAGATATTCTATTTAAAGGTAGAGAGGTGTGCCGCTTTTCACAATTTGGATTGCGCAATATATTTTAAAATATTGCGATTTAAAAAAAATAAGAGTTTAAAACATAATTCACTTTGTTTTTGTAACCCACGGACAAAATTTAAAGTGAATCGGAGACATGGTGGTCAGATTTTGTGAAAATTTGTGCGACTTGACGTAGAATGATTCAACTTTGAATTGTCCGATTTGAATTTACCGCGATGATTAAACAGTTATCTGATTCTAAATTTCCAACGTTGCCCAATAGACGGCTTGTGTAGAAAAACAATTAATTCCAGTATACTTAACTGCCTGGCTTAGGCCGAAGTGATTCTTGGCGGAAATTTCATTTAGTCAGTTATTGTTGGGATATAATCATCGATTGTTATGCGTGGTAATTTTGTGAATACTGTATTTTATTTTATTTTATTTGTCTGGTGTATTTTAAATTATATAAAGGCGTATACTCAGTTTATATCAATTAACCCTTCTCTAGGGTGTATTTTCGTGTTTTTAAGGTAAGACAGTTAAATCTTAATTGCAATAATTTAATTTCACTAATAGTTAATTTTATTTCACGGACAATGTGAATGCTTAAACGATGAGCAATATTTACTTTTCATTATACAATTCCATATGCACACTTTTACTTTCTCTACTCGTATATTAAGCAAAGTATTGCATTCCACCCAAAAACTCTATGTCGACATTTCATCGGAAATACATATTTTGAGACCCCCTTAATCCAAAAAAAGCATTTTTAGAAAAAGATCCGTGTATGTGTCTGTCTGCGTGTCTGAGTGTGTGCCTTTGAAAAATATAACTCATAAACCAGAGGTCGGATAAACACCAAACTTGGCATTTAGTTTCAGTATCTTTCAAAGATGAAACGTAAAAATTTTCAAGAAAATTCACCACCCCAGACTACCCTTTACATGGAACATTTTCGGAAATTTTGGTTTTCTAAATAATGGCTCTAAGGATTTTGATGAAAATATCACATATTTAAAAATTTTTAATAATAAATGAAATGTATAGTTTGAATCTTCTTGGGATGTCCCCAAAAGTCCTCTTCATTCTGAATGACCTTCGCATAAGTGGTAAACCGTAAGAGATAGGCAAATTATACTACACAAAAAAATGTAGATCTCGTTAAAACATAGAATTTATGCTATGTACGTTTTTTTGTCGAGTGCACCATTTCCGAGATATTCCTTGTTATTTGAATTTTCAAATAGTTTTACCTTTTCTCAAATGGGTATTCGTTATTCGTTCTTCTTTTTATGTCCTGGACATGCAAAGAGAATAGAATGCTCACATAGCAACCAGCTCTTATAAGATTTGACTATCGCTTAAAGCGATGGACAAAATTTTACTATACAAAAAATGTACATCTCGTTAAAACACATAATTTATGTCATACACTTTTTTATGTCAAGTGAACCATTCCCGAGATATTCCTTGTTATTTGTTTGAATTTTCCAATACTTATACTTTTTCTCGAATTGGAATTAGTTATTGGTTTTTTTATGCCCTAGACATACAAAGAGAATGGAATGCTCCAAATAGCAACCAGCTCTTAAAAGGTTTGACAATCGCTTAAAGCCTACCATATCCCCTTGCACCTACAAGAAAATTAGCAATTAAATAGTTTCTGCAAATGTTTATCTCGATTAATCTGAAGTAGATGGAGAATAAGCGTTTGTAAAAACAGTTTATACAAGAGTGCAACACGTTGGAATTCTATAATAATGTTGACTTTCTTTTGTAGTTCAGCAGTTGATTATTTACCCTTTCTTATACACAATGCAATGTAATTCGCCTTCCGAAACTTCCCTCGGTAACTTCTTCTTGAGAAAATTTGTTTAACAGTACTCGAAAAAAATTAAAGTTTTTTTTTTATTTTCTGTGCTTGGTTGCTAACAAAAACGAAATAAGTGCATTTAATTTGCAATTTCTTGCAGATAAAAGAATAATCGTCCTCCGTGGACTAGTGGTACCGTGCTAGCCTCTAGTTCCCAAGGTCGTGGGTTCAAACCCGGCGGAGGCAGATGGATTTTTTCGGGTGTAAAAGTCCTTGGCATGGCTTCCTTCGAAAGCGAAGTAAAGCCGGTGGTCCCGTGTCGTAGATTTACGGCAAGTAAAAGAACCTCAAGCCTCTCGAAGAGGCCTCTGAGCAACATTACCGGTCTTTGCCGCCTAATATGGAATGGGGCGCTAAGAACCATAGTAGTTAAAGAGCGTCCATAAATAAAACTCAATTTAAATTTGGAGGTAAATAAATCATATAGTAACATAAATAACATATTTGCAATTATAATTCCTTCTGAAACATATTTCAGATCACATTTTATCTTCTGTTATGTTTATTAGGTTTAACAATACTTGTTTTACTATTATGACCACTTTTTCGTTCATTCTTTATAACTTATTTCACGTTTGAGATCATTCATTTCTCTTTTCCCTCTCTCATTCAAATATATACATTCATCGTAATGATTATTGTCCATTATCTAAAATTAAATATTTTGATTTTGCACATTGCCATGTAATTTGCTTTCTTCAGATTTATGTTCAAACACCGTTTCTAATTTTGTCTATAAACTTCTTATAATACTTTTATATTAGCTTACACTAATCTCTGTTGCATTCCTCTGTTGCTTTTATCTTTATTCAAGTTATCAACACCTACATTAATTAATAATCTTATATAGTGTTTCATTACCACCATTTACTGTAATTGTTCAAATTGTATACAGGGTGAATCACCTAAACTTTCACCGCAAATATTTCGGAAATAGAAAAGTGCTATTGATGTGCAGTTTTCACAGCATTGGTTGGTAGTCAGGAACTCGTACATTTAACCTATAAACAGATTTAAATAATATGGTAAAGTGTATTTTTTGAGCAAACATACAATTTCTAAATGGAGCAATGCCTAGTAACATCAACAGAATAAAGGTAGGTAGTTTACGGGAAATTGTATTTTGAAAAGTTTCCACCCCGACAATTGTTTGTCCCATTCAACATGCTTAGTTGCTAGGTACGATGTTGTTTTGTTTGTTTGCATTGTGTTTTCGGTTCATTGATTGCATTGCGACTTTCTGGTCAGTTAGTTTGTGACAGTTCAAGCAGTAAGTCGTGAGTGCAAGATAGGGTTTACTAATGCAGAAAAACCGACATGCTCATGGTGTATGGAGAGTGTAGGAAGAATGCAGTTCGTTCCTGTACGGTGTATGCGGAAACGCATACCAATAGACGTCAACCATCTCGGCAATTATTTATCAAGCTCTTCAACCAATTAGGTGTAAGTGGTACTGTAACACCTATAAAACGTAACAGAAACAAACAAGTGACTGGAGAAGAGGCAGAAATTAATGTTTTGGCTGCCGTTGCAGTAGATCCGCAAATTAGTTCCCGCACAATCGCACGTGGAAGTGACATAAGTCAGGCAAGTGTACTGCGCATTCTCCATCGACATAGGTTCCATCCGTATCACATCTCTCTTCATCAAGAGCTGCATGGAAACGATTTTGAGAATCGTGTTAACTTTTGTACATGGACATTAAGACATGATACTCCAGGTTCATTCGTATCTTGTTTAGCGATGAGGCAACATTTACTAATCATGACCAGGTAAACCATAGAAACATGCACTATTGGTCTGTTAATAATCCCCGTTGGCTTCGACAGGTGGAACGTCAGCGTCCATGTAGTTTAAAGGTGTGGTGTGGGATAGTGAACTATCAGTTCATAGGCCCTTTGTTCATAGAGGGAACAATGAACGCGCACAAGTATCGCAGCCTCCTGACAGACCATCTGCCACAGATGATAGAAGACGTTCCTTTGCAGACTACGAGGAACCTGTGGTACCAACATGATGGTTGTCCAGCCCATAGTGCACGAAGCTCTACAGCTTGTCTTAACGGATTATTTCTAAATCGTTGAATTGGACGAAGCGGACCTGTACCTTGGCCGGCCCGTTCACCGGATCTGATCCCTTTAGACCTTTTTCTGTGGGGAAGGCTGAAAGACACTATGTACAAGGATGTACCAACTACAACAGACGATATGAAACGACGTATTACTGCTTCCTGCTCTGAAATTTCCGCTGAAATGTTAGAACGTGTGCAGCAGTCTTTCCATACCAGACTGGAAGCCTGTGTTGAAGCTGCCGGTGGTCATTTTGAACACATCGTTTGAAGGGCTATGTTCTGTTTACCTGTAAGAATCCACAAAAGTATTCTAATTCGCTTTATTTTGTGCTACCGCAGGTTGTACAAATGTCGGTGCGTTAAGGTTTCAAAATAAGATTTCTCGTAAATCACTTTCACTAGAATCTTGGAACAAACGGCACTGACATTCTAATTACCCTTTCCTTTATTCTGTTGATCTAACTAGGGAATGTTCCATTTAAAATTATATGTGTGCTCAAAAAAGACACTTTCTTAGTATTATTAAAATCTGTTTATAGGCTAAATGTACGATCCCCTGACTACCAATCAATGCTGTGAAAACTGCACATCTAAAGTACTTTCTATTTTCGAATATTTACCGTGAAAGTTTTAGGTGATTCACCCTGTATATTCCGTATTTTATAAGGTAATTAATTGCTCTTCCATATTATCTGCCGCAGGTGGAATAAATTGGCACTGACTGATCCAATGGTGGATTACTATGAAGGCGGGAATTAAATTACTTGCGAAATTGTGAGTCCCATTGGGGTATGTTATTTCAAAATGAACTTGAGAACGCCTTGTGGTTTACCGTGAAAAACGTTAGTAATTTGTAAATTTAATGTCATTCCGGCATGTTGCCACTGTAGCTCAGTTTATTAGCAGATAAGCGGAAGATTCGTAGTTAAAATTCCGGCTATGGCATTGAAGCTTTCAGTCTAATTCCACATTTAAGGTATTTTATTCGTTTTCGTTATCTTTACACAGTATTACAATTTAATTAGTTTGATGGTAGTGGACAGAAAGAGAAGAACACCAGAGACTTCGCCTTTAAGAAGCTTCAAGAACTTTAGGGGTCAATTCCTTTTTCTTTTCTAGAACCTTATTACGATTACGAAGTCACAATGGCAAACTAGGAACCCTTTAGTAACCGGCAGCCACGCTGGAACTGATAATGGTGTGGTTCCTTTTCCACAAATCACTGTTGTGGAATATAAAGTTATTAAAGCTTAAAGAAAGACTTGAATTTAGAAATTATAAATGTTTTAATAATTCCATAATATACTTGTGTACAGGATTGACAGCTGTGATTCCAGTAATTGGATGTAAACCTCCAAACCTCAAGGAAGTAAAGATAGTTCATGGAATTTGTTAATATTTACGTGATTGTAGGAATTATGTGAAAATTTAGGCTAGTATATGCAATAAACGTTTGTTGTTTACCTCATTAAACCGTCTGGCTATTCACTTTTCGGCCGTATATGCTTTATGTTTTCCATATGCAAAGAAGAAAGCTGGAACCTCTATAAAAACCAGATGACCTGTACAGAGTTCTGAGCAGATTATACAGCTTCTTTTCAAGACTCTTATTCATTATAGACACTGTTTTTACTTTTAATATGTACATTGTGGGTATAAAAGTATTCCAGATTCCAATGCTAATATATGTTTTGTGGCCCCCTGAATCATAAAAAACGCCTTAAAAAGTGCTGTGTTTGTGCGTGAATGTGTAAACACCATAAATAAAAACGAAAAGTGGGATAAAATATTAAACTTAGTATTTAAGAATTAATTGTTCTTTCACACAAGCCGTGTGTTGGACAGGATTGGAAAGGTAGAATCAGATGACTGAAAAATTCAATGCCATAGCCGGGATTTGAACCACGGATCTCCCGGTTTCCGTCCGGTCAGTGGTTAGAGCAACCGGACGGAGACCGGGAGATCCTTAGTATTTAGGTTTAGTACCTTTCAAAGGTACAACACGAAGGTTTTCAAGAAAATCCCTCCACTCAAACTACCCTTTACATGGAACACCTTTCGCAATTGTTTATTTTCTAAAAATGTTTAACGATTTTCATTAGGATATATATATATATATATATATACTAAACATGTTTACGTGACAAATAAAATTCATATTTTGAATGTTCTGGGAAAAGCCTGTGAAGTCCTCTTTATTCGAAAGCAATTCTGTATAATCTTTTGTAACTAGTAAAGTTAAGCGATTGACCAAAATATACTGAACAAAAAAATGTACATCACCTTAAAACACACAACTTATTTCAAATAACTTTTTGAGGTATTAGCCATTTCGAGATATCCGTTATTAATGTTCTTTTAGTAAGTCCCGTCGATTTTCAGTTGTTTCTCGCGATTTGCATAGCAGCAGTACGGAGTTTTAAGGCCAGCATATCGCGTCCAGTTTTTAAACATTTGACTATCGCTGTTCCCTTTGTATGTATAGCGAAATGTTTAATGTAGCTATTTTAGCAAAGGCTTATTTGGATTATAATGAAGTAGATAGAAAAATAAACTTTCGTAAGAATAATTTGCATACCCACTAATAAATGATAGAGTTTAAAGAAAGTAATGTGAACGTACACATCACATTTTGTTATTTAAGAATTACGTACCACACAGCCTTTTTGCATTCATAATTTTATTCCTTCATAAAACTATATCTCATCTATTAGCTCTCTAAGCGCCATGCTTCTTTGGACCTCATCCATTAATTGTTCTCTTGGTCTGTCCCGCACTCTGTTTCGTAGCATCATTTTTACTATTCTATGGTATCCTATTCTTTTGAAATGACCGAATCGTTTAATTTTTTTCTCTTCTTTTATTTCCAATAAATTATTTCCGGAATTTTTGTATTTCTAATGTTATCCCTTCTTGAGATTCGAGAAGCCATTATAGGCACTCATTTCTATATTTCTCAGATCAAACTCTTCCACTATGTTTTGTACCTAACCGCGATTTAGTTGCGGTAGATGAGGAAATATTGTATTTTAGCACAAAATTCAATATCCGGATATCATGGACAATACACATTTGAATATTTTAGAAAAAAGTCCCCGCCTGAGATTGTGTTTTGTGTTTAAAGTGTTTAACGCTAGTTCTTTCTGCATACGGCACAACAGACGGTGGAGACATGATGCACAAAATACGGAAACGTTCCAGACCTAACTTTAGGGTATCTCCATTGCATACTGCGTGAACAGTGTTTGTATTTGCAAGCATAGTATGGAAGACGAAGGTTTCATAAAATTCCACGTACGTCAGTGAGTTACACTTAAAATTTCGTTGTTTCTTATTTGTTAAAATATTGCTCTAATAATTTAACATTAGCATCAAAACTGAAATATATGTCTTAAATGCTTTCTAAATTCCCTAAGAAGTCCTTTTCTATCTTATTCGATTTCATAAGCCGGAGAAAGCTGACACAGTATTTAAAATCAGATGAAAGTAGCACGTGAGTTAAAACCATATTGGAATTGCAAGTTCAAAGAGACTGACACACACACATCGTAATAACAATACATTGCGTTAAAATTATAAATTAAGATTGCTAAAAGTTTTGCATAAAATTTAATACTTGCAAAGAATGCTTATACAATGAAAAGTAAATTAAAATGGTGTAATGTAAACAATAAAGGAAAGGAAAAACTAAAAATTGTAAAAATATAAAATACATTAAAAGGACTGAACGAAAACATTGTATTTGCAATACTTTAAACATAATATAAACTAAAAATACCAACAAAAGTGACAACATAATAGAAATATGCTAAAGAATTAATTGTACTGTAAGTAAGTTATTTATATAAAAATGTGAATTGTTTAACTTATAGAATTTTTATATAATTTATAATTTCTTTCGTTATGTTTAGCATCAGGCTAGTAGGTAAAGAACGTTCAATTTTTTATAATTACCCTCAGAAATTTTCTTAAAGGAGAGGACATTTTGAGCAACGCTCAACAGAAATATTAAGTTTTAAAGCATATTGTATTAAATTATATGCAAAGAGATTATCAATAATGAATTGCGAAACAATGTAGGAGTTAACAAACAGAAAATTGTGAGCAAGAAATATTGAAGTAAAAAAAAGCAAAATATCAATCTATAATTTATCACTCAAATTGCCCGAAGGAAAATAAATCGCTTTTCAGTGAACATCATTATTATTGCTATTACTTAAAATACACCGTAAAAAGTTAAAATTAAAACAAAGCTTTGATAACATTCTAAAGCGTAATGCACGCTACAACATTCTAATAGTTACTGAGGGGAACTAATATTCCGCCAAGAATCACTTCTGCTACACCAAGCAGACACGATAATGCCAACTGATTTATTGGAGCGGTAACTTAAAATCGGACAATTACAAGTTACAGTGTTCGGGACAGCCAGATCAACGGATAGCTTATAGATCAATATCCAATCCAGAGCCGGAGCTGAGATCAGACCCCCCTCAACACACCCTGTACCAAAACGTACTGCAAAACAATGTAGAACTCATTAAGATATACAATGTATATTAAATAATTCTTTTGTAGCATTAATCGCTCTAAACGTATATCTTGTTCTTATTTAATGTTCACAATATTTTACTTAACACGTCTTGTAGCGGTTATTTTGTTTCTCAAAAGGGCATGTACAATATCAAGGCTTGCATGTTTGACTTTCTTTTTAACAGTGTACTGTCACCACATCCTCCTTTATGGGCGGCGTGCATTAAGCTAGACTAAGCTATACTTTCGCAGTAAACTACTATTCAAGTCAACACTCTACGACTTCCATACGAGAGTAAACTACTTCCAAAGCACTTTACTCCTTTCAGATCCTCCCAGATTAAATTATCGTAGAAGTAAATGTTGGAGACACCGTCATGTAATATGTTACTATGGAATTAAATAGAGCACAAATATAGGTTAGAATTTACTCTTGCGACCTGGATGGAGTAACTAACCTGTCGATTGAAATTAAATATAATTGAGTTTTATTTATGAACGCTCTTTAACTACAATGGTCCTTAAGCTCCCATTCTATATTGGGCGTGAAAGACCGGTAATTTTGCTCAGAGGCCTCTTTATCAGACTTGAGGTTCTTTTACGTGCCGTAAATCTACGACACGGGACCACTGGCTTTACTTCCCTTTCGAAGGAAGCCATGCTAAGGATCTTTACGCCCGAAAAAGTCCATCGCCCTCCGCCGAGTTTGAAGCCGCGACCTTGGAACTAGTCCTGTTGATTAAACTAGAATACCGTATCGTATTTGGAGGAAGATATTTTGACGTGTTTATGTATTACTTAGATTACAATGATGATCTCGGTGAAGAAAACCGCGATTATTTGGGTTGCGTTGACGATCTCGACGAAGAAAACGGGACTGCTATAGTATAGCAGTCATAGATTTCAAATGATTTTCAAGAAATACAACATCAGCCTGTCTCCACACAATAACCACAATATACAGAAACTACTATGCAACAGAACAAAAGACCCTATCCCCAACGATAAATCAGCTGGTATATATCGAATAGTTTGTAATGACTGTAATCTGGTATACATAGGAACAACCAAAATAAATCTTGAAATAAGACTTAAAGTGCATATGAGATGCATTTATCAAAAACAGACGGATAAATTACAGTAGCACAATTTCTGGTCTTCAAACCATGAAATCACTCAAAACATAAAATTCTTAAAACCCAACAACAGCAGCAATGAATTGGACATCTGGGGAAAAATACATATCGTCAAACACAGGAATCACCTAATGAATTTCGAACTACCGTCACCGAGACAATAACCGGCAAAATCAGTTAAAAACATGCTGACGATGGGAACAAACCGTTCTCCGAAATGCGTTCAAAGTAAGAGCCTTTTAGTGATGTAGTGTAACAACCTCCACTATCTTACGAGGAACACTATTTATATTTTGAGCCTTGGCAACCCTGAATGTTGTAGGTGCCATCTGACGTTTCCAATGGAAAGTTTGACATTTTTGACCATAATCTACTTCAAACATTTTGTCAATAGAGCGTCATTTGTTTTGTTTACACTAACTTAAAAATTGTGTGTCAATAAAAATATGGAAGTAACTCGTGAAAATGTTCGTGCAATGATTTATTACGACTTTCGAGGTGGATTATTAAGACAAGAGTACACCGATCGACTAACTTCCACATTTGGCAACGAAGCTCCATCCTTTGCCACTGTGAAACGCTGGTATAACGAATTTAATCGTGGCCGCCGTTCGCTCAATGATTAAGTTGCTGAAGCTCGTCCAAAATCAGTTGTCCCAGAAAACATTGATTCTGTGTAAACCTAATAACGAAAGATCGTCATGCGACATATTGTGAGATTGAAGCAACCGTAGTCATTAGTTCCACCAGCATATATCAAATGTTGCATGATTATTTAGCCGTGAAAAAGGTTTGCTCTCGTTGGATCCCACATAATTTGACGCAATCTCAAACAGATACTCGTGTCGTACAAAAATGCTCAAGAAATACAATGGAGGTGGCTCAAAAGACGTATATAAGATTGTAGCAGGTGACAAATCATGGATCTATGCGTATGAGCCGGAACGTAAACAGCAGTCGACTGTATGGGTGTTTCAAGATGAAGCAAATCCAACAAAAGTTGTTCGCACTCGAAGCACTTCGAAGCAAATGATCGCCTGCTTTTTCAGCAAAACTGGTCATGTGGCAATAGTGCCTTTAGAGGAACGTAAAACGGTCAATGCCGAATGGTACACAACCATTTGTTTGCCGGAAGTCTTTGGTGAAGTAAGGAATACCAACAAGAACCGTAGGATCGTTCTTCATCAAGACAATGCGAGCGCACACACATCTCATCTAACAACAGACTATTTGAAGGCTCAAAAAATCGAACTGATGGGCCATCCGCCACAGTCCTGATTTGACACCCGATGACTTCTTTTTGTTCCCGAACATCAAAAATAAATTGCGTGGACAACGATTTTCGTTGGCAGAAGAAGGCGTTGATGCCTTCAAAAACCATGTTTTGGAGGTATCTCAAGAAGACTGGAATAAATGCTTTGACAAATGGTTCAAACGGATGCAAAAGTGTATTGATCATAAAGGAGAATATTTTAAAAAACAATAGAGTTTTCAATCAGAAATTACTTTGTTTTAATTATTAGGCTCAAAATATAAACAGTGCCCCTCGTATTTTAAATTATGGCACATCACTGTTACTAGCTTCTCAATCTTCAAAATTAATTTACTGCTATAATAGTATGCGAGAACGATACGATACGTATACAGAGAGGGGGGAGAGAGAGAGAGAGCTCAACGAACGTTTCGGTTTTAGGAAAGAATCCTTTACATGCCTTTTAACCTGCCTGGATAGCATTTACAACAAAACTGGGACAGGAATTCAGCTCTATAACCCAAACTGCAATTATTGTGCTACGAGTGTTTCATACCGGTACAATTCAGATACTTAAGCCGGCATTACGATGAATTTAACGTAGCGTGACAGTTTAACACTGTATTAAATGATGTTTAGGATTGACTTAACGCGACTTAAGAGTTTGGCAATGTCAAACTTTCCTTCCCGCTACGTCAAGTTTGTCACATGGTAATTAGAACCAATAGGCGCGAAGCACTAGCTCAAATTAATAAAATAACTATCAATCAAGATTCATTCCCATGACGTTAAGTGCATGTCAATTAGACCTCTATTTTACATTACAGTATTTCTTAACTTCATGTCTCCTTATGTAAAGTTCATCGTAATAGAAGCATTACAGGCGATCTTATAAATATTCACCACCCGCCTGCTTGTCATGTATTTCACCGCGTTGTTAGAGCACTTTTGAGGTTAAGAGCAAAGTACATATCTACAAATATAAATATACATGAGTGTTCAGAAAATAAAAGGTAATTCTTCTTCACTTTTGCAGATATCCCACACATTGCGGGTGGAATTGACTGCACGCAAGTTACTATTTTGTGATCATCCGTGAATATGGTGAAGGGGTATTTCTCCAACAGCTCGCAAGTGATCTGTGATGCAAAATGAGGACTAGAAACATTGTTTCCAGAATTTTAAGCTTCCCTTCAGTACGTTTCCCGTCGCTCGAAGCATTAAACTCGTCCGTCACCACTTTCCAGCATCTTTATATCACGTTTTTTACACTCAAATTGTTTAAATGGATTTTCTTTATCTCTACCAACAAGTATTTCTCTTTTTCGCTGACGTTTCCTCCGCCTTTTCCTATCGCACATAACCTTATCCATGATCGCGTCAAGTAAATCGCGCAAGCAAAACAATACCTCCGGGAGTAATGAGCACTTACTTCCGTAGTCGTAACTAAAAGAGTGAATTGTAATTGAGCCCTCCAACGTTAATTCCGGAGTAAATTGCTCCCGTAGCAACCTACTTCCTTAGTACGAACTTCCGAAGCAATTTACTCCAACATGGTGCACGCTGCCCTATATAACCCAATAGGTGTAACAATCTATGGAAGTCATTGCTGGCGAATATATATCATACGTTTTGGTATAAACTAATTGTAAAACACCTATGGAAACAAAAGATAACTATTAGAGTAGCCTTTGTCACTTCAATACATCAGCTGTTTACTTTCCTTATCAACGCACATAGTAGGTGGAGAAGGTATTGTAGTCCACCTAAACATTCCATACCGAGATTTCACCGGAAATACATGTTTTAAAGGCTCCTAAATGCAAAACATCCGTGTGTGCTGCTCTGTGAACAGCATAACTAAAAAAAGGGAATGTCGGATAAATAGCAAATTTGGTATTTAAGTCCAATATCTTCCAAAAATCTGACACAACGCTTTTCAAAATGTTCCCCACCCCAGTTACCCTTTACATATAACTTTTTTCGAAACCTTTTATTTCAAAATGGTTCAAAGGATTTTGATTACAATACCATATATTAATGAAATTTCATGAATAAGATGTATGTTTTGAATTTTCTGGTAGTGCCCTTTGTAATCCTCATTCGGAAGGAAGTTAAGTGATAGACGAAAACATACTGCATAAAAAATAAATATCTTTAAAACACATAATTTACTCCAAATAACGTTTTTCGTGGCATAAGCCATTTCCGAAATATCCGTTATCAATGGTTCAAATTGTGCTTATTTTCAATGATTGGTAGCTTAGTTGAAGGTTACCAATACATTTCTGCTGCCGTCCTGTGAATATAGTTAAATAGGAGTAGATAGTATTTGCTAAGTTTGACGATTTCCAGCAAGTGTAGATAAATATAGAATTTAGGATTATAATTAAGCTTTGTTTACGCCTTAAATCTAATGTAATAATTTCTATTCGTTTTATTTTTATTTTATTTATTATTTTATAGAGTTGGTGTAGGTTGTAGTCATTTGAACTGAAAAAATTTATGTAACATAAAATGTAGATGTGTTGTGAAAATCAATGTAAACTTTGAATGTATGTCTCGGTGCAGTAACCAAGGAGCCGTGATAGTACGAGGGCGGATCGAAAAGTACACACAATAATTTTTTACAACACAGTTTAATAGTTAAAACAACAAAAAGGTCACAAATGAACTTAAACCCGTTGCCTACTTTTTGACATAGTCATCAAGTTTCTCAACGCAATACACCCTGCTCGTAGAAGTCCGTTTCCTTGGAGTACTGTCATTTGTGCACTGCGAATTTCACTTCCGCATCTGTCTCAAAGCATTGGTCGGCCAGGTATTTTTTCATGGGGGGAAAGTCCGACGGTTCAAGGCCCGGACTGTATGGTGGATGCTGGAGCACCTCCCGGCCAAATTTGGTGATTTTCTGACGAACAGCAGCAGCCACATGGGGGCGAGCATTGTCATGAAGAATTTTGACATCGTCAGCATACATGTTGTGGCGTTTGTCACGAAGGGCATGACGCAACTTCGCCAAAGTTTTCATGTAGGCTGCAGGATTCACAGTGGTCCCGTGATCAGCAAAGTCTGCCAATACAAAACCACAGATATCCCAGAACACCGTCACAAGCACTTTCCTAGCAGAATGAGTCACTTTGAATTTTTTCTTCACTGTTGAAGCAGCATGTTTCCACTCCATGCTTGTCTGCTTAGTTTCGGGCATCTAGTGGTATGCCTACAACTCATCACCAGTGACGATTCCTTTCAGAAAGTCATGCCCTTCTGCAATGTACCGCGTTAGGTGATCCAACCTTGTCATCATTTGCTGGCCCTTGTGGTTATGTCAGGTTCTTAGATACCCAGCGAGCACTAACTTTACGAAATTTCAACGTTCCATGAACACTATCGTACACTGCACCATAGGAAATGTTGAACTGTTGCGATAAGGTTCGCAGTTGCACACGCTGATCGTAAAAATTGCCGTCTCAATGCCTCTGACTAACTGCGGGGTTGCACGCGTGCCTCTCGGAGCGTGGCGAATCACGAAGGTTCACACGGCCCTCTAGGAAGAAGGCGCACAACCTGTAGACATTGCTACGGTCCATACAATCATCCACATACACGCCACGCATGTCCCTGTGAATATCACTCGGTTTATACCTTTGGCCCACAAATATCGAACCACAGCTCTCTGCTCTTTACACGTCGACGACAGTAACATGCGCGCCATCTTTGTTGCATAGTTCACGCTTTTTATTGCTAGAGTTGCACATGAAACACAAAATACCCTCTATAGTGAAAACTTCAAACTATACCTGGGTGAAATTGCAACATTGCAGCTGCAATACCAAGGCAGAAAAAAATTATTGTGTGTTACTTTTTCGATCTGACCTAGTATGTTCAGATTTTATTTATTTGTTTGTTTGTCTCTCGCAATTGCATGGAAAGAGTGTGGAATTTTAAGGCCAGCTTATAGCGTCCAGTTCTCAAACATTTGACTATCGCTGTCCCCTTTGTTATCTATAAGGAAATTAATAATGTGGTTATTTCTGTAGAGATTTATTTAGATCACAATAAAGAGAACAGAAAAATAAGCTTTCCTAAGAGTAGTTTGCATTCTCAATAATAAAAGATAGTGGAGGTCATATGAATTAAACATCAGTATTTTTAAGGTCATTGTATACTTTCTTCAGAGTAAACCTCCAAAAGCCTTATTTAATGTATTTATGGTAATCCCAGGACCTCTTATGCTGGTTTCCTTTGGGAACTTCATACTTCGTGTTTATATTCCTGATGCTGATGTGCGATTTCTGTGCACCGCGTGTTTCAATATTGCATAGTCGATATTGATTTGTTCGCTTCTATGATTCCCAATAGGAACTCGCGGATCTGTTGCTTCGAGATGTTTGTTTACTATGATACGAGTATAGAATTTAAGAATAGAACTACAAGCTGGCGTACTCCATTGCTTTTGCAAAATTGCTTCAGTACGTGAGGTTTAAGTTGCTATAATATCCATTTTGACGCTACCTGGCCGGTCTAGAAGGGGGACGTGCGCTGATGACGGTCTGAGTGCTGAGAAACTCTGTCAGATACCCTTCAATGCCTAGTCTCTGTCAGTTGTAATAGTGTGTTGTCAGGTGCACCTTTTTGTCAGTGAAACATGGAAAATATCCTGATATCTTCGGCCGTCCTTGCTTCGCTGGCTTTCATATTGTTACAACCGAGTGCTGGTTGCTTTGTTCTAAACTTTGTTGTTTTAACCTAACTCAGATTTTAAATAATAAGATTCAACAGTAAAGGTTTTAAGATTAGACAGTTAAGCACTACCAACTGCCGTGTGGTATATAGTTCTATCTCTTTCTACTTTCCCTGTTTCAACTTAAAGCAAATGCACTATGTTGTTTTTCTCATCATCATTTTCAAGTCAGCCTTTCGACCCGTTCCATCTCCAGTAGCTGTCGTTATGATCATTAATCTGCCAATTTATTTACATGTCTTATTCTTGTCGTAATATAATTTGGAAATTTTAATTATTATGTTTATTTTCTTTTTGTTTAGATGATTCCTTCCTTTATTTCCGTTTTCTGCGATTGTTTTGGTTTGCTTCTAACTATTCGCATTTTTCTTATATTTTCACCCTTTATTACTTCTCTACCAAGTGAATTGTAGGCACGGAAGGTATTGCATTCCCCCCAAAAATTAGATACCAAATTAGATTAGAAATATTACCTCAAATAAACGTTTTGAGGCTCTCTGAATCCAAGAAACTCATTTTTACTTTTTCTACTACGTATAGTAAGTAGGGGAAGAATTGTTCTCAACCCAAAAATTCGATACTGAGATTTCACCGAAAATATATGTTTTGAGACCCCCTGAATCCAAAAAAAGCAATTTTGGAAACATGTCCGTGTGTGTGTGTGTCTGCGAACAGCATAACACAGAAACGAACAGTCAGATAAACACCAAACTTGGTATTTAGGTTCAGTATCTTCCAGAGATGCGACATGAAGGTTTTCAAGAAAATACCCCCACCCCAGATTAACCTTTACATGGAACATTTTTCGAAAATTTGAATTTTATCAAAAATGGCTCTAACGATTTTGATGAAAATATCATATGTTTAAGATATTTTCATGAAAAATGTATAGAATGTATATTCGAATGTTCTGGGAATGTCTCCAAAAGTATGCTTCAATGTGAACGACAGTAGGGTAGATTTGCGGGTCCTGAAACAATTAGCCCCACCCCCTCCCTCCCCCACCCCCACCCCCCCGCTGTGCCTTGGTAGTTTTACTTGCAGCTGCGGTCGTAAATCATGTTGAGTACAATGGAGGCTAGACAGTTAAGCAATTAAGGCTGTCAATCAACTGTCAAAACGAACAAACGGGTCATAAATTTAAGGTTCTGTAACAAAGGCGAGATGTTTTTCCTACCCATTCCACATCCGGCCACTTCTGCACCTGGTCAGTTACCCACCCCCACTTCCATTGTGTGTCGAACACGTGGCATACTCGTTCCACTAGCTTTTAACAAAAGAACAATGCTTAACCTTCAGCTGTCAAAATGAACAAAGCCCATGATGAATTAGGGTTGTAACAAAGCCTGACCCTTTCCATTGTGTAAGAGATTCTATTGTGTGTGCCTTTCTATTGTCCTTGGCAAGCATTTTTTAGAAAGACCACCTGCAGCATTCCCATCCCAATAACAAAGCCTGACCCTTTCCATTGTGTAAGAGATTCTATTGTCCTTGGCAAGGCTAGTTTAGAAAGACACCTGCAGCGTTCCCATTGTTTGGCCACCTGCTAGTTTAACAAAAGAATTCGAGGGTTGCTTTATACTCGACTTGTCTTTGTCTGACTGTGGGAAAAGAGAGAGCCATGAGTTCCCACGCGTCCTGTCCTTGTTTGTGTGAAAGAGAGAGAAACTTGTTTACCAACTCTGCGTGACGACATACTTTAGAAAGACACCTGCAGCGTTCCCACAATCCAATAACAAAGCCTGACCCTTTCCATTGTGTAAGAGATTCTATTGTGTGTGCCTTTCTATTGTCCTTGGCAAGGCTAGTTTAGAAAGACACCTGCCGCGTTCCCATTGTTTGGCCACCTGCTAGTTTAACAAAAGAATTCGAGGGGTGCTTTATACTCGTCCTCTCCTTGTTTGTGTGAAAGAGAGAGAAACTTGTTTACCAACTCTGCGTGACGTCATAGTCGGCCATCATGATTTTGCCTGAGGGAGTTCTCTCCGATGTTTTACGATCTCCTACGAATATACCCGAGCATAGTTAACAAGCATTCTGTTTCAGCCAACGACTCCGAAAAACCGCCTAATATCCATTACATTACGTGCATTAAACCTCTGAGTGATATCCATAGATCGGTGTTCGATTCTTACTGTAATCAAAAGTTTATTGCTAATGAGAAATTAATTATTGATATTATTATATCATTACCCTAATTAATAAAAAGGCGTTCAGAGAATTCTAGCTCGAGTCTTACCAAGTGAAACTCTAACGCGTAATAAATATTAAACTATGCAAGTCAGATTAAAAAAATGTATTTATCAATTATAATTTAATTTTTTATATATCATTACCCTAATTAATGAAAGGGTGTTCAGAGGGTTCTAGTTCGAATCTTACCCAACGAAACTCTAATGCTTAATAAATATTAAACTATGCAAGGTCAGATTAAAATGCATTTAACAAATTTAATTTTTATATATCATTACAATAATTAATAAAAGGGTGTTCAGAGGGTTCTAGATCGAATCTCTAATGCTTAATAAATATTAAACTATGTGAGTATTGCGCGGCCAGATTAAAACGTGTTTAACGAATATAATTTAATTAATGAAACGGTGTTCAGGGGGATCCTAGATCGAATCTGCGAAACTCTAATGCTTAATAAATATTAAACTATGCACCACCAGATTAAAATGTGTTTAACAAATATAATTTAATATACACGACATTACAATGTTTAACGATCTGTATTCTTAGGAACCAGAGGTCCATAGTTCGAATCCAACCCTGTGAAACGCTATAATAACTATTAAGTTATTGAAGCAGCGGGCGGTCGGATTAAAATTGCATTTAACAACTATAATTATTTATATTAAACCCTGATGCATACTTAGATATCCCGAAGCCTAGACAACATTCTTTCTTCTTCTCCTCTTTCTTTCTCCACGACTTGTACACATTCAGGCGTTCGCATATACACGAGCGCTTGTACACACATCAGCAAACATACACTGGTGCACGCATGCACACACACTCACACACACACTCACATACATACAATAGTACACACACACGCACATACACGCATTCACACAACTCATGCGTATACATACATACACCAGTGCTCTTACACACATACATATACATGGACACACACACATGCACACACATACACTGGTGCACGCATGCAAGCACATACACACACGCACACACGTACATTCAAGTACACACACAATCACCTACATACACCGGCCCATACACAATGCACATACATACAATAGCACACACGCGCATTCACGCACCTCATGCGTATACATACATACACCAGTACACACACGCATTCACGCACCTCATGCGTATACATACATACACCAGTGCTCTTACACTCACACATACATATACATGGACAAACACACACACGTGCAAGCACATATGCCTGTTCACTTACACCCAACAGCACCAACCAACACACGCACACACCAACTCACGCGCATGTCCTGAATGAAAAGAGACAAAATGATGCAATAAAAACTAATTATAGCTCGGGATGCAAGGCTCCATTTACGATTGTTCGAAACCGGTCTTCTAATAACTCCAAAACTAATTAAAATAAAGACAGTAAATAAACTTTATTACTTTTATGCCATTAGCTCGTTTCTTGTGCATGTATATTAGAGTCCGGGTGTCATGGGTTCGATCCTAAACTTTAAATCTCAATTATCTCAGAAACTAGCAGGGATTAAGGTGCGGACCAAAGCACGATTTTTAGTTCCTACGATGAACAATTAATGCTTTATATAATTTCCAATCAGTGTCCCTAGCTCGAATCCCGATCTTTCAGTGACTTCCTTAATTTTCCACTGTGTTCTAGAATATATCACATAGATCAATGTTGCAACTGCATACAGGTCTTTTAAACACATCAAACTAATATTATAAATAATTTTGTTTCTGGCGTTCTGAGTTCGAATACCGATTCAATGAAGTTTACTTATAAATTTAATAACAGTAAATAATTAAGACAAAGGTACCAAATAAACCTATTACGTTTATGTCATCAGATAATATCTTGCGGGTGTATATTAGGGTACCTGACGTCCAGGGTTCGATCCTTAAGTTTAAATCTCAATTATCGCAGAAACTAGCAGAGATAGAGCTGTAGACGAAAGCATGTTTGATAGCTCATACAATGAACAATTAATGCTGTATATAATTTTCAATCAGTTGCCCCTAGTTCGAACCCCGATCTTTCAATGACTTCACTGATTTTCCTCTGTACTCTAGAATACATCACTTAGATTGATGCTTTAACTGCATGCAGCTGTGTGAGAGAGAGCGAGAGAGGGAGAGAGAGAGAACGAGAGAGGGAGAGGAAGTGAAACAAGCAGGGATAGAAGTGCTGAGGGCCTCTGCGCATGCGTAGCAAGAGATGATGCCATTGGCTGCAATAATCACGTGACGTGTAAGCATCACAGCCATGATGACGTGCAGGCATCGCCTGGAGGGGGTTTAGATCCCTATATAAACAGACATCTGTCCCATGTTAGAACTGTTGTGTACTTATTAACTTTACATTCAAGCTTTAAAGAGCTTTAAAAGCAACGTGAGCTACAGGCCGTCTACACATTCAGCACATATCAAAACGGCGCAATGCAAGGTGAGTTTTAAATAACTATACAAAATCACTGTTGGCTTTTACAGTACATTTAATTTTATTTAAACGTTACAGTACATGAAAGACGATTCGTTACAAAGAGCATCATATTTTCTAATCTGTGCTTTACATTAACATGGATTTCACTGCATACTCTTCTTCAGTTCACATGATTTTCGCCACACATTCTTCTTACATAAACATTCATACGACTTTCCCCTCATTCTTTGTTTCACTATACACTCACATGATTTCCTCTACTCATTCTTTATTCCACCTACAGGTTCATGCTTTGTTAACATTCACATGACTTTCTCTTCACATTCTTTGCTTCCATTAACATTCACATGATTTTCGCCACACCTTCTTACATAAACATTCATACGACTTTACCCTCATTCTTTGTTTCACTATACACTCACATGATTTCCTCTACTCATTCTTTGTCCCCCTGCAGGTTCATGCTTTGTTAACATTCACACGACGTTCTCAGCTCATTTCTCTATTGACATTCACATGATCTTCTCAACACATTCTTCTTACTTAAACATTCATACGATTTTCCCCCTCATTCTTTGTTTCACTATACATTCGCACACGATTTCCTCTACTCATTCTTTGGTTCTCTGCTGGCTCATCTTCAATGAACATTCACATGATTTCTGTACTTATTCTTTATTTCTCTACACCCTCATAGGCTTACTTACAAAACATACACACCCTAGTTCTTCAACTTGAATAATGTAGTGAAAATAATAATTCATGACAATGTCTGTTACAGATTGTTTAGCTGATAGACTTAACAAGATGGTGGAAGAGCGTAGTTTCCTACCGACTCGCCGAGTTCAAGATCTCGAAATAGGTCTTAACTATGAGATAAAGTCCTTAAAGAGAGTTCAAACAAGATATGGTACCAGGATCGTATCTTCGCTGGAGGATTGTCAAGTGTTCTTGCCAGAGCGCTATAATTCGTTAACCGATCAAGAGATTGCAGAAATACCTGGGAGCGTATACCTACAGTATAATGGCATGGCAGAGAAGGGGAAATTTAAGACATGTAAATTGTCTTTTTTACATGCAAAGAAGGTGCGTAGAAGTGTCAAACTTAAGTATTGAATGTTCTCCCATTTCACAATGAAAAATTCATAAATAAAACAACTGACTCATTGATATTACATATAAAGATACAAAAGATGCATATTATAGAATTTTATAAAAAATTAACGAAATTACAATATCACATGCTTGAGTTTAATTATATCTAGCGCATTGAAATAACTCTAAATATCCGAATGTTTATACAAATCTTTGTGCTTCTTTTTACATGTGCCATATGCTTCATTGTACATGTATCATAACAAAAAATGTAATTCTTTACACGTTGCCTTTACTTGACCAAGATAGTTTTCTAAGACTTTCATTGTGCAATGTTTCAGGGTGTGCAATAAGAGGAAGAAGAAGAAGAGGAATAGCCTGCTGGCATGCAAAGGATGCTGACGCTATGGGAGGGTAGAATACCTACAAGAAACATTTCGGCAAGAAACGGGTGCTGAGACATCTACATCACCGAAACACATTAAGACAGGATCCTTATATAACATTACAGGGTATACAATGAAAAACTACGGTCAATTTTGTATACAATTCAATGCATTGCTGAGAGTTAGCTCGAACTAGTCTCCCTATATTCACTGAAATTAAGCATTGTGAGCAATAATTTAAGTGACTGTGAAAATACTTTAAGTAATTTGTATCCTAAAAGACTTGAGCCCTGTATACATAAACAGCATTAAGGCTGTTTGCCACGCTGGAATACAAATTATGAAAATAAAAAGACTTTCATTTAAATAATAAGGAAATTTGCATAACCTGCTGTTACAAGTGTAATGACATATACAGAAACAATGAGTCGGACGAGAAAGTGATGGAAATGTAAGATAAATAATAACAATAAAAGAATTAAGGTATGCTTTTACATAGTGTTTTTATTCATTAAAAATCCTTGTATTCCTAATGAAAAATAAATCATTACAATGATTAGTTTAAGTTATATCACAATGATCAAAAAGAGAACCGTCTTTAGATGCATTACTCGATCTTAAGTCAGAGCACCAAAAAATGACAAATCACGGCTTCTCCATTTTAGATGTGGTGTCACTATTCAGGTAAATTCATGTAACACAACAGGTTGAGTATGCAGATCTGTGGTCCTAAATGGGTGAAACAGAGTCTTATCCAGCTTAACAGTCTTGAGATCTCACCATCAGAAAGTCGAATCACAAGCCTTCTCCACTCGCTGAGCACAGGTTTAACAACAGCATTCTCTTCACCCTGAGAAGATGTAAAGTATATAAATGTTCAACTTGACAAGGGATTCTAAACTGGTTGTTAGAGTCCAGAACTGATGTATTATATGGTGAAAACACATGTTCCTCTTCTTAGCGATCTTGTCGTCGAATCTCGGTGTCATTGAAGATGTCCATGATTATAGGATTCTGAAGCCCAAAAACTGTAGGAACTGCTGATTGCGTGATGTTAACCTGATGGGCATCAAGGGCAGAGCATGATGTGTGCGTCGAATCATTCCATTATTATATCCTCGACGTCGTTGACTTCTTCTAAAAACTATAGGCATTATGCTTATATCCTTGTTTCTAAAGGCAATGATATTGCTGTTAAGCTCCCCTGTTTGCTCTATGAAGCGGATCTTTATGAACAACAGGTAAAATTTGATTTGATGGTTCCTGTGAAATACGTTATCCAGCCGTAACAGATGGGAAAACTGGTAGATGGAGTGTACACTTTTACTATAGAGGAAGGAGACTGATGCAATACTGCGCTAAATTCGTATGATGCTCAACTTAAATATATTCACTAGGAAATCAGATTCAGATAGCTGATTAGATGGAATAAATTTGTCACTGAAGGGCCACAGAACGTTCCTATAGAACAATCACTGGAAAAAATCAAGAGTGAAAGGACATTTTAATGACATTTTTATTATTATTATTATTCACTGATCTAATAAAGAAGACATTCGCATCCTAATATGAGGAATCTTTAAACGTCGGGCGTACAAGTCAAGGTCTATGTTACTCAATGTTTTTTCCGGGACAAGTATAGCCCTCTGCCAGAGCTTTTTGAATTCCCTTTCATGCTCTGTCTCCTCTTCGTTTCTGTGTTTCTTCCCTTATTCTTCTTCACTCGAAAACCTCTCCCTCTTGCTTCAATTTCTCTGTTACGTCTCATCATTTCAGCAAGTTGTTTATCTGCTGCCTTTTTCTTATTTACTGCTGAGGCAATTTGGGCTGCACCTCCAGCAGCAGAGTCTAGAGCTGCAATAATTGGTATGAAAGGTAGAAATCCTCCTCGTTTCTTCTTCATGGTTACTGTATCTGGAGCTACCTTTCCCTTCATAATTGCTGTTACTAGTCACGCTGCCAACTTTTTCACCTAATGTAACATCAGATTGCACGCTTTTTCAAGTCGTTTCAGTCAGATCTTGGCAGCAATGTTTCTCGAAGCAGAGACCTTATGCTAAGCGTTGGCAATGTCGCTAAGATTACACGAATCGTCTAACGGAATGATTCCAGGGTCTCCTCTCTTTAATTTTTCTCTAGCTTTACTACAGTTCCTCAGCCTATGTAACCAGGTAAATGTACTTCAATGGTTGCAGGCTAGTGAGAGAGTTAATTAAACCGAAACCTCTTGCAAGCTTAACCACCTTAGCTCTCACGTTATACCAATCGATTTTTATTCAGGATAGTTGTTTTGTACTTTCTCATTAGCGCATATACATTAAGAGCGATTTATTTTACTATAGCTGTCAAGCTAGAGAGGATGAAACAAGAATGCTCACAGCCAATTGATATGTTAGGCTTTGAAAGCGACTTTAGATGTGAACTTAGTGGAAAACTGTTTCATGTCAATGTTCTTGACTTGCCTATCATGTAAACCATTCAGGGAAAAGGTGACCAGCAAAGGGAAAAATGTTACCAGGAAAGGGAAAAAGGTGACCAGCAAAGGGAAAAAGGTGACCAGCAAAGGGAAAAAGGTGACCAGCAAAGGAAAAAGGTGACCAGCAAAGGGAAAAAGGTGACCAGGAAAGGGAAAAAGGTGACCAGCAAAGGGAAAAAGGTGACCAGGAAAGGGAAAAAGGTGACCAGGAAAGGGAAAAAGGTGACCAGCAAAGGGAAAAAGGTGACCAGCAAAGGGAAAAAGGTGACCAGGAAAGGGAAAAAGGTGACCAGCAAAGGGAAAAAGTTGACCAGGAAAGGGAAAAAGGTGACCAGCAAAGGGAAAAAGGTGACCAGCAAAGGAAAAAGGTGACCAGCAAAGGGAAAAAGGTGACCAGGAAAGGGAAAAAGGTGACCAGCAAAGGGAAAAAGGTGACCAGCAAAGGGAAAAAGGTGACCAGCAAAGGGAAAAAGGTGACCAGCAAAGGGAAAAAGGTGACCAGGAAAGGGAAAAAGGTGACCAGGAAAGGGAAAAAGGTGACCAGCAAAGGGAAAAAGGTGACCAGCAAAGGGAAAAAGGTGACCAGGAAAGGGAAAAAGGTGACCAGCAAAGGGAAAAAGGTGACCAGCAAAGGGAAAAAGGTGACCAGGAAAGGGAAAAAGGTGACCAGGAAAGGGAAAAAGGTGACCAGGAAAGGGAAAAAGGTGACCAGCAAAGGGAAAAAGGTGACCACGAAAGGGAAAAAGGTGACCAGCAAAGGGAAAAAGGTGACCAGGAAAGGGAAAAAGGTGACCAGCAAAGGGAAAAAGGTGACCAGCAAAGTGAAAAAGGTTACCAGCAAAGGGAAAAAGGTGACCAGCAAAGGGAAAAAGGTGACCAGGAAAGGGAAAAAGGTGACCAGCAAAGGGAAAAAGGTGACCAGCAAAGGGAAAAAGTGACCAGCAAAGGGAAAAAGGTGACCAGGAAAGGGAAAAAGGTGACCAGGAAAGAAAAAAAGGTGACCAGGAAAGGGAAAAAGGTGACCAGCAAAGGGAAAAAGGTGACCAGGAAAGGGAAAAAGGTGACCAGCAAAGGGAAAAAGGTGACCAGGAAAGGGAAAAAGGTGACCAGGAAAGGGAAAAAGGTGACCAGAAAAGGGAAAAAGGTGACCAGAAAAGGGAAAAAGGTGACCAGGAAAGGGAAAAAGGTGACCAGCAAAGGGAAAAAGGTGACCAGCAAAGGGAAAAAGGTGACCAGCAAAGGGAAAAAGGTGACCAGCAAAGGGAAAAAGGTGACCAGGAAAGGGAAAAAGGTGACCAGCAAAGGGAAAAAGGTGACCAGAAAAGGGAAAAAGGTCACCAGCAAAGGGAAAAATGTTACCAGGAAAGGGAAAAAGGTGACCCTCAAAGGGAAAAAGGTGACCAGCAAAGGGAAAAAGGTGACCAGCAAAGGAAAAAGGTGACCAGGAAAGGGAAAAAGGTGACCAGGAAAGGGAAAAAGGTGACCAGCAAAGGGAAAAAGGTGACCAGGAAAGGGAAAAAGGTGACCAGGAAAGGGAAAAAGGTGACCAGGAAAGGGAAAAAGGTGACCAGCAAAGGGAAAAAGGTGACCAGCAAAGGGAAAAAGGTGACCAGCAAAGGGAAAAAGGTGACCAGCAAAGGGAAAAAGGTGACCAGGAAAGGGAAAAAGGTGACCAGGAAAGGGAAAAAGGTGACCAGCAAAGGGAAAAAGGTGACCAGCAAAGGGAAAAAGGTGACCAGCAAAAGGAAAAAGGTGACCAGGAAAGGGAAAAAGGTGACCAGGAAAGGGAAAAAGGTGACCAGGAAAGGGAAAAAGGTGACCAGCAAAGTGAAAAAGGTTACCAGCAAAGGGAAAAAGGTGACCAGCAAAGGGAAAAAGGTGACCAGGAAAGGGAAAAAGGAGACCAGCAAAGGGAAAAAGGTGACCAGGAAAGGGAAAAAGGTGACCAGCAAAGGGAAAAAGGTGACCAGGAAAGGGAAAAAGGTGACCAGCAAAGGGAAAAAGGTGACCAGGAAAGGGAAAAATGTTACCAGCAAAGGGAAAAAGGTGACCAGCAAAGGGAAAAAGGTGACCAGCAAAGGGAAAAAGGTGACCAGCAAAGGGGAAAAAGGTGACCAGCAAAGGGAAAAAGGTGACCAGCAAAGGGAAGAACGTGACCAGCAAAGGGAAAAACGTGACCAGGGAAGGGAAAAAGGTGACCAGCAAAGGGAAAAAGGTGACCAGGAAACGGAAAAGGTGACCAGCAAAGGGAAAGAGGTGACCAGCAAAGGGAAAAAGGTGACCAGGAAAGGGAAAAAGGTGACCAGGAAAGGGAAAAAGGTGACCAGCAAAGGGAAAAAGGTGACCAGCAAAGGGAAAAAGGTGACCAGTAAAGGGAAAAATGGGACCAGAAGAGGGAAAAACGTGACCTGCAAAGGGAAAAATGTGGCCAGCAAAGGGAAAAATGTGACCAGCAAAGGGAAAAGGTGGACAGCAAAGGGAAAAAAAGGTGACCTGCAAAGGGAAAATGACCAGTATCTCCCTCAACTCTCGCATTCTCTGTGCTAACTATCAAGAAAACTTGTACTCTTACTTCTATGAATCCATTTCTAGCCGCTTGTGCTTAATGAGATAGTTATATTTAACGGAATTACAACTATTATGCGGAAATGCTACAATATTTTGCTTAGTCTAATTCGGAAATGGCTGTTTATATGCATCAAAACCTGAGTACATATATAAATACATAAATGTTAAAAAATAGCTCAGTCTCGTGTTATCGCATACGAATTCAACATCTACATTATACATTGACTAGTTTATATATACTGCTTGAGCATGAACACTCACAAAGACGGACAATTACAGTCAATTTACGAGAATCTTGATTTTTCGTATGTTTCCCAAGGGGGAGTAATCGCTTTGTTAAGTGCTGCATATGTAATAGAACGTTAAAAACAGGACAATTTCAAGGCTTAATCAACATAGGAGACGATGCTGTAAAGCAATGGCCAGCTGTGCATAGACTACAACACCCAAACGAGATCCTGAAATCTTCTCAAGTCCCGAAGAGCGGGATTCAAGATGTACCGTGCTTGGAGCCAGTTCAAGCGACCCTGTAATAACATCAAGAGCTACCACTAATGAAGCAATGAGAGCAGTTTCTTTGAATGAGCAAGCTCTGGATAAACACACCAATGAAAGCAAGCATACTAGTGTCAACTCACCTAGATTAGAAGATATATCCAAAGCGAACACAGAGGAGATGCTATACCGCTACACCGATCCTAATGATTTGGTAAACATGCTAAGGGTACTCATGACGCTTCATACACCTGATAAAAATGACTTTTCCGATGCGATTAACGACATTATTCAGGATTTAAAGCTGGGTGGTTTTATAGCGTGATTAGCATTTGCAAAACCATGAAAGAGTTAGAAAGATTCCTCATATTAGGATGCGAATGTCTTCTTTATTAGATCAGTGAATAATAATAATAATAATAATAAAAATGTCATTAAAATGTCCTTTCACTCTTGATTTTTTCCAGTGATTGTTCTATAGGAACGTTCTGTGGCCCTTCAGTGACAAAGTTATTCCATCTAATCAGCTATCTGAATCTGATTTCCTAGTGAATATATTTAAGTTGAGCATCATACGAATTTAGCGCAGTATTGCATCAGTCTCCTTCCTCTATAGTAAAAGTGTACACTCCATCTACCAGTTTTCCCATCTGTTACGGCTGGATAACGTATTTCACAGGAACCATCAAATCAAATTTTACCTGTTGTTCATAAAGATCCGCTTCATAGAGCAAACAGGGGAGCTTAACAGCAATATCATTGCCTTTAGAAACAAGGATATAAGCATAATGCCTATAGTTTTTAGAAGAAGTCAACGACGTCGAGGATATAATAATGGAATGATTCGACGCACACATCATGCTCTGCCCTTGATGCCCATCAGGTTAACATCACGCAATCAGCAGTTCCTACAGTTTTTGGGCTTCAGAATCCTATAATCATGGACATCTTCAATGACACCGAGATTCGACGACAAGATCGCTAAGAAGAGGAACATGTGTTTTCACCATATAATACATCAGTTCTGGACTCTAACAACCAGTTTAGAATCCCTTGTCAAGTTGAACATTTATATACTTTACATCTTCTCAGGGTGAAGAGAATGCTGTTGTTAAACCTGTGCTCAGCGAGTGGAGAAGGCTTGTGATTCGACTTTCTGATGGTGAGATCTCAAGACTGTTAAGCTGGATAAGACTCTGTTTCACCCATTTAGGACCACAGATCTGCATACTCAACCTGTTGTGTTACATGAATTTACCTGAATAGTGACACCACATCTAAAATGGAGAAGCCGTGATTTGTCATTTTTTGGTGCTCTGACTTAAGATCGAGTAATGCATCTAAAGACGGTTCTCTTTTTGATCATTGTGATATAACTTAAACTAATCATTGTAATGATTTATTTTTCATTAGGAATACAAGGATTTTTAATGAATAAAAACACTATGTAAAAGCATACCTTAATTCTTTTATTGTTATTATTTATCTTACATTTCCATCACTTTCTCGTCCCACTCATTGTTTCTGTATATGTCATTACACTTGTAACAGCAGGTTATGCAAATTTCCTTATTATTTAAATGAAAGTCTTTTTATTTTCATAATTTGTATTCCAGCGTGGCAAACAGCCTTAATGCTGTTAATGTATACAGGGCTCAAGTCTTTTAGGATACAAATTACTTAAAGTATTTTCACAGTCACTTAAATTATTGCTCACAATGCTTAATTTCAGTGAATATAGGGAGACTAGTTCGAGCTAACTCTCAGCAATGCATTGAATTGTATACAAAATTGACCGTAGTTTTTCATTGTATACCCTGTAATGTTATATAAGGATCCTGTCTTAATGTGTTTCGGTGATGTAGATGTCTCAGCACCCGTTTCTTGCCGAAATGTTTCTTGTAGGTATTCTACCCTCCCATAGCGTCAGCATCCTTTGCATGCCAGCAGGCTATTCCTCTTCTTCTTCTTCCTCTTATTGCACACCCTGAAACATTGCACAATGAAAGTCTTAGAAAACTATCTTGGTCAAGTAAAGGCAACGTGTAAAGAATTACATTTTTTGTTATGATACATGTACAATGAAGCATATGGCACATGTAAAAAGAAGCACAAAGATTTGTATAAACATTCGGATATTTAGAGTTATTTCAATGCGCTAGATATAATTAAACTCAAGCATGTGATATTGTAATTTCGTTAATTTTTTATAAAATTCTATAATATGCATCTTTTGTATCTTTATATGTAATATCAATGAGTCAGTTGTTTTATTTATGAATTTTTCATTGTGAAATGGGAGAACATTCAATACTTAAGTTTGACACTTCTACGCACCTTCTTTGCATGTAAAAAGACAATTTACATGTCTTAAATTTCCCCTTCTCTGCCATGCCATTATACTGTAGGTAGACGCTCCCAGGTATTTCTGCAATCTCTTGATCGGTTAACGAATTATAGCGCTCTGGCAAGAACACTTGACAATCCTCCAGCGAAGATACGATCCTGGTACCATATCTTGTTTGAACTCTCTTTAAGGACTTTATCTCATAGTTAAGACCTATTTCGAGATCTTGAACTCGGCGAGTCGGTAGGAAACTACGCTCTTCCACCATCTTGTTAAGTCTATCAGCTAAACAATCTGTAACAGACATTGTCATGAATTATTATTTTCACTACATTATTCAAGTTGAAGAACTAGGGTGTGTATGTTTTGTAAGTAAGCCTATGAGGGTGTAGAGAAATAAAGAATAAGTACAGAAATCATGTGAATGTTCATTGAAGATGAGCCAGCAGAGAACCAAAGAATGAGTAGAGGAAATCGTGTGCGAATGTATAGTGAAACAAAGAATGAGGGGGAAAATCGTATGAATGTTTAAGTAAGAAGAATGTGTTGAGAAGATCATGTGAATGTCAATAGAGAAATGAGCTGAGAACGTCGTGTGAATGTTAACAAAGCATGAACCTGCAGGGGGACAAAGAATGAGTAGAGGAAATCATGTGAGTGTATAGTGAAACAAAGAATGAGGGTAAAGTCGTATGAATGTTTATGTAAGAAGGTGTGGCGAAAATCATGTGAATGTTAATGGAAGCAAAGAATGTGAAGAGAAAGTCATGTGAATGTTAACAAAGCATGAACCTGTAGGTGGAATAAAGAATGAGTAGAGGAAATCATGTGAGTGTATAGTGAAACAAAGAATGAGGGGAAAGTCGTATGAATGTTTATGTAAGAAGAATGTGTGGCGAAAATCATGTGAACTGAAGAAGAGTATGCAGTGAAATCCATGTTAATGTAAAGCACAGATTAGAAAATATGATGCTCTTTGTAACGAATCGTCTTTCATGTACTGTAACGTTTAAATAAAATTAAATGTACTGTAAAAGCCAACAGTGATTTTGTATAGTTATTTAAAACTCACCTTGCATTGCCCCGTTTTGATATGTGCTGAATGTGTAGACGGCCTGTAGCTCACGTTGCTTTTAAAGCTCTTTAAAGCTTGAATGTAAAGTTAATAAGTACACAACAGTTCTAACATGGGACAGATGTCTGTTTATATAGGGATCTAAACCCCCTCCAGGCGATGCCTGCACGTCATCATGGCTGTGATGCTTACACGTCACGTGATTATTGCAGCCAATGGCATCATCTCTTGCTACGCATGCGCAGAGGCCCTCAGCACTTCTATCCCTGCTTGTTTCACTTCCTCTCCCTCTCTCGTTCTCTCTCTCTCCCTCTCTCGCTCTCTCTCACACAGCTGCATGCAGTTAAAGCATCAATCTAAGTGATGTATTCTAGAGTACAGAGGAAAATCAGTGAAGTCATTGAAAGATCGGGGTTCGAACTAGGGGCAACTGATTGAAAATTATATACAGCATTAATTGTTCATTGTATGAGCTATCAAACATGCTTTCGTCTACAGCTCTATCTCTGCTAGTTTCTGCGATAATTGAGATTTAAACTTAAGGATCGAACCCTGGACGTCAGGTACCCTAATATACACCCGCAAGATATTATCTGATGACATAAACGTAATAGGTTTATTTGGTACCTTTGTCTTAATTATTTACTGTTATTAAATTTATAAGTAAACTTCATTGAATCGGTATTCGAACTCAGAACGCCAGAAACAAAATTATTTATAATATTAGTTTGATGTGTTTAAAAGACCTGTATGCAGTTGCAACATTGATCTATGTGATATATTCTAGAACACAGTGGAAAATTAAGGAAGTCACTGAAAGATCGGGATTCGAGCTAGGGACACTGATTGGAAATTATATAAAGCATTAATTGTTCATCGTAGGAACTAAAAATCGTGCTTTGGTCCGCACCTTAATCCCTGCTAGTTTCTGAGATAATTGAGATTTAAAGTTTAGGATCGAACCCATGACACCCGGACTCTAATATACATGCACAAGAAACGAGCTAATGGCATAAAAGTAATAAAGTTTATTTACTGTCTTTATTTTAATTAGTTTTGGAGTTATTAGAAGACCGGTTTCGAGCAATCGTAAATGGAGCCTTGCATCCCGAGCTATAATTAGTTTTTATTGCATCATTTTGTCTCTTTTCATTCAGGACATGCGCGTGAGTTGGTGTGTGCGTGTGTTGGTTGGTGCTGTTGGGTGTAAGTGAACAGGCATATGTGCTTGCACGTGTGTGTGTTTGTCCATGTATATGTATGTGTGAGTGTAAGAGCACTGGTGTATGTATGTATACGCATGAGGTGCGTGAATGCGTGTGTGTACTGGTGTATGTATGTATACGCATGAGGTGCGTGAATGCGCGTGTGTGCTATTGTATGTATGTGCATTGTGTATGGGCCGGTGTATGTAGGTGATTGTGTGTGTACTTGAATGTACGTGTGTGCGTGTGTGTATGTGCTTGCATGCGTGCACCAGTGTATGTGTGTGCATGTGTGTGTGTCCATGTATATGTATGTGTGTAAGAGCACTGGTGTATGTATGTATACGCATGAGTT
Organism: Deroplatys truncata; assembly: GCA_030765065.1. Classification (NCBI taxonomy): domain Eukaryota; kingdom Metazoa; phylum Arthropoda; class Insecta; order Mantodea; family Mantidae; genus Deroplatys; species Deroplatys truncata. Next base: position 163,828,918 of record CM060979.1, read on the forward strand.
GTGTGAATGCGTGTATGTGCGTGTGTGTGTACTATTGTATGTATGTGAGTGTGTGTGTGAGTGTGTGTGCATGCGTGCACCAGTGTATGTTTGCTGATGTGTGTACAAGCGCTCGTGTATATGCGAACGCCTGAATGTGTACAAGTCGTGGAGAAAGAAAGAGGAGAAGAAGAAAGAATGTTGTCTAGGCTTCGGGATATCTAAGTATGCATCAGGGTTTAATATAAATAATTATAGTTGTTAAATGCAATTTTAATCCGACCGCCCGCTGCTTCAATAACTTAATAGTTATTATAGCGTTTCACAGGGTTGGATTCGAACTATGGACCTCTGGTTCCTAAGAATACAGATCGTTAAACATTGTAATGTCGTGTATATTAAATTATATTTGTTAAACACATTTTAATCTGGTGGTGCATAGTTTAATATTTATTAAGCATTAGAGTTTCGCAGATTCGATCTAGGATCCCCCTGAACACCGTTTCATTAATTAAATTATATTCGTTAAACACGTTTTAATCTGGTCGCGCAATACTCACATAGTTTAATATTTATTAAGCATTAGAGATTCGATCTAGAACCCTCTGAACACCCTTTTATTAATTATTGTAATGATATATAAAAATTAAATTTGTTAAATGCATTTTAATCTGACCTTGCATAGTTTAATATTTATTAAGCATTAGAGTTTCGTTGGGTAAGATTCGAACTAGAACCCTCTGAACACCCTTTCATTAATTAGGGTAATGATATATAAAAAATTAAATTATAATTGATAAATACATTTTTTTAATCTGACTTGCATAGTTTAATATTTATTACGCGTTAGAGTTTCACTTGGTAAGACTCGAGCTAGAATTCTCTGAACGCCTTTTTATTAATTAGGGTAATGATATAATAATATCAATAATTAATTTCTCATTAGCAATAAACTTTTGATTACAGTAAGAATCGAACACCGATCTATGGATATCACTCAGAGGTTTAATGCACGTAATGTAATGGATATTAGGCGGTTTTTCGGAGTCGTTGGCTGAAACAGAATGCTTGTTAACTATGCTCGGGTATATTCGTAGGAGATCGTAAAACATCGGAGAGAACTCCCTCAGGCAAAATCATGATGGCCGACTATGACGTCACGCAGAGTTGGTAAACAAGTTTCTCTCTCTTTTACACAAACAAGGAGAGGACGAGTATAAAGCACCCCTCGAATTCTTTTGTTAAACTAGCAGGTGGCCAAACAATGGGAACGCGGCAGGTGTCTTTCTAAACTAGCCTTGCCAAGGACAATAGAAAGGCTCACACAATAGAATCTCTTACACAATGGAAAGGGTCAGGCTTTGTTATTGGATTGTGGGAACGCTGCAGGTGTCTTTCTAAAGTATGACGTCACGCAGAGTTGGTAAACAAGTTTCTCTCTCTTTCACACAAACAAGGACAGGACGAGTATAAAGCAACCCTCGAATTCTTTTGTTAAACTAGCAGGTGGCCAAACAATGGGAACGCTGCAGGTGTCTTTCTAAACTAGCGTTGCCAAGGACAATAGAAAGACACACACAATAGAATCTCTTACACAATGGAAATGGTCAGGCTTTGTTATGGAGCAGGTGTCTTTCTAAAGTATGACGTCACGCAGAGTTGGTAAACAAGTTTCTCTCTCTTTCACACAAACAAGGACAGGACGCGTGGGAACTCATGGCTCTCTCTTTTCCCACAGTCAGACAAAGACAAGTCGAGTATAAACCAACCCTCGAATTCTTTTGTTAAACTAGCAGGTGGCCAAACAATGGGAACGCTGCAGGTGTCTTTCTAAACTAGCCTTGCCAAGGACAATAGAATCTCTTACACAATGGAAAGGGTCAGGCTTTGTTATTGGGATGGGAACGCTGCAGGTGGTCTTTCTAAAAAATGCTTGCCAAGGACAATAGAAAGGCACACACAATAGAATCTCTTACACAATGGAAAGGGTCAGGCTTTGTTACAACCCTAATTCATCATGGGCTTTGTTCATTTTGACAGCTGAAGGTTAAGCATTGTTCTTTTGTTAAAAGCTAGTGGAGCGAGTATGCCACGTGTTCGACACACAATGGAAGTGGGGGTGGGTAACTGACCAGGTGCAGAAGTGGCCGGATGTGGAATGGGTAGGAAAAACATCTCGCCTTTGTTACAGAACCTTAAATTTATGACCCCTTTGTTCGTTTTGACAGTTGATTGACAGCCTTAATTGCTTAACTGTCAAGCCTCCATTGTACTCAACATGATTTACGACCGCAGCTGCAAGTAAAACTACCAAGGCACAGCGGGGGGTCGGGGTGGGGGAGGGAGGGGGCGGGGCTAATTGTTTCAGGACCCGCAAATCTACCCTACTAACGACTTTTGCACAACTGGTAAACCATGAGGGATAGACAAACTTTTACTACACAAAAAATGTAGATCGCGTTAAACTACACAATTTATGTCATATACATTTTTTTGTTGAGTGAACCATTTTCGAGATATTGCTTGTTATTCCCTTAAATTTTCCAATACTTATACTTTTTCTCAAATTCTTTATTCATTTTTTTTGTCCTGGTAATACAAAGAGAATGTAATACTCCACTTAGCAACCTGCTCTTAATAATTTGACTATCGCTTAAAGCCTACCAATTCCCCTTGCATCTACAAGAAACTTAGCAACAAGATTAACATCTGGATATCTCGATGAACATGAAGCATATGGAGAATAAGCGTTTGTAAAAATAGTTTGGACAAGGGTAGAGAAAGTCATTTGAGTGTAACACATCAGATTTTTTAGGAATAGGTCTGTATGTGTGTGTCTTTGAACACTATAGCTTAAAAACGAAAAGTCGGATATACACCAAACTTGGTATTTAGCTTCAGTGCCTTCAACTGATGCGACATGGAGAGTTTCCAGTAAAGCCGCCAAACTCAAAGTACCCTTTATATGATAAATGTTTAAAATTACTTATTTTCTAAAAACGGCTAACGATTTTGATTAAAATGTCGTGTATTAAAGCTATTCACATCACAAATAAAATGTATATCTGGAATTTTCTAGTAGCCTTTGAAGTCTTCTTCACTCGGAAGGAACGTTGTATACTCTTATATAACTAGTAAACGTTAAGCGATAGACTAAAACGTAGGTACTCCACAATAAATTAGATCTCTTTAAAACACACAATTTATTTCAAATAACTTTTTTGTAGTATTAGCCATTTCAGAGGTATCCGTTATAATAGTTCGATTAGTTCCCATTGATTTTCAGTTATTTCTGTCAATTGCACGGAGACCGTATGGAATGTTAAGCCTGCGTATAGCATCCAGCTCTTAAACATTTCGTTATCGCTGTTCTCTTTGTATCTATAACAAAATGTGTAGTGTGCAAAGGTTTATTGGATCAAAATTTATTAAATAGAAAAAATAAGCTTTAGTAAGAATAGTTTGTATACCCACTAATCAAGATAGAGGATAGAGAAGGTCATGTGAATATAACACATCAGATTTTCTTAACACAGTAACAATACACCACGGGTGGATCTCAGAAATCGCATTTCAGTAGCTAGGTATTTTTACTTTTTTCTTCTTTATCTTTTAACTTTTTATATTACTTCCGTGCCTGGTATGTTGAAGTATTGCATTGCACCCAAAAAAATGATGTCGATATTTCACTTGAAATACACGTTTTTAGAGCCACTGAATCTAAAAAGGTGTGTGTGTATGTGTGTGTGAAAGAGAGAGAGGGGGGAACAGCAAAGCTATAAGATGAAAGATACCATAAATAAACTTGGCATTTCGGTTCAGTATCTTTCCAAGATGCGACAGGAAGATTTTTAAGAAAATTTCCCACTACAATATGACATTTATATTGAAATATTTCTAATCCTTTTAATTGTCTAAAAAATGTGACAAAGTGTTTCATTGAAATACCATATTTGCGATATTTACATGATAAATAAAATGTGTATCCTTAATCTCCTGGGAAATAACCAATGAGGTGCTATTTATTCGGTAGGAATTTTGTATAATGTTGTAAAACTGGTAAACCACAAAGGATATAACTTCACACAAGATGTAGATTTTGTTAAACACAACATTTATTTCAAATAGGTTTTCTTAGGCCTCATCAATTTCGTGATATTCGTTGTTATCAGTTTGAATTTTTCAATGCTTTATAATTATATTATTTGAAGTACTACCAATCTTCAGTTATTTCTTGAAATATCATGAAATTTCAAGGCTAGCATTCAGCGACCCCCTTTTAAACCTTTTACTGAAGTTGTACAAGACATGCGGCCCCTGTACTTATATATGGCAGCGAATCGTAGATAATAAAAGAAAACGAGAAAAGTAAAACCCGAGACAGCGGAAATAAAGTTCTTGCGGAGCACTTAAAGATGTACTAGGCTACACTTAGTAATAAATGAAACCGTTAGAGAAGAACTGAATATTTATAAATGACATGATAGAATTGAAGAAAATAAACATAATTGGAAACAACACATGAACCGCATGAGTGAAGAAAGAATACCACTTTTAATTAACAAATACAAACATATCGGAGGCACCAGAAAACATGCGAAGACAGAACAGATGGAATGCCCACTTCTTCTTGAAGTGAAGAAGACTGTCGCTATTGCCTTTGTGCCTATAACAAAATTTGTAAGTAAGGTATTTATATAAACGTTTATATCAAAACCTTTTGCAGGAATATTTTAGAAGCGATATAAAAAAAATCTGATGTGTTACACTTACATGACTTTCTCTACTCTTGAACAAACTATTTTTACAAACGCTTACTCTCCATATGTTTCATGTTAATCGAGATGTTAATCTTATTGCTAATTTTCTTGTAGATGCAAGGGGAATTGGTAGGTTTTAAGCGATAGTCAAATGTTTTAAGGACTGGTTGCTATGTGGCGCATTCCATTCTCTTTCCATGTCCAGTACATAAAAAATGAATAACGAATTCCTTTTTGAGAAAAAGTATAAGTATTGGAAAATTTAAGAGAATAACAAGCAATATCTCAAAAATGCTTCACTCAACAAAAACAAAGTGTATATGACATAAGTTGTGTATTTTAACGCGATCTACATTTTTTGTGTAGTAAAATTTTGTCTATCTCTTATGGTTTACCAGTTATGCAAAAGTCGTTCACAATGAAGAATACTTTTGGAGACATTCCCAGAAAATTCGAGATATACATTTCATTTGTCATGAAAATATCTTAAACATATGATATTTTAATCAAAATCGTTAGAGGCATTTTTGAGAAAATTAAAATTTTCGAAAAATGTTCCATGTAAAGCTTAATCTGGGGTGGGAGTATTTTCTTGAAATATCGCATCTCTGGAAGATATTGAACCTAAATACCAAGTTTGGTGTTTATCCGACTGTTCGTTTCTGAGTTTAGCTGTTCACAGACAGACAGACAGACACACACACACACACACAGACGGACATGTTTCCAAAAATGCTTTTTTTTGGATTATGGGGGTCTCAAAACATATATTTCCGGTGAAATCTCGGTATAGAAGTTTTGGGTTGGAATACAATACTTCCCCTAGTTACTATACGTAATAGAGAAAGTAATAAACTGCAGTGGGAAGAAAACGTCGTGTGAATGTAGCATCATATATTTTTATAATCTAGTGGTCTGAGCTCTTAATTAATACAAAAACAGCCATTGGTTTATAAAATATCATCCGTGTTAGTTCGTTTTTTTGTTTTGTTTTTTTCTGCATTTATATGCCATCTTTAACATCTGAAATCACGTCAATGGTTTTTACTTTGGAACAATAATTTATAATTGCCAATCGGCAATGATGTTCAAACGTTGACTTGTGTTAATCGCTGGATTTATATTACCCTTAGTGTTGCTTTATAAACTTTAAATCGCCCACATTCACGATCACATTCATACATCCAGACTCTATGGAATAAATAATCCTGACAAGGAAAGTATTTGAGCTTATTATATTTCTAAGGTGTCTCTTTTATGAATTCATAAGACGTATATTGATAATTTTAAGTTTCTCCTGCATGAATGAATGTTGCTGTAAGACAGTCATAAAAATTTCAAGCCATTCAATTATATTTACTTCTATAATAATTTTGCTCCATGGAATAGCTAGTAATAGTTTTAGTCTAAAATCCTTGTACTGTGTATAATGTATAAACTACCTAATGAATAATTCTCTCTTGCTGCTGAAATCTAGAAGATGTTAGCCTCGAATTAGAAATCATTATAAAGATAACTAATACAAGTATTAATGGCAATATAATTACCTTTCATAAGAACAACGTCCAATGTGATACATTCACATGAACTTCTCTACCTCTACCTTTATTATTGATATACAAACTAATCTTACTAAAGCTTATTTTACTATCTAGTACGCTTTAATCCAAAGAAACCCTTGCAGAAATAACTCATTACACATTTGGTTATAGATACAAAGATAACATCGATAGTCAAATGTTTAAGAGCTGAACGCTATATGCTAGCTTTAGAATTTCATACTGTTTCCATGTGAGAAACAACTGAATGTCGACAGGTCTTTAAGGAATGACCAAGAAATGTGCAAATCGAACTTTTAATAACGGATATCTCAGAAATGGCTTATGCAACAAAAAAGTTATTTGCAAAAATTGTGCGTCTTAAAGAGATTACATTTTTTGTGTGGTGTGTTTTCGTCTATCTCTTAACGTTTACCAGTTGTACAAGATTATACAAAATCCTTCCGAATGAAGAGGACTACAAAGGCTATTCCCAGAAAATTTAAGATATAAATTTTATTTGCAATGTAATTATCTTTAATATATGGTACTTTAATCACAATCGTTACAGCAATTTTTTATAAAATATATTTTTTTAAAAAATGTTCCATGTAAAGGAAATTCGGGTGTGGATTTTATTGAAAACTTTCGTGTCGCATCCTTGGAAAGTACTGAATTTAAATATCAATTTTGGTGCTTATTAGACTTTTCGTGTTTGAGCTGTGCTGTTCAGACACACAGAGAGACAGACAGACACACACACACATGGAGCGTTTTTCTAAAAATGCTTTTTATGGATTAAGGGGCCTCAAAATGCGTATTTCCGGTGAAATCTTTTTTGGGTGAAATGCAATACCTTATCTACCTACTATGTACGTGGTTGACAAAGCAATAACGTTCTGTTGGTGAAAATGCCATAAAGTATCTGAACTATTCTGTGAGATTCATCAAACCACTAACTAGAAGTTCTTCAGTGTACTTTATCACCAATAAAGCATGTTTAAAAAACGTTAGATAGAAGGTTAAATTTAAACTTTTAAATAGCATGAATATTAGGTGATTGTATGTTGAACAATACAGTGGCCATATTCATATTGTGGCCACCGCACGGCTTCCCGCGGGCCGGACGCTGCAGCTCGTACTCGCGCCAAAACATTTCTTATATCCCCGCAAACAACTAATGTCCTCACATTCACAGATACAACAATGATACTAAGCACATACATTATTATAAGATATGCTGGAAATATTATCCTTATGTATTCGCATATTAATGGTATCCTCTCGGGAAATTTCATTCACACTCAAGAGCTCAGTAAGAAATTCAGTGAACTGGCGTTTTCTGCTTGTTCTTACAATATAGGGATTTATTGTATACGCCATGTGATCATTTAGTCAGGTACATTTCTGTAATTTATTTTTCGAAATGATAGAGTAATTGGCCCACGCTTAATATTCTTCTCTGACGAAGCATGGTTCCATTTGTATGACTGTTTCTTCACAATATAACAGATATTGGAGTACAGAGAAACCCGATTCTATGCACGATATTCCATTGCATGACGATAAAATTGGTGTGTAGTAAATGCATTCAGAATAAAAGGACCTATACCTTTAAAACGAATTATAAATACACAGAGGTACAGGAATATTGGAGCGAGCTATAGAGATTAAAGATGAAAGTAAAGAAAAAACTGGGCACACATAATACAACAAATAATTAGAAACTAGAGGATTTACATATTCTTTACAAAATATTTTAATAGCATCACTAAAAGATTGTAAACTTCCTATAAATTCAACCTTATTATGACCTTACGAAGATGAATATAACCTAAAATGTTTCGTTATGTTCGAAAAAGCAATGAAAAGTTGCGTAAGTATTGCCAATATTTAGTAAGGTGATGAAACGATGAAGACACGACTTTGTGGCACACGGGGCTGCCCTGTCAGCAGACAAAGAGTATTTAACTGCCACGTAATTAGGTCACATTCTCACTCATTTCTGGTCGACATTCTCGTACGGCGAAGCTCTGGCCAACAGGGGACGTCACACCTCACCGTAACTAAAATTTATATCAGTGTGAACCTCAAGACTACCGTAACACATAGGTAAGATGCACTAGTGATAAGCTCCTGTTCGTAAGATTTATCAGTCTGTCTGCTTAACTTCCCTCCCCCGCTAACCATGTAAGTTGAGTAAAAATATAGCAATTAGTTTTTATACCACCCCGGGGGGTATTATTCGATGATGCCTCCTACCAACTGACCAACTACTCCGCTAATCCCACCATGCCTCGGACCACTAGTTCTACCATTTGATGTTACCGCCCTCCTGGTTGTAAGCATCCCCAGGAGCTAAGCACCTTAAGGTGCTAAAATATCTTTCTCACACTATTTTCTGAACAGTCGACCTCAGGAAATTTTTGAAGATAGGATAATTGTAGAGAATTATGGGCCTCATGATCCCTTTATGTAACTTGAAACATGTGTTTCCGTCCGAATAGGAAGTGGATTAAAGTAGGAACGTGGCACATTACTACTTGACAATATATTACATAAATTAATTAATAAGCCGAATTTATTTCATTTAATAAGTTTACACTTCTATAAAAATACATAATTGCAATTTCAGAAACCCTTATTCTTCCACAATTCTTTAAATTATTTACGGCTTTAATCCACTTAATTATATTACAATTATTACATACTTGCTTCCTTCTCTCACATTTACCGATAAATTTCAAATTTAGAACACCAATAAGTCTATATTTCGCACGATCAATCTTTCCCGGTTAATAATTACTAAAGATAATTTTGAATAGGTAAGCTAAACCAAAAGGAATTTAGAAACACTGTCCGCAATGCCTTCTCTCTAAACATTGCCCTGCTGTTTTCCTCGTGAAATTCCTCACCGTCGAAGAAAGACTGACTTCAGCTTCGTCTACTGCACGGTGAGCAGAGCTGGGACTGAACTGGCGCCTGCGCAGTCGACGACCACATTCCTCGACGTACTACGTGAACCAAATTAACTGTAACCTTTCTTCTTGGTCTTGACGTCTCCTTATAGACGTCAACCTTCCTTTAGTGCAGCCCGTAGTCGCCTAGAGTAGTTTTCTCCGAGTGAGGGTCAATTTGGCACAAACTGTATGTGATATTTATCTATGAGGGAGCTTGAAAAATAAAGCAACAAACTCGCATGCATTGTAAGAACTAAAAGACTACACCAATTGAAAAATACGCTCAATTTAAGATATTGAACTCTCGAGTGTGAATGAAAATATCCTGAGAAGATGCCCGAAATATGCGAATAGAGAAGGAAGTTTGTTTCGACGGGAGTCCAAACTGCAGCGTCCGGCGCGTGAGAACCGTGCGGTGGACACAGTGTGAAGGGAAGGCACGTATAACTATACTACTCTTTAACGGATATTTATATCGTGATGAAAGAAGATAACAAAGACATTCATTGGACATATTTCCAATATTCACGCCTAAATAATACAGTTAGCTAATGCCTGCGAACTTTTGGAGTTTGACTACAAAATATTATGCATAATCAAACATGCATAAGGTATGCACACTCGATTGACTTCACCAGGGCTACCTCTGATGGAACTGTTAGAGGTAAATAAGGGCATCGCAGCCCAAAAATATAAGGTTTAACTGAAGGCTCCCTATGCTTTACATTTTCGTTTTAAAAGCTTCTAACCAAATGTGTATTATTAACTCTACGTTATTTCCTCTTTTGAAGCTGTTCTTTAGACCAGTAACAAAATGAGATTCAAATTAAGCTTTATTTTAACTCCATTTCAGAGTATTGGTGACCTTATCGAACGCTTCTTTATACAATACACTAACTAGGCAGTTTCCAGGGAAATAAGGTCATATCCGGGTATATACACATGAAATATTTCAGTTTAAAGCAGTATTGAACACACAGATCAGGATAGTAGGGCTTGTTTATATGCATCGTGTATAACATTGTGTTTACAGAAGTAGGACTTTTTATGTGATACAGTCACTACTAAGTCTGCGTGGAATTTATTGCAGTATGAAGTAGATAGTATCTTTGCGTTATTTGCACCACACTTTGGGCGTCAATTTGAAGTAGGTTGTATTGTAGGAGTTGTATTATATTTCAACTGTTGGGGAACTGAAATTGTAGTAGTTGCAACCGCACGTACAGTAAACAGTTTCCGGTAGCCTTCGCCCCAAATGTATTTTACTGTTTCTTTAAATATTATATATTTACGTTTGACTCGGCTGCGTCAGTATTATTGTTAGAGACATGGATATCTTGGCAGGGTTGTGGTGCGACTAAGAATGTAGGCTTACACACATTATAATTTTACTTCACTCCTTTTATTAATGCCTGATACGATTTATATAACACTTCACTGATAGAGAGCTATGAGATTCTTTTATGAATTACTTGCACTTTTTAACATGTAAACTATTTTTCGTCTCACACGAATACGTATAAAATCTCTCGAGGACGCATCTCGCATCCGATTACAAACACTGTCTGCAGGCGACTGAATTGGTTTTAACTACCTAAACTTGTAAATTCTATATTTCAAGTCTCTGATTGGCTATTCCTAATCCAATAGAATACCTTCATTTAACTAAAGCTTTTTCTGGTAGTTGATTAGCTATTTTTATAAACTGTCACTAAAATTACATTATTGCTTCCAAGAATCACAAGTAAAATTATTAAACTGTCAAACTCATTATTGCCTCAAGGTTACCTCATTGTTACCTCATTGTTAGCAACTTTTAACCTATTATTCTCACAGCTCCTACATTATTAAATGACGTAATATATTCACATAGCATTATTACAATAATACAAACATATACAATGAGTGTTGCATACATTACTATATATTGTTACATACACATATTGCTTTAATGCGGGCTGTTATTGAATTTATATATTATATAATTAGACTGAAATCATTTTAGTATTAAACACACTGCCTCAAGTATCAAGTTATTTGCCTAATACATTTGTCCTACTTGCACTTGAACTATTGTGACATTTGGTCTACTGTTAGTATATCTACCACATTTTATATACTGTTTATTCATCTGTGAACTAAAATACATACAACTTATAGTAAATGATATTTCCTTTCGCATCAGCCACTCCCATTATTACCGGTATGAGTTTCTCAACACTTAGCATGCTTGTTTTCTCTGCTACCTACCTGTATTACGTAAAAGGAAGTATTATATTAAACCTAAAACTCCTATGTTGATATTTCTACGGAAATACGTGTTTTGATGCCCCCTAAATAAATCCATAAAAGCATTTTTAGAAAAAGATCCATATATTTGTGTTTCTGTGAACAGCGTTAAGAAATAACGAAATAATTGATTACCAAACTTGTTTTTATGAAGAAAATAAAGAGTCCTTTATAGGCTATTCCCAGAAATTTTCAAAAAGCATTTAATTTGTAATGTAAATATCTTAAATAATTGATATTTTATTGAAAATCGTCACAGACATTCTTGAGAAAATAAAAAAATTCAAGAAATCTTCCATACAAAGTGGAATTTGAGGTCAAGAAAAAGAAAATCTTCGTGTCGCATCATTAGAAAAAGCTTGTTAAAGCACACTTTATCTCATATATTTTTTGTAGAGATAACAATTTCCGAAATACTCCTCGTTATTGGTTTGATTTTTCAAATACTAATGCTTTCCTCAATTGCGAAATGCTATTCGCACTTCTCTCGTGGTCATGCAAAGAGCATGGAATTTCAAAGCCATCACATAGCGATACGCTCTTTAAAAATCTGACTATCGCTTTGCCTTCAGAATCGTGCAACGAAATGTGTAAACGTGAATTGAAAGTTTCTCTTTATTAACAACAAATAGCTAGAATAATAATCCCTTGTAAGAGTAGCCTATAAATGAATAGAGAAACTGTGGGAATGTAACATATCAGATTTTTACTTTCTCTGCTATCTACGTATAGCAAATAGGGGAAGTATTGCATTCCACCCAAAATCGAGATTTTACGGAAAATACAGGTTTTGATGCCCCTGAATCCAAAAAAGCCCTTTAAAAAGGTCCTTGAGTGTGGCTGTGCGTCTGTGAACAGCATAACTCGAAAATGAAAAGTCGGATAAATACCAAACCGCATATTTAGGTCCATGTCTTTCAAAGATATGACACAAAGATTATCTAGAAAATCCTCCCACACCCTGCTACCCTTTACATGAATTTGTTTTCTAAAATTACGATTTTCATTAAAATATCATATATTAAAATATTAGCATGAAAAATTAAAAGTAGGTATATCTCGAATTTTCTGGGAATGTCCCCAAAAGTCCTGTTTACTCTGAATGGCCTTTGCACAACTGGTAAACCGCAAGAGATCGACAAAATGTTTCGGCACAAAACATGTAGATCTCGTTAAAATACACAATTTATGTGTATTTCCGAGATATTCCTTGTTATTTGTTTGAATTTTCCAATACCTATACCTTTTCTCAAATCGGATTTCGTTAGTGTTTTTTTATGTCCTGGACATGCGAAGAGAATGGAATTCTCTACATAGCCTACAGCTCTTAAAATATTTGACTATCGCTTAACCTACCATATTCCCCTTGCACCTACAAGAAAGTTAGCAATAAAAGGGTTTCTGCAAATCTCGAGTGACATGAAGTAGACGGAGAATAAGAGTTTGTAGAAATAGTTTTTACAAGAGTAGAGAAAGTAATGTGAGTGCAACACATCAGAGTTTTTAATCTGCTTCTACTAGTAACGTAGAATAAGAATATAATATAAAAATACTTATGCTATTACAATGAGTAGACAAATAGAAAAATCTTACGCATATTCAGAACATAGGTGCATCACTGCTTTTCATATGTTTTATAGCAACATTCAGGCAATGACTACTAAACCACAATCATTACATCCACCGAAGTGTTATAAACAAATAGATTTGAATTTGTTCCATTGAGCTGATTTAACTTTAAGCTGTAACCCAGATTTACTCGTTAGTTTTCTCACTAAATACAGAATATAATATATGAAGTTTGAAGGTTATCGTGTGGCATTAATGTAATGTATTGGCTATAAGAGATACTTCAAAAAATGACACATAATGAGGGTTTAGAAGTTTAGGATCAAATTAATAACTTGTTTTCTTTCAAATTGCCTGAAACAATAATTCCTGCTTCACATTATAAGGTGGTCTTTATTGAAGAAAAACGATAAACAATGTGATAATTGTATAATTGTAGAAAATATTTACGTAAACTACAAAATTTTTACTCAAATATACTTTATTTTCTAAATTGGGGTTACCCATAGGTGACGTTTCCAAACCTTGCAGTTTTATCTAAGTGTTTTCAACATTTTGTGGCATATTGCTCGAATACAATTTAAGTGTTCTTTAAACTTCACGAAAATACCTTTAATATTGTTTAGAAAAAATTATATTTTACTTTAATTATGCTAATGAATCAGGTGTTTCATGTGATACAGCAATCGTAATTTTGAAAAAATAAAAATACCACCATATTTTTAAAATACTAATGTACAAGCCTGACATATAGAACTTTATTCATTCCTCTAGTGGTGTCAGGAAAGGGTTTTAAAACCTTATATGTAATTTCTTAACAATTTATCCTGAGTGGTTGAATTAATTATATCATATTTTGAGCAATTTAATAGTTTAGCAACATCCATGTTCCAGTTTTTAAGTTCATTCTCTCCGAGTTTCTGCTGAAAATTTGAACAAGGTTGTTACAAACTGCATCACGTGGAACATTTTAATATGCAAAACTGTAAGAAATAATAAATTCGAGTAAAAGGCATTGGAAGTAAATACAAGCCATTCGGCCGTGTGATCTTGGACATTTAAACCATGATGTGTTGAAGCTTTTAAGGACACTTAGAGCAAAAGCAATGATGTGTAATTGGAGCTAAAGACTCAAAGTATTTTGGATATATAATTAATTTTTTTAATTTTGATTAATCAAATTTCAGCTATGGGTGCATGAAGTAAAAGGATGCATATTAAAGCTGGTTTTATTTAAATCGTTTTGTAAGCTCTAGACACAAAATCAGATGTTATACCTACAACTGGTATTATAATATATTTTTTTGTCGACCACGCTATAATACGTTATTTGCATGTGACATAACTGAACTACGAACTTTTTAACGCCTTCAAAGTAGCAATCCACTGGAATTCTTCGCCAGATAAAGAACGGAATATGTGTATGAGGATAAATCAATAAGTATCCGCCACAATTTTTAATTTTTTGTATGTTGGCTGTATCGGTTTGTGCGCGCGCATGTCGGCATGTTGTTCATTTGTTTCCGCTTGTGGCATGTTTGACCGTTATCACTCCAGTGAGTGTTGCATGTTGCATAATAAACATGGCTGCACGCTTCACCGTTTGCACCAAAGAAGAACAGCGTGCAATTACCCGCTTTTCGTCGTCTGAAGGTGTACCAGGAACCGAAATTCATCGAAGACTTCTCGCAAAATATGGGGGCAATGTTTACCCCGGCGAATGTGTACGAATGGATTGAAAGGTTCAAAAATGGTCGGACAACTGTGAAGAACGAAGAAAGAGCAGGACGTCCATCCATATTTATTAGTGACGCCAACATTGAGCAAGTCTGTATCCTGATTCAGAGAACCGAAGATTCACTGTTGATAAAGTGGCAAACCATATCTTTTTTGGTCCACTTAAAAATGCCTTAAGGAGTCGTCGATTCACCACAAACCAAGAAGTTAAAGAACCTGTGCATACATGACTAGCTGCTCGAACGAAAAAACCTTTTTTATAAGGGTATCAGAAAGCTTGTGAACGATGGACCATGTGCATTGAGAAGCAAGGGGACTACGTTAAAAAATTAGATAATTGCAATTTTCCATTGTGGTTATAATGCATTAATAATTATATGCAGATACTTATTGACTTTCCTCGTATTTAAAATAAAAAAAACTTTCTTAATTGTCATTTTAATATTCTGAAAAATTTAGTTCATTTCTTTTATTTCAATATTGTTCAATATACGCTACCTACAAAAAACAATAAATACGCTTGGACTCACTAGTACTGCCACTATTTTACTACTCACAACGCTCAAGGTGCTGTCATCCAATCAGCATTTAATTAACAAGGTAAGATCTTTTTGTAAAAATTATACAATTTTTTAGAATTATAATATGGTCGACCAAAAACAATCCAATGCAGCTTGACTATGAAAACCAAAGTCAGTATGCAGCTTGACTCGTATGAAAATTATGAAATTCGCTACCGTTAGTTTCATAAACATATTCGCGTCTTAATTACTACCATTATAGTCTTGTGACATAATGTACTATTCTAAATTTCGTGATCGTTTCTTTAGTAATGCTCTCTAAAAGATGTGTGCAATCGGTATGCAGTTATGGCTTTGTATTTAAATGTTTTAATCCTTTGATATTCAGTGATTTACTTACTAGGTCATTTATATTACATACTCCTCTACAGTGTGAAGGTTCTGGATGCCAAACAGAGATCATCATAAAGGAAATAATTCAGCTGATAGCTGATGGCACCATTCCCCAGTGGAAATTATGACGTGAAAGTGGGGGTGGGTGACAGCTGTCGAACTATGACGTCATCGACATTCATTAGCCTTACGAGAGATCAGTAAACACCGTGTACAATGAAACACTATGCGAGCAAACACCTCACCACTCCAGGATAAGCATTTGGAACACCACTTTTATGAGCTTCACTTGTGTTATTCATTATACAAACTATCAATATAAAATCTGTGTTACATGCACATGACTTTCTCTGCCCTCTACCGCTTATTAGTGCATATACGAGTACAAATTATTCTTGCGAAAGTTTATTTTCCTAGCTACTTCATTTTAATCGACATAAATATTCCCGGAAATAACTAGATTACACATTTCTTTATAAATACAAAAGATTATCAAATATTCAAGAAGTGGACTCTATACACTGGCATTAAAATTCCACACTCTTTCCCTGCAATCGCGAGTAACAACTGAAAATCGACAGGGCTATAAGAGAATAACAAAGTATTAAACATTTTGAAACATTGCATTGAATTGTGAGCCGTGGGGGATTCGGCACCGATTCAGAAATGAGGATATTGTACCGATGCCCCACGAGGAGACGCCCCCGGGAGAGATGAAGTGAAGGTAGACATCGGGTGGCCGGAGCCAGGAGTGATGGCACAGCAATAACAGGGTCCCTACTTTTTCTAGATATAGACGCTCCGGCAAAGATGGGTATCCGCCCCACACAAGGTCCCCTCCCCCCCAAGGGGCTATTCCTTATACCCGGCAAACGATCGAAGGACGGATAAAGTTAACACAGAGTATATTTTCCCTGCCAACCTGCACCGAAACACTATCGCCGAACCTCCAAAACATGAAATAGACCAAACGGGATGCAGGATGAACGAAATGGAGGGACAGGAAATTCAGGGATGAAATAAACCACCCCATCACTCGCCTGACAACCCGAGAAAACCCCGAAAAAGCTACGGATCAGAGTGGGCCGTCGCCGGGATCGAACCGGTACCTCCCGAATGTGGCCCACAGACGTTACGCCACGAGCCATCCCGTATTCCAACCATTAACAGGATATCTCGGAAATCGCAGTTGCCACAGAGTAACGTTATTTTAAATAAATTGTGCTCTTTAAAGGGATCTTTAACATACTGGTATTTTAATCAAAATCATTACATCTTTCAGAAAATCAAAAAATTCGAAAAATGTCCCATGTAAAGAGCAGTTTGAGGTGTTTTTTTAATCTTGTTGCGTATCTCTGGTAGATATTGAACTTAAATATCAAGTTTACATTTATCCGACTTGATGTTTATGAGTTATAATGTTCACAGACACACAAAACCACGGGTCGCTTCTAAAAATTGCGTCTTTGGGAGTTCAAGGGGCCCCAAAAATGTATTTCCGGCGAAACCTCAATATAGGATTTTTGGGTGTAATGCAATACCTTCTCTACCTACTATGTACGTGGTAGAGAAAGTAAAAGCTTATGGCCTTTAAGGGACCTTCAATAAAAAGAAGATTGAATTATTAGTAACAACGACATTGAACAAGTGACATCATTTAACCACCACCACCACTACTTCTTTCTCCTCTCCATTTCATGCATTAAACAAAGTGCCTGTTCCACTCTCACAGTTGTTCCTTTTCCATATTCTCATAGTCCTCCTAAATTCCTTTTACCCTTTGGTTTATAATCATATGCTGGTTCTTTACAGATGTTGCTTCCACTTATTTTTAATATCTTGACTTTATCTTTTACTGAATATATACTTAATTATATCTTCTTATATCTATACAGGGTGAATCACCTAAAACTTGCACCGCAAATATTTTGGAAATTGAAAGTGCTATTGATGTGCAGCTTTCGCAGCATTGATTGGTAGTTAGAAGCTCCACATTTAGCCTATAAAAAGATTTTAGTAATACTGATAAAGTGTATTTTTGAGCAAATACACACTTTTTTAAATGGAATAATGCCTAGTTACAGAATAAAGGTAGGGTAAATTAGCATGTCAGTGGCGTTTGTTGTAAGATGCTGGTGCAAGTGGTTTACGAGAAATCCTTTTTTGAAGCTTATACGTACCGACACTTGTAAAACCTGTGGTAGCACAAACTAAAGAAAAACAAAAGGGAATTACAATACTTCTGTGGATTCTTACAAATAAAGAGAACATAGCCCTTCAAAGGTTGTATTCAAAACGACCACCGGCAGCTTCAACACACGCTTCTAGTTTGCTATGGAAAGACTGCTGCACACGTTTTAGTATTTCAGCGGAAATTTCAGAGCAGCTGCTGTAATACTTCTTTTCATATCGTCTGGTGTAGTTGGTACATCCTTGTAGACAGTGTATTTCAGCCTTCCCCACAGAAAAAAGTCTAAAGGGGTCAAAAACACGTGTACGGGCCGGCCAAGGTACAGGTCCTCATCCTGCAATCCAATGATTTGGAAACAATCCCTTAAGACAAGCTATAGTACTTCGTGCATTATGGGCTGGACAGCTGTTGGTACCACAGGTTCCTCCTAGTCTGCAAAGGAACGTCTTCTAGCACCTGTGGCAGATGCTGTCAGGAGGCTGCGATACTTGTGCGAGTTCATTGTTCCCTCTATGAACAAAGGGCCTATGAACTGATAGTTCCCTATCCCACACCACACGTTTAAACTCCATGGACGCTGACGTTCCACCTGTCGAAGCCAATGGGGATTATAAACAGACCAATAGTGCATGTTTCTATGGTTTACCTGGTCATGATTAGTAAATGTTGCCTCATCACTAAACAAGATACGAATGAACCTGGAGTATCATGTCTTAATGCCCGTGTACAAAAAGTTAACACGATTCTCAAAATCGTTTCCATGTAGCTCTTGATTGAGAGAGATGTGATAGGGATGTAACATATATATGTCGATGGAGAATGCACAGTACACTTGCCTGACTTATGCCACTTCCACGTGCGATTGTGCGGGAACTAATTTGCGGATCTACTGCAACGGCAGCCAAAACATTAATTTCTGCCTCTTCTCCAATCACTTGTTTGTTTCTGTTACAGTTTCTAGGTGTTACAGTACCACTTTCACGTAATTGGTTGAAGAGATTGATAATTGCCGAGATGGTTGACGTCTATTGGGATACGCTTCCGCATACACCGTACAGGAACGAACTGCCTTCTTCCTACACTCTCCATACACCCATGAGCATGTCGGCTTTTTCTGCATTAGTAAACCCCACCTTCCACTCACGCCTTACTGCTTGAACTGTCACAAACTAACTGACCAGAAAGTCGCATCAATGAACACAAAACACAATGCAAACAAACATAAGAACATCGTACCTAGTAACTAAGCAGGTTGAATGGTACAAACAATTGTAGGGGTGGAAACTTTTCAAAATACGATTTCTCGTAAACCACTTGAACTAGAATCCTGCAACAAAGACCACTGACATTCTAATTTAGCCTACCTTTATTCTGTTGATGTAACTAGGCTTTTTTTCGTTTAAAAAATTGCATGTTTGCTCAAAAAATACACTTTCACTGTATTATTAAAATCTATTTATAGGCTAAATGTACAAGCTCCTAACTACCAATCTATGCTATGACAACTGCACATCAATAGCACTTTCCATTTACGTAATATTTGCGGTGCAAGTTTTAGGTGATTCACCCTGTATTTTCTTATATCTGTATTTTCGTATATCTATATTTTATTAAATCTATATTTTCTTATATCTTCATTCCATATTCTATTTCATTTTGTACAGCCTAAGAGAGTTCATCTCCGCAGCCCGTATTCTGCTTTAAATCTTCTTTATCACACACACCCATAAAGCAATAATTTTGTATGTACTTTATGCAGCTATAATTTTATAAAACCTTATTCTTGTATCATTCCTGATTATATTTTTTAAGCTTTATGAATCGTTCCGTACATTATATGGAACTGTTGGTACTACAATTATCTTTTGTGTTTTTCTATTTATACTAAAATTGCAAACAAATAAATATATTAAGTTTGATACTTACTTTTAAGTTTTGTTAATTCTCAATCACGTTTTCATTTTCCTAATACCAATTTTGTAATTTTTACTTTAGTTACTTCAAAGTAATATTCTTTATATCTTATTTAGTCATTATAAGGCCGTCTGTAATTAAACATTTCTTGAATTAAAACAATGTCGTTAGAATATTTTAAAGTACCTAAGCCTAAATTATTTAATTTTATTCCTGCATTAATTTAATTTTCTTTACTGAATTTAGTAAAGTAATTAACATTCTAGCCTTGACAAAATGCTTATTACTAATCCTCCTTATCTCAAAGTTGATAAAGCAATAGATTTTTGAAAATAATATTAAAAATTAGCATCCAAACCTGTCATGTAATTTGATAATGATGTCAACGGTCATCGGGACCATTAGCATTACAATTAATAGAAATATAAAAATTATTTTCAGGATAGAAGGAAAAGAAAACGTAAAAAAGCTTCTAACCCCCCAGTCAATATAAAACTGAAATATGGGCCCTTAAAGCTGCAGATGAAAAAAGACGCCAACAGCAGAAATGGGGAAGTGTAGAAGGAACAAAAGAATAGAAATAAATAAAAATGTGTACATAAAAAGTAGTTTAAATCTGTGGAATATAAATGATATAATAATAAGGCGAGTAAATGAATGGCTCATTCAAATCTAATAGATATCAAAATAATACAACAAAAAATAATAGCATATGAATCAGCTGGAAATAGAAACTTAATGCCCAAGTAAAGGATACTCGGAATAGTCTTTGTTGAAGACAGTAAAGTATGCATATAGTCCAATATGTGACGTAGATAATGACTGTCAATAAAGGTTCTTCCTCTTTTATGCATTTTGAGGTTACTACAAGAAATACTTGTGCACATACATACTGACACCCTTAATTATTTTGGTGGACCGATAAGAATATTATGAATTGGTTGACATTAGTATCATTGATGCTTATCTAATATGCAGGCACTTAGCTGACTGCTTTTGACAGAGTTTAACGGCCGTTCTTAACGCAGTGGATATTGTGACGCAGTGGCTACAGTCCAAGGAGGTAGGTCCTGGGCAGTGGAGAGGTAAACAGAGATAATCACGCTCTCGTCCAGCGTAAACACCAGAAGCGCTCTGGACAGATAATCAGAATCTTCTAAAGTGTCCTTCCTTCACGCCCCCAGAACGTGTGTCCAGAAAGTTCTAGAATGTTCAGTGGCAGATTCCATTGAGTATATAAGCAAGCGTTCTCGCGAGTGAGAGTCAGTTTATGAGCTACTCTCCTAGCGCGTTTATGTGACGACTGATGTGAGTGCTGATTCTGTGAGATATTGGAGAAGTCTTGTGTTCGACTCCCCAGCGAGTGAACCGTCTGGAAGAAGACATTACGTCATGTGTATTTCGTTACGCCGCTACGTCACAAAGAGAGTGAAGTGGTAGTCAAACAACAAACTTAAGTTAGAGCGAAAAGTTCAGCTATAGTATAACACCTTAGTAAAATGCCTCGGTTCACGGTCTGCGCGAGTATTCAAGAGGGATAAATCGCCCTCGCTCTACTTGTCTTTGCCTTTAGCTACTGAGTTATCCAATGGGGTGTCTTAAGCAGGAAGTGGGCTGATACGCGGGAAATAAATGTCACGTCACTGCTTGAACACAGCAATTTTATAGTGTAGAACAACTTAATAGGGTCTTGTTTACATCATAACTCAAAAACTAAAATCTTTATTCCAGTTCTGTAAGAGGGATGTTAAAGAGCACAGTTTTGAGATTATGATGTGTGATTTGACTCCCTATATTGATCTCCGCCAGTTTTCTTTGTAAACCTTCAATTGAAATAATTTGTGTTATGAAAATAAATCAGTGAGAAACTTTTTTCATTGAAGACATAGATGTAGAGTGTAGACTAAGAAATACTAAAAAGTGTGAATTAACTTTTGGAAGATATCCCATGGTAATACAGTATGTTATATGAAATGCTATCGCTGGTTATGTGCAAATATTTGTTTTCACACTCGCAGCTACTTGTTCTTTGCGGGGCCTGTCGCAACAATTTTACATACACAGCATTTTTGTTGCAATGCTCGTGTGTCTTTAGTCCTGCCTCTGCAGTTGTATACCTACAATAGTGGCATGATAAAAGGTTTTGTGAGAATAAAATAAAATAAAACGCGGGCTAGGCGAAATTATGGGTGTGGTGCTTAAGCGCTAATCAAAGGCAGAGTAGGAGAGGCATGCCCACCCAAGGCATTTAGAGAGGGGGAATACAATACCAGGATAGTTACCCCTCCCAAAGGTTTATTCCAAGTTGCTGACACTAACGAAAATAACCTTTAATACATTGTTTTCTAACCATGTAACAATTATTGTTGCCTCACACATAAATTCACCCTAAGAGAAATAAAAGCTAATGTGATGGTCACACATATTTGTTGTTTCTCTTGGGTGAATTTTACAATTCCCCGACCATCCCCCTATCTCTGTTTCACACACACGCGCTTGGAAGCTTTACAAAATCTGTGGTTTCGCTGTCTGATATTTGCCTTCAAGCCTCATATAGATAAAGCATACAATATAATCCCCACGCAGATGTCGTTCTCCGTGATATGAAACCCGTACGTAGAACTTGTAAGCCATATAACAAAAGCTTTTGGTATCTTTCGTGGCGAAGCTATTTCCTCACAGAACTCGAAGTAACACTTTTATATAGTATGAAGTTTGTACGCAGTGTTGTCCTAATTATGACAAGTAACGTTTTTTAAAAACAAATGTAAATCTCTTAAACGGTTGAAAGTCTTCTTTACAGAAAATCCACCTCCGCCTGTACCTGTACTGTAGTGAAATTATAACCGTTTTAATTACATTTTATGGTATTATTAGTGGCGGTTCATGCAGGTTTAGTTGGTGGGGCACAATAAAAAATACGTGTTACGTTCACATGACTTTCTCTACTCTCTAGCGCTTGTTAGTGAGTATACAAATTATTCTTATGAAAGCTTATTTTTCTATAATCTTCGTTTTATTAGAGATAAAACTTTCCGGAAATAAGTGCATTACACATTTAGTTATAATAGATTCAAGGAATAGCGATAATCAATTGTTTAAAAACTCGACGCTATGTACCAACTTTAAAATGCGATACTCTTTGCATGCAAACTCCGGAAACAATTGAATAACGATGACAAAATATGGAACAATTTGAAAAATTAATTACGGATATTTCGGAAATGGCTGCTGTCACAAAAAATTATTTGAAATAAATTGTGTGTGTTAAAGAGATCTACATATTTTGTGCAGTACTATTTCCTCTATAACTTAACATTTACCAGTTATACAAGATTATACAAAATTTCTTCCAAATAAAGCGCACTTCACAGGCTATTACTAGAAAATTCAAGATTACATTTTATTAGTAATGTTTATGGTATTTTAATCAAAATCATTAGAGCCATTTTTAGAAAATCAAACATCTTTGAAAAATGTTCTATTTAAAGGGTAGTTTGAGGTAGGAGATTTTCTTTAAAATCTTCATGTCGCATCTTTTGAAGGTACTGAACCCAAATACCAAGTTTGGTATTTATCCTACTTTTCATTTTTGAGGTATGCTGTTTACAGACACATACATGCACACGTTTTTCTAAATATGCTTTTCTATTCAGGGGCCTTGAAAGAGGTACTTTCGATGTAATCTTGGTATTTAATTTTTGGGCGGAATGCAATAGGCCTTCCCTATCTACTAGGTACATACTAGAGAAAGTAATAACAGTGGAAAGAATCCACGAAATGTGTTTATACATTCTACGGAAAAATACAGGCTACAAAAATCATTTTCACTTTTCTCGAAAATAGGTCAAAATAACCTTATGTATCGGTATTAAATTTTTATTTTACGTAAACTATTTAATACATACTACAGGTTTACTAAAATAAATAATATAATGCTTCACTTAAGCCTTTCGCGCATTTCCGTCTTTGTTAACAGTTTTGCTACCATGCTCTGAAACTGCATGAAAAAATTAATTTCAATAATAAATATAAATACTAAGATAAGGCAGCATATTCAAACAATATTACTGTGTGCAACGTCACTCTTATTCTTTTCGGAGAGAAGTTTAAGGTGTATTAGAAACAATACCAAAACGTAACCTCAAAGTAAGCAATAAACGATCCTTTACAATTTTCTACCTACAGGGCAAATCCATTCTGCTGTCTTCTTCTCACTAACTGTCAAGTGTCCTTTTTTTAAAACGTAATGCTATTTAAGGATACGAGGGAGTGAGGTTAAACCGGGTTGTATACTACTAAGAGATTGGACAACCTTCTGAAGTACTAAAGATATTGACCCGGGTACGAGATATGCCAGCAAAAACATCACAAACCATGTATGAAGCAATGGTTAGGTCACCATCACTATACAGGAGTAAGTATGGGGATGGGAGAGGGTGGACAATGTAAATAAAGTCAATGTAATTTCTGGAAGCGTGTTCCAGGGTTGGGGAGGGGTACTTCAAACTAGAAGTTCTTCGTGAGGTAGGATGCTGGGAAGATGATGTATGTGCTAAAATAAATGTAGTTGGGTACTGACTGCGAATAATTAAACGTGACCAACAACTCAGAGCAATATATTATCGTCATTAAATGAATAATACGAGACAGAGCATCCAAAATGGTGGGCGACAGTGTTACAACAGGGATTATCAAAAATTGGCTTAAACGGGGTAATGAAAATAGAAACAGTCAAAAGACGACTATGTGATAAAAAACAGGCAGGGAATAGAAACTGAATATAGACAAAGACAACCATTGAGGCTGCAAAATAAAATAAAAACTATGTGAGGTAAAGAAGCATATATTTTGGAATTGGGTATAAAACAGAGGACGGGCATGGCTTAGGTTGACGATGATAGCAGGAAGATTTTCCCATTATGTGGAGAACAAGACTGGACGTATATTTTGGCAGAATGCGTGCAGATGGAGGGTGTTAGGAAAGATATTACCGGAAGTATTTTTGACTTCCAACAAACGGAGGACAGCATAATAGGACTTGATTCTAAACACCCAAAACTGGCCAAGATTGGGCACATACTCTTACTTAATGGATGTACGTGTACTAAGGGATGTTTATGTAAATATTATTTAAACATGTGTGGTACTTGAACATTTGTGTGCGTGAGTGTGTGATTCAGAGTACTTCTCATTTTATGTGAATGTTTATCGTGTTGTCATTATGAAATAGTTGTTTTTTGGTGGACCCTGCAAGCCAAGTTTACAGACCAGTTATCTTTCTAGATAGTATGTACGGTTTTGTGACCCGTGCGATTGTTACGCAATTAATGTAAGACTAAGTATTTAATAAATACCACTATTACTATTTAAGGATACGTTGATTGAGTTGGTTTATAATGGAAGAGCTTATTGTAATTTAGATTTTTCATAAGCCACTGGTGTGAAAAAGTAAACGGATTATGGGAAGTAATAACGTTGATCTCACGACAAATCGCTTAGAGAAGCTCCTTTTGTAGGTACTGTGATAGGGGGGAGCAAGCTCAGTGCGCATGTGCAAGAAAGTTCCACAGACTCTGTATACCCTATGTGAATTGTCCCTGCATCTGCGCATAATGATAACTCCGTTTAAACCAAAGTATTCTGTTCCCCCGGTCCGTTCTTTGCACACACAAACACACCAATTGTCTGGCTGAGAAGTAGTGTAAACCGCGCGCTGTTCTTGTATAATACAATGCAAGTTCTGAAACAATCAGGGTTTGCGTCTAAAATTCTATAATGTTGTTTTGAGTTTACAGCGTATGCAGAAATTATTTTACGATTACAAAATTAAAATAAGGCATGTGTTCTTGTGTGCTAAAGCGCCACATGCCATCAGCTATTGCGCTTTGGTTTTATTGACTGACTAGGAAGGTTTTTTTCGCGGTATTCCTGGTCGCTAGACGAATGCTGGGTTGGATAATTTCATCCGCAAATTTACCTTTATCCTTCTCATCACTGCACTTCATTTCCTTCTTTAGCGCCGTAACACGCATTGGGCGGATAACCCCTCCTTGATATGCTATGATCCAGAATTTTCTTGCTGCTCGACAGGCTACTGAACCAAGGTATTGGGCAGATCACTCATCCTTGATATGCTATGATCCAGAGCCAGAGTTAGCTTACTGCTCGACAGGCTACTGACCCAAGACATTGGGCTGTCACCCATCCTGGATATGCTATGATCGAGAGTTTGCTTGCTGCTTGACAGACTACTGACCCAAGACATTGGGCTGTTCACCCATCCTTGATATGCTATGATCTAGAGTTGGCTTACTGCTCGACAGGCTACTGAACCAAGGTATTGAGGTGATCACCCATTCTGGATATGCTATGAACTAGAGTTTGCTTGCTGCTCGACAGGCTACTTAACCAAGGTATTGGGCTGATCACCCATCCTGGATATGCTATGATCCAGAGTTGGCTTGCTGCTCGACAGGCTACTGACCCAAGACATTGGGCTGATCACCCATTCTGGATATGCTATGATCGAGAGTTTGCTTGCTGCTCGACAGACTACTGACCCAAGCATTGGGCTGATCACCCATCCTGGATATGCTATTATCGAGAGTTTGCTTGCTACTCGACAGACTACTGACGCAAGACATTGGGCTGATCGCCCATCCTGGATATGCTATGATCGAGAGTTTGCTTGCTGCTTGACAGACTACTGGCCCAAGACATTGGGCTGATCACCCATCCTTGATATGCTATGATCCACAGTTGGCTTGCTGCTCAACAGGGTACTGACCCAAGACATTGGGCTGATCACCCATCCTTGATATGCTGTGATCCAAAGTTGGCTTATTGCTCGACAGGCTACTGAACCAAGGTATTGGGCTGATCACCCATCCTTGATATGCCGTGATCCTGAGGTGACTTACTGCTCGAAAGGCTACTAACTCAAGGCATTGACTTCTAAGTACTTCTTGGTGTAATCCTACAAAGAGAGGGTTAGTCTATTAAAGAAGAATAGCACGGAAATGTCACAATATCCTTTACTATACCATGTGATGGATGAACTTAGGTGTTTTCTACTGAAGAGCTATAAGAAATATTTAATATCCTGCCACCGCGATAGTTTTATACAACCGTTAGGTTACCGTTAGCTGACATCTATCCACCATTTGAGATATGACATGTTTAGCTCACAGGAAAAGACTGGAGTAACGAAGCTAATCATGACTGATATTACGTACTGGCAGCCCCGCAGTTCTGCTCGAGTTGTTGTGAAATTCTTGTATTCGGAGATTCTTGTATTTGTCTCTCAATGCCTTACCTTCTCTATCGCTATTACTCCATAACTCTGCCTTTTTCTCTGTAGAACTTAAATTTCAAGTGATGTTATAAAACAGCGATAATAAAATGTATTTATTTGAGGTACTGATACAGGATAAAACGTAAGTAAAGGGTTTAACAATGCACAAACGTATGCTTCTTTCTTATGCCTTGTAATGTTGATCGTTGTAATCTACATTCAAGAATACGATTTAGCGGTGAAGATAATGTCGACTGTAAGTCCGGAATGCTGGCTCGAAGTTCTCTGCTTCTCTTTTTATCATTGTTGTTGTTGTTGTTGTTGCTGTTCTACAGTTCCTATATTTACCTAGCTACTCTTATCTCGGTTGGGTAATGATAGCTGAATAAAGACACGAGCTACTGCTGGTCTGGATTTGTTCCAGTTTAATAAATAATAATAATAATAATAATAATAATGAAACTGCTAACCAAATACATATTATACTTGTCAAGCTCACTTTGCAATGTCCCAACCGGTACCTTGTCAAAATTCAAGTTGGATGTTCAACTGAGTTCACATGCTTCCCACAGACCGACGTGACATGGACCTCCTGAAGATCAGAACTGGAAGAAGATTTCTCGGAGTTCTTCACGTTTTGTACCCAGGCGTATGCTAATATTCCCATTGTGATATATAATGTGATTTCCCATTGGATATTGTTTTTGGCGTCTTATGAAAATGAAGGCTTCAAATGTATTTTCCTCTGGCAAAACTTGACTGCTTCGGGAATTTCAAATGAAGTAGATAGTTTCTTAGAAGGAGTTGTATCGTATTTCAACTGTTGGAGATCCGAACTTGTAGTAGTTGCAACCGCACATATGGTAAACAGTTTCCAGTAGCTTTCGCCCCAAATGTACTTTCAGGTGGCCTCGTACTTGTACTTTTTAACACGTATAGTATTTTCGTCTCACACGAATACGTAATTGATTTCTGGAGGACACATCTTGCGTCTGGTTATGAGCATTGTTTGGAGGCAACACGTCTGGTTATGAGCACCGTTTGGAGGTAACTGAATTGATTTCAACTGTCTAAACTTGTAAATTTTTGTATTTCAAGTCTCTGATTGGCTAATCCTACTCCAATAGAACACCTTCGTTTGACTAAAGCTTTTTCTGGTTGTTGATTGGCTATTTTATAAAATGTCACTAAAATTACATTATTGTTACTCCAAGAATCACAAGTAACATTTAAACTTGCTAATTCATTATTGCCGCAGGTTACCTCATTGTTAGCAACTTTTGACCTATTTCTCACAGCTCCTACATTATTAAATTACGTAATGCATTCACAAAACATTATTGAACATGTTTACAATAATATAAGCATATGCTATGATTGTACAAATTATTACATATACATATTGCTTCCAGGTGGGCTGTTATTGAATTTACATATTATATAATTTGACTGAAATAATTTAAGTGTTAATAATACTGCCTCAAATTTCCCGCTTTTAGAAATATTTAAAAATTGTTCTTTTAGTTTTGTTCTTTTTTTAAAAAAAAATTTCTCCCTTAAAAAAAGAAACGTAACCTTTTTATTAATGCACTTCCTATTTTTTATGTCACTTTTATTTAACACACACTGGTTTTTCACTAGACTCGTGTATAGCAGAATACTTCATATTTATTTTGTTCTGCTAAATGTTAGACACTTTTTAAGGTCAATGACCTGGTGTAAGGTTAATGATCTGGTGTTCAGTGACCTGAGTGAAGTTTGTTTATTCACTATCACAGCCACTGTTAAGTATTGTATTTGCTATACATTTAACATTTAATTAGGCATATTAACACTTGTTACCCTTGCTTTACAATTTATTTCTTAAGCATTTTCATCATTTTCTTACAATTTCTAACAATTTATGCCTTATACAATATAAATGAAGGTACTATTAAAATTTTTAATTGTTTTGCTTACTAACAATAGTTTTTCTTCTATTACTTCTTTTTATGTAAACTCTCTTTTGTTATATTTTCAATTGGTTACATTTAGTAAACATATTCTTTTAAATAGTACTTTACATTTTAAACTACATTGCTTTCCCCTTTTATGTTCCAGATACATTTTTTTCTTTTCTTTTTTGCTTCGGACTGTTTACATTTATTTTGTTTTTCTTTTTGTGCCACACATAACCTACATACTTCATTTTCTTTTTCTTCTTATGCCATATAATTTTTAGTTTGCCCTAATCTTATGTTGCACAGTGGTATTCCAAAACTTATTCATAAACAAAGCTCTGAAATGTTTCAAAATTCATTTCACTATCTGCTACCATATGTAACCATTCTAAGGTTTTGTTATCCAACCATATTCTAACAAGGATCATTTTTAATGCTTCAGGCACACTTTTCAATTTAAAACATTCTACTAAATCATGTATAAATTGTACTGAACTTGAGGAAGCATTAAAATGAGGTAATGGTAATTCATTAAACACAGAATGATAGTTTGACATCTGATTTGGTACATGCAATTGTGTGTCATCATTATTGTTGTGTGTTTGAGAGGCTGATGATATAGAAAAAGCAGTAGCGTCTCTTGTGTTGTTAGTTAACAAAGGTGATACACTTCTTTCTGTACTTGCATTATTGTCGTGCACTTGATTAGCATTTACAGAATTAGTTACATTTGTATTTACCCTTGGTACACTTGTACTTAAGTTTTCAGAACTATTTCTAAGTTTATCAATTTCTTTGCTATTTTCTTGTACTTTATCTTTAATTTCATCTATCATTTACTTGTGTGCTTCTTTAATTGCATCTGCATTTGTTTTCGCCATTTCATACATTTTATTTATTTCCTCAGTTAAATATATTTGTATTTGCACAATGTCTGCATTTTTGTTTTCTATTTCTTCATTTTCCTGACTAGTTTCTTGTAATTTATTTAATTCTGTGCTAGTTTCATACAGCCTACTATATAACTCTTTACTGGTTTCAGTTAACGTATTGCTTAACCCTACTTTCATTTCATCTAACTTATTGGTTAATTCTTTTCTCGTTTCTGCATAAGTTTCAGTTATATTATTACTCAATTCAGTTAACATATTATTAGTTTCAATTAGCTTATTACTTAAGTCTGCATTACTTTCTGTTATCCTTTCAGTTATTGCTTTTAGAAGCCACACAATATTTTGTTGTGATAAGTTTTCTTGCTCTTGTTGGCTAGATGTCTGAGGAATAGTATTTCTTTCTATTGTTGTTCCCTGCATTAATATATGTGAATGTGATTGACCTTGCATATTACTGCTATCTCCTTCTATGCCTACCTATGAATTTACAGATAACTGTTCTTTAACATCTAACGTATTTGTTTCATCTAGCTCTGGTTGTAAATTTACATTGTAATCTGTAATGACTGACCTATTCTCTCCTACTTCTATATTTTCATTGTTTTCTGTTTCCACTTTATTTTGTATATTTGCTTTTATTATTTTTGGTTTGGAATTGCTCAATTTTAATTTTCCGCTCCTTAGCAGCATGAAATTATCTTAATAATAATATATTTTCTAAACTATTTTGACAATTATATAAATGTTTAATGGAATTTTCCGACCTTTTGTTCTGGCTGTTAGTAAACCTTTATACTCAGTGTAGATTGTTGTTGAATTGTTGACTGCCTGCCCCGTACTCCTGAAAGAATTGTTGCTGTCCTTGGATGATGATGATGATGATGATGATGATGATGATTCTGAAGTTCGCTGAATTGAGGTCTTGTAGTTTCGTCGATTCTGGTAGTTCTATGATGTTCGATGATCTCTTTTTTTCAGATGTTGTCGCCAATTCTTGTCTCTTCGAGCTGCACGCAGCTGGGCGCCAATTTGAGAAATGATCCTTATTAGCTCCACGTATGGACGCCAATTTGAAGAAGATGGTTTGTTACGTTATTTATTAGCACCACGCTTTGGGCGTCAATTTGAAGAAGGTATTTTGTTGTATTATAGTTCAATTGCTGGGGAGCCGAACTTGTAGTAGTTGCAACCGCACATATGGTAAAGAGTTTCCGGTAGAATTCGCCCAAAATGTACTTTCAGGTGGCCTTTGCCCCAAATTTAAAAAAAATATCAACTTTTAATTTGACTGTTTCTTTAGTATTAAATATTTATGTTTGCCTCGGCTGCGTCAGTATTTGCTAGAGACACGTTTCTCTTGGCAGGGTTTTGGTACGGCTAAAAATGTATGTTTACACAGATTTTAAGTTTTAATTGACTCCTTTTTATTAATCCTTGATAAAAATTAATAAGCGCTTCACTGATATAGAGAGCCATGAGATTCTTTTATTTAATACTTGCACTTTTTAACACGTATACTATTTATGTCTCACACGAATACGTAATTAATTTCTGGAGGACACATCTCGCGTCTGGTTATGAGCACTGTTTGGAGGCAACACGTCTGGTTATGGGCACTGTTTGGAGGCAACACGTCTGGTTATGGGCACTGTTTGGAGGCAACACGTCTGGTTATGGGCACTGTTTGGAGGCAACACGTCTGGTTATGGGCACTGTTTGGAGGCAACACGTCTGGTTATGAGCACTGTTTGGAGGCAACACGACTGGTTATGAGCACTGTTTGGAGGCAACACGTCTGGTTATGGGCACTGTTTGGAGGCAACACGTCTGGTTATGAGCACTGTTTGGAGGCAACACGTCTGGTTATGGGCACTGTTTGGAGGCAACACGTCTGGTTATGGGCACTGTTTGGAGGCAAATGAATTGATTTCAACTGTCTAAACTTGTAAATCTCTGTATTTCAAGTCTCTATTTGGCTAATCCTACTCCAATCGAACACCTTCATTTAACTAAAGCTTTTTCTGGTTGTTGATTGACTATTTTATAAACTGTCACTAAAATTACATTATTGTTACTCCAAGAATCACAAGTAACATTTAAACTTACGAATTCATTATTGCCTCAAGGTTGCCTCATTGTTACCTAATTGTTAGCAACTTTTGACCTATTTCTCACAGCTCCTACATTATTAAATTACGTAATGCATTCACATAACATTATTGAACATGTTTACAATAATATAAGCATATGCAATGATTATTACACACATTTTACAAATTATTACATACACATATTGCTTCAAGGTGGGCTGATATTGAATTTACATATTATACAATTTGACTTAAATGATTTAAGTGCTAATAATACTGCCTCACAAATTATCGCTATCTCTTTCTAGTATACGAACATTCACACACACACTCGCATACATATTCATACACTGGTTGGCCTGAGCTCTACCGAAGGTTATATGGCCACACCTACTGTTAGATGAATATCAGAGACAGGACACAAATACTAAACACCCATTCCCGAAGCGGAATTCGAACCCTCAACCTTTCATGATGGAAGTCAACGTCAAAAGCGCCAATGACCACGGATACCACGCCCGACCTCTATCTATCTCACTCGTTATAGTCGCTATTTATCCTAACATCTGTGTTCTTTGGTCGCATATTTAGCCTACTTCATGTGATGTATCCCCCCTCAGCTACCCTCTCTAGTCCGATTGCTAATTACTTTTTCTGTTAGCCAGCTTTCAGTACAAATTTTACATGTTTAGTTCTGCATGCATACATAATATTCCTATATTATATTACTTAGTTACATACTCTGTTTTCTCATTCTCCATTCTTCCGTAATTGTTCTCTTTTATTGTATCATTATTGGCTACTTTAATATGTTCCTTCCTAAATTTATTATTTGCTCCAAAATTTTCTAATATATTATTTTTACTTTCTCTACTACGTATAGTAAGTAGGGGAAGTACCTATTGTATTCCACCAAAAATTCGATACCGAGATTTCACCGGAAATATATGTTTTGAGACCCCCTGAATCCAAAGAAAGCATTTTTGGAAACATGTCCGTGTGTGTGTCTGTGTGTCTGTGTGTGTGTGTGTGTGTGTGTGTGTGTGTGTGTGTGTGTGTCTGTCTGTCTGTGAACAGCATACCTCAGAAACGAACAGTCGGATAAACACCAAACTTGGTATTTAGGTTCAATATCTTCCAGGGATGCGACACGAAGGTTTTCAACAAAATCCCCCCACCCAAGGATACCCTTTACATGGAAGATTTTTCGAAAATTTTAATTTTCTCAAAAACGGCTCTAACAATTTTGATTAAAGTATCATAGTTTAAAATATTTTCATGACAAATAAAACGTATATCTTCAACTTTCTGGGAATGTCTATAAAAGTGTTCTTCATTGTGAACGACATTTGCATAACCGGTAAACCATAAGAGATAGAGAAAATTTTACTACACAAAAAATGTAGATCGCGTTAAAATACACAATTTATGTCATATACATTTTTTTGTTGAGTGAACCATCTTCGAGATATTGCTTGTTATTCTCTTAAATTTTTCAATACTTATTTTCTTAAATGGGAATTCGTTATTCATTTTTTTTGTCTTTGATATGCAAAGAGTATTAATCTGTGGCAAAGGGAATGGTGCTGCACCTAGCAACCAGCTATTAAGAGATATTATTTGCTTTAAGGCTACTGTATTTCTATATTGCCCTTGTAAATATATATTCCCCTTACATCTACAAGAAAATTAGCAATAAGATAGTGTCTGCAAACGTTAATCTCGATTAACATGAAGTAGTTGGAGAATAAGCGTTTGTAAAAATAGTTTGTACAAGAGTAGAGAATGTCATATGAGCGTAACACACCAGATTTTTTATCGTGCAATGTAGGCGTTCCCCAACAAAGAGAAAAAGAAATTTTGTAAATTTTCCAAATAACACCATCTGTTAGAAACACCACTTTATAATGCTTTTTTGCATAATATGTTTTAAAATACTCAATAATAATAAATAATGATTAGAATCTCGCTTATTAGAGGAATCAACTAAGATACCACTTGGATTATTTTCTAGAGCACAGTAGAACAGCGTGTTGTATATTGGTCTTAAACATTTTATATGTTCAAACTCATGCATCGCACGCGTCAGATAGACTGTACATGCTTATGCTAATATGTGCTGTAGTTCATATTTTTCAAACTATAATCATCACATTGAACTTAAAGGTTATTTATATTTACAGGAAATGAAAAGAAAAAAAACAGATAAATCACACAAATAAAATAGAAGAGCCAAAAAATTGTTCACAACCACACGCCATTGTTAAAAACCAAAACAAATACCCCTCCCACCCTTGACCCTCTTCCTTAACTCCGATGTGAGCTACATAACTTTTATAAAAATCTACCAATTGTTTCCCCTACACCGTCCCAACCAGCAATGTACAACAAGCTTGTAACCCTCTCCTTGAGTTAACAAAGGAACTTGGCAGATACTTTCTCCTCAGCTGTTCTGTCTTAGTGCAATGCGCTAGAATATGAATCCAAGTTTCTTCCTCTCTACACCAGGGACAGATTCTTATGCCTTCTTCGTTAATGAATTTGATCGCTCGCCATGATCCCAGTCTAAGCCAAGCAAGCTCTTGCTTTCTGGCTCTATTTCTGGACAAAATGTATTGTTCTATACCCCACTCTGCTTTTAGTTTCGACTCTAAGCTTAATGATACTTTCCCATTACATTGTGACAGCGCCTGCTGTCGATCTAACCCTTTCAGTCGCTCTCTGCTTTTCTCCACACATTCGTTTTAAGGTACACGATATACCAAACTCCATAACAAACGTTTGGGCCATTCTTGCCTGTAAAGGTTGCGCGAACATGTATGCCGCTTTAAAAATGTTATTTTTGTTTCAGTGTTGCACTAAGTACTGCCACTATCAGTTACTGACCAAAATGGAAAATTACCAGTAACATTTCCTTAGATATTAATGCTGTAAAAGGACATTTGATCTAGTTATAGACAGAAAATCTATGTTTTTCTTTTATTTATTTATTTCCCGATGATCAAGCCCAACATATCACTTTATTATAATAAACATAACACATTTTCTTTTTGAAAAATTCAAACAAACTTATATTTTAAATGCCACATAGGGCTTCATGTTCTTTTGATTTTTAGTAAGGAAGCAATTTACTTTCTTTAGTTGCTTTAAATAATTACCAACTCCAACATCCATAGCTCCAACATATCAAATCTAACCTCTTTTTGAGGTGCCTTCAAATATTCTTCCATCTCTCCTACATATGATGTAAAGGCCATTTTTATTCGCTCCTGCTTAGAAGATTGTAAAGGATTTAAATAGGATTTCCTTTAAGGGCAAAGTATTTAAAGAAATTATCTTTGAATAGGGTTTAACGTCCTTACTTCATACAACATCAAGACAGTGACGTCAGTCACACACAAGATAAATAATAATTGGCAAAGGAAATTTGGAAAGAAAACGCTCCAGGCTTAAATTTAGGGTAACTCTCTGGCATTTTCCAGTTATGACGAATGAGAAAACCTGGAAAAAAATCAGTCATGAAGGACGGTCTTGGCGGGGTTTTATAAACTGATGCAGTAGCCAAATTATGGCATTAGGATACATAATGCAACACATGTGTATGACATGCATAGTATCATAAAAGTGGAGACGTTATTCTCTACCACGTACAGTAAGTACGATGTCGCTATTTCACCGGAAATATACGAAATATATGTTTTGAGGCCCGCTGAATCCCACAAAATAATTTTTATCAAAAGATGCATGTGTATGTTTCTGAACAGCACATCTAAAAACGGAATTTCGGATCAATACCAAACTTGTATTTAAGTTCAGTGGCTTCTAAGAATGTGACACGAAGATTTTTTAAGAAAATTCCTCCACCCTAACTACCCTTCACATGGAAAATTTTTCGAATTGTTTTCATTTTCTCAAAAATGGCTCTAACAACTTTAATTAAAATGCCATATATTAAACATATTGATTTAGATGACAAATAGAGTGCATATCTTGAATTTTTTGGAAATACCCTGGGAAGTCCTTCTTCATTTGTAAGGAATGTTGGATAATGTCGTATAACTGGTAAACTTTAAGCGATAGACGAAAACGTAGTACACCAAAATTCTGGATCTTTTTTAAAACACAATTTATTTCAAATTGCTTTTTTGTGGCATCAGCGATTTCCGAGATATCCGTTATTAATGGTTCAAATTGACCATTGGCAATTGTCCTGTCGATTTTCAATCAATTTTAAGGCTTGCGTATAGCGTCTAGTTCTTAAAATTTGACTATCGCTATTTCCTTTGTATCCTAGCGAAATGTATAATGCAGCTATTTTCAGAAATATTTATCTCGATTAAAATTTAGTAGACAGGTAAATAGACTTTCATACGTATAATTTGTATATCCACTAATAAGCAACAGAGGGTAGCGAAAGTCATGTGAATATAACACATCAGATTCCTTTTTCAATTTATAATTCACTTAAGGCACAACTATGCTAATTTTCTGCGAGATTAGATGTTATATAATATAATCAATGAAAAATAAATAGGAATCCCTTATGGACCTGCTGAAAATGCTAGAATTCAGTGTGCAAATACATATACATGCTTTAAAAAATACGCTGCAAATGTTTTCAAATGATAAATACGTGAATATGATGTTGCTTCTTGGGAATATTCGAGACCCCTATCCAAAATAAAGGCAAACTTCGAAAAATACTTTCGTTGTGTTTATAATATCAGTTGTATCACAATGAAAGTTGTAAAAAGTAATGAAATAAAGTAATGTGTGTTTCAATTAAAAACAATACGTATTACTACGAATACATCGAACACACTGTATACCGTACTTGTCCGGCTCCGAGTTGTAGGCATTAGTTATAAATAAAGCGCAAATAGAAAATATTTTGGATACCTTAAAATAATTATAATATAGGGAGTGGACCATTTAAGTTGAGGCTGTACAATATCTCCAAAACTAAGCGTTGTAGAAAGAAATGTCTTTAATAAAGCTTGCATGATATTATGGGGGAAGTAAATGTCATTAGTCGTGTTTTATTTGGAGGACGTTGTGATTTCATTAGGGTCGATTTAATAATTTAAAATGAGAATCTACCTTTTTTAAATTTCCTTACTGCTCATAAAAAACTAAACAACATTTATATAAAGCACTTTGCAATTGTTCTTGCACCAACGAAAATAACAACGAAAATTCTGAATAGCTGTGTACAAAGAGCTCAATGAATGGTTGGGCCATCCATAGCTGGCTTTTTATAAACCATTTTCTAATGAGAAAACATTCAAAATGTAGGTTAACATTTTAAAAAACCTTATGTGTTACACTCACATGACTTTCTCTACTCTTGTACAAACTATTTTTACAAACGCTTATTCTCCATATGCTTCATGTTAATCGAGGTATCGAGATATTAATGTTATTGCTAATTTTCTTGTAGATGTAAGGGGAATTGGTAGGCTTTAAGCGAAAGCCAAATCTTTTAAGAGCTGGTTGCTATGTGGAGTATTCCATTCTCTTTGTATTACCAGGACAAAAAATATTAATAACGAATTCCCATTTGAGAAAAACTATAAGCGTTAGAAAATTTAAGGGAATAACAAGCAATATTTTGAAAATGGTTCACTCAACACAAAAAGGGTATATGACATAAATTGTCTATTTTAACGCAATCTACATTTTTGAGTAGTAAAATTTTGTCTATCTCTTATGGTTTACCAGTTATGCAAACGTCGTTCACAATTAAAACCACTTTTGGAGACATTCCCAGAACATTCAAGATATACGTTCTATTTGTCATGAAAATATCTTAAACATATGATATTTTAATCAAAATCGTTACAGCCATTTTTGAGAAAATTAAAATTTTCGAAAAATGTTCCATGTAAAGGGTAATGGGGTGGGGGGATTTTCTTGAAAACCTTCGTGTCGCATCTCTGGAAGATACTGAACCTAAATACTAAGTCTGGTGTTTATCCGACTGTTCGTTTCTGAGTTATGCTGTTCATAGACAGACACACACACGGACATGTTTCAAAAAATAATTTTTTGGATTCATGAGGCCTCAAAACATGTATTTCCGGTGAAATCTCGGTATCGAATTTTTGGGTGGAATGCAATACATTCCCTACTTACTATACGTAGTAGAGAATGTAAAAAATGGATGAACTGTTTATCCTCCTATTTCAAATGGAATTGTTCATGCAGGCCCTGCAGTTGACGTGATATTATTAAAACCCATTTTAATGAACTTGCACGTCGTCACGTCGGATTTCATTGCCACCAATTCAACAGCTAGCAATAACTAATACAAAGGCTTAGTAAAATGCTGTAATTTAGGAGGCTTTGAGTCAATTTACGACAGTTGATGCCGTGGCTCAAATCGGGTGGTTTGAAAATAGTAATGCGGACAATAATGGAGATTTAGTATCTCAAGAAGAATTTGATTTCGGGGATTATGAAGATGCAGATATTGCAGAGGCTTGGAAAACTGGGTTATTGTTTACTTCCCCCTAATGTATATTGTACATATTTATAGTCATAAAATAATACTCATGGGAAAGAAAGAGCATCAGCAGCAATAAAAGCTATTTGCAGCATTCAAAAAAACCCCAAAACTCTCCATAAAAGCATCAATGGCAGTATTCAAAGCAGCTATAGAACCACATAATCTGGGACAAACTAAAAATCAACGATTATAACACTAGAGTCAAAACCAGCAATATAATACGAATCCTGGGTATCGGGACTGACTTACGCCTTAATGAAAGAAACTTTCTTCAAAGAAAACATCAGAACGCAGATCCCATGACAAACACCAAGACCTACGAGAGCATATGTCAAATACGCTTAGAAAAAAACAATGTTATCTGAACGACTTCTACTCGACCGACGCCATAATGACGAAAGAATGGAAACAGGCAAACTAAGAGCTCCAACACGTAGTAACTCGACACGCCTAAACAAGAGATTTCACCAGCCATGTGTGAATTGTGCAAAAAACACTGTGAAATATATCTCGCCCAAAACTGCAGAAAAAGACAAATGTCAATAACTAAACCAGGACTAGAATAATGCAACCCGGTTTACATTTGCACATTGGTGCGCATTTTTACCTTTTCTACTACGTATAGAAGTAGGGGAAGTATTGCATTCCATCCAAAAATTCCATAGCGAAATTTCACCGGAAATACATGTTTGAGGCCTCCTTAATTCAAAAGACGCTCCGCGCGCGCGTGTGTGTGTGTGTGTGTGTGTGTGTGTGTTGTCTTGTGTGCCTGTGAACAACAAAACTCAAAACGAAAAGTCGGATAAATATCAATCTTTGTATTTAGGTTCAGTATGTTTTAAAGATGCTACACAAAGATTTTCAACAAAAACTCCCAGTCTAGACTACCCTTTACATGGAACACTTTTCGCAAATGTTTGATTTTCTCAAAAATGGTTCTAACGACTTTGATTAAAACGTCATATTTAAGATATTTCCTGAATCTGAATTCATATAATTAATTTATTTTAATCATTTGAATTTTCTGGGAAGGTCCCCAAACGTCCCCTTCTTTCGGAATGCCTTTTGCATAACTGATAAATCGTAAGAGTTAGACAAAGTTTTTCTTCACAAAAAAAAGAAAATGTAGAGCTTGTTAAAACACACAATTTATGTCATATATATTTTTTTTGTGTAGTGAAGCATTTCCAAGATATTCCTTTTTATTTGTTTGAATTTTCCAATGCTTTAACATTTCTCAAATGGGAATTCGTTATTCGTGTGTTTATGTCCGGAACAGGCAAAGAGAATGGAATGCTCCACATAGCCACCAGCTCTTAAAAGATTTGACTATCGCTTAAAGCCTACCATATTCCCATTGCACCTACAAGAAAATTAGCAATAAGATAGTTTCTGGAAATGTTTATCTCCATTAACATGAAGTAGATGGAGAATAAGTGTTTGTAAAAATAGCTTGTACAAGAGTAGAGAAAGAAATGTGAGTGCAACACATTAGGTTTTTGAGATAATAATAGTCATTGAACACATGTTGGTAGTCCATATGTGTATGCTTCATCGGGAAGACATAGAAAAAGCATGATCGTACAAAGATGCATTTGGTCTAATTTTTAATGGAGTAATGAGTTGGGTTAATTCTTGTCTGTGTTGGCGATGATAACGATAAAATAGAGCTCAACGTTTGGTCCTATAGGCTCAGCAGCAGATAAAGAGGCTTTGTGCTGGTCGGGTGATGGACAGCGAGCCACCACAGTTCTGACAGAAGCATCACTCCTCTCGTATGATGTGATGACAATGAACGCATTCACCCACAGAACCCGGACGTGTGCTGCCGCTATCGGTTGTCCGCGAATGAAGGCATCAACAAGGAGCGTGGCGCGCGCGTGTATAGTCGGAGGGTGTCTAAGTGCGATATCGATTTTATATCTCACCACAATACCACCGCGCGCCAAGGGGAGGGGGAGGGGTTAAAGTGGGGGTGTATTACCCTCTGCAGATTGCGAATACCACCTCCTCGAGCCTGTTATTCTCCTGGTAACAGCGTCTACGTTTAGGTCACCGTGGGCGCCCATAGGGTCGCTGTGGACAGCGGTGCCGTCGACGGCGACTAATCGATACTATCGATTGAATGTCATATGACGTCGCTTTGCACTCGCTCCTCAGTGGGACGTGTTACTGCTATCCCCCACACAGAAGTAAAGAATGACTTTGCTGCTTTAACATATAGTAGGATTTCTTATTATTGTTAATTATTATCATTATCATTATTGGTGGGCACAGATACCACTCCTACAGAGTAACATAAAACTTGCGCCGTAAATATCTGTGAAATAAAAGAATAGAAATTGAAAAAAAAACACTTTCACAGGCATTGAGGTAGGAGAGCGGCTCATAAAGGTATATGATATCGCCCATTACAAAATGTAAGCAAGTATTATTTTCAAAATAAGGTTTAAATGTAAAACGCGTATTATTTTGATGCAATTGATAACACGTAAAATAACATTAAGAATGGCGTTGTTGCTTGCAAAGGGTTAATTGCAACCCGAGCAATTATAATTTGAAGTTGACGCTTGAGATACAACGAAAGAAGTAAAACTTTATTTATTCCCCTTTTTGGGTGGCTGGAAATCTTGTTATTTCTAGCGAAAATGATTACACCTGTTATAGCTTTTGTCGCATCGTAGCACGTCAATCACTTGGCAATTAAGTGCAATGTGAAGTTCGCGTTTGAGACTCAACGCAGTGGAACCTCAGAATGTGCAATGTTGTGTATTTCGTAGTATTTCAATAGGTCCAGATTTGACCAATTATGGTACAAAAATATTAGTTTTATGTTATTTTCCGTTATCAATTCATTACGTCGAATATCATATGGGCTTACATTTTTTGAATGGCTTATATCTTCTACTTTAATGACCCTCTCCCCTACTTTTCTATGAAATTCGTTTTTCAATTTCTATTTCCGTTTAAGAGATGTTTGCGATGGAAGCTTTAGATGACTCACCGGTGTACTTGACCTGACTTGGGGTATGATTGCCCTTAACACTGAAACCGATAGGATTTATAGTATTACCTCCTATTTCTATCACTTTAGTTAAATAGTCCTATCCCTTTAATAAGAGACAGTAATTGTCTGGGTTCATCAACTCCAGTAATTCATATATTTTTCTACACAGCACTTCGTATTTGAAGATTACATGATAGGCAGTTTCGTCCTCTACGTTACATAGCCTCATACTGTTTCTTCTTTGAAACTTCCTATTGTACGTAATCTATAGTGTCCCGTCAAGAGCCGGTTATCAGGTTTACTTTGTATCTATTGAGATTTAGTATGTTAGTGAATAGGTGAAAATTTTACTCATCATTCGCTTACTATGCCTGCATCGCTTTGTTTGAACCCATCACAATTGGTATGATAATTCACTTAGTAATTATTCTTCGAACAGAATTTAAAGGAATGCCAAATAGTGGTTCAGGCCAGTAAAAGTATGAGCAGACCCTTTCCTTTTCAGGTTGTCTGCTTTTTCATTGCCTAAAATTCCTTTATGTCCAGGCACCCACCCAAGAGTAATTTGATTGCGTTCATCCAGTTGTATATGGACTGTTTGGCAATGCCATACTTACTTATATGTTATGTGATAGCTTGCAATTGCTGACTATGAGATAAAATCCAAATTATTTTTCCTTTGTAGCCCCTATTTAGAATCTACCTGCGCAGGTTTTAATTGCGTAAACTTCAGGTTAGAATAAAGTGGCATTACGACCAAGAGAAGCACGGATGTCAAATCGTGGTGCCTTCCCATGTATTTCAGCTCCAGATCCATTGCCTGCTTTAGATCCATCTGTATACGTAATCAAACTGCCCTCAGGACAATGTGTCTTGTTCTGACTCCATTACATTATGTTGAACGGCTTGTCAAAACTTAATTAAATTTAGTAACATAATACCTATTGCGAGTAGAGGGTTATTGATTGTATTTGTAATTCTAGTATGCCCTAAAATATTAGGTTTATAGCATTTTGAGTTTAGGTTCAGCCGATAAGCCCCTAGTCTTCCGTTACCTTATATATGTATACAGGGGGGCCCATTTATGTTGATACTGTTCAATATCTCCAAAACTAAGCCTTGTAGAAAGAAATTTCTTGAATAAAAGTTGCTTGATATTATGGGGGAAAGTAAATGCCATTAGTCGTGTTTTATTTGGAGGACGTTGTGATGGTCATTTTTGGATCAATTGTTTTTTAAATGGGAACCTACTTTCTTTATTTTGTTTTCTCACTCCTCATATAAAGCTAAACAACATTTGTATAAAGCACTTTGAAATTGTTCTTACATCAACGTAAATGACATCGAAAATTCCCAATTACGAAACGTAACTTCACCCTCAAAGGACCATCCATGGATGGTCCAGCAATTCATTGCGCTCTTCGCACACAGCCATTCAGAATTTTCGTTGTTATTTATGTTGGTATAAGAACAATTGCAAAGTGTTTTATACAAACTTGTTTAGTTTTTTATGAGGAGTGAGAAAACATAAAAAAGATAGGTTCCAATTTAAAAAATATAAATTTACAATCATAACGTCCTCCAAATAAAACATGACTAATGGCATTTACTTTCCTCCATAATATCAAGCAACAATTATTCAATACATTTCTTTCTAAAACGCTTAGTTTTGGAGATATTGTACAGTCTCAACTTAAATGGTCCACCCTGTATATAAATACGAGTCAGGTTAAGGAGTACTTTTCACTTTTAATGGCCTCTGTTATACAAAGGTAAGCCAACTTTTGAACACTGGAAAGTTTGTTATGACTAACTTTAGGCCAGAATACAAGTGGCCCGTTGGTAATTATAGGTCTAACAATTGCTTTGTACAACAAAGCATCTTCTTTGGTTTGAGTCCACGTGTTTTTCCAAAGGTTCCACCCAGTATACCACACTATTGTATTTATATAAATGTCATAATGTTCACTTTGGCTTTTCAAATATTACACTATGAAGCACCCAAGAAAACTATAACCTTCGAAAGTTCAAACAACGAATATTTTGCAAAAGTCTAATGCTACTAGAAAAAAATATGATGTGTTGCACTCACACGAGTTTTTCTACTCGTCTACAAACTATGTTTACAAACGCTTATTCTCCATCTACTTCGTGTTAATCGAGATAAACTTTTGCGAAACCATGTTATTGCTAATTATCCTGCAAGTTCAAGGGGAATATGGCAGGCTTTAAGCCATAGTCGAATGTTTTAAGAGCTGGTTGCTATGTGGAGCCTTCCATTCTTTTTGCATGTCCAGAACGTAAAAAACCGAATAACGAATCCCCATTTGAGAAAAATTATGTTTTGGAAAATTCAAACAAATAACAAGAAATATCTCGTAAATAGTTCACACTGCAAAAATATGTATATGGCGAATTGTGTGTTTTAACGAGATCTACATTTTCGTGTAGTAACATTTCGTCTATCTCTTACGGTTTACCAGTTATAGAGTCACTCAGAATGAAGACGACATTTGAGGACATTCTAGAATATACATCTCTTTTAGCAAGAAAATATCTTAAACCTATGATATTTTAATCAATCGTTAGAGCCATTTTGAGAAAATCAAAATTTTCAATATATGTTCCATGTAAAGTGTAGTCTGGGTGGAAGATTTTCTTTGTGTCGTATCCTTGGAAGATGCTAAACTCAAATACCAAGTTTGATATTTATTCCAACTTTTCGGTTTTCATATATTTGATCAGATTGAAAGACCAACAGACATACACACACGGAAATGTTTCCAAAAGTGCTTTATTTGGATTCAGGGCACTCAAAACATGTATTTCCGGTAAAACCTCGGTGTGGAATTTTTTGATGGAATACAATACTATGCATAGTAAGGAAAGTAAGAATTAGAAAAAGTGCATTCTAATGAGCTGTATTTTTCTTACAGTATGTTTTGTCCATTTCTATACAATTCATTGAGAATATAAATCACTTCAGAGTTGTTCGCTGTGAACCAGAAAAGGTTGGTCCAGCACAAGACTTTTCACTCACCATCAGGAAAACGCGTAGTTGTTAGACGTTACTTTCTTTCAAA
This sequence comes from Deroplatys truncata, assembly GCA_030765065.1. NCBI lineage: Eukaryota > Metazoa > Arthropoda > Insecta > Mantodea > Mantidae > Deroplatys > Deroplatys truncata. The sequence continues at coordinate 163,873,587 of CM060979.1, forward strand.
TTACTTTTCTACAAAACTTTGAAAGATACAAAATAAGGTTTTTCAGTGGCGCCATAGAAATCAGTCTGTTTCACCAGGTATACATTTATATTGTGGCGGTCGTCGGGAGTGCGTCCCGACACGTCAACTCGGTGTAATTCCCAAGTCAGGACTTTGACGACTGGCCTCTAAATCTCGCTCACAGGGATGTGCTCCCAAAAGGGCTAACACCAAATCCGGGATCTTCTTAGTGGGGTGCAGGGCGTACACACTCGCTAGTCTAATGTAATTAAAGGTAGGTGATGTTAGGCAGCTCCATTATTAAAGTAGTACACTGACCTGGTTAAATAGATTTAATGCATTCCCGAGAACAACCTTCCACATTTAAACTTCAGTATAAAGTGATACAAAAGCTTACCTTTTCAAAGGAAGATATAGCTGAAGACATATTGGAGAATTTTAAAGTGTCTATCCGGACTGCAGAGTGACGCAGGATCGTCCAGCAACACCCAGTGACATAAAACCTGGGTTTCTAAATCATTTCGTCCCTCCATCACGCCAAAGATGAATACCCTCTTAGCAACGTCAGCTAGAACCTCACATATGGCCAGTAACGACAGCAAACGAACCTAGGGTTAATGACATCCTAATCAGCAAATTCAGTTCTGGGAGTCTATCATCTGCCCGTTTACAGATTAGCATAATGAACATGCGAGATTCCCTTTTTATAATACATTTATCAAAAATCTTATGTGTTACACTCACATGACTTTCTCTACTCTTGTACAAACTATTTTTACAAACCTTATTCTCCATATGCTTCATGTTAATCGAGATGTTAATCTTATTGCTAATTTTCTTGTAGGTGTAAGGGGAATTGGTAGGCTTTAAGCGACAGTCAAATATTTTAAGAGCTGGTTGCTATGTGGAGCATTTCATTCTCTTTAATTTACCAGGACAAAACAAATGAATAACGAATTCCCATTTGAGAAAAAGTATAAGTATTGGAAAATTTAAGGGAAAAATAAGCAATATCTCGAAAATGGTTCACTCAACAAAAAAATGTATATGACATAAATTGTGTATTTTAATACTATCTACATTTCTTGTGTAGTAAAATTTCGTCTATCTCTTATGGTTTACCAGTTATACAGAAGTCGTTCACAATGAAGAATACTTTTGGAGACATTCCCAGAAAATTCGAGATATACATTTCATTTGTCACGAAAATATCTTAAACATATGATATTTTAATCAAAATCTTTTAGAGACATTATTGGGAAAATTAAAATTTTCGAAAAATATTGCATGTAAAGGGTAATCTGGGGTGGGGGGATTTTCTTGAAAACCTTCGTGTCGCATCTCTCGAAGATACTGAACCTAAATACCAAGTTTGGTGTTTATCCGACTGTTCGTTTCTGAGTTAATGCTGTTCACAGACACACACAAGGACATGTTTCCAAAAATGCTTTTTTTTTGGATTCAGGGGTGAAGTCTCGGTATCGAATTTTTGGGTGGAATACAATACTTCCCCTACTTACTATACGTAGTAGAGAAAGTAAAATGGTATATCTCCAAGCTAATCACTGCAATATCACATTTGAGGACTTGTTTACCATGAACATGCTAAAGCGTGGAGAGAAACTCATCATGTTGTATCAAGTAGAGACTTGGACACTCACTCATTCACTAGCTTAATTTCAAATGTTAGAGCAGGCCCCGGCAGATACACCACTTTTGAACAAATGCCAGCAGGCACAGTCAAGGGCCCGTCCGCCGGACAGCAATATGTGAGGTTACAACTGTGGACAACCGGTCAATGCAGTGGGCCTTTAACATTAATGCTGAAAAGAGGGCTGAGGCTAGCGGCAGTACAAAGTAAATCAGTACATTCTTCTACTTTAAAGTCCGAGTGGAAGGATTTCTTTTTCTTACAACAGAAGGAGGTGCAAAGTGTTTTATATGTAGCAAAACATTAAATCGACTTTAAGAATTTACGTTAAAAACGCAAACACAGCAAACAATAGTACGAATATACCGGTAAAATGCACAGCTTTTTTGTTTAAGTAATGCATAAACTTTAAAGTCATAGTACAATGTATGCACAACTTAAGCTGTTAACATATAACCAATGTTTCGAAGAGATCTGGGAGAATTTAGAATGGTAAAATGTTGTTTAGAGTGTGCTGGTAGCACATTTTTCTTTCGGAACTTTAAATGAATATACTAGATTCCGAGGTGGATCTGTTTTTTTATTTTTCCCGCTGATTGCATGTCGCCGGGTCGACAGTTCCTTCCTTACCACTGCTATGGGACACTCATGTTGAGATTGATGAGTTCCGAATGGCTTAGTAGGCTATGAAATTTTGTATTTTTTTAGGGGGTTTCTAACCGAAATTTTCGTACAGCTCGCCCGTTATGATTTGTTCTGAAGCCTTCCGTCTTGTATGAAAGGGGATGTTTAGCAGGGGTCAAAGACGGGATTCATGTTTATTATATTTAATTGCTGTTTTAACTGTATTCTGGTCACGTGGGTTAATGTACGAAATATCTGGATTCCATCCACCGGTTTAGATAACCTTGTTAGTTTTTCTCAGAGGTTTTTAAAGCCTTTAAATAACTTTTTTTACTCAAGTTTTATATAATTGCTAAATGGTTGGCAGTTTACGTGTTTATTTTAAATTTAGCTCATCATTAAACTTGTAGTTTTTTCAGAGTTTATTACATCGTTATCTAGGCTTAATAGTTAATTGTTGATGTGTGTAAAGCTTATTTTAGAGTTGGTTTTCTAAATTATTTATTTACCGCCTCACGGAACTTATGAAAGTGAGTTTTATCGTTTTTACACTAGTGTGAGATGGACAGCAGTGAATCCATGGTTAAAAATCTGCTCTGTTACATTGGTATGACTTTCTCTACCCTTCTACAAACTATTTTACAAACACTTATTCTCCATATAGTTCGTGTGGATCGAGATAGACATTTGCAGAAATTATCTTATTGCTAATTTTCTTGTAGCTACAAGGGAAATATGGTAGGCTTTAAGCAATAGTTCAGTTGCTATGTGGAACATTCCATTCTCTTTGCCTGTCCAGGATATAAAAAACGAATTACGAATTCCGATTTGAGAAAAAGTATAAGCATGGGAAAATTCAAACAAATAACAAGGATTATCCTGGAAATGGTTTACTCCACAAACATTATATGACATAAATTGTGTTTTAAGGAGCTCTACATTTTTATGTAGTAAACTTTTGTCTATCTCCTACGGTTTATCAGTTATGTGACAGAAAGTTAGAGTGAAGAGGACTTTTGGGGACATTCCAAAAAATTCAAGATATACATTTTATTTACCATGAAAATATCTTAAACACACATTATTTTAATCATAATCGTTACAGGCATTTTTGAGAAAATCAAAAGTTTTGAAAAATGTTCCATGTTTAAACTAGTCTGGGGTGGGGGAATTTTCTTGAAAACCTTCATGTCACATCCTTGGAAGATAGTAAACTTAAGTACCAAGTTTTGTATTTATTCATCTTTTCGTTTTTGAGTTATGTTGTTCACAGACCGACAGACACACGGACATGTTTCCAAAAATCCTTTATTTTGATTCAGGGCACCTCAAATCATGTATTTCCGTTAAATCTCGATATCGCATTTTTTTGTGGAATGCACCTCTTTCTCTACTTACTACACGTTGTAGAGAAAGTAAAGTAAAGTAATTCAAGCATATGTTAAGTGGCGTTTTTCTGCCGTTCTGTTCATTAATGCTACGTAATATTGTACTATGATTTTCAACCACGTGAGAACTGACAATTTCGTTACCCATGCTGTATCTAGCAAAGTATATTATATTTTCTGAAAGACTTTGGGGTGCATTACTAATTCCTAATTTTGGTCTGGCCATTACCCCTTAGCCAAAGTTCTAATATTACTTTGTAGTTCTTGCACTCCGTTTTAGATAAGGGCATGAAGTACGAGGCACGCTAGAGAGAGTGCAATAGAAAAAGTTAACTTTATGTGGGCGTATCATATTAGCAGTCACTGCAGCGTAATTTAAACGACCCTGTAATATGTTTAAAATGGCCGCACATAAAAAATAGTTATATTTCCGTGCGAGAAAAGCGTTGAAATGTGATTTAAGGGAAAGAAATCAAATTTCGATTGTAAATGGTTAAAACCTCGGTATAGTCCCCTTTTAAACTATATTATCTATCTTGGCTTTTGTATTCTGAAAATATAAGTTTGTTCCTGCTATGTTAAGTGTTGACCAGGAAGAACATTTTCTACTGTATTATATACAGCACAGAGCTAGGTGTGATAAATGATCGGACTAATTGTAACAAATATGTCTGTACTTATAATTCTATAAATGTGGAGTATTGGTTCACTATTATTACACTTTTAACTGTTGTGTATTTAATTCCACCCTCGATAAAGCACGTCACTGATTCCAAACAAGAGCAGAGGCAGCTGACCAAGTGAAGTAGGTGAAGAATTTTTTACCGAATATTTCCTGCTTCCACCAATTATTAATTTTCTTTAAATGTAGCATGCAACAATCAAACTTGTCATAGTTGTGAAATGCTTAATCCGTAGACTTTGAAATTGCCAACTTTTTTTTCTTTTGTATCCTGAATTCGAAGGCCGAGGGGAGGGGAAACCACAGAAGCTCAACTCTCCAGCAAGTGAAATATTTCGACACACAATGTTCAACATTTCTGTTACTTAGAAACGTTGCCATGGTAACCTACGTCATTATTGCTTTTCTACCTATGGAAGTGAAGGACTTCTGTCCTAACACTGAATTACGGGGGCAAGTGTCATCTTAAAGTCCAAACTAAGTATGGAATTTAAAAACGTATCCTCTCAATCCTTTAAAGTAGTCTCCATCTCTCGCCACACACACTTATAGACGGTGCAATCACTTGTCAAAGGCACTGCGATACTCAGACTGAGGTATTGTCGACAGAGCTGAATTTATAGCCCGAGCAAGGTCCCGCACTCGTTTAAATGGTTTTCCAGCAATGCAAGATTTCACTTGAGCAAACAAAAGTCGTACGGTGCAAGATCAAGACCACAGGATGGATGGTCAAACAACTAGACTTCCAGTTTCTTCAAATTTACCGCTGTTCAGTGAGAAGAGCATTCTCATGCAAAAGTAACATCCTTGAAGTTCCTGTCTTTGGAAGTCGCTGCTTCAGTTCTTCAAATAAAGGATTCAAAACATAAGAGCCATAGTATTCTCTATTCATTGTCATTCCTTCTGACATGCAGTCAACCAGTAATGGTCCTTCATAGTTGAAAAACACGGTGAACATTCGCTTCCGAGAACGAAAATGTTGTCGAAGAGCGACTGGTTTTCATTCTCATTTACTCAGACACAATTCTGAGCTTTATTTGGTGTGGTATAACAATACAACCAACTGTCATCACCAGTGCATACACCTGTCGAATGTTTAGGGCCATTAGATGAAAGGTGCTCAGCAGTTTCCTTCCTCTTCTTCTCTTCATTGGTTAGAGAATGCGGAACCGATTTTGCACAGACTTTCCGCTGCTTTAAATGTTTATGGTGTACTCAGCCAATGCTGCCAACACTGATACCGACTTCCATACTTGGCATTTCAACACTAATATGTCGAGTTTCCTCCACCAAGTTCCTCAGTCTTTGAATTGTTCTTTCGTTCACAGCTTCCCGAGGCCGATTGTCTTTCAAAGTCTCTCGCTTTTCTTCAAATGATCGAATTCATCTTGCAAGGTATCAAAATGAACACACTTGATCACTATAAACAGCTAACAAGTCCTAATGGTTTCTCTCTCTCTCTCTCTTTAGAAACAATCGTGACTCTTCACCAACTATTGACACAAACTGTACAACGTAGAGTATTAAAGTTTAAAATCGCACTTATGCATTTTTATAGCTTGTTGCCAGTCGTATTAGCAACATTTTTGCACCCATTATTGTCCAACAATGGATAGGCTGTTACAAAAGTTTTTGAATGCCCCTTTTATTTCTTTTGCTTCCTCAGGTGCTTCCTCAGGTAAGAGATTTAGATGAAGTGTCAGCCAGTGTGTACGTGTAAGCATATGAACACTGAATGTCTTGTTTCCTTCCTTTTTGCTCAACAAAACTCCTTACTATCATGCCATGATATATATTGCGAGCCCATTTAAATCTTTAAACATGGTAACAACTTCAATAAAAAGGAAGAACTAGCCCGATTACATAAAGTTTGGTTACCGCCATGGAAAAAAACTGCATAAAAATCACAAAAATACACCCGTTCTAATTGTCAAATTCCAGACCCGGTAACGCAATGATTAGCCGTCATCCAATCAGATCAGTCCGTGTTGTGCTGTCCCTGCTATAAATACAGGTCGGTTACTGAATAATGAACAGTGTGGTGATAGAAGTCTTTCAGTGTGTCCTCTGAGGATGCCCGCCGGAATGTCGGGCAAAACGTCAGGAAATGTTTTATTGTTTAGACCAAGCCAAAAAGCCCGGTTTGCTCTAAGAATTTTAATAACGTTTATAATGTTGAGACCAGCCCTGAAAGCTTAAGCATGTAGCCTTCCATTTTATTTATTTGTTTCTTTATGTTTCCAAAAATATAAAACACTATGATGTGTGTACTTACGAACAGTGAGTAGTATGAGGTGTGGATACAGAATGAGGCAATATTTTTAACACTTAAATGATTTCAGTCTAATTATATAAATATGAATTCAATAACAGCCCCCTTAAAGCAATATGTGAATGTAACAATATATAAAAATGTATTTAACAGTCATTGTATATGTTTGTATTATTGTATCCATGTATAATAATGTTATTGAATATATTAAGTAATTTAATAATGTAGCAGCTGTGAGAATAATAGGTTAAAAGTTGCTAATAACGAGGTAACAATGAGGTAACCTTGAGGCAATAATGAGTTTGAGAGTTTAATAATGATACTTGTGATTCTTGGAAGCAATAATGTAATTTTAGTGACAGTTTATAAAAATAGCCAATCAACAATCAGAAAAAGCTTTAGTTAAATGAAGGTATTCTATTGGATTAGGAATAGCCAATCAGAGACTTGAAATACAGAAATGTACAAGATTAGGCGGTTGAAATCAATTCAGTTGGTTGCAGACAGCGTTATTAACCACAGACGCAAAAAGTGTCCTCAAGAGATATCGTATAATATAAAATTTAAAGATTCTTTGTTTTTTGGATATGCACCTTCAAACAACAGATAGCTTTGCTTCCTTAAAGGACATGAGGATTGACTTTGTCCACATTTTTTTCCACACAGAATTTTTCACCAGTTTTCTATACCACGAGCCACCACTGCACAACAACCACCGTTATCTAGGAAATTTATCAATTTTTATAGCTCTTACTTCAGCTTGTTTTATGGTATTAAATATTTCTTTATGTAGAATACCATTTTAGCTGACATTCAGCCAACAACGACAAGCAAGAGCAAAGCTTGATCGGGCAAATCCTGACGGTGTCTGGGTTGGATACACTCCTTGCAGGAAAGCATTGCGGGATGGTGGAGAATAAGGCGCAGCACATTTTCAGCTGTTAAGCGTAGAGAGGTCCAGAGGTGGATTATTTTCAGAAACGAAGAACCTGATAGGTTTATATTTTTAACTTCTGCTGTTGATACATATTTTAAGCTGTATCAAACGTTTATAAATATTATGTTGAACCTGGTAAATAATTGATTTACACGTCTTTACACATCAAATATATTATTAGCTGGTTGTACAGAAGGCTGTAAATGTTTTCCGATGGACCAGAGGCCTTTCTCTTTACTGGATTTATCCAAGCAAAATAAATTAACATTTTCTTTACATAATATGTTGTTTAAAAACAAATATTGCTCTGTTTATGCGAGTGCTTCAGAAGTTTAAGATGCATTATTCAGTAGTTCGTTAGGGTAACATATAAGCTACATTTTCAAAATAGTGATCCGAAAGTGTTACTGCAGAACGGTTGATTTGCTTTTGTTGCAATTAGTTCATTTGAAAGCATTAATTTCTTAAAATGAAATTGCTTTTAAAAGTAAACTTGCTTTCAGATTGCAAATCTGAAGACAGCCCAAAAACAACGAAAAAAAAGAAGAAGAAGAAAATTTAACACTTTGTATTACGATTCACGTTCTGAATTCTTAAAATGCTTCTCTTACCTGGTCCGGAATGGAATGGGATGTGTAAGGGAGCGTATTCAACTCCGATCCAGTGAATGAGGATATTGTACTTGTGCCCCTCGAGGGGGTGCCCCAGGAGGGAGGAAGGGAGGGAGGAACACCGGGTGGCCGGAACCAGGAGTGACGGCGCAGCAATGACAAGGTTCCTAAAGCTTCCAGATTGAGACGTCCCGACAGTCAGGCAGGCAAACCGAGGTCCCCACCCCACACAGACGTCCAACGCTCTCCAAGAGGCGGTCCGTATACGCTGGCAACCAGCGAAGATCGAGAGACGGATGAGGTTCCACAGAGATCATCCTTTTTCCCTGCCACGCCGCTCCGGAACACCATCGCCGATACTTTCAATCCTGAAACAGACCTAACGGGATTAAGGATGGATGAAAGAGGAATGGAACGATATTCAGGGACTGGGAGAATCAGCATTTGCCTGATGACCCAGGAAAACTCCCGAAAAATACCGATGGGTCAGAGTGGGCGGTCGCCGGGAAGCAAACTAGGGATCTTCCGAATTCGAGTCTCACGCGTTACCGCAGCGCCACCTGGACTCAAAACTGGAAGATCGGTAGTTCAAATCTCGTTTATGACTGAATTTTTCAATCTGATTCTGTTTCCTACCTTGTCCTGCACACGACTTGAGTGAAGGTCTTTTTGATAATTGAGATGAACTGCCATTACAAACTTCGTTGTAAGTAGGAGAAGAATGCTGTACCTAAAACGATTTTTATGTGGTGCCTTTGAAACTCCACGCTCATTACATTACCACGAGAAAAATCTAACGTGTTGCATTAACATAACTTTCTCTTCTCACCATTCAACAAATTATTTTTACTAAATCTTATTTTTCTGTCTACTTCTTATAATCTGGATAAACTTCCAATTCGCATTTAGCCCATCTCTGTGGTGTGATGGTCTGCCTCACATTCAAAAGTCCCCGAGTTTGAATCTCGTTTAGAATGAGTAACCTGGACAAAGCATTTTTCCAGTGTTTCCCCTTATCCTGAGAAGATGAATGTCAGATAGCCCTAAGCTCTAGGGATCTCGGGCCCATTTGAGTATCATTTTAACCATTTCGTTCATTCACTGACTTTAATGAAATACCAAAAGAAGCAGCTCACATTTACACATTTCGTTGTAGTATACGTAGATAAAGCGATAGTCACATTTTCAAAAAGCATGTCACTATGCGATTTTTTTGAAATTGCATGCTGTTTTTATGACCGCGACAAAAACAAAACGAATAGCGACTTCTTAGTTACAAAAAGTATTCAAACCAATATAAAAAAAACATCTGGGAAATAGATAATCTCATAAAATATATGTATGAGAAACTGCGTGCTTTAACGGGATCTTCATTTCTTGGATAGCAAATCTTCGTCCATCTTTTACCATTATACAAAAGTCGTTCAAAATGAAGAAGACTTGAGAGGATCTTCTCAGAAAATTCAAAATATGTATTTCGTTTGACATGAAAATATCTTAAACCAGAGTATTTTAATCAAACTCATTAGAGCCATTTTTGATAAAATAACAAATTTCAAACATTTTCCCATGTAAAGGGTTGTTTGGGTTAAGTGTGATGTTCTTGAAAATCTTTGTGTCACATATTTGAAAGACGGTGAACTTGATATTTAAGTTTGGTATTTAACCGACTTTTCGTTCTGGAGTTATGTTGTTTACAGGACGTAAAAGCATATGGAGCTTTTGCTATAAAATGTGTGTTGCATTCACATGACTTCCTCTACTCACTCTTCCACAAAATATTCTTGAAAAGCCTATTCTTGTATCTATTTCATGCTAATACAGATAAAACCCCATCAGTTATTTATGCAATTCGTTGTTGTAGGTATAAGTAGAACATATTAGGCTAAAGCGATAGACAAACTCCGTAAAGCTAATCGCTATGTGATAGCTTTGATTTGGTTGGCTACGGAGGGGACTCGGCACTGATCCACATAGTCGATATTGTGCCTACACCTCATAAGGGGCGTCTCCGGGAGGAAGGATGTTGCGAGAGGAGACACCGGGCGGCTGGAACTAGGAGTGACGGCACAGGAATGGAAGGGTCCCTAAGTTTTCAGAAGACACTCCCTGTCAGACAGACCGGGGAACCCACCCAACGTCGCTCAAGGGCGTTAGGATACCCCGATAGCCAGCCGAAAGCCGAGGGACGGAGAGAGTCACAAAGAGCATATTTTTCCCTGCCAAACTGTACCGAAACACAGTCACTGACAATTCCAACCCTGAAAGAAACCAACGGATGAAAGATGAACCAAAATGAGAATTGAGATGAAATGGAGAGACAGGAAGTTCGGGGATATGAGAATCCTTCCAAGCATTCGCCTGGCGACCCGGGAAACCCCCCAAAAAATCCATGGAACAGGAAGGTCGGCCGCAGAATCAAACTCACCACCTCCCGCATGCGAGCCACAGATGTGATAGCTTTGATGTTCTTTTCTCTTTGTATGAACGCGAGAAAGAAAGAAATAAAGAAAGAAGGGATGAAGTAAGGAAGTAACGGAAGTAACGGAAGTTAGGGAAGTAAGAGAAGTAAGGTAGAAACGGAAGGAAGGAAGGAAGGAAGTAACGAAGTAAGGAAGCAATGAAAGGAAAACAATAGCTATTTGCAGTTGACAGAAGTACAAAGTATTTGAAAATTCAAACTAATAACAAAGAACATTTCAGAATAGATAAAATATAAATATGTTATTCGACATAAAAATAAAAATGTCACTTGGTATAATTTTTGTGCTTTAACTAGATCTGCATTTGTTGTGCAGTAAGATTTTGTCTCTCTCTTACGATTTACTAGTTATAAAAAGTCATTCACATTGAAAACGAATTTACGGACCATTCCTAGAAAATTAAAGATATACATTTTATTTATCCTTAAAATTAACTTAAACATATGTATTTTAATTTATATCCTTAGAGGCATTTTTAAAGAATGAAAAACTTCAAAAAATGCCCACTGTAAAGGGTAGTTTGAAGTGGGGGATTTTCTGTATAATCTCCGTGCCGCATTCTTAGAAGAAGATGAACTTAAACACTAAGTTTTGTTATTAACCAACTTTTTGTTTTTGAGTTATACTGTTCGCGGATACACAAACACACACACACACACACACACACTTGGACCTTTTTCTAAAAATAAATTCACTGGATTCAGGGAGTTGCAAAAGTTATTTCTGGTGAAATTACATTGAATATTTGGGTGGAACACAATACTTTCTCTACTTATTGTAGCTACGTGGTAATGCTAAAAATACTTACTTTGGATTCAGGGGGTCTCAAAATGTGTATTTCCTATGAATCTCGTTATCCAATTTTTGTGCGGAACACAATACTTCCTCCACTTACTGTAGCTACGTAGTAGAAAAAGTAAAAATGCTTAATTTGGATTCAGGGGTCTCAAAACGTGTATTTCCGATGAATCTCATTATTAAATTTTTGGGTGGAATACAATGCTTTCTCTACCTCCTGTAGCTACGTAGTAGAGAAAGCGAAAACGCTTTCTTTGGTTTCAGCGAGTCTCAAAACATGTATTTTCATTGAATCACTTTGTTGAATGTTTGGGTGAAACACACTACTTTCTCTACTTACTGCAGCTTAGTAGTAAGGAAAATAAAAACACCTTCTATGGTTTCCGGGGGTCTCAAAACGTGTATTTTCGGTGAATCTCGTTATTCAATTTTTCAGTGGCACAAAATACCTTCCCTACTTACTGCATCTACGTAGTAGAGAAAGTAAAAAACCTTACTTTGTATTCAGGGGTCTCAAAACGTGTATTTTTGGTTAATATCGCTATTGAATTTTTGGATAGAATGCAATACTTGCTCTACCTCTTGTAGCTATATAGTAGAGAAAGTAAAAATGCTTTCTTTGGATTCAGGGGTCTCAAAACGTGTATTTCCGATGGATCTCTTTATTGAATTTGTGTTGGAATATAATACTTTCTCTACCTCCTTTAGCTACGTAGTAGAAAAAGTAAAAAAATCTTTCCTTAGTTTCAGGGAGTCTCAAAACGTGTATTTCCGGTAAATCTCTATATTGAATTTTGGGTGAAATACCACACTTTCTCTACCTCCTGTAGCTATGTAGTAAAGAAGGTAAAAATGCTATCTTTGGATTCATGGGGGTCTCAAAGCGTGTATTTCAGGTGAATCTCTTTATTGAATTTTTGGGTGAAATACAATACTTGCTCTACTTACTGTAAGTGCGTAGTAGAGAAAGTAAATGCTTTCTTTGGTCTCAGTGGGTCTCAAAACGTGTATTTCCGGTAAATCTCGTTTTTTAATTTTTGGGTGGAATACAATACTTTCACTACTTATTATAGGTAAATAGTAGAGACAGTAAAAAGAAGAGTTATGGTATAGATAAGTGGCTGTTTGACATTACGGCATCTTTCATGCAACCAAATAGGGAAAAGTGTAACTTAGACTGTAACTTAAAAATAATTTCTGGCCTAAACTGTTGTCACGATTAAGGTAAAGTGTACAGAAAAGCCATACTTTATAAGGACACAATGATAAATGAAGAACTGTGTTAGCGGTTAATCGGTAGAGAAAGCAGTGAATATTGTAAACCAAACCATTTTATTTTAGCACTTGCTTGTTGTACAATAATATGATGCCTCTAATTTCTAAAAACTAGTTTTTATACGGTTTATGTCGCTGTGGTGTAATGTTATTGGTGTTTTCTGTTCACAGTTATTAAATTCTTACAGTCAAGTCTAAGGGAAATGTGTTGGAGTGATATTTTCGTTAGCACTTCCCTTTAGCATTCCCTAACCTTGTAGAGCCGGTATGAGCTACCCTGCTACAGGTGGATGGGGCCCTCTGTAGCACGTTGAACCATTAGCCTTTAAACTCGAATGTTGAATTAACTTAATTTACCTCCCCGTTCTTCATTGAATTATTGCACAGTGATCTACAAGTTTTATATGATGAATCCATCCCTTCACCCCTTATTATAATTTCTACAAAACCCGGTTATTCCCAATAACCAGAGCTAGTACAAATATCCTTTGCCTTACAATGTGTGCGCCCTGCGAGTTTGTATCAACGGGGCGGCGACGGGAAGGGCATGCAACAGGTAACTTAAAACTGTAAACAGTGGCGTCAGAGGTAGAACAGAACATAAACACAGAGCTCACAGAGAGCAACTCTACCATACTATAATGCAAGCAAACAACTGACAACTGTGCAGGCCTGGGTTCATGCATTCACTATGATGTCACATGTACTAGGTAAGATGTAGTTATGTTGATCCCTCGCCCAATTGATATTTGTCCTAGCTCTACTAATAACGGTTTAAAAAATCCCCCAATATTCACGCAGAAGCATATGAAACATTGACGTAATGACTTCTTTAAACTCCCCTCGATAGTCTTCCAAGTTCTGGAAATGCTGCAAAGTCTGTAAGCATCCTTGGCTGTGAAACAATCACAAAATGGCAAATTGTTAGATAATTACTTCTTCCTTAACGGATTACCTTCCCTTTTTGTAAGACTTACACCCCCAAGGACTTATAAGCCTTAGGTCAGTAGCCTGTCGAGGAGCAAGCAAAATCTGGATCATAGCAAATTCAGAATGGGTGATCAGTTCAATGCCTGGTATGGCAGTGAAGAAGGAGAAAATGATGGTAATAAGAAAAGGATGATATAAAAAATTGCGGATCAAATTATCCAACCCAACAATCGCCTAGCGACAGAGGAATACCGCGAGAAAATCTTAGGTCAGATTGGTGGCGATCCCGGGTGCTTGAACCAGGGACCTCCGCAATGCGAGCCACAGACGTTACCGCTTAAATCATCCCGATCGTTGTTAAATAATTACAATACATAAATTTGTGTAATTCTGGTCCCATAATTCTTTAACAAAATAAAAGGTATACAGTTTTCACATACTACAGAAACTCTAATATATACAACGGAATAGAGGTGAAGCTCATGAATGTGTAAATTCCGTAATCCAAGGCCACTAAGTCAACCTCTTTGATAAAAAAACAAGCGTGTGACCATCCAGAAAAACAATTTCTCAGTTATTAATTTAAAAATCTATAGGTTTACTGATTTCTTATGTTAGAAATTCTATCTCTTTATGTAATAATTTAACTAATTTGTTAATGAATCTGATTACACTGAAGTACAAATCAAATAAAGAAAGTTTTTTACATGAAGCTCATTAAAACATTTTGGCACTGATACTATATGCGTATCGTAGCGTTATGAACAGATTCGATTCTTCTTACGCTGTCTAAATTGCAAAGTCGTAGCCATCTACATATACACAATTTGATTAAAAGTATCCGGACAACCCCACAAACATACTTTTTTCATCTTAGGTACACTGTGCTGCCACCTACTGCCTGTTACTCATTATCCGCGACCTCAGTAGTCATTAGACATCGTGAAACAGCAGAATGGGACACTCCATGGAAATCACGGACTTCGAATGTGGTCAGGTGATTGGATGTCACTTATGTCAGAAGTCTGTACGCGAGATTTCCACACTCCTAAACATCCCTAGGTCTACTGATTCTGATGTGATAGTGAAGTGGAAACGTGAAGGGACATGTACAACACAAAAGTGTACAGGCCGACCTCGTCTGTTGACTGACAGAGACCGCCGACACTTGAAGAGGGTCGTAAAGAGTAATAGGCAGACATTTATCCAGACCATCACACAGGAATTCCAAACTGCATCAGGACCCACTCCAAGTACTATGCCAGTGAGGTGAGAAACCTTGGATTCCATGGTCGAGGGGCTACTCATAAGCCACACATCACGCAGGAAAATGCCAAACGACGTCTTGCTTGGTGTAAGGAGCGTCAACATTACACGATTGAACAGTGTCAAAACGTCGTGTGGAGTGACGAATCACGGTACACAATGTGGCGATCCGATGGCAGGGTGTGGGTATGGCGAATGTCCGGTGAACGTATCTGCCAGCGTGTGTAGTGCCAACAGTGAAATTCGGAGGTGGTGGTGGTGTTATGGTGTGGTCGTGTTTTTCCTGGAGGGAGCTTGCACTCCTTGTTGTTTTGCGTGGCACTATCACAGCGCAGACCTACATTGATATTTTAAGTAGCTTCTTGCTTCCCACTGTTGAAGAGAAATTCGTGGATGGCGATTGAATCCTTCAACACGATCGAGTACCTGTTCATACTGCACAGGCTGTGGCGGAGTAATTACACGACAATAACATCCCTGTAATGGACTGGCCTGTACAGAGTCCTAACTTTAATCCTATAGAACAACTTTGGGATGTTTTGGAACGCCGACATCGTGCCAGGCCTCACCGACCTACATCGATACCTCTCCTCAGTTCCGCACTCCCTGAAGAATGGGCTGCCATTCCCAAGAAAACTTCCAGTACCTGACTGAAGGTATGCCTGCGAGAGTGAACGCTGTCATCAAGGCTAAGGATGGGCCAACACCATGTTAACTTCCAGAATTACCGATGGAGGGCGCCACGAACTTGAACGTCATTTTCAGCCAGGTGTCCGGATACTTTTAAATATTCGCGGTATTTGTCATGCTTTACACGCATATTCTACGGAGTAACAACGACTATTTACTACTCAATGGCTTTCTTAACTAAAATTCAAAACCTTCTTTGCAAGCATGTTATTTTATAACTCCAGTATATTGTTTTATATCTTGTATTCAAATACAAGGGCTTTGTAGATAGGCTTTAATATTTCAGTAGTTTATAAAATGAAATGTTCCCCATGTCCAAGAAATACTTTGGCCTTTCAACGGTAAAAGAATTTCAAATTCGATTGAGTGGTTTATGAGATTACTTAACACACACACACACACACACACATATATTCTGTTCCGTTATAATGTTAACAGAGATTGCCAGTATTGGGAACTAATATGCATTGGTATACTTCAAAGCAAGGGTGGCGAAAACGCCTTCCTTCCGCGAGTCACCAACTGCATAAATTTTAAGATATGAACCTCGAAAACAATTAACTATTTAACGTAGTTTTTATTCATTCTCAGTGAATTTGTGTTATTTGTGTTAAAAATAACAACTCGCTAAATAATGAGCCTAGGCTCCTTTATAGACATTCACTTTGTACTTATTTTCTGATTTACTTTAACATTTGGAAGTTTTCTTTGGAGTACAGGACACCTAGTACTCCTCATATGTATGACGAAGTATCTTTACTTTCTCTACTACATACCTAATAGATAGAGAAGGTATTACATTCCAACCAAAATTTGATATTGTGATTTTAACGGAAATACATTTTGAGACGCCTTTAGCTCAGGAAAGTCATTTTTAGATGTAGGTCCTTGTGTGCATCTGTGAACAACGGAACTCAAAAACAGATATGTTGGATAAATACCAAACTCCAAAAAAGCGACTCAAATTTTTTCGAGTAAATTCTCCAACTCATTCTACCCATTAGTTTGTCGATTTATTTTTATTTTTCTTAAAAATGGTGCTAATAATATGATTAAAATTCCACATATTTTAGATATGGGCACGACATTTCTGGCAACGGTCTGCTAGGCCCTGCCATTCGGAAGTAATTTTGAATAATGTTGTATATCTGGTAAGCTTTAACTTACTGCACATAAAATTTAGATGTCTTTAAAATACGTAATGCATTTTAAGTAAGTTTTTTGTTGCATAGTCAGTTCCAAGATATGCTTTAATGCTGGTTTGAAATTTTAAACTTATTTCTATAGGTTCTGTCACTATTTGGATGTTTCTCGGGATTTCATGCAAATATAGTGGAATTTTAAGGCCAGCATATAGCGATTCGCTTTTAAAAATCTAACTAACGATACGGTTTCCTCTATTCCATTATATCTGCAATGAAATGTGTAATAAAATATTTCTGCAAAGGTTATGAAGTGAATAGAAAAATAAGCTTTCATAAAAGTATTTTGCAGAAACTGAATAACATTAAACGTATTGGTTACAGTCAGTAATTCATAAATTTTGGAATAAACCATCCATTTTGGAATAAACCATCATTTACGTTACGTTCTTGTATTTTTTCAGGTTGTGGGATTTGCAGATACATATCGCATGCTCAAATCAGATCACCCACCGCTACTAAAGAGGGGATATTCTCGACTTACTCAACGTTTGGTAAGAGATACCAGGGTAAGTTACTCATAAAAACACATTTTTGAAGTGCTTATTGTTTCTCTATTGCTATAGTGTGAACGTTCAACCACTGCATCGAGGTCTGAAGAACGTTACTATGTTGCTTGACCTGTTTGCTCATTTTTTGTTCCGCAGCTATTCGTCGATTCCTTCTGGTGGGTGTCGTGAATAGGGTGCTGTGCCGCTGAAGATCCGAAGGAGCAATCTAGCTTTATTTGCTTATCTTTGAAAGTCTCTCATTGAAAGACGCTGAACTTAAATACTAATTATTGTTTAACCGACATTTTGTTTTTCATTTCTGCACACACACACGTACATATACTAAATCATGCACACATGCTATGTGTTTACAGTTGATGAATCTATGACAGCGAGTCGAAAAATCAGTGTTAGTCACCCGTTTGAGGTGCACCCTTTCCGAAGATGATCCCATATCTTTTTTGGGAAGGGGTTAGTTTGAACTTCATGACACGACGGCAAAAGGTATTAAGACAGCCTTTTTTTAATAATTTGAGAATTATAGTATGATGAATTCTTGAGAAAGTGGTTAATTTCGAGCTTGTTTTGGTACAATTATGCTGGGAAAAAAGGCAGGAGTTTCAACTAAACTGAAAAACAATTTCCAAATTTGGTAATATGTTGTTGCTGTAATCATCGGTTGGAACTAACAGTTAGTGATAAAAGAGAGGAGGTACAAGGTGTCAATCACTTTCAAACATTTTTTGATAAATTATATTTCTTATACAGTATCTCGCCAAAAATACCAAAGAGATCTAATGGAATGTTCAACTACATTAGACACGAAAATGAAAAAAATTGGAAAAACTGTTGACTATAATGTGATTTTCATCTAGCCTAAGGACTGTTAAAGCTATATTGGTCGTCCTCCGTGATGTAGTTATCATGCTAGCCTCTAGTTCCGAGATCGCAGGCTCAATTCCGGCAGAGGGCGATGAACTTTTTTGGAGAAGAAGTGAAGCCGGTAGTCCCGTGTCGTAGATTTACGGCAGGTAAAGAAACCTCAAAGAGGCCTGTGAGAAAATACCGGCCTTTCACGCCTAATATGGAATGGGACGCCAAGGACCATAGAAGTCAAATAGCATCCATAAATAAAACTCAATTTAATTTAATTTTTAAAGCTGTATGAGATAATTACTCAGCATTGGCAAGCCATTTTACTTTTACACAGGTTTATAAAGCAAGAGATTCAAAGAAAAGAGCAAAGTATGAACCATTATTCAGGCTTCTTACGTCATTTCAGTTTCCGGGTGTCATGTGTGATACACAAACACAATTAAGTGAACTTTCTCTACACCTACAGAAACGGGATATGACATTACACGATGCTAACAGTGCCATTCAAAGAAAAATGCGAGGTTAGAGTCGGTGTCCAGTTTACCAGAAGAACATACAAAAGGTTCATCACAAGCCATCAGTCAAAAAAAGAATCTCAAAGTATTACTCTAAAAAAACACCCTAAATTTCGCAAATAAACCGACCACAGTTCTTCAGAGGTCTTGCAAACCATTCAAACCATAAGGAGACCATCGCATGAAATAACGAATATGTCAAACACAACAAAAAATATCTCTGCGGGATGTGATGCCCCTTGTACACGATCAAACCTTTTCTTCAATTCAAGAGTTTACAAGAAAAATTGTCAAACATTTTTCAACATGTGATAGGATTGGACAAGACTTCACAATGTTATAAATGTGTATCTACAAGTTGTATTTTTTCAAAATGATACCCTTCAAAACACATTAATGCATAATTTATCACGCACAGAGCAATTTACTATTTGCGTCCCAGTATAACAGTTTGCAATGAAATACTCTTCTATACCAATATCATGTGGCACTTTCACGTATAATGTCCAATGAAATCACATTACGATTATGGAATACAATGAAAATAACACCAACTGAGAGGTTAACCACACTATATAACATTGCATTAATGTATATTTAGTTCGGAAATCTGCCTGACAATTATGCCTTCATCTGCTTTATCTTGTGGTAACCCACAGATTCCTAGAAAACGGACATGACCAACTTATATATAACCTAATCAGTTTGCATACAACATACCTTGGCCGGGTAGCCATATTTGTTTACTTTTCGCTTTCCGCCATGTTGCAGATTTCGTGACGCACTGTAAATACTCGCATTTCATTGGCTAAATCTATCAAATCATTGTCAAACCTTTGATCGTTTAGAGCATGTTATTATTTGCTTTCAAGACTTTCAAAGAGTTTAAAAGTATTGGAAGCAATTTGACAAGAAAAGTTGTAAAGTTGTGACAACTCTTGAAAGGTTTATTTTATTTTTTAATTATATATTCTTTATTGTCGCTTCAACTTTAAAGTAATATCGCGACTACTTTAGAATACACAACTTGATTATAATGAAGATTTGACAAAAATATGATCGTGTACAAGGAGCTTTAAAGTGTTATTTAAAAAGAATTGACCACAAGATGTACGTATTAGATATGATGAAGCAAAGATTACAAGCCTACGAGTTTTTCAGTTTCCAGAAGAAAAGAAGTTGCATAAATTCCTTTCGAGAATACGTTGACACACGTAAAGCGCCCAGAAAGTTGAATCTTCAAGCTGTTACGACTATACTCATTCCAACCTCTGAATGTGAAAGAACATTTAGCATAATGAATATCGTGAGCAACAGAAGAAGTTACTTGCTTATCGAACAAGCTGGTACTCTTATATTTCTGAGCTGTGTGGGCCCATCTCTAAATGATTTTAATCCTGAGCCGTACTGAAATCTTGGCTGTGGGCAGAAAGGAGACCAGCAGATGAAACAGCTTGCAGGAAGAAAGAGGCTAAAGCATTCCTAAATATTCGTACTCTATGGAAACCACTACGTTAAAGGTGAGCTCCCATACTATTTTTTCGAACTAAAGCTCTGAAAGTAATTACTGTGTGGGAGTGAAGATGGATAATGATAGAGAAAAACTAAAGGAGACTCGCAGTAAATGAAATGAAGCTTTTAAAAGCAGTGACAGGTTATAAGGGAGTAGATCAAAAAAGAAATGAATATATAAGAATAGAATTTGATATATACAATCTGAATAAAAAAATTAAAGAATATAAAACCAAATGGATAAGTCATCTTCAAAGAATGAACACGGAGACTACAATTCGTTTTTAAGAATTATAAACCAATAAGGGGAAAAATAGTGGAAAACCAAATAAAAAGTTGCACGAACATATGTAGATTGCTACAGATAGAAATGTCTAATGCACGAAGGAAGAAGATGACTATTGATTTAAGCCTAAAGTAAAACTTTGGATCGTGGTATTAAAATCCAGTCCGGTATTTACCTTAGCGACTGAAGGAAACCAAGCCAATCAGATTGGACAGCTCACGAGATTTGAACCCGGGACCTCCCGAATGTGGACCATAAAAGGTACCGCCTGAGTTATCCTGCTTGGTTCTTCGGCTTTATGTAGTCACGAGAGGAGCGTCTACATAGAACATTTACTACATAAATTAAAATTTAGGCAACAGGCAAATGCGGTAAATTATATATTTTATATCAGTCACTCAGTAGATTACAATGATTCTGGTCTCATTTGGTATCTAACTACGGCATGCGTAATACATTAAAAGTTCCTCGCTAGGTAATTTCCGTGTAATGAACGTTCTGGGTGATAAATGTCAATTGCAGCTGTTTAATTTGTTAATGGCTACGTTACGTCAATCGGAACATGTTGGTTTACGTCACTGCAGTTATGATTTTACTAACGCACTCTGAGTCCTAATTGTTAATGTAGACTAGACAAGGTTTGTAATTATACGATGCCTAAAATATAAAACGTTTTAATAATAATTATACACCAAAATATCATATGAATGGTAGTTGTTGTACAGAGCATGCTTTGCCTTTCAGGGTTATTTTAAGGCTAGTTAATAGTGTACGATGTGGTAGCTAGACAGTATGCAGAAGTTCATATACGAAAGAGCCTCCTGAAACCTGGAGCAGAGTACCGTCTTCTAACGAGGCCTCTGGTGGGGAGGATGAGGGAGAGATCAGAAGGGTGACCAGATACGGACGACGATGTGCGCTATCAAGGATAGAGTCCCTAAGCACATCTGGCGCCAGCTAGCCATGAGTTAGCCCCATGAGGAAGCCCCAGGGACCCGAGGCACCTCAGGAAGGGAGCCCTCAACGGGGATAAACCTTTACGAAGAGCCATCCTACCACAATACATCGAGCAATGTCTCTTGGTCCTTCAATCCAGACGAAAGAAAATGTTGTGATAGGAAATTCCTGGTACAAGAAAAACCACCCCAGCATTCGTCTACCACCCCAGTTAAACCACATAAAAAACCATGGTCAGAGGACCGTCTCGATGGAAATCGAGCCCGGGATTACCCGAATGGCAACCTATTACGCTACCGCGGAGCCATCTTGCCCGGTTCCACCAAATGTATGTTATATTACTGCAAGGTTATTAATTCAAACCAATTTAATTTCGTAGGTTATGTGCGAGACTAATTATTTAGCGCAATTTAGATCATGAGATCAGGGGCGTCATACTCTTTGCACGGTTACTAAATGAAGATAGCGGGAATCATTGCAATTAAAGGGGGCGAAAACGCCTTCCTTCTCTAAATATGCAACTTGTGCTACACCACTCAGCAGCAGGTGAAATTCAAATGGAAGTCAGCCTGAGAGGAAGCAGCACCTGGTAGTTCAAATGACTCGCGAATCCCATTTTGCCACTCCTGTTTTAAATTATAAGCTTTAGGCCTCATTAAGGATGAGAATATTTTAGTAATATATTAAACAATGTATTACTTGAATGATTTCTCAGACCATTTCTAAAGCCGTTTGATAGCCGTGTGCCGGCTAATCAGTTGTGTGAAGTCTTATACAGAAGTTGATACATTTGAAGTTTCCTTCCACTGCAGTTTCCTGATCACGCGTGTTTGAAGTGAACAGTCATAAAATCTAGTAAGATCTTATTTTATATACCCATAGAACCTCCTTAGTTCCTTTCGTTAATAAATATCATTTTTAAATAACATTTTAAAAAGCAAAGTTTCCTGAACTGTCTGCGACGGTGTGTATTCTGTTTCAGAGCATACTGGAAATTTAGTCACAGAAACAGGAGAAACTTGATAGTGTTGTTTTTAAGATATTTTGGGTACTACAAGTTGAAATATTCAAAAAAA
Source organism: Deroplatys truncata (assembly GCA_030765065.1). Taxonomy (NCBI): domain Eukaryota; kingdom Metazoa; phylum Arthropoda; class Insecta; order Mantodea; family Mantidae; genus Deroplatys; species Deroplatys truncata. The sequence continues at coordinate 163,896,109 of CM060979.1, forward strand.
AAAAAAAATTTCTTTTGTTGCGAGGAGGTCCTACAGTCTTTGCCGCATCCCGTATTTTGATCGCCGTGTCTCTCTATCCCTCCATTCATCATCTCCATTAGCCCTTTCGAGCATAGTCCTTCTAACTCTCCTCCCAATTGCGTTGCAGGTCTTCCTCTTCTCCTTCTGTTCCCTAGATTATAATTCGGAGATCTTTTAGGTCATCTTTCCCCTTCCATTATTTTCACATGACCGTAATAACTGCCCGATTTCTATCCTCTGAAAGCTTGTAAAAACCTTCCGGTTTGTCTTCAAATTTCTGCCTTTAGGACAAGTAATTTAGAAATACTACATGCTCTCCTTAGGAAGTCCATTTCCAGTGTCTCAATTACACTTTTAGCTTTACCTTTCCAACATTCAGACCCGTAAGATAATATCGATTAACATAAGATTGCATCTCAAAATATTATACAGGATGGACCATTTAAGTTGCGATTGTACAATACCTACAAAACTAAGCGTTGTAGAAAGAAATGTCTTTGATAAAAGTTGCCTGATTTTATGGGGGAAAGTAAACGCCATTAGTCGTGTTTTGTTTGGAGGGCATTATGATGGTCATTTTAGGGTCAATTTAATTTTTAATGCGAACCTACAATTAGAATCCATTTAAATTGTCCCGAACTTGACCATTACAACTTCCCCGAAATAAAACACACCTAATGGCATTTACTTTCTCCAGTAGTGTCAAGCAACTTTTATTAAAGACATTTCTTTCTACAACGCTTAGTTTTGGAGATATTGTACAGTCTCAGCTTAAATAGTCCATCCTGTATATACTGAACCCAGTAGGCCTTCTAAGAGCTACAAATTCTGCTTATCACCAGGAGATGAGTCACTGACTAATATCTTCAAGCAGAAGAACCAATTCTCTGAACCTTGCCACAAGGCACCTAAACCACCGTGCGATTAAATATAATGATAACAGTTTTCTAACTTCGTTGCAAGCAAAAGCACTGATGTTACGAGGGAAGCCAAAGAACGCTGCTGGTGACATCCAAACCGCCTCCTCCTCTATTTTAAGCCTAATGCTAGTGGGTGCATCTGTTGATATTATTATTACTATTATTATTAGGTATCTAAAATCGTTTTGCTCCAGCTCTAAACAACGATTTTGAGTGGGAAGCAGAAGCAGCTTACACTTCCTGAATAATCACAGAGAATAAAGTGAAGTTTCCCTTTGTCAGCCCTTCCAGAGAAAGCAAATCACACACAAACACTTAGCTGGTCCTTGTTGAAGAGCCCTTGTACCCAAGCGGCAAGGGCAGAGAAGTTGTTTAGTGCTCAAAGGGAGCCCGTCAGGATTCTTTTGTTTGTTCTTCACGAACGCCTCACTGGGAGAAATAATGAGGTACTAGACTAAAATGATTTCAGTTATTTTCCAATGGGTTTATCTATACTAGCTATTCATAATTTTATATTCAAAAATTTTGTGTTACATTTACATGGCTTTCTGCACCCACAGTCTCTTTTTAAGTATGCGCCACAAAATGTTCGTAAATAATTTACTTCCCTATCCATTTCAGGTTAATGAGAGTTAACCTTTCCAGTTGGTTTCATTGTAGATTTCGTTGTAGGTGACAGAATGAAGCAATAGTGAGATCTTACAAAAGTGGGTCTCTATATGATGACTTTGAAATGCCACCTTTTTCATCATTGCGGCAAACAAAGAATAGATACCTAAGCAAGATGGCTCAGGCCATATCTGTGGCTCGAATTTGGGAGATCCTGGGTTCAAATCCTGTAGGCCGACCAATCTGACTGGGATTTTGTCTTGATTTCCCTCAGTCGCCAAGATAAATACCGAATTTTATGCTTAATACCACGACCCAAAGCTCCAACTTAGATCTAGAACAATAGTAAAACATGAAAAATAGATAATAAAATAATGCTCGGTTATCTATCCACAATTAACGGAAGCTAAAGCCATCTGCCCGGCACGTGTGGAAGCAGAGGTACAGTTGTTGTGCACATACCTCTGTGGACACGTGACAAAGCAAGATGGTATGGTACAGGTATGAGAACTAGAAGGTTAACTGTTTGCCACACGCCGACCCACAAGGTAGCTTATAACAGATCTGTGGCGATATGAACACGTACTTAAAGTGACGTAAAATAATAAACAGAAAGAGAAAGAATCGTGACCTAACACATCAAAAATATGTACGATAGAGGTATTGAAAATTCAAATTAATGTCAATTATATTATGTAAATATATATATATACGATTCAAATTCCGCCAGGACCGTCTTCCGACAGATATTTTTCTACGTTTTTCTCAGTCTTTATTAACTGGCAAATGCCGGGTTACCTTGAACTTAGGCTTGGAACGTTTCCTTTCCAAATTTCCTTTCCTAATATAACTTCATTTATCACCAGTGTCTACGACCTTGGTGACTTTTGTAGTGAAAACCGGTATGAAAATTATTAGTCTTTAGAAGTGTTAGGTTTATATGGATCGCACTGTAATTTTGCATAGTTTCAGAATACAGAGAACATATTTGAAAAGGAAGGTTTCTATATCGTGCATAATAAGCTTAATTGAGTTATATGATTTTGTTCGTAAATATAAACTAGTATGTTATATTAATAGGACTTACATCAATTTACACTGCAGTATTGTTGGGATTTGTAGAGCTGTCTAACGGGGGAAGAGTAAACTTATGAGCTGAGGGTGCAAAATGCTTCTTTGCATATTTTTAACGTTCGCCATCTCTTCAGCTCCCAAAAGTGTCCAGGGAAACAAGCAGTAGCCGGGCAGTGCTATTACGACTACGATAACCAAATCCCAGACAAGAACGGTCCTGTTGTTAACAAGGAGGAAACCGCCAGGTGTTAACGATACACGAGTGCACAAATCTTTTGCAACACAATAAATAAAGTAAGACATTGACAGCAACTTATTACATTTATGTATTACAGAGTTAGCATCGCGAAACAATGCGCGATCATTTACCTCTCGCCACTTCTTAAGGTTTGCTCGGTTGTGCTTTATTTCGGCAGATTGACAGACCTGCCCACGATGATAAGCTGACTGCTTTTAAATCGCATACGAGTGTTAAGAGCTTGTGAAGTACGTGGCAGATATAGGAAATACAGATATTCAAATATCAGAAGCGACTCTCCACCTCTCCGGTAAATACATCTTACACTTTAGCTATTTTGGCCACACCCTCCGAGAGGTAGGGATGAAATGAAGGAGCCGCAGACGGTCGTAGGTTTACAGGCTCACAGAGAAGCATAGACGTCCCTAATATTTTCCAGGTTGAAACGCCCGCTCACCAGTAGAGGTGAAGAATCCCGAGAGAGAGAGAGAGAGAGAGAGAGAGAGAGAGAGAGAGCGACGAAGCGACCCTAGTGGGCGGGACAACGTAATCTAGCGTTTACGGGGAGAAATCAGTACAAAGCGCAAGCAGTTACGCCATTTGTGAGACAGCGCCAGCACCGCAGGACCCGAAGACGCTCCTGAAACATGTGAGGTGAAATGGAAGGAAAAGAGGAAAAGGAGAAATCGAGGTAGAATACACCATCCCGGCATTCGCCTAGGCTACCAGAGGAAAACCCCGAAAAAACTATGGTCAGAGTCGGCGGCCATCGGAATCGAATCCGGGACCTCCCGAATGCGGGTCTCAGACACTGCCGCCTGAGCCATCCCACTCGGGGACTGCACGTTAAACAATAATATCTAAATCAACTCTTACCTCGACAAATATGCACTTTATTCCAAGAGGGCGGTATTGTGGTTATAATTGTTTCAATATAATTTGTACAATTATACAAGTGTTTCATTAGTTATACAAGGTTAGGCTGAATGTTATTTAACAAAGATAACCTAATAGTTATAACTACGTCTGTTTCAGTTTAATTTACACCTCTATGCTTGTGTATGCGTCTGTAGTAAGCTTAGTTATCTATGGTAGTAAACATTCCTTTCAGAGTTCACGAGCTTAGAACACGTCTGTGATATGCAGGATACAGAGACATGAACCTAAACATTTGTATACTGTTCTCTACCCGAAACTGACCCCCTCCAAAGCTTCTCAGACTCCGGACTCCGTCATCTAAGCATTTAATCTTCTTGCTAATTTTCTTGTAGATGCAAGGGGAACATGGTAGGTTATAAGCGATAGTCAAATCTTTTAAGAGCTGGTTGCTATGTGGCGCATTGTATTCTCTTTGCATGCCCGGACATAAAAAAAGGAATAACGAATTCTCATTTGAGAAAAAGTATAAGTATTGGAAAATTCAACAAATAACAAGGAATGCCTCGGAAATTGTTCACTCAACAAAAACATTTTATATGACATAAAATGTGTATTTTAACCAGATCTACATTTTTGTGCAGTAAAACTTTGTCTATTTTTTACGGTTTCCCAGTTATGCACAGACCATTCAGGATAAAGAGGACTTTTGGGGAAATTCCCAGAAAATTCAAGATATACTTTTCGTTTCCAATAAAAATATCTTAAATATATGATATTTTAATCAAAATCAATAGAGCCATTTTTGAGAAAATCAGAATTTTCCAAAAATGTTCCACGTAAAGGGTAGTCTAGAGTGGGGGATTCCCTTGACAATCCTCGAGTCGCAACTTTGAAAGATATTGTACCTAAATACCAAATGTGGTATTTATCCAACTTTTCGTTTTTGAGTGATGCTGTTCACAGGCTCAGAGACACACATCCACACACACACAAGGACCTTTTTACAAAACTTTTTTTATTTTGGGGCCTCAAAACATGCATTTTAGGTTCAATCTCGGTATCAAATTTTTCGGTGGAATGCAAAACTTCCATTAATTACTGTAGTTAGTAGAGGAAGTAAAAAGGAACTGGAGGTTTTCACCAAACAACAAAGAGATACAACAAAATCTGAAGCATTACTGCATCTATTAACACATCTTGTAGAAATGAATAAGCTTAAGGGATTGAAGAATGTTGTGGAATAAAAGTGTCTTGAAAACCTTGAATTCTTCCACCACAGATATCCCTTTCAAGAGTAAAAAATAAGTCCAAACTCAACAGATAATGACAGAAATCGTGTACCTTAGTCAACAAGAACCACACTCACTAGTTTGAATAATACAAATGTTTGGAAGAGTTCACTTAACATTCACTTAATATTTTTCGCACTCCAAAAAAACAAACCATACCGCCTTCTACAAACCTTCTACTCTTCTAACCGAGCGGAATGACTCAGGAGGTAACGTCTGTGGCTTGAATTGTGGAGGTTGTAGGTTTGAATCCCGTGACCGACCTTCCTGACCCATGGGACTTTTTGGGGGTTACCCCAGGTCGCCAGGCGAATGCTTGGAAGGATCATTGCATGTCCTGAATTTCCTGTCCCTCCATTTCATCTCCATTCTCATTTCACTTCACCTCTCGTCTGCTTGGTTTCTTTCAGGACTGCAAGTGTCGGCGGGAGGTCTCGATGTGTGCATCGCAGGGGAAAATGATGCTCTGAGGAAACCTTTGTCCTCCGGACTGCGATCTCCGTGTCCCGGGCCCCTCAGAGGATATGTAAACCCACAGGGGAAGGGAGACGGGCTACACCAGCCAGCATCCGGGGAGTTCAGATCTGTAAATGTAAATCTGTCCTCTGCCTGTCGTGCTTCCTGGTCCGGCCAACCTCTTCTCCTCTCACCTCCTCCCTCCCGGGGACGCCCCGTCAGTGTCCTAGGCACAAAACATCTTCATAGGTCGAGGTGCTAATTCCTCATCCGCTCCTAGTCCTAACCTATCCTTGCTGTTCTATCTACATCTTTTTAATTGAAATGAACATTAGCAATGCTTTTATTATACATTTCTTTGTAGATACAAGGTAATACAGTAGGCTCAAACAAAAATGAAATCTTTAGAAAGCAGTTCGCTCTGCGATTCCTTTGAAAATTGCAATCTTTGCATGTCCACAAGGGGGGGGGGGTGAAACCATCAGTTAAAAAAACTTCCATATGTTACATTCACGTGGATTTCTCTACCCATTATCGTCTATTTTACATGCTTCCGCAAAATATTCTTTATTAAAAAGTCTTACTTTTCCATTTACTTTATGTTAATCGAGATGAATTTTGTAGAAATATTTCATTACATTTCGTTGCAGGTGCAAGGCGGATGTAGGGAACCGAAGCAATAGTAAAATATTTCCCTATATGCTGATTATGACATTCCATGCCGTCTCCATGACATCACGACAACAAATAAATAGCCACAGCACTTTAAAATTGACAAACTTATTAAAATATTCAAAACAATCACAAGAGTATCTGGAAATGGCTAATGCTGCAAAAACTTATTTGTATTGAATTGTGTGTCTTAAAGAGATACACATCTTCTGTGTAGTAAGTTTTTGTCTCTCTCTCCCTTATGGTTTAGCAGTTATACAAAATTCTTTCGAATGAGGACTTCCAGACTACTCACAGAAAATTCAAGGGGCATACAGGGATACTCAAAAAGAAGGAACGGATTTTAAATATTCATTTTTAATGAATGACAATATATAGTGACACATACGACACGACAATGAATAGAGGAAAGTTTAACGTTTTAAGCCCCAGATATTAGATCTATTCAGTGCCTATAGCGGCGCTGGGTTTGTTTACGAGAAAATGGCGACGCCACAGGAAAAGTTGTTTTGTGTGCTGCATTATGCAAAGAGTGTTTCATTTCAGCGTTCATTTCGTTATAAGTTCAACAACGAGCTTCCTTGCCATAAAAAATTTACAATTGATACAATAAATTCGCAGAAGATGGTTGCGTATGCAAACGGAAAAGCACTGATCGTCCTCGCATAACAAATGGTGCTCATTTTGAACACACAAAATACAATTTTTAGCGATTCTCTATTCAGTGATGTATCGCATCTATTGTCATTCATTAAAATAAGCATTTAAAGTCTGTTCCTTCATTTTGATTCATCCTGTATTTTATTTCTCATGTGATTTGAATCAAAATTGTTTAGAGACATTTTTGAGAAAATCAAATCAACGAAATGCTTCCGTATAAGGGTAGTTTGCGAAAGGGAGATTTTTTTTAAATTTATAACTTTTTATTGCGCATCCTTAAAGGATACTGAACTAAAACACCAGTTTGCATTATCCACATTTCGTTTTAGAGTAGTGATGTACACACACATACCATCTTTTTTAAGTTTTGGGGGCGGGGGATTCAAGGGCCTCAAAGTATGTGTTTCTTATGAAATCTCATACAGACATATTGGGTGAAGTACGTTTCTTTTTAGTTCTGGAACTTCAAAACTTCTTGGGTAGATATAGTACTTTATTTATTTATTTATTTATTTTAGATAACTGGTGCGGAAGGTCATAAAAAACAAATATTATTAATTACAGTCGCATTTTATATATTACTATTATTTATATAATTATTGATATTATTATTATTATTATTCCGTGTTTCTTTTTACCTCTCCGCAAATTTTTATTTCACGCTGCTGAGTGTGAAACGAGTGATTTAGACGATTTAGGATACTAACTCAATGCAATGAACTAATTTTAATATCATTATTAAACTCCAAAATGTAATCACTCCATCATTTACAATTTACAGACGATATTGTTGGTTGCAGTGAGACAGCGCCAAAATGAAAGAATTAAATGTTACATCTTGGTTGACGTGTTTCTATTCTCGGACGCCAGGTGGTGTGGGCGGAGCAGCAGTTCCCCAAGCAGCGAGTGAAGCGAGGTTTGATCCCCCCAACAGATGGCAGGACACATCGTGGCAAAAGGGGTGATCTTCCTGTTCCTCGAGTCGAGCGCCTTTTCAACGACGAATTATGGGACCAGGAATGGTACATGGTATGTTTTTGTGATACATAAATACACAGTTTATAAGTTTATAAATTTGTGTATACTAGCAACACAAGAGTGGTTTCGAGGAGAATTAAACTTTCTTTAGTTTTCATTCAATACACGATTATTTTTATTGAGTTAACGTTTGTCATATCCTTTGTAATTACTAGATATGTTATCATAAAAGCTTTAAATCAGTCTAAACGTTTTAAATATTTTTAACTAACGCTCCACAAGTGGTTTCAATGAGAAACATGTTTAATTTAAACTGATTTTAACTAAATTAATTTCAGTTCATCTGCAAGAACCGGCTGCTACCCAATGGCACTTATATTTTTAATAGGTAATCCCACGAGAGGTTCCTAACCTCTAATGGGATTTATTAAGACTGTTCCATGAATAAGATTTAACAAATTATATAAATAATAATTATTTTCTTACTTGTGATGCTTAAAATATCAAATCACGAAGACCTGCTGACAGACCACGGCACACTAAATGAATGAAAAATCGAATGTGTTAAGGAATACAAACCAATACTACCAACAATGGGAATGAGAAAACATTTAACCTCAAAACTAGCTAAAATCAGAATACAATAAAGACACTTTTTTAAAGAATATATTTGATTTTTAAAATTGTCACTGTTTGAATGTGCATTGATTAACACACAATTGGATGACGCAGCCTAATAATCACTGCATACTGATGCTATTACGGTTGACGATTTGTTGCATGAAAGCATAACCTTGCAATCCTATTATAAGATAAACGACAATGATTGGTCGATGGTCCGAGCCACTGCTAAACGTTATTTGTCAGTATAAAATACGCGGCGTGAGAATGCAGTAGTCTGTAATATTGTACTATACTGCAGGGAAACATTACATTACTACTTAAAGGTGTAATCCCTCACAAAGTTAACAACAAAGTAAAAGGTTTCCATTTTTAAACTCGGTTTTTTAGAAATTCTTCTTAATGCTGGAATTATATTGCTACATATGCCACTCTTCCTTTAATTTCTAAACCGGCATTCATATCCCTTTCACCGGAACCACAACTTAAGCGATTCGAATAGCCGTGATCGGTGAGGAGAGACGAAATGGGCTAGCTACCCATTCCAAGCCAAGCGTAGCGAGTTCGAATTGCTGCGACTACAGTCAAATGTGTCGGTGGAAAGAATGGGAAGGGCCCAAGTAAAATAATCGGTGTGATGGTACTATTCTTGAATGCTGGCGGGTTTACATATGACTGCAGTGGCATGCATTTTTGCTTGTTGTTATTTAAAAAAACAGAGAACACTACAATTTTATTGCAAAACTTTAATAGGTTTACAATATAAACCACGTATAAATACGTGTTTTATTTTGAAATATTATTGCTGAACTTAGTATAATATGAAACTAAAAACCAAAGAGATTATAAACATTTAA